>CM062807.1:763841590-766241590 GCA_031772625.1 Pinus tabuliformis | reverse complement strand
TACACACTCTCATATTGGTAGTTCACTATTAATAAGTGTTTTTAGATCTGATATAACAGTGAAAAATTCATCATAAGAGGTTTAGTTAGCTTGTATTTTCACTTGGAAAGCTTCCTAGCATTCCATTGTCATAATTGGTTTCACATGCTTGCTAATCTCTTAATCTAAAGTAAATTACTTGCTACTATCCTAAGAGTTTAATCATTGTTTATAAGATATAAGATCTCTCTTTTCTCATGCTCTATACTTTCTCTTAGTTCACGATTTTCTAGCAAATTGAATTAAGTGCACTAACACATTTTTTGTTGTGAGTTAATCCATAAGTTGCAAGTTCACACCTGATAACACTCACTAAAGCACTCTTATCTCAAAATCCCTTGGTGTTGAATATCTTAACCCTCTTTGGGATTATTGGTATCTTGTGATTCCAATTGCTTCTTGATATCTAATTGTGTTGGCAATTGATATATTGACATTTGAGTTCTAATTATGCTCCATAAGCATTGAGGTAGCTTTTTCCTCCTTGAGTATCTTGCAACCCAATCGTTTAAAGAGAATTGCTAAATGAATCATTGGATAATTGCTAAATACATTGATATATCTATCTTAAGCATTGGAATTTACCTTGTTTTAATCTCTTAAGGATCTTGAATTTTTATCATTGGTTAAGTGTTGTAACCTTGTTATCAATGCAAAAGTTTACCTTTGGGTTGTTTCAATATTGGCACTTAATAATTTGGCACTTTCTTGGTCATAATATTGTTTCATAATTTATCATTAAGTACTCCTGTCATAAGAAGCTAATCATAACTTAAGTATTTAAGCATTAATCCAATGTTAAACCATGAACTCACTCATGACTAGGCCTAGTTGCATTAATAATCTACCTCCAAGCATATGAATGGTTGATACACTTCTAGGACCACCCTTTCTCACCTAGCTTGAGGGATTCAACACCTTTTTAGTGGTTAACACAGTGACCTTGCAGTCATCAGAGCCACAGTCACTGCAGCGTCAGACGCACTCGGTGGTTGGAACATAGGGGGAGGTATCGTTAATCAAACCTCTGCTTGCTTCCCGTTGGTTTCCATCCCACAACCTACTCTAAAGATTGGCCTCAAAATAATTGAGGAAGGTTCCATTTAGACTATCCATATAACTTAAAATTGACAAAGATCCTTGCATTTCATCTAGATCTTAGGACTTGCATCTCATATAAGTTAGTGAAGCATCTAAGCAATGGTTGTCCATTCGATTACTTGGTCTTAAATTATATTAAGCAAGAATTTTGACTCCATAAGGCACTGGTCTCACATCTGAATCTAATCTAATCTTTGAGTCTTGCTAAATTTAAGTAAGCAACCAGGAAACTCAATCGTGTCTCTTGGTATTGTTGGTTTCCAACTTGCCTTTCACCTACATATTTCCATAGGGACTACCCCCCATAGCTTGTTGTTGGGAGACAACTATAATGGAGTGGGTAGGGATCAGAGTGACATCCCTCGCCCTGAGTTATTATCGCGATGCCTGTACAATTTGAGCAACAACATGTTTCATGCTCAAGGTCTTTTATTTTAGAGATCAAGCACCCATTCAGTGCTTCTATGGTTTGTCCTAGGTCTAGAAGACAAAGGTGCCATTGTCATATGTTGAAGACGCCATTAGGCACATTATAACTTGTAAAAAGAATTATTTTTTTATTTAAAAGTGTCAAAATACCCTCCATGAACAAGTCGACCTTCAGTTAAGAAGTCAACGTAATTTGAGGAACTTTGTCCACCTTGGAAGCCTATATATAGGAGGGAACTCGACCTCCTAGTGACATAATTAATTATCTTATCAAGCAAGCAAATGAGACGAAGAAAGAGGCTAGCGAAGGAAGAAAAAGGACAAAGATCAAATTTTTGGGCTATTCTCTCTCTCTCTATTCACACATGTGAAGGAAGGAATATAGGTTTCTGTTGTTGGGTTAGGGTTTTTCCGTTGCAGGCTCGAACTTGGAGAAAGTGCAAAAAGAAGGTTGAAGGAAGGCTCATCAGGTCATCCTCTAGCCCTAGAAGAAGGAGAAAGACAAGCGAAAGTCTAAAGAAATCTTGGAAGCCCTAAAAAAGCTCACACATGTGGAAGCAACTGTTGTTGGGTGGGCCGAAAATTTTAGACTTGCAGTAGAGGTCGAAATTCTATAGTTGGGGGTCGAAGTTGTGCTGCTGGAAGATATTTGACTGGGTTTGACTTGGACAAAGGAAGCAAATCATCATGGAGGATGGACTTGGTCTTTGAAGGGTATTGATCTTAGTCTAGAGGTCTTGGAATTTGTCAATTGAAGAATCTATAAGAAGAGAAGAGATTTGTGGGTTTTCCTCTCAAGTAGAGAGGTTTTGGCCTTGACTTGCAATCTATATTTTGTGTTCTTGTGTACTAAGCAAAACAACATAATAATAAGAGAATAAGATAATAAGTAAGAAAAAGTAAAAAGACATAACAAGAAACTATAAAGTATAAGAAAAATCATTCTAACGATTGCCCTATAGATTTCTCAACAATATGAACACTAATAGAGAGAAATATGAAGCATAAAATAGGATAACGACTTAAAATAATAACAAAAGCTATGAAATATCATCTCAACAATTACATGACCAAATGTTGTGAATATTATGATTTCTCCTAACTTAGACTCTAGAAAATTGCAAAAAATTGAGTACATTGGATAACTAGAAGGTTATTGATTATTGAAAACATGCAAATTGATGGTAATTGATTGTTAAGAGTCCGTCTCTTAAGATATCCATATCATCTATGTTTTTTTGAGGATATGGGGTGGTTCTTGAAACCACCAAGTTTCACTCTACTTATTTATTTATTTTTATTCGTTATTTTTATTTAATTTAATTTTTAATTTTAATTAATTAATTAATTAATTTTAATTAATTTTTCTTTTTTTTTTATTTGCCTGTTTTCATACCTTTCCTTGCTATCATAGTATCAATTAATTAATATATGAAAACATTATAATATAAGTGCATGTGAGAAAATTTGGTTTTGGCATTAACCCTAACCCCTTATGCAGTTCTATATTTTGTCATGTCTAATGCCACTTATGGGAGTTGCAACTTCCCTCCCCTTTTTGGCATCAAATCCTTCAATTGTCCTGTAGCAAATATAGGGACAACCATGAAGTTATCCCCAACCCACTGGTGAGCTCCAGTATTGCAGCAATAATGCTGCAACTCCTAGGGATCCCTTTTTTACTTTTATCAACCTGCTAGTTCGTAACAAACTTGGAAGCGACGGTGTTGTATGCACAAGTACTAGCTCTTACTGTAGCTATCAATTGATCAACCGTCAAGAGTTTTCTAGGAGCTTAAGCCAACTTCTATGAGTTCTTGGAAGAAGCTTTTACTGTGATGGCAGAAGACTAATTCTATAGGGGCTATTCTACTTGCAGAAAGAGAATGAAAACTGAAATGGAACTCAAACCCTAGCAAACCCTAGCAAACCCTAATCGTGTAAGAAAAGAGATGGAAACTACTGGAATGGGTGCCATTGATTACTAAAAAGGTAAATTGCATTTATTCAAGCTACTTCTGAAGAGAAATGGAAAGAAATCATCTTTTTGCAATTTTGAGTATTTTTATGTGGATTTATTATGCTTGTGATTTGACTAATTGTGACTGTGCAGTGGTTTGGTGGCAAAGGAAAATGGAGTTGGCTTTTGCAGATGATGAGGAAGGTGTGGAGGGGTCCTAAGAAGTCCCTAGTACCCTTCTGGAGATTTCCATTGCGATCAAACTTCGAAAAATCACTCGCATGAACTTCTACAGGAGGCTGCAGGGGATCTACAGGAAGTTCTACAGGAGGAGGCCGAAAGTGATTTTTGGAGGTTTGAAGGTGGAAAAATGGTGGGAAAAAGGAAATGAAGGTTGGATGAAGGTGTTGAAGGGTCTAGGACATGGAAAATTTTAGGGGCTAATGTTCGCCCAGTGGGCTAATTTTCCATGATTTGTCCACAAAAAAGATTCGCCAATTTCCAATTTTATAAAAGACGATTCGCCCAAATTTTAGAATATAAAATTATTTTACCTTAAAAATCGCCAACATTATATAGAGACTATATATAAAATAATTATAAATTTGATTAATTTTACAAATATATCAATAAACATTTATAATTTGCATATTAGGGATTAGTGAGATTCGCCAATGTTTTAAACTTCAAGAAAATTTTCCATCCTTAAAATTTTCCTTGGTCTAGGACTCTGTTTATAAAGATCAAGAATGAAGGAGATGGTTGGATTGATTCAAAGGGTAAGAAAGCGAGTTTGTGAAGGAATGTAGAAATTAGGACAGTTTGGCGAAATGTGGTGATCGAGTGAAGGATTCTGTGAAAGATGAGCTAGTACTGGTTGTGTTGTGGAAGGATGAAAAGCTGGAATGTTTTTCAAGTGAGCTGCACACCTACTTATTAGAACTGACCCAAGCGAGAACCTAAAAAACAGAGTTTTCCTAATTTGACCTAAAATCTGACCTAAAAACAGAAAAGTGCTGAACATAATTTTATGAACAGGAAACTATGTGAGAAATCCATGGTAAATAAACAAGAAATGGCCTAAGCATGTGAATCTAAGCAAATATTAGCTTCTCCAACTCAAAACATCACACTAGCAATTGCATGAAAGAAAAAAACAGTGTTTTTGGTGGCAGCAGTAATGCCTTGTCCTCAATTCATGGTCCCAATAAGGGAGAAAGGAGATCAAGGCCTGCTGGTAGCCCTTTTTGGATCTTTCTCTATTACTACAGCAAATTACTTAAACATCTTGACGCAAGAACAACTAATTTAATCATCAAAAGCAACCTATTTTTCCAAAGCAAGATTAATCCTAAACAACAGAAATCAACGTATGAATGCAAGAAAAAAACATATAAATATGCAAAGGAGGTGCTAGGCAGCTTGGGTTGGGCCCTAACCCAAGAGCTTCAGCCCTCTAAAAGGGATGAGTGTTGGTTCAAAGTTGGATTCATCTTCATTGATAAAAAAATAATAGTTACATCACAAAACTGTCTGCAAAAGGAGCTCGAAAATGAGTTGAGTACAACACTGCACAAAAGTGCGAAAATAGACTATGAAATGGCTAACCTACTGAGGCATGAATCATTCTTATTTATACAAAAGAGGATCCCCAACAGTCCTCCTAAACTTAAGGAACTCGGCTACCTAAAACTGGAGATAACAATAGCCCCACTTGAGTTGCTTGGCTGCCCCTTGGAATCATCGATGTGGTGGCCTTTGAACTCCGAGCTGCTGGTGGAGAACTCAAGGAAGGGGTCATTAATGCAGAAGACACCCCTCCTATAAGTCATTAATGGGTTATTATGCTTGTGATTTGACTAATTGTGACTGTGCAGTGGTTTGGTGGCAAAGGAAAATGGAGTTGGCTTTTGCAGATGATGAGGAAGGTGTGGAGGGGTCCTAAGAAGTCCTTAGTACCTCTCTGGAGATTTCCATTGCGATCAGACTTCGAAAAATCGCTCGCATGAACTTCTATAGGAGGATGCAGGGGATCTATAAGAAGTTCTATAGAAGGAGGCCGAAAGTGACATTTGGAGGTTTGAAGGTGGAAAAATGGTGGGAAAAAGGACATGAAGGTTGGATGAAGGTGTTGAAGGGTCTAGGACTCTGTTGATAAAGATTAGGAATGAAGAAGATAGTTGGATTGGTTCAAAGGGTAAGAAAGCAACTTTGTGAAGGAATGCAGAAATTAGGACAGTTTTGCGAAATGTGGTGAATGAGTGAAGGATTCTGTGAAAGATGAGCAGGTACAGGTTGTGTTGTGGAAGGATGACAAGATGGAATGTTTTTCAAGTGAGCTGCACACCTACTTCTTAGAATTGACCCAAGCAAAAACCGAAAAAATAGAGTTTTCCTAATTTGACCTAAAATCTGACCTAAAAACAAAAAAGTGCTGAACATAATTTTATGAATAGGAAACTATGTGAGAAAGCCATGGTAAATGAACAAGAAATGGTCTAAGCATGTGAATCCAAGCAAATATCAGCTTCTCCAACTCAAAACATCACACTAGCAATTGCATGAAAGAAAAAAACAATGTTTTTGGTGGCAGCAGTAGTGCCTTGTCCTCAATTCATGGTCCCAAGGAGGGAGAAAGGGGATCAAGGCCTGCTGGTAGCCCTTTTTGGATCTTTCTCTGTTACTACAACAAATTACTTAAACAACTTGAAGCAAGAACAACTAATTTAATCATCAAAAGCAACCTATTTTTCCAAAGCAAGATTAATCCTAAACAACAGAAATCAGCTTATGAATGCAAGAAAAAAACATATAAATATACAAAGGAGGTGTTGGGCAGCTTGGGTTGGGCCCTAACCCAAGAGCTTCAGCCCTCTAGAAAGGATCAGTGCTGGTTCAAAGCTGGATTCATCTTCATTGATCAAAAAATAATAGTTACATCACAAAACTGTCTGCAAAAGGAGCTCGAAAATGAGCTGAGTACAACACTACACAAAAGTGCGAAAATAGACTATGAAATGGCTAACCTACTAAGGCTTGAAGCCTTACAAGTG
The DNA here is from genome assembly GCA_031772625.1 of Pinus tabuliformis. Taxonomy (NCBI): domain Eukaryota; kingdom Viridiplantae; phylum Streptophyta; class Pinopsida; order Pinales; family Pinaceae; genus Pinus; species Pinus tabuliformis. The sequence continues at coordinate 766,235,008 of CM062807.1, read as the reverse complement.
AGGACCCCCAACAGTCCTCCTAAACTTAAGGAACTCGGCTGCCTAAAACTAGAGATAACAACAGCCCCACTTGAGTTGCTCGGCTGCCCCTTGGAATCATTGATGTGGTGGCCTTTGAACTCCGAGCTGCTGGTGGAGAACTCGAGGAAGGGGTCATTAATGCAGGAGACACCCCTCCTATAAGTCCTCAGCCTTGTTTCCTCGAGTTTGGCTGCTAATCTGCTCATAAATTCCTGGTCCTTGTCCAAAAATCTGCAATAAACACTCATTAAGCTATGTGGCAAAGTGACTATCCCCATCCATTCAATTGACATAAATATATTAAAAAACATGCACAAAAATATGGAGAATGGTGGATTAAATGGAAACAATAGGCAAAATGAGCCCATATAGTTACCCATTTCTAGGGCTCATCACCACCCCCCTGCTGAATGGGTTGCTCATCCTCTGAGCTGTTAGTGTCGGTATCTTCATCCCTCCATCAGTGATCAAATTCTCTTTTTGCATTCATATTAGGTGTCTCATCCGATTAGTTGCGCTCCATTAGGTCATGGACCATCTCCTGGTAGTGGTGCTTTGTCAAATTTCCCTTATGCTTTTCATCTGCTGGCCTATTTCCATATGTACAAGTCATTTGCTGTCATTTTTATTTCATTTCATTTGCAGTAGTTATTTTAGGGTTTTCAAGTCTCATTAGGTCTAGGGTTTGTCACCATGGTCTTCAAAAGTTCAATAACAGGCCAGCAGTCACATGAGGATGTTCAATAACTTTATAAAATCACAAAGTTTACTAATGATTTGCTCCATAAAGGGTTTTTACCTCAAAACTCTGTTTTGAGGTGAAAATAAGGTTTTTCCATTTCTTGTACAAATTTTATGTAATTTTATTGTTTTCATATGTAATAAGCATCATCTGCAGCCCTGGGTCACCTTGCCAAACTTCTACACTCCATCTCCTGCAAAAGAGACAAGAAAATCCAAACATTAGTCCATCAAATGACAAAAAGAGATCCACACTGCAAAATAGGGTTTTAAAGAACGAAGTGAAAAGGAAAACTTTAGAAAGTGGGTTTTCTAAATGAAAAATTAAAGTCAAAAGCATATAAAGTGCTCATTTGTGTTAAAGACTTCATTTGTGCTCAAAGTGAGAGAGAACAAGGAGAAAATCGTGTTTTGAGGCGAATAGAGGAAAATTGCAGCAAAGTTTTGAGATTTCTCTTGGCACAGCGCACCTGGGCATAGTCGAGGCGCACTTTCTCGGCGCGGCGCACTGGGCACAAAAATTACAAAAAAGTTTGAACGGGCGCGACACACCAGTCGACCAACTTCAAAACTCATCCAATCGACCTTCTAAAGTTCCAAATTTCCAAATACTATTCCTCCAAGTAAACCCTCCAAATTTGCCATAAAAAGAGATTTGGTCATCCTTGATGGTGTTTTGAAAGGTGAAAGTTCAAACCCTAAATTGTTGCACAGTTATATTGCAAAATTGCCTAGGGTTTTGCAGTTTTTGTCATTCTTGTTGTTTGTTTACTCCTTTGCATAATTTTCTCTTCACTACATTTCCCTACATTTTCTTCCCCTGTCCCTCTCTCATTGACACTTATCCTACCCTCTATCCCCAAACCCTAAAACCCTAATACCTAATTCCCATTATTCCCCAAACCCTAATCCTCATTCCCAAAACCCTATCACTCCCTAATAACCCTACAGCCAACATCAAAACCTTCCACTCATCAGTCCCATTGATCAAATCCCAAAGAAGAAAACAACAGTCACCTATTCTTGAAATAAAATCTTTTCATATTCATCATTTTGCACCATACAGTGGCAAATATGGAAACATATTCAGCTTATGAAAGGGATGAAAAAACTGTGAGTGATTCCTCCCAAGAGATTCATGTACCAAGAAAACCACATAAGGGAGGAAAACACATTCGGGAGGAGCCCACCACACTCACAGAGTTACTAGCTTGTCCTTTTGCAGTAACATGTTTTAAACATCAATCTTGCTACCAGTTTTGTGAGATGGTGGAGGGGGTGAAATACCACCATGAACTTGCTAGGCTATTTTTTCTTCATCTTCACAATGGCCAGGTGAACTTAGCAGGTGTTTCCTTCACTTTGACACCCGAAACTATAGCTGCAACAACAGGTATTCCAAATGTAGGTGAACAAATGACAACTTGTGGGCAAAGAGCATTATGAGCCTTATATCAAGGCTAGTTATCAAAAAAAAATCAGTAGGGTCTTTCCTTTCAGATACCTATAGGACACTTATGCTCCACTCATGAAGCTTATTATCAAATACTTCACCTATGAAGGGAGATTTTCTCACTTGTACACTTATCATGTTAGACTATTTACGCATTTCACTAGAGTGAGGATGGTGAACCCCCCCTATTTCATATGCAGAAACATTGAGAAAATGGCTACATTGGTGCAAAGAAAACCTCTTCATCAACAGTTCAACAATATTTATCATTTTTCATTGATCAAGATTGTTGTTTTTCATCAGCTGAGTTTGTTGAATGTTTCATGGGATACTTTCATTTCACATGAGGTTTTCGAAAGCCCTCGAGTGACCCCATCAGTGTTTCAAGAGGAAGGAGGGCCTTCAAATTAATCAGAGGTTCATGAGACTCAAGCTACAGGTGTGCCAATATTTGCCACTTATGAAAAAGGCACAAGGAGATTATTTGCAGCTGCCAAAAGAGTACTATCTCCACCTGGTGTGGAAGGGGTATCGTTTCTTTCATCAGACAACAAGGAAATGCTATCTTCACTCAGTGTGAAAGGGCCTTTGCCTTCTTCTTCAGGATAGCAGATATAGGATAAATGGAATCAAGCATTGCATGAGGAAAGGCCTTCTGAAGGTCAAGAGAGATATTTTATTTTGATTCAGGATGAGAATACTGTTTGGGCTCCCAAAGCTCAAAGCTCAAGGAGATCATCAAAGAACAAGAAGCTGACATCCATGCCTTATCTCTTAACCTTGAAAGCGCTAAGTGGATCATTAATTACCTTGAGCAATGGAACAAGCAGTTGGAGGATAAACAAAACAATCATGGAGTTGCAAACCATAAGGGAAAACAAGCAAGCAGCAAAAAGTAAGAAAGTCAAATTGACACCCCTCGAGCAAGAGTTTGATGTTGACCAGGAATCTTGGCTAGAGAGGGCGAATATGCAATTGGAGAAGCTGCTTTAGAAAGCCAATAAGGAGAAAAGGATGTTGCAACACATGGCTTATCACTATTTGGCACGAAACAAAATTTGCAAAACTAAGATAAGGTGCCAAAAAGCCAAGTTGAAGAAGACTTTGAGGAGCAAGAAAGAGAAAGATAAGCTTAAGATCTTGGCTGAAGCTTCATTGGCCCGGCATAGTACTTGATGTAGATCACTCATGCCAAATTTCAAGAAATTTGGCAAACTTTTTGGTAATTTTGATTTTTTCAAGGAAAAAACAGGGTTTTCCGGCAGGTGCGTAGCGCCACCTGGCGCTTGATTTTGATAGGGACCTTCTCTGGAGGAAAACTTTGCATTTTTGTATTCTTCATGAAAAATTATGCATGTCTAGAAATTACTAGGAAATTTTGACAAGTTTTGGGTCACCTAAAGGGCCAAAAACACCTCAAAAATGCCCTCTCTGCCACTTTTTGGCCACACAGGAAGCAGTGTTGGGAGAACTGATTTTTGGAGGGGCAAATGGGCACTAAATTAAAAAATTCCACTTGTCCTAGAAAGTAGACAGACAGAACTTTCCAACAAGCCAACTTGGAGAAAATTTTGTGAAGGGGAAGGCCTCCAAATTCAGCTGGGAAAAAGTGCTACGCACAGAAAAAGTGGCACTACGCACAGGATGAAAAAGTGCCAATTTTGCTCAAAAACTCTGTTTTTTTCCTAGTGTTCTTCTAGTTTGACTTTTTCTCTTTTATGGTCAAATTCATAAGCTGACATGATGTAAATTGATGTAAAAATGATAAAAATTGACATGATAATGTAGATACATCAGTTGTAGGTGGTTTGGAGTTGAATGAATCAGTTTCCTAGGTTTTAGAAGCAAGTTGTTCCACTGCCTATTTTTGTGTTCTTAGTTTAGATATGGTTGAAACCACCCCTTTTCTCATGGATTCGACCCCTGATAGATAGCACAGGTGGTTTGGAGGTCTATATCATGTGTTTTTCAGTCATTTTCAAAGGTTGGACTTGTTAACACCCAGGTTGTTCCCTTTGACTCCCAAGGGAATACGGCCGGGGTAACCACTAACCAAGCTTTGGATTACAGATCCTAGCCAAACTGTAATCAGAGAGGGCTCTCTCTTTTAAGGTTTGTCTCTGTTTTGTGAAGATTTTAGGCTAGTTATGATGTTCAGTTTTGTTCAAGGTTTTGGTTGAATGATGTCCTTCAGTACCTAAGGTGGAAATCTTCATACAGTATTAGTCCATTGGGCAATGGAGTCTGGGGCTATAGGTTGTTTGAAGTATTGAGTGAGATTGTTGAAACTACAGGGCCATTTAAACATTTCATGAAACAAACTTGAAATAGTGATGATGCAGTGTGTTTAACCAGTGAAAAGCAATTAAGAATTTTCCACTAAGCTGTGGGTGTGAGAAAGAGATATACTGCACAGGAGCAGACTTGAATTCCTGAGCAATAACCACTGTGAAAGATACAGTTCGAAGATGCAGCAATTAAGAATTACACCTTTATAACTATAACTGAAGAAAACAATTATAACAACGAAGATTGAGTTCAGGGTATTCTATGAATAAATCCTAGAACTATTCTTTTTCTCTGCCATTAACTGTGAAACATAGCATATGATTGGGTTATGAAGAAGTAAATAAAACACATAACGAAGAGTTTACAGGAAACTTATTGAGCCATGAAATACGCAGGAATCCTGTAGCATTCAGCAAACACACTACAACGCCTCAGACAACGCAGAACTTTAGAAATTCCATCAGCTTTGTATTAATACTCTGAAAATTTACAGCATAAGATCTCTAGAAGAGAAAATCAACAACCCCTGCAAGCTTATGCGAGGGGGAATATATACAATCGGTTACACAAAATATCTGAACCGCTGAGTCACTTAAGAAATAAATATGTTTACCAACTTTACAGAATAGCAGATAAGGAAGTTATTGCTGCTCTTAATACAAAATGAATGCTCTTTAATTCTGTGAGAAGACTTTTTGACCCTTGGAAGCCATTGAGTCGGTTGAACGCTCTGAATAAATGTTGAATGATGTGTCTTTATGCTCTGGCATCCTGTAGCTTTCTCGGCCCTGTCATTCGCAGCTGTCAGTATTGCTTTGGTGGCCGAATCTCTCTGCTGAGTTGGCTCAGTCCACTATTCTATAATCATACTGTGTGCATCACTTTTTCTGAAGGTGATGACTTATGTTTTTTGATGAAAAAACTTGATGAGAGCATCTTGTTCACAGTATCATCTGTATCATTTTGGTCCACCATTCCTGTGTGGGCAGTTGATGTCTCAGAATTGCATCTAAGGTCTCATCTGCCTCTATATATTTATAGAAGTTTGGAGGCACTTCAAACAAATGCTTGATCTCATTCATAATAAAAAATAAATTCTCTACTCTATCATAGAGATTTTGCCCAGAAGCTGGCCCTGTTTCTTCTGAAGTACTTGGTGTTACAGTGATCTGATTTGTAGCAAATTTGTTGACCCTCTTTGCATAGTTCTCATGTGAAAGTAACCTACCTGCGCTGTTCAGTAAGCCAGGAAGACCTCTGCCTTGTAGTACTGCAAATTTGTCCATGAACCTGTTTACTTCTGTCTGCATGTCCTGGCTTCTTCTTTCCAGTGTTTGTACCAGGCTTCTTAATGTAAGGACCCTATTTATCAGCAAAATGGCTTCAGTTCTGTTGGGAATTCCCATTGCTTCCAGCTGAGGACCTGTACGGTTATTGAGCACATTAATCATTCTATTGGCTACCTCAGGCATGTTGCCTAGAGATGCCCTTGATCTCTGGACTTCTCTGTGTGCTTTTCCTATGAGCTCTATTTGCTCATGAATAGTCTCAATATATTGCCACTGATCTGTGATTGATTGGCCAATGTTGGCCCATAAAACTGTCTTAAGCTCAGCCACCACTTTGTCAAGGGTGAGCTCCTTCTCCAGCTCCTTTATCTTCTCCTTAAGGGCTTTTATTTCCCTTCCTTTTTCTGCTACATTCTGCTTGGATTTGTCATATCTTTCATTGAGCTTAGCTAGACTCTCCCTGGCCTCATTTAGTTCTGCCATTTGGGCTTCCAGGGCTTGGATTTCACTCTTCAGCTTCTGCATGTCCAGGCTTTGAGCCTGCTCTGTTGTTGGTGCTGGTGCTGATGTAGAGGGTGCTGTCTGTTCTGTGGGAGGAGCAGTAGTTTGAGGAGGTTCCTCAAGATTGATTATCTCTGGAGGGGGCTGAGAAGTTTGGCCTATTTCCCTCTGTTGTAATGCTGCCTGCAGCGCAGCCTCTGACTCTCCCAATTTCTCCTGTGTCTGGATCAGCTGTTTGTATAACGATACCAGCATAGCTGCTGCATCTTGGTCATGTCTCAGCTGAGCAACCTCTTCTGTTTGTGCGTGAATAGTTGCTGGGATCTTAATCATTTTCCTCAATGCTGCCATGTCTGCATCCCTTAGTTTCAATAGTGCTTGAACAACCTTGATGTCCTTGGGATCATGCCCAAGCTCTATAATGATGTCCTCCAGCGCTTTGATTCGGTTATCCTTTGCCTGGGAGGAAGCTTTTTCCAACTCAAGTTGGGCAGCTGTATTATTTAGGCTATTTTCCAGCCTAAGATTCACCAATGTTTTGTCTGCAAGAGTGGCATACACCATCTCACCCGTTTGCTTGTGCAATTCTATTTGATCCATAGGGTGGATGTCTTTGGCTAGGACCTCAAGGTTGGTCCTTATGTAGTCTGCAGCTGACTGGGGGTGCAACATGGTTGGCATGAAATGACTCATCACCATTTTTCCCTCATGTACATCATAGGCAGACATCAATCTTTGCTGGTTTGTAGGAGCCATCTTTAATAAGTGATTGTAGAGTTGTATCTTGATTGGCTCGTTCCTCTTTTTGATATCAATAAACTGTTGTTTGATGCCTACTTCAGCTCCATTTTGGTGGCTTGAGGAGCTGACTTCTCCTCCAACTGTCCTTTCATGTTCCTGCTGAAAGGAACTTGCAGAGGCCTCCGTACTCGGTGGGCCCATGCCCAAAGATTGCCCAATAGGCATTTCCTCCTCAGAGAGGGGATTCATTCTGTGCCTTTTCTCCCCGTGAGTAGTGGAGGTGGTGAGGGGAGTCTCCTGCTCTCTATTCCTCTTTTTTCCCTTTTCTTCTTGTTGTGGAGTTTGTAGTACTGAAGCCTCCACTGTCTTTTCTTGCCTAGGGGGCACATTCTCTTGAGCCTGTTGCTCAGTGGATATTGGAGCTTCAGATGTTTGCTCTTGCTGCCCTGGTTGCTCTTGTTCTTGTTGTTTTTTGTGTTGTACTTCCTGCTGCTGTTCTGTAGGAGCTAGTTGTTCTGGCTCCATCTGTTTCTCTTTGCCTTTGCTGGAAGTTTGATGAGCAGTTCTGGCTGCTTGCTGATGTGTTGTTGAAGATGATGCAGCTGCTCCAAGCTGCCTTTGGTATGAAGAGGAAACCTGCCCACAAGTTTCCAAGTCAGCCTCTTTCTCAATATTTTTTGCTTCTCTTTGTAGTATTTGCTCTCTAGTCATTGGCTCTTCTATGGTGCCCTCTTTCCAACTTAGTTGATTGGCATATTTCTCAATATGAGGCAATTTAGTGTGAGCATAGCCACCCAATTTATGTTTTATCCTTCTGAGAGAAATGAAATGATTAGGGTCATAAGGTATCCATTTGAAACTAGTTTCAAATCGGAGGGCCTCTAGCATGCCATCTGCTTCCTTCCATCCTTCCTCCCTTATGTTGTAAAGGAAAGGGCCTAGCTGGTTCCTGACTTTTAGTTGCACTTTCTTGTTTTTACTATGGAAATGGATCATGTCTGCATTTCCAAACTGCTTGAAATACTCCAAGGCAAATAGTCTCATAGGGACATATCTTGGCAGCCTATAAGGGTCCAACTCACAGCCATATATTCGAATTACTGTGTGGTGTTGGTAAAAGTACCAATCACCAATGCTGTAGGACTTAGAAAGATGGAGAATTCTTTGCATTTCATCTGTTAATCTTGGAGGAGGAACACCATATAACAAGGTCAAAGCTGGATGAATGAAAAGGTCTATGAATTCAGAGTATGTGTATGGTGAGCAAGAGGTGTGATGAAAAACTGAGGTCCAAAACACAACTGACCTTGGATTTCCCTGGGCATCAAGTTTTTTGAGAGGAATAGGGAAACTGTCAGGTTGATAAAATAAGAACAGATGATATATGTATCTGTTGTATCTAAACACCTTCTCCCTTTCTAGATTCATCAGTTACTCATGAATCTTGTTTGCAATATATGTAGCATAATCATAATGCACAGCAGGAGGCTTTCCAGGAGAAAATATGGACATCATAGCCATAATGGTGTCATCAACATCCTCAGTTCCCTTGTAGCCCAAGACATAGCTGATCAAATCTACAAGAATTTTGCCCAAGTCATTGAGGTATGGATTTCCAATAGGAGGCGTCCTCATAGTTTCAGAGCTCGGCTGTACAAATAACTGATTGATTTTGATGATCTGGGCACTGGACAGGTTGCGCCCCTTCTTTAATAAATCTAGCATGGAGAGAGGCGTCAATGGTCTTGCAGAGTGAAAGTGCAGCATCTCATTTATGGCCTCAGGGGTAATATGAAACAAGACTGAGCCTGTGGGACTGAGAACAGCTCTCTGACATGGATCATAGCATTCACAGCATCTATGGATCAAGTCTGGAAGGGGATTGACTTGAGGAAGGTTAAAAATGGGCAAATTGGAGTCCCAAATCCCTAATATATCAGCTCCACTAAGGTGTTGGGCCTTTAACTCATTCAGCAGATGGATGTTAAATTTGGAATTCATTGAAAATGAGTCTATCATCTGATAATCCTTATCCCCCAGGGCCTTCCATTCCAATTCTCTTTGTGGGGCATTCAGAGGTTGAATATTCAATGCTATTGGTGTTTCCATGGCTAATAAGGCCTCTGATTTGTATGTGAAGTGGTTTGAGTGAACAGAGCAACACAGAGGGGTATCTTTACAATAGAGAGGTGAATTGCAAGGAACAGAGGGTAAATTGTAACAGCAGCAATTGAAATACTGCACAGAGGACTGATAGAACTAATATCAGGACTGATTCAAGTGTCTCCACGGTGAATTATTATAGTTTCGGGGTCTAAGTCCACGAATGCGCGGACAGACTGCAGGTTTGGTGAAAACTCGGACAAACAAGGCTCTGCAGGTGAATTTGGACTCAACAGTTGAAAATGAAGGTCAGCCACCGGGATTTACTGGTAGATTCGGTGTTTTCTTACTCTTTTAAGCTATCTTTGGACAATGAAGGATAAAACCAGGCGCAGAGGAATGCTTTGGATAAATACCTGGTAAACTGTCGGCAATGGCTACAAGTGCAGGTGGGATGGAAGCGCCGGCGGTCTCTAGGTCGATTTCTGCAGGTTGGCAACGAATGAACGTAATTTGCATGCAGAGCAGAATAGTTCTTGTTTTTGCAAAAAGTGAGAAAAACCGCGTTTTTCGACAAAAATATGGACTTTTGGGATTTTGGCGCTTTTTTTGGATGACGTCATCAGGTGGGGTCAGGGTCGGATGACGTCAGCATGACGTCATCGGGTGAGGTGGCAAGCTGCGAGTGGTCCACGGGGATGGTGAGGTGGCGGACAGGTCAGAGCAGTGGCGGACAGGGGCGCTGGCGCGGCGGTGATGTAGCAATGACGTGGGCCTGACGTGGTAATGACGTTGGCATGGTGGGTTCACACAAAACCAGAAACGGTAAGTGGATTTTCTCGGACCGCCCTCGATACGGAAGTTGTTTTGTCAGAGGGCGACCCGAGAAATTGTGGGGGCGACGCGTGGCAGGGGCCTGACGTCACCGTCTGACAGTTTCTCGGGTGCTATCTTATGGACGTCGGGCCTGACCCGATATGCATGTGGGCCGTCGGATAAAAAGAGCCAGATCCGACGGTCGGCGGATCGCTAAGGCGCCAGGACGATACGGCAGCGGGCGGGGATTAAAATAATATTTTTTGTGTAATTCGTGCCCGGCGGGACTTAGGACTTCGGCGGATAATATGGGTTTTCAATGTATTTTTTATAAAAATGCGCATTTGCGCCAAACTTTGGATAAAGCCGAAAAGTGGGTTTTTGACGTATTTTTGCAAATAAAGCGGGTTAGGGGTGGAAATGGGGTTTTTTACAAGGTTCTTTTGCAGATGAAGGGGCAAATGGTTTAAATGATTTCTGAAGGGAAAAGAGGGGTAGGGCTTAGGTTATTAAACTGACCAGAGGTCAATTTAATCCCTGACTTTGAACATATGGCTATAGTGCCAAAGGGGAAGGGAATATGTATATATTGCTTGGGATTTATACACCATAGTGTTTATAATAGTAGGGAAAAGGGGAACATAGGGATTTAGATAATAAGAAGTTAGGGGTTAATATGGGTGGAAAAGGTGAATGAGGAGTGATAACACTAAGTTTGTATGGAATCAACTTAGTTTTAGGGAGTAGATCAAAATGAAAAGATTTTTAGACAAGAAATGTGGCTTTTAAAGAAACAAGAACCACCATAAGACCTTGAATTCTTTCATGAAGGCAACTGGTATGGGGATATTAGCAATGAATGTGGAAAGGGGAGATTAGGAAGTTAGACATGCTCCATTGTGTTGCTGTAAATGATAGGGAAGAGGAGCTTCTCCTATCCATTGATGCTTCCTTTATGTTAGACCAACAAAATTCAGTTGAAAGGAATGACATTTCTGCAACCCCATCTACCTACCCATCTACTTGCCTAACATTTTTTGTTTTCTTCATGGAGGGTGCACTTAGACTTGCAGACCCTCATGTGCCTTTTCTTTTCTTTTGGCTTTTTCTTTTAATTTTCTATCTAGAACTACCCTTATTGCTTCCAAGGTCCCAGATTAAGAAGTTGGGAACCTTAATTCTCTACCTAACTACTGGTCTGCCAAGATTAAACAGTTTGGACAGACTTCTTTCTCTATTCTACAACAGAAAATTGAAACATGGCATGATCCAGATTAGGCTGTTGGACCATCCATCCAAAATTGAGTCAACATCAAGCTTATGTACACACATTGTCTTCTCATGGAAATATGGGATCTTTGAATCACCAAAGCAGAGCATATTTGGAACTTTCATTTGCCAATCATGAAATATGAAACCTATTGGTATAGGTAGCTAACAGGACTCTTGTGAATGCTTCGAGCATTATTGTACATTCATTTTTGCAGTTTGGCAAGGAAATAGACCAAGGTTTGCAACATTTTGTGGGATTCTTGTGGCAAGGTGATTTAGTATTGTGTATCCTTCTATAATTCAAGTCATCATGTGTTTATGTGTGCCATTATCTCTCTCTTTTTCAGCGTAACTAAATGAATCAATTATAAAGGTGGAAATCATTGATGTTGTAGTGCTTTACTTTAGGGTTTGTTTAGCTTTACACGTTTTCTACTGTTTGAAGAAGACTCATGACACTTTCATGCCCTCTCCAACTCCTCACCAGTCTTAAGACTCTCCATTTCACTTAATTCAAAGTACTAAAGCATTTGCCTACCTCGCCCCACAGAAATCTCTGCAAGATTGAGTTCATTCCTCGGACCCAAAACTGCCTTTTACATTTGATCCAGCAAACCAACATAAAATTCAATCAAACTCCTCTGAGCATATACCTAGCATAAAATTAGTCTTTATATCAATAATCTCAAGCCTCATTTGCTATATTTTCCTGAGATTGACAAGCAGAGAGCCCTCTCCCAACCTGGTAGGGCTAGCTACCAGGTTAAGCGTGGTTTGATGTTACCCTAGACCTGTTTTTCTCAGCCTGAGGTAGATTTAGGCACTAACATAGTGGCGACCATACTGGGGAAGAAAAGATTATTTGTTGGTTAGTGTTCTTCGCTTTATAAACTACAGACGGAGCCTAAAGTTATCCAGGTAGGCTTCGAACTGCACTTGATTTGTGAGTGCATAAATAGATGAATGCTGCTTCAGTCAATCTCCGGTTTAGTTTTATAGACTGAACATATGACTTGAAAATTGCCCCAGTACATTAAATAATTCTAGACTTTTGGATGATGAGTTTAGAATTCAGCAAGCTAACAAGATTGTAATTCCAATTTGATTTTTGGAAATAATTCAACACACTGGCTTCCAGACGATACACCAGAGCCAATCCTGATCCTGATCCTCCTCCCGTGTATGAAAATCCAAATCTCATTCCAAGAATTCTCCGCCAAGAAAGTTCTGTGATTCCTGTGTTTAGATCTCGTTCATGCCCGATTGTTTTTGAATATCTTGAAGATCTCCCATTTGATGAAAATTTTGAGCTATCTTTGTTTGAAACTAAGTCTGAAAGTGCAGTTGGTGCTACTGTTCTAAATCCAGAGTTTGTTAAAGATCTTGAAACTGAAAGAGCAAATAGATCAATTGATGCTTATATTCTGAATCTTCAAACTTCAATTGTGGCTACCAATATTCCCGAGTTCTTAGAATCTGCATCTGCTACTCTTGGTTCATCTGCTGTTGTGTCTAGTTCAGAAATTCCTACTGAAACTCCTTTTATTCCCACCATTCCCGTGCAGCCCGCCATATCTGATCAGAAATCCGCAGTGCTTTCACCCCCATCCACTCCTTCTACACCTCAAACATCAAGAATTTCTTCACCTCCTTCGACACCTCATACATCGGTCACATCAGCTGCTATCATTGTTCCAACTCCTCCTACATCCCCAAGGCCAGTTGTAAATCCACCTCGAGCAATGGCTACCAGATATGCACCTCTTGTTTTGCCACAGAACTTGGATGCCATGCTTACTGATTACCAAAGTAATATCCCATTGTTTGATGCTTCCCAAGTTGTCACAGCACAACAACATGTCGATAGGATGAGTGATTTCTTTGATCTCCACGAGATAGATGCACAGAATGTAACTATGAGATTATTTGTGCAAACTTTTGGAGGCAAAGTGCGGAAGTGGTTCAAAGCATTGCCTGCTGGAACAATCAATTCATTGGAAGTACTTCAAAGACAATTTCTGGATCGCTGGGAGGTAAAGAAAAATCCACTCCAAATCCTTTCGGTGTATGAAAACATAAAGAGAAATGTTGGTAAAAGTTTCCAAGATTATTGTGTTAGATTCAATACTGTTTATAATGCCATTCCAGCTGATATCAAACCACCTATGGGGCTGGCTTTGATCAAATTTCCCGATGGCGTTGATCTCGATATGGCATATCAGTTGAGGGAAAGAGACCCGACTACATTGGAAGACATTCAGGAAATCGCAGTAAGTGTGGAGACAAATCTGCTAGCTAAGAGAGCTAGAAAAAAGACGGAAAAGAAGGTGACTATAAAGGAATAAGCTTCTACCTCGGATCATTTGCTCCGTAAGATTGAGAAGATGTTTAATAGATTCACCATTGCAGATGAACCCGAGACACAGGTCAAAAATAAAAATTTCCGTGGTCAGCAACAACCACAGTTTAGAATCAAGCAACGCGGGCAAAGAGCTCAAGATCCATCAGCTCAACAACAAGTTAGAACACCATTACAACAGAACTATGTCCATGGAACTGAATCAGAAGATGATGAGGCTCCAATAGGAGAAGAGAATCACTTTTTTACACCAGATGATTTGCCAATTTATATCACCGAAGATGAAGAGTATTCAGAAAGTCTAGCTGTACAAAAAGATGAAGATTTTATATTGGCAAATGAAACAGTCCTAGAAGAGGAATCAGATGAATATTAGAGAGGATATATGAATGCATTGATGAGCCCAAACAGTGATGAGCCCCCAAATTGGGTAACCTATTGGGCTCATTTTGCCTAATTTTCCTTGTTCAATCATCCATTTTTCATAGATTATGCATGTTTTTCTAGTATGTTTATGTTATTTCAACGAATAAGGGTGGTCACTCTACCTAGGAGGCTAATACGTGGTTATTTCAGGATTTTTGGACAAATTTTGGAGCAAAACTGAGCAATCATGGGTCAGCTGACAACCAAGCTTGAGGGGAGGATTCGTAGGGAGGTTGTCTCTTGCATTAAATGGCCTTCCTCGAAATCTCCACCCTCAACTCCGAGCTCCACAGGCCACCAAAACGAGTTTTAAAGGCAGCCAAGCAGTTTTGGGAAGAGTGACTGTTTACTAGCAGTTGGGACAACCGAGTCCCTTGAATCTAGGAGGGCTGCTAGCCCCCTCGTATTGTACAAATAGGAAGGCCTCAGCCTTCGTAGTTTACTTTTGGAACTATTATTATTTTTGCACTATAGTGCTGTCATTTTGCTCAGCGTGTTTTATTGTAGCTACTGCTGTACAACTTTCATATGGTGTTTATTTTTGAATAATGAGAAGCAGCTTTACTTGGCATCAGATCTGAGTTCTTTATAGGAGCCTGCAACTCTTGGGGTTGGGCCCAACCCGAGTGTTAAGGCCTCCTTTATGTATTGTTATTTGTTCTTTATGCATTTGCAAAAACATTTCTGTTAAGTAGGTTAAAGTTTGTTGATTAACTAGGTCACTGTTAATGGTTAGAAAGACTTTTGAATGCTCAGATTTAGTTGATAGGTTGTTAACAGGAAAAAGCTTCAAGAAAAGGGCCATCAAACATCTCTGGTTTCACCTCTCCTTCAGTAGGATCAGGAGCTGGGATCAGGATAACTTTTCTGCCCACAAGGACACTGATTTTGCTTTGCCATGCAATCACTAGTGTTTGATTTTCATGTGTAGAAGTTGGTTACAAGTTCAGACTTTCATTTGCTTAGTTGCATGAGTTAAAATACATGGTTTCATTGCAGGTCACACTTCTGTTCATTCTCTTTACTGGCAGCTAGCAGATTAGGTCATCGTAATTAGGTTTTTGAATTTACAAGTCTTCATTGGATCAGTTGGAAAAATGCCTTGCAGAGCACCTGTACCACTCCTTCATCTGTTTATTCTCCATCAACACCATCCACTCCGCCCTCTACTTAGCATCCTTGCCTCCCGTTCGCCATTTGCTCCCATAACCCTAGTTTTGTGTGTAACATTGCTTTAGTCTTCTTTGAACCAAATCCAGCCATCTACACCTGCCCACAACTCCATCCACCGAGTCCTAGACCATCTCCAGCCCTCACCCTACCTCCACACTCACTCCTTCACCTTTCCCTCTCCATTCATCCACCAAAAACCTCACTTCTGAACATCCTGTAGAAAGTTACAGACATCCTGTAGAAAATCGCAAATATCCTGTAGAACCCCTGCAGACTTCCTATAGAGGCTCACGAATGAGGTTTCTTGATAGCCAAACTCGGCGAAACTCTATGGAAGGGTGTTAGGGACCCCTTAGGCCCTCCCTTAACCTTCTTGACCTCCTCCAAGCATTTCTCGCCCATCCACCTCTGCACACCCCAAAAACAGTCAAATCATATGCATAATAACTCTGGAAACTTGTTCAAACATACAAAAAGATGTTTTTTTTTTTTTTTTTTTTTTTTTTCAGATGTTACTGTAGAAGTAGCTTAGATGCATGTACTTACCTTTCTAGAAATCAATTGCATCTCCTTCAGTAGCTTACATACTCTTTCTTGCATCGATAGGGTTAGCTGGTAGAATTAGGGTTTGCTAGGGTTTACGTTTCCTCTTAGCTTTCCAGTTTCTTTCTGCAAATAGATCAACCTTCTTTAAGTTAGCTTTCATCCATCAGTTAAAAAGATTCTTCTCAGAACTCATAGAAGTTGGCTTAAGCCCTAGCGGACTTGTGCCAGCTGACCAAGTGACAGCTGCGGCAAGAGCTAGTACTTGTGCATACAGCACCGTCGCTTCCAAGTTTGTTACGAACTACCGAGTTGATAAAAGTAAAGAAAGGAGTCCCAGGAGTGGTAGCATTATTGCTGCAATACTGGAGCTCACCACCTTTCTTTTTGGCGCCGTTGCCGGGGAAGCGTCAGAGTATTTGTGATTGCTGCTTTTCTTCTATTTTCCTACTCTCGCCTTTTGCTAAGTAGTTTATTTCATTTCCATTCTGCAATTTCATTAGTAAATTAGACATTTCCTGCTTTCGTAGATTAACCATTCAATTCTTCAAGCGTAAAATAGAATTTCAATTTTGCAAGCGTAGTCTAGTATTTCCTTCTCACAATTTGATTTCAGCAAAATAGATTAGTCTTTTCCTGCTTTCATTTCAATTCCGCATTTTCATTTCTGCAAGATAGATTTTAGTTAGTTGCAATTCCACCTGTTTTAGTTTTGCAGGTACAAGCAGAAAAAAGCAAAAGCAACCAAAAGTCCTTTCATGCCTCGTAGGAACAGAGATAATACCGGAAAATTCCTACGCAACACCCCACCACTTCACTGAGTCACCCTTCGATCTTCTTTGGTGGCAGTGATCCAGAAGAACCTATAGGTGAACCTCCTGAGATATACGAAGATCCTATAACAAAAGAAGAGCAAGAAAACATTCCTTTTGAGACTATGGCTGGCAACAGAAATGGTAGAGACGATGATGAGAGAATAAAAGGTACCTTCCCCATCCGAGAGACTAACGGGGACATGAAAATGAAGAACATAAGTCCCTCAGCCTTACCTCATTTCCATGGATTGACCACTGAAGACCCTGATACCTTCCTGTTTGAGTTTGTTGTCCTTTGTCAAACTTATGACTATACAGAAGACGAGCAAAAGTTGAAACTCTTTCCCTCTACCCTCAAGGATGCAGCATTACGCTGGTTCATGGGGTTACCTGGAAACAGTATCACTACTTGGGCTCAGATGCAGCAAGCCTTTAATAACAAATACCAAGATTACTGTAGGTCAAAGGAAACCAGGGGAGAAATCTTTCAGATGACCATGGAAATGATGAGTCTTTAGAGGACTATGAGGAAAGGTTCCAACTTAGCTATAAACGGGCCAGGTGCACACTTGACCCTGAATCTCTAAAGTTGGTTCTGCTCCAAGGAGTCCCTTAAGACCTTCTAGATACCCTTCACATGCTAGCTGGAGGAGATATTTACCAACTACCTTATGGGGACATAAATACTATGTTTAGAAACCACTATAGGGCAGCCCGGAAAAGAGGTAGGGGGAATCCACTTTCAGCTAGTACTACCTTATCCAAGCATGAGTTTGCTAATCAGATGGAAGACCTCAAAAGTGAGATGAGACAGACCATTGCCATGCAACTTGATACTTTCTGAATCCAACAAAAGAAAGAGGAAGCTGAGAGGGCTTTGTCCATCTTTTGTCCCAGATGTATGAGGAAGCACCCTAAGAACGAGTGTCCATTGCACTCAGTAGAGGTATGTTTCGTTTGTGAGGAGGACCACCCCACAAACCAATGCCCAACCTTGCCCGGATTCAAAGCCATGTACCAAGGGACTGAGGCACCGACTGAACCTCTCTACTTCCTCAACCAAAGGAGGCCGCATAGACCCAGACCTTACCAGCAGAGGATGCAAGGGACATCCCAAGCTTATTATAGCCCCAACCAATCTACTCACATGCATTCTTAGGCTCCCCTTGCTCATCCTTCCTAGTCTGCACCTCCTCCGTGGTCTTATCCACCTCAATACCATACTCAACCCACTACTCATTCGTTTCACTCACATGTCCAGCCACAGCCTCAGTGGAATGCACCTCAACCGGGGTGGAGGCCCCAATAAAACTCTCCTCCCGCCATTCTGCCTCCACTACCGGCTCAACCACAACCGTTACCTCCTGCTCCTCCAATACAACCCCAGATGCCTGCCCAACCGAACCCGAACCCCAACAACCGACAAGCCCAACAGGTATACACTGGGGAGACAACATGTCCTACCTATGCTGTGGAGATCCAGGAGATCAACCTGCGATCCAGGAAGACCCTTTCAAATCGCCAACCTCCTCCCCCAGAGGATGAGGAAGAGAAACAGGAAAGTGAACCCAAAGTCATTCCACCCTTTCCTGAGCGACTAACAGTAACCACAAAACCAAACCCAGAGGAGACTGAACTTCTGGGGGAACTAAAATAGTTGTGTGTGAAAATACCCCTTCTCCAGGACATCAAAGATGTACCGATATACAACAAATTGATTAAGGAGAAGTGTTTCAGGCACCCAGGAAGGAGAAAGAGAGATGCCTCGACTATCAATGTCATAGGACAACTGTCTAATCTAATGTTGGGGCAAGTAATCTGTCCAAAGTATTTAGACCCTGGGAGCCCTGTAGTTGATGTCCACATCAATGGCACCATTATCCCCCATACCTTGATTGATCTAGGGGCTGCCATTGATGTGATGACCAGGGACACCATGCTCAAACTCAACCTTTAGAGTTCCTTAAGGAAGACCTCGACAGTCCTGCAGTTGGCAGATCGCTCCATCGTGACTCCCGAAGGGATTGTGGAGGACGTCTTGGTCTCTGTTGACTCTTGGGAGTATCCTGCGGACTTCTTGGTCCTTCAACCAAAGGCAAAGCTTACTGGATACCCCCTCATTTTGGGAAGGCCTTGGTTAGCCACTATGGATGTTTACATCAGTTTCCGAGCTGGAAACATGACCATCAAAAATGGTCCTATGTCCAAGCAGCTAGTCCTATACCCTCTTGCCCAACCTCTACTAGAACATGAATTTCCGCTCTGGTTGGAAGAAGAAGATGAGGATGAGGTCTACTCTGCACTAGGGGAGGTCCTAAAACCAAGGATGATTTGATTGAGACCTTGATTCAAAATCCACCTCCTAGTGCATTGTCTTTAGAGGAATTGGTGGAGGATACCCAAGCCAGCACCTTAGTGGACCTCTGTGTGACTGATCCAACCTCTCCCAGAGTTAAGAATGTGGAGTTTGGTCCCGAGAGAACTTTAGAGATCAGCTCCTCCCTATCTCCTTCCCAGGAGAAGGAGCTGTGTAGCTTATTGAACAATTATTTAGATGCTTTCGCTTGGAACTATAAGGAGATGAAAGGAGTCCATCCTTCGGTCTGTACCCATCACATCTACATTAAAGAAGATTGTAAAGCAGTCAGGCAGCGTCAGAGGAGAATGAATCCAGCCCTTAAGGACATTGTCAAAGAAGAATTGCAAAAATTGTTGGATGCAGGATTCATCTATCCTATCTTCGATAGTGAGTGGATTTCGCCTCTAGTGCTGGTGCCCAAAAATAACGGGAAGTGGAGAATCTGTGTAGATTACCGAGAACTTAACAAAGCCACTAAGAAAGACCATTTCCATTTGCCTTTCATAGATCAGGTGTTGGAGGGACTGGCAGGGAAGAAGTTCTTCTCTTTCCTTGATGGGTTCAGCGGGTATAACCAGATCCAAATCAGCCCGGACGACCAAGATAAAACCACCTTCACCTGTCCTTGGGGTACCTTTGCCTATCGAGTCCTTCCCTTTGGGCTATGCAACGCTCTTGCCACTTTCCAGAGAGCAGTATTGAGCATCTTTTCTGAGTTGGTCCATGATTCGGTAGAAATCTATATGGATGACTTCACTCCTTATGGGTCCAACTTCCAAGAAGCATTGACCAATCTGGGAAAAGTTCTAACCAAGTGCATTGAGATGAACCTATCCCTCAGTCCTGAAAAATGTGAATTCCTGATGACTGAAGGGACCGTGCTAGGACATACCATTTCTCACCAAGGATTACAGGTGGATCCTAATAAAATTGCTATCATCCAAAAGGTCCCACCCCCTCAAAAGGTAAGAGATGTTCATAGTTTCCTAGGCTTAGCAGGATATTATCGAAGATTCATTAAAGACTTCAGTAAGCTAGCCTCGCATTTGTTTGGACTCTTAGGGAAAGATGTTGAGTTTAAATGGACTGACAACTGTCAAGGGGTACTGGACGAATTGAAAGATAAGCTGGTGTCCGCCCCGATCTTGAGAGGTCCAAACTGGGCCCTACCTTTCTACATCCACACTGATGCCTCGAACAAAGCCATAGGGGCAGCCTTAGGACAAATTGAGGAGAAACTCCCATATCCATATACTTCGTCAGCAAAAACCTGTCCAAGGCAGAAATGAACTATATTGTATCCGAGAAAGAGTTCCTGGCCGTAGTCCATTCCCTAAACAAGTTCAGACACTACTTCACCAGTTATCAAACATTTGTACAGACTAATCATGCTGCGATTAGATACTTAATGAATAAGCCTGATGTCAATGCTCGTATTATTAGATGGTTACTTTTGTTACAGCAATTTGATTTGACGATTGTCGACAAGCCAGGTAAGGAAAATGTTGTCGCTGACTTCTTGTCTAGATTGGACTTGCCTACAGGTGAGGAAGGAACAGTGGATGACCAGATGCCAGATGAACATCTATTTTCTATCTCAGTACTCTATCCATGGTTTGTTGATATAGCAAATTACTTGGTCTCAGCACAGTTCCCTCCACATCTATCCTCAAAGGAGAAGAGCAGAATTGTAAGGAAGAGTGCCCCGTTCACTTGGATAGGGGGCAACCTGTTTAAACTTGGCCCAGATCAAATCTTGAGACGTTGTGTTAGGGAGGAGGAAGTCTTTGACATCCTCCTAACCTGTCATGATGGACCTTGTGGAGGCCACTTCGCAGCAAAAAGGACTACCTTCAAAATTCTGCAGGCAGGCTACTATTGGCCTACTCTTCATCAAGATGTTAGAAGATACATAAGCCAGTGTGACCGATGTCAGATGATGGGGAAACCGACTCCAAGAGATGAAATGCCTCTCCAACCTCAAAAGACCTTCGAGCCATTCGAGAAGTGGGGCATGGATTTTGTGGGTCCTATCAACCCTCCTTCAAAGCAACGATCTTACATCATTGTGTGCACCGACTATCTGACCAAGTGGGCAGAAACGAAGGCAATCAAAGCAGAAACAGAAGAAAAGGTGGCTGAGTTTCTAAGGGAAAATATCTTCTACAAGTTTGGCTACCCAAGAGAGTTAGTCACAGATCAAGGAAGCCAGTTCACCTCCAACCTGATTGAAGATTTTCTCGCTCATCACAAGATCAAGCACAAGACTTCCACCCCCTATCATCCTCAAGCAAACGAGCAGGTGGAAGTCACTAATCGAGCATTGGAATGGATTTTGACTAAGGTTGTGAGCAGCAGCAGAAATGATTGGGAAGATCGCCTGGTTGAGGCCACTTGAGCCTACAACACCACTTGGAAGACTACAACCGGTTTCACACCTTATGAGCTGGTCTACGGGAAGAAAGCTTTGCTGTCCATAGAGTTCGAGTAAAATACATTGAGGGTGGCAGCTCAGCTGGACCTAGATCTCAGCCATGCTCAATGTGAAAGATTATTGCAGCTGAATGGATTAGATGAACAAAGAATGCAGGCCCTCCTCCACTCAGAATTAGTTCAACTCCAGAGGAAGATATGGCATGACCGACACCTTAATGAAAAGCAATTCCAGTCGGGAGATTGGGCACTGCTGTATGACTCATGATACAAGGATTTCAAAGGGAAGCTGAGGACAAGGTGGTTAGGACCATATACAGTGGAGGAATGTAACGATAATGGTTCAATCCTTATCAGGACCATTGATGAAGAGGCCATCCCCATGCTTGTCAATGGGCATCGACTGAAAATCTACAAGAAACCCCTCTTGAGGCGGGAATTCATTGAAACTGTGGAAAAATCAATGCTGGTAATAGAGCAGGGTTCTGCCTTTGTTCTGGCCACACCTTGATCATAAAAAAAAAAAGAGGAATAAAAATATCCCTGGACGAAAACCTCTCTGAGGCGGCCAGGGCAGGCAGTGAGGGTGAAAACCTCATGGAGGCGCCCCCGCTGTCTCTCAGAAAATAAAGAAATGGAATAAAAAAGATCCTTGGGTGAAAACCTCTTTGAGGTGCCCAGGGCAGATAGTGGGGGTGAAAACCTCATAGAGGCGCCCCTGCTGTCTCTCAAAAAAAAAAAAAAAGAGAAAAAGAAAAAAAAAAAAAACAGGTCTAATCTTTGAAATTATTGCAGGTTGCAGGGATATAATGCAGATAAAGAGGGTCACGCAAATCAAGGACAGGGGTCCATCCCAAGATACCATGCATCCTCACCAACACTCCCTCCATGGCCACACACTTTTTCCAGGATTTGGACACATTCGGGTCAAGATTTAACCTCCTACAGGAAGTTTCAGGACTTTCTACAGGAAGTTCTGCATTTCTATAGGAAACATCCTGTAGAACCCTTGGGCAGGCAAAAATCGATTCGGGAACGGGATTTAAAGCTTGAGGTTTGGTGATGAGGCCTGCAGCCACCTCTCTCTCCCATCCATCACTTGTTTCATCTCTTTCCACCACCATTACCACAATTTGGTCCCGTATTCCCACACAGTCATGCAAAAAGTCTTGTTTTCCTCAAAGTGAATTTTTTTCAAGGGACAAATAGAATACATGAAGGCCCGCACACTCTTCCTGTCAAAAGCTCCAATAGGACCCTTCATCCGTGACTATATCCGTGCCCGTTTCAGCATGCAGCCCAGGAGGAGAAGCAGCTACAGGATGTCCTACAGGAATCCTGTAGCAGCTGATCCGCTTGGAATACACACTATGGAGTCAAGAGCAGTTGAAATCAACACAGGAGGCATGCAACCAGCTCCACGTAAATATGAACACCTCCTCGACAGCTGAGAGAAGACAAAGCCGTGCATGCAACGTTCACCACCAGAGGACCGGGTCCTGAAAGCCTTGCATCCAACATCAGCAAATGAACGAGGGAATTCAAACGCCGGTGCACGAAGCAGCAGGGAGCAAAGCCATTGTTTCACGTCCAAAAACCTGCGAAACACGTCCACGGCCGCACAGGTAAGTGCCTAACCTTATTTCGTCAAATTGCATAAGCTATACTATGAAAACTGCATATCTGTGAATGGGGCGGATTGAACGAACGCAATGGCCAGTCAACTGGCCACCCACAGCCAGTAGAATTTCCTCGTGGGATTCGAACGAGCACGGTTACGCTCGATTCCACCCGAAGGACGTGGAGACGACACGTGGGAAGTGTCCAGTCAAGAAATCAGCAGATTTGCAGTAAAATCGGCAGACTGACAGGGATGACAGCGGGTAATGGTGGAGATAGACATTGGTGGTCAGAGACACGCCAGGGAATGATGGCCGTGACGATGTTTAACAGCTCGGCCTGGACACCTCACCCCCCACGCCATGAATTGCACCGTATTTCAAAATCATTTGGCCATAGCACTCACATTAACCACAGTCATTCAAGCCTACCACCAGTTTTCAACAACGTGAGCGTCCTCCTTCTCTGCAGTTCGTTAGCCTGAGTTTCTCGGCCCGGTTCAAACTCTTCCCACATCCCAGACTTGCTCAACAACGCTGTGACGTCCTCTAGAAGCAACAGAAGCTCTCTACAGGAAGCACAGCAAAAGTTCTCGGAGCAGAGAAACCCGTGTCTGTTGTGTCGGAATTGGAAATTTCAAAGAGAGGTAGGCTCGAACACGCCATCCCCATGCTTCATTTTCGAAAGGTGGTGAACTAGCTTGTTTGAAGTGGGAAAAATTAAAACCAGTCTGCCTGTGGGTCAAGAATGGTGGGTTACTTATATGATACACAAACTTTCTTTTAAATGGTGTTGCGTCATATTCACCTCCATAGTTTCTGTTAACAAACTCTCCCCATTATAACGATAAACCGCTGTAAGGCTCACCTGTGCACATATAAAATTTTTGTGACTGCTATATGGTTGGTGTGAAAATTAGCTCTGCACTCTGTCTGTGAGAGCTTAATTCCTTTTGACAAGTCGGGTTTTGGGTAGCAGCAATATTATAACCAGAGAATTGGTGAAAGGGGAGATACAAACAGCGAAGAAACCCTGTCCTGAGAGTCGAGGAGGAAACCATATCTGAATTTCCATTCTACCCAGAGCTCAAGCCAAAAACAGAGTGTTTTCATCATGCCAGGAGGGTTTATCAGAAAGGAACCCTCAAATTCCAGAAAATTGAGGGAAACTCCCGAGGTGGTAGGACTGTTTACTCGTGCCCACTGGATGACCTTCTGTGACAGAATTCAAGGTCACGATGATGAAATAACAGAGAAGTTCCTAAGGTCCCTGCAGCCCAAATAAAAAACACTAGCCACTGTAAAGTTCAGAGGATTGACCTTCAAACTCACTCCACAACTCATTAGTTGGGTCACGGAGTTGCCGTTGGGGATACCGTGGGATAAAGAGGAAAGGAAATTGGGCCAGAAGGCCAAAAAGGAATTTTTTCTACCGGAAGAACAGTTTTCAGAGGATAAGAATGGGGTCCGGAGAGCCAGCCTTCAGCCATTTTGGAGTGAGGTCAGCCTTCAAATTATGAAATATATTACCTATGAGGGGCAATTTAGTATTGTGTATGGTTATCACTTCCGCTTGTTAATCGAGCTCAGGCATAAGATGGATTTGCCCTCAGAACAAAAATTGAGCATCCCATACTTCCTCCTACAATCATTGATTGAGCGTGGCACCAAACTAAAGGAGGGGACACCAGATCAGCTAGATCATCATGGGCTTATCAAGCTCCTCGTAGAAGATGTCCTCCATACTTATATTGTCCCTATCTCCTGGGATATTTTCCGCAATATGTCCAAGGATGATGATATCCGGACTCTGGCAGAAGAACTCACTTCATCCAGAAGTGAGGAGAAGGAGCGTATTGAGGCAGAGAAGAAAACTAAGGGTAAGGAAGCTAAGGGTAAGAAAACCCAGGGCAGACCATCACAGGAAAAGCCAGAGGAAAGGAAAGAGGGAAAGCAAGAAAAAGGACAAGCTGTTGAGGCCAAAGCTGTGAGTGGAGTAAACACACAAATGCCAAGGGAGAAGCGGTTGCAAACCTGACAGAGATGACTGAAAAAGTACAAACAAGTAAAGGCACACCCAAGGCAACCACAGCATAAGTCAAATAGAAGGAACCCCCAGCCAAGCAAGCCAAATCAGGGAAAACTGGTTCTACAGGAAGCCAGCAGACTGTTTCTACAGGAAGCCAGAAAATTGCTTCTACAAGAAGCCAGAAAACGGCCACTACAGGACTTTCTACATGAAGTCTGGGGAAAGGGCAGTAGAAGGAGAAATCAGCCAAGATTTTAGCTAGGGAGGCAACAGTTGTGCTGGCCACCCTAAGCACATCCCCCAAGCAGAAGGAAAAGCAAAAGAGGGAGCCTCCCCTGTACTTTAAGGCAAGAATAAGTGTAAGAATTAAAACCGGCAAACCCCAACCACCGTCCAAAGAACCAATCACCATTGTCGACACCCCTACCACACCAAGGGAGAGGTCCCCCTCCAAGGCAGCCATCACTTATGAATGGGGAAGCCCGAAGACATCCACCTGGAGGGAGAGGATGAAAATGTTGGACACCAAGGCCTCTCTACAGGATGCTGAGGCTATTCTACAGGAAACACTGGCTAGACTGAAGGAGACCGAAGTAATGGAGGGTGAGGCAGCTAAATCACCTCAGAGGGAAGAAAAGGTAGAAAACATTATGGAACCTAGCCCCCAGCCCAGCTTGGGCTCCTATTATAACTTCTTGGAGGCCGGAAAGATCATTCCTCAGAAATTCACAGTGCCACTTTTCCTTGCACTAGAGGAAGAGAGAGTGAGGACCCACACTTGGATGAAAATCGCTAAGTCCAAGGGTGTGGCGGATATAGGTCCTCTGGAGGAACAACTCAAAGAGGCAAGGAGGGAATTGGCTCTAGTACGGCATGTGGAGAGCAGCCAGCGGGTCAGGCTACAGGAAGAAAATGAGCTGCTTAGATAGCAGCTGCAATTACAGGGACAGAGGAAGGAAGACAGGCCTCACATCTTGGGGGAAAAAGAGCAACAGGAGGGGCCCACAATAGCCATAGATACCCCTTATGAACAACAAAGAAAGGAAGGGACACAGACTGAAATTGAGGCACTGAACCAACAACTACAAGAACAAGAATTGCAAATACATTCTCTGAAACAACAGCTGCAAGAAAAGGAGGTCCAACTGGCCTGCATGGCCAGCTAGGCAATGGAAGCTCTGCAGTGCAGGCAGCCTGCCAAATCCTATGCCCTATACCTCAAGGACCAAGGGTTACAGTTTCAAATCAATACCTTGGCCCAAAGGGGCATCACCCCTTTCCAAAATTATCATCAGTTTGCAGCTTTATGTGGCAGTAGTTCATCTGAGGATAGGGCCAAATTGGCAGAGTTCTACTTGCACAACTTCGCCTTTCTGGAAATGAACGCATGGGATCCCAACATGGTGATAGGAGATGTCCAACTCATGGCCATGGCCTCTTGGATGAGCCATGAGGAGAAGAGAACAACAGAGGTCCGCAGTATCATAGGCAAAGAGCTCAGTGAGCCTCTCATGATCAGAGCAGAGCCAGATGACCCATCAGCAGTGATAAGCACCCACCAGCACTTGGCCAACAGTCCTCAGGATCTAGCGGAATACATTGAGCAACAGGCTCAAGCCATTGCCCATTTTGAGGACATGGAGAGATTGTTGGGAGAAAATTGTATGCATGCCTGCACAAGGCGATGGAACACACTGCCTCACAGCCTGAAGATAAGGGAATACCACTCTCCCACTAGGATGAGGGAGGCCTTGGCAAGGGTACCTCTCTACAAACAGTTGATCCAGAACTTGCAGGCCAATTGGGTTGGCTTGAAATTCTGTCCTCCTTTACTTCTGGGATTACTAGAAGGAGTGAAGGAAGAGGAGGAAGGTAGACAATGGGAGAAAGTGGAGAGGAAGGCAGGATTCCACGACTGGGAAGAGGATATCACAGCAGAGGCTTGGGACGTGAGGGAGGCGATCAAATCCATAAAGGATGATGAGCTGGACTAGTTGCTCAGAGGATGAGCAACCGATTCAGTAGGGGGTGATGATGAGCCCCCAAATTGGGTAACCTATTGGGCTCATTTTGCCTAATTGTCCTTTTTCAATCCTCCATTTTTCATAGATTATGTATGTTTTTCTAGTATGTTTATGTTATTTGAATGAATAAGGGTGGTCACTCTACCTAGGAGGCTAATACGTGGTTCTTTCAGGATTTTTGGACAAATTTTGGATCAAAACCAAGCAATCATGGGTCAGTTGATAGCCAAGCTTGAGGGGAGGATTCGTAGGGAGGTTGTCTCTTGCATTAAATGGCCTTCCTTGAAATCTCCACCCTCAACTCCGAGCTCCACAGGCCACCAAAATGAGTTTTAAAGGCAGCCAAGCAGTTTTGGGAAGAGTGATTGTTTACTAGTAGTTGGGACAACCGAGTCCCTTGAATCTAGGAGGGCTGCTATCCCCCTCGTATTGTACAAATAGGAAGGCCTCGGCCTTCTTAGTTTACTTTTGGAACTATTGTTATTTTTTCACTATATTGTTGTCATTTTGCTCAGCCTGTTTTATTGTAGCTACTGTTGTACAACTTTCATATGATGTTTATTTTTGAATAATGATAAGCAACTTTACTTCAGATCTGAGTTCTTTATACGAGCCTGCAGCTCTTGGAGTTGGGTCCAACCCGAGTGCTAAGGCCTCCTTTATGTATTGTTATTTTTTCTTTATGCATTTGCAAAAACATTTCAGTTAAGTAGGTTAAAGTTTGTTGATTAACTAGGTCACTGTTAATGGTTAGAAAGACTTCTGAATGCTCAGATTTAGTTGATAGGTTGTTTACAGGAAAAAGCTTCAAGAAAAGGGCCATCAAACATCTCTGGTTTCACCTCTCCTTCAGTAGGATCAGGAGCTGGGATCAGGATAACTTTGCTGCCCACAAGGACACTGATTTTGCTTTGCCATGCAATCACTAGTGTTTGATTTTCATGTGTAGAAGTTGTTTACAAGTTCAGAATTTCGTTTGCTTAGTTGCATGAGTTAAAATACATGGTTTCATTGCAGGTCACACTTCTGTTCATTCTCTTTACTGGCAGCTAGCAGATTAGGTCATCGTAATTAGGTTTTTGAATTTACAAGTCTTCGTTGGATCAGTTGGAAAAACACCTTGCAGAGCACCTGTGCCACTCTTTCATTTGTTTATTCTCCATCAACACCATCCACTCTGCCCTCTACTTAGCATCCTTGCCTCCCGTTCGCCATTTGCTCCCATAACCCTAGTTTTGTGTGTAACATTGCTCTAGTCTTATTTGAACCAAATCCAGCCATCTACACCTGCCCACAACTCCATCCACCGAGTCCTAGACCATCTCCAGCCCTCACCATACCTCTACAATCACTCCTTCACCTTTCCCTCTCCATTCATCCACCAAAAACCTCACTTCTGAACATCTTGTAGAAAGTTACAGATATCTTGTAGAAAATCGCAAACATCCTGTAGAACCCCTGCAGACTTCCTGTAGAGGCTCACGAATGAGGTTTCTTGATAGCCAAACTCAGTGAAACTCTATGGAAGGGTGTTAGGGACCCCTTAGGCCCTCTCTGAACCTTCTTGACCTCCTCCAAGAATTCCTCTCGCCCATCCACCTTTTCACAACCCAAAAACAGTCAAATCATATGTATAATAACTCTGGCAACTTGTTCAAAAATACAAAAATATGTTTTTTTTTTTTTAGATGTTACTGTAGAATTAGCTTAGATGCATGTACTTACCTTTCTAGAAATCAATGGCATCTCCTTCAGTAGCTTACATACTCTTTCTTGCATCGGTAGGGTTAGCTGGTAGAATTAGGGTTTGCTAGGGTTTATGTTTCCTCTTAGCTTTCCAGTTTCTTTCTGCAAATAGATTATCCTTCTTTAAGTTAGCTTTCATCCACAGTTAAAAAGCTTCTTCTCAGAACTCATAGAAATTGGCTTAAGCCCTAGCGGAATTGTGCCAGCTGACCAAGTGACAGTTGTGGCAAGAGCTAATACTTATGCATACAACATCATCGCTTTCAAGTTTGTTACGAACTACCAGGTTGATAAAATTAAAGAAGGGAGTCCCGGGAGTGGTAGTATTATTGCTGCAATACTGGAGCTCACCAGGGCGTGGCGCACCTGGGCATTGGCATGGTGCACCAGTCGACCAACTTCAAAACTCATCCAATCAACCTTCTAAAGTTCCAAATTTCCAAATACTATTCCTCCAAGTAAGTAAACCCTCAAAATTTGCCATAAAAAGAGATTTGGTCATCTTTGATGGTGTTTTGAAAAGTGAAAGTTCAAACCCTAAATTGCTGCACAGTTATATTGCAAAATTGCCTAGGGTTTCGCAGTTTTTGTCATTCTTGCTATTTGTTTACTCCTTTGCATAATTTGCTCTTCACTACATTTCTTTACATTTTCTTCCCCTGTCCCTCTCTCATTGACACTTATCCTACCCTCTATCCCCAAACCCTAAAACCCTAATACCTAATTCCCACTATTCCCCAAACCCTAATCCTCATTCCCAAAACCCTATCATTCCCTAATAACCCTACAGCCAACATCAAAACCTTCCACTCATCCATCCCATTAATCAAATTCCAAAGAAGAAAACAACAGTCACCTATTCTTGAAATAAAATCTCTTCATACTCATCATTTTGCACCATACAATGGCAAATATGGAAACAAACTCAACTTATGAAAGGGATGAAGAAATTGTGAGTGATTCCTCCCAAGAGATTCATGTACCAAGAAAACCACATAAGGGAGGAAAACACATGTGGGAGGAGCCCACCACACTCACAGAGTTACTAGCTTGTCCTCTTGCAGTAACATGTTTTAAACATCAGTCTTGCTACCAGTTTTGTGAGATGGTGGAGAGGGTGAAATACCACCATGAACTTGCCAGGCTATTTGTCCTTCATCTTCACAATGGCCAGGTGAACTTAGCAGGTGTTTCCTTCACTTTGACACCTGAAACTATAGCTGCAGCAACAGGTATTCCAAATGTAGGTGAACAATGGAACAAAGGACAACTTGTGGGCAAAGAGCATTATGAGCCTTATATCAAGGTTAGTTATCAAAAGCAAATCAGTAGGGTCTTTCCTTTCAGATACCTACAGGACACTTATGCTCCACTCATGAAGCTTATTATCAAATACTTCACCTGTGAAGGGAGATTTTCTCGCTTGTACACTTATCATGTTAGATTATTGATGCATTTCACTAGAGTGAGGATGATGAACCTCCCCTATTTCATATGCAGAAACATTGAGAAAATGGCTACATTGGTGCAAAGAAAACCTCTTCATCAACAGTTCAACAACATTTATCATTTTTCATTGATCAAGATTGTTGTTTTGCATCAGCTGAGTTTGTTGAATGTTTCATGGGATACTTTCATTTCACATGAGGTTTTCAAAAGCCCTCAAGTGACCCCATCAGTGTTTCAAGAGGAAGAAGGGCCTTCAAATCAATTAGAGGTTTATGAGACTCAAGCTATAGGTGTGCCAGTATTTGTCACTTATGAAAAAGGCACAAGGAGATTATCTGCAGCTGCCAAACGAGTACTATCTCCACCTGGGATGGAAGGGGTCTCGTTTCCTTCACCAGACAATGCACAAATGCTATCTTCATCGGGGGTGAAAAGTGCTTTGCCTTCTTCTTCAACAGAGCAGGTACAAGATAAAGGGAAGCAATCATTGCATGAGGAAGGGCCTTCTAAAGGTCAGGAGAAAGATTTTATTTTGATTCAGGATGAGGATACTGATTTGGGCTCTCAAAACTCAAGACTCAAGGAGATCATCAAAGAACAAGAAGCTGACATCCATGCCTTATCTCTTAACCTTGAAAGGTCTAAGTGGATCATTAATTACCTTGAGCAACAGAACAAAGAGTTGGACGATAAACAGACAATCATGGAGCTGCAAACCATAAGGGAAAACAAGCAAGCAATAAAAAGAAAGAAAGTCAAATTGACACCCCTCGAGCAAGAGATTGATGCTGAGCAGGAATCTTGGCTAGAGAGGGCGAATATACACTTGGAGAACTGCTTGAGAAAGCCAATAAGGAGAAAAATATGTTGCGACACATGGCTTATCACTATTTGGCACGAAACAAAATTTGCAAAACTAGGATAAGGTGTCTAAAAGCCAAGTTGAAGAAGCCTTTGAGGAACAAGAAAGAGCAAGATAAGCTCAAGATCTTGGCTGAAGCTTCATTAGCCCAACATAGTACTTGATGCAAATCACTCATGCCAAATTTGAAGAAATTTGGCAAACTTTTTGACAATTTTGAATTTTTCAAGGAAAAAACAGGTTTTTCTAGTAGGTGTGTAGCGCCACCTGGCGCTCGCTTTTGATAGGGACCTCCTCTGGATGAAAACTTTGCATTTTTTGATTCCTCATGAAAAATTATGCATGCCCAAAAATTACTAGGAAATTTTGACAAGTTTTGGGTCACCTAAAGGGCAAAAAACACCTCAAAAATGCCCTCTCTGCCACTTTTTGGCCACACATGGAGCAGTGTTGGGAGAATTGATTTTTTGAGGGGCAAATGGGCACCAAATTCAAAACTTCCACTTGTCCTAGAAAGTAGACAGACAGATCTTTCCAGCAAGCCAACTTGGATCAAATTTGGTGAAGGGGAAGGCCTCAAAATTCAGTTGGGAAAAAGCACTACGCACAGAAAAAGTGGTGCTACGCACAGGATGAAAAAGTGCCAATTTTGCTCAAAAACTCTATTTTTTGCCTAATTTTCTTCTATTTTTGACTTTTTCTCTCTTATGGTCAAATTCATGAGCTGACATGATGTAAATTGATGTACTATGATGTAAAAATGATAAAAATTGACTTGATAAGGTAGATACATCAGTTGTAGGTGGTTTGGAGTTGAATGAATCAGTTTCCTAGGTTTTAGAGGCAAGCTGTTCCACTACCTATTTTTGTGTTCTTAGTTTAGATATGGTTGAAACCACCCCTATTCTCATGGATTTGACCCCTAATGGATAGCACAGGTGGTTTGGAGGTCTATATCATGTGTTTTTTCAGTTATTTTCAAAGGTTGGACTCTTGTGAATGCTTTGAGCATTATTGTACATTCATTTCCGCAGTTTGGCAAGGAAGTAGACTAGGGTTTGCAGCATTTTATGGGAATCTTGTGGCAAGGTGATTTAGTATTGTTTCTCCTTCTGTAATTCAAGTTATCATGTGTTTATGTGTGCCATTATCTCTCTCTTTTTCAGCTTAACTAAATGAATCAAGTATAAAGGTGGAAATCATTGATGTTGCAGTACTCTACCTTAAGGTTTGTTTAGCTTTACATGTTTTCTACTATTTGAAGAGGACTCGTGACACTTTCATGCCCTCTCCAACTCCTCACCAGTCTTAAGACTCTCCATTTCACTTAATTCAAATTACTAAAGCATTTTCCTACCTCGCCCCACAAAAATCTCTGCAAGACTGAGTTCATTCCCCGGACCCAAAATTGCCTTTTTCATTTGATTCAGCAAACCAACATAAAATTCAATCAAACTCCTCTGTGCATATACCTAGCCTAAAATTAGTCTTTATATCAGTCATCTCAAGCCTCATTTGCTATATTTTCCTGAGATTGACAAGGAGAGAGCCCTCTCCCGACCTAGTAGGGCTAGCTACCAGCTTAAGCGTGGTTTGATGTTACCCTAGACCTGCTTTTCTCAGCCTGAGGTAGATTTAGGCACTAACATGAGCAACTAATCTAGTTCTTCATCCTTGATAGCTTTAACAGCTTCCCTGACATCCCAAGCCTCTGAGGTGATGTCCTCTTCCCTGTCATGAAAACCTGTCTTTCTGTCCACTTCCTCCCATTGCTTTTGTTCTTCTTCTTCCTTAACCCCTTCCAATAGTCCTAAGAGTAGTGGAGGACTGAACTTAAGGCCAATCCAGTTGGCTTTCAAGTTTTGCATTGATTTTTTGTATAGGGGCACTCTCACCAAAGCCTCCCTCATTCTGGTTGGGGAGTGATACTCCCTGATCTTTAAGCTATATGACAATGTATTCCATCTTCTCATGCAAGCATGAAGGCAATCATCGCCAAATAATCTTTCCATATCTTCAAAATGAGCGATAGCTTGCGCTTGCCTTTCAACATAATCAGGGAGAACTTGAGGGTTGCTTGCAAGGTGTTGATGAGCATATATGAGAGCTGAGGGGTCTTCCGGTTCTGCCCTTATTAGTAGGGGCTCATTTAGTTCTTTTGCCATGATCTGTTGAATTTCCACTGCTCTTTTTCCTCATGGCTCATCCAAGAAGCCATAGCCATGAGCTGTAGGTCTCCCAATGCAGCATTCAGATCCCAAAAGTTCATATCAGGGAGTGCCATATTGTGTAAGTAAAATTATGCTAATTTGGCTTTATCCTCAGCTGAACTAGTAGCACACAAATGCATAAACTGACCATAATTTTGGAATGGGATTGTGCCCCTTTGAGCCAATGTTTTAATTTGGAACTGGAGCCATTGGTCTTTGAGATATAGTGCGTAGGATCTAGCTAGTTGCCTGCACTGCAAGGCCTCCATTGCCCAGCTGGCCATGCAGGCCATCTGGGCTTCCCTTTCCTGCAACTGCTGCTTCAGCATCAACACTTCAGCTGTTGCCTGAGACTCCCTTTCTTGCTGCTGCTTTATCATCATTTCAACATCAGGCTGTGGCTCTTCCTCTTGTTGTTGTTTCTCTGTTGCTTCCTTATCTGCTAGGGGACCTTCCTGTAGTTGTTGTTCTTCAAAAATTTGTGATATGTCTCCCCTTTGAGTTTCCTGTTGTTGTAACTGCTTTTTCAGCAATGCATTTTCCTCTTGTAGCTGGGCTCTTTTAATGCTCTCGGTGTGTCTCACCATTGCCAACTCCCTTCTTAATTCTTTCAACTGTTCTTCCATGTGTCCTATATCTGCAACTCCTTTGGATTTAGCAATTTTCATCCAGGTGTGGGTTCTAACCCTTTCTTGTTCTAATTCAAAGAAAAGGGGCACAATGAATTTCTGTGGGATGATCTTCCCACCTTCTAGCAAATTGTAATATGAGCCTAAATTAGGCTGAGGGCTTGGTTCAGGTATCTCTTTGGCCTTGCCTTCCTCTTGTGACTGTTCTGCTGCCTCCTCTTCTAATTTTTCAGTCTCCTTTAGCTTGGCCAGTGTTTCCTATAGAGAGGTTTTAGCTTCCTGTAGAACTGCTTTGGAGTCCATTAGTCTGATTCTTTCCTTCCAGGTGGAAGTTTTGGGACTCCCTCTCTCATAGGTGATAGAGATTTTGGAGGGGGATTCCTCCTTTTTCTCAGTAGGTGCATCCTCAATTATTATAGGTTCTTTTGATGGTGGCTGGGGCTTGCCCACCTTTATCCTGGTGCTCCTTCTGGCTTTGAAATACATGGATGTTTCTCTTTTTCTTTTTCCCTTTTGTTTTGCTGGAGTGCTCAATGCAGCCAACACAGCTGCTGCTTCTTTTGCCAATGTTTCAGGGGATGTTTCTTCCTGTTGTTGTTCCCCTTCATCTTCTGCAGTCTTTTCTATGTCTATTGTTTTTGCTTGTGTCTCTGCTATCTCTGGTAATGTCTTCTCTTTCTCTTGTTGGGTCCCTGCCTCTCCTGTGGTAGTCTTTTTCTGGGCTTTTTCTTCTCAATTTTTGTTCTTTTCCTCTTCTTTGTCTTTGAGGCTGTTTTCTTTTCTGCCTTAGGTATTACAGTGGGTTTGTCAAGTTTCTCCTCTTCTTTCTGCTCCTCCTCTGTTTCCTGCTCTTCCTCTGTTTGAATATTTTGTGTCTCCTCATGCATTTCTTCCTCAATTTCCTCTTTCTCTTCCTCCTCCTCACTGCCAGATGGGCTGATGTCCTTAGTCAAAGTTTTGATGTCATCTTCTCTGGACATATTCCTGAAAATTTCCCAAGCTATGGGGATGGTGTATGTGTGTAGGGCATCTTCCACCAATAATTTAATGAGACCATGGTGTGCCAGCTGGTCTGGGACCCCTGCATTCAGCTTGGTGCTACATTCTATTAAAGACTGGAGGAGGAAATATGGGAGACTGAGTTTTCTAACTGGAGGTAGGTCCATCCCATACCTCAATTCATGTAATAACCTGAAGTGATAACCATAAATTATACTGAACCTTCCTTCACAAGTGATATATTTCATTATTTGGTAGCTGACTTCACTCCATGGAGGAGGTAAGCTTGTCCTTCTGACCCCATTTTTATCCTCTACAGGATGCTCCCCAGGTTGAAAAAATGTCTTCTTGGCAACCTATCCCAATGCTTTTTCCTCCTTGCTCCAAGGGAGCCCAAGTGGAAGACCTATGATTCGATTGATAAAATAAGGTGTAAGTTCTAGGGTTAGACCCCTAAAATTGACTGTAGCATGTGTTTTCGAATGGGGTCTTAAGGACATCAAAAATTCTTCAGTAACCTCATCATCATA
This sequence comes from Pinus tabuliformis, assembly GCA_031772625.1. Lineage (NCBI taxonomy): Eukaryota > Viridiplantae > Streptophyta > Pinopsida > Pinales > Pinaceae > Pinus > Pinus tabuliformis. Next base: position 766,199,577 of record CM062807.1, on the reverse strand, counting down.
TCCATGTATTCTTTCAAAGAAAGTCATCCAATTTTCCCTGGTGAAGAGGGCCACCACCTCAGGGTGCTCATGCAATTGGTTGGAGTTCAAAGGCTCCTTCCTCATAAAACCTCCTGGCATGGTGTTTAGTGGTTTCTGAAGTGCTTAGGTGAGGAGAAAAAACAACAATTTCCAAAATCAGAAACAGAGGGACAACTGAGTTTTGTTTTTTCTGAACTGTAGGAGGAATTTCCGTGTGCTCCTTCTTCACAACACCAATTTGCAATTCTCCCTTTCTCCAAACTGTTCTCAACCTGAATTTGCTTCTTGGTTCTTGGAAGAAATCAATACGCTGACAGAACAGGGACTATATAAAAACAATGGTTTTTTTCACAGAGTAAACAGACTTGCAATGTTCGTTTCCTCCCCAGGTTTGATTTCTATGACTGCATCCTCCCCTTTTTTTTACAGCAGAATGTGAGGAAGAGAAAGGCAAATTTTGAACACAGAGAAGGGAACGGAGAGACTGTGTAGAACTTCAGAAAAAACACAACAGACTTTTGAATTTCTCTTTCTTTGTTTCTTTGTTTGAAGTTCTGTGCTTAATATTGTGGTGTGTGAGCAGGTTTTCAACCAAATTGGAGGTAAACTGACTCCCTTGATCTGTAACTAACTCTCTTGGGTAGCCAAACTTGTAGAAGATAGTTTCCCTTAAAAACTCAGCTACTTTTTCTTTTGTTGATGCTTTGATCACCTTTGTTTCTGCCCATTTTGTCAGATAATCAGTACACACAATGATGTAAGATTTTTGTTTTGAAGGAGTGTTGATAGGACCTATTGGAGAGGTAAATCCCCTCTGTGGACAGAGGTGATCCCCACTAGCCCAAAATGGGTCTAGCAACAATCAAACAATGCTATCACGCAAGTTCCTAATTGCAAATTAAAGGTGGATTATGAGAGCCTACTTGTATTCCAACGCTAGTGTTGTAGAAGAGTTGACACTCCCGTTCCTTTGCTTCGGCCGGTCACGATCCTCACGATCTCTGTGAATGGACACCTGCACATGCAAAGAACGACACAAATACAAGCATAAAATCCAATAGATGCAATTATATATCGGTCAGAAAAGATATAACTCAAACATCATCACAATGAACAACAAGAATGGAACCATAATGATAGTCATCTATTATTGATAATCAACAAAGAAGAATACAACCATAGTTATGACGTCAAATCCTCCTTTGGCTGGGTGATCAGCTACATATGTCTTGCAAAGCTTGTCGGGATTGGGAACAAGCCTCTCTCTCTTTGATTATGAATGCAAAGAAGACTCTTACAACAATCTCTCAGACTTCTGACAGTATAATTCTCCCTATGCTCAAAAACTAGCTTGTCAATGCAACAACACAAGCTTTTATAGATGGAGGAGGAGGAAGAGATACAATGAATCAAGACATCCATGGGATTGGCATTATCCTCGAAAAGCTATTATGGATAGAGGAAAGGGAGATACGATGAATCTCGACATCCATGAGATTGGCATTATCCTTAAAAAGCTTCATGAGTCGAAAGGAAAAAACTTTCGCGCGTGCATTTGTTAAAAAGCTTTCCCAAACTCGGTTGGCACGGGTATAGATCTGAGACAGAGCACCAACTGGCGTGCCCTCTTTGGAGGATTTCCCCCATTGGCGCGAGTAATACACTGTGGATCCGCGCTAATGGAAAAAGGGAACTTTTTAAGGATATTCTGCAGGAGATGTCTTCAGGGCATATGAAGTCCATACTTAGGGGAACATAATGCAAGTGTTTTCAAGTTATGTCACTTCTCACAGGTCCCGGAATGAGTCCTCCAAAGTGTGGGAGAAGAGTAACATGGACGGTGAAAAATGGTGACAAATTACTGTGTAACAGATGCCCCCTAAAGCATGAGGCCCGAGAGAGAGAGGGGTGAAATGCTTTACAAGAACACATGGAACTGAAAATGCTACCGCCGGAGAATCTGGATAGAGAGGTACAACTGATATCTCAAGTACATGATATATGTGGTATGGGCGCAGCCATCCATAACAGAGTACATAATAATCTAGATCCAAGGTATGGGCGCAGCCATCCGGTGAGGATCGATGAATAGACTCAGGCATGGTCGTAGCCATCCAGTGAATGAGTCATGTAACAATAATCCACAAAATCGCAGCCTAGATTTCAACAGAGAAAATCCAAGGTCTTGCGCTCCATCTCGACCCGAACAAAAGTACAAGTTCAAGCATGTGAATACATGAGTTGAAGTCGAACATGCATGAACATTGTCTGATTACCAGTCAATAATGAAAACTGTTAACAGACGCGAGAGGTACCACCAATAATGACAATGGCCCTCAAGGTACTATAGGTACAATCTACGGCATGTGAATCAATGAGATGGCGTCGAACACCCGTAGAATCATTCGAGCGGAGGCCAATGATGAAAACCTCACGTCGAACACGAAGAACCTACCATTGAGGCATGCAGGCTCCAAGGCACCGGAAGGGAGTCTCTAGATCAGTTTCCTAGATAATGAGCTGAAGTCGACAGGAAGTGACCTTGATCGAAGGTGGGCCATAGTGTTTCCCACATCATCGACACGAGACAGAGGAAGAATGTTGTGGTGAATCAGAATTATGCGAGCTATCAGAGGGAGGTTGTTATTCTGCAGAGGTCAACTTCTCTTGAACATATCGACGACATGACAGTGGACTTGGCAGTATTTGACATCAATGGATCAAAGGTCATGGTGACGAGGCAATAAACAGGATCACCCAAATCCATGAAGGCAAGTGAAAAACGAGATGAGATGTCCCCACCCAGACACGAAAGCAGACAAGTGCCATGTTCAAGAGCGACATACTGCCGACACGACAATAATTATGGTTCCATTTTCCCCCACCATTTCTGGCGAGTACCCCAGTTATTTTTATTAACAAGCTTGACGGGGATAGAATATGCTTGTGAGGCGTCATTTCGACGGAATCCAATGTCATCAGGTTTTAACGAGTCTGACAGAGGAAGAACTTGACGTCTTTTCATGTTTAGAGAGTTTGAAAAGACAACAGAAAAGGAAACTCCAGGGGTGTCCTTTTTCGTAAAGTTGTGTCTCTCGAGCCCGAAAAAGTATAAAACAATGCTCGAAAGAACCGCCCGACCATTACGATCGAGGAGTACTTTTCATGAGTAGTGATTTCGACCTGAAAAAGTAAAAAAGCGATCGAAACCACATCGTTTCGTAACCGTTAACGAACCTGAAACGACAAGGGTCCGACGATCTTTTCGTTTTTACACGGTTGGAAAAGAGTTTAAAGACGACTGCCTCTTATTTACGTTTAACGAGTCAAGAGGAATAACTCGGAGATCTTTTCATGTTTAGAGAGTTAGAAAAGGGCTGAAAGATGACTCCATAGTGACTTTTTCGTGTATTTACCGAGTCTGAAAAAGTATAAAATACAACTTGTTTCACCATCGAAGTTGCGTAAAAGACCTATCGCTGCACAAAAAGCAAGCGTAAAATCCATTTTCGACCAAAAATATATTAAAATATTCAAAAAGTAGCTTTTTAAACCTAAGTATAAGTCAAAAAGTTATAAATATGGTGAAAATGGTAAAAATAGAATTACTTTTAATTTTTACCTCTCTGAGGAGTAGCAGTGGTCTGTTTGGGGAGTGAACTTTAGACGGTGATTACGGCCAATCCATGCAACCATTCAGGATTTCGTCAGTTCCAGGTAAGAGGCGCTTCCCTTAGCTCCATTTCCATACATTTTTTAATGCTTTTGCTTCCTGATTGACCTCTGCAAAGGGGTATTAAAAAATTTAGGGCTTCGCCCATTAGCGCGGGTATCCGGCACGGACCCGCGCTAATGGGGTGGTTTTTCTAAAAGGGTCGCGCCAACCGCGCAACTCAATTTTTCGCTTAAAATTTCCCAATGCATTTTGAATTTAACTGGATTACAAGTTTACCAGTGATCTAATTGTGGTTTATGTGTTCTTGTGGGTGCAGGAAAGCAGGCAAAATGGTAGTAGAATGGAAGGAACGAGAACATGATGCCGTAGATGCTTTGGCCCTTGAGGATGAAGGGTGTATGAATGCCCTAAGGGACTGCGGGCTTAAGAAATTCTTTCTTACGCCTTACTTGCGCGCTCAGCCCGAGCTACTGCAATTCATAATTGATTTGTGGGATGTTAATGACCAAGTGTTCCGTTTACGGGACCAAGTGCTGGAGCTTGATGTGTCCGATGTCTACTTCATCACGGGGTTGTCACGGAGAGGGGAGAGGCCCATTTTGACCGGGAGTAGACCTTCCGGGGAGAAGATGACCGAAGTTCGAGACCGAGTGTGCCCAGGGGCGCAATTTGGAAGGAACAGTGCAAAGGTGGATATTCCCACCGTTCCGGACTTGATTCTCAGGGTGATACTGTTCACCATTACTCGAGCTGCAGGAGTGCAGGCGCCCCATGAGGCGAGAAAAAACCATCTTCTGTTAGCCACAGAATGCCTAAATCCTACTATCTTTGACTGGGCCACAACAGTGACCACCAACATCAAGAGGTAGCTTACAAAGTGCAAGCGAGGAGGGGTAAAGCAGTTTGGGTATGGCTCGATCGTGGTATCATTCTTCTTGGAACGATTACCAATTTTTCAGGGACAGGGAGCTATAGTGGCTGATCCTTTGCCACGAGAGCCTAGGATGGCTCGCTGGGCAGCACTGATGCCCAGGGGAGGAGGGGGCCAGCAGATGTCCTGGAGGCCCGAGTTCTTTATATGGCTCCGCCGTCAGCTGATTGTGGTGGAGGATTGGCCATACGCAGGGACTGACTTCATGGGAGACCCAGATCTCCCACTGCCCGAGGGAGAGGAGTGGGACGAAGAGCTGGGTAAGATCTCTTTTTGTTTTTTAATGTTTTATATGTTTTTTTTTGTTAATACATGTTTGTCCTAACAAAAATTGTATATACATGCAGATGTTGGCCTAGAGCGACCAGTTGGCATGTCTCCCATCGCTCGGAGGAACCAGCCCGCAGCCGACCCTCAGGAAGAGGGTGCCGAGGGGGATGAACTGATTCAGAATCTCAAGGGACTCGCCCAAGGGATTCCTGATTACGCTAGACTGGGAGATATGCCACTAGCATACCAGAGGCACACAGTGGGGGTGCCTAATCGTGTCCATCGTCTGTTGAGACGCTTGGTGCGCGCGGTGTTGTGCTATCATGAGCACCACCAGGACTAGACTCCTAGGTTTCTTTTTCATGCATATTTTTTGAGAGACATGTCGTCTCCGGATGTATTTGAGAGGAACATGTATTATTTTTTGAACTATATGATGCACGTGGTGCAAACATTGCGACACACATATATATATACATATGCCTATTTATATGGTTTTATTATTGTGATTTATATGCTTTCTTGTATGATGTTTTATCTATTACGCAAATGTCTATCTAATACATGGTTAGCCAATGCATCAATTAATGTTTTCAATTGTCTTGGAATATGCTGATATGTGATGAAACCAAAGTTCCTTTCTAACAATCTCACACGCAAATACAACCTTAGAATGCGATGGTCTCTGACAGAATATTTTCCGTTGAGCTGGTGGACGACAAGTTGAGAGTCTAGGTTCACTATCAATGCACGAATGCCGAGGTTAATTGCTTCAGCAAGTAGTTCAATTACAGCACAATATTCGGCGACATTGTTAGTGGTACGGCCCAAACACACACCTTGAAGATCTATCAGCTCGCCATGAGGATCATAGATCACCCACGCCGCAGAGGACAAGTTGCGAGTACTGCGGCAAGCACCATCAGCGAAACCAACATAAGGTGTATCAGACATCTGCACAAGAAGCGAAAGACACAATAAGCGGTAGTCACGCCTTCAAAACTAAAACACACACACACATAACACACCTGCTAAATCACATGTATGTACAAAACAAAGTGTACAAGCATCATGCATAGTACTTTTTCAAGTACAGCCCATTTCGGGGCTTCTCGAGAGGGTTCCCTTCATAGTCAATTAACTCGTAGGCCCCTTTTTGCAAAACTTTCTTGACAATATAAGGACCTAGCCACATAGGCTCGAGTTTTCCTGCCCCCAGTTTATCGTTTGCCCGATCGTATAGCAGGACTAAATCTCCCTCAACAAAAGAACGTGGATGGACAGTCTGATCGAAGTGAGTCTTGACTCTCTTCTTTTGTGCTTCAATGGCCAGAGAGGCTAAGCGACGGGTCTCATCTAGCAGTTCCAGGTAAAGAAGGCATTCTTCTAGCGGAGTAGTGTTGGGAAGTAGTTCGACGGCCAATTTTAATGAAGGGATTTCGCACTCGATTGGAAGGGTAGCCTCCAGTCCATAAACTAGTTGAAATGGAGTGAAACCGGTGGCATCCTTCACGGAGGTTCGGTAGGCCCACAAGGCAGGGAACAACATCAAATGCCAGTTAGACTTATGCATGCCAATGGTACGTTGAAGCATTGTAACCAAAATCTTGTTGATAGCTTCAACTTGGCCATTGGCCTGAGGGTAGTATGGAGTCGAAGTATCATGCCGTAAGCCCAGCTGGGTTGTTAGTTCCGTCATCATATGATTACGGAAATGCTTCCCGTGATCAGTGACGATGTCTTGAGGGACAACGAATCGCGAGATAACATGGTTGAACAAGAATTGCGCCGCTGTGTGACCATCTTCAGTTAATGTAGGCATCGCCTCGGCCCATTTAGTGAAGTAATCGACGGAAACGATAATATACCCATGCCCCCCAGCCGAGCGAGGGTTCCAGGTCGTATAATCAATGCCCCATTTTGCAAAAGGGCCAAGGGCGTTGAAGAAGATGGCAAAGAGCAAAGTAACTCAGCAAATACAAGGGATTTCTTGGACTTGGTAGAGGTAAATTCCAGGTCGAACTCTTGGAGGATGACAATCCGCTTTGAGTACTTGCCCCCCAGCAACTGGCGTGACAAAATGTACGTCATGGGGTTGCAATCAGAAACCACGGTGGTAGTGCGCAGCAGAATGTAGTGACAGAAGCGTTGGACAGCACAAACAACGGCCAAAGCCAACTTCTCGACATAAGCATATCGAGTTTCTGTGTCTAAAAGGTTGCGGCTGAGATAATATATAACATGCTCAGTGTCATCATCGTCACTTTGAACGAGAACCATGCCGATAGTGGTGTCGGCGGCGGCCAAATACAGAGTATAGTCGCGATGATAGTTCGGAGGACGCAACAATGGAGTGGAAACAAGGAGACCCTTGAGACGCTCAAAAGATTCTTGAGCGACAATATCCCAACGGAAAGGGACGTCTCGCTTTAGCAACCGTGTGAAACCTTTAGCCACCTCAGCATAGTTTGGAACGAATCGTCTCAGAAAGTTGACTTTACCCTGCAAGCTTTGCAATTTCTGTAAAGAAGCAGGGGGAGGGAGATTCAAAATAGCCTCGACTTTAAGGGGATCCAAACGAATGCCCTCTCGAGAGACGATAAACCCGAGAAGTTGGCCCGATTCAACGCAGAAGACACATTTGTGAGGATTGAGTCTGATACGGTAGTGTCGACAGCGAAGAAAGATATCGCGAAGGTGAGTAGGGTGGTCCTGACGTTTAGCTGAATGAGCTGGTAGATCATCTAGGTATGGTTGTACAATGTGGCGAATGTCATGAAAAGCGTAAGACATTGCACGTTGGAAGGTAGCACCGGCATTTTTGAGACCGAAAGGGAGCTTCTTATAAGAAAAAGTGCCCCATGGACAGATAAAAGCGGTCTTGTGTTGATCAGCGGGGGCAATATTTATCTGGTTATACCCAGAAAAACCGTCCATAAAGGAGTACATTTCGCTTCCGGCACACTCGTCAATAATTTGATCAATGAATGGTGTGGGGAAATTATCTTTAGGACAGGCCCGATTAATATCATGATAATCGACACAAACACGGATGGTACCCTATTTTTTATTCACAGGCACGATGTTGGAGACCCAATCTGTGAGTGGGATAGGGTAAATAAAACCAGCTTTAAGAAGCTTTTCCACTTCTGCCTTAATAGTTGCAGCCTTGCGGGGGTGTACGGGGCGTAAACGTTGACGAACAGGATTAGCACCTGGATATGTGAGTATCTCATGCACCACTATGCTAGGATCAATGCAGGGTATTTCTTCGTAGGACCATGCAAAGACGTCACGAAATTCGCGAAAAAGATTGGTATAGAGTCGAATCTCCTTCGGAGTACAAGTGACTCCAATGTGAAGATGCTCGACAATCCCTGGTTTCACAGAGATGTCGATAGGCTGGGTTTGCGTGATGTTCCCCATATTTCCTTCAGAGGACACTTGATAAACTTGGATAGGTGTTTGAAGGGTTTGAAATGGGAGACAAGGAGCAAACCGTTTGAGACAAGTAAGCATATTTTGATGGGCAGGGAGAAACGAGGAACGATGGTGATAATTATGCGAAGGAGGTTCCTCAGGAGACATAGTCTCAATAATGGCTTCGTCAGAAGGGAATATTTCTTTTAAAGGGTCTGAAGAAGTCTCATCTCCAAGCCATGAGGATGGAGCGAACGAGTTGGGAACTTTGCTCGAAGGAGCAGGTTCAGAAGAGGGAGCCGATGCTGCAACGATTTCAACGTAGTTGAGCTCGGCAGGACTCAATGGCATCTCATCGCCCCAAGATTCTACTTGATCAGTGGGAGGGAGGATCCACGGATCAGAATGAACAGTAATCATATTGACAGAAGTGACATTAGGAGGTGGGAGCGGAAAAACACCCATGAGGGCGGGATCTTTAAAAAGCCCGGCTCCCAGACTCTCATATGATTTGGAGGTATTCTCCACAAAAGGGATGTTGCCTTCAGAAGAGGAAGCAAAGAATGAAAGCTATTCTACGGTAACAATCTTCCCTTGATGAGGGAAACAGATGATACGAAACAAAGACGAAGCTACAGCTTGCATCGCGTATGTCCAGCTACGTCCGAGAAGGAGGTTGTAGGTAAGATTAGCATCAACAACTTCAACTTCCATCTCGACCGTCTTCCCTTCCAAAGAGATGGGCAAACGTTGGAGTATACCATAGGGATGGGATGCTCTTCCATCAAAAGCTTCCAAGGTTGTGGGAGACTGGCTCAGCGTCGGAGAACCAATAGCTTTCCAACAGGCAACAGACATGATGCAAGTTGAAGCACCTTCATCAATGACTGTACGATGAATCGTTTTGGAATTAATAATAACCTGTATGAGGAATGTGATTTGGTGAGGCAGTCTCGGCGTATGGCTTTCCAAATCAAAAGTAATCAGGTCCGAGTCGGCCGGGTCTATGCCACCGATGGCCGATAGCAAGGACTTCCTCTGAGAAGGGCAGCTCTAGAGAACTTCTAAAGCGGACATAGCCGACAGAGTCTGAGCTAAGTCCTCAACAATATTGTAGTGTTGTGCAGCACGAGCATTTGGGTTGTAAGAATATTTCCGGAGTACTCCTTTTGGAGGGGGTCGAATAGGCGTCTCAGTGCTAGGTCTCTCGATGTGGAGTGGGCCTAAACTGGACGGAGGAGCACTAGAGGGGACCTTAGGTTCTTTCCCGGCCGATGACAGATATTCTTTTGTCCGAGTACTGATGTGGACAGGTATTGTTCCAGCCATAAATACTTGAGAACCAAAGGAAGATGGAGGTTGAGAGGGGTCAACCAGCATTTGAGTTTGTTGCGAGGGAAAGGGTTCTTTGAACACCGCAGGAGTCCCAGGAGCGCCTTTCAACAAACGACTAACTTCGGACCGTCTGGGGCAGTCCTTGGTATAGTGATCGTCATCATAGACAAGATAAGGATACTTGGGTTTGCGCTTGGCACCTTCCTCGGGTGGAGGTTTAGGGGAGTCTTGTTTAGGTTGATCCGGTTTATTCTTCCATTTTCCTTTCTTCTTTCCTTTCGAAGCTTTGTCTGCCGTGGTGGACTGGACGGCATTGACTTCAAAAGTAATATTCGAAGTGGGTGTAGCCTGAGAAGTGTGTTCATTCGAAGCATTTGATTTTTGCTTCCCAGGGTTCGCGGAATTCTTCTTCGAGGATGAGTTAACAGAACCAATGATACCGTCAACAGATGGTGTTGGCGGGGTTTTGGATGTTCCTGGTCTAAGGGCATCAGGCAAATAATCATACAATGTACCAGACTGGGAATAAACCAAGTCAAGGTACTGAGCACGCGCGATAGCTTGCTCTTCAGTGACACATGCCCCCATTGCAATGTCCCATGCTATTGGAGGAACGAACGAAGTCGTAAACCAGTCGGCAAGAATTTGGTCGGGAATCCAAAACTTGATCATACGTCTACGCCGTCTCCATTCATGGATATGATCAGAGATATGCGTAGCCGTTGTCTGTCTTAAGGATGTCAGGAGGTGTGTACTCGTTTCATATCGAATGGGTAACTGAAAATGAGTTAGAAATGCCATAGCCAACGAGTTAAAATCCTGAAAGGATTCGCGAGTGAGCTCAATATACCACTTAGCTGTAGAGCCAGTGAGAGTCCTTTGAAAAAGGCAAAGCCGAATCGAGTCATCAAGCCACGAATTCGATGAACACCACAGGTGATAGGTCATGACATGAGCTTGAGGATCTTCATTAGATTTACCATCAAATTTGGGACAATCACCGTGAATCTTCGTTGGAACCGGAGGCCAATACGGATTATGGAGAATGGGATCATTGGTCAGTTTGGACACATCCGGTAATTCTAAGGTTGCTAAGAAGGGTAACTGAGGATTGAAGGACATCTGGGGCTGCGGGTAAGATGGAGCACCAGAGTTCCAACCAACTAGCGATTGCCCCCATGGGCTTTGTCCGGACGGACTAGGCCCCATAGGGTTTTGTCCGTAGGGATTTTGTCCGTAGGGATTTTGGTTCTGCCCCCCAGCATTCCATTGATTACCAAACTGTCCTGCAGGAGCACCATATGGTTGTGGGTAATTCTGATAAGGATTTGCCTGCAGTTGTTGATAATTTTGATATGGGGCAAACGAAGGTTGCCCTCGGGGTTGTTGGTAACCATAAGGCGGCTGGACTCCAAACTAAGTTTGAGAAACAGGCTGAGTTTGATAGACTGGTTGAGATTGAATTCCAATTTGCATTTGAAGATTGGATGGGGCCTGGGGTCCAGCCTGGGGCATAAAACCGAGTTGAGCTTGTGAGACAACAACCATTTGAGTGCCCGATTGAGCGGCGCTGGAAGGATGTCCTGTAGGTTGGGCTATCTGGCCGGAAGGGTGACCTAGTTGATATTGAGGTTGGCCCACCTGCCCAGAAGGTTGTACTTGCTGGGGTGGAGTTCTTGTTGCACAACTGAGGGTTGTCCTGATGGACCAGATGGCCGAGTGGGCTGGGCAGTTGGTTGGCTTGATTGGATTTGAGGCTGGCCGACTTGCCCAGGTGCTTAACTATGCTGGACGGTGGGTTGACCAGCTTGTCCAGATGTTGGACCATACTGGACATTAGGTTGGTTTGGGTGAACATACGATTGACCAATTTGTCCAGTAGGGTAACCTTGTTGGATACCAGGCTGGCCTTGTTGAACAGAAGATTGACCTGGGTTACCAAAAGATTGATCATAAGAGGTGAAAGACGGACCACCAGAGGCCAAAGGTTGTCCCTGGAAGGGTTGTCCTTGTTGGCTCCCAGGTTGCCCTGTGTAAGACTGTTGGTCTTGATTAGGTGGCCCTTGGGGTTGCCCAGACGATACTTGGCCACCATGATAATAGGTGGGGCCCCAATCAATTGACAATGGGACCGAAATCTCAACAGTCGGTTGAGACGACAAAGGCCTACCAAGATGTTGTAAATACTGGTTGTATGGTCCCTCTGCTGGGACATTTGACATAGGATCAACGACTCTGAATATAGAGGCCAAAGGACCACTGAAAACGGGGGTCGAAGAAGCTACACATACCGTTGGAATGGTTGGGATTGAGGTAACAGACGTACTGCGACTTTGTGGAGTAAAAGGCTCTGTGGTGGGAAAGGCGATTTGTGACCAAATAGAACTCGTGGAGGGAGTCCTAGAAGACATAACATCCTTTAATGCTTTGTAGCCTGGAGGTAGTCTCCCAGTAGTAGGGGTGCTACTAGCAGGTATAGGTTCCGTTGCGGTGGGAATTTCACCGCTCGTCGCAACGGATTCTTCAGTCGAAGTAGGGGATACTTGCTCTATATCGGAAGAAAATAGTGGGGCCAAAACACGAGGGGAAGTGTATTCCCAAAAAGGGATACCGTCTTCAGAAGGTTCCCAAACGGGGTTCCAATGAAACCGTAAGTCTCGTCGCCTGGAGCACGAGAATTAATCAGTTGTATACTCGGAATAACAGGAAGAGTATCACTCACAACCGGTCTCTCGACAAAGGATGAAGACGAAATTGGTAATTCCGCCAGGATGAAAACTTCACAAAATCCTAGGGAAGCTAATGAGAAAGGGCCCTACTCAAACTAACACAAACAAGATCTAACCGGGTAAATGTGAATCGCGGCCGAATAAATTTTAAGACAAAGGAACTGAACTTGACCTTTTCATGTTTTAAGAGTCGAGAAAAGGACAAAAAGATGACTCTAGTCTCCTTCGAATGTTTAGTGAGCCCGAAGTGACAAATGCTCAGGTGAGCCTTTTCTTTTAGGGAGTCCGAAAAGGATCAAAAGTGACTACTCTGGAGAACTAGGCAAAGGGTTTACCAGACAATCCGTAAAACTGCATATACACCTTGGCAATCATATGAAAACCAAGGACTTCCCGTACGGCAGTCAATCTTCCCGAATGTTGTGTTCAGTGCATTACGGCTTGTAAGGCGGCAAACACGGCTTCCTGTGGATAAAGGATGATAACCTAGTGGGGTCTCCACATATACTCGACGGTACATGGGAGCACAAATCCGTGCTAGAACACTATCGAGTCACAAAAGGAGGAATCACCCAACCATGATGTGAAACAATAGTGACTAGGTTTAACGACGTCGGAACACGTCTCTAGCCTAGACCTCTAGATGTATGCGTTAAGTTCCAATGCGTTTTTAGATTCATTCAGTTCATTTTACAGTTGATCTTTGATTAGGTTTCAGTTTCCAGGTCCTACCGTATGTAATCTCTCACAATTTCCTAAATGCAAGCTATATGCCAAAATATATCATTTCATTCGATGAATGCTAACTACGGGAGAGTTGAGATCTTTCAATCAAACAAAATGATCATAAAACAATCAACAATGACTCTAATGCAGCTAATGGCAATAAACGAAACTTTTTTTATTTTTTAAAAGTGACTAATCGCTAATAACAATGAAAAACTCTAATTTCCATTAACTAATGCACAAAAGAGATTGTTCGTTTTCTTTTCAATGGCAAAATGCACTAAACAAATTTTGAGAGATAATAACAAAGAGTAAAAAGACAAATTTCACTCAATGAAAACACAATCAAGTCCCTGAAACACCAAGACAATCTTTCAAATGAAGAACAATCACAAAAATCTCAATGAGCTATGTAATCTAAGCCCAAACGAAGCCAAGCGAAATCTAAACAAAAAAGAGGTAAATTGCTCAAAGAAAACAATAAAAAGTTTTGACAACCACTAGACAAGTGCAAAAAGTAGCCAAGAAGTCGACTGGACAATCAAAGAACCAAAAACTCCCACAGAAGGCTCGATGCACAAAGCCACTAGATGCCCTAGGGCTGGAATATGAAATCGATGGAAAGAGGCAAACACCCGAAGGATGAAGGTAAAAAACCAGTCAAACAAAGCTCTGACACACTCCAGTAGTTGAAAAAGATGTGACAAGACAAAAATCCAAGCTCAGAAGGCTTCCAAACAAGCAAACTGGAAAAGTTCACAGGCCTAGTGCGGCTGTCAGGCTGTAACTCGCGCTTTTAAGGGATTAGCGCGAGTTGCTTTTGTGCAACATGCGCTCACTGGCGCGACTGTTAGGGAAAAAATCGCGCTAATCAAGTTTGCTAGCTTAAAAATAAAAACAAGCAGTCCACAGCTTGATCAACAATATCCAGACAGACCAGGCAGCAAGAGACAACTTTAAAAATTCAACCCAGAAAACTTATCTAAGCAGGCAAAACAAGAGAAAACCAAGGTGCAGGACAAACTCCAAGATGTTTGGTTCGTAAACCAAACCGGAGATTGACTGAAGTGGCGTTGCTTCGCTAATGCAGAGCAATAGCGTTACGAAGGCTACCTGGCCGTACTTCAGGCTCCGTCCAAAGTTTACGAATCAAACAACAAATAGCTTCCCTAGTGGAGTCGCCAAATTGTTGGAGAGGTAAATCCCCTCTGTGGACAGAGGCGATCCCCACTAGCCCAAAATGGGTCTAGCAACAACCAAACAATGCTATCACGCAAGTTCTTAATTGCAAATTAAAGGTGGATTATAAGAGCCTACTTGGATTCCAACGCTAGTGTTGTAGAAGAGTTGACACTCCCGTTCCTTTGCTCCTGCCGGTCACGATCCTCACGATCTCTGTGAATGGACACCTGCACATGCAAAGAACGACACAAATATAAGCATAAATTCCAATAGATGCAATTATATATCGGTCAGAAAATATATAACTCAAACATCATCACAATGAACAACAAGAATGGAACCATAATGATAGTCATCTATTATTGATAATCAACAAAGAAGAATACAACCATAGTTCTGACGTCAAATCCTCCTTTGGCTGGGTGATCAACTACATATGTCTTGCAAAGCTTGTCGGAATTAGGAACAAGCCTCTCTCTCTTTGATTATGAATGCAAAGAAGACTCTTACAGCAATCTCTCAGACTTCTGACAGTATAATTCTCCCTATGCTCAAAAACTAGCTTGTCAAATGCAACAGCACAAGCTTTTATAGATGGAGGAGGAGGAAGAGATACAATGAATCAAGACATCCATGGGATTGGCATTATCCTCGAAAAGCTATTATGGATAGAGGAAAGGGAGATACGATGAATCTCGACATCCATGAGATTGACATTATCCTTAAAAATCTTCATGAGTCGAAAGGAAAAAACTTTCGCCAGTGCGTTTGTTAAAAAGCTTTCCCAAACTCGGTTGGCACGGGTATAGATCTGAGATAGAGCGCCAACTAGCGCGCCCTCTTTGGAGGATTTCCCCCATTGGCACGAGTAATACACTGTGGATCCGCGCTAATGGAAAAAGGGAACTTTTTAAGGATATTCTGCAGGAGATGTCTTTAGGGCATATGAAGTCCATACTTAGGGGAACATAATGCAAGTGTTTTCAAGTTATGTCACTTCTCACAGGTCCCGGAATAACAGGGACGGTGACAAATGGTGACAAATTACTGTGTAACAGGACCCACAAATTCCATGCCCCACTTCTCAAATGGCTCGAAAGTCACTTGAGGTTGTAGGGGCATCTCATCCCTTGGAGTCGGTTTCCCCATCCTTTGACATCGGTCACATTGGCTGATGTATCTCCTGACATCTTGATGAAGAGTGGGCCAATAGTAACCTGCCTGCAAAATTTTGAAAGCAGTCCTCTTTGCTGCAAAGTGGCCCCCACAAGGTCCATCATGACAGGTTAAGAGGATGTCAAAGACTTCCTCTTCCCTAACACATCACCTCAAAATCTGATCTGGGCCAAGTTTGAAAAGGTTGCCCCCAATCCAAGTGAATGGGGCACTTTTCCTCACGATCTTGCTCTTCTCTTTTGAGGACAGGTGTGGCGGAAATTGTGCTGAAACCAAGTAATTTTCTATATCAACGAACAATGGAGAGAGTACTGAAATAAAAAATAAGTGTTCATCTGGCATTTGATCATCCACCAGTCCTTCTTCACCTGCAGGCAGATCTAGTTTAGACAGAAAATCAGCAACAATATTTTCCTTACCTGGCTTATCAACAATAGTCAAATCAAATTGCTGCAATAAAAGTAACCATCTAATGATACGAGCATTTACATCTGGTTTATTCATCAAATACCTAATTTTAGCATGATCATTGTGTACGAATGTTTGATAACCAGTGATGTAGTGTCTTAACTTGTTTAGGGAATGGACTACAGCTAGGAGCTCCTTTTCAGTTACAGTGTAGTTTAATTCTGTCTTAGACAAAATATATGGCACAAGGCAGCTTCTCTTCAACTTGCCCTAAGGCTGCTCCTATCGCTATGTTCGAGACATCTGTGTGAATGTGGAAAGGTAGGGCCCAATTTGGACTTCTCAAGATTGGGGCAGTTACCAGCTTACCTTTCAAGGCATCCAGAGCCTCCTAATAGTTGTCAGTCCATATAAACTCAACATCTTTCCCCAAAAGGCCAAACAATGGAGAGGCTAGCTTGTTAAAATCCTTAATGAATCTTCTATAATACCCTGCTAAGCCTAGAAAACTCCAAACATATCTTACCTTTTGAGGAGGTGGGACCCTTTGGATGATAATAATCTTGTTGGGATCCACCTGTAATCCTTGCTGAGAAATTGTATGACCTAGCGCGGTCCCTTCAGTCATCAGGAATTCACATTTTTCAGGACTAAAGGACAGGTTCATTTCAATACACTTGGCTAAAACTTTTCCTAGGTTAGTCAAAGCTTCCTGGAAGTTAGAACCATAAGGGGTAAAGTCATCCATATAGATCTCCATTGAATCATGAACCAGTTCAAAAAATATGCTCAGTACTGCTCTCTGGAAAGTGGCGGGAGCATTGCACAACCCAAAAGGAAGGACCCGGTATGCAAAAGTACCCCATGGACAAGTGAAAGTGGTCTTATCCTAGTCTTCTGGGCTGATTTGGATCTAGTTGTACCCACTAAACCCATCTAGGAAGGAGAAGAACTTCTTCCCTGCCAGGCCATCTAACACTTGATCTATGAAAGGCAAAGGGAAATGGTCCTTCTTGGTGGCCTTGTTCAGTTCCCGATAATCTACACAAATTCTCCACTTCCCGTTTTTCTTTGGCACTAGCACCAAAGGAGAAACCCATTCGCTGTCAGAGATGGGGTAGATGAATCCTGCATCCAACAACTTTTGCAATTCTTCTTTGACAATGTCCTTAAGGGCTAGATTCATCCTCCTTTGAGGCTGCCTAACTGGTTTACAATCTTCCTTAATGTAAATGTGATGAGTACAGATGGAAGGGTGGACTCCCTTCATCTCCTTATAACTCCAAGCAAAAGCATCCAAGTGATTCTTCAATAAGCTACACAGTTCTTTCTCCTGAGAGGTGGATAGGGATGAGTTGATCTTCAAAGTTTTTTCTGGGCCAAATTCCACGTTCTTGACTTGGTGGGAGGTCGGATCAGCCACACAGAGATCAACTAGAGGATTAGCTTGGGTTTCTTCCACCAGCTCTTCTAAGGGCAACACACTGGGGGGTGGATTCTGGATCAAGTTCTCAATAAGATCATCCTTGGTTTGTGGACCCCCCATGGTAGTTTCTACTGTACACAATGGTGCGGAATAGACTTCATCCTCATCTTCCTCCTCCAACCAGAGGGGTAAATCATGTTCCAACAGAGGTTGGGCAGGAGGATAGAGGACTAGCTGCTTGGACATATGCCCATTCTTGATTGTCATGTTCCCAGCTCGACAGCTGATGTAGGCATCTGCAGTAGCCAACCAAGGTCTTCCCAGGATGAGAGGATACCCAATGAGCTTTGCCTTTGGTTGGAGAACTAGGAAATCAGTAGGGTACTCCCAGGAATCAATAGAGACCATGACATCTTCCACAATCCCCTCAGGGGTCACGGTGGAGCGGTCTGTTAACTGCAGTACTGTTGAGGTCTTTCTTAGGGAACCCTGAAGGTTGAGCTTGAGCATAGTGTCCCTGGTCATCACATTAATGGCAGCCCCTAGATCAATCAAGGTATGGGGGATTATGGTGCCATTGATGTGGACATCGACTACAAGACTCCCAGGGTCTAGATATTTTGGACAAATTACCTACCCCAACATCAGATCGGACAGTTGTCCTATGACATTGATAGTTGGGGCATCTCTCTTTCGCCTGCCTGGGTGTTTGAAGCACTTCTCCTTGATCATCTTGTTGTATATAGGCACATCCTTTATGGCTTGGAGAAGGGGTATTTTTACACATAACTGTTTCAGTTCTCCCAGAAGTTCAGTTTCTTCTGGGGTCGGTTGGGTGGTTCCAGTTAGTCTCTTAGGAAAGGGTGGAATGACCTTGGGTTCACTTTCCCGTTTTTCTCCCTCATCCTCCTTAGGAGGAGGTTGGCTATCTGGAAGAACCTTCCCAGATCGTAGGTTAATCTCCTGAATCTCCACAGCATAGGTTGGACAGGATGTTTCCCCACTATATACCTGTTGGGCCTGTCTATTGTTGGGGTTCGGGTTCGGTTGAGCAGGTATCTGGGGTTGTCTTGGAGGAGCAGGAGGTAATGGTTGTGGTTGAGCAGGTGGTGGAGGCAAAAGAGCAGGGGGAGAGTTATACTAGGGCCTCCACCCCTGATGAGGTGCACTCCACTGAGGCTATGGCTGAGCATAAGGATGAAATGAATGAGCAGCTAGAGGAGCTTGGTATTGAGGAGGATATGACCAAGGAGGGGGTGTGGACCAAGAAGGATGAGCAGGGGGACCCCAAGAAGGCATGGAAGTGGCTTGATTGGGGTTGTAATAGCTCTGGGAGGTCCCTTGCATTCCCTGTTGGTAAGGTTTGGGCCCATGTGGCCTCCTTTGGTTCAGGAAATAGAGTGGTTCAGTGGCTCTCTCAGCCCCTTGATATGCAGCTTTGATTCCGAGCAAGGAAGGGAACTGATTTGTAGGATGGTATTGCTCACAGGCTACACACACTTCTATAGAGTGCAGTGGGCATTCATTCGTTGGGTGCTTTCTTGTGCCCCTAGGACAGAAGATGGCCAGAGCTCTCTCGGCTTCCTCTTGTTTCCTTTTGATATGCAAGGTATCCATGTGCATGGCAAGAGTCTGCCTCACCTCGCTCTTGAAATATTCAAGTTCGTTTCTAAGGGATGAGCTAGATGAGGATGTACTGGCTAATGGTTGACTTCCCCTACCTCTCTTCCTAGCTGACCTGGAATGGTTTCTAAACACAGTTTTTATGTCATCATAAGGTAGTTGATAGATGTCCCCCCCAGCTAGCAAATGGAGGGTATCTAGAAGGTCTTCAGGGACTCCTTTGAGCAGAACCAACTTCAGAGATTCAGGGTCAAGTGTGCACCTGACCCTATTATAATTAAGTTGAAACTTCTCTTCATAGTCTTCTAAAGATTCATCACTACCCATGGTCATACGGAAGATTTCTTCCTTGGTTTCCTTTGACCTGCAATAGTCCCAATATTTTTTGTTGAAGGCTTGCTGCATCTGAGCCCAAGTTGTGATACTGTCTCCCGGTAACCCCATGAACCAGTGCAAGGTTGCATCCTTGAGGGTAGAAGGAAACAACTTCAACTTCTGCTCGTCTTCTGCATAGTCATAGGTTCAATAGAGAACAGTAAATTTAAACAGGAAAGTATCAGGATCTTCGGTAATTAGGCCATGGAAGTGAGGTGGTTAAAGGACTTATGTTTTTCATTTTTGTGTCCCCATTGGTCTCCCGGATAGGAAAGGTACCTTTTGTTCTTTCCCCATTCCCTCTAACATTTCTGTTTTCAGCCATGGTCTCAGGAGGAATGTTTTCTCACTCTTCTTCTGTTATAGGATGTTCGTATATCTCTGGAGGTTCACCTATAAGATCTTCTGGATTACTGCCACCAAAGAAGAGAGAAGAGTGACTCAGTGATGTGTTGGGGGTGTTGGGTAGGAATTTCCTGAATTGTCTATGTTCTTACAAGGCACGAAAGGAAATCTCTTTTTTGAATTTTAGTGTTTCTTTTTCTGCTTGTACCTGCAAAAACTGAAATGGACTGAACAAAAAATTGTAGCTAACTAAAAAAAACCTTGCTGAAATGAAAATTGCGGAATTGAAATGAACGCAGGAGATGTCTAATATACTTTTGCTGAAATGAAATTGCAGAATTGAAATGAAAGCAGGAAATGTCTAATCTATGCTTGCTAAAATGAAATTGCAGAATTGAAATGAAAGCAGGAAATGTCTAATCTATGCTTGCTGAAATGAAATTGCAGAATTGAAATGAAAGCAGGAAATGTCTAATCTATGCTTGCTGAAATGAAATTGCAGAATTGAAATGCAACAACTACTCTACTCTTGCTGAAATAAACTACTTAGCAGAATGTTGCAGTAGAAAATAGAAGAAAAGCAGTAATCACAAATACTCTGACACTTCCCCAGCAACGACGCCAAAAAAGAGTGGTGAGCTCTAGTATTGCAGCAATAATGTTGCAACTCCTAGGGCTCCCTTCTTTACTTTTATCAACCCGGTAGTTCGTAACAAACTTGGAAGCGACGGTGCTGTATGCACAAGTACTAGCTCTTACTGCAGCTGTCATATGATCAACTCGCACAAGTTTGCTAGGAGCTTAAGCAAACTACTATGAGTTCTCAGAAGAAGCTTTTACTGTGATGGCAGAAGACTAATTCTACGGGGGCTATTCTACTTGCAAAAAGAGAATGAAAATTGAAATGGAACTCAAACCCTAGCAAACCCTAATTGTGCAAGAAAAGAGATGGAAACTACTGGAATGGGTGCCATTGATTACTGAAAAGGTAAATTGCATTTATTCAAGCTACTTCTGAAGAGAAATGGAAAGAAATCATCTTTTTGCAATTTTGAGTATTTTTATGTGGATTTATTATGCTTGTGATTTAACTAATCGTGACTGTGTAGTGGTTTGGTGGCAAAGGAAAATGGAGTTGGCTTTTGAAGATGATGAGGAAGGTGTGGAGGGGTCCTAAGAAGTCCCTAGTACCCTTCTGGAGATTTCCATTGTGATCAGACTTCAAAAAATTGCTCGCATGGACTTCTACAGGAGGCTTCAAGGGATCTACAGGAGGAGGCCGAAAGTGATTTTTGGAGGTTTGAAGGTGGAAAAATGGTGGGAAAAAGGAAATGAAGGTTGGATGAAGGTGTTGAAGGGTCTAGGACTCTGTTGATAAAGATCAAGAATGAAGGAGATGGTTGGATTGGTTCAAAGGGTAAGAAAGCGACTTTGTGAAGGAATGCAGAAATTAGGACAGTTTGGCGAAATGTGGTGAACGAGTGAAGGATTTTGTGAAAGATGAGCTGGTACAGGTTGTGTTGTGGAAGGATGACAAGCTGGAATGTTTTTCAAGTGAGCTGCACACCTACTTCTTAGAACTGACCCAAGCAAGAACCGAAAAACAGAGTTTTCCTAATTTGACCTAAAATCTGACCTAAAAACAGAAAAGTGTTGAACAGAATTTTATGAACAGGAAACTATGTGAGAAATCCATGGTAAATGAACAAGAAATGGTCTAAGCATGTGAATCCAAGCAAATATCAACTTCTCCAACTCAAAACATCACACTAGCAATTGCATGAAAGAAAAAAAACAGTGTTTTTGGTGGCAGCAGTAGTGCCTTGTCCTCAATTCATGGTCCCAAGGAGGGAGAAAGGGGATCAAGGCCTGCTGGTAGCCCTTTTTGGATCTTTCTTTGTTACTACAACAAATTACTTAAACAAATTGAAGCAAGAACAACTAATTTAATCATCAAAAGCAACCTATTTTTCCAAAGCAAGATTAATCCTAAACAACAGAAATCAACTTATGAATGCAAGAAAAAAACATATAAATATACAAAGGAGGTGTTGGGCAGCTTGGGTTGGGCCCTAACCCAAGAGCTTCAGCCCTCTAGAAAGGATCAGTGCTGGTTCAAAGCTGGATTCATCTTCATTGATCAAAAAATAATAGTTACATCACAAAGTTGTCTGCAAAAGGAGCTCGAAAATGAGCTGAGTACAACACTGCACAAAAGTGCGAAAATAGACTATGAAATGGCTAACCTACTGAGGCCTGAAGCCTTCTTATTTATACAAGTGAGGACCCCCAACAGTCCTCCTAAACTTAAGGAACTCGGCTGCCTAAAACTGGAGATAACAGCAGCCCCACTTGAGTTGCTCGACTGCCCCTTGGAATCATCGATGTGGTGGCCTTTGAACTCCGAGCTGTTGGTGGAGAACTTGAGGAAGGGGTCATTAATGCAGGAGACACCCCTCCTATAAGTCCTCAACCCTGTTTCCTCGAGTTTGGTTGCTAATCTGCTCATAAATGCCTGGTCCTTGTCCAAAAATCTGCAATAAACACTCATTAGACTATGTGGCAAAGTGACTATCCCCATTCACTCAATTGACATAAATATATTCAAAAACATGCACAAAACTATGGAGAATGGTGGATTAAATGGAAATAATAGGCAAAATGAGCCCATATAGTTACCCATTTCTGGGGCTCTCAACCAAAGTGAATCATTGTCAACCAAGGAAACCATAGAAAGTGACCTAGCCCCTCTAATAATAGGTATGGAATTTTATCTTAAGAAGAAAATCTTGAAATAATGTCCCCCCCCCCCCCCCCCCCCCCCCCCCACTTAAATATCTTATTTGGATCCCTCACTTGAAGCCCTCTTCTATAAGGGATACATGATTCATAATATCCAAAAAGCCTATTAAACCCTCCTTCAAATCAAGAAGAAGAGTTCGCCCACTCTCACATTATAACATTATATTTTTTGGGGACACCCTCCTTTCACACTAACCCACAAAGCTCAAAAGAATACAAATATGGTGATGAAAGAAAAGAAGAAATTGCAAGAGGGAGATCACAAAAAATAAGAGGCAAGAATTCCTCCATGAAATGGTGGGATAGTGAGGTGGAATGAGAAAGGATTAAGGTAAGCAACTTATCCTAGAATGTCACAACATGGGAGCTAGATCTAACAAGCCTCAAATTGGATTGAAAACCCCAATAGGGGGTGTTGGTTCTCAGATTGTCCTGGTAACTAACAACAACCCGAGAAGACATTCACTAAGGGCTTAAAATCCTCCCACTTTAGGTGACAAAGGCTGACCTCCCTTTCACCACAAGGGGTATTGCCTAGTAATATTGTTAATTGAAGAAATATTCTATCTAAGCAAATAAATAAGGTTAGGTTACTGATATAAGATCATGTTGTTAAAAGGAAGAGAGGTTAAGCTTTGGGGACAGGGACTTATAATAATTAAATGATCAATAATTACAATCAAAACCTTTAATTATGCAATGAGAAATTGACGTGACACAAATGAGAAATAAATATGACAAAGAAAAAGAAAAAATAAAAGAAGTGTTAGCTGTATTTGGACCCTTATTTATTGTCTTCCCACCATAATGAAAAAGAACAAAAGAACATAATATCGCATATTATTACATTCCATTCTCCCTCAAAGGACAAGTATTAAGAACATGTTGATTTATTGATAGTATGAATACCTGAAAACAAATTAATCCTCTAATTGTTGTGAGAAAATGGTGTAAATCAAGTCAACTACCATATTTCCAGCAAATATCTGGATTCAAGCACATAAATTATAAGAAATAAAATGAATAAAGGAGCATACACAAGTGTAATAGGTATATTTGCACGAAATATTGTAATAAAACCAACCAAAAACAAGTGGTTTTTTTAATCAAGTAAATAATACACAACGCAAATATATTAACTCTCATTCCTCTGATAATATTTATGTCCGAGAGATCACGAATTAATTAAGGTACTACAATATAAACAATTGATCAAGTCCCTTGTGTAAATTGCAAAATGAACCAATTTATGCACACACAAAACAAAATAGAAATGAAAAAGATAACTAAAGAAGTATGACTTTAAAATTGCATAACAAAGATTATAAAAGCATTGATGATCAATTTGTGTAGCAAGTGCAGTCAGATTGTCCAGAATCATAATCATGTTTTTGCCTCCACAACTATCCCCCCAACTAACCTTTTGAATGAGAAAATACAAGTTTTTTTATACACAGGTTCCAATAACTGTTTCAATAATTGTCTATTAACTTCTTAGTTAAAATAAAACAAATATTTATTTCAAAAATCATTATTCGTGAAAGTTTCTCGTCTTGCAAATGATTTAAAACTTTAGTTTTTTTCCCTTTGACTTTCAACTTGAGGACTCCACACATTCTTGACTTGAATAATTATAACAATCTCCTCATATAATCTTCCAGAGAAGTAATTTAACCCAGATTATAATCATTCCATAATTAATAACCTCTATAACACATAATAGGAGTTAGTCCTTTAAATAATTGAATAACAAGTCGTAAATGAAATCATTTTTTTCCCTTACCCTTATGGTTTCGTGTTCGTGATCCACTTTTGACCCGATGCATCGTGATCGTTGATCTTGTTTTTAATGAATGGTTCTCATTTGATATTATGTCGGTATTTAACATTGAATTAACCTCTTACTTTTGACCGATGACATCCATATGAATGATGTTAGGTCAGTAGGCCCTAAGCATTAATTCGATCACGTGGTTTCGTAAGCCTTTGTTTGATGTATTATGATTTAATAAATATTATAATACTAACTTTTGTTTAATTTCATGGGATTTAATATTTTAGCTTTTGTTCTATATAGTGTGGTTTCTTATGTGCTGCAAAGTCATCACGTGATTTTTTATTGGTTTTAATGATTAAACCTACATAACTTACCTATTGTATACTTTGTAAAATGGTTTGATGAATCTTATTTGATTTCTAATAATCACAGTAAGATTTTTTCAATTATGATATAACCCTAAAATATGAAGTACATCTTTGTGTGAGTAACTTCATTTTTCAATTAGGAAAAACAAAACCTTTGTAATTTCATAGTCACTCATTTAAATATGTGGGTTTCAACTTTAGTTTGATTGGTGATTTACGATGCTTTGGAATAATAGGAAAGAGCTTCATGAGGTTAATAAAAATGTTTTATATTATTTATACAATTTTTAGAATTTATATTTGAATGAATGGTTTCTGAACTTTGTTTTGTACTTTAGACTGAGATATTTGGAAGTAAAGGTGAAGGTTAAAATTTTGTGAGTATTTCATAATTAGATTAATTGTAATATCATATGAGGTAAAAGTATAGATTTAATCTTCATGAAAACCTATTTTTCAATACTGATTACGAGTATACATATATTCTTTAGGAAAGTTAATCCTCTTAAATATATAGACATTAAAGGATTTACATAAGAAACAATTCATTTGTATATTTAATTCTCCCTTTTGTGGACAATGTTTTCCCATTTTTAGGAGTTCTTAGTTTTGAATAA
The DNA here is from genome assembly GCA_031772625.1 of Pinus tabuliformis. NCBI lineage: Eukaryota > Viridiplantae > Streptophyta > Pinopsida > Pinales > Pinaceae > Pinus > Pinus tabuliformis. The sequence goes on along the minus strand of CM062807.1, from coordinate 766,174,370 downwards.
AGATGTTAATCATATTTTAATGATATGCATTAGTTAATGATGTTAACCTTTAATTATTGTGTTTTACATGTGATTAATAAAATTAAAACCATAATAAAATAATACATATGCATATCTAGGGATTGTGACATTTCTTAAATGGTGCCACTTATGTCGTTAACCTCACCCCTCATTCTTTAAATCTCATTTTGATATGTTTTACTAATTTTCTCTATTTTTCATATGGCTAGGAGTAAATTATAGGGAGTCGAATATGATCCCAGTAAGTTCAATTAGGTCGAACAAAAATAGGAAAAGTCTTGCAAAAGTTGAGCTTTTAAGGAGGGTCAAATCAAGCACCAACATCTAGCTCCTACTGGGAATGATGCCTCCCTACGAAGCATCAAGAACTGCAGACCAGGTACCTTCACATTGGGCATGGAGTCGATTTATGAGGAAAAGGAAACTCAAAAGAAAAAACATAAATCAATAGAAGGAAAATTTTCACATCTTAAAGTTTTAGTTAATCGATAGCAAGAATGTAACAAAGATAAATCACATGAGGCCCTAGTACATAAAGATTAATGAATTCAATAATTATTCACATATATAAGACATTTGTTTGTATATTCAGTGTACTGAGGTAATTATGATAATGATTTACGACACATGATCATAAAAGGTATATGTCTCACTCCCCAAGAGCATTTCAACACCATATATAAGTCATACATGATTACAGTTAGTGATCAAGAAATTGCATAAACCATAGTATTAACTAAGATTCATAAGAATGACTTTCATTTTGGAGTAAGGTTTTATTGAAACTATGGAGACCAGTCATCAAGGATTTTTTCCCATTTTTGGTGCATAACATGAATTTTCAGAATCAGATGTCGCTGCGCTGCTAGCAGTGATCCATACCCTGACAGAGCCATCCACTATCCTGAGATAAGAAACTTTCTGAATTCTTGTTTACTCTTTGTGTTAGAGGCCTTCTATTTTAATATATATGTGTTTTTATAGGATGAGATAATTACACACTAGACTGAGTCCAATACCACTTACCTTGCTCCGTTGTCAGCGAGTGTTCATAGCTCCGACGAAGATGTCAACATACCCCATTAGAAGTTACCTCAATAGGAGTGGGGGGATTACACACCTGACTAAATCCAATACCACTAGTCTTGCTCCATTGCCAGTGAGCGTCAATAATCCCGATGAAGATACTAGCATGCCCCACCCAAGAAAACATAGATTCCTATCCCTAGGGTAGTATGGTGATTAGGAAAGGTCTCATGCATGGTTGTGATAGTGACTAACTAGTTCCACCAGAGTTTCAATTGAATTTTATAAAAGCCAAATGTTATGGTTATAGGTCTAACACTTATGACTTAATGCAATCCCTGATGGTAGTCATGTGTAAGCAGTATGAGAAAAAATATGCAGAGAGAAATGTTCGATATGAAGTTGACATTGTCAAAGAAACTGAAATTTGTGCCCTTTAGAAATATAGTTAGCCCTCAACCTTGATTTACAAAGTCTTTAAAAATGTATTAAAAACTCGTTAATATGGTGCATACTAAGGAATCATAGATCCATATTCCATTATAGCTATGATCATATAAGGTTTCTTTAAGATGTAAAGAATTGAATTTTTATTCATTCTAAAGCTAAGAAGCGGGAGTAAACAAAAGTTTATTTATGTACATGGTTTATATACAATGTGTCTCAATGACAATATTTATCAAAGAAGTCAAAAATCCAATGTAACCAAACAAAAATCTTGTCAATGGAAAACTTCCTAATTTTAGGCTTCATTTTGATCAACAATAATAATATATTTAATTGTTAAAAAAAGCAGGGGAGAAATTATTTTACTATGCCCTCGAGGAATATGCTCACATTTGATTAAAAACATGAAGAAACCCTTTCAAAATATTCACTCATCCATGTTTCAACAAAATTGTCTAGCCCTGTATGAACATCTAATAGAAAAAACCCTAAAATATCAACAAATTGCTCATGAAAAGAGAGTTTGTGTATCTTTATCTTATGGTTATATTGTATTTCCAATGAGTTAGTCATGTCGAAGTTAAAGAATAAAGAAATAGTAATAAAAATCAACAAATTAACAACCTTAAGGTCTAGAGTATAACATTCTTGTAGCACAATATGTTCATCAAAAATAGGTTCGTAGTTATGTAATGATATTAAATCATTTAAATCATTATGCTTAATATGTTCATCTTCATCTAAAGAATCTAAATAACATAATGATGGTGGGTTTACACTTATAAATATGTTGTCATTTAATTCAATATGGTGAGGGGAAGCCAATTATTCATCCTCATACTTGTTGTATATGGGTGGTTTTGAAAAATCGACGTGACTCTCATATACAACGAAATAAAAAACACTAAAAATAGCATTATATGTCATTTCATTAGATGAACAAAGATCTTCTGCTATTGATGACTGATCGACATAATCATAAACATGTAATGATGATACCATTGTGGATATAAATCCATTTGCAATATCGCTTTGTTTACAATCCTTATAAGCACTACCATTATGAAAATCAAATGAAGAAAAATCAAATTTATCATTAATGGTTAAATTATTAGATTCTTTAAAGCTTTCTAGATAGTCAAAGCTAGATATTACACCCAATCCATTCAAACATTCATTCGGTAAACCAAGAGAGGGTACACCTATTTCATTAGAATCGTGGAATTCATTTTGCTAATATTCAACTTCATCATTAATGTAAGATTCATTCTCTTGAAACTCTAAATGAGAATCATCACAATGTTCATCTAAACAACAATAATTTTCAATAAGTGAATTAGAAGGATACATAGTTGCATAATGTTTATAAAAAATGGCATGGAAATCTTTTAAAGATGAAATACTATTGGGGGAAAGTTTCTTGTACCATTGTCGAGCTTTAGCTTCTAGCGACATCATGAATAGTTTCATTAATACGTACTCATGCTGAATCTCAATCATCGGAATGCAGTTGTGGAACTCTCTGAGGTGTTGTAATGGATCATCGTCTTCGTCTTCATGGAATCGTGGCAAGTATTCCACACATCTATCTCAGACATTTGATTCAGAAACCTTGGTATATTGCAAAAATAAATTTGAGCAGATCATTTAGAAATAGATGCCATAGAAAAAGCCATTAGGAAACCAAGGAGTCGCCAGGTGAAAAACAAAACAAAGAAACATATACTCGAAAATATTTAAGGCACTTACAGCTGTGACCTTGTCCAATAGCAGGTCATAAACTTATCTGATTAATCCAGTTACCAGGAAAACGAAACTTTGACTATTTGCTCCTCAACAGCAATGCCAGAAGAATGTTGGTTCTCGGATTGTCTTGGTAACTAACAACAACCCAAGAAGACATTAACTGAGGTTATAAATCCTCCACTTTAGGTAACAAAGGCTGGCCTCCCTTTCACCACATAGGGTATTCCTTGGTAATATTGTTAATTGAAGAAATATTATATATAAGAAAATAAATAAGGTCGAGTTATTGATATGAGAACGTGTTATTAAAATGAAGAGAGGTTAAGATTTGGGGAAGGGGACTTATAATAATTAAAAGATCAATAATTGCAATCAAAACTTTTAATTATGCAATGAGAAAGTGACATGACACAAATTAGAAATAAATATGACAAAGAAAAAGAAAAATAAAAAAAGTGTTAGTTGTACTTGGAGCATAACGAAAAAGAACAAAATAACATAATATCACATATTATTACATTCCATTCTCCCTCAAATGGAAAGCATTAATAACATGTTCATTTATTGATATTATGAATACCTGAAAACAAACAAATCCTCTAATTGTTGTGACAAAATGGTGTTAATAAAGTCAACTACCATATTGCCAACAAATATTCAGATTCAAGCACATAAATTATAAGAAATAAAATGAACAAAGGAACATACACTAGTGTAATACGTATATCTGCATGAAATATTGTAATAAAACCAACCAACAACAAGTGTTTTTTAGTCCATTAAACAATACAACATGCAAATATCCTAACTTTGACCAGCAAAAAGTGTTTTTTTAGTCAATTAAACAAAACGCAATGCAAATATCCTAACTCTGATTCCTCTGATAATATTCATATCTGAGAGATCACAAATTAAATAAGGTATTGCAATATAAACAATTGATGAGGTCCCTTGTGTAAATTGCAAATTGAACAAGTATACACACACACACAAAACAAAATAGAAACGAAAAAGATAATTGAAGAAGTATGATTTTCAAATTTTTAACAAAGATTATGAAAGCATTGAAGATCGGTTTGTGTAGCAAGTGCAGTCAGATTGTCCATAACTGTAAGTTTGTTCTTGCCTCCACAACTATCCCCCAACTAACCCTTTTGAATGAGATTTTTTTTTATAAACAAGTTCCGATAACTGTTTCAATAATTGTCTATTAACTTCTTAGTTAAAAGAAAACAAATATTTATTTCGAAAATCATTATAAGAGAAAAATTTTCGTCTCTCGCAAATAATTTAAAACTTTAGTTTTTTTTTCCCTTTGACTTTGAACTTGAGAACTCCACACATTCTTGGCTTGAATAATTATAACGGTCTCCTCATATGATCTTCCATAGAAGTAATTTAACCCAGATTATAATCATTCCATAATTAATAAATATTTTTTTCCTTACCTTATTTCCTAAATTCACTTCACGGGTAAACAACATTCACATACCTCATTGTCGTGATAAATTTTTTTGTATCCTTAAGTTACGAAATGTTCTCACATGGGTAAGTTTTATTTGGACAAATCCCCAAGGAAATCAATGAGTTTTTAATAAACCTTAAATCTTGAAAATACATATTATATGTAAATCTATTTAATAACTTCTGGATTCAATTCTTCATAGTAATTCTGGGTAAGTCCTTTATAATAAAATACATATTATATGTAAATCAATTTAATAGCTTCCCATTCAAGTACTTTATAATATAATAATATATTGAAATTTCTTAGTCCTTTATAATATAACAATATATTGAAATTTCTTTTGCGTGAATATATTTGATGGCTTTCATAATAAACTATCATAAATCCTTTTCAAACTGTAAAGAAATCCTTAGCTTCTAAAATATATTTCACATATATGAATTAATGCATATGAACATAACTTAGAATAAACTCTCAACCAAAACATTGAAAAAGTTGAGACAAATATTTTCCCAATGGTTCTCCTTTTACATCGAGTGAGGAATAGGAGATGGGTTAGCAAGCCCTTTTTGACCCGATGCATCGTGATCCTCGATCTCCTTTTTAATGAATGATTCTCATTTGATATCAGGTGGGTATTTAACTATAAATTAACCTCCTAGTTTTGACCGATGACATCCATATGAATGATGTCAGGTCAGTGGGCCCTAAGCATTAATTTGATCACATGGTTTCGTAGACATGTGTTTGATGTATTTTGATTTAATATAAACTATAATACTAACTTTCATTTAATGCAGTAAGGTTTAATCTCATGGGATTTAATATTTTAGCTTTTGTTCTATATAGTATGGTTTTTTATGTGTTGCAAAGGCCTCACATGAATTCTTATTGATTTTAATAATTAAACCTACATAATTCACATGTCATATACTTTGTAAAATGGTTTGATGATTCATATTTGATTTCTAATAATGACGGCAAGAATTTTTCAATTGTAATCTAAACCTAAAATATGAAGTACATTTTTGTGTCAGTGATTTCATTTTCAACTTTATTTTGATTGGTGATTTAGAATGCTTTGGAATAGTAGGAAGAGAGGCTCATAAAGTTAATAAAAATGGTTTATATTATTTATATATGTTTTAGAATTTATATTTGAATGAATGATTTTTCAGCTTTGTTTTGCCTTTAAGACTTGGGTATCTAGAAGTACAGGTGAAGGTTAAAATTTGGTGAGTAATTCACGATGAGGTTAATGGTAATGTCATATGAGGTAAAAAGAGAGATTTTATCTTCATGAAAACCTATTATACATATATTCTTTAGGAAATTCAACCCTCCTAAATATATGGACATTAAAGGATTTACATAAGAAACAATTAATTTGTATATTTGACCCCCTTTTGTGGATAGCGTTTGCCAATTTTTAGGAGTTCTTAGTTTTGAATAAAAAATTTAATCATATTTTAATTATTGTGTTTTACATGTGATTAATAAACTTAAAACCATAATAAAAGAATACATATGCATACCTAGGGATTGTTACATTTCTTAAATGGTGCCACTTATGTTATTAACCTCATCTCTCATTCTTTAAATCTCATTATGATCCCAAGAAGTTAAATTAGATCGACACAAATTGGAAAAGTCAGGTCAAACTTTTAGGGAGGGTCAAATCAAGCACCAATAGTGGGGTCCCACAAAATAGGTAAAAAATGAAGTTGAAGATGGTTTCTTGGAATTGTGGGGGAAAAATGAATAAAGGAAAAAATGGAATTGGTAAAGGATTTAATAAAATTTGAGCAACCCTTAATATTCCTACTATAAGAAACCAAGCTCAATGCAAATGAAGACCCAAAAATAAGAAAAAAACATTCAAAACATTCAAAATTCTGCAAGGGACAAGCAATCAATATTAGAGATGCATCAATAGGTATATGTATTGCATGGAACATAAAAATTTTTAGCTTAAAGTCCAACATTTGCACAACACTAGATTTTAACTTCCTTCACTCATCTCTAGTGATCTTCATGCTACAACTTGTTCAGATTTGGGTGAAATTACTCATTCTCTTGATCTCTCATTGTACTTTGTATCTCTGCTAAACAATTGATATCTAATAGAAGAAGAATATGGTTGGCTTTTCCCCTTGTGGGTTTTGCCCTGGTCATTGGACCTAAATTCTCTGTCTTATCTTGTTCTTGGTTGTCTTCAATTGTGCATTTGGTTTATGTTCTAGCTACAATTTCTTAATTAATATTGTAGCAAAAAGAAGTATTCATATAAGTAATTGTTACAACATAAAACATCAAAATTTCAACAAAAAGAGTAAAAAGTGAAAACTTACATGCATTTAGGTTCACACTATAAAAACAAAAAACAAAAAATGCCACATCCTCACAACTAGATTTCCACACTTTCATAGTTACAGATGATCAAATGCTATATTAATATATTGTCGAGTGTTGTGATAAGATCCTAAGGGTATATATGGTAGTAAATATAGATGTAATAATGGTGGTTCTAATAAAGGGCCCGCATCTGCAATGAGTGAAAATATGTGTGTGTGTGTGTGCGATCATTATTAAAAATATAAATATATGATTGGTTTTGTGGGTGTACATGGGCTATTTGGAGGAGGTTCTTCTATTATATATGGATCTTTTGTGTAACTCACTTCCCATGGCTCTATGCTTAAATATTCTATATGTTGTGTACTATGATTTATGATGCTAATTTAAGGATTCAATAGATACAATTCAATATTGGGAAGAAGATGGAGTAATCATCAATATTCAATGTGGAACATGACATCAAAAAATCATTATTCGATGAGATATTATCATAGTCCAAAATATACGACATATTGGAGAAGTCACATCAACAACTCATGGAATCATAAGAAAGAAAATTAATCAACAACCAACTATAAATGATTAAAACTAAAAATAATTGAGTTTGGATGGATGAATCACCATTAGAGATAGAAAGAGAGCTAAAATACAAGGAAATCCTATTACTTGGTTTCATCACATTAAACCTATTAACTACAAAGCTTTGAGGATATAGGTTTTCAAACATAGATACTATGACATGGCCCTAAGTGGGCCATATGTGATGGTAAATCTCTTTGTGATACAGACCAAAGACCACATCTACACATCTACATGTAATAGTTTGTTGAGGTACAAAAGTATCAACATTCTAATATTCAACATATTCGAAAAATAAATTATTATTTCGTTGGTTCTAAAAAACCCAACATTTGTGTTGTTAAAGACCTAAAAGATCAAACGTAAAGTAATGTCTAAAGAAAAAGGATGGATCATGTTAAATACTCATACTTTTTACAAATATGGCTATCAGTTTGGAAATGTGTAATTGATTAGATCATTTATAAGAAGAGTTTCAACGTAAATCACATGTAGAAAACCTTTGTCGACGCGTTTCGAACCAACTAGTGTGGTTCATCGTCAAGACAAGTTGAGGAGTCAAATCATGGCTGCAAATTAAATAGGGAGAGAAGATCTTCCAAACGACTAGGTTGACTAGGTTGACCATCAACGACTATATAAACCGGCTAGTTTATATAATAATATTAAAATGTTAATAAGTCAAAGGTAATAACTTATAGAATAATATTATAATTATAGTAAATAATTTTCTTCTAATAACTAATTATAATATATTATATACTAGAATGTTATATTTATTTTATTAATATATTTTTCTTAGGTTATTAAATTAATATATTTAATTCATTTTTAATTTATTTAATCATATAAATACTAGGGATAAGTAAAGGGGGGTTTTCATATATTAGAATGTTATACTATTTTATTTTATTTATATATTAAATTACTTAATTTTAATTTATTTAATCAATTAAATTACTAGGGATAAGTAAATGGGGGTTTATATATTAGAATGTTATTCTATTATATATATATATATATATATATATATATATAATAATTTATTTATTTATTTATTTTAATTCCTTGTTAATTAATTTAATCATTTAAATCATTAGGGATAAGTAAAGGGTTTTTAATATAATGATTTAATGGAATTAATAAATTATTATTGGGTAAAGGATCAACGAACATGCAACCGACCTAAGACATGGGAGAACCAAGTCTTCAGCGTTAGCAGAGCATGCGGAAAAGACCAAGCATCATGTTTGTATTGAGGAGGCCAAGGTTATTACCAAGGTTGCGCAGTTCCATCACCGTAAATTCAAGGAAGCGATTGAAATTGAAAAAAGGCCTAACAATCTCAATAGAGATGACGGCTGGAAGATCAGTAGTTGCTGGATCCCTGCCCTTTCTTCTTAGTCTTGCCTTCCTTCCCCCCCCCCTTTACCTTTTCTAGTTTTCGAGGTTTCCCCATTTTTTCCCAGTTCCTTCTCCTTAGAGCTGTCTTTTCCATCCTCCTAGGGTTTCTCCTTTGGTTAAGTTTTTTACTAATTGTCCTGTTCTTGTCCTTCTTGTATTTAAAATTTGTCGCTCGTTCTAATTTTTATTTTTATTACTATTTCCTTATCAAAATTTTCTTAATATTATTAATCCTATTTGTTATTAAGCTTCTACCTTTAACATATAAATAAAAAAAAAAATAAAAATTAATTTTAACCAATACTCAAAAATAATTTATTCCATTAAATCATTATTATTAAAAACCCTCTACTTATCCCTAGTGATTTAAATGATTAAATAAATTAACAAGGAAATAAATTAATTTAAAAAAAAAATTATATATATATATATATATATATATATATATATAATATAGAATAACATTCTAATATATAAACCCCCTTTACTTATCCCTAGTGATTTAATTGATTAAATAAATTAGAAATTTAATATATAAATAAAATAAAATAAAATAGTATAACATTCTAATATATGAAAACCCCCTTTACTTATCCTTAGTATTTATATGATTAAATAATTAAAAATGAATTAAATATATTAATTTAATAACTTAAGAAAAATATATTAATAAAATAAATATAACATTCTAGTATATAATATATTATAATTAGTTATTAGAAGAAAATTATTTACTATAATTATAATATTATTCTATAAGTTATTACTTTTGACTTATTAACATTTTAATATTATTATATAAACTAGCCAGTTTATATAGCCGTTGATGGTCAACCTAGTCAACCTAGCCATTTGGAAGATCTGCTCTCCCTATTTAATTTGCAGCCATGATCTGACTCCTCAACTTGTCCTGACAATGAACCACACTAGTTGGTTTGAAACACGTCGACAAAAATTTTCTACATGTAATTTACGCCGAAACTCTTCTTATAAATGTTATGGATCATAGAAGCCTCAATTCAATAATTGATTAGATCATGTTAAAATTATGTTAACTATTTAAATTTTTATAAATATAACCACTCGTTTGAAAATGTGTAACTAATTTTTATTGGAGTAAGCACAATTTGGTTATGTAATTTAGATGAGACTTATAATTATTTTGAGGCATACAAGTCCACTTGTAATGTTGAGATGCATATTTAATCATCCGTCTAATTCCATCCATAATATTATGACAAAAAAATAACATCTATGTAATCTATCTATTGACAATATTGAGATAAGCAATTAAAATAAGTCTTGCAATTCGAGAACAACAATTAAAGTAAGACTTGCAATTCCACTTGTGATACCAAATCATATTATAGATGTTTATTTTAAAACTATGTAATGTATGTTCATTTATTTGTATATTGTTTTTCTGTTTGTTTATTTGACCTAAATGAGTATGTTTGTTGTATTGAATTTTAAATAGGATGAGGTTTACATTTCTCACATTGATTTTTTTTAATATTATATTTATTTAGTATTAGTTTAAAATTATATATAGTCGTTTTGTATTTTTAATGTTTTAAGGTTTGGAGTTTGCATTAAAAGTGAGTTTTTTTTTTCCGACATAAGGAAACAAGTTGGCCCAATGGCCAAAGGAAACTCACAGGAGTGAAAGCTACCCCTTGGACCACCAATCGATCATTCTAAGTGACATGGTTTCCTTGAATAAGGGTGATGAGTTACTCTGCATTCATTGATAACAACCATAAATGATTGTCCTCACTATTGATTTGACAACTAAGTTATCCTAGGTTTTCCCATAGTTAAAAAAAAAAAGATAAAAAAAGAAAGAGAGCAACAAAATGATTTCATCTCCAAGAAAAACAACCAAAAACCAAAGAATTGCTAACTAATAAGTGATATAAATAGCGGGTCTAAGACTTAACTCCTATGATTGAATCGGTTATATATATTAAATAGAAAACATATCCTTTATTTTGGTGATGGATCTAGATGGGTTGGGTGGGTCCTATCTTAAACCATAGTTACCAAATTCGGTCGAAGTAAGATGAAGAAAATTCAACACTTCAATTCATTTCATGGATTAATATGGTAAATTTTAACTCGATACCCATCACTGTGTCTGATTAAATTCATTAATTTTTTTTACAATTTTTAATTTTCAGGGCAAGTAAGACTGGAGCATTTTTAGGAGCAGATGGACAGTCGTAGCCATAGAGGGCTTGTCTATTAATAGGTGGTTCCTCCTCTACAACTCTCCAATATGGTGGTGCACAATCCTTCTCTACCAGGGTTGGAATTTCAAAATAGACTCACTCGTCAAATTTGTCAGTCTTCACACCTCCCTACCCTTCTTCACAATTTCAACAAAGAATCTTGATGGTTTTGCAATTTTTTAGCTGTATTTGACGAGAAAATCTCCCAGTGATGAGCAATTTGCCCATCAAATTCCATCCCTGCTCTCTATGATTCCATGAGAAGTTGCAATAACAATTTTATCAGTGTTAGTTCTATGTGCCATGAAAAATAACGTCGTCATAGTGATGTAAGCTCTGCTTCCACATAGTTTCTCACGTAAACCAGGTAGGATGCAAGCAAAGATAGTCAACTGGGAGAGTTGGATCTTGATAGATTAAGGGGATTTAAGTTGATTAACAGTCGAGAAAGTGTTGAGCGGGAATCCATATGAGTATTTAGGATATGAAGATGCCGAACACTCTCCATGACTTTCCTATCGTAAGTGATATCTGGATATTTTTTTGTACATAACAAAAATATCTCAGAAACCTTTGAAATATTCCAGTTGACGGGATTGAATGGGAGGACAATATTTCTTATTTTGCCTTATCATTGAGGACACATAATCATGGTAGGAGGGTGCACAAGTGATTTCTTAGACTCTCAAGGGGTTTTATTGGTGTTGATAAAGGGTGGGCTTATGGGCTCCATTTCGAAATATACATAATCATTATGAAGTCTGCTAAAACTTTGTAAAACTAATGAATGAACCAATAGAACCTGCTGAATGTATAGAGTCTGGTGACGAATTTTTCTAATTTAGAGTTGTTGGCAAACAGATCAAGTGTTGTTTATGTTGGTTTAGTTTTCTAGCCTGAGACTTACAAGTTTCATGCCCACAATCTGATTAAAAGTAAGTGTCTCAGAATGGTTCTAACATTGCATCTCGAAGTTTTTCAGTAGCTTGTGGGCTTTGGGTGGACAATCTGAAGCTCCTTTACATAGCATGGGTTTGGAAGTGTATGATTCAGAAAGGGTGTGTTTCATATCCTGCATTATGAACTTAGGCCATTTCTCTTAGATGGTCTGGTCGCCTGGCCAAAGTGAGTGGGGTTGTGGGCGGTCATTGTTTTTTCCTGCACAGGTAATCAATTCTGGTTGGTAAGGGGTACATATTTTTGAATTGGAATTAATTGGCCTGATAGGATGAGCAGTTGGCTCCACCGCCAAAGTGTCACTTCATAGATGTACTTGGTCTGCATCCTCCAGGTGAAGGTGCTCTGGCTTTCAAGAGAGGGTGGTAGCTTTTACAGAGTATAACTTGGAGAGTATGACAGATCCTTGGATTTAAATTCAACAAGTGGTGGATTTCCCATAGGGGTTCATTGGGATCCAATCCTGGACACAGGGCAGATTGGTAGTGGGAAGGGTACACTGTAAGGGTCATTATGCGGCGCTCGACACTCTGATTGGAAAATGGAGGGGCGCTCTGCCCCAATTGCCTTATTTGTCTAAAATGGTTGTACTTCATTGGCCGGAGGGTGATCAAATAATATGGACATTCGTTAGCCCCCCACACTGCATAAATTGAATATGCAACTTCGTTCAAATTATCCTTTAAAAATCGAAGGTTGTGTGGTGTCCTTGGCCACTACTTCCCCTATTGTTTTTGTTTGTTTGTTTTTTGTTTTGGACTAAAATGACTACATTTCAATGGTCAGAGGGTGATCAATCAATTTGGACATTAGTTGGGCCCCACACTACATAAATTGAATATATCCTCTCCATCCAAAATCTCTAAAATCACAAGTTGTGTGGCATCCTTGGCTACTACTACTTTCGTCCATTTGGTGGGTTTTTGGGTCTGTGGGTATATTTGAAACTCTGACAACTCAAAAACCAACATGGACAGTCAATCAATATTATTTAACATCCTTAATGTCGATGAACTGGTGGACATAACCATTGCGACGAAGATTGAGGCGACAAATAAAGATAGAAGTCATTCTCCGCCCCTGTTGGTGAGGCTCCATATTTTCCGAGTTACATGGACACTGTTGGGGCCTCTGATGATTCATTTGATCCCGAAGATTGTTATGGATGCCGAAAGGATATTAAAAAGAAGAAAAAGCATAAAAAATCTCAAGAGGTTATTCAAAGACTTACTCTGGGTGTTGATGTATATTGGGAGAATGTTACTAGGTTGCAAAAAAGGGTTTTGGTGGGACAATGGGTTTATGCATCGTACATGGGGGTTCAGATGAAAGATTGGATCCAAGACAATGGAATTCCTTTCTTGAGTGTGTTGGTGAATCACCGATTTGGTCTTCATTTCTTAAAGGAAGAGGACGCTAACAAGATTTTGGATCTTCCTTGGGTGAGGGGTTGGAGGTTTTTAATTTTGCAACGATGGAATATTGGTTTTGATCTAGTTCTAGAATCCCCAAAAAGGCAGATTTTATGGGGCAAATTCCTTGGACTGCCACTTGAACTTTGGTTAAATAAATCCAACACAAAATTCACTGTTAGGATCAGGAAAGTATACTATGTGGATGAAGGTAGCACTGACCCCCTTGAAAAAAGAGCAACATGGTTCCTAGTGGAGGTGGATCTGTCTAATGGGATTCCTAAGGCTATAGACATATTCTGGGCGACATTTTCCATTAGACAACAGGTGGATTTCTGGGGAATTCCCTTCAGGTGCAATGGATGTAAACAAACTGACCATCTCATTGCAAATTTCCCTAATCGTTTTCAGGATTTTGATTCACTATAGGATTGGAAGATCATCAAAGCGAATAGGATCTCTGTCGACAACAAAAATGAGAAAAAAACATTTCTCAGTCCATGGAACATTATGTCTCAATGGGGGAAATCCCTCTATCAATTCATTCTTTTAAAAAACAGTGCCATGTGATGTCTGGTACAGAGAGTACATACAATGGTCCCCCACCATTATCTGGTTCACAATCTCCTCATCCGATTGTTTATACTCCCTGTCCTAATCATAAATCTCCATCTAAACTGGATTTTCAATCTGGTAAATCTTCTTTACTATCTCCTATCTGTCAAAGAGAAGAAGAGGGCATAAATTCTTGCCCCCTTTCTGATGATCCTAAAATCGAAAATCTGTTGGCAGCGTCGTAGTTGGATATCAAACCTCTCACTATAAATAAATCTTTCTTCCAGGGATGTGAACCCATCCAAAAAAGGTCGGAAAAGGGGAGTGAACCCTCAAGAAGAAAGGAGTAAGATATAAGAAAAAATTTCTTTGTGGAGGGACAAAATCTATGCTCAACGAAAGATTCTTAGAGACCATATAGGAGGCGCTTTCTCCTCCCATTGATCTGGGCCATCAAATGAAGACAAATCCACTAGGGGTAGAGGCAAATTTCGGGAACTTAGAGCAGTGTATCCTGGATCAACCACCTCTTAATGAAGACTCTGTCTCTGAACATTAGGGGGTTGGGATCCCCTCACACTATTAGATCCCTTAATTGTTGTTTAATATTGAAGGAAATCGATCTTATATTACTGTAGGAAACAAACTGCTCAAAAGATAAAGCAGTAAAATTTTGTTGAAAATGCGTCCCTCTTGGATTGTCGGTGCAACCGATGCAAATGGCATCTCTAGTGGCCTAGCGGTCATGTGGAATCCAAAGAGATGAAAATTTAAAGATTATAAAGCAAGAGCATATATCATCTTATTTGGATACTGCATTGGAGCCAATTATAGAATCTAAATCCTAAACATATACGCTCCATATAGTAATAGGAGGGATTTTTAGGATAAGGTTGATGGAAGTGTTTTAATGGACATTCAACATACCATTGTAGCAAGGAACCTAAATTTCATTATGGAGGATAGTGAACGTTGGGGAAAAAAGGTTAGGATGGACCCTTTTGCAAAATACTTCAGAGAATTTTTTAATTGAAATATGATTAGGGATATAATACTCGAGACAATCTGTATTACTTGGAAAAATGGAAGATTTGGGGATGAGGGGATTGCCAAGAGACTTAATAGGTTTATGGTACACTCCACCCTAATTCCGAAGCTGGTGGACTTAGAGCTTCCACTTTCTTCTCTGATGTGTCTGACCATGATGTAATTATGTTGCAATGGTGTGGGGAAGAGTGTGATTTTGTCATTCCTTTTAAGTTTAATCATTCATGGAATGAACATCAATAATTCAGGAATCTGGTGGTCTAATCTTGGAAAAGGCCAATATCCTTAGGGTACATATCTCCTATGGATTCCATAGGACACAAGCTCAAAAGAATGAAACAAAAGGTCTGAGCATGGATTAGAATGTGTAAGGATGCACAGTGTAAGGAACTTGATGAGATTGATAAGGAGTTGGCTATTTGCATGAACCCCTCCCTCTCGGTCTATTCTCTAAACATCTTAATAACGTGGTGATGAGGTTACTAAGGAGAAAAAACATAATTATGAAGGCTCAAGAAGATGAATGGTGTCTTAAGAGTAGGATTGCATGGATCAAAAGGGGGTGATAAAAATAAAATAAAAATTCATAAGGTGGCTTAAACAAGGAAGGCTACAAATACGATTTGTCATATTCATAATGAGGATAATAGGGTCTTTACATATTTCAAAGAAATCAAAGATGAAGCATACATGATACTTCAAATCTCAATTCAGCACTTCGGCGGCAGATAATATAGAGGAAATAATAGAATTTGCTAGCATTTTCCCCCAATTTATCAATGACGAGGATATTAGTTTAATGGACAACCCTATCACTGGAGAAGAGATCCTCCACTCTATGAAAGAGATAACCAAGAACAAGAGTCTGGAGCCAGATGGTTGGCCTGTGGAAATTTTATCTCATTCTTCGACCTCATGGACCCAGTTCTTATCCGAATACTAGAAGCATCTCGATGTTCTGGTCAAATTTCAAGTGTTGTAAATGATACTTTTATGACCCTTATCCCTAAAAAATCATATTCCTCAAGCTTCTATGATTTTAGGCCTATATCTCTTTGTATTTTTGTTTATAAAATCATTTCTAAATTGATAGTTAACATAATAAAAAAGATCCTTTCCCTACACATATGCCCAGAGAAATTTGGCTTTCTTTCTGACAAGAAAATTCAAGATGCAGTGGCCATTGCCCAAGAAAGTATCCACTTTATTAAAACTTGCAAATCAAAGGACTGTCTCATCTTATGACCATGTGGATTGGGATTTCCTCCACTTGATCCTCCACAGGATTGGTTTTCCTCATAGACATGTAAAGTGGATCATGGCTTGTGTGACTTCTACCATAGTGGCAGTCTTAATCAATGGATTCCCTACCAATTTTTTCAAAATCTCTAGGGGTCTGAGACAGGGATGTGCACTTTGTCCGCTCCTATTTATTCTAGTCATGGATTCGCTCAACAAACAGATTATAGAAGCAAACGATACAGGGGCTATTTTCGGGTGTAGGGTATACACACCTCCTTTTTGTTGATGTACTCTATTTTGGGGCTGTGGTGATTTCTGAATGGGAATCCTTCTATCAAATCTTCTCTTCATTTGGGAGGGCCTCAGGCATGATTATTAATCAACTTGAATCAAAGATTATATCATATGAGAAGAATTTTTCCCACATTTTACAAATAACAACACTCTTTGGCATTAAATCAACATCTATGTCCTCCGGTTTTAAGTATCTGGGTTATTTTCTCAAGCCAATTAGCTAACGAATAGTGAATTAGGACTGGTTGATCCTTAAAGTCAAAAGTAAGCTATCCATGTGGCACCACATATGGATTTCTCTTGGCGACAAAGTCATTATGATCAAAGTTGTGCTTCAGGGGATATATATATATTGGATGCATTTGTTCCTCATCCCCCAATAGTCATTGAGAAAATTGATGCCATTATTGCATGATTTCTCTAGTCTGGTGCTGGAAATGACAAAAATTTTCACCAAAGCAGACTAGAGGCACTTTCTCAGCCCTATGAGATGGGTGGATGGAGCATGAGAGACACCAAGCACTTTAACTTAGCACTTCTTTCTAAAAACCTATGGAGGGCTTTTAACTCTCATGGCATCTGGCAGGAGGTTGTACAAGGGAAATATCTCAGAATCTGTAGGCTAGAAGATTGTTTTGAAGTTGGGGCTCCAAAAACCAGAAAACAATCATACATTTGGAGGAGCATGACATCGACGAAAGCATGACTATGTGGAAACTTGCGATGGCAAGTTGGAGATGGGAGAAAAATCCACATTGGATTGGATGCCATTAAGGGATTTTTTGGGAACCACTGCCTTTCTCCACAAATCATCCAATATATTTTTCATAACATATTTATAGATCATTGATCTTCAAGGATCTATTGATCATATATGGCCCCACTCATGGGACTTGGGTCTACCGGCTGGTTTGGAAATGGAATGGGAAACATACATATATAATTTAGTTAATGCAAGGATTTCAATCACCAACATGGATGACTCTCTTACTCGGGGCGGCAGGAATGTCAATGGAAAGATAACAGTCAAAGAATTTTACCTATATATCTCTAGCTCTCCTATGACATCTCCCTTTGAGGATTGGACTATTTCAATGTGGAAGTGGCAGGCCCCTCTGAAGCTTGCTTCTCTTGGTTGACTCTGTTCAACCGAATTCTCACATGGGATAATTTGATGAAAAGAGGTTATTTTGGTCATGGTAGATGTCAATTATGCGGAAATGTTGTTGAGGATTGCCTCCACTTATTTCTTGGATGCTCTTTTGCTAAAGAAGTTTGGAGGCGCGTTGGTGAGATATTGGGGTTAACAACAGATTCCAATTAGTAGTCTATCTATAGATGCCTTTGTTATTGGTCAAGCAGGCACATATCCTTCAGGACAATATCGCTATATGTGATCTGGGACATTTGGACCTCTTGAAATGCTATTATTTTTTAGGACATAGTCCCTCTCATTGTTGCCACATGTGTTAACATTATTGGATATTTTTTGGAGATTGGTCCATGGATGCCTCGACTCTCCAGGCGAGCTGCCTCCTACAAAGATCTGGGTGATTCTTTCTTAATGGGTTTTTTTGATGGTGCAGAGAAAGGTACAACTTGTGGGTGTGGGGCACTCATCAAACTCAGTCTTGAAGTGGAATATCGTTTTTACTGGCATGGGGGGGAGGGTACAAACTTCAGGACTGAAATTGTGGCTTTTTTGGGGCTCCTTAAATGTGTGAAATGGCTGGAGATTGGATCTATCAAGATCATTGGGGATTCAAAATCTATCATCGAGTGGGTGTTGGGACAAAATTCCCTCGAGATTTTTGTGTTATAGTAATTCAACTTATTAATATTAGAGAGCAAGAGATACAAGGTATGATATTTACTACAACAACTCGAGCTAAAGATTCAAATGGTTTAGGATTTCAACTGTCATTTTCATATATTCGACATGAAAATATGACAAAACTAACAAGGGTGACAATAAGAATAGTACAAGAAAATAGTTTGAGATTGATCACAATGAATACTATTTGTAATTGACTACATTCTTATTATTCACAATTTCTATCATTCACACTATCACATCGTCACTTTGCATTCAAAATTTTTATTTCATCATTAAAGTTATTAACAATATTTATCATCTCAACAAACTGAGATAACTAAGAAAATTTAAAATTAAAATTACCAGATAAATCTAAGACATATTTAGCATATTTAAAATGAATATATTAATATTAGATGTATTTACATATTATTGATAAAATTAATCATATGTTTGATAGATTTTCCTTGGCCGCATACGATTGCAACTAGCCGAGATCCATCTTAACTATGGATCTATCAAGCACCGAAAGGGATCAAATCTCTCGAGGGTACATTATAAGGGTCATTATGTGGGGCTCGAGACTCTGATTGGAAAGTAGAGGGGGGCTCTACCCCAATTACCTTATTTGTCTGAAATGGTTGTACTTCATTAGCTAGAGGGTGATCAAATAATATGGACATTCGGTGGGCCCCACACTTCATAAATTGAATATAACAACTTCATTCAAATTCTCCTTTAAAAATAGAAGGTTGTGGGGCATCCTTGGCGACTTCTGGCCCTATTGCTTTTTTTGTCTAAAATGGCTACATTTCAATGGACGAAGGGTGATCAGTCAATTTCGACATTAGTTGGGACCCACACTACATAAATTGAATATATCAGCTTCGTCCAGAATCTCCTTTAAAATCGCAAGTTGTGTGGCATCTTTGGCTACTACTGCTTTCCGCTATTTGGCGAGTTTTTGGGTCTGTGGGTATATTTGAAATTCGAACAACTCAACAACCGACATGGACGGTCAATCAATCTTATTTGACATCCTTAATGTTGATGATCTAGTGGACATAACCATTGTGACGAAGATTGAGGCGGAAAATAGAGATAGAAGTCATTCTGCCCCCCGTCGGTGAGGCTCTAGATTTTACGAGTTACAGGGACATTGTTGGGGCCTTTGATGATTCATTTGATCCTGAAGATTGTGCTGGACGCCAAAAGGATATTAAAAGGAAGAAAAAGCATATAAAAGCTTAAGAGATTATTCAAAGAATTACTCTAGGTGTTGTTGTATACTAGGAGAATGTCACTAGGTTGTAGAAAAGGGCTTTGGTGGGACAATGGATTCATGCATCATACAAAGGGGTTCAGATGAAAGATTGGATCCAAAAAAAATGTAGTTCCTTTCTTGGATACATACCTAAAGTGAGTGTGTTGGTGAATGGCCGATTTGGCCTTCATTTATTAGAGGAATATGACGCTAACAAGATTTTGGATCTTCCTTGGGTAAGGGGTCGAGGTTTTTAATTCTGCAGTGATGGAATATTGGTTTTGATCCAGTTCTGGAATTGCCAAAAAGGCAGATTATATGGGGCAAATTCCTTGGACTACCACTTGAACTTTGGTCAAAGAAATCCAACACAAAATTCGCTGGTAGGATCGAGAAAGTATATTATGTAGATGAAGATATCACTGACCTCCTTAGCAAAAGAGAAATGTGGTTCATGGTGGAGGTGGATCTATCTTATGGGCTTTCTAAGGCCATAGACATATTTTGGGCCACATTTTCCATTAGACAACAGGTGGATTTCTAGGGAATCCCCTTCAGGTGCAATGGGTGTAAACAAACATACCATCTCATTGCAAATTTCCCTAATCATTTTCAGGATTCTGTTTCACTATAGAATTGGAGGATCATCAGAGCGAATAGGATCCCTGTCGACAACAAAAATGAGAAAATAATTTCTCAATCCATGGAACATTATGTCTCAATGGGGGAAATCCCTCTGTTGATTCATTCTTCTAAAAAATAGGGCCCTGTGTTGTCTAGTAGAGAGAGTACATACAATGGTCCCCCACCATTGTCCGGTTCACAATCTCCTCATCTGATTGTTTCTACTCCCCGCCCTAATCATAAATCTCCATCTAAACCGGATTTTCAATCCGGTAAATCTTCTTTACTATCTCCTATCTGTCAAAGAGCTGAAGATGGCATAAATTCTTCCCCCCTTTCTCATGATCCTGAAGTTGAAAATATGTTGGTAGCTTCATAGTTGGATATGGAACCTCTCACTATAAATAAATCTTTCTTCCAGGGATGTAAGCCCATCCAAAATAGGTCAAAAAAGGGGAGTGAACCCTCCAGAAGAAAGAAGTAAGATATAAGAAAATTTTGCTTTATGGAGGGACAAAATCTATTCTCAACGGAAGATTCTCGGTGACCATATAGGAGGCGCTTTCTCCTCCCATCGATCCTAGGCCATCAAATGAAGACAGATCCAGTAGGGCTAGAGGCAAATTTCGAGAACTTAGAGCAGTGTATCTTGGATCACCCACCTCTTAATGAAGAATCTATCTCTAAACATTAGGGGGCTGGGATCCCCTCACGCTATTAGATCCCTTAATTGTTGTTTAATATTGAAGGAACTTGATCTTCTATTACTGCAGGAAACGATGTTCTCAAAAGATAAAGCATGTAAAATTCTGTTGAAAATGCGTCCCTCTTGGATTGTCAGTGCAACCGATGCAAATGGCATCTCTAGTGGCCTAGTGGTCACGTGGAATCTAAGGAGATGCAAATTTAAAGGTTATAAAGCAAGAGCATGTATCATCTTATCTAGATACTGCATTGAAGCAAATTATAGAATCTGAATCCTAAACATATACGCTCCATATAGTAACAAGAGGGATTTTTGGGATAGGATTGATGGAAGTGGTTTACTGGACATTCAACATACCATTGTAGAAAGGGACCTGAATTCCATTATGGAGGATATTGAACGTTGGGGAAAAAAGGTCAAGATGGACCCTCTTGTAGAATACTTCAGAGAATTTTTTAATCGAAAGATGCTTAGGGATACAATACCTGAGACAATCTGCACTACCTGGAAAAATGGCAGATTTGGGAATGAAGGGATTTCCAAGAGACTTAATAGGTTTATGGTACACTCCACCATAATTCTGAAGCTGCTGGACTTAGAAGCTTCAACTTTCTTCTCTGATGTGTCCGACCACGATGCCATTATGTTGCAATGGTGTGGGGAAGAGTGTGCTTCTACCATTCCTTTTAAGTTTAATAATTCATGGAATGAAGATCAATAATTCAGGAATCTGGTGGTACAATCTTGACAAAGGCCAATATCCTTAGGGTACATATCTCCTATGGATTCCATAGGACACAAGATCAAAGGACTGAAACAAAAGGTTCGAGCTTGGATTAGAATGTGTAAGAATGCACAATATAATGAACTTGTTGAGATTGAGAAGGAGTTGACTATCTACATGGACCCCTTCCAGTTGGTCTATTCTCTCAACATCTTAATAACTTGGTGATGTGGTTACTAAGGAGAAAAAACATAATTATTAAGGCTCGGGAGGATGAATGGTGTCTTAAGAGTAGGATTGCATCGATAAAAGGGGGTGATAAAAATACAAAAAAAAAATCATAAGGCAGCTTCAAAAAGAAAGGACAAATGCTATTTGTCATATTCATAATGAGGATAATAAGGTATTTACATCTCTAAAAGAAATCAAAGATGAAGCATACAGATACTTCAAATCTCAATTCAACGCTTAGGTGGCAGATAATATCGAGGAAAAAGTAGAATTTGCTAGCATTTTCCCCCAATTTATCAATGACGAGGATATTAGTTTAATGGACAACCCTATCACCGAAGAAGAGATCCTCCACTCTATGATAGAAGAGATCTTCAATGATAGTTGGCCCTATCAGCTGAAAGGTTGACCCGTGGAACTTTTTATCTCATTCTTCGACCTCATGGGCCCAGATCTTATCCAAATGGTGGAAGCATCTCGATTTTCTGGTCGAATTTCAGGTGTTGTAAATGCTACTTTTCTGACCCTTATCCCTAAAAAATCACAGTCCTCAAGCTTCTCTGATTTTAGGCCTATATCTCTTTGTATTTTTGTTTATAAAATCATTTCTAAATTGATAGCTAACATAATAAAAAGATCCTTTCCCTACAAATATACCCAAAGAAATTTGGCTTTCTTTCTGAAAAGAAAATTAAAGATGCGATGCCCATAGCCCAATAAAGTATCCACTCTATTAAAACTTGCAAATCAAAGGGATGTCTCATGAAAATTAATCTATTGAAGGCTTATGACCATGTGGATTGGGATTTCCTCCGCTTGATCCTCCACAGGATTGGTTTCCCTCATAGACATGTAAGGTGGATCATGGCTTATGTGACTTTAGCCTTAGTGGCGGTCTTAATCAATGGATTCCCTACCAACTTTTTCAAAATCTCCAGGGGTTTGAGGCAGGGGTGTGCACTTTGTCCCCTCCTATTTATTTTAGTCATGGATTCACTCAATAGACAGATTAGAGAAGCAAACGATACATGGGCTATTTCCGGGTGTAGGGTATCAACGACTTACTCATCCACACACCTCCTTTTTGTTGATGATGTACTCTATTTTAGGGTTGCAGTGATTTCTGAATGGGAATCCTTCTATCAAATCTTCTCTTCACAAATAATAGCCCTCTTTGGCGTTAAATCAACATCTATGTCCTCTGGTTTTAAGTATCTGGGTTGTTTTCTCAAGCTAGTTAGCTACCGAATAGTGGATTGGGACTGGTTGATCCTTAAAGTCAAAAGTAAGTTATCCATGTGGGACCACATATGGCTTTCTCTTGGCGACAAAGTCATTATGATCAAAGTTGTGCTTCAGGGGATATCTATATATTGGATGCATTTGTTCCTCATCCCCCCGACGATCATTAAGAAAATTGATGCCATTATTGCATGCTTTCTCTAGTCTGGTGCTGGAAACGACATAAATTTTCACCTAAGCAACCTAGAGGCACTTTCTCATCCCTATGAGATGGGTGGGTGGGGCATGAGAGACACCAAGTGCTTCAACTTAGCACTTCTTTCTAAAAACATATGGAGGGCTTTTAACCCTCATGGCATCTGGCAAGAGGTTGTACAAGGGAAATATCTCAGACTCTGTAGTCTGGAAGATTGTTTTGAAGTTGGGGCTCCACAAACCAGCAAACAATCATACATTTGGAGGAGCATGACATCGACGAAAGCGTGGCTATGTGGAAACCTGCGATGGCAAGTTGAAGATGGGAGAAAAATCCACTTTGGATTGGATGCCATTAAGGGATTTTCTGGGAACCACTGCCTTTCTCCACAAATCATCCAATATTTGCACCAAAGGGGTATATGTTTCCTAGCATATTTACAGATCATTGATCCTCAAGGATCTCTTGATCGTATATGGCCCCACTCGTGGGACTTGGGTCTACCGATAGGTTTGGAACTGGAATAGGAAACATACAGATATAATTTAGTTACTGCAGGGATTTCAATCACCAACATGGTTGACTCTCTTACTTGGGGTGGCAGGAATGTCAATGGAAAGATAACAATCAAATAATTTTACCTATATATCTCTAGCTCTCCTATAACATCTCCCTTTGAGGATTGGACTATTTCAATGTCGAAGTGGGAGACCCCTCTGAAGCTCAAATGCTTCTCTTGGTTGACTCTATTCAACCAAATTCTCACATGGGATAATTTGATGAAAATAGGTTATTTTGGTCCTAGTAGATGTCAATTATGCGGAAATGTTGTTGAGGATTACCTCCACTTATTTCTTGGATGCTCTTTTGCTAAATAAGTTTGGAGGCACGTTGTTGAGATATTGGGGTTAACAGTGGATTCCAATTAGTAGTCTATCTATAGATGCCTTTGTTACTGGTCAAGCATGCACATATCCTTCAAGACAATATCGCTATATGTGATCTGGGGAATTTGGACCTCTCGAAATGTTGTTATTTTTAGGAGAAAGTCCCTCTCATTTTTGCCACATGTGTTAACATTATTAGATATTTTTCGGAAATTGATCCACGGATGCCTCAACTCTCCAGGCGAGCTACCTCCCACAAAGATCTGGGTGATTCTTTCTTGATGGGTTTTTCTATGGTGCAGAGAAAGGTGGCAGTTGTGGGTGTGGGGCACTCATCAAACTCAATCTTGAAGTGGAATATCATCTTTACTGGCATGGGCGGGGAGGGTACAAAATTCAGGACTGAAATTGTGGCTCCTTGGGGGTTCCTTAAATGTGTGAAATGGTTGGAGATTGGATCTATCAAGATCATTGGGGATTCAAAATCTATCATCAAGTGGGTGTTGGGACAAAATTCCCTCCAAATTCCCCCCCCACCTCCCCCTACCCCACCCCTTCAACATTGGATGCCACACATCATGCAGAGCATACCTTCTTTCAATGACATCTCCTTTGTTCATGTGTGTAGGGAACAAAATAGGATGGATGATGCCCTGTCTAAACATGGATTGCTACTCTGTTTTGGCAAGATTTAATTTGAAATGTTGATGGATGGATCTATCTGTGCTAGAGGATCCTTTGAATTTTGATCTAGGGTATATTTTGGCCTTCTTTTGCTTGTCTTCCTGTAGATGTTCGGGGTTTTTTTGGTTTTGTGCTTGAACTTGAGATATCTTTCTGCAGGGTAATGAGAGTTTTACTGGTTGTTATTGTAAGTTGTATGGCTATGTTTGTAAGCAATAGATGATTGATATATTCCATCTATTGTATGAAACACTTGATTAATAAAGTTGTAATTTTTTTTTATTTTTTTTTTCCCTGTTGAAAAAAAAAATCATTTTCAATTTTCCTCATGTTAGTTTCGTTTGGCATCTGGCGATTTCAAATCTTCAAGTGTAGATGATCAATGAAAAATCCCCTTTAATTGATTACATGAAAATGGAAAATGTGATAACAAACCATAGTTGTGGACTTCAATTAGTTTTTAGGTAGACATTTAATTGATTACATGAAAATTGAAAATGTGATAACAAACCATAGTTGTGGACTTCAATTAGTTTTTAGGTAGACATTTAATTGATTACAAGAAAATGGAAAATGTGATAACAACACACCGTAGTTGTGGTCTTTAATTAGTTTGTAGGCATTTAAGGATATTAATGATCGAAACATAATTTGGACCGATAGTGAAT
The DNA here is from genome assembly GCA_031772625.1 of Pinus tabuliformis. Taxonomy (NCBI): domain Eukaryota; kingdom Viridiplantae; phylum Streptophyta; class Pinopsida; order Pinales; family Pinaceae; genus Pinus; species Pinus tabuliformis. The sequence goes on along the minus strand of CM062807.1, from coordinate 766,148,541 downwards.
ATATCACTCAAACAATAATGAAGAAAAAGGGATAACACGTTTCAAACCCCGATGTGATTGATTTTTCTATTTCTCCTCATTAGTAACTCCATGAAAGTTGTGATTGGTTATTCTATTTCTCCTCATCAGTAACTCCATGAAAGTTGTGATTAATGATTACAGAACTCATGTTATCTTTTCAATTACGAATACTTATCATAACTCAGTTGTCAAACTAGTAGTGAGGACAACCATCTCTGGTTGCTATCTGTGAATGAAAACTCGCTCATCACCATTATTCAAGGAAACCCACGCCACCTGGAATAACTCACTAGCGGTCCGTAAGGTGGCAGGATTTCGCTCCAGCTAGATGCCTTTGGGTCTTCGGTCGTTAACATGTTTCCTTACGTCCAAGGAAGACGAGCTCTTAACCAAGCAGAAATAGTTTTAGGGCATACTCCAAGCATCCGCCCTTAGCTAACTGGATTTTTTAGCATGTCTCCACCCCCTAGCACAGGGCACAACCACCCCCCGTGAGGTTTGATCCTAGGTCGCCTTGCTAATGAGGCTAATCATCAACCGGTTGTGCTAGTAAGACTTGACATAATCTTTTTTATTTTTAATTATGTGTAATGTTTTTATTTTTATATTAAAAATGAAATAAACTAACTTAAATATTAAACTTTTACTTTCATAATAAAAAAAATTGTGTTCACTTTCATAACAAAAAAAAAGTGTTCACTTTCCTAAATTGTAATGTTTTTTTATTTGTAATTTTTTTTTTTTTATTAAAAATAAAAAAGAGTTCTGAATTTTTTTTTGAAAAGAACAATGAATATAAAAATAAAATAAACTGACTTAACTATTAAACTTTTACCTTCACAATAAAATATGTTTGTGCACACTTTCTTAAATTTTAATACCACTTTGTATATTTACTTGCATGATAAAATATTTTTTTCCACTTTCTTATACCTTAATATCCCTCTATAAGATAATGCTATTCAATAACTAATACAATGAATGATAATCAAGTGATATGATAATCAAGCGATGGAATCCCCGTTTTGCTTTCTAAAATTTAGATGCCTTTTAAGTATTGTGGACAATCAAGAGAACATTGAGATTCTACTTAGATTACTCATCCCTGGTTTATTCAGTTAGCCACTGGAAAATTACTTTATAATATGTTATAAGGAAACAACTCCATTATCTAAGAGTCCTTTCTACTGATCTTAATGTTTAAATTTATTTGTTGCTTCTATAACATGACCAAAAATATTTTTTGAAGAGTATTTGAAGTTTCGAATGTTAAAATTATTACTTTAGAAAACATTTTTCAAATATATATTCTAGAATTTATCCAATCGAAATCATATTGGAATGAATTCAAATTTGAATTTGGTAACTATGTCTTAGATCATAATAATTCCTATTAGGATGTTTTTCAGAGGGAAGAAAGTTGCACCATTTGAGGGAAAAAAAATAGAATCATGGTCACTATTTTTAGTCCAAGAAACAATTTCACACAACCCTCCTTTCCAAACTAAAAGGATCTTAAATGGAAGGTTGATGCTTCCCCTATTTGAGATGCTTTGAGTATTCAAGGAAAGACTGAATTGATGACTCGTGTGTGACTGGTGAAAGGATTCCATCCCATGTCCACTATCAAGAGAACACATCCACAAAATAAAATAATTTAGCTTTATATTTAATTTGGAAAAAGCATGAATTGAAAAGATGAAAAAACTATAAATTGAAATTGAAAAAGCTTACGAAAAAAGCTTGAAGACGAAACTCGTCTTTGTTAGGCATGTGTGGGAAACCAACCATCCGTTGAAGGCAATTGCTGTGGTCTGGATGTGGATTGATCTTGCTCTGAGTTTGAGTCTAGGTCAATGATGTGTGTGAGAGATAAAAGATGTGACTAGATTGGACTGGATTGTAGGAAACTGGATCTGGATTGGTTGTTGTCTGAGTTTGAGTCTTATCGGATTTGTGTCTTTTTAGGCACAATCAAAGTTATTTATGTTGCACTATTTTGATTCTTCTACTACATATCTTCTGAACCTGAATCATATGTATTTGGGTCTTTAATTTCGTGTTTTTTCCTTTCACTATGATGCTTAAATTATTACTATATATGGATAAACATGTCTGATTACTGGGATGCTATTTCACGCCAGGGGGGATCATTTTGACATTCTAGTTGTCTATGACACTGGACTTGAGAGAGAGAAGGAGAGAGGAAGGGATAGAGAGATGGAGGGGGAGAGGGAGAGGGAGGGAAGAAGAAAAACATACAGAGTAAGAAGTGGAACGAGAGAGGGAGTGACAAGGGAGAGATGGAGAGAGAGAGTGTATATTTAGGGGTGAGATAAAGAGACAAATAATGAGAGATGAAGACAAGGGGTGAGAGAAGGAGAGAGGAGGAGAAAGGGAGGGATATAGTAACACAGTTGGAGAGAGAGAGTGATGTGGTAAGAGAGAGGATTACAGGGCAAAGAGAAAGAGAGAGAGGATTGGATGGAAAAGAGAGAGAGAGAGAGAGAGAGAGAGAGAGAGAGAGAGAACTTGGGAGAGAGGAATAGAGCGATGGGGGAAGAGAGAGGGTTGGAGAGAGAGAGAGAGAGAGTATGTTTAGGGGTGAGACAATGAGACAGAAGGAGAGATGGAGAGAAGGGGGCAGAGGAGAGACAGAGGCATATAATAATAGAGTTGGAAGATGAAGAGAGAGGGAGAGAGAGGTGGGAGAGAAAGGAAGGAAGAGAGAGAGGATGTCAGAGAGTGGAGAGAGGTAGGGAAAGAGAGATGGAGATGGAGGGGGAGAGAAAGGGAGGTAAGAAGAAAGACGTAGAGAGAGAGAGAGGTGGAGAGAGAGGGAGAGAGGACAACAAAAGGGAAGAGAGATAGAAGTGGGGGAGAGGAGGGAGTGATAGATAGATAGATAGGAGAAAGAGAGTGTATGTTTTGGGGTGATATATAGAGACATAAGGAAATAGATATATAGATGGAAGGTGAAGAGAGGGAATAAGAGAGAGATGGAGACGAGGAGGGAGGGACACAGAGATTGATAGATATGGAGTGAGAGAGTGTGTGAGTTTGGGGGGTTGAAATAGAGACACAAAGAAGGAGAGATAAAGGGAGATATAGATATAGATGGAGGGGGGAGAGAGGGAAGAAGATTTATTGCGCTAGATGCATTGATTTCAGTGTGGATGGTGATTTCTACTCCTATTTGATTGCTTGCACTAGATGCATTGGTTTTAGTGTAGATGTTGATTTCTAACGATATTTGATTACTTGCACTAGATGCATTGATTTCAATAAATGATTTCAATGTAGATGATTTCTAATCCTATTTGATTGCTTTCAATAAATGCATTTATTTCAGTGTAGATGGTGATTTCTAATCCTATTTCATTGTTTGCACTAGATGCATTAATTTTAATGTAGATGTTGATTTCTAATTATATTTGATTGCTTGCACTAGATGCATTGATTTCAATGTGGATGATTTCTAATCCTATTTGATTGCTTGCACTAAATGCATTGATTTCAGTGTAGATGGTGATTTCTAATCCTATTTGTTTGCTTGCACTAGATGCATTAATTCCAATGTAGATGTTGTTTTCTAATCCTATTTGCTTACTTGCACTAGATACATTGATTTGAGTGTAGATGTTGATTTCCAATTCTATTTGATTACTTGCATTAGATCCCTTGATTTCAGTGTAGATGTTATTTTCTAATCTTATTTGATTGTTTACATTAGATGCATTGATTTCAGTGTAGATGTTGATTTTTTATTTGATGTAATTGGATGTATGATGGTACATTAATTTTAAAGTGATTGGACTAACAATGTGCATTTATCTCCATGTAAGCACAAAAAATTATTGACAATATACAATGATTTTTTTGTTACAGTAATTCAACCTATTAATATTAGAGAGCAAGAGAGAAAGGTATGATGTTTACTATGATAGCTCGAGCTAAAGATTTAAATGGTTTACCATTTCAACTATCATTTTCATATAATCGATATGAAAATATGGCAAAACTAACAAGGGTGACAATAAAAATAGTACAAGATTACATTTTTATTATTTACATTTTCTATCATTCAACACTATTACATTATCACTTTGCATTCAAAATTTTCATTTCATCATTAAAGTTATTAACAATATTTATCATAAGCAAATTTAAAATTAAAATGACCAAATAAATCTCAAACATATTTATCATATTTAAAATGATTATATTAATATTAGATGTATTTACATATTATTGATAAAATTAATCATATGTTTGATAGATTTTCATGGCTGACTGAAACTAACCTAGATCCATCTTAACTATGGATCTATCAAGCACCGAGACGGATCAAATCTCTCGAGGTGCAAACCTTTTTTTGCACTTTATTGTTTAATCTCTTTAATTTTTTAATTATATAAAAATTATGAGCTTAAAATCCTGTCAAATACTTAGAGAAGGGTGGAACTCTCCATAGAATAATATAACTTTTAATATATATATATATATATATATATATGGTTTTTCTTAAATTTACACATTAAAATGCATTTAATGAATAAATCTACTTAGCACATATTATTGTACATTTTCAACCATTTTCATTTAGACAATAACACTTATTATTATCTTTCAAATTATATAAACTTACATCACAACTAAAAACAAAATAAAAACAACTAAAAACAAAACAAAAACATACTATCTAAATTATATACCTAATTTATTATAACCAAATTATTCATATTATTTTAATTTTTAAGTTTTTTTTTCTTTTAATTTTTTTATTTTAAATTTATTATTATATACCTAATCTATGATAACCAAATTATTCATATTATTTTAATTTTTAAGTTTTTTTTTTCTTTTAATTTTTTTATTTTAAATTTATTATTTATACTTTTATTTAATTAGATAAAATTATTTCTATAATATAATTATATTTTATGCCATATAAATTGCATAATGTGTATTTATTTATTTAAAATTATATATATTTGTTTATTTAAAATTGTATTTATATTGGTTTATGTTTGTTTAATGATTTAATGTGTATTTATTTATTTAAAATTATATATATTTGTTTATTTAAAATTGTATTTATATTGGTTTATGTTTGTTTAATGATTTAAAAATTATAATATATGTTTTTGTTTGTTTGGATTCTATATTATGTGTTTACTCATTTGAGATTGGATATGCATGTATAAGTGGTTTTGAGAATGTTTTGAATGTTGTGTAATAATATATTATGTGTTTACTCATTTGAGATTGGATATGCATGTATAAGTGGTTTTGAGAATGTTTTGAATGTTGTGTAATAAAATGAGAGAATTGTTGTGTAATGAAATGAGATTGTGTAGTATGTTTGCTTATATGAGAGAATTGTTGTGTAATGAAATGAGATTGTGTAGCATGTTTGTTTATACGAATTTATGGTATTTTTTTAATATTTGAAAATGTATGTGTATAAGTGGTTTGATTATTTTTGTATTTTTATATTTGAAAATATATGGGTATAGGTAATTTGACTATCTTTATATGTTTATTTGTGTGTATTGATTTTATTGTAAATCAAAACACAATATGTAAATACAAAGTAAATTATATGTTGTTAAATAAATGTTTAAAACTATATATTTTAATATAAGATTAAGAAAACTGAAAATAGAATATACAAATAACATAAACTATAACAACTTATCCTTCTTCAATCATTTGAAAGGACTCTTCTCATTAAGAAAAACATTTGAAAGGACTTTTCTCATAAAAATAATAAATAATAATGTACATGCTTAACTCTCATATAATTAAAAGAATTAAAAAGAAATAATTATCATTTGAAGAAACCATTCCCATAAAAATAATAAATAATAATGTATGTACTTAACTCTCATATAATTAAAATAATAATATATCCATATTTCTGTAATTAAAAAAATAAAAAGAAATAATATATCCATATTTTTGTATTTAAAAAATTAAAAAAAATTGATATATCCATATTTTTGTAGACTTTAGACCAAATTTCAAGCATAAACCATTTTTGGTGAATAGATTTTAAATATGACACATAAATATTAAAAATAAATAAATAAATATCCTTAATAAATCATAATAATAAAATTGTATTTCTCCATTTTTATAATTAAAATAATATAAATACATTCTATTCACAATAATAATAAATTTCAAATTTCTTGCACGTATTACAAAATCCCAAAATAAGACGTTCGAGAACCATCTTACTACGTTTCCGCAAGTCAGCTGAAGAAATAACCATCCACAATCCAACACTTTTTCCTAAGAGATTCAATTAAATTCAACATCTATGATAATAAGGAAAAATAAATTCCATACTACATAAAATACAACAAACATCACAGAAATAAAATTTCATGATATATAAAATACAGTAAACATGAAATTTCTATCGTGGAACAGGTTAAACTATTTATAATAAATCTATTGGATATGATACAAGGAGAATGTTTGCCAGTGCCCGTATTCCTTTTCAATTAATTCCTTTAAAACTTAAGGTCCTAGAGTTTCTAACAAGCAAGCACTGTGGCGTACGGTACCAGAGGCCGTGCTTAGATGCACCTAATTTTCACATGGTAACAAAAAGCTCTCTAATAACAACTGGGGTCATTGTTTAACTTTTGCTAGCTACAGAGTTTTGAACCAGCAACACCCAATTTCTTTTTTTTTTTTCAGTACAAAAAAAGCGATATATATTTCCATATGAGTGCAAATTCCATATTTTGTCATTCCAGGAACCATATCAGATACAACATACATCATTTCTGAGCGAGCATCTCGCTTCCCATCCAGTAGACTACACTATATTCTATACATCATATGCCCATATAATGGCCCGGAAAGTATTGCAACACCCAATTTCACATGGTAACAAAACGCTCACTAATGACAACTTTGGTCATTGTTTAAATTTTGTTAACTACTCGATTCAAAGCAGTGACTAGGCTAATGCACGGTAATGGAAACTGCAAGACTTCATTAAATTTACTAATACCATGTAAAATTCAGTCAAACAAGAATTGGCTCATAGCTAAAACTGTGGACAAATTCTACTTTTACAAGAAATTAAAATAGATATATCTCTATTTGCAAGAAATTATAATAAATATAAGTGAATCAAATTGGCTTAAATGGGAGCATACAAATGTAAACCGAAAAATATTAGAGCTGTGAAAGTACCCAAAAAATGGATTTAAAAGAGTGTTTGGAGAAACCAGCCAGTTCTGAAGCTACCAGTTAATTGCAAACATGAAATGGTAAATCATAGAATAACGTGTCTAGGAAAATATGCAAGGAAAATGGGAAAGTAGATTGAAAGAACAGTTGGAGAAGATAGTCGGTCCTGAATCTGCGAGAATTGTCTTGATCCATCTATCCATTCCATGAACTCCTTGAAAAAAAGCTGCGAGAATTGTCCTGATCCATCTATCCATTCCATGAACTCCTTGAAAACAGAGTTAATGACAGAAGCTAAATGGGCCAAATAGGTAGGTTAAACTAATGAAAGCAGAGATAATAGTGAAGGTGTAAACTGATGGAATGTTAAACTAAGCGTAATGAATTTAAGCAAAGGTAATGAAGAGGTTTGACAGCACCACGGCAGGTAAATGCAGTAAATCTTTGGGTTGATTACATAAATAGTAAACAAAGTAGACGTTGTTTATGAAATAGAACTAAGTTGTTTATGAAACAGGTGAGTCATAAACAAGCGACAAGCAACGCTGAAGTAAGTTAAACCAAAAGCCGTAGTCTAAAAATTATGTTTTTTTGCCCTTAAAGTTATGGAAATTTCAGGGATATTTTGAAAAAATCTGGCAAGGATTTTGTAAATCCAAATAAAAGCTGTCAAAATTCATAATTTTAGGTATTTTTGACGTTTTTGATAGTGCTGAATCCATTTCCACCATCAAAAACATGATTCAAAAATTACATCTACAAAATTTTTTAAATTTTTTTGCCCAGATTCCGGGCACTTTTGACCATCCGGGCAATTCCTCTGCCTCCGTAGACGAGGCCAAACCAAAATAACAGAGAGAATACAAGTGGGTTGAGTCAATATACAACTAATAAGAAGCTGGTTGAATTACTTGAGCTGGTAGAACCATAAATAAGCTGCAATTTGACCATTGCTAAATTAATGGGAAAGAGAGAACCGAGGTCATCCATAAGTACCTGGAGTAGGAGTTTGAACAAATCTCAACGAATCAGGACTTGCATAACAGCAACATCGATTACTTCTGTTCTCCCTTACTGCATTTTGGTGGTATGGTGTATGGCTGGAAGAAAACAGGGTACGAATGATATTGCTTCTCACAACATAGCATAGATAAGAGGAAACATTGGATTCAAAAAAAACAATATCATTCATATAATTACTAACAAAAATAACCAATATCTACTAGCAAGAAATTGTTGAGCACTTTATTTGCCCTTCCCTTTAAGATGTTTGCTCTAGTTTTCTGCAATCCAATCCAACCTTCAGACCAAGACCAATCCATACCCAAACCACACATAGACTTCAAACACACAGACATACCAAACCTAACCATGGATAGAGGAGGAAGGAGAAAAATGTTAAAAATTTTAAGATTTGAGAGATATATAGCTCTGTTCTCCACCTTTTTTTTCAAGAAGAAAAAACCCTATCTTTCATTATAAAAGAAAGTTCATGCACATAAGATGTTCTCCACTTACTACGTGTTGTACCAAAACAGTCGCATAAACCTGTTGCGTCTTACATAGCTTTTGACAATATCTCTCTCGATACTAACCTGTGTCTATCTCTATGAAGACAACTTCTATTTTTCCCTTTACACATAAAGGTAACCACCTCTAAGTAGATGTCAAAAAAACAAAATACAATATATGTGTGTCATGATTGTATACCAGAAATAGCAATTTATACCAGCGTAGATCCATCTTAACCCCGGATCTATCAAGAACTAAGAGGGATCCAATATCTCGAGGTGCAAACCTATTTTTTGAGTGCAAAACTTAAGGAAATGATTGCACCTTAAGAGATTTGATTCCCCTCTACACTTGATAGATTCGGGGTTAAGATGGATCTACGTTGATTATATAATATTATATAATATTCATATTTGTATCTATGTGTCTCTTTTTTATTCCCTCTCTTTATATCACCCCCAAAACATACAGATTCACTCTCTACATCTATTTATCTCTCCCTCTCTTTCTTCCCCTTTTCTCCCCCTCTCTTTTCCCTTTTGCTCTCCTCTCTCACTCTCTCTCCATTACTCCCTTGTCACTCCCTCTCTCTCTCCACCTTTTTCCCTCTATGTATTTCTTTTTCCCTCCCTTTATCTCCTCCTCCAACTCCAACTCTCTCTCCTCCTCTCCCTCTCTTCCTTCCTCTCTCTCCCTTTCTCTCCCACCTCCCCTATCTCTCACCCCCATCTCTCTCTCTCTCCCCTTCAACTCTGTCACTGTCTCCATCCCTCTCTCTCCCCTTCAACTCTGTCACTGTCTCCATCCCTCTCTCTCCCCTTCTCTCTCTCTCTCTCTCTCTCCAAATTTGTCACTATATCTCCCTCCCTCTCTCCATATCTCTCTCCCCTCCATCTTTGTGCCTCCCTCCCTCTCTTCCCCTTCTCTCCCTATCTCTCTCATCTCCTCTTCTTTGTTTTCCCCCCTCTCCTCTCTCCTTCACTCTCTCTCCATCTCTCCCTTGTCATGCCCTCTCTCTCCACCTCTATCTCTCTATGTTTTTGTTCTTTCCTCCCTCTCTCTCTCACCACCCCACCCCCTCTTAAATTTGAACAATGAACATGATTGATCCAAAATATAGGTTCAATGTTAAATTTGAAATAATTTATGGTTTTGAGCAAGTGGTATTGATAAGCTATGGAATTGGCCCATGGTATTGTAACAAAACCTATTTACAAGTTAATAATATCCATGGTTAGAATTTTGTCATATCGTTATACAATATTTTGATTCTGAAATAAGTTATGAGTTTTGGGCATGTGGTATTGATAACCCTTGGTATTGGTCCATGGTATTGTAACAAAGCCTATTTACAAGTATCAATAGCAAAAGTGGGTCAATATCTATGGTTAATAATCTTGTCATATCATTATAAAATATTTTGATTGTGAAATAAGTTATGTTTTTTGGGCATGTGGTATTGATAAACCATGGTATTGTAACAAAGCCAATTTACAAGTTAATAATATCCATGGTAAAGTGGGGGTGAATATCCATAGCCAAGAATATTTTCATACTATTATAAAATATTTTGATTGTGAAATAAGTTGTCTTTTGGGCATGTAACATTGATAAGCCATGTATTGTAACAAAACATATTTGCAAGTTAATAATATTAATGGTAAAGTGGAAGTGAATATCCATGGTTAAGAACATTCATATTCTTTCTGATTTAGTCCTGATGATGGACCCCCTTTGGGGTTTGAAACGTCGACGGAATGAACATGAAACTGTGGATAATCCGGATCATACCACTGCAAACATTTTCATACTTACATAAAATATTTTGATTGTGAAATAAGTTATGTGTTTGGGCATGTGGTATTGATAAGCCATGGTATTGGCCCATGATATTGTAACAAAGTCCATTTTTTACAAGTTAAAGTGGAGATAAATTTCCATGGTTAAGAATATTGTATTGTTATAAGAAAATTGAAATAGGTTATGGTTTTTGGGCATGTGGTATTGATAAGCCATGGTATTGTAACAAAGCCTATTCAAAAGTTAATAACAAATTGAATTTTATTATTTTTATTACTTTAACTTTTTATTATTAATTAAGCCAACATTTAATGTTTAAAGTTTACACTCATACTCGGTTTATATTACTTTTAACTTTTTATTTATTACCTTTAACTTCTTGTTTATTACTTTTAATTTTTTATTATTATTTGAGCTAACATTTAAATTTTTACACTCATCCTTGATACCACTTTTAACTTTTTTTGTTTTTTTTTGTTTTTAATTAGACCGACTGTTCAAATTGATTGCATACTTACATTACATCTACAATCTAACATATATTGGGTTGTAGAGCACCTTTTAGTGCAATCACATGAGACTCTGGTCCTATGACTTCCCATCATATCATGATATATCCAGTCCACTGAAGGCATCCATTTTCAAAAGCCTAGAAGTTGATATTCCTCGGTTTTGCACTGCATCCTTCTTTTGACAATAAGTCTGCCTCGCTATTTTGTTCTCTGTAGATATGGGAAATAGAAACCCTTCTGAATTCATTAATCAACACCCTGATCCTGCTCTTCTAGTTAGAAAACTCAAGAGTCTCCAATTTATATCTCTTGCTTGGCCATTCAACAACTACCTTGGAGTCTTTGAATATGATGATATCCTCAATTCCAATCCATTTGGAACAAGATAAGACTCCTCACAATGCAAGAAGTTTTGCCCTGGTGTTGGATCCTTTATCGCTAAACCAGCTGAAATGGTTAAAGTCTTTGAACCCCAAGTTCCTTGGGCACCGATTAGATTGTGGATTCTTGTCCTCATGGATATTAGGATATTCCGACAGATAGGAAATAGTTAAGTATAACTTGGTCTAGTGTAGAGTTAGGTAAAGTATGTTTCTTTACTATGTACTTTTATAACTTACAATCCTACGGTCACGATATGTTCTAGACATGAAGTGATCCGACAATTCATTCTCTCCTCGGTATTACCGACACTTGATCCATGGCTTAACACCCGATTGGTCCATGATATCTATTTAAAGAGCATGGAGGGTCATTTGTAGGGTAACCGTTCATGAGAGAAGCTTATGTAAATTTTCATTCTTTTATTAATAAATTGCCTGAAGTGGCCGCCTTGGCTCAGGCCGTGGACTGTTTCCCTCTTTGAGGGTTTTAACCACGTTAACAATACGCTGATCTGTGATCTGTTTGTGAGCAGTGTCCTTTAGTGTTCTGTCTAGGGAACTTACCCTGTAAATTCCCACAATGGAGACCATATTCCTTAAAATATGTCGAAATCTTAACGCAAGTCCTCCTCACATCTGGTTGCACTTGCTCAAGAATGCAGGCATTCCTTTCCCTCCAAATTCCCCATAGGAAAAAAAACGGCAAATGTCTCTAAGACTTGTACTCAGCAAACCACTGCCTTAGACATGCCCCAATGTTTGTCCTATCCCAACCTGCTCTGAAGCTCATAATGTTGAACACCCTGAACTACACTGAAGCCAAAAAGGGACACTGCAAGAAAAGAGGTTAACATCTTCTACTTGAGCCAAACATAAACCGCACCTACCTTGTGTTGAGAAATCTATGGCAGCTTAGTTAGGGCTTATTTAATTTTGATTTATCTTATCTTTGATAGTTGCTCGTGACAATCTTATTAGATTATTATTATTATTATGTTCTTGTTCATCAAAAAACTATCAATACATGAAGATCATTAAAGACAAATGAACATCAGATGTAGGCACTCAGCCAGTTCAAAACCCATATGAAGGGAAAAACCCAGTCAAACTCTTCTTCTAGTAGAATCAAATCAAGATGAGACAAACCAAGACCTTTTTGACCATGACACAATCTTTCCTCCATCCATCAAGTCAGCCTTTAAGAATCTTCTTTCAAAGACAAATCAATACTTCAACTGATCCAATAGACTTCGTCCTTCTGTACTTCTGCAATTTTCGATCTCTCTTGTCTCTTCTTTGTACTCTCGACCCTGCAATACATCAAATCTCTGTGGTACGATGTTCCTCTTACGTGTGACAGAATGAAAGACAATTTCGGCATCCTTTTCAACTCCTTTTAGGCTACTTCACATCCTTCTTTCTCACTAAAATATTGCAGATCAAAATTACTTGTCTCTTCTCAAATTAGGTCGAGTTCACTTGCTATAAATAGTTGTTTATGTCTATTCTATTGAGGCCGACATGAATGGTAGGAGAGGCTGACTTGATAGGGGGCAAAGCCAACTTGATGGAGGAGGACAAGACATAATTTTGACATAGAAACTTTTTCTTTCTTTGACACAATGAGCCCAAGAAGGGTCTCTTACATAATGACTTTGACTTTGACTCAACAAAAATCCTAGAGCACTCAATGGGTGCTTTGACCTATTGACCAATGAACCAAGCATGAAACTGTTAGGTCCCTAGACTACTAGTGTTTCCCCTTATTGTTATTAGTGAAACATCCTTATTGTATTGTTGTGCCCATGTAGCCCCCATATTGTTATTATTGTGCCCCATAGAAGCCCATTATTATTATTGTTGTGCCCTAACATTAATATTGCTATGTCGGCTCTGATTATATTGTGACCCCTTAGACTCTTATATATAGAAAGGAGGTCTTGTCATTTGTATCATCCAAGAATCGTTCCTTTGTGTAATGTAAATGAAGTTGCCTCCTCAAAGAGACTTATTTTGAAGTTGTTGATCTATCCTTCTTCTATTTTGTGAGTTGGTTTCATAACATTTGGAATCAGAGCTTTGGATTTTAGTGTTTCGCTGCTTCAACCAGGTCATCGTGGAATCTTCACTATAAATTTTTTACTACGAAGCTTCAAACGCTGAAATTAAAACCCATTTGAGCCAAAATCTTGATGAACCTCGTGACCGAATTTCAGATCTTGTCTAGCTATATTTTCGGATATATGAACTGAGGAAGTTAGGGTTTTTACAGGCTCCCAAATTCCATCTCAAACAGGTAACCTTGGGAAAATCGTCATAACTTTCTCTTTGAGCATCAGATTCAAATTTCGTAGAAGTGACATAAAGAGGACGGACTGTAGTACGTTGGGTATCGTTTTCAGGGCCAAAGGTGGAAACAGTGACACGTGGCACCTCGTACAAGTTCGCTATACTAAACCAGTCTATAATCAAGTCATCGCAGGAGATTGGGCATAGCCCTTTCTTGGAGAATCCAATCTCAATCATAATTGTGGGATTGGAAAGACGACTCATAGGGATACCATAGGACAAAATTTCAGACCTTGGGGATCCGAAATTATAGAGATACAACAGATTCAAGATTGAACTCCTAAAAGCAAGAAAAAGAATGTCTTGAATCAAGAAAATAGAAACACCTAGTAAGCAAAATTGGAGGGATGATTTGAAGGATCGAAGATATGATCAATAAGATCAATGGTATAGAAGAAAAATTAAATGGAGACATAGAAGATTTGTAGAAAGACATGGAGGGTTTGAAGGAAGGTGGGACAAAATCGCTACAAGAAAGGCTTCCTAATGGCAAAAAGGTAGTAGAGGAAACTCATGATGAAAATAAAAGAAATGTTAATCATGATTTCATAAACTTTAATGTTGGATTGATGACCCGCCATATTCCAAAAATAGATATGAGGAAGTTTGATGGCAAGGATCCGGTAACTTGGATACTACAGATGGAGCAAAATTTTGCTCTACCTGATGTGCAACCGCCACAAAACGTACATATTGCATCTTTATATTTAGAAACGAATCAGTTTATATGGTATAGAGGGCTTTTTTCTCGTAAACCACTTGTCACCTGGTCAAATTTTCATGGAGGAAATAATAACACATTATGAGGGTACAAAGAGCAACACCTTCTTTAGCCAATTGATAAATCTCAAACAAAAGGGTTCAATAGCAGAGCACATTGAGGACTTCTAAAAATTGAATATAAGGGGTAAATGATATTCCAGGAGCAGAAGGATTGATGTCTTCATAGGGACTTTAAAGGATAACATCGAATATGAGGTTCGTCTTTGGGAACCTGATTCATTGGAGAAGGCATTTAGGATGGCAAACAAAATTGAAAGAAAGATTATGACAATAAGGAATCCTACCACTCACAACTATAAAGATGGAAGTGTTGTTGCTCCTAGCCTTCCACAACCTACAAGGTTGACACCACAACAATTGGAAGAAAAAAGAGCAAAAGGTCTATGTTACAGTTGTGATAGCAAATACACTAAAGGTCATAAGTGTGCTGAGAAGAAATTAATTTACATAGAATGGGAAAAGGAGGGAAAAAATGAACAAGAAACGTCAAAAGAAGAGGATATACACCAAGAACCAACCTTAGAGAAAGAAGAAATGAATCTGACCATATCTTGTAATGCATTGACAGGGATTACCACTCCTCAAACTCTCAAGATAGAAGGACATATCAAAAAGAAAAAGGTAATAGTGTTGATTGATTCGGGTAGTACCCATAATTTTATTCATTGTAAGATAGCCAAGGAATTGAATTGCCTCCTATATCCAGCAGCAAAGTGTCAAGTGATGGTTTCAAATGGAGGAACCATAAATTGCTCTAGAAAGTGCCCTAATATCAAGCTATCCATGGAAAAATGTGTATTGAATAGTCCAATGCTTTCCATTCCAATGGGTCGTGTTGATGTTGTATTAGGAGTCCAATGGTTACAATCTTTGGGTACGATAGCTTTTAATTTTCAAGAACTTTTCTTGAATTATTTTTCGGAAGGAAAGGAAGTTGAATTAAGGGGTATCGCAGGGAAACCAGGAAAGATAATCAACTCTAATGGCATGACAAAGCTTCTAAATAAAGAACAACGGGGCATAATTGCACAATTATGTTCACTAGAGGTTCAAACAGTGAAATCATCTATTTCTACAGATCTCCAAAAAGTCTTGGACAATCATTCTAAGGTTCAAGTAGTGGAAGATCACATCAAGCATCAACAACAAGTTATCCAACTCTTAAAGGATAACCTCACTTTGGCACAGAATCAAATGAAACAACAGGCAGATCAACATCGCAACGAAAGAAGTTTTGATGTAGGCGATTGGGTATTTTTACAGCTACAACCATACAAACAAATGTCCCTCAAGCAAGCTAAGAAGGATAACAAATTATCACCAAAGTAATATGTTCCTTACAAGGTGCTGCAGAAGATTGGTACTATGGCATACAAATTGGAGCTTCTTGCATCTCCCCGAGTGCACCCAATTTTCCATGTTTCATGCTTAAAGAAGGTTATAGGTGACAAGCTCCCAGTTCAAACAATATTGCAGGAACTTGAGGAGGAAGGAATAATCATGTTGGACACTGAAGCAGTCACAAAATCAAGAACCCGACAACTACAAAATCGATTAATTTCAGAGTATCTCATCAAGTGGAAGAACTTAACTGCTGAAGATTCCACATGGGAGGATGAGCATTTTATACAGAAGCATCCAAAACTACTCAAGCACTAAGGACAACAAATTTTGAAGGAGATGGGGCATGTTAGGTCCCTATACTACTAGTGTATCCCCTTATTGTTATTAGTGCAATCCCCTTATTGTATTGTTGTGCCTATGTAGTCCCCATATTGTTATTATTGTGCCCCATAGAAGCCCACTATTGTTATTGTTGTGCCCTCACATTATTATTGTTATGTCGGCTTTGATTATATTGTGACCCTTTAGACTCCTATATATAGAAATGAGGTCTTGTCATTTGTATCATTCAAGAATTGTTCATGTGTAATGTAAAGGAGGTTTCCCCCTCGAAGAGGCTTATTTTGAAGTCGTTGATCTATCTCTTCTTATATTTTGAGTTGGTTTTAGAAACCCATGCTTTAATAAATCAATTTTCTTTTACAATTTATTTTCTTTCTTTTGACAAATATATTACATCATGACTCAAATACAATTATGAAGACATACACTAGTTACATTTTTCAACACCTGGGCCCTGGAATCCCCTCTTGATAAGGTTATCCCATGTCAGAATTCTGTTGTAAACCACTAACCGTATGAAACATTTGAGTTTTTGTGGCATATTCCACCTCCATGACTTGTTGAACCAGTTGTAGCAAAGATCCACAGATGAAACCTGCTTAATTATGGAGTATGCTTCATTTACCTTAATTTGACCTTTTTGAAATCCACCACACCAAGTTAGTTTGTCTTCCTTTGGAGTCAACATTATCCCTACAAACTTCAACTGTAATATATATTATTTCCATTCTTCAGCAAAGTGTCCCGTTAGACCCAAATCCCCGGCTTCTTTCCAAGAGGTTGAATGCGACACTATCTCAAGTGTACTAGCTATATCCTTAAGAACATATATACCCAATTCATGTAAAAAGGAAATCATGGATAAAGATAGAGTATGATTACCTTCCACTCCAATGAATGTGTCCAATCCGATTTCCGAAAGAGATCCTGAGTCGATCTCCCATCTTAGGTTCCCAAGGAACCAATGTTTTGTTTGCAACAGGCTTCTCCAAGATTGCGAAACCGCCTTAGGATCAGGAGCTCCCTCTCTTATCCAATAGTACAAGTCCTTGTTTTTAAGATATTTAACTTTAATGATCCGATGCCATAATCCATCATCGCACACTGCCCTCCAAAATTTTTTGAGCAATAAGGCCAAAGTAAAACATTTTGTATCTTTGAAACCCCATCCACCTTCATCTATTTGACTAGCCAACACCTCCCTTCAGATAAGGTGGATTTTCCTATCGGAACCAGTACCAGCCCACAAAAATTGCGTAATGATAGAGTTGATCCTGTTCACAATACCCTTGGGAAATTTGAATATATGCATCCAATATATGGAGATACGTTGTAAAACATATTTGAGCATAATAAGTCTACCTCCTAGCGCTGACCACCCTTGATTTTGCTATCGGAACCAGTACCAGCCCACAGAAATTGCGTAATGATAGAGTTGATCCTGTTTACAATACCCTTGGACAATTTGAATATATGCATCCAATATATGGAGATACTTTGTAAAACAAATTTGATCATAATGAGTCTGCCTCCTAGTGATAACCACTTATGAGACCATAAGTGTAGCCTCTTCTCAAATTTCTGAGATAACCAATCCCAGTCTTTGTTTTCATAATCGTTCGGCTTCAAGAAGAAACCAAGGTACTTAAACCCTCCATCCAAAGAGATTGACCTAGACATTGAATAAAGATGTAATCTCCTTCATCGTTTCCCACTTAGGGTCTGTTGATATCAAGACCGACTTAATATTGTTCATTAACAGACCAGACACCTCAGCGAAATATCTTATAATCTCAAATAAATCCTTCCATTCGTTGAGTACTGCCTCTTACCAATTGCAAGCACATCATCCACGAACATCAAGTGTGTAAGGGAAATGTCATTTGTCAACCTGCATCTTGTAATGATACCCCTTTCGTGCGCATCTGAAATCCTTCTAGTTAATCCATCAATCACCAACAAGAAAAGGAGAGGAGATAGGGCACATCCCTGTCTAATACCCAGAGATGCCTTGAAAAAATTTGTGGGGAGGCCATTGATGATGACCGCAAAATTAACAAACGATATACAAGCCATGATCCACTCCACTGTATGTGCACCAAGACCGTTCTTAATTAGGATCATTCTCAAGAATTCCCAGTTGACACAATCATAGGCTTTCATAAGATCTATCCTCATTAGGCAAGCTTCAATCCAACAGGTCTTGATGGAGTGTATACATTCTTGTGCAATGGCAACTGCATCGTTAATTTGTCGTTGTTCTAGAAAGCCAAATTGTAATAGCAAAGACAAACTTTGACAGTGATGGCTTGATTCGATTTGCAATGGTCTTGGATATCAGCGTATAGATTGTATTGCACAATGAAAATGGATGAAATTCCAAGAAGGAAAAGGGCTTCATTACCTTAGGTATTAGTGTAATGAAAGTTGCATCCACTGCTTTTGTTACCCTACATAATCTTCGGGACTCCTCTACCAAATTTGTAAGATCATCGAGCATTATGTCCTGGAAGTGAATATCCAATTCCACGGACCAGCCATCTGGTCCCGAACTCTTACCTCTTGCCATTTATTTCAGGACCGCCAAAACCTCGTTCTTTGTGACCGATCTCTCCATTTGATCTTTGCCCTCCTCATCAACCATGATAGGGAATAGGTTGTAGAACTCCATCTGATTGGCGAAAGGAGGTGCATCTCTTTCACTATAATGATTACTAAAGTGATGAAGAGCATCTCTATGTATTTCCACTTGTGATTGTAGAAGACGCCCTAATTCATCCCTAACACTCCAAATTGAGTTTTGATTTCTCCTAGAAGACGCCAGCTGCCTTCAACTGATGGCTAGTTTCCCACCTAACAAAGACAAATTCCGTCTTCAAACTTTTTTTTAAAGCTTTTTCAATTTATAGCTTTTCACCTTTTTATTTCATGTTTTTTCCAAATTAAATTTAAATCTCAATTGTTTTATTTTGTGGTTGTGTCTTGAGTAAACACATACTGAAGATTGAAGCCTTTCCCAAGTCACACACGAGCCAATAATTCAGTCTCAAATATTATATTTTGTGTATGCGTCCGGAGTAAACACTTGTCAGTGAGGATGGAAGCAACGACCTTCGCTTTAAGACTCCATTATTTAGTAGAGAGGAAGTGTTACTTGAAATTGTTTTTATAACTAAAAGTAGTAATCATGCTTCTATTTTTTCCATCAAATGCAACTTTCTTTCCCTATATGAAGCATTCTACTGGAAATTCTTATAGTTTACGATAGGACCAGCCCACCACATTTAGTTCCATCACCAAAATAGAGGATATGTTTTCTATTTGGTATATAGAATGATTCAATTACAAGAATTGAGTCTTAGACGCTCTATTTATATCACTTCTTAGTTAGTGACTCCTCGTCAGTTGTTGTCTTTCTCGAAGTGAGATGACATTTGAATTATTTTATTTTGTTGATGCATTAGGAGTCCACGTTGGATAGTGTGGAGGTTGGGTAAATGTTTATTATTATTTTTTAATAAATTGATGTGAATTTAATGGATATGAATCTTGCCTTTATTTTATATATATATATATATATCATGATTAAAATTTAATACAACAATCACACCCACACCCACATATATATATATATATATATATATATATAATGTCAAATAAGTGAGCACACATTACACAATTTTAAAGTAAACTTCCATAATATGATTTGGCCAACGTCACGAGTGGATTGCAAGACTTATGTTAATTGTTTATCTCAATATTGTCAATAGATAGCTTGCATAAACAATACTTTTTGTCATAATATCATAGATGGAATTTGGATGGATGATTAAATATGTATCCCAAGATGGAATTGGATGGATGATTAAATATGTATCTCAACATTACAAGTGGAGTTGCATGCCTCAAAATACATATAAGTCTCACCTAAATTTTAGGTATGTTCTATGCTTAGAGCAATTTATTTCAATTTTCACAATTAGCTCAATATCTTTTCCAGATTAGCAATAACATCACCATTAAAGTAAACTGCAGATAGAACATAAACATAAATCGCAAAAGACAAGCCAAGACAAGAGGACACAAGATGTGTCGCTAGCAAGTGACAAACCCCAATGTGGGGAAACCAATGATCAATTCTTTTTATATGTTCTTCAATAGTTCAACAGAGAGAGAGAGAGAGATAGTACGTTTACAACAGAAGTCAACATTTTGACTTATCTAGATAAGAGCATAGATTATCTCTAAGAAGATGATACATGAGATCAGTTGAAGACATGTTGCTTCAACTAATTCTCCAAGGTGACTCCTTCACCTATCGTTGTGCTACATTTCGTCATCATGCTGCACCTCACCGCGCTGCACCATGTTGCACCCATCATCACTATGCTGCATCTCATCATGTTTCATTAATCATGACTATACCCATCACTGTACTGCATTATGTGCCATTGCTACACCATGTTGCCATCCTAACCTATGTGTTGGCTGCACCTTGCTTGCTTGTTGTCCCTTTCTTGCTTATTGTCCCTAGCATGCTTGTTGTCCTTAGCATGCTTCTTGTTCCATGCTAGTTGTCCCTTGCATGCTAGCTATAGCATTGCATGCTTGATGTATTTGCTGCTAAGTACCATACAATTGTCCCAATGTTAGTTAGTTGTCCCTTGCATGCTGCTCTCCTTCGAAGACAGATGCTCCAGCTGTTTCGGCAGTTCCCAGCAATTTTGGCAATGCCCGCTGTTCCCAGCAGTTTCGGTAGTTTCGGTTGTTCCCGGTAGTTCTGGCAGTTCCGGCTTTTCCGGCAGTTCCGGCTTTCCCGGCAGTTCCGACATTTCCAGATTTTCCGGCTTTTCCGGTAGTTCCAACTTTTCCGGCTTTTCCGGTAGTTCCGGCAGTTCCGTCTTTTCCGGCAGTTCCGTCTTTTCCGGCAGTTTCGACTTTTCTGGATTTTCCGGCAGTTCCGGCTTTTCCAGCTTTTCCGACTTTTCCGACTTTTCTGGCAGTTCCGGCTTTTCCGACTTTTCCGACAATTCCGGCTTTTCCAACTTTTCCAGCAGTTCCGGCTTTTTCCGGCATTTTTGACTTTTCTAGCTTTTCCGGCAATTCCGACTTTTCTGCCCTCTAGATCAAGGCAACGTTATTCCTTAGGATCTCTCCTCCTACTAAAACCCAAAGACAAGTAGAGAGAGGAAGAGATCCCAAGTGTGTTGAAATGACTTGAAGGCCACCTCTATTTATACTAAAACGTTGAGCACATGTGGGGTTTATTGGTTGCTGGCCGATCTTGACGAATTCTCTCATAACATAAATAAATTCATATCTCCATGAATACTTATCGGAATCGAATGATCTTTAGATCAATCCTACACCTCTCGATGAGAGGAATCCAAGAAAAATATCAGCTTCCATTAATAAGATGACCCACATGGAGTTTGGCCCTAGTTGCCAATTTTAACAATTTTGCTATAGCTCCTATATAAATCAATTACAAATTTCCAAATTGATGGTCATATTTATATAAAGTCTAAATATTTAACAAGATCCATCATCTTGTTGATTTTTAAAAATTTTCTAGACTGATAATTACTTCTAATGATTTCTCCATTAATTTATCTTCTGTCACATACATCATTAAGCAATTATACATAGAAAATATTCAATAGTAAAACAATAAGCCAGTAGGATCATAAAGAGAGCGAAAAAAGAGACACAAATTTTCGTGGGAAAACCCTAACCAGGGAAAAACCCAATAACCTTTCCTTAGAGAAATTGTCCAATTCAACAAGAAACACAATTTGTTTTCCTAGTAAAAAACAAAGTCAAACTAACCAGTAACCAAATCCAGGTCAAACTTGGTCAAATAGAGACAAATTCAACCTCCTGAAATTCCGGTCTGCTACCTCAGAAATTGTACTTCTTCATGCCTTAGATTCGCCCTCTTATTCTACCTCAGATTTGTCTTTCTATTCTGCCTCAAATTCGTCCTCTTTAGTCTCCCACGTGTGAACAAAAGTGATCCAAAATGATACCCAAAGGAGGAGATTGAACAACCTTTATATAGTAATCAAAAGAACCTGAATTCGTGTGTTTATTGGGTTGAGCCTACTTGATCTTCTTAGAGGGCAGACTTAAATTTCTGAGGCATAAAATTTAGATTTCAAAAATTGAAATTCCCTCTTTTGAAGCCGACATGATGTTTACATCTATATTTATGATTTCTCATATATTTGAAGGGTTAGAACAAATTATGAAGACCGACCATAGCTACAAAAATCAACACTGCCTCTTAGTTAGGGAGATATTCACAATGACCTTTCCATATGTTCTCTTGTTGAATAAAAATTTCTCTATCCCAAGAAACGATTGTAACGAGCTCAACTATGTTGATGAATCCATCCACCTCATGTTCTATACAAGAACCATGTGGAAAGCATCCCCACATCAACATCACGCAAAGGATCTAGATACCCACTAGTCACATATCATTTGCAAGGGATCTAGTCATCCATAAGCCAAATACCCTTTGGCTAGTCAGGTACCCCCTAACACAAGACTAGTCCTTGGATCACCAATCTACCAAGTCATCACTTGGAGTCATGTCAGGTACCCCCTAACCCATGGTGAAACCCTGGGCCCATTTACCATTCCCACATGTCGTCACATGTCATTGAATGGTAAAAATACTTGCCCGATGCTATGAGGCACTCACTCAACCCACTAGCCAAGTAACCCTTGGCAATCAGGTAACCCTTGACCGGGGGAGCACTCAGGGCCTTGATGCTCATTGGGCCAATCTCCCTAGCCACATTACATGGCTCCCAGTCACTACCAATGACTAGGTCAATACCCTTGACCAAGGGAGAATCCTTGCCCCTTGATGCTACAACATCAACACTCCCTCTAACCAAAGGAAGCATTCTCAACTACTCTAAGCTTGTCCCACTTCATCTAAGGACAGTGAGAATGTCAACAAACAACTCAACCATAGAAATACATAGGAGCCTCACTACTGCTTTTGTACGACGTGCATTTATCATCATGATTGTACTTGATCAAACAATCTTTGCTTCTCAACTTGCCAAATTGCAATTGGATCAAATGTCTTCTCAATGTCCTCTCCCTCTTCCTAAGAGAATCTTTGCTTTGCGCTTTTCTATGCTCCCAACAATGCTTGATCTTGTTAATCTATCTTGAAGTCATTGTTGACTTTCCATAGATCTTGGTACAATGACCTCCTTTAAACTTGATGGTCTCCATGCTTCCTTCGAACTAGGAGCCCTTCTAGATATTGGCACAATTTCTTCCTTTTGAACACGAATCACTCCTAAGAGAGTCATGTTTCCACATACTTTGCTTCGTTCATCCAATACTTCCATCTATTGCCAGATCCTTGACATCCTTCACAATGTACCTACAATCCTCACTAGGAAACTGTTATCACTCAGGTTGTTCCCCAAAGTTGTAAGAAAGGGAATACAGCTGAGGTAACCACAGACCAATCTTTTAGATACAGATTGTAGCCAATCTGTATCCAGAGAGAGCTCTCTCTATATGATTTAGCTTTGTTTTGAAATGTGTTAGGCTAGCTATAAAGTACAAGGGTTTTGTTGTGAGTTTGGTTGGAAGGAATCAATAGGATAGTGAGGTAGACGTGAAAAGTTTCAGTCCATTGGACATGATGGAGTCAAAGAAGAATTGCTTTCTGGATTTGGTTTCTCAACAAAGGATGGTATTACATAGCAAGGTAATCAAACATGGAACAATTCATAGGCTGGAATCAGATGGAATGGAGTCAATGGGTGAAGGGCAGTGAAGAATCCTTCATCAGGTTGACAGAGGGAAATGGCTGATTACTGTTAAGGAGCAATTAAGAATTCCTTAGCACATATTCAAGATGAAAGAATCAGGGGAAACATACTAATTCTGAAGAAAACATAGAAAATAATAAAGATTGAAGACAGAGTGCAGTTAAGCAAATTCTGAATTATTCCTTTTCTCTACTATTGAGATCATGAAACATAGGTGAAATAATAAACGTAGAAACTGTAAAACACAAGTTAGAAGGGACTTATTGATCCATAAAATGATTCAGGAATTTTGTAACAGGTCCTTAGCATCAATTCCTCATCCAATGAGCTCGACAACAAATGGTTCTAATGGCCTTTTATTCCAAAAAATTTCAGTATTACAGTCAAAAACTATGAACACCCACCAACCCCAAATACTTCGTTAAGGGGGGTATTTATACAAAAATATCTCACAAAATATCTCATGGAGATAATATCTAGTGATGACTCATCGTTTTTAAACAAAAGATAGAGACAAATAGTCTCGATAACAGAGAAACCATAATTGATGTTGCGCTAGCTGCTCCGGCTTTGTCAGATGTGCTGGCTGCTGTGTGAGTCGGTTTACAGCTGTATTCCACTGATACTCTGTGTTGGCTGCTCCGTCTTGCCTGGATATTCCTTAGCCCTGATCTGATATACTTTGACCGGTATGACTCTCATTCATTTTTGTCTTCCGCATTATGGTAAATGGTCTAAAATTTTCAATTCACTAAGGCACCCAAGATACCAAAGATAAATTTATATAATTTCTAACATACTTTGCCACCACTCCGGTCCTGGTAATTTATGTCTCTGAAGCTTCCTTAAATTTTCGTCAGTCTATGTGTATCTGAAGAAATTAGGTGGGATGGTGAACAGATGCTTCACTTCATGCTCAATGTAGAATAAATTTTCCAGGTTGTCATAGAGGGCCTGGCCAGACGGAAGTGCTTTTACTCCTGAAGCACTCGTTGATGAAGTGATTTGATCAGCAGTATATTTATTCAATTTATGTACATAGTCTTTGTGTTTCATCAGACGATCATTACTTCCCAAAGGACTTGGCAAACCTTTTTTATGCAAGACTGTAAACTTTTCTGTGAAAGAATTAATCTCTACCTGCATGTCCTGGCATCTCCTTTCCAAATTTTGCATTAGAGTTCTCATGGTTAGAACTCTCTTGATTTCTAGAATGGTGCCTGTTCTGTCTCTGATTTCTAGTGCTTCCAGTTCTTCGCTGGTCTTGGTGTTCAAAAAATGTATCAGCCGGTTAGCTTGTTCAGGCATCTGTCCCAATAAAGCTCTTTTTTTTGAATCTCCACTTGGGCCACTCTTATCAAGTCAATCTGCTCATAAATGACTTGGATAGACCTCCACACATCACTAAAGGATTGATTGGTGTTGGTCCACAAAATTCTAATTTCTGCTAGAGGTTTATCCAGAGAGAGATCCTTTTCTAATGCTCTCACTTTGTTCTCTAATGTTTTGACCTCCCTTGTTTTCTCTGCCACATTCATCTTGGATTTATCATAATTCTTTTCCACCTTTGCCAATTGCTCCTTCACCAGTTTCAATTCTCACACTTGTAGTTTTAATTCTTCCATGGCTTGTATCAGTTCCTCTGTACTCATATTGGTACTGTTGCCTGGTGCTGATGATGTACCTGTGATGACCTCTACTGTTCATGTCGGGACGGTGGGAGGCAATGTTGTTATAGGTGTGGAAGGGGCAGTAGTGACTGCAGGGATTTCTTTAGGTGGCTGGGAGGTCGACTCTCCCTGCTTTTCCTTTAGCGCTTTTTCCAGTGCCCGCTCAGTATCAGTTAATCTTTCATTGAGTTTCATAAGCAGGTCCATCATATCCTCTTCGGATTTCTGTTGTACAACTTCTGCAGTCTGAGGGTGCATGGAAGGAGGCAATTTCAGCTATTTTCTTAGGGCAGCAATGTCCTCTTCCTTTTTCTTCATCAGTGCCTTTATGCCTTTGACATCTTTGGGATCATGTCCCAGTTCAATGATAATTTCCTCCAAGGATTTGATCCTGTTGTCCTTTTCCAGAGAAGAAGCTTTCTCTAGATCTAACTGAGCAGAGGTATTATTCAAGGAGTTTTGTAATTTATGAGCTAACATAGCTTTATCAGCCAGTGTGGAGTATACCATCTCTCCAGTCTGTTTATGAAGCTCAATCTGGTCCATGGGATGAATATCCTTGGCTAAGACCTCCAGATTTGTCCTGATGTATTCAGCTGCTGATTGTGGTTGTTGCACTTTGGGCTTAAAGTAACTCATTATCATCTTTCCTTCTTTTATGTCATATGTTGACATTAATCTTTGCTGGTTTGTGGGGGTCATCTTAAGACACTGGTTGTAAATTTGAAGCCTTAGTGGATCGTTCCTGGCCTTTATCTCAGTGAATGTCCTTTTGATGTCCGAGGCCTGTTTGCTTTGTGGCCTAGTGGATGAAACTTCCACACTCTGTTGCCTTTCTAGCTCCTGCCTGTGTGAGCTAGTTGATGTCTCTATCACTGGGGAAGTCTGCTGGCTGGTTACCCTCTCACCTCTTAGACTGTCAGTTGTTTCTTCAATGATTTCCTCTTTTGACAGAGGATTCAGCCTTTGTCTTTTTGCTCCTGGTTGTTCAGCAGGTCCACTGATAGGTGTGGCCTCTTCTCTGTCTCTCTTCTTGCTTCTTTCCTCATTTAGAGGAGTTTGTAGTGCTGGAACTTCTGGTGCTTTAGATTGGGTAGGAGGAATTTGTACTTGTTCCTGCTCTTTGGACCCCCCTGGCTGATCAGTCATTATTGGCTGCTCTGCAGTTTCTACCTCTTTGCCCTTTGAAGTCCCTGTGACCGATGTGCTGGTTCTCTGTGCAGGCTGCTGAGAAGTTCCAGCAGAGGATGTCCCAACTCCTGATTGTTGAGGCCACTTGAAAGATACCTGTCCAAAAGAGTCCAGGTCAAGGGTTTTTTCAAGATTTTTCATAGCTTTTTCCATCTTTTCTTGCTCACTAATTTCTTCAATTAAGGTCCCTTCTATCCATTCATCCTGATTTGCATACTGTTCTATTTCTGGGATGCTATGATGAACATAAACTGACAGCCTGTTTCTTACTCTTCTGTCACTTATAAAACTATTTGGGTCATATGGTACCCACTCAAAACTCTTCTTGAATTTAAGGTGGTTTTCTAATATGTTCTCAGCATCTTTCCATGCATCCCTAGAATGGATGACATAAGGGCCCAACTGGTTTTTGATTCTCAGCTGCGCCTTCTTCTTTACATTACAAAAGTGGGTTAAGTCTGAACATATGAGCTGCCTGAAATATTCTAATGCAAATAACCTCATAGGCACATACCTAGGCAACTTGAATGGGCATAATTCACATCCATATACTCTGATTTCAGTGTGATTGTGGTAGAGGTACTAGTCACCTATCTTGTACTGTTTGGACAGCTGTAAAATTTTCCTCATATCACCAGAAATTCTAGGAGGAGGAGCTCCTATCAACAGAGTGGAGGCTGGGTGTACAAACAAATCAATGAATTCACTATAGGTATAAGGGGAGTCATAGTTATGGAAGACTGAGCTCCAAAAAATCACAGACCTCTGATTCCCTTTTGAGTCTAATTTCCTGATGGGAAATGGGAAACTGTCTGGGTGATAATATAACAGCAGATGGTATATGAAAGATGTATATTTAAACACTCCTTCCCTTTCCAAATTCATGAATTGAGCATGGATTTTGTCAGCAATGAAAGTGGCATAGTCATACTTGACAGCAGGGGGTTGTCCTGGAGTAAAGATAGATAACAGAACCAGGGTGATATCATCCACATATTCACTGGACCTAAATCCCAAGATCAAGGATATCATGTCAAGAATGAGTTTTCCAGTCTCAGTGAACCAGACATGCAAATAGGGAGGTGGGCCTTGGGGTTGACAGTTTGGTTTCATGAACATCTGGGCAATACAAGTTATTTCTGAGCTAGGCAATTGAGAGGCCTTTTCAAGCAAAAATCCCATGGAAAGACGAGCGAGGGGTTCAGTGGAATGGAAATGTATCATCTCATTGATGGATTCAGCAGTTATGTAAAAAAGGACAGTGTTGGAAGGAGACATAACAGCTCTATGAACAGGGTCATAATTGGCACAGCACTGGTGAATGATGTCTGGGAAAACATGGACTGAGGGCAGGAAATACATGGGAAGGTTTGATTCCCACAGTCCAAAAATGTCAGAGTTGCTTAAATAGCTATCCCTTATCTGGCAGAAGGTCTGAAGATGATTCCCGTCACCAGATGGGTCTTTTATTTGGAAATCTCTGTCAGCTAAAGACAAATAATTCAGGTCCTTATGGGGTGCGTTGAGGGGCACGACGTTCAGGGCTGCGGGAGCTTCCATGTTTGGTTCTTGTGTTTTCAAACCGAAATTTCAGGCTTCTGTGGAAAAATGGGCAAAACAGCTATTTTGGGTGTCCTGGTATGACAACTACGGACTGATTTTACTTGAATTTGGCTCTTTTGGGTAGAATTCACAGAGAAAAACGAAATTACCGATTCAGGAAGTGAATTGGGGTAAATACCTGTTTTTAAAGGCGAACCGTGTAATTCGCAGGTTGCAAGACGAGCTGCAGAGCAGGATGCTGGAGTTTTTTTGGGCGGGTGGCCGACTAGACGTGATTTGCAATCAACCGACGTATTTTGCATGAAAACAGTGCGCAGAAAAATGGACGAAAATGACCCTGCTACACGAAAAATAAGAAATACATGAAAAAACATGTTTGCAATCACGTTTTTTCATGTATTTCTCATTTTTCACATAGCAGGGTCCATCAAAAATAGTCACGTTTTTTCATATATTTCTCATTTTTCGCATAGCAAAGTCCATCGAAAGTAATCACGTTTTTCATATATTTCTCATTTTTTGCATAGCAGGGTCCATCGAAAATATGCAACATGGGTACTCCTTGGATGAGGAATTAAATTCTACATCCAACGAATGCTCACGCTCGAAATTTGAGTAAAACCGTAGGGAGATAAGTTGAAAATACAAGTTGGAAAAGTAGGTTTTTCCTTTTTTCTCTCTAAAATTTGATGATGTAATCTAATCATATTTTATTATTTCCACTATTATTTCACAATATTCCTTAGGAGGCCCATTTTAGACCTCAACTTTTCTCTAATGTGCAAAAATTGTTTACTTCCTTCTACAAACTCATCGTCCTTGTTCATTAGCATCTTGCTTTCCTTGCTTCCTTGCATGAGCTAGGTTTCTCCATTCAACAGAATCATCGATCTAGTTCCAGCGCCAGGGTTTTGTCCACAAACCCTAGGTCTTTCACATCCAAGACTTTAGGGTTTACAATTTTCATTTACAGCTTTTTGTAAGTCAAATAGACTTTGTCATCTGCAAATTTTATTTCCATATCCAAATGTCCAAAACCATAGAGTCCCCATGCCTCAGCATGATGAAATCCATCATGTCATCAAACAATCAAGGATGTTCCGTCTCGATATTAGTCTAAGCAAATGTATCAATATTAATGGTCCATTATAGCTTCTGTAGAGCTTGTATTCTACCTCTAACACTATGGTCTAGCCATATTTATAATTCTTCTACATTCCTCTACAACACCCTTGTGATTACCAATAAGTTCTCAATAAAGATTGCTTTATAAAAGTAAGATGATAGGAAATATGGCAGTCTAAACCCTGACCAATAGGAGTAGACTCTCAACATTCTCTATCATCAGCAAAACTAGTTAGATTAAGGGCTTGAAAATCTTCAAACAGTAATAAGTCTTAATGGATGCAGAGCTTGAATAAAAAAGACTATCCTCCAATTCTTATGCCAGGGCTTCTTTTAGTTGTTCATTGTGGGACTACTTCATAACTTCTGTAGTTAAGTTCTTTCACCAACAGATTTTACAAACAATCATTGTAGCAATAGCAACAACTTATCCTTTACAAACTCCATTTCTGAAAATGACTTGGCCTTTACAAGAAAACTTTGGTCTCCAAATTTGACACCACATCTTTATTGTAAACTTATGAATACTCTTTACCATATTTCTAAAACTCTTCCATATAAGTAATGGCACCATATCTCAGGCCAATACTGGGATATACAAAGCATATTCAACTTAACCTTTTCCAGAAGATTATGAAGTAACAAATATGCTTGTAATGCCAAAACAAGTTACACAAAACATGTCCATATTCGCTACAAGACTAGAAGTCAAAGATTGTAGTACTTACAAAAGATTTTGACACCTCAGGAAACCTTGGAGCCTTAAACTTCTTAGGATTTTTGGATCAACTTCACAAACTTCAACTAAACTCGAACGTCCAATCTGATGAATATATTGCGCAATATGTGGCCACCAAATATATGACAAACATTAGAGAAATTTCGAGGTCTAAAATGGGCCTCCTAAGGAATATAATAAAATAATAGTGAAAATAATAAAATAAAATTAGATTACATCATCCAATTTTAGAGGGAAAAAAGAAAAAACTATTTTTTCAACTCGTATTTTCAGCTTATCTCTGTACGATTTTACTCAAATTTTGAGCGAGAGGACTTGTTGGATGCAAAATTTAATTCCCCATCCAAGGAGTACCCATGTTGCATACTTTCGATGGACCCTATTACACGAGAAATGAGAAATACATGAAAAAACATGATTGCAATAACATTTTTCATGTATTTCTCATTTCTCATGGAGCAAGGTCCATCAAAAGTATGCAACATGGGTACTCCTTGGATGAGGAATTAAATTTTGCATCCAACAAATCCTCCCACTCAAAATTTGAGTAAAACCGTAGGGAGATAAGCTGAAAATATGAGTTGGAAAAATAGTTTTTTTAATATATTTTTACTTTTTTACTCCAAAAATGGTGAATCATCCTCCATGGTTGACATCATCATCTTGAATCCTATTGGTTCTTATAAAGTTGATTTTGGTTGTATATTTTTGTTTTGAGGCCCATTTTTGACCTCAAAATTTCTCTAATGCTCAACCTATAGGTGATGATTTCAATATGATATGAAGCAATTGATGACAAGATCAACATTTTGAACTGCTTATGGGCACAACTTCGACCACCAAACAAAAATGCATCAACTCGGCCTCAGGGTCCAATATGAAACAACCTCCAAGTCTAAAATCAGACCTCACAATATAGAGAGTAACCTTGCCTTAATTCGGCCTCCAAATCAAGTGAAATTTGGCCTCAATTATCAAATGATTCAGCCTGTTGAGGAGATAACTCAAGCTTCAAAAAGAAAAAATGCAAGGAATAAATCTAAACCTAACTTTGAATCAACCTCAAAATAATGATCTCAATCCACTACAAAAAAGATTCAGCCCACAAAAATTTGATCTAGAAATTAAGGAGCAATTCAACCCTCTTTCTTCAATCTTGGTCAGAAAACACTAATCAAGGCTTGGCTCTCAAAAACATCATTTAAACCTTCATATTTTTCTTAGTCATATAACCTTGAAATAATTTAAGATAACCTCCAAAAATGACTTTAAGTCTGCCTGAACCAAGGTTGATTTCAGGTTGCGTCTCATTACATGTCAATCTTTATTCAAACTCTGAAACTCTAAATTTGGTCACAAAACAGACCTAACTTAGATCAAGGCTTGATGCCTCAGGGTGTGACCCCCACAAGGCTATAGTGGCCAAAACAAAAGTTCCATTTTGACTTAGATAAGATCAAGTCTTTATCTCAAATAATAATCTTGATCCTTGTTTTCCATATAGAATCAAAATCATCCTTGACTTGACCTTTCTTGATTTGACTAGGGCTATAATTTTGGTGGCCGCTCTTTAACCATTGCTCTAATACCATGCTGATTTTTCAAATTTTTCTAGATTGATAATTACTTACAATGATTTCTCTATTAATTTAACTTCTGTCACATTCATAATTAAGCAATTATACATAGACAATCTTCAACAGTAAAACAATAAAGCCAATAGGATCATAAAGAGATAGTTAAACAAGAGACACAAAATTTATCCTGGGAAAACCCTAACGAGGGAAAAACCCAACCACCTTTTCTTAGAGGAATTGTCCAATTCAACAAGAGATACAATTTGATTTCCCAGTCAAACTGACCAGTGATCAGACCTGGTCAAACAAAGACAAATTTGACCTCCTGAAATTTCGGCCTCTTGAAATTTCAGTCTACTGCCTCAAAAATCATCCTTCTTCATGTCATAGATTGATCCTCTAATTCTACCTCAGATTTGCCCTCTTTAATTTGCCACATGTGAACAAAAGTGATCCAAAATGATGCCCAAAGGAGGTCGAATGACCTTTATATAGTAATCAAAAGAACCCAAATTGGTGTGTCTATGGGGCTGATCCAACTTGATCTTCTTGGAGGGCCGAATTGAATTTTGGAGGCATAAAATTTAGATTTCAAAAATTGAAATTCCCTCTTTTGAAGCCAACATGATGTTTACATTTATATTTCTCATTTCTCATATAAATTGGAGGGCCAAAACAAATTATGAAGATCAACCATAGCTACAAAAATCAACACCTCTTTCCTTAGACATTACTTTATGTTTGATCTTTTAAGTCTTTAACAACATAAAATGTTGGGCTCCTTAGAACCAACTAAATAGTAATTCATTTTTTGTTGCATATTAGAGTGTTGACCCTTTTATGCCTCAACATATTATTACATAATATTTAAATTAGCATGATAAAGCATAGTATATAAAATGTGTAGAAGATTTGACTATGGATCACAACTCCAAAATAGATGAAACAAAAGATTTACCTACAAACCCCTTATATAATAGGAGAACCTCATTCAAATATTCTAAATACAACCACATGACCAAATCATGTGTTCATATATTCCAATAATGATTATTAACTTCTACTAATTCCTACTATCACTTGTTGCACATGTGGCCCCCTTATTAGACTGGTACTAATGACATAGACATTTACCACCACATATGGCCCACTTGGGGCCATATCATAGTACCCACATTTGAAAGCCTTTATCCTCAAAGTTTTGTAGGTAATGGTTTTAATGTGATGAAACCAAGTAATAAGATTTCCTTTTATTTTAGCCCTTATTCTACCCCTAATGGTGATTCATCCTTCCAAATTCAATTATTTTTAGTCTTAATCCTTGATAATTGGTTGTTGCATAATTTTCTTTCCTATGATTCCATGAATCGTTGTTGTGAATTCTCCAATATGTTTTAGATTTTGGACCATGATAATATCCAGTCCAATAATGGCTGTGTGATGCCACGTTCCATGAATATCAATGATCACTCCATCTTATTCGCAATATTGAATTGTATGCACCAAATGCTTAATTACCATCAGAGATCATAGTACACAACGTACAGAAGATTTGAGTGTACAACACAATTACAAAATAATTAGGGAAATGAGTTACACAAAAGCTCCACATATAATAGGATAATCTCCTCCAAATAGCCCATGTACAACCACATAACCAATCATATGTTTATATTCCCAACAATGTCCCCGTCCCCTCCCCCGCCACACACACATTCTCACTCATTGCAGATTTAGGCCCTTTATTAGAATTACCATTATCACATATGCATTTATTACCATATATACCCACTAGGATCATATCACAACATCAAACAATTTTTTAACATAGTATTTGATTATGGATTGTGAGAATGTGGACTTGTGAAGTTTTCAACTATTGCAGTAACTGGAAATTATTCTTCCAACTGTAAATTAATTAGCAGTTTATTTGCTACGACAAACAATGAATAATTCACAACTACAATTTTCACCAAAATAAATACAGCAAAAGATAAACTAGAAACTGAGAAAATACTAGCACACACACACAAAATATAACACTGTTATTTTTGGACAAAGGAAAAACCTAATTTGGGAAAATCGGTGCAGCAATTGAGAGTTTTTATTATTAAGCAACAGTGAGGAAAATTATGAGTACAATTGGATGCCCAAACTGGCAATCCACTGACAAAGGAAAAACCTAATGTGGGAAAATCGTTGTAGCAGTTGTGAGTTTTTATTATTAAGCAACAATGAGAAAAATTATGAGTACAATTGGATGCCCAAACTGGCAATCCACTACAAGAAAATTGGCCACAAAAATTAGTGAGACAAATTTTGTCTCACCCGGAATTGATCCAGCTCCAAAACAGGCAAATATTGGGCTCCACGAAACCTCTACGTCACTTTTGTGTAAGCACTGGTACACTACGCTTGGAAATTGCAACCTGATCAAGTTGTCTGCCCAACTCGACCTCTGAGAATGACTCACTAGCCCTCTCCAGAAATTCTCCCAGTCTCCAGCAACTGAATCGACCCTCTGACTAGCCAAATCAAACTCTGCCTCTGAAGCTTCTGCACAGACCCTCCTATAGCTGACTCTCCGGAACTAGAAGACTTCCTTCAGACTCATTGTCCTTGCCCCTCTGTCTCTGTGTCCCCTCTCTGGCTCAAACTCTTTTGGTAGAATATTGTTTCTCTCTAGAAAGTCGAATTGCCTAAGGAAATTGATCTCAAGTGTGTTCCTCCATCTACCCATCGACTTCTTATAATCTCCAGTTGGGACTCCAACGACCAATATTAAACTTAATTAATGGCTGAGATCATTTCCTAGTCAATCCTTGTGAATTTCTAGAGAAATCTCACCTTCCTCAATTAATTGTTGTTAATTAATCATTTTTCTTAAGTTAGACATAGGAAAAATTAAATTACTGATTAATTAACTTAATTAAGATATTTCTATGTGGATTTTCCTTAAACCTTTTATGGGTTATGGAGTCCTAGTGTTTCTTAGCCTCTCTGACATCTATCGAGACTAGAACACCATCTACCACTCCATCTTACTGAGGAAGGTGCTCTAGTGTTGTACTGCTACAACACCTTGCCTCTGCATCATCCTTTATACGTGGTGCTGGTGTCTAGCCACTGTGATTGCCTGCCACTACCCACCAACCACTGTGCAACTCTGATGTTGCATTTGTGTTGTTGTTGACATTGCTATGTCACTGCCAACTCTGCATCTGCACTACAAATCCCTCTCAACTGTTGGTGTTGCTACTACAACTCATGCAACTGAGAAGCATATGAAATATTGAATCATCTGTGTCTTTGTGCTGCAACTATCTCCTGAGCATCTGACTACTAGCCTCTGCATTGTCCACTGGGAACTTGCGTTGCTACTAACTCTGCTACTGAACCTCCTGCTCTGTTGTCAACAATGTTTTGCACTCCTCAACTTCTAATTGCAGCTAGTCTATAATTCACTCTGGAATCTAATTGCATCAACTAACACTGATCCTCCTGCTACTGAATACTTTTGGCCCCTGTAGCAAGGTAATGATCCATGAGAAAACAACAATTGATGCTCACCTCAATGGACCCTGTCTAAACCTCTGCGCAACTCTAAGACTATAGCTCCATATCGCCCCACCTCACTCCTAGAGTTATAGCTGCAAACATGGCGAAGGCTTCCTCCAACTTGGAGAACAATTTGTCTATCTCTGCGAATGCAACTGCCTAGTCCTGCTTCTCCTGCTTGACCCTTCCTTTGATGACAATGAGTACTATAGTGGCCAAACTCGCCATACATGAAGCACTTGACCTTAGATAGGTCCTTCATTTTCTTTGTTTCCCCTTGTGTACCTTGTCCCTGACTGGGACCCTTTGATGCAAGGGCCACATTATCTTCCTCCTTCTAACCTTTCGATCCCTTACCATTGCTTCTACTGATGGAGGTGTTCACTAGTGCTCGCTTCATCTCCTCCTACTGCAGGTTTGACCACATCCTATCCCATCTAGGTAGAGTATCTCGTCCCAAGATGCCCTGGATCAAGATCTCCCAATCCTCTGAGACACTGTTCAATGCCAAATGCACAAGCTCTGTGTCTTAAGGCACCAAGGTAATGATCCATAAGAAAACAACAATTGATGTTCACCTCAATGGACCCTGCCCAAACCTCTGCACAACTCTAGGACTATAGCTCCATATTGCTCCACCTCACTCCTAGAGGTATAGTTGTAAACATGGCAAAATATTCCTCCAAAATGGAGGACACTTTGTCTATCTCTGCGGATGCAGCCACCTGATCCTGCTTGTCCTTCTTCCTTTGAGGATGCTGAGTACTATAGTGGCTAAACTCGCCACACTAAAGCACTTGACCTTAGATAGGTCCTTCATTTTCTTCTTCTCCTCTTGTGTACCTTGTCCCCCTTTGATACAAGGGCCACATTAGCTTCCTCCTTCTCACCTTTCGATCCCTTACAGTTGCTTCTGCTAATGGAGGTGTTCACTAGTGCTTGCCTCATATCCTGTTGCTACAGGTTTGACCACTTCCCAACCCATCTAGGTAGAGTATCTCGTTCCAAGATGCCTTGGATCAAGGTCTCCCAACCCTCTGAGACACTGTTTAGTGCCAAACGCACAAGCTCTGTGTTAAGTGTTGATTTCTGGTAGCATCGGATGTGCTCTAAGTCTCAAATTTTGTAGGGAGGCTTGGGCACATGTGTTCCAAAGAACCCGAAAGCATTTTGGGAAATTCCACCCGGAGACAATTTTATTAAAATAATTAATTATTTTTAATGGGACCCTAAGTCTAAACTTAGGGAATTAAAATAATTAATGGGTATTAATCTAACTGTGGGTGTGTAACTTCTAGAAGAAGACAAGGATCACGCAGAAATGATCTTAGTCATTGATTAGCTTCTAATCTGGGTCGTTGAATCTCAACGAGAAAAATATTTAAGGAGGCTTGAGGGTCACTTGGAAGACACAGACAAAGAGTTCAAAAGTTCGATTTTCTGAAGCAGACCAACTGCCGAGAGAATTTCGATAGTGAGCTGTTGCAGTGAAGCGCAGGGATAGTTGGGTCAAAGTATCTTCTCCAGGACCCGGGATGAGCAACAGAGAGAGGCAGAGAGACACCAAAAGGGCCCACACAGAGCTTGGCGCTAAGCCAGAAGGGCTCACGCAAAGACAGTGCAGTCATCAAGAGCAGAACTCTGAGTTTTGTAGAGGAGCTGACATTTCTGAGTCGGGAGGGCTGGAACTGCTCCATAATGTAGGAAGTTTCCCAGTTGAGCTGATGCAGAGCCTTTTGAGGCTAATGCAGGGCTTACGTAGGGCCAACGAAGAGATAGCCAGGGACAGTTGGTTCAGGGGCCGAAACAACCTGGAATTGCTGGGTAGAGTGAAGTAATCTCACTAAGTTTTTCTGCTAGTTTATTTTCTCTGTAACTGGATTGTCGAAAGGATATCCAGAGTTGGATTCAGAAACTACTACTTAATAATATAAAACCCTTAGAGTTGTTGCACTGGTTTTCTCGCATTGGGTTTTTCTGGGGACATTTGTCCAAAATATATTTCACTTGTGTATATTTTTCTCTATTGTTCTATTCTTTTTTGGGGCATATAATTTAAATGGTGTAGGTTGCAGTAAATAATTTGTTTCAGAAATTAACAAATAGGAGAAGTTTAATCAATTGCTGCAGTAGCTGATTCAGGTGGGATTCTCGAATTTTCACATGGTATCAAAGCTAGTGCAGGTGAAGCAAGAAGAACAATGACAGAGAACCCATCACTGAGCAGAACAGGGAGATCGAAAAAGCTGCTGGAGACAGCAGTTCGAAACCCCAGAGGGTTTGCGTAGTCCTAGTCGAAGGGCTAATTTTCAAGGCACTCTCTCTAAGTGAGTCGACAGAGAGGAAGGACTCCCAGTTTGAAAGTTTGTCGTGGCAAAGGGAGCAACGCTGAAGTCTCAATGTGAGGAGAAGCTGGTGGGACACAGTTTTTCTGCAGGCAATTTTGCTAGGTAGAAAAACATCAGAAGAGAAGGAAGGAGCACGGTTGAGGGAACTTTTCCTCAGTAAAACTTCCTGCCAAGAAATCTGTTTTCTTATTGGTTGAGCAGCAACAGTAAGTACTAAAGAGGAGATTTTCGACATTTGTGGCAGAGATGGCAACCAATGGTTTGAGGGATCAAGATAGATTGGACAGAGCATCCAACTATGTCATCTAGAAGGCAAGAATGTTATTCCTTCTAGATGAGCATTTCCTCAAGACATATGTCGACAACGTTGTGGTTGTGCCTGCAGATGCAGATCTGTTGAAGAAGTACCGAGCTGAGATGGCGAAGGCGAAAAGAATGATCCTCGACGGAGTGAAGGATCATGTTGTCTGTCACATTGCTAGTAGAGGGACTGCTAAGGAGATGTGGGACGCATTGTCTATGCTATATCAGGGATCTTCCGAGCAGCGGAAGATGTACTTGGAGCAGAAGTTAAGATCTACTCAGATGCAGAAGGGGGAGCATGTGGATCCATTCCTCACGAAGCTTCAGGAGACCCACGATGAGTTATCAGCGGTGGGGTCTACACCTCAAGGTTCCGAGACGGTGAGACTGGCCCTAAACTCAGTGTCATAAGAATGGCAAGTCTTTGTCCAAAGCATCATGGGCAGGGCAGCTTTGCCAGACTGGGATAGTATGTAGGCAACTCTCAAGCAAGAAGAGCTAAGGAGAGATCTAGTCAAGCGCAAGCTTGACGGAAGCAATAGCAGTGGGTCAAAGCCCAAGGAGGAGGAGGATAATGCAGCCCTTGCATCTAAGGAGTAGCAGGAGCAGCGGAGACGTAAGAAGGACGTCTCGAAAATAAAGTGCTTCAGGTGTGGTGAGATGGGTCACTACACAACTCAATGTCCTCTCAGGAAGAAGGACAAAGATGAGAAGCATGATCCGAAGGTTGCGCCCGCGAAGATCGAGAAAGAGGAGTTCGCCATGATAGTCGAGATACCTCCAAGAGGGAGGTGGGTTGATTTGAAGTTGTAGTTCGAAAGAGCTACAGATGGACAAGATCATTGAGGAGCCCACCTCTAGGATCATTTCCTTGCTACGAGAGCCCAGATCAGAAGTAGCAGGATGGACTAGTGTCAGATGGTGCCGAGGAGCGTCGGAGAGACAGTTGCAGTAGCGAGGAGCACCAGAGACTGAACAGCGCAGAGCAGAGTTGGCAGCAATGCAGATGGCACAAAGCAGAGGTCAAATCCAGCGCAGAAGAATCATAGGGTCAGTGCAGAGACTAGCAGCAGTTAGGCTCCAACATTCACATGGTATCATATTGAACACAATTATTAAAGTAATTTGGGATGTTTTCCATTGCTGATGGAGTAGCAACAACAGTTTGCAGTGCAGTGCCAGTGCCAGCAGTAGCATGGATGCAGAAACTTAGAGGGAGTTGCAGTACGGATGCAGTGGTGATAATGGCAA
Source organism: Pinus tabuliformis (assembly GCA_031772625.1). Lineage (NCBI taxonomy): Eukaryota > Viridiplantae > Streptophyta > Pinopsida > Pinales > Pinaceae > Pinus > Pinus tabuliformis. The sequence goes on along the minus strand of CM062807.1, from coordinate 766,109,147 downwards.
GGTCAGTAGCAGTACAGATGCAACATTTGCGCAGTAGTTGGTGGATAGCATGTCAGACATCAGCAGTGCAGATGGAGATGTTACAAAACAGAGTGATGATTCAACAGGTTGCATTGCTAGAGCACATTCCTTGCTAAGAGGATATCTGGTAGCATCGGATGTGCTCTAAGTCTCAAATTTTGTAGGGAGGCTTGGGCACATGTATTCTAAAGAATCCCGCAAGCGTTTTGGGAAATTCCACCCAGAGACAGTTTTATTAAAATAATTAATTATTTTTAATGGGACCTTAAGTCTAAACTTAGGAAATTAAAATAATTAATGGGTATTAATCTAACTATGGGTGCAACTTCTAGAAGAAGACGAGGATCAAGCATAAATGATCTTAGTCATTGATTAGCTTCTAATTTGGGTTGTTGAATGTCAACGAGGAGATTATTTAAGGAGGCTTGAGGGTCACTTGGAAGACACAGACAGAGAGTTCAAAAGTTTGATTTTCTGAAGCAGACCAAATGCCGAGAGAATTTCGATACTGAGCTTTTGCAATGAGGAGCAGGGATAGTTGGGTTGGAGTATCTTCTCCAGGACCCAAGATATGCAGTAGAGAGAGGCAGAGAGACACCAGAAGGGTTGACGCTAGGCCAGAAGGGCCCATGCAAAGCTTGGTGTTGAGCCAAAAGGGCTCATGCAGAGACAACACAGTCATCCAGAGCAAAAGTTCGAGTTTTGCAGAGGAGCTGACATTTCTGAGCCGGGAGGGCTAGAAACTGCTCCAGAAAGCAAGACGTTTCCTAGTTGAGCTGACAAATAGCCTTTTGAGGCCAATGCAAGGCTAGCGCAGAGATAGTTGGGGACAGTTGGTTCAGCTGCCGGAACAACCGAGAATTGCCAGGTAGAGTGAAGTAATCTCACTAAGTTTTTCTGCCAGTTTATTTTCTCTGTACGTGGATTGCCGGAAGGGCATCCAGAGTTGTATTCTGAAACTACTGCTCAATAATATAAAACCCCCAGAGCTGTCGCACCAGTTTTCTTGCATTGGGTTTTTCCGAGGACATTTGCCCAAACAAACTGTGTCACTTGTGTGGATTTTTCTCTATTGTTCTATTCTTGTTTTGGGCATATAATTTAAATGGTGTAGGCTATAGTGTGTTAGTTTCAATATTTGTTGTACGAAGCAATAAATACTTTTTATCACAAATTAACAAATAGGAGAAGTTTGATCAGTTGCTACAGTAGTTGATTCGGGTTGGATTCTCGAATTTTCACATTACAGCGCCTCTCCCACGGTTGCAAGTTGATCATGTATTTCCTTATTTTTGCTGAGAAAGGGATCAATGCCTTCACCCTTAGACATCCTGATGTTTCTCAGCTTCTCTTTTAAGAACATCTTTTGTTGCTCGGAAGGATTCTAGTATAACTGTACGAGAGCATCCCACATCTCCTCGGCGGTGTTCTTGCCAGATATATGTGAGACTATATGGTCTCGAACTCCATCCAGGATCATCTACTTCACTTTGGCCATTTCTTTCTTGTACTCTTTCCACTGATCTACATCGGTCGGTACTGCCACAACACTCTCTGCAAAGGTTTTCAGGCCATCCTCATCTAGCAGGAAGGACATCCTGACCTTCCAAATGACATAGTTGGAAGCTCCCTCCAACCTATCTTGATCTCTAAGCCCAATTGTGGCCATCTCTGAAACCGAAATGGAAATTTCCCTCTTTCACCTACTCGATTTCTAGCTTTGCGATCCACACTCCCTTTTGGAATGAGAAAATATGCATACTGCTACTGCCTGCTATAGCTAGAAATATTTGATTTCTGAACTAGAAACCCTCTGAGAGAAATATCCCTCTGTGTGTGCACATTCTCTTTCACCTGATGTTTGATTCTGCTCTAGCAACTACTGCAAAACCCATCCGCGCCCAAACAAGGAATCTTCTCAGCGAAAATCTGAGCTAATGGTGCTCCCTCTGCCTGCTAAAATCACTAAATCTGGCAAGCCAAATTTTTTTGCAACCCTACACTGAAAAATCGAACTACCCAACAATTCGCATTGCCTGGCTAGGCACAATGTAGCCCCAGAAAATTCGTCTTGTTGCTCCATCTGAACAACGAATTTTCTTCTTCTGCTTGTAAGTTTCCCTGTCTGATCAAATTTTGCTCTGATACCATGTGAAATTTTCAACTATTGCAGCAACTGGAAATTATTCTTCTAACTATAAATTAATTAGCAGTTTATTTGCTACGACAAACAACTAATAATTCACAACTGCAATTTTCACCAAAATAAATACTGCGAAAGATCCCTGAAAAAACCCAATGTGGGAAAACCGGTGCAACAGTTGAGTGTTTTTATTATTAAGCAACAATGAGAAAAATTACGAGTACAACTAGATGCCCAAATTGGCAATCCACTACAGGAAAACTAGCCACAAAAATTAGTGAGACAAATTTTGTCTCCCCTGATACTGGTCCAAATCCAAAACTAGCAAATACTGGGCTCCACGAAACCCCTGTATCAACCTTTGCGTCACTTCTGTGCAAGCACAAGTATGCTCTGCGTGGAAACTGCAACTGATTAAGTCGTCTTCCCAGCTTGACCTCTGAGAATGACTCGCTTGCTCTCTTCAGAAATTCTCCCGGTCTCCAGGAACTGAATCAATCCTCTGACTAGCCAAATTGAACTGAGCCTCTGAAGCTTTTGCGCAGCGCACTAAGGAAACTCAACCCTCTTGTAGCTGACTCTCCGGAACTAGAAGACTTCCTCCGAACTCATTGTCTTTTCCCCTCTGTCTTTGCGTGCCCTCTCTAGCTCAAACTCTTCCGACAAAAAGTTGATGCTCTCTGGAAAGTCGAATTTCCCAAGGAAATTGATCTCAAGTGTGTTCCTCCATATACCCATCACCTTCTTCTTATAATCTCCAGTTGGGACTCCAACGGCCAAGATTAAAACATAACCAAAGGTTGAGATCATTTCTTAGTTGATCCATGTGAGTTTCTAGATAAATCTCGCCTTCCTCAATTAATTGTTGTTAATTAATCATTTTTGCCAAGTTAGACTTAGGAAAAATTTAATTACTAATTAGTTAACTTAATTAAGGCATTTCTAGGTGGATTTTCTTGAAACCATTTCTGGGTTTTGGAGTCCTAATGTTTCTTAGCCTCTCTGACAACTGTCGAGACTAGAACACCATCTGATGCTACAAAACCTAACATGTGGAAATCTAATTATGAAGATGTCATAATTTCTTGATTTATTTTAGTTTGACCCTAAAGGCATGTAAGTTTTCACTTTTTACTCTTTTTGGCATAAATCAACCTTTTCCAAGTATATATAGTGTGATATAAAGAATAATTTAAGGTTTGTGATTTTGATCACATACATCATAAATACTTGATTAGGAATCCATTGTGTTTGCTCATAGTATACCAATATAGACATCCACCTATGTTTGCCTTTAAAAATCTTGGTCCTTTACTGATTTTCTTTCAAATTCTCAATCATAAACTTTCCTCTCCCCATTGGGGTTCATACTATCATGTCCTTACTTTAATTTGCTTACTCATAATTCAACCCATTCAAGGTTTTGTAATATGTCATTTATGTTATAAATCTTTGTAATCTTGCTTAGGCACACTATGAGAATAAACTCCAGCACCACAATTTTTTCATACAATATGGGTTTACTTGAAAATGTTCAATACAAGCATGTGAGATACGTCACTGGTGGGTTTACTCTAAGATGCTCAAGACATATATGTATTATCTTTGGAACAAAGTCTTACATAAGCATACTAAGTTGGTGTTTCAACTAAATATGGTTCTCATCCAAAGTATGTTGTATACATACTAAGTTGGTGTTTCAACTAAATATGGTTCTCATCCAAAGTATCTTGTATATTTTTTTCAAAAGTTTCTTTTAGTAACATATGTTGAGGAGTTGGTATCCATAATATAATTTCCCTAGGCTTAGATTTTCAGTTCGAGGAATGTCAATCCTGCTCAAATATTGCACCTTATTCATTTTTTTAATGTGCCATTTGAATGGGGACAAACCATGCTGAAATCCTTAACCTAGAGAACATCCACGAAAATTCCAAGAGAGTGTATGGTATAAAACCACAATATAAAGAAGCGTGATATGAATAAAAAAGATGATATACACTGAGATCAGGATATCTAACTTAGGCAATGAAGTCATCCAATTTAGGAAGCCATTCTACTCGACATGTTAACCAATAATTGCACTAGAGTTAGCGGTAGAGTTAAGTACAGTCCAAATTTCCTCATCCCATGTATTTGCAATTATCACTTTTGACAATTAGTATATGAGCATTGAGTATACAATTGGATGTAATTGCGATCTAAATCTATGAATGTGAATGGATACATGTGTTGTTGTGTTATGGTTTTTTTTTTTTTTGTCGGTCAACAAGCTTCTATTAATTCAACAAAATATTACAACAATTTGCTTGAAGATCGCTATTCTTTTGGCCACACTCCTACTGGATTTGTTGGCCAGAAGAGAAACACAAAAACTGAGTACAAAAAGCCAAAATTTAGTAAGAACCCAAAAACAGAAAGCCCATAAGACTCAATGAGAATGCAAACCAACAACTATCAATGGTGAGGAGGAAATTCTAGAGCAAGATTTTCACTTGGTAGCTTAGGGGGCCTAGGCTCACCATGGACATGAAATTCCAAGTGAGCGAATCGTCCCTCAATATGCTCTAGCCTCTCATTAATTCTCCTTTGGCCTCGTCAAAGAGAAGCTAGACGATCTTGCATATTCCACTAGTTGTGTTGTAAATCATTCATAATCATTCATAAAAGCAATTACTTCATTCCGATCATCATGTCGTTGCTACCTAAGATCCTCTAGAAGCCTAGTAAAATTTCGAAGTTGGACCTCCAAAGAGTCCAAAGAGGGAGGAACATCCACACGACCTGGCGAGGGAATGCGGTCATGGGCCACCTCACCCTCGAATGTTGCCTCTGCACCACCATCACTCGTTTCTCCTGCTAGTCCTCCATGAGCCTCTCTCTGGCCTCGTGGCCTAGCCCTTGCCTTGCTCGACCCTATTGACAGAACATCACCACACTTGCCTGAAGCCTTAGAACCCAGTTTTTGGACTTCTACGACACATAGGACGCCAACGCCCCTGCCAGACACCAGAGTATAACAAACTTATTGCCATTGACTCAACATAATCCCCGACCAAAACCCAGTTAGTGTCCCTGCCGAATTTTACTCGACGCCCCCATCAACATCCCTCCAGGCTACGGAAAAGATTTGAGCAAGATTGACATTTTAAGAACCTCAAGATTTTACTCAATTTTTGAGCGAGAGCACTCATTGGATGCAGAATTTAATTCCTCATCCAAGGAGTACCCATGTTGCATACTTTTAATGGACCCTGCTACATGAAAAATGAGAAATACATGAAAAAACGTGATTGCAATCATGTTTTTTCATGTATTTTTCTCATTTTTCGTGTAGTAGCAACCATCGAAAGTCTGCAACATGGATACTCCTTGGATGAGGAATTAAATTCTACATCCAAAGAGTGCTCCCACTCAAAATTTGAGTAAAACCAGAGGGAGATAAATTGAAAAAGTAGTTTTTTTTTATTTTTTCCCTCTAAAATTTGATGATGTAACCTAATCTTATTTTATTATTTCCACTATTATTTTATAATATTCCTTAGGAGGCCCATTTTAGACCCCTCAAAATTCTCTAATGAATCGCCTCCCAAAAACCTTAGAGCACGATTATCACTGAAGAACCCCTGTGCGAGAGAGTATCGCTAGTAAACCAAGTCTGAGAATGACCCTCCATCACCTAACCCAACCACTAGCTAGGCCAGAACCAACCAACAACCGCTTCTGGATCCCACACGCTATGAAATTGGCCACTAGCAGCGTTGTAGAGAAAACCCCACCCACCTTCAGGGTTTTTCAACACAGAGAACACAGACCAGAAGAGAATGCACAAGTTGGAAGCCTCTGCAGACTCGTCTAGGCCTTCACCACCTTCGCAACCTCCCATAACCAGTTTTCCTACCAACAACACTAAGCCCGTCATCAAGCTTATAACCTTTCTGCACAATGTCTCGAACATTCCAAACATCATGCAACAGTTGTCCCCTGCACTTCCCATGTGTCACCAGACGGTCGTGTGTAAGGGTCTAATCCTCCACCAACTATGTCGTTATAACATTGCTCTTCCACCTCCGTCAGGGTTGTTGTTGTGTTATAGTATCTTTATGTAATTATAGTGTTTAAGATCTCTATGGAACAAGTGAAAGTTGGAAATTAACAATTCATTGATGTTATTAAACAGTTTATTAGCCTAACAGGTAAGCCACAACCTCAATGGAAATTGCTATACATATAGTAGTTTCCAATTCTTTTCATGTACATGCGATCAAATTTTCCGAGCAATTCCTTTCCCTTTTCACGTGTGACTTATCATGTTCCATTGGCTGGTGAGTTGGCAATCCTCATTTAGTTTTATTAGAGCCAGATAGCTTTTGGGAGGACCAAGTGGATTATGAACTCAGTTCACCGTGGATCTCGATCTTCCACAGCCAAGCAAATACCCCAGCTCGCATGGCATTAATATATATGTTATTTTGGGGAGTTGTTCAAACATGACACAAGTTTCCATAGGCATGACAGGTCACCCTCCCACTTACTGTCCACATCACATTCCCAAATCTCACATTCAAATTACATTTCATCTATTTCTCCTAAGACTGGTCCTCTTCATCCCCTACATTGTGTTTATAAGGAGGCTCCATCTATCCAAGTGAGCTCAGAGTTGTTGTGACAAAGGAGAAGAAGAAAATGCATTTGGAAGTGCATAAATACAATTAATCTAGTTGTTGGGAAGGATATAAACATCGAGAGCATTTTGGATTTTGCAGGAAAGACCTTAGTGGGTAGATGTGGGGTCAAGACTTGCAGGGCTTGCCACTTCAGTCATAGATTTTTGGCTCTAATGAACCCATATTAGGATCTTTATGCACCTACCATATCTTGATTAGGAGTTGGATAACTTTTGTCTTTCACAATAAGGTGGGTTGCTCCCTTATCCAAAATTGGGATAGATGGTATTGTTGAAATAATATGTAACTAGGTTCGGTCGTCATAATGACATATGTAATCATGATTTTATGTAATGAGAAAAATAAATTTATTGTTGTTATTCTTGAGGCATAGGTTTCATGCTCAAGGAAATTTATTTTATAGGTCAAACTCCCATTGAGAGCTTCTAGGGCTTGTCATTGTGTCTACTAGTCAAGAGAGTCATTGTCATGTATGAAAGACCCTTATTGGGCATGTCACATATTGTAAAGAAAATTGTTTGAGTCAAAGTTATTTTGATAGGTGGTTGTCATTGATGTCAACCCAAGCAGCACTAGGAGCTAGCCTGATCTTTGTTGGAAAATTTGGCATGGAAATTTGTGGCTTCTTGTCTCCTAATCAATCTAGTTAGATTCTCCTCGAAAAGATAGTTCTGATGATATGCAGTACCCACACAGTTCTTTACGGTTTGAAAGTTATTTGCATTTTAAGTTAGACCCAATTTTATGGGCTAAAACCCCAAGGGGTAGGGACATGGCACCTTATTCACCTACGGTTGTCAATATATGTGACAATAATTCTCGCCAAAATTTCAATGTGTATAAGTTGAATAACTTCAAAAACCAAAGGCAATAAAACAATCATTGACTCCACAACCAAGTTAGGACAATATGTACTAAGCCAATCATTGATTTTAAATTTCTAGTGGAATTAAAATTATTTCTAGACAAATATTAAATTGGGTCCTTAAGGGCCTAATTCCCTAACCATAAGGGCAAGAATTTTTTTCTTATAATTAGTCTAAAAAGAAAATTAATCTAAAAAAATCTTGAGTTTCCTCCCCTCACCATTATTATGAAATCCTCATTTATCCCTTAAATTATTAGCGTACCTCTCTACCTTTGATTACAAGGCTCACTTAATATAAAGTTTTAATTCCTTAACTACCAACTACCTCCCCGTCCATAAAAAATTCTCCAACAGGTCATCAAATAACAAATAAAGAATACTTCCGTGATTTTTCTCGGCCGCCCTACAAGGAGTGATAACGCAAGATCTCAAGAGGTTTTAGGGTTAGGTTCTCAAGTCTGTTTGACAATTTTCAAACTGGTCATCAAGTGCAGAATTCGGGTTTCTGGAAAGTGAGGTGTCTTGACACAAAAAGGTGATATCTGGGCTGAAGAAGCGAAATTTATTTAGCACTATTTATGTTCCTTTTCAGGCCTACAATAACAAAATTTGGTCAAGGATTCCAGCTATAGAGTCAAGTATGTTTTTTTGGTGCAGATTGATCTCAAGAAGGTTGCGAAGGGTCTCCAAGCCAGCGTACATATGTCTCTACCTTCTGTGACTAAGGCACACATACCGCTACAATTCAGACTTGTCCTAAACAACCTCAGTCTTATTTTAATTCGCTTACACCTTGATTTACGTTAAAACCTGTATTAGGTTCTGTTTAAAACTTTAGGACTGAGTAGGGTGTGCCTTAATTTTGTAAGATGGTCTAACAATATCTGTCTCTACAAGATCTTGTATTTGTTTTAGGGTTTTACATAAAGCTTTGGCCTAGCTTGATTGGGATTGTGTAAAGGTCATATTAAAGGTTGTAAGGGTTAAGTCTTTAGGTCTCCTTAAGTAGATTGTCTTTAGGACTAGTCTGTGGGTTTGTGTTAGGTTTAAGGCTTAGATTTGTTAGATCAGTCTAGGACTAATTCTTACAGGATATCAAGGCAGCAATAATAGATAAATTCTCAAGGACTTGATAACATCAAAGTGATACAGGTAGGTATGATTGTACTTCATTTATAATTGCATGGAAATATTTTATATCTCTTATTGCAGGCAGAAATCTTAAATGTGTTTTATTGCACTAACCAACTTTTGTAGGCAGAGGTAAGTTTTGTTAAGAGGTTAGCTGTATTTATTTGTCTTTGGGCATTGGGTCTCGTTTTGGATTGCCTTCAATTGCAGGTTTAACATAGTTCAAGTACCCTCAACTACTGCAATGGAAGTGTGGCATGAAGATAAGGTCCACTAATGACATCAAGTAAGGTAGCAAGACATCAAACAGTCAGACCTACAAGACTGTCTTCAGTTCAGTACAACCTCATCATCAAGGGCAGTATAAACATATTATCAAAGGCAGATCGTATTGTGAATATTTGGCATATCACAGTATTACAAATGATCAGACACATCAATTTCATCATCAGCTTCAAATCAACAACAAAGGCAGAAGTTACAGGTCATTGAACAAGCTATTGTATAAAATATTGTAAATTTTGTATAGAGTCTGTCATTGCCTAGAGTTGAAGAAGGCAAATTTGTTTTGGGATAAGGGCTTAGATTTGTAGTTGGGACAAGGGTTCTTGGTTTGTCAGGACAAGGGTTTAGGTCCTATTGTCATTGGTCAGTGAAAGAAAATCATTGAAATATCATTGTAATGTGGAGCATTGTCCTCGGTATGGGAATCCACACTTCTGTATTTAATTTTTGTCTTTATAGGGTGGTAGGATGGTGCAAGGCAGATGAATGAAGTCACCTTTAGGTTGGGGCCTGTAAACACTTTAAGGTGGTAGGGTCGTGCTAGGGCGAGTTGTGGCTCGCTAGGGTGTTGGGGCATCTTTTCAGCTGATTGTTGATAAAACCAGGGCGTTGGGGCATCCTTCCAATGAGAGCTAGAGAAGAATGTTTTTCTAGAATTCTAGGAAGTTGTAACTTTCATTTGAGTTGGGGCTGAAGATTAAAGAATTTCTTAAAAAAGCGTTCGGTAGTTTTTGACCCAGAAGGGGTTTTCCACCTAAAAGTCTTGTGCCTAATGTCTCTATCTTTTGCATTGTTGTTTACTGTTTTTACTTATTAATAATAACTGAAAATTAACTGATGCTCTGAAAAAGATTAATAAAGTGTTAATTGCTAAGAAATATAGATTCACCCCCCTCCCAATATTTCCAACAAGTTAGAGTCAAAAGACCCTCCAAGACCTTGTCCATGTGCTACAATCAAATCGGCCCTCCAAAGAAGCACATTGGCCTATCAAGAAGACAAGTCGACCTAGAGACAGTGACAAGTCAGCCAATTTGATGTGACAAGAAGCCTATATATACAAGGCTAGTCGACCACCTTTGAAGGAATTCAAGCACTCACGAGTAGCTCAATCTAAAGCACAAAAGATAACAAAGAAAGCAGAGGACAGAACAAGGAAGAAGATGTATTTTGTGAGGTTTGTTTTTGGGTAATCTCTCACACGTGCAAGCTATATCTAGGGCATCATATCACCTATAGTAGAACATAATTACAGTCAGTCAAGAAACCAAGCAAAGGGTGAAAAGAAGCACTTATATTCAAGGCGAGTTATTGGAGAAAGGACGGTTGCCCAAGCAGAAGAAAAGCCATCTTCACCATACTTTTGTCATGCATGCAAATTAGGCATTACTGCAGGAGGGGCCGAAAATCATAGTCAAAAGTGCAGGTCTGAAATTAAGGTCGAAAAGGAAGCAAGCAATTGTTGGAAGGCTAGTTTGATTATCATTGACTTTGTGGAAGAGGAGCTCATCCATGAGAAGTTTGACTTGAAGAGCTCCTTATGCCTGCTTGAGTGACTGTCATAGGTCTTGGAATTCATCAATTGAAGTTCTATAAGAAGAGAAGAATTCTTGTGGGTTTTCCTCTCAAGTGGAGAGGTTTTGGCTTTGGTTGATCGTCTATATCTTGTGTCCTCTTGTCTTATTGTTCTTTATGGTTTGGTAGTTGTTTGATGAAAAGAACACTAAACATAATCAAGTAAAAGAAGAAGCTAATTAAATTAAGTAAAATACATCACAAGCAGTTATCAAAGTAAGAGGAATCACCCACCTTGCTACCCCTAGATTTCTCAACAGATATGATGCTAAATCCCTGCATAATGGCTTTTGATCCAGAGAGAGAACATGTTGATGACGCTCAGGGTTTCGGAAATGTTGTTGAAGTTACCTCTACAATTCTATAAATCATTGAAATATCATTGTAACGTGGATCATTGTCCCTGGTACAGGAGTCCACACTTCTGTATTTAATTTTTGTCTTTATAGGGTGGTAGGGTGGTGCCTCTGTTTTCAAAACTGGCCGGCTCGGAACTGACTCGGCCAAGTTGGTCCGAGCCAGGCCAAAAAAATTTGACTCGGCCTTGGATTCGGTTTAGCCGGTCGGGTTAATACCGAGCCGGCCGAGTTGTCTAATAACTCGACCAGCTCGGTATTAACCCGGCCAGCTCAGCCGAGCCCGCATTAACTCGGTCGGGTTAGAAAAAGCGGCCCAGCAACCCGTCAAACAACAATTTTTGTTTTTTAATGTTCTTTTAGGGGACTCCAAACCTGTTCTTATTTTGCCTATGTTGTCTTTGGGGTCCATTCCCCTCTCCTAAACCCTATTTAACCCACCCAACCCCTCTCATTTTCTCACAGCCATCTCATGCATTTGAGTGAGAATTTCAGTGAGAGTTTGTGAGGAGTTGTTGAGTTTGTTTGTTTCTTGAGTCTTGGGCAAGCATTGTAGCTGGAGTGAGGAGCTTCTTGGGCAGCCATTTGGAGCAACATTTGCCATTGAGGAGTTGGTTTCTTGGAGCAAGCTTGAGGAGGCAGTTTGTGCCTAGAGGTATTTTTTTCACTTGTAAAAATCTGTTTTTGCTTATTAAATTTTATGTGCAAATCTGGAAATCCTAAAGAGTGTTTTTTGTGAAAGAAATGAACATTGAATCAATGCCTTTTTTTTGTTTTCATTTTCAGATTGTTTGCTTTCATTTCCAAGTCAAAAAATGGCACCTAGAGTGAAAGATGTTTCTTGGGCATATGTTGAAATGGTTGATAGTCAAATGCATTGCAAATTTTGCCATAGGAAAATTAAGGAAGGTCCTGGGGGCATTAATAGGCTGAAACAACACTTGGCGGGGATTAGAGGCCAAATTACTCCATGTACCTCACCAAAAATTGGGGAGATTAGGAAGGATTTGTTAGCCAGTTTTGAGAATTTTAAAGAAGATAAGGCTAGGCAAAAAGAGTTAGAGGTTGATTTTGAGGGTTCTTCCTCTATCCCTTGTACTGATGCATCCAACCCCTTCCGATATGTTCCTCCCTCTTTTGAAACTATTCAAGAAAAGGAAAAGGGTAAAATGAAAAAGGGTGATATAAATATCAAAAGTTATTTCACTCCCTCCTCTCCATCAGATGCATATGGTCCTCAAGCTAGTAGAAGTCATTTACAGCCCACTTTAGATGACCATTGGAAGAAAGAATTGAGGGATAATGCTTGTGATTACATAGCTAGATGGCGGTATGATGCTAATATCCCCTTCAATGCTTCCCATTCACCATATTATGAGCCTATGTTTGATGCCATACATGCTGTTGGAAAAGGATTCAAAGGCCCTAGTATGCATGAGCTAAGGGGGTATTGTTTGCAGAAAGAATTTGCCTCCATTAATGAGTATTTGAAAGATTTCAAGGACTCATGGGCAAGAACAGGATGTACCTTAATGTCAGATGGATGGACTGATCAAAGACACCGTACCATCATAAACTTTCTTATCTTCTACCCACAAGGAACCATGTTTCTAAAATCAGTTGATGCATCTGATAAGGTAAAAGATGGACAATTGTTGTTTCAGCTATTGGATGAGGTCGTTGAGGAGGTGGGGGTGGCTAATGTTGTTCAAGTCATCACATATAATGCCTCTAACTATGTTCTTGTTGGTAAACTGTTAGAGGAAAAGCACAGAACCATCTTTTGGACCCCAAGTGCTGCACATTGCATAGACCTCATGCTTGAGGATATTGGCAAATTAGATTGGGTCAAAAACACTGTAGATCATGCCAAAAGCATAACAAAATTTATCTACATTCATTCATGGATTTTGAGCCTGATGAGGAAACACACAGCGGGCAAGGATATTATTAGGCCTGCCATCACTAGATTTGCTACTCATTTTTTGACATTGCAATATATGCTTTCACAACATAGAAACTTGCAAAAGATTTTGTCTAATGAAGAATGGAATCATTACCAGTGGTCTCACAAACTGGAAGGCAAAAAATTGAAAAAGAAAGTTAATGAAGAAATATTTTCGAGAAAGGCAGCAGAGATTGTGAAGCTTGCTGAGCCAATGGTTAAGGTGTTGCGGTTGGTGGATGGGGAAAGATTGGCTATGGGCTTCATTTATGAGGCTATGGATCAAGCAAAGGAGCAAATAAAGAGGGCATACAAGGATAAAGTCGCTAAGTATGGGCCCATTTGGGAAATGATTGATGAAAGATGGAACAATCAACTCCATCACCCTATACATGCAGCTGGGTATTTTTTTAACCCACGGTATCATTATAAAGCTAAGACGACAAGAGCTTTGAAGGGGGGGGTTAGAGATGGATTGATTGACTGCATTGATCACATGATCCCATTGGAGTGTGATCAGCTTGAGATACACCAACAGGCCACAACCTTCAGCAGTGCCTCAGGTACCTTTAGGAAGAACCTAGCAAAGATTGCAAGGGAAGCAGATGAGCCAGGTAAACAAAAATTTCAATTTTCAAATTCTTAATACTTATTTCATTAAATCGTTTATAATTTGAAAGTTGGATATAATTTGTAATTTTGTTGATCTAACTCATTACACTCCTATGTTTTTTGCAGCACGATGGTGGGAGGCTTTTGGTAGCCATTGTCCTGAATTTCAGAGGTTTGCAATTTGTATTTTGTGTCAAACTTGCAGTGCTACTAGGTGTGAGCGCAATTGGTCTGTCTTTGAGAGGATTCACACAAAGAAGAAAAACCGTTTGGATCAAAAACAGTTAAATGATCTAGTCTATGTCCAATACAACCTTTGTCTTAGACACAACCAATTGCTGAACAAAATACCTGATTCTGATCCCATTGTGTTGGAAGACATTGATCCAACATCAGATTTGGTAGTGGAGAGTCATCCAGCAGAGTTTGATTCTGATAAGGATCTTGATTTGGATTTACAGGTGGAGGCATCACTCGAACATAATGTTCAGTTGAATGCAGATCCTGATCCACTTGTACCAGCCTCAGGGCCAGCCCTAAATCCTCTAGTTGCAGGCACTTCTTCTGTGGAGCCATGACAGAAGCGCATATCTCGTCTATCTCAGCTTGCAGCTGTTGCATGGCCTGCTAATGCTACCACTTCTACAGTTGCAGTTGGAGATGATGAGGAAGAACCATGGGGCCCCCTGTCTAACTCTGATGATGATCCAAAGATTGATCCACATGATCTCGGCTCCTCTAACAGTAGCCAGTAGTACTGGTCACAGTTTACTTTTGTTGTAGAGGCCATTTCTAGCCTCCTTGGTTATGTGTTTTTGTTTTGATCTCTATATCATCATCATATATGTATTGGACAGTGCACTGGGTGCCATTTTGATATAAGGGATATATACATGAGCCTGCTTTGATCATATGTTGTCTTCTATCTATATTCTAATGCTGTGTGTTTGGAACCATGAATGAAAATCTTTAAAATTATGTTTTTTTTAGAAAAATTAAATATTTAATGTATTTTTTACAACGACCGAGTCATTGAAATCAAGCCGGCCAATTCAATACTGAGTCGAAGTCGGAGACGGAGTTGACCCTCGGCCGAGTCGGTGTCGAAGTCGGAGTTTTAAAACATTGGGTGGTGCAAGGCAAGTGAATGAAGTCACCTTCAAGTTGGGGCCTGTAAACACTTCAGGGTGGTAGGGTGGTGCTAGGGCGAGTTATGGCTCGCTAGGGTGTCGGGGCATCCTTTCAGTTGATCGCTGATAAAACCAAGGTGTTGGGGCATCCTTCTAGTGGGAGCTAGAGAAGAATGTTTTTCCAGAATTCTAGGAAGTTGTAACTTTCATTTAAGTTGGAGCTGAAGATTACAGAATTTATTAGAAAAGTGTTAGGTGGTTTTTGACCCAGAGGGGGTTTTCCACCTAAAAATCTTGTGCCCACTATCTCTATCTTTTGCATTGTTGTTTACTGCTTTTACTGACTAATAATAACTGAAGATTAACTAATGCTCTGAAAAAGATTAATAAAGTGCTAATTTCTAAGAAATACTGATTCACCCCCCCTCAATATTTCCAATAAGTTAGAGTCAAAAGACCCTCCAAGACCTTGTCTATGTGCTACAATCAAATCAGCCCTCCAAAGAAACACATTGCCCTATCAAGAAGATAAGTCGGCCTATTTGATGTGACAAGAAGCCTATATATACATGGCTAGTCAACCACCTTCGAAGGAATTCTAGAACTCATGAGTAGCTCGATCTAAAGCACAGAAGATAACGAAGAAAGGAGAGGATAGAACGAGGAAGAAGACATATTTTTTGAGGTTTGTTTTTGGGTAATATCCCACACGTGTGGGCTATATCTAGGGCATCATATCACCTACTGTAAAACATAATTACAGCCAATCAAGGAACCAAGTGAAGGGTGAAAAGAAGCACTTATATTCAAGCCGAGTTATTGGAGAAAGGATTGTTGCCCAAGCGAAAGAGAGGTGAAGCCATCTTCACGTTATTTTTGTCACATGTGCAAATTAGGGGTTACTGCAGGAAGGGCCGAAAATCATAGTCAAAAGTGCAGGTCTGAAATTAAAGTCGAAAAGGAAGCAAGTAGTTGTTGGAAGGCTTAGTTTGACTATCCTTGACTTTGTGGAAGAGGAGCTCATCCGTGAGAAGTTTGACTTGGTCTTGGAGGGGTCTTTGTCAAGGGTCATAGATCTTGGAATTCGTCAATTGAAGTTCTATAAAAAGAGAAGAATTCTTTAGGGTTTTCCTCTCAAGTGGAGAGGCTTTGGCACTGGTTGATTGCCTATATCTTGTGTCCTCTTGTCTTATTGATCTTTATGGTTTGGTAGTTGTTTGATTAAAAGAACACTAAACATATTCACGTAAAAGAAGAAGCTAATTAAATTAAGTAGAATACATCACAAGCAGTTATCAAAGTAAGAGAAATCACGTACCTTCCTGCCTCTAGATTTCTCAACAGGTATGATGTTAAATCCCTGGACAATGGCTTTTGATCCAATGAGAGAATTCTATAAGTTAGAGATTTTTAAAGTCATAGGAAACAAGTTGGGCACTTTAGTTAGAGTGCATGATTGATGGTAGAGTTGGGAAGACAAAGATAAAAACCGATAGTCTTAGGGATGGACTGGTGGCAAATATTGAGCTCATAATGGAAGGTTTTTCTTGGCACCAAAGGGTAGATTAATGCAAACTACCATTCAAATATTTCAAGTGTCATGAAATTGGGTATGTGCAGAAAGAGTGCTTGTCCCAGGGCCCCATATGATCAGTTCAATCCCCACAACAAATGATTATGGATTTTGAAGGTGGTGCTTCTAATTCTACAACTAAAGGGTCACCATTGGTTGTGAAGTTGAAGTCGACTCCGATGAATTTGTGCTCTAATGGAGACCATACAAATAAGAATTCTTTCCCCTCTATCCCCCTCTCTTTTTCAAGACTTTTTTCTTGTGGTTTTCTCTTCCCCTAATGACATGGCCCATGAGGCGAGCATCTCTCTAGGTGTGACGCTCCACCATAGCTCCACCATTAACCAAGGCTATGATTCATATTGAAGGTGTAGTATTTAAGAACTCCAAAGAGAGAGGTATTAGATTTTGCAACATCATATGGTGTTCTAATCTCGAAAATTTGAGGAGAGGTTAAAAAACATGAGTTCTCCAAAACCCAAAAATCGTTTCTGGAAATTCCACCTGGAGATGGCTCAATTGAATGCAAATCACTATTTTCTCTGAGCAGATTTCCTATCTAGGCATAGTAGAGTTTTGTGGCAGTTTGCTAGAGCAGAATCAGTGTTGGGTGGAAGAGAAATAGCACATAGAATTATACTCAGGATGTCTTCAGTAAATTTCTCAAATATCTCCAATATGGCCATAAACAGATTTGATTTTCAGGGGGCTTCAAAGTTGTCTTCTAGATTGGGGGACGAATTTGCTTGCTTATCTAGCTCAGCTTCACAAGGTGTCTAGTATTAGACAATGGAGCGTCAACTCCTATGACAGAGGTTAGAGAATATTTCTCTAACTATAATGAAAAGCAGATGGACTTCCAAATTACAATGGGAAATAGGACAAAGTGCACTTCAGTAGGGAGAGATACCATTGATTTTTAGAGGGAATTAGGAGCAAGTAATAACACTGCATATGTACTGCATGTTGTTATAAAATGTAACTAGGTTCGGTTTTCATAATGACATGTAATTGTGACTTTTGTAAATGATGAAAAGAAGAGTATGAAATTATTTTTGTAAAGCTTGCTTCATGGGTTTCATGAGCAAGAGATTATATTTATAAGCGGTTCCCATTGAGAGCCTTAGGATTTATCATTAGAGTCAAAGAGTCAATTTCATGTATGAAGAGCTCTTCTTGAGCATATGTCAAATAAATAGAAGTCTGTGTAGCCCTCCAACAAAGCACACAATCCTTTTTTCATGTCAGCTTCTAAATAAGGTGACAAACTCATGTCGGCTCACATTAAGGAGACCCACCCATTCAGATGCTCAAGTCGGCTTAAGTATATGGATGAATCACTATATATAGGAGGCTAGGCTCTTCACATTTCCACAAAACAGACTTCACATACCTCTGAAATTTTCGATGGATAAGACAGTTTCGGATCTCCATAGAAAAGTCTCTCTGTATTTTGGACAGTATGGGTGACAAAATGTTGAAGGGAATCAGATCCCTCTAGAAGCTCAGATCACAGTGGCAACAAATCTAAGGTGGCAGCCAGACCAAAGCTCGGATCACAGTGGCAATAAGTCTAAGGTGGCAACAAGACTAAAGCTCAGATCACAATGGCAGTAATCTCAGTGAAGAAGTTCAGATCTATGAAGTGGATATATTCACAGTATAGATGTTGCTCTACAATACTTTTGTCTAGGTGTTATATCAAGTGCGAGTAAGGCATCATTGATGACACAACAGTTCGTTGATGGTAACCCTATTGTGATAAGGTCTCATGAAGCAAACAGAGTTATCAAGGCAGTAATGAAGATCTCGATATCAAGAGAATAATGAAGATCTCAGTGGAAGAGGAGTTAAGAAGAGGATTGTCAAGAGATTGTGTGTCTTGGTCTTGGAGTAGCTACTAGTTCAAGGGTCTTGGTCTTGGTATTCGTCAATTGGAATCTTTATAAGAATAATTTGTGCGGGTTTTCCTCTCAAAGAGTGAGAGGTTTTGGCCCTGACTCATAGCCTACATGTTGTGTCTCTTGTCTATTTATGTTAATGCATTGGTTACTAATTGATGAAGAATAACACTAAGAATCTAACATAAATAAGATCATAATCTAAACAAGTAAAAATCATTCACAAGCAGTCCCTAATAGAAGAGAAATCAACTAATACTAATGCCCTAGATTTCTCAACACGTGTCGGGATTGGGTATGAACCTGATTTCAGTATCCCAACTACAGGATAAGGGATATGATGTTCACTTCATAGGGAAGAAAGTGTTTGTCAAACACCCAAGCTAGAAGAGGGTGAAATAGATTGGAGTTCGAAGCAACAAATTGTACAGGTTGTAGCTTGATTCTCCAATGGCACTAGTAGGCAACAATAGTAGCAGTGCGAAAGATCTGAATGAGCTTTGGCATAGGAGAATGGGACACTTACACCATGGAGCACTTAAAATTCCTAGGGAGACTGTGACAGGTGTTCCAAAACTTGGCACAGAACACGATGATGTGTGCGCTTGGGAATTATGCTAAGGCAGCATTCCCAAGAAGTGACAATAGAACAGATGGCAAGTTGGGACTTGTTGTCGCTCAAATTGCACTAGTGAATGCAACGACAACTCAGGGCAGGGGCTCTCACTCTGATCCTCACCTCTCTGTTCTAGTTGTTTCCCAACAACAGGCTATGGGGGGTAGTCCCTATGAAGTGTGTGGATGAGAGATTTGTTGGGAACCAACTAGTCCCTATGAAGTGTGTCTCCCGGACTAGTCGATTCCTGACAAGTCTCTCATCCACACACTTCATAGGGACTACCCCCCATAGCATGTTGTTGGGAGACAGATAGAACGGAGAGCGTAGGGATCAAAGTGACAGCCCCTACCCTGAGTCGTTGTCGCACTCACCTGTGCAATTTGAGCGACAACATTTTTGGCGTCGTTGTCGGGGATAGAGTTTTTTTGTCCTTAGTTCTCATGACATTTTCTCCATCTATCATCTTCATCTTCTCATTATCATCTTCTTCACCCATCAAGCGACACATTTTCTGGCGCTTTGACATCATGTCAATCCTTTCATCTTCCCGTCACCATCATTTTTGGGTTTATATCTGCAACTTTAGCACCTAAACGTTTGGGTTAGTTTCATGTTTGGGTGGCAACTCCAATTATTCATCCATTCACAAGAGCTTGTACTAGAAGAAATCATGGTGGCTTGGTTAATCCCACTCTTAGAGCTTGGTTAAACAAATTACATTCTAGTAAGCATTCAATCTTTCTCAAACAGGAAACCTTCCCAGATATGCACTTGCTTTTCCCTACCTAGGGAAAGAGCTTTTCTCTTCCTGGTTCTTAACTAACTTTTCGCTTTTTTCCTTTTAGGTTTTAGAGTTAGATTCATGTTCAAGTGGTGACTTCACTTCTTTCATTTTTTGCAAGAATTTATGCTAGAAGCTCACTTCTTGTAGACACCTTATTTTCCATTGGCTCCTTTTCAGCAAGTGATCATGAATGAGTTGTTCGCCCCTTGTGACTTTACTAACTTTCAGGGTTATCCTCATGATATTCCAGATTTAGCCATTTATAATTTGCCTTCTTTTAGGGGTAATAATCCAATTTCTGCTAGAGATCATCTCATAAAGTTTATAAGTGTATGATAAGGTTATGCGGCTCTGTACGTAATAATCATGAAGATGTCGAGATGCGACTCTTTGTCCTTTCCTTGGAAGTGATGCTAAGAATTGGTTTTGTGATTTTCCTGACAATTCTTTTAATTTGCTGCAAGCCATCGTCAATGCTTTTAAAAATAGATATGAATATTAAAGGGATAAACCTTGTGCCATTTACAATTTAAAAAAAAAAAGATGAAAGTGATCCTACAAGGTACCCAACTATCGTAGAAAGGTTTCAAGAGAATGTGCCATATTAATCTTTCCCATATTGCAGACCTTGTGAGCATATTCATGATGAATCCACTTGTGTCGTTGCAAGAAAAATCCTTGATAGTGGAAACGCAAGGACAATTGATCAAAGGGAGAATGACAAGCAGCTTATCAATGAATCGTTAAATGATTAAGGAGGGGCAGTTCAATCAAGCACAGTTGATAAAAACCATGGAACTTATTCAAGAGAGATTAATAGCAGATCACGCCAAAGAAATGAGATCCATGCACACCAAATTGTAAGCCATAGAAGAAAAGCATGTTGAAGAGTTGAACACCATAAAAGCAAACCATAAGAAAGAAATGAGCTTTATGCAAGACATGAAAGTCAGACTTCAGAACAGATTATTAGCTATAGAAGAAAATCATGTTAAGGATTTGGAAACCATTGAAGCAACTCGTGAGAAAGAGATGAGTTTCATTCAAGGAAATCATAACAAAGTAATAAAGACCACAGAATTAGATCATTCTAAGGAAATAAGTGCCATGGAGAACAAGTTACAAAAATTTAGAGACCATGGAGGCTAATCACATACAACAAACGAAAATTATGGAATCAAAGCAAGCCGAGGAAACGACTACGACGAGGACTAGACAGATCACTCTTCACAGTAAGCTGCAAATGATGGAAACATTGCAGTTCCATGAGCTCCAACCCAAACCAGAGGATCTAGGGGGCAAGCATAAAGAACTTTCAATAGATCGCAATCCTAACAGTCCACTGAAGCTTTCCCCATCTTATTGCGAGGAGTTGACTGGAAGTGACATAATTGGAAAAGACACTGAGAAAGATCAGGTTATTAAGGTCAATCACAGTACTTGTGGGACTTATGTGTCACCTTTGACAATATATATTCAGAATAAAATTGGGCATGCCTCAGATATTTCAAATTTTTTATCCAAAGATTTTCAGAATCAAGACAGAATATCCACACCGAGCGCATCATTGTCAGCGTCACAGCCTACTGAAAGCAAAAGTAAAAAGCAGAAAAGAAGGACGAGGCTTGATGCATCTGATGGTCGAGAGTAGCTCGATATTTGGATAAGTCAAAGTTCTAGTATTTTCAAAATTCAGCATGGCACATCAGAAAAGCAACCCATGGATCTGCCTGAAAGTTGACAAAGTCCTAGTATTTTCAGAATTCAGCATGGCACATCAAAAAAGCAACCCATGGATCTGCCTCAAAAGTTGACATATGCTCAGTATGCACTTCATTGAAGGCATTTTATGCCATAGGGCATCCTTTGTATTGTATTTCTAACCCTACTCTCCTAGATAAGATTTTATTTGTCATTAAGTAGCTTTCTTTCCATGTATTTATATTTTATGTCGTTTTTTAGAATAGGATTTCTATCCCAACAGATGTTCTATAATGTATACATGATGACTTTGATTTTGAGCAGATATCTAATTGTTGTTATTTTGTTTTCTTGGATACAAGATTTTGGATTCTCACATTTCTTCAATGAAGAAATGTGTCCTGATGTGGAGCCAGATGTTGATCACACTTTGTCAACAGTCTAAGAAAGCAATATACAAGTGGAGAAATTTTTTTAAAGATCAGAGTCATCATTCAGCATGAATTCATCATTGTACAAATTTCTGCAAGGTCTATTGTAAATGATGCTAGTATGACTATTTAATTATGTAACAACACCTAAGTAAGCCTCTGATTTTGGAAAAGGATTTCATCCTAGGATGTTTTTTAACCTCCCTGAATTATGTGTGTTTGTAAACATGTCGAATCGGCAAAGTTTTTCTTCCAGCTTAAACCCCAAAGCTAGGGTGGAATTCGTTGACAAGGTCTTAGGTGAGTCTTAGTGTTTATCGAGTCTGATGTAAAAGTGTGTTTAGGAATAATTCTAGTGCATGGTCCCTCGTAATTAGAACACCGTGGCTAAATTATTTAATTATAAACACACTTGATTTCATACTAGATCAGATTGTGTCGCAAAATTGGGTAATGTCTTGAGGGTCTATGTCTAAAGGTGTTTTCCCTTTCTAAGGGTTGATGTTTTAATTATTTTGATGTAAAAAATATTTTAGTGCATGGTCCATCGCAATCAAAAACCATGGTTAAAATATTTGAGGGCAGAAAAACTTTTAATCCCCTCTAGAGTTAATTAATTAATTTTTGTGGCTAAATTAAATAAAAATCCTAAGCCAAAAAATTAATTAATTTATAGCCAAAAAACAATTATAGAGAAATTAATTTCTCTTCAAGCGGAAAATAACAAAAAAAAATCGTCAACAAAATAAATTCAACTGTTGGAGGTCCTCCACCAAGGGAAAAATGGATATTTCAGAGTTGGAAGCTCCCTAGCATTTGGGCAAATACTATTTTTAAATGTTAGCTTTTGCTAAGAAGATATACAACATTGCTTTCTATGACCTTAGAGATTCCTTTTCAATTGTGACAGCATTTTCTAATACCATACAATTTAAAGTGCTTTTTTTATTGACTTTTTTATGCTAAAAATGCGCTTCGAGCATATTCTAACTCAACTGAGGGTAAATTCTCTACAAGAAAATCAATATTAGTGGCAGAACCCAATTTTTGTAAGTTGTCAAGCTTTAAAATGGGTTTTCATGTAAGAGCCTAATTGCCTAACCCCATTTTATTTTGGTTTACAACTATTGAAAGCCAGTGTATGTGGTCAAAGGGTGTTACAGGTATTATTATACTCTATGATATCTGCGTAAACAATTCTTGTCTTAAGTAGTTAATTATCACTTTCTCATTATATCCTTTTATCCAACCTACAGAGGTTTAACATGTCGTAGAGCTACTTGGAAAGTATTTTGCGTTTTGGTTTTGAAGTTAAAATGTGGGGGTTTTACCCTATGAAGCCCTTAACAGTTAAAACTTAAAACTATCCTAACATAGATGCAGAGGTGGTTCTATCCAAGTTTATGCTAGCCATTGAGGCGAAAGTGGTAGAGAGCAACATTGGCAGCTGCAGCTAAGTTTGGCAAATTATGCATGTCTCCCTAGGGTTGATGCTAAAGGTCAATTTTTTAGGGAATTTCAACCAAGAATCATTACCAAGTTGCAGATATTTTGTTGATAAGTAAATCAATGCTATTGTTTTAGGTTGTTGAGGTTGTTTCCTGAGATTCTTTTTTTGATATGGCTTCTGCTAGTTTTATACAACAAATATGATGTTTTAGTTTTCGGTGGTCGTAGCATATTTCAAAATGGTACAGATACTCTGGTCACATATGAACCATGAATGTGCAATCTTAAAATGCACAAAATGAGGAAGCAACAAGGCATCCTGAAAGTGAGTGGTGATTGGAAATGAGACTTTTGGAAATTAAGGAAATGGAGAAATGACAACATACATACATGCATATACAAGTATGGCATTTTCACTTTTGATAAATAAATAAATAACAAACACTAATGATACCGAGCTTATTGAAGATTTACAAAACAGGGAAGCAACAATATATAATGTGCATGTGTCATTTTTACGTTTCAACAAAGAATTCAGCAACAAAGATAAAAGTAAGTCTAGTTGACTCCAAAGAACTTTTTTCTCCTTTTGAGTTGGCCCAAGGGATATTTCTGAGTTGAATAAGTTTATTATATCCACGGTTGAGGTAATCCCACAAGACAGATGGTAAATACTGGTGAATACAATTGGCTTGAAAAGGTCTGTCACTATAAGTGGTGTGGTTGTGCTGCTCAGTCAACCCTCAAGGGTTGAACCAATTAACCGCAAGCACTTCCATTTGTTGAAGCTACCATGATGGAAAGTTCTCTTTCCTCAAAATCACCAAGGGCTTGCACCTCATTTCAACCACTTATTCATGTCTCTTAGGGAATTGAACCTTGGTTGGTGTTTGACATGCTACTGTCTTCACTGTTGAACCACAGCCCCTTAATGGAAAATGGTTATTCTTGATATTTCTTACTAATGTATGTATACCTCTTCTATCAAACAGCTCTGTTATTCATTTATTATATTGGAAGAGTTGGTGCTTTTCCTTTACTATGCTTTGATACTAGCTTTCATTTCCAAATACAAGCAAACCATAACTTGTGTGCCTTTGGCTATGGTTTTCTCACATATTTGAGTCTTAATAACTTTAGACTATTTTCTTGATCTAATCATTACCCATCATAAAAATGACATATCATGAAAGAAAGTTTAGGAGGGTCGCTTTGATTCTATTACTCTGGAAATGTTTTATTTTAATATTTTGGAGCAATGATGATCACCTTTCCTTGCCATGGATATGGTAATTTTTGCCTCATCAACCAGCGTGTGATTGTCCATAACTTAGTGAGTATAGTGACACCAATCTTTGTTTTGGTATTAATGAAGGAAAAGAAGAAATTATATTGTGCACCAATGATTAAAATAGGTTAATGTGACTATAAAAGTACAGCGATCATAGAAAGTCAAGAGAGGGCACCTAATGTGTATTCAATGAATTCTGATAAAGTAGAATAAATTGAAGTAGAAAATTGCTCACCCAGAGCATGGGAGAACATGCAAAAGTAACTAAAAGGTTTGCCCATGGGAACCAATGCAAACAACTGTGTAGTCATTCCTGATAACCATCATGAATTAGTATCATCAGCATTAACGAGATTATCAATCTGTAGGAAGACTCTGATACAGAGACATAGAGTGTTATTTAGAAAATGGTCAAGGTTGAGGGAAGCCAGTGGAATTATCTTCAGGGGTAGAAAACTACTATGTGCCCTCTCGTCTGCTCTCCTGACAGTGAAGGCTGATGAACCATCAATGGAATTTATGAAGCTAGTAAGGTGAGTTTATTGAATGGAAAATTTCTCTTGGTCAGTTAAGCCCTAAGCCCATCTCAATGGACTTTACCCCAACAACTTTTGCCTGATGTAAATAGTCACCAATCAACTAATGTGAGTAAACATTGTGGGAACGTAATTTAGCAATTACTCGATGGAATATTGAAGCTGAGCCCTATCGTTTAGCATTGCCCTAGGGTTTAGCCCTTCTATGGCAATAAAGTTTGCAATAAATCTATGGAATTGTTAAACTTGTTTCAATTTTATGCCCATCAGATCGATTGATGAGCAAATCCTGAAAAATGAATAATTGGATCAGTTTTGAAACAGGAATTAACATGGTGAGTTCCGAGATTTATATCTGATCAAATTAGCCCCTAGGGCTAGTCATTTGTATTGAGATAAAGGTAGTTAGTTCATGTTCAAATTCCCTTAGTGCTAGTCAAACCTAGTGATAAGCTAAAGAATTTTTGGCCGTATGAATATGTCTGCGCAGTTAGAATAATGGCTACGTCGGTATGAATGCGTAAACAGTTATATTAGTAGGCTAAATTTGACTGATAATATGTCGGATAATCTATGAACGAATGCTTTAACCTTCCCTTGGACTGAGTTGGTCTATCAAGCCAAGGTTACACAATCAATCTCAATAGCTTATTTCATGTGATGATCTCCGTAGCCTGGATTCGATGTGGTACATCTCCCGAGAAGGATCCAACAATGTTGCTTGAAGAGGGCAAAATTGTTAAAACTCATTAGTTGCCTTTGCTTTTGCCTGCCCTGAAGAGAGGGGAGGCCCTACCCTATTCAAACTCTTTTCCCTGTGGTATTCCTTGGTTTTCAGGAATAAAGTCTATATGGAGCTCTATTAGCATACAACATGACCTTTCACAATTAAGTCATATGTTTTGTCCATATATAAGCCTAATATAGAATATAGGCTATGGAAGATTAAACTCCTACAATGAATGTATATGACCCATACATCAGCGACTTGCGTAACCCAATCGCATGGAACAAGGGAAAGTTGGCACATGCCACTTAACCTACCGTAGAGTGATGTGGCATTAAGGTGGCCTGGCACATGGCATCACATGGGGTCCACATGGGTGCCAAACAACATGACATAGAGGAAACTTTAAACCAACATAACACTTGATTCAGGAACCCAAATAAGGTTGGCATCGAGGAGTTTGAACAAGAGCGAAAAAATAAATAAATAAATAAATATATACACACACCCCATTCTCATAATTGCACATTGAGAGTTAGGTGTGCATAGTAACTACCTCCTGGGGTTAGGGAGGGTGTGTTACAAGTTCAACATGAATGGTCTTCGTTGGGCATTCCGACAAATCAAGAAACTATCAACATGCCAAACTTAGATACCTCTCTGGTTGATGATATTGTTATAAGCAATGAGCCCTACTCTGTTCCTCAAATTTAATCTATATGATGTTTAAATGTATCAAGTTTGTAGTCATTTTCCAATGTTTATAAGCTTCTGTGGTGGGGAATTTGATCCACAATAATCATTTGTAGTTGACATTTCGAATCCAAAACAGGACCCATCATCAGGACCGAATGGTTAAGAGAAGGAGAGGGGTAGATGCATAAATATAAGAAAATAAGTGGAGGATGAACGCTGACGGATGGAACCCTAGCCATAAAAACATAAAAGACAGAAAACCTAAAATGCCTAAAAATAAAAAATAAAAGGATAAATAAGATTAATAATTAGTTTCGATATATTAGTATGTTAGTATATAATATTACTGTGTTATATGTAATATAATAAAATATTAATATATATTATAATAAAATGGTATATCTTAATAGAATAATCTATTAATATATTAATACCAAAGTATCAATATATTAATATTAATGTGAAGCATTAATCTATTAAGGAATTATATCCAATTATGGTGTTAACGTCAATATATTAATATAATATATTGATAAATCAGTATATTAGTATTGATGTATTAATGTATTAATGTAATACAATACTATATTAATATATGATACTAAAATTAACTAATTAGGGATGGAACTATCCTTTAGAGATGAGAGATAAGAGGGAGCCAGTTTCTATCGACCTCAATTTCGTCATCTCAATTGAGGTTGTTTGGATGCTTTAATATCTCCAAAGCTTCTCTAAATTTTCTTTTGAAGTAGTGATCTTCTTTTAAGATGATTGTAGTGTCTTCCAAGCAGATATGATGTTTAGAATGGAGGGAATGTTATACAAGAGCAGAGGTGCAAGTGTGTTGATTCTTGATGTTAGCTCCAAGTTCATTTATTCTTATTTTAAATGATCTCCCAGTTTCGCCAATCTAGCTCTTACCACAGGAGCAATTGATTTTGTAAACCCCTTTGAGTTGATGTCGGTCAATGTTGTCCTTAATAAATTCCATCTTTTGTTTTATTGTTTCCAGTGGTTTGAATATAGACCCAATATTTAATTTTCTAAGAACCTTGGCTATTCTATCAATCACAACACGGATGTGTATAGGAGGTGTGCTTTCCTATTAGAGGGTTGCGAGTTTGTTGATTTATGAGGGGGGTGGGGTGAGGTGGGGTTCATTTTCTTCTTTGCTCTCTTGATAGCTTTAAGAATGTCTTTGTTTTTGTATCTGATTCCTCTGAAGAACTTAGTAAGTTGGTGTAATTCCTGATCCAAGTGTTCAATATCAGATATCTTGATTCCTAATAGCTCTTTAGGCTAAGGTATTGAGGATACCAATTTTTTGCATCAAATGATAGTGAGAGTCCGTGTGTAGGTAGTTGTACATATGGGTCTTTTTTCTGAATGCCTAATGTCCCAAGGTCCCATCATCATGTTTATTAATTAATACATCAAGGAAGAGGATACAGTTATTGTCTTCAATTTCCATTTTGAACTTGATGTCTTCAGATGTTCCATTCAAATGTTCCAGGAATTTAATTTCTTCTTCTTTACCATGCTGCCATTTAACATAAGAATTATCCACAGACCTCTTCCATCTCTTTGGTTTCAATAGGTAGGAATCCATTTCTTTCTTTTCAAATTTTTCCATGTAGAGGGGTTAGCGACAATAGGTGATAGGGAAGAGCCCATTGCAACACCTGTGATCTACTCATAGTATTGACCTTGGAAGCTAAAGAACGTGGAGCATAGACATATCTCAGCAAGTTTGGCCATTTCACTATCTGTCACCTCATAGAGAACCTTGATCGCATCTTCTAAGGGAATCTTGGTAAATAATGAAACCACATCAAAACTAACAATTGAGTCATCCTTTTCCACAATTTCTTCTTGATGAGTTTAACAAAGTTGTACGAGTCATTAATGAAGGAATCAGTATTCCCAACAAGGGGGCTGAATATGTCAACTACATATTTGGCTAAACCCATATGTGGGGGAACCAATGGTATTAACAATAGGTCTTAATTGAACACCATCTTTATGAATCTTGGGGAGACCATCGATTCTTGGTGCTATCTTCAAGGTCGGGAGAAGCTTTTTCTTAGTTCTTTCATCCAGATTAGAATCACTGATAGCTTTCTTAACATCTTTGATGACCTTCGAGATAGGGCTTTTGTCTAATTTCCTGTAGCTACCACATTTGAGATGGTCCTTCCTTTTTTCTATGTATGTCTCTTTATTGAGGATTATCGTGGCACCTCCTTTGTATGCTTTGAGAATTCCAATTTTTTCATTATTGTTAAGCTTGTTTAAAGCTGACAATTCACCTTTGCTCAAGTTATTTCTTGGAGGTTTGGCTTTTCTAAGAATTATTACACAATATTGCCTTATTACCTCTTTATCTTCCTCACTCTCTAGGTGTTGCATACTATCTTATATACAACAAATGATGTTTTGAGTTGGAATAGTATTCAGATTAATAGCGAATTTTAGTCCCCTGTTGAGGACATTGATTTCACCTTTGCTCAGAGAGTGATTAAATAAGTCGATAACTTTCTTGTTCTTAACAGCATTGTGATTATTACTATTACTCAAAATGGAATCCGGGCTCAGGCAACTCACATTCGTATTGTCTCTCATATTCGAATGGTTGTAATTATTGTTGTTGCTTATATTCGAATAGCCTCTAACATTCAAATTGTAATTATCAATGCTCATATTCGTATTGTCTCTCACATTTCTTATTTGAATTGCCTCTCATATTGATATTGCCTTCAGTGCTCTCATTCATATTGCCTCTCATATTCCTCCCATATTCATATTGGCTTCAGTGCTCTCATCTGTATTTCCTCTCATTCAAAGGAGTAATCCTCAATAAAGAGACCTACATAGAAAAATGAAGGACCACCTCAATTGTGGTAGCTACAGGAAATTAGACAACCCTATCTCGAAGGTCATCAAAGATGTTAAGAAAGCTATCAATGATTCCAATCTGGATTAAAGTAAGAAAAAGCTTCTCCCGACCTCGGAGATAACACCAAGAATCTATGGTCTTCCCAACGCTCATAAAGATGGTGTTCCTTTAAGACCTATTGTTAATACCATTGGTTCCCCCACATATGGGTTAGCCAAATATGTAATCGGCACATTAAGCCCCTTTGTTGGGAATACTAATTCCTTCATTAAGGACTCATACGACTTTGTTAAAATCATCAAGAACAAAAAAGTGGAAAAGGATGACTCAATCGTTAGTTTTGATGTGGTTTCATTATTTACCAAGATTCCCTTAAAAGATGCGATCAAAGTTCTCTATGAGATGACGAACAATGAAATGGCCAAACTTGTTGAGATATGTCTATGCTCCACATTCTTTAGCTTCCAAGGTGAATATTGTGAGCAGGTCAAAGGTGTTGCAATGGGCTCCCCCCTATCACCTATTGTAGCTAACCTCCGCATGGAAAATTTTGAAAAGAAAGCAATGGATTCCTACCCGTTGAAACCATGGAAAAGGTATGTAGATGATACTAATGTTAAAATGGCAACATGGTAAAGAAGAACTCAATAAATTCCTAGAACATTTGAATGGAATCTCTGAAGACATCAAGTTCACAATGGAAATTGAAGACAATAACTCTATCTCCTTCCCTGACTATTAATTACTAGACATGATGATGGGACCTTGGGACATTAGGTATTCAGAAAAAAGACCTATAGGAACAGCTACTTACACATGGACTCTCATTATCATTCAACACAAAAATTCGGTATGCTCAATACCTTAACCTTAAGAGTTATTAGAATATTTGATAATAAACACTTCGATCAAGAATTAGACCACCTTACTAAGGTCTTCAGAGAAATTGGATACAAAAACAAAGACATTCTTAAAGCAATCAAGAGAGCAAAGAAGAAAATGAACTCCACCTCACCCCACCCCTCTCATAAAGCAACAAACTCACAAGTCACAACCCTCTAATATGAAAGCACACCTCCCATACATCCGTGGTGTGACTAATTAAATAGCCAAGGTTCTTAGAAAAAAATATTGGTTCTATATTCAAACCACTGGAAACAATAAAACAAAAAAAGAAATATGTTGAGGACAACACTAACCAACATCAACTCAAAGGGGTTTACAAAATCAATTGCTCTTGTGGTAAGAGCTACATTGGCGAAATTGAGAGATCATTTAAAATAAGAATAAAGGAACATGGAGCTAACATCAAGAATTAACATACTGGCACCTCTACTCTTGCAAAACATTCCCTCCATTCTAGAATCAAATCTGCCTGGAAGACACTATAATCATCTCAAAAGAAGATTACTAGTTCAAAAGAAAATTTAGAGAAGCTCTAAAGATAATAAAGCATCAAAACAACCTCCATCGACACAACGGAATTAAGTCAGTAGAAACTAGCTCCTTCTTATCTCTCATCTCTAAAGGATAGTTCCATCCCCAATTAATCAATTTTAGTATCATATATTAATACAGTATTGTATTACATTAATACATCAATACTAATATATTGATTTATCAATATATTGTGTTAATATTAACATTAACACCATAATTGGATATAATTCCTTAATAGATTAATGTTTCACATTAATATTAATATATTAATACTTTGGTATTAATAGATTAATACATTATTCTATTAAGATATACCACGTTATTATAATATATGTTAATATTTTATTATATTAAATAAAATACATTAATAATATACTAAGAAGCCTATAATTTTTTTACCTGATTCACGGGCACTCTGCAAGCCCCTGCGTTCCCCCGCTCCTGGCTACCTCGGCCTTGACCTCCTGCCACATCTATGGTCCCTCTGGAACCTCCTCTGGATGGTGACCTCCCTCCTGCTTCTTCTCAAATGGCTCAGCACCCTGAAGAAAATGTTGCATCCTTCGCTTCTCTGTTAACTTCTCTTGGCCCTCCTAGATCCAAACCTTCTGTTTCCAAGTTTGTTAAAAAACTAGAAGATATCCCAGAAATCATTCTTCCTCCCTCCCTTCCTCGTCGTGCAACGCTCTCACTCTCTGAACGCGGATTGGTGGGACAGTTTACAGGACTTTGGCCTTCTCCTCAATCGGTGCAGAAGTGGGTTGAATGGAACTAGTCCTCTTCAATCAATGGAAAAATCTCAATTAGGTTCTATGGAAGAGGCTACTACACATTCCATTTTGAAACAAAAGAAGACAGAGACTTGATATTCAGAAATGGCCCATATTTCATGGACACTAGGGGCCTATATTTAAATAGGTGGACTCCGGATTTCGATCCAGAGTTGGATGTGCCAAATGTTGTGCAAGTCTAGGTGCATCAACTCACCTCCCCCTCCACTGTTGGGGAGATGAATCAGTCAAAGCAATAGGAAATGCAGTGGGAAAATACATCGACAAAAGCGAGCCAAAGGAGAATATGCACGCGTGTGCAAGGATATGTGTTGAAGTAGACCTAGGAAAAGGCCTCCCGGAAGTGATGAAGATCAAAGTCGATAGTTGAATGCACATTCAGCTACTGGACTATGAACAAATCCCATTCAAGTGTAAGGTATGTCATGAATACGGTCATTTTGCTAATAGATGTCTGAAAAAACAAGAAAACGGAGAAGTAGAAGCTTAGGATCCAAAATGGAAACAAGTAAAGAAGAAAAAGACAGCATGTAAACAGCCTTCTCTGCCCTCATCATTCCCTGAAGCTCCCTCTCATTCAGCCCCTATTCTCTCAACTCCCCTCCCCACCCCCTCTTCTCCATTGCCTCCTTTCATCCCTCCCCTCTCTTTCTCCAACCTTTTGGTCTAAAATCCTTTCGGTCCTCTCGAAGAGCCTGCCATTCCCTCCTCTTCTGCTTCCACCTCCCCGCATTTCCCTTTTCCTCCCTTTCCCATCCCCTCCTCCCCTAATCTCCCCCTTAGCCCCCTCCCTCTCTCTTTTGATCGAATCCTAACAAGGAACTAGTCCAAAGATTCATTATCCTCTCTTAACCATTAAAAAAAAACAAGGAAGAAAGACAAACAAAGAACTAAGGGATGAAGTAGTAGAAAAGGAAATGGTTATAGGCACTCAACAGCCTATGGATTCCTTCCTCGAAAAGAACACAGGAAATAAGGAGAAAACCCCCCATCCTTCCAAAGGGAAAGGACCCTCTGCCTCCAACCAAAATAAATAATGAATCTGGTCTCCTGGAACTGTCGAGGAATGGGAAACCCATTGAAATTCAATGCAATCAAAGACTTATTAGCAATGGAAAATCCAGACATCCTCATGATACAGGAGACCAAAATAAATGAACAAGAATCTGGGAAAGTGATCCAAAAAATAAGGAACTATGAAGGCTCAGCTCTCCAAGCAAGAGGGGCCTCGAGAGGTATCTGCACTCTATGGAGGAAAGGAAAATGGGAATTAATACATCAACTAAAAGATCAGCTCTGGATTAAAATTGACCTAAGAAATAAAATCACTAATGAGCAATACTGCATGATTAATATCTATGCGCCAAATCACTATAGAGAGAAAGAAGTATGATGGAATTCTCTCAAAGATATCTTATCCCAGATACAAAACAGAAACATCACAGTTGGAGGAGACCTCAACTTAGTCTTGAATGTTGATGAGAAGTTTGGAAGATCCTTTCATGTTGATCCATCAAGGGACTCCATTGAAAACATTATGGAATCCTATAACCTATTGGATATTCCTCCCAATAACAAAAAATATACATGGAGCAATAAAAGAATCAGCAAAAGCAATATAAAAGAAAGGCTAGACCGCATCCTAATCCAGGATAACATATTAACAAACTTCAGCTCAACAATTCTAGAGTAGTCCACACTTCAACGTTTGATCACAAGCCAATGGTAATCTCCCTAGGGACTATGGGGAATCTGGGACCTATACCATTTCGATATTTCCCTTCGTGGAATAGTAACGAGGAAGTTAAAAAAATAACAACAGAGGTATGGTCCCAAAAGATTACAGGTTCTCCAAATTTTGTTTGGGAAACCAAACTA
This sequence comes from Pinus tabuliformis, assembly GCA_031772625.1. Lineage (NCBI taxonomy): Eukaryota > Viridiplantae > Streptophyta > Pinopsida > Pinales > Pinaceae > Pinus > Pinus tabuliformis. The sequence goes on along the minus strand of CM062807.1, from coordinate 766,075,680 downwards.
AAAATCTTGAGGAAGGAAATGAAAATATGGGCCAAGAATAATCATAAAGAAACCCAGAAAAGAAAGGCAGAATTATTAAAAAAAATGGAAATAGTTCAAGAAACAAAAGAAAGTCCATTTCAGGAAAAGAAACTTTATTGGGAAGTATATAGAAAGAACATAGTAGAGGAAGAGGAATGGAGATTAAAATCTCGCAACCTCTAGCTGAAGGCAAGAGATAAAAACACAACCTTCTTTCACAATTCAACAGAGATGCGTAAAATCATAAACCAGATTGGCAGTATAAAGGTTGAAGAAGAAAGAGAAATCAGAGGTCAAGAAGCATTGAAAAAGGAAGCTTGCAGCCATTTCAAAAAGCTTCTAACAACAGATTCAGCAAATTCAGACTATGGAACCTTCATCCAGCATATTGCCAATAAAATAAGTGAAGAAATCAACTTTGAACTCACTAAAGAAGTCGATGAGAATGAGATCCAATCAGTTGTGTGGGACCTTCATCCAAACAAATCACCTAACCCCGATGGATTTTCCATTGCATTCTATCGTTACAATTGGCACATTATCAAAAAAGATTTTATAAGAATGATAAGAAATGTTTTTAGGAAAAAGAAGTTAGGAGGTTTCACCAACTCTTCTTACCTTGCTCTTGTACCAAAAGAGGCAAGGCCCTTCACATTCAGTTTATTCCGACCAGTCTCCTTGTGCAATTCCTCTTATAAAATAATCACAAAAATCCTAGCCAATCAAATAAAGCCTCTCCTCCCTGATCTAATCTAAGAAAACAAAGGAGGATTCATGCCTAACAGACAGATCATGGACAATATTATGATAGTCCAAGAACCACTGCACTCAAGTGTATCAAGGAAAGAGTAGGGCATCATTATAAAATTAGATATGGAAAACACATTTGATAGAGTTAATCTATCCTTCCTATCAGCAGTCCTCAAGAAATTTGGATTCTCAAGTGAGATAATAGAAGTAATCAGAACTTACACAATAGGACCATGGATCGCCCCTCTTATCAATGGAAGGTCGAGTGTGTTCTTCCAAAGTTCTCGGGGATTGAGACAAGGATGCCCTTATCCCCATTTCTTTATATAATAATGGCAGACTCATTGAGCAGAACTCTTGAAAAGTGCAGAAGAGAATGCACATTAACTGGCCTCTCTATAACAACCTATGGAGTCAAAAGTACCAATCACTCATTATTTGCAGATGATACACTATTGATGGGAGGGGCTTCTTTCATAATAGCCCAAAGGATAAAAAGAGTGTTGAATAATTTCATGGAGGTTTCAGGAGGACTCCTAAACAACAAAAAATGTAGAATCTATGGTTGGAATGCGCCTCCACGCACTCTTCAACGAATATCTCAGATTTTGGACATTCCCTTTCAAGCAAGATGGAGTCATTTCCTCTATCTAGGCCTCCCTATATCTAAAGAAAGCCTGAAGACAGAACTGTGGAACAACCACATTGAGAAAATGAAAAAAAAAAAAAGATACAAAATTGGGGGATGAATTGGCTCAATTTAGCAGGCAGAGTGATCTTAATTAAGTCAATGCTCACAGCTCTCCCAATCTATCAATTTGTAGCAATTTTAGCACCAGCTAGCATACACAAGCAAATAGAGTTAATAATAAGGGGATTTCTATGGCAAGGAGGGAAATCTGAATCAAAAAAGTTCAGCTTAGTAAAATGGGATCAAGTAACCTTGCCATATGAAAAAGGAGGTATGTCCATAAGACTCCCTGCTCATTTGAATTTGGCTCTAGGGGCAAAAATAGCATGGAGGCTTATCACAGGGAAGGACTGTTGGTGGAAGCAAGTCTTGGAATCTAAGTATATGAATCATGCTCGATCTCTCCTTCTAGTAGAAGGCACCCCGATCATGCCATGCTCTCAAGTTTGGAAACTAGTCAAAAAAAGTCCTCCCTCTCATCAAGGAGCACACATCTAAACTCCTTGGGAATGGAAAAGGTATTAAATTATGGGAAGATAGAATAATGGGGAACCCTCCCCTAGCCACTCATTCAAATCTCCAAAATTTAAGAAGATGGATGAGCTCAAAGGGAATAAGCACATTGGAAGCAATCTCTCTTTGGAAAAACAGTAATTGGGTAGATTGGAAGATCCCCATCCTCATTCAAAACCTCAAAAAAAATGGGACTCTTTAATCATCCTTCTCAAGGGAGCTGCTCCAATTAATCAAGATTCCCAAGATTCATTTATATGGGATCCTAATGGAGGAGAGTATTTGGTGAAATTAGGATATTTAACTATTCAAGCACAACAAGATAAATAAGATTGGGCACCTTGGAGGATGGTGTGGAAAACTGAAAGCTTGCCAAAGGTAAAAATATTCATCTGGACTCTACTAAAAGGCAAAGTCCTAACTGCAGATAATCTCAAAAAGGGATTTTCAGGGCCCTCCAGGTGCCCTTTGTGCTTAATGGCTGAAGAAAGCATTCAACACCTCTTTCTCGATTGTCCCTTTGCAAAAGAATGTTGGAACCTCCTAGTAAGTCCCCTGGAGATCGATCTGAATCTATCCCAGCCTTTTAATGACTTCTTTACAACTTGGAAAAGGGAATCCCTACTCTATTAAAAAAAGCACTCCATCAGAAGGTATTAGACAAGTCTCCCTTCCTTCTTGTGTTGCCAGCTTTGGTTAGCAAGAAATAAACAAATTTTCAATAACCGCCCTCTAGTCATCAGCAAAGTATTGTCTACGACTTGGGGTCTTACATCTAAATTCCCACCTTCAAAAGGAATGAAAGCAATTGACACTAATCAACTACAGCAAGAGGAGAGAAGTTGGATCAGCTATGCAATTAACAGGCCTACCTGGCCAAGCACCCCCAATTTAAAGCCATCACTTCAAGAATGGAAAATTAGGCTAAAAATAAAGAATTCATCCTTTGGATGAAAAATTTAAACAGGCCCTGCCTTTTCTTTCATGGTGCTTCAAAGGCAAATCCAGCCAAAGCAGGAGCTAGTGGCATCCTCCTAGAACTAGGTGGAATTAACCCTATCACCTATGAATGGGGACTTGGAAGAAACACAAACAACAGGGCAAAGGCATACAGTTTGTTGTTGGGCACAATGATCCTCAAAAAAAGGAATATTCAGAATCCAGTCATAATGGGTGACTCGGCTATAATCATTCAACCTATGGTTAAAAGAAGCAAGCCAGCAAATGCTGCTCTTTGCCAATCCATAACAAGAATCAGACAAAATCTGTTAAATTTGGGCCAAGTTTCCTTCAAGCACATTCTGAGAGAAAACAACAACTCAACTAACACCCAGGCCAACTCGGCAGTGGCACGGCCTCCTGGTGAATCTCGTATTCTTCATGACATTATACATATTCCAATTCCATAAAATATCCTTCAAACCAATCCTGCCTTTGTCACATCGAATATATGGATAGGAATTTGACTAAAACTATAAATAATCCTCCTTCTCTGAAAACATATCTCTCTCAAATCCTTCTTGTACCCCTCTCCTGCTCCTGCTCGATTTCCAAGTCTAACGAGCTCCCTCAGTTTTCTCGTGACTCCTCATCGACCTTATCCTCTCCTCAACCTATCCTTTGTTTTCTCCTTTATATTTGCCTCTTTTTTCGCTCCATCTTTCATCTTCTATCGTGGCTTCCTCTCCCCCTTCAGTTCCAATTTCTCCCCTTCATTTGCGTTTCCCATTGCGCATCAGCCTCCCTTTGCTTCTTTGTTTGCCTTTCTCTCCCTCTCCCGCAGGCCTGCGTCCATCTATCCAGCATCCCTCACGTTCTTCTGCTTGTCTCATCGCATCCAAGCTGCTCTCAGCCTCATGTCTTATCCTCTGTCATCTTATTCAATATCTACCAACATGGAGCACTCTCTACAGATCTCTCATCCTCCTCCCTATCGAAGTGATCCCTTGTTATCTCCAGACATCAGAGAAGAGCTAAGCCATCCCTCTACTCAGCAATGGAAATGAATCCTCTTGATAGAGCTTCCCAAAATGACAAGTGCGTAGTATGCAGAGCAAATAAATTTATGATAGATCAGCTCTGCGAAACAGTGAATGATATAAGGCAGCAATCGAAGTCAGAGAATTATTTTCTGAAAAAGCAGCTTAATGATCAGAATACTGAAATTGCTTCACTCAAGAACAAGTGCTCACACCTTGGGGAATCAATCAACTATCTCAAGGGACTCATCATAATCCAAATTGGTGAGAACTCAAACTACCAGGGCAGCAAGATCAAGTCTCAGCAAGAACCATCAGTCAATCAGTTCTAGAAGATCAAAGCAGTGATACTAATGCGGCATTCTCGCCAATTATCATAAGTTTTTCACATGTTATGTAAATGTAAATTTTTGCTTAATCAGTTTGTAAGACAATATAAGCAGAATGTAGTAGGAAATCCAGGCAATTTTGGATCCAAAGCTCGGGGTAGTCAAGACTGTGCTCCCTATTCTTCCTCTAAAAGTGCGCTAATCTCCAAAAAACTATCCATAATGGGAGCTTGCTCCATTTTCCTTTTGGAATAGAAATCTCAATATCCGAACCTGTTAAAAAAGAACATATATATATACATACACTAAATTACCAATATGTTGATACTAATTATTAATCTTATTTATCCTTTTTTTAGGCATTTTAGGTTTTCTGTCTATTATGTTTTTATGGCTAGGGTTCCCTACCATTGGTTTTCATCCTCCTCTTCTTTTCTTGTATTTATACATCTTCCCCTCTCCTCCTCTCAACCATTCAGTCCTGATGATGGACCCTGTTCTGGAGTCTAAATGTAGACTACAAATGATTGTGGATCAAATTCCAAACTCAAATTCTTCAAATTTTTCGATGTATTTATACCTTTAGGTAAATCAATTTGTGTCCTGACATAGTTAGAAAATTTTGGTCTTTGTTCTCACACAAGCCTATCTCAATAGTAGAAGATCTCACTTTTGTACCTTTTGATGTAAGGTTATGTCCCAAGCACAAATTTTTTGTTGATTTAAATTAAATTTCAGCATTATTGAATAAAAAGTACCATTGGGATTTTAATTGGCAAATAAAATTAATTTAGCGGAAGTAAAATAAACAATCAATTTCCACAAAAAATAAACAAAAATATTTGCCCTTCTAAATCTGTCTTTCATTTAATTAATTTCCAAGCATAAAAGAGCTCCCTTATTGGCAAATAGTCCACTCATAAAATAATATTAGCTACAACAAATTTATGGGAATAAACTCAGCAACTATATAAGTTGTACAGGCCTCCCAAAATTTCTGAATAACCACAAACCTCTTGCTCACTGCTGATGTGACCCAAACAGCCTGTGTGCCCCCTCTAGACTATTATAAAGTCATGCTGCTAATTAAATTTGAGCCCTGGTCTGTTGTGCAACAGTCATAAGGCTTGACTTGTGTCTCAACCTGCTCAATTTGCCCCTGTACAGCCACAGCCTCCACACTTGGATGATTTCCCTTGTTGCCACACACTACCATTGTATTCTTGCTGTTGCACACTTGGATGAATGTCCTTCTTCACCCAGTCATTGAGATTTTATTGTCTCACTGCGTCTTGTGCTCACTAATGTGTCTTCTCCCTTAGCCTAGCCTTATTTTCATAAGTTTGAGTTATGAATAAATCCACAACCCTAATCTCCAAAGTAATTGACGTTTGAGATTAAATCTCAAATTCACTTGAGATCAATGGGTGAGACTTATCTAATTCACTAATGCAAACAACGTTGCATTTCATTAGATTAAACTCACTTTTCTCATAAAAAAAATATTTGAATAATTAAAGTAATTGCTAACATTAAGAATCAATTAGACGACTTCCACACATCTAGACATTTAAACCTGTGTAGAAGTAACTGTCTAACCTACAAACATCAACAATGACCAAAGTTTAGACAAATAGACATTTAAACCTGTGTGGAAGTACCTGTCTAACCTACAAACATCAATAATGACCAAAGTTCAGACAAATGGGGTTCGTGTCTTCTGAATAATTATGTCTCAAATAAGTCATTGAAAAACCAGCCTTCATTGATGAGGTTTGATAAAAAAAAATGTTTCTGGATTGCAATGCATGAGTGGGTGGCTCCACCGGATTGCATGGGAACTCTATTAAAGGGCTAGGGGATTTGGACTTGAAAGCTCCTTGGGGGTCAATATATCTTTCTTTAGGATCCCTACTAGATATTGAGTAGGGTCCCAGGGACACAATTCCAAACCATAATATATCTGGTGATTCTACTCCAAAACCTTCATTAGCTCTGGATGAAAAATGGAGGGATGTTGTCAAAAGGACCTTTCAATATTTGCTCTAAGGCTCCTTTAGGTGCAAACTGTGGGAAATATGAGGAAGGCCTTGGACCCAATACAGGTAAACAGGAAAAGGTTTGGGTAGGGGCAAAAAGTAAAACCTGTCCTTAGCCCAAGAAAGAGCAACCATTGAGGCTATGGGAGGAAAGCAGACAATATTAACAGGGGTTCTTAGAGCATTTACAACCTAATTCCCCCTTTCCCAGTGGTTTGTCTAACTTTAAATGTTAAAGGGTTAGGCGATCCCAAAATAGATTTCCTTCAAGAGACTGATAGAAGTATATAATCCTAACATCAATAGGTTCGAAGAGGCTATATGTGAAGGGAAAAATGTGGTTCACGATTTGGAAAATTTGATGCAAAAGCAGCTACCAAATGGGCTAATGAAAAAAGAAATCAAGATAAGGAGGAGCTCAAGGAGATTGAATGCCAGCTCAAACAATATTATCGAGATGAGATGTTGGATTTTGAATGTGAGGAGTTTAAGGAGGTTGTCATTATTTTGGAATTTCAAAAGATAACGCTTCTTGAAACCCCCAAAGAGGCTGAGTGGAGACTCGAGAGCAGGGATTTTTGGCTAGTCTACAGATATGAAGATACAAAAAAAAATCACCATTATGCAAACACCACAGAAGCAGTGCCAATAACATTTGGAGGATGCACAACAAGGATGGAGAAGAGGGAAACAACTTTGAAGATATAGGAAAGTTGGGAGTGGAACATTTTGGGAATGTTTATAAGGAAGATAGTAGAGCTACTACCGTTGAGGTGGTAAATATGACAGCAGTCTTCCCCAGTTTTGTAAGTGACAAGCCATGTAACTTGGTTCGAATTTGAAATCAAGTTAATTCGGCATTAAATTTGACACACTACAAAATTTAAAAAATAAAAAATATATATCCCTGTGGGCAAAGGACTCTATGGCTACAGCCTGCAGGGAGGAAACTCGTCATGCATAGGACTCTAGAACTGGGTTGGGCACATTTCAAGAGGAGTATGCAGCTGCGGGAGGAAATACGTCAAGCAGAGGAAGCTAGAATTGGGTCTAGTGAACTAGCAGAACAGTATGCAATGTTACTTAGGATGCCAACCAGAGGGAGAGGTTTCCATGTGAAAACTGCACAAAACAAGTAGTGGCTACGAATTTTTTTTCTTTGTAGAATTTGGAGGCTGAATTTTTTAAATATTTTATTTGCTTTGAAGTCCAAACTTGAGCTTTAGTTCATGTTCCAATTGAGATTCACAGAATCTGGGTTTAAAAAATTCAAATTACCTTCAAATTTGATGAATTTCAAATTTTGAGGAAAAAGTTCACCAAATGCGATGACAAAGGTAAGAAGTAAAATGAGGTTCTGATGGAAGAGGCAAGGAAGAGCTTCAAGTAGTACTACACAACTGTCAAAAAGATAAAAGTGCTGGACGGTTAACCTATAGAATATTCCTTGGGTTTCTGTGATTTGATAGAGGATGAATTAATTAAAGTTACTTAGGATTCCAAAGCTAATGGTAGAATACTTGCAGATTTTGAACTCAACCTTTACAACTTTGAAACTAGAATTTTCAAATCCAAGTTCCTTCACAAAATTTATACCCATTTCCCCATTCAATTGTATTTACAATATAATTACTAAAATTATTGTCTAAAGGGTTAAGGCCCTTTTGTCTGATACTATCTCTCAAGAACATTTTTAGGCACTTATCTGGAAGACAAATCCATGAGGCTATCAGGGTGGCACGGGAGGTTCTTCATTCTATAAAATCTAAGAGGATGCCCACCATAATTGTAAAAAATGATCTGTCAAAGTTTTATGACAGATCTAGTTGGTTATACCTTGGGTTGATGCTGAGTCATGTTGGATTCTACTTGCCTCTTTCCAATTGGGGTATGAGTTGTATGACTTCTATTTCTGTTTCTATTTTAATCGATGGTGTTGCTACAGGATTTTTCAGATCAGGAAGAGGTAGAGACAAGGGTGCTCCCTGTCAGAGTGACACAGGAGGTTCTTCATTCAATAAAATCTAAGAGGATGGCAACCATGGTTGGAAAAATTGACCTGTGAAAGGCATAGGACAAATCTAGTTGGTTGTACCTTAGGTTGATGGTGATTCATGTTGGATTCTACTTGGCTCTTTTCAATTGGGTTATGAGTTATATGACTATTGTTTTCGTTGCTACTTTAATCAATGGTATTGCTACAGGATTTTTCAGACCAGGGAGAGGGTTGAGACAAGGGTGCTCCCTGTCACCCCTGCTCTTCCTTATTGTAGTAGAAGGACTAGGTAGGTACTTGAATGTGGTTAAAAGGGCAGGAAGCTTCAAAGGGATCAAAATGGGGAGAAGACTTCGTATCTGTCTCACCTTTTGGTTGTTGACAATATAATTACCTTCTATGATGGATCTAGGAGGGATGCATGTAAGTTAAAAGAGATCTTGGAACTTTATTGCTTGGCTACCATTATGATAATAAACTCTGCAAAATTTATAATTTATTTTGGGGTATTCCTAATAAAGAGAAGAGGTTTATGCTCAGTAATTTCCCTGTCAATAGATGCATCTGCAAAATGGACAGGAGTACCTTTGCTTTATCATCAAGCCAAATGATTATGGTAAGAAGGATTGGGCTTGGCTAATTGCAAAAGTTGAAAAGAAATTCTCTGCCTGATGTTTTAGATGGATCTTTAGGGAGGGAGGGTAGGAAACATTGACGAAATTTGTGTTAGAATCCAATCCAGTATATTGGATGTCCTTTGCCTTCATTCCTACAGGGCATTCTTGATAAGCTTAGGCATATTAGTTTCAGGTTCTTGTGGACAAGTAGGAAGGAAAAGAAACACATTCCTCTTGTTAAACAGGATAGATTCACTATTCCAATGTAAACAGCAAGGTAGGGATTAAAAAACTGTTAAATTTGGCAACTGGGGCCAAAACTCCACCTTGGACAGCTCATATGATGCAGCTGATATTTTTATTGGATTCCTCTTTCTGAGAGGTGTAGGATTGATCTCATTCTGACATGTACAAATGGAAATATGAATTTATTTTGTTTATGGACAAATTTTCAAGGTCGGCCAGCAATCTAATGTAGGCTCAGAAACCCAAAAGACATGTCTTTTCATCTTCAACGTTGCATATAAATAGAAGGTGCATCTACTTCATTTGGACATCATTCATCTCACACATATTTCTCTCTCCTCGTCTGATTGGGTTGTACAAACTTCAGGCTGCCTTCTTCTCCTCCACACGTGCGAAGTTTGACTGCGATTTTCTGTTTCCAGCATTGACCAAGTTGCAGGAAGTTTGACTAGCGTTGACCTTGTTTGACTGTGATTTTTGTGGGATTATTTCTGTTTGAGCAGGCCGCATTCATTGACATGGAAATATTTTCTGTGTTGTTTGACCAGTGTTGACTGCAGCAAGTTTGACCACAGGTTTGACTCTGCGTTGACCGAGTTTGACTGATATTTTTGGGACTGTTTTGGGCTGATTCGGACTGTCCTTGGAGGCCGAGTTGACTGGGTTTGACCGAGCTAGTTTGGAGGAAGATTTCTGTTAAGTTGACCAGCATTGACTTTCTGGTTAGGGCATCCTGTTGACTGCAGTTTGACTGGACAGATTTGACTGTGATTGGGCAAGTGAATTTTGTATATTGTACTCTCTCTCTGTTGAACTTTTGAAGAATAATAAGAAGACTTGATCAAAGGGTTTCCCCACATTGGGGTTTTTCCCTGGCATCCACCAAATATTATGTCTTCTTGTCTTCCGCTTTTTATTTATGTTCTATCTACATTTACTGTCATATTAATGTGATTGCTAATCTGGAAATTGATATTGGGCTAATAAGAAAAATTGAAGTAAATTGCTCTTAAGCATAGAACATACCATTGTTATCTAAAATTAACATGGTATCAGAGTTGAGGTGAAGACAAAGCCCAAGCAAGAGTGAGAAGAGAAATCACTGAAATTTGTTGAGAAGGACAAGAGTCAATGGCCTCCGCATCTTACTTCAAGCCTGATGACAAACTCAATGATAAGTCTGATTATCATGCATGGAAGATGTCTCTTGATTCGACTTTGGAAGAGCAGGATGTTATGGACTACGTGTAAGGAAAGATCACTGAACCTCCTTCAAATGCACCGGTTGCTAAGCCAAAGTACAAGAAAGATGAAGTCAAAGCTAAGAAGATCATCAGGGATTCTAGTAACAAGCATTTGGTTGCATACATCTCCGATTTGAACACATCTAAGGATGTATGACAGATTGGTTGGCATGTTCAAAGTTAGCAATGCAAACCAAGTTCTTTTTTTCAAGAGCAAGTTGAAAGACATAAAGAAGGGAAGAGGTGAAGATATCCAAACCTACTTCATGAAGATTACCGAGATCAAAAATGATCTTCTTTCAATTGGAAAAATTATTGCTGATAGGGAGCTCACTCTCATTGCCCTTGGAGGTCTCCCTCATGAATGGCATGTGTTCTACACTACTATCCTCAACAGTGGCAGGGTTTCAGGTTTTGATGAATTGTTGACTAGATGCACTCAAGAAGAGACAAGGATGATGGAGAGAGACATGCCTTGAAATAGGAATGAACTTACTGCATTCTCCGCTCATGTTAAAAAGAATAACAATGCAGGTTCAAAGAAGCAATGTCAAGGAAGACTGGATTCAAAGATGGAAGGAAGGGAAGATGCTTCATTTGTAACAAGTTTGGCCACTGTGTTGGGGAGTGTCCTAAAGAAGGGATACACTTCATGAGGATGACAACCACAACCACAACAATTTCAAGGCAACAACATTCAAAGGAATGGCAGATTCAACAACAAAGGAAAAAGGAATGCTCCCGCTACTCAACATGGAAATGGTCGACCTCCCAAAAGATCAAAAAACTCTAGGTATGATGAATCTAATGTTGTAGATATTAAGCAAAAAGAATTTTATCTTATATTTGCCCTCTCTACTGCCTCTCCACCGGATACCCTGGGAAATTGGTTGATTGATAGTGGTGCTTCAAAGCACTTCACTGGGTATAAGGAAGCTCTTTCAAATCTGATAGAAAAGGATTCAAATTTGGAGATCATTCTTGGGAACAACGCCACCTATTCCGTGAAGGGAGTTGGAAATGTTACTCTTCAATTGAATCAAGGTAACACCATTCATCTACAAGAAGTACTATATGTACCTGATCTAAAGAAAAACCTAGTATCTATCTCAGCGATGGAAAACAAAGGATTCAAGGCGGCATTCATTGATGGAAAGGTATGTGTTTGGAATAGAAATTTAAAAGAAGCATTTACTCTTGGATTCAGGGTTGATAGCCTATATCAAGCTGGAGGAAGCCCATTGGGAGCTATGTATTGCGATGCATCTCTTCAATCCGAATTATGGCACCGGAGGTTTTCTCATCTACATTATAAGGCTCTACCCGATGTGAGGAAGATGGTCACAAGTATGTCCGAATTTAAAGTAGAACATGAAGGTGTTTGTCAGGGATGTGTCGAAGGAAAACATACAAGGGGACCATTCCCCTCAAGTGATACCAAGACTACCAACATTTTTCAATTGGTTCATTATGATCTATCTATATTATGTTATCTTTGTGGATGACTTCTCTCGCAAAACTTGGATATATTTTTTGAAGAAGAAGAACAAAGTATTCTCATGGTTCTGTTCTTTCAAAGCCTTGGTCGAAAATCAAACCGGGAAGAAGATCAAAATATTGAGGACCGATAATGGAACCGAATATGAATCAAATCAGTTCAATGACTATTGTAGAGAAGTTGGCATTAAGAGGGAGACTACTACTACATAAACTCCTGAGAAAAATGGTGTTGTTGAAAGGAAGAACTGTTCTATTATAGAAGCCACTCGTGCCATGCTTCATGATTAAAGCCTTCTGAAGTTCTTATGGGCGGAAGCTACCAACATTGTTGTGTACGTTCAAAATAGATGCCCTCATCAAGCGTTGGACTCCAAAACTCCCGAAGAAGTTTTCACCAATAAGAAACCTGATGTTTCTCACTTTAGAATTTTTGGTAGCCCCGTATATTTTCATGTGCCGAAAGAAAAGAGAAGCAAATTGGAAGCATCTGAGAAGAAAGGAACATTTGTGGCCTACAGTTAAACTTCTAAGGCATACAAAATCTATGTGCCTGGACAAAGAGAAGTGAAGATAAGTCATGATGTCACCTTTGATGAAGATGTTGCCCTTGGAAAGATTAGTAACCTTCCTATTCCAAGGAAGGATAAAGAAGAAGATACAGGAAAGCAAGGAGAACCATAGGATGAGCCAATGCCCAATGTTGAAGAACCAATGGATCCCATTGATCCACCTCCTAATGAGCCCTCCTCCTCAAAAAGGAGATTCTCATGGATTAGAGAAACTCTCGAAGATGTTGAGAGACATATTCCACCAAAGGGGGACTGTTGGGCATGGAATCCCCCCCAAGGCATGTTTTGGGGCTCAAAGCCCAAGTTTTGACTTAATCTTGTTGTAAACACTCCGCGAATTGTGGGCACGGAACACGAAATGTATGATAGAGTCACAGGATTGTCCGCCCTAGTCTTGTAATGTAATGTCGGCCTACCCATGGTCCGCGGACCATGGGATTGTATAAATAGAGTGAGGCTCTAAGGGTAAAAGATAACTAACTACAGCGAAGTAGAAGCGAAGAGCAAGTAAGTTTCTAAGTGTGTCTTGGGTCGTAGACTAGGAGAAGGCTCTACAGCTGAGTGCGCAAAGGCCTAGTAGTCCGCAGCTGAGTGCGCAGAGGCCTAGTACTAAGTGCGCAGGGTGGAGTCAAGTCTGTAACTGGGGAAAATAATAAAGAGAAGTTTTTATCTTAATTATGTGTATCTATTCTTGGGTTATTACATGTTTGATATAAATTGCAACTATACTGGTTATTTACTGCGCGCACCTGTATGAATGATTTATATTGCTACGTATAACTTAAAGCATGCAAGTAGGCTGAATTGATCAACTAACAGTGGAATACTAGTAAGGACTTGGGCAATAACAGCATTCGGCCCCCGAGTAGGGCTGTGCGAAGGCAGCATCTCAGGCTGCGAGGTACGGGTAAGTGTACGTAGCGACGTGCGTGCAAGGTCGAACCGCGGACCACTTGAACTCATCAGACATCTCCAGGGTGTGGAAACCTGGTTCTAGCACCCTCCTATACTACTTCGGGTGAGACCTCAGTCCACGCTCCGCGGACTGTTGCCGAAAGGGCCAGTAGTACCGGGATTTGTTTGGCTAAATCACCTCTGAACCTGGGTCAGGCCCCAACAAGCCAACAAATGGTTCCGTTGCCGGGAACGGAATCTGCATAAGAGATGTCTGATGTCGTGTCAGACAAAGAAAGAAATTGAAGAGTGGCTGGACAAAAAGATTCACGAATTCGCGGTGCAAGAAAACAGGAATCCGTGAGTATCAAAGGAACAGTGGTTAGAGCGCTACTTATATATGGAAATCCACGAAATTTTCTTTGCATCCTTCCCCCTGAGTTGTACGAGTGGATCGCGAAGCTAGCAAACAGTCAAGGAAGGTGTAGGCTCAACAAACCTATTGTGTGGACTCCAGAGTTGGTGCGCAGACTGGAAACATCAGGAGATAAGATCGCACGCACTATGGACCATTGGCTCGATCGAATTATAGGAGGGTTTATCACCGAGTTCGCAATAGATACTTCAGTTAGCTACAGCGAGGCAGAACGACGCTTCCTCAAAGGGCCGCGAGGTAAGTACGTTAAATATTTGAACACTTGAATTAAAATGCTATTGTGTGAAAAGCGGGTTATGCAAATAAATTGATGTTTGGGGCTACGCGAAGTGAGAGAATTTATAGAAGCGAAAGCAATGCAGAGATAGAAACTAGCCCCTTGATTTCGCCTCAGCGAGAAAGCGAGGAAGAGCTCACAAAGGTTTCACCAAGAAGTGTGATCAGTCTGATAAGGCAGCAAATTCCGCGCATACCACCCCCACCTACACCACCACCAGTTTCACCCTCTTCACCCCCATCTCCGCCCACACCACCTCCGCCACCACCACAGTTCAATATGGCAAGCGCAATAAAGTTTCCGATGTTCAAAGGAGTAGGGAACGAAGATCCAGACCAATTTTGGTTCGTGGTAAAGGCTGTATGGGAAGCACAAGGAGTCATGGATGACAACATAAAGAAGGCAATGCTGGTAAGCGCGTTGCAGGATCGCGCATTGACATGGTATATTAAGCATTCCAATGACAAAAATGCAAGGATCGCGGATATCCAAGCTGCGCTAAACAAGGAATTTAGCAAGCCAAAATCAGAGACACAATCGATCATCGGGTTTAAAGAAATCGCGATGCTTCCAGGCGAGACCCCCTGGGAGCTGGATCAGATACTGAAGGGTCTGATTCGCGAAGCCAATATGACCTTGACGGATGGAAAACACCACGCATGGTTTGTAGCATCACTAACGCTGCATCTAAGGACCGCACTGCCACAATAGAAACTATCCACTCAGGCCGAAGCTATGGAGATTGCAATGGGACTGCACGAGACCCCGATACAAGATCCTAGTCTGGGAGTCCAACAGATCCACGCGCAGTTGAAAAACCTGTGTCTAGAGATGTAGAGTTTGAAACAGGATAGGACAACTCACCCAAAAGCGTGCAAGGAGGTATGGTGCATAAAGTGCAAAGGCCAGGGACATGATAAGGACCATTGTCCAGTCTTCGCGAACTACCTGGCGAGAGGACGACCAACGCCATTGAGACCAGAGGCACAAGCAGGACCGAGCGCGGCGCCTACATTATGGTGCACGATTTGTCAAATAGGAGGGAAGCATGCTACAAATAACTGCCACCTATTACAGAAGTATACGCAGATGTCCCAACAATTGTTTTGTAATTTCTGCAAATCAGTAGGCCATGATGAGCACACCTGTAGAAGTTATGAACTGATGATGGATCGGACTCCTACCTACAGAGTTCAGACTGAAACGCGAGCCCTCGATCAAAATGTAGGGATGGTGTGCACTGGATTTCAGGGGCGCGGACGAGGTCGAGGTGGAATGGGACCAAGAAGGGGTCGCAGACAACTGATTTGTTACAATTGCAGAGGGCCAGGGCATTATGCCCGCGATTGTACAAATCCGACGAGAGCATCATGTTTATATTGTACCCAGTTTGATCATGAGACGAAGGACTGCCCCACACTGATAGCAAGGTTGCGCGATAAAGGAACACTCCAGCCTCCACCGACTCAGAACCTGCAAATGATGAGGTTTGAGCTGCGCGAAGAGGACCCGAATGTAAATATCGTGCTTCGAAGTGGTATTACGACAGGAGATGACAAAGGTAAGCAACCAGAAGAGAGTGCTTGGGTTTGCAAGGCTCCAACAAAGGAACCAGAGTTTGATTTGGAGCGCGCAAAGGAGACATTCATGGAAGCTAAGAAGAGCTTCATGGAGGCCTCCACTTCAGGTAGTAAAGACAAACTAGAACCAGAGATGGACCCATCAATGCTCACTACCTTTCTGGAGACATGCATGAAGCTGCTGCGCGATAGCAAGGTTGTGAAGGGACTGCAAGAACTCATCACTAGGTGCGTCGGGTTAGGAGAACTGCACGTAGTCTGGAAGCTCGAAAAGCACACAACGCGAACAGGAAGGGAGATGAGATTGAGTACGCAAATCGGGGAATATAAAATGGATCAAGTGATTTTGGATTTAGGATCGGACACGAACGTCCTACCAAAGCAAACATGGGAGTGCATGGGCAGGCCCGCGTTGCAATGGTCTCCTATTCAACTGCGAATAGCAAACCAACAAAAGATCCTACCGATGGGAAGATTGCAGGGAATAACGGTAGATATCAAAGGTGCCAGCGCGCTTGCAGATTTCGAACTGATAGAGATTGTTGACAACAGCAATCCATATCCCGTGCTACTGGGGATAGATTGGGCCACTGACATGAAAGGAGTGATAAATCTAAAGAAGCGCAAGATGATTTTTGAGAAAAAGTCACTACGCGTAATGGTACCTTTAGACTCTACGGAAGGATCGCGCTACACAGAGCCAGTACGCGACGACGAGAGCGACGACGATCTAGACTGTATCTACAAGATAAATGCTCGGGAACAGGATTGCAGGATGGCAGGATTTTGTGGGAGCGTGAAAGCTCCTGCACCTGAGATTCGGACGAGGAAATAGAACGATGGAAAAACCAGTTACACGAGGTAACCACGCTCAATTGCAACATGATGGTAAGATTACTGCATTGCGTAACAACAGAGGTAAGAGATATGCCTATGTATGACAGGTTGACAGCGGTAGATGATTTCCTGAACAAGTTTGAGAGAGAAGTGCCAGAATAGCAGCATTTCGATGCTCTGAAATGGGTACTGCGTGCTACGCCCGCAAGGTGGTGGGGTACGCATCAGCAAAATTTTAAAGACTGGCGCGAATGCAGAAGGATGATGCTCATACGGTTTGGAAAGCCTTAGATGCGGATGGAAGCCGGGTATGATGGACGAAACAGCCTGCGCACCCACCTCTCCCGATGGGTACAGGCATATGGTACGCAACCTGCACGAATGCCCACCATCCTCATGATAGGAAACGGGACCAACAAACAGGAGCAGGCAAGAAGATGGCGCGAACAACGAAGTAGGGTAAGACCAAGCGCGCCACAAATTATCCGCGTGGAATCCTTTGACAAAGTATGCAAAATATTGGACATGGTCCACCATGTGAGACGCACTTACTGGGATATGTGCGTACCAATGGTTCTATGGGCTTATAGGACCATGTGCAAAACCTTGACCACGCGAGCACTTCCGACGCTGAAGTATGAAGCAAATGCTATAATCCCTATGGAGCAGGCAAAGCCTAGTCCGCACATGACAGCACCCGTAGATACAACAGTTCGCGAAGCCCAGAAAGAAGGAATCACACAGTCGCAAGAGACAGAACACATGAGACTTGAGGAAGAAATCCAACAGGGAAACCTTAGACTTCGCGAACTTGAAAAAGAAAGGGTACGGTTAAGAGAGAAAAGCGCTTTGATAGACGCAGAGGTCAAGAAGCTGGAAGACGAGATAAAGGAAGAGTTTCTCGCCGAGAAAACTAGGATGATAAGGCAAGGTGCATACGATCATACTGACAAGTTTGAGAACTATCGTCGTGAATTGGTTAGTCTGATGCCTTGGCTTGGACCGCATATCGTCAAGCGTAGTGACCAGGGTAGCACATTGCAAATGAGGAAGTGCGCAACCATAGAAGGTGGGGATTCTCCAAGAACCGTGATAGAGGACAGGATGGCGCTCCACACGGGTGGTGTGACCACCTGACTAGCCAAGGGAAGGACAGTCTTAGCACTCCAGGCAGTTGGAAGGAAGCCTGGGAGCTGCGCAATGTTGGAGATGTGCGCAAAAGCATAGAGTCACAAGGTCCGCAACCGCACACAAGGGACTGTGCTACCGCACAGATTGGCCAAAAAGTGACCGTTGAAGTCACTATTCACGATGGAATGATCGACTTGATGCCAAATGGAGCGGGTGGCGGACATTTAAGACGCGATTTATGGGCAAGGTTCGGGAAAATCTGCCGCCAAGAAAGCATTAATGACTTGGAATTAGGGGTAATGGTCGAATTCGAATTCATAAGGCGCTATAAAATTCAAGGGGTTGCCTAGCAAACAACACTTGGTCATTTGAGAATTGAGTGATTGAGCAGAGCCCTGAGCATTGTGAGCCGAGCATTGATTGAGCCCCTGAATTCGCAAGTGACAGATTACAGCCCAGATACGATGATAGCAACTAAGGATGGTTTAGGAATAGAAGAGGTAACCGCCGAGGCCGCACAGACCCCAATTGTGGAGGATGTTCCAAAAGGTGTCGGGGTTGTGGCAGAGATCCCCAAATCACCGCGTACGCCAAGACCCAAGAAGGATAAACAAGCAATGGCTCCAGTACGCGTGTCCCCAAGGAACCTGTTGCGCAGCAAACTATCAATGGAAGAGAAGGGGAAAGTTGTCACGATAGAAACAGATGAGGAGGAAGAAGATTTGCAGGCCCTTATCATCGCAGAGGAAGAAGACGAAGGCATGGAGGAGGATATTCAACCTACACACTCTGCGACAAAACTGCCCGCATATGTCCCCCCGCAAAAAGGGAAGGCCAAAGTGCCCAAGGACCTGGACGAAACCAAGAGTTCACTCCAAACCCCGCTCCTCCCAGACGGCATTGTGTTTGAAGGCACGCACCTAGGCCGCGTGCCAACCATGAAGTTTGAATATTGGGACCTCGCTGACTACGAGAAGTTCCCTCACCTGGAGACTGGGAATCTCATGAAGCAGAACAGCATGGGGATGGTGACAACGTTAAAGCTGCGGAAGTGGCTGCGCAAAGTGGAAAAGGTTGGGCTACTGAACCTGTTATGGGTGCCGCATTTCCACCACGCCCCAATAGCCATTTTCATCATCAGGCAGTTGCTCTGCCTGGTGCATGATGGGTATCTATGGCTGGAGGAGCCTATCCCCATCATGGCAGACCTAATCCATCGCATTTCCCAGCGATCATACAAAGGAAATGACGTTGCGACCATATCGGAAGGGAAGGGCAATGATTTGGCCCTCGCGGAGGCCATGAAGACGATGTACAAGCTAGAGAAGAAGAAGAGGGGCTACGCCATCTCCAGCATCAAGGACAAAACGGTACACGTAGCAACACAAATCTTGGCCAGCAAAGTTATGCGAAAGTGTCGCACAGACGAGGTACCTGCACCGGTGATCGCACTAGCCAAGCAGTGTGCGGAGGGGGTCTAGTTTAACTAGGTTGAATTCCTCTGCACGAAATTCTTGAAGAATTGTCGTGAAGCCCAGGAGCAGGGTAAAACCTTCCACTATGTGTGGTTGTTGCTATCCATAGTGCTCGTAGCGAGGGAACTGCTAGAGGACAGTCAATTCCCCACAATTGATAGAGATTTACCAGAGGCCGCGAAGTACGCTTCGCTCTGGGCCACGAAGGATGCGAAAAGGATATGCGACAACAAGATCTTCTGGGTGCTCATGGAGATGAACATCCGAATGTGGATCAATCGGAAGCCGCGCTTGTTGCCCACGATGTACAACAGTCTGCAGAGTTTTGCAGAATTCAAAGTCGACATGCATAATATATACATTAGGGCGCACAAGGACACAATGAAGCAGTGGACGAAGCTACCTTTTGTAGCCACTGACGACGCCATTTTCACTATCTTGGAGGCATGGCCTCCGGAATGGCGCGCCCCAAATCTTGTAGAACTCGAGAGGGCAACAGCACAGAAGAAGAAGGACGATGCCAAGCTGCACGTCACACAGTTGGCCGAGAAAAGGCAGAAGGAAACAGCAGTAGCTGAGGCACGGGCAGTGCGGGAAGCAGCACAAAAAGTCGCTGAGCAGAAAAAGGCCACAGAAGCAGCCGCAGCACAGGAAGCAACCGCGAAGGCGAGCGAGGGCCAAGCAACGCCCTCGCAAGGGCAGGAGGCAGAGGAAGCAGAAACAGCAGAAGGGAGCGTGGACCCAAGGACCGCATCCACACAGTTGAAGCGCCCACACACGGTAGAGAGAGCAGGACCGAGGAAGAAGGTCAAGGCCTCGAAATTGGCCATTGACCCGATCACCCTAACCAAGGGTGATCTCCATGACATCGGCGAGACAATGCGCGATGTCACCAATGAGGCTCTTCAGGATTTTATGCAGGAGCACCAAACTGTGTTGGGGGCCCTTAGGGCGCAGTTGCAGGAGTTACAGGTGCGTCCCCCTCAGGTGGGTACCCTTTCAACCCACCTCGCAGCAAGATCCTCGGCAGCAGAGTAGATGTTGCACGCACGGATGGCAAACACAATAGTGTTGCCGGAAGGGGCCCTAGTGACAGTGAATGAGGCCGATAGATTTTCGGTTAGCATGATGAAAGGCCTTGGCCTTAATCTGGCTACCCTTCCGTGTGAGACACTATATCTATTACAAGATGGGATAACGGCAAAAGATAAACATGGAACAACTCAACTTGCAGCGCGACAAATTGGTGTCGCAAAATTAGCAGTTGGTGCAGGTGGTAGGCGATGCTTGCCACAATGTCCCGAAGTTGGCTATCCCAGTAGATCTACCAACGGAGATGCGGATCAACAGACTAGCAGTATCCCAGTAGATCTACCAACGGAGATGCGGATCAACAGACTAGCAGTAGGAGTCCACGAGACCAGGGAAGAAACAACAAAGGTTCAGCTGGAGCTGAATCTTCAGATCGTCGAGTTGCGGTTAAAGGCACAGCCATCCACTCCCTCGAAAGTCAGAGAACAGCGTGCTAGCGCTATCACAGCGGGACTGGAGGAAATCGAAGGTGCAGTACAGGATTGTACCAACATGTTGGAACAAGCACTTGAGGTCCTCACAACTCTACAGGAGGACCCCAACATCCAGCGCTTGGAGACAGAAGCGCGAGAACTCCAACAGCAATACGACAGTGTCCGAGGAACTGCGCAGACAGTAGTCCTCACCCAGAGGCTTGCAAGGATGCAGCAAGCCAAAGCACTGAAGGAGCAGGTGGACACGGCGCAACACAAGGAGGTAGTTCTCAAAGCGCGCGTTCAGCCTTGGATCAACGAGGCTTTCACTATCACGACAAACATCGAAGGGAAGCTTGCGCACATACAGGGGATGCACACATTGATGCAGAGAAGCACCCCAGACACAGAGGTCTCAGAACAGCGGATGCAGCAGATCCAGCAAGCAGCAGCTCAGTGCATTGCGGACCTCAGTACAGTTCGAGAACAGTTGGAGGGACTCCGCGCCAAGATCGTCGTGCCGACCGAATGACTCGAGGGCGAGTCACGATGTTTGTGTTAGGGGCCTGTTGAGCATGGAATCCCCACCAAGGCATTTTTTGGGGCTCAAAGCCCAAGTTTTGACTTAATCTTGTTGTAAAGACTCCACGAATGTGGACGCGCAGCGCGAAATGTAAGACAGAGTCACAGGGTTGTCCGCCCTAGTCTTGTAATGTAATGTCGGCCTACCCATGGTCCGCGGACCATGGGATTGTATAAATAGAGTGAGGCGCTAAGGGTAAAAGATAACTCACTAAGGAATAGACAATGAAGTAGAAGCAAAGAGCAAGAGTCTAAGTTTCTAAATGTGTCTTGAGTTGTAGAGTAGGAGAAGGCTCTGCAGCTGAGTGTGCAAAGGCCTAGTAGTTTGCAGCTGAGTGCGCGGACCCCTGCAGCTGAGTGCACAGGGTGGAGTCGAGTCTTTAACCGGGGAAAATAATAAAGAGAAGTTTTATCTAATTTTGTGTATCTATTCTTGGGTTATTACATGTTTGATATAAATTGCAACTATACTGGTTATTTACTGCGCGCACCTATATGAATGATTTATATTGCTATGTATAACTTAAAGCATGCAAGTAGGTTGAATTGATCAACTAACAGTGGAATACTAGTAAGGACTTGGGCAATAACAACATTCGGCCCCAAGTAGGGTTGCGCGAAGGCAGCATCTTAGGTTGCGAGGTACGAGTAAGTGCATGTAGCGACGTGCGCGCAAGGTCATACCGCGGACCACTTGAACTCATCAAACATCTTCAAGGTGCGGAAACCTGTTTCTAGCACCCTCCCATACTACTTCGGGTGAGACCTCAGTCCGTACTCCGCAGACTATTGCCGAAAGGGCCAGTAGTATCGGGATTTGTTTGGCTAAATCACCTCTGAACTTGGGTCAGGCCCCAACAAACCAACAGGGGCATTTTGTGAAAGTAAGAAGTCGAATAGGCACCAAAAGTACTTATTTTCCACGTGCGCCATTGTTCAAACTGAGCCTTGCACATTCGAAGAAACTGTGAAACACCAAGTTTGGAAGGATGCTATGAACGAAGAGTATGAGTCGATTATGAAGAATGATGTCTGGGATGTGGTCCCTAGACCCAAGGAAAAATCCGTTGTCACCTTGAAATGGCCAGGTTTGTTGCTCGAGGCTTCTCTCAAAAGGAAAGTGTGGACTACGATGAGATATTTGCACCCATTGCCCAATATACCACCATCCCTTCGATTATAGCACTTGCTACCTCGCAAGGATGGAATCTACACCAGATGGATGTCAAAACCGTCTTCT
The DNA here is from genome assembly GCA_031772625.1 of Pinus tabuliformis. Lineage (NCBI taxonomy): Eukaryota > Viridiplantae > Streptophyta > Pinopsida > Pinales > Pinaceae > Pinus > Pinus tabuliformis. The sequence goes on along the minus strand of CM062807.1, from coordinate 766,053,229 downwards.
TGCATGGTTCAATTAAAGAGAAAGTCTATGTAAAACAACCCGAGGGGTTCGAAGTTCAAGATCGTCAGACACATGTATGCAGGTTGAAGAAAGCCCATTATGGGTTGAAGCAAGCTCCCCGAACTTGGTATGAGAGGATGGACAACTATCTGATGAAGCCGGATTTTACAAGAAGTGAAGCTGATCTGGACCTTTACTTTAAGGTTGAGAATGACAGACCTCTCATCTCGGTACTCTATGTGGAGGATCTCTTTCTGACAGGTGCAGACCCTCTTTTCCATCAATGTAAAAGGAAGTTGGCTTCCGAATTCGAGATGAAGGACCTAAGACTGATGCATTATTTCCTAGGATTGGATGTCTGGAAAAAGCCAGGTGAGATTTTCCTTTCTCAAGGAAAATACATTGTGAAGCTACTTGAAGATTTGGGATGGTGGACTACAAGTTCATGACTACTCCAATGGAACTTAACTTCAAGAAGTTATGCGGAAGTGTTGTTGGGCCCGATTTGGGAAATCCTTCTAAGCATCGTCAACTCGTGGGGGCCCTGATGTTCTTGGTGAACTCTCGTCCGAACATATGCTTTGTGTGAACACATTAAGTTAGTTTATGGTTGAGCCTCATCACATTCAATGGATTGCTACCAAGAATCTCTTGAGATATCTCCGAGGCACAATCACCCATGGACTGAGATACATTGTCGGGAATGTGAGGCTCCATGGTTATTCTAATGCTGACTGGGCTGGCAGTGTGGTGGATTGTAAGAGCACATCTGGATGTTGCTTCTCACTAGGTTCTGCTTCGATATCCTGGATGAGCAGGAAGCAGAAATCGATTGCTTTGAGCACCGTCGAGGCCGAATATATTGTTGCTAGTATGGCATCCTGTGAAGCTGTTTGGTTGAGGAAGCTCTTTAGTGAGTTGTTTGGACATGTGTTGGATACCACCGTGATCTTTTGTGACAAACAAAGTGGGATTCGTCCTTTTGAGAATCCCGTGTTTCATGACCGCTCCAAGCATATTAATAACAGGTACCACTTTATCCGGGATATGGTTCAACGGGGAGCAATACGGCTCCATCACATTGGGACTGATGAATAGGTCGTAGATATTCTTACGAAGCCCCTGGGGAAGGTCAAATTCTTAACCTTCCGTGAACGACTTGGAGTAGTGGAGAGACCCTCTTATGAGGGTCCTGTTTGATTTGAAGAGTGAGCTTTGAGAGCTCCGAGGGGCTTGGGGTACTTCTTGGAGCGACGAATGACCATAGGGTGAGTGGTTCACGTTCCCCTAATGGTGCGCGATGTACAGGGTGAGTGGTTCACCTTCCCTTGTGATACCCATGATGGTTGAGATATGCATAGAATGAGTGGTTCACCTTCTCCTATGGCATATGAACAGGATGAGTGGTTCACCTTCTCCTACTGATACATCCGACCAATGTAGTCTGGGACTCATGGGAAGTACCTCTCATCTAGCCAATGAGTAGGGGAATGAGGATAGGGACCATAGTACTACCGATGGATGCATCGTGTACTACCATACTCCATATGTTCGGATGTTTGATATTGATCTGGGATCAATGGAGACTAACTTCGGGTCAGTGGAGAGTGGTATGATACACTCTCGGTTATTGGAGACTAACTTCGGGTCAGTGGAGAATGGTATAACACATTCTCGATCATTTCTTCTTCATTATTTCTTCATAGTTCAACAGAGCAAAGCAGAGTATAACAGGGATGTCAGAGATGGTACTGATTGATAGATGATTTGGCAGGTGGAGTTCTTCCTAATTGAGAGGGAGTGTTAAATTTGACAACTAGGGCCAAAACTCCACCTTGGACAGCTCATATGATGACGCTAATATTTTTATTGGATTCCTCTTTCCGAGAGGTGTAGGATTGATCTAAAGATCATCTCATTCTGACATGTACAAATGGAAATATGAATTTATTTCGTTTATGGACAAATTGTCAAGGTTGGCCAGCAATCTAATGTAGGCTCAGAAGCCCAAAAGACATGTCTTTTCATCTTCAACGTTGCATATAAATAGAAGGTGCATCTACCTCATTTGGACATCATTCATCTCACACATATTTCTCTCTCCTCATCTGATTGGGTCGTACAAACTTCAGGCTACCTTCTTCTCCTCCACACGTGAAGTTCGAGTGCGATTTTTTGTTTCCAACATTGACCAAGTTGCAAGAAGTTTGACCAGCGTTGACTAGGCAACATTGACCTTGTTTGACTGCGATTTTTGTGGGATTATTTCTGTTTGGGCAGGCCACATTCATTGACACAGAAACCGAGCTTTTTTGTGTTGTTTGACCAGCATTGAACGCAGCGAATTTGACCGCAGGTTTGACTCTGCGTTGACTGAGTTTGATTGATATTTTCAAGACTGTTTTGGGCTGATTCGGACTGTCCTTGGAGGCCGAGTTGACTGGGTTTCACTGAGCTAATTTGGAAGAAAATTTATGTTAAGTTGACAAGCGTTGACTTTCTGGTTAGGGCATCTTGTTGACTGTTGTGTGACTGGAAAGATTTGACTGTGATTGGGCAAGCGAATTTTGTATATTGTACTCTCTCTGTCTCTGCTGAACTTTTGAAGAATAATAAGAAGACTTGATCAAAGGGTTCCCACATTAGGGTTTTTCCCTGGCATCCGCCAAATATTGTGTCCTCTTGTCTTGGCTTGTCTTCTGCTTTTTATTTATGTTCTATATGCATTCACTGTCATGTTAATGTGATTGCTAATCTGGAAATTGATATTGAGCTAATAAGAAAAATTGAAGTAAATTGCTATTAAACAGAGAACATACCATTGTTATCTAAAATTAACAAAAACCCTCATCATTTGCTAAAGCACTCGCAACGAAAAAGTGTGGGGACTTATTGTGAACTATGATTTATGGAGTTAAGGAATTTTTCAGAAATATATAAACCCGGCTTCAATGGAGGAGTGGATTCGCAATCCCATTAAAAAGCTCAAGAATGGTTCTCTTATTTGGAAAGCTACTACTTCAGCCTTCCCAATTATTGGTAGGTGGCTTGTCTAGAAAGTGGGGGATGGACACATGTCAAAGTACTCTTGGCTAGGCTGCGGTGAAGGGTACAGATAAGAGAAGAGGCAGCTGATGTCAACAGGTATTATCTCAAATAGTTGGGAGGAATAATTGTTATTTTCTCAACCTAGGTCCAATTCCCACAAGTGACATGTTGAACTATCATCAAGTATATTGTTGTAATGGCTTCTAGGCTCTAGCCTTGCCATTGAATGGCTTTGAGCCCTGACGAATATCTTACCCTTATCTACTGGCTAGAGAATTTGGTGGTTGGTTACATGGAAAAAGATAGATGCAGTTGATGAATTTATATGGTCAAAGAATTCTGGATGAAATCAATATACACCAAAACTAGTACACAAAACCATTTTCTCCACTGAAGTTGAGCCAAAGTGGTGATGAAAGTTGTTGTGGAAATTGAAATGCCCTCTAAAAGATAAAATCTTTCTATGGCTAGTTCTATATGATAAAGTGATGACCTAGGATAATTGACAAAAGAGGGGGAGATATGGGCCAGGTAGACATCCTTTGTAATTCTGTTGTGATGAATTTGTTAGTGTTATCCATATTTTCCTTAAAATGTGGTTATGTGAACCAGTTTGGAAAGAGATGGGGAATTTGTCAAAGACAGAAAACACTTTGGAGAGGGGACATGTTGAGGAAGCTATGGAAACTTGGATCAAAGATCAAAATACTGATGGTGTAAAAGCTCCACCAACCATTTTCGTTGGTGTGTTTAGTTAGTTAGGAATTCTGCCATCTTCAAAAGAAGGTTCATCGTGCCTTTTCTGTCAGCAACTTGAAGCTTCAATATCTTAAAAGGTTTCCCTCAGGAAAAAATTGTTAAAGCTCCAAGGCAGATTATTGAAGAGTCATAGATAGATCTGGGAGTTGGTTATACTTTGATGAGGCAGAACAAGGAAATCCTTTCATATGTGCAGGTGGAACTACTTATATTTCTGAGCTTCATATTGCGAAGTTTAGGGATCACTTAGGAAGTGGAACATACAATTTTGTTGAGATAATGGTGCTAAAGTTGTCCATGATTTTAGCTGCAGAAAAGAGGACCACTCATCTTCAAGTCTCTAGTGACTCGAAGTTGGTGATCAAGCTAACCGCAGATGGAAAACTTTCTTCTCCATCCAATATTAGAGGAAATTAATGTTCTAAATTCCGTTTTCACATATTTATCTTGCCAACATGTTTACAAAGAAAGGAACAAGACAGCTGATGATCTGTCTAAAGGAGGACTGCAATTGGCAACTGAGCAATGCATGTTAATGGAAGAGATGAATGACCTCTTCCAGGAATCAGAACACACTTCTCGTTTATAAATATGAATGAAGATCTTAGCTAGAAGTCAGTCATAGATGTGATGTTTTTTGGATGATTTTACTTCATATTTCTATGTTTACTGCAGAGCTTATAGACTGTTTCTGAACTTTGAAGTGAAATGTAGAGGATGTAAATGGAGGATCATAAGGTGAGAACGGAACAATTGGGCTTCCATAGTATATTTAAATTTTTAGAAAACTCTTGTTTTTTGGCATACTGAAGAACTTCAGAAAGGATCATTTCGTTTTAGCTAAGACAAAACAGGACTAATGTTCTTTTCTATCCTGTAAACTTCTTACTGAAAATGTTGTAGCAGCATCTACAGAACATAATACCAATGTGGAAAAAGTCGAAGTTGGGATTAATTCAACAAGTGTCCAAAAGTTGAAAAACTCAGCAAAGTCGGGAGTTTTTTGAAAAAGTCGGCAAAATTTAAAAAAAAAAACACAAAATTAATCTTTTTTTATTTTTTTTTAACATCTAGAGTATCCACAACATCAAATAAATGCATTTCCACATAAACATGTAAAGAAAGCTAATATATAATATGTATATGAAGTCTAGTGCTACATCACATATCAAAATAGTGAATCAACTCCTGAATTTTGAGTCTTGTTTGAGTCTCAACTCTCAACAGTCAAAATATCAACAAAAAATGTAATAAATGTATATCGTGAGTCATCTAAAAGTCATCAAATAATCAGTCACTGAGATCCTCTTCCCCTTTTACGGGAATAGGGAATGGCTTTGCCTTTTCCTCTAGAAGAAGTAGGCCCTGCCCCTGGGGATACAAATGGACTCAATCGTCCTCTAGAAGCCGATCAAAGAGGTGGCCTCTATCCTATGCTGCTACTGCTGCCCATCGTAGATGGTGTCACCTCCTCCTCATCATCCTCATCCAGCTCTGCTAGTGCCTCCTGACCCTGATGTTGCTCCTCCTCCTCTACCTCTGGCTCTCCCTCCCCTGCAACTGCTACATCCTCTAGATCCACACCTAACCAATCCGGGATCGAGTCCATGATCGGCTTCTCAATCTCAACTCTCCATGAAGAGGTGGTATCAATATTGTCCAATGAGATGGCTTCCACATCAGTAGGTTTCTGAAGCTGTCTCACCCACAATCGAAGATTGTAGTAGACATAGACCATGTCATTGAGGCGTTGGGACTCTAATCTGTATTAGAGTCATAGATTGTAAATTAGTACTTAGAAAATTTAAATATTAAAATTAATCAAATGAATTCAAAAAATTTAATTTGAAATCTTTTTACTTGTTGCACTTTTTGTTGTGTATTTTGTCAAATACGCTCCAGTTGCGCTCACACCCAGAGGAACTGCATGTTTGGCTGAGCACTCGAATGGCAAGCTTTTGGAGATGGGTACTCTGGCACCATAGCTTGTCCACCAAGCATCTACAAGTTAAAAGAAAAATGAGAAACATAAAAAAAACATTGAAATTCTAAAATTGGAAGTTTGAAACAAACTGAAGCTTACCTGGCATTTTGGTCGGTCCTATTCTTAATAGCCATGTTAAAACCAAATGTGCCACCTCCCATCCTATAGACCTCCATTTCTTTCGAAATCTCTTCACATTCTTGCTCAGATGACACCATCCTCTCGACACAAGTGAAGAATCCATCCATCACCTCGGCATCAAATCTGAAACCACAGGCGTAAGAAAATGCAGGGTTGAGGTAGATACCTGTAGCATGAATGGGGCGATGGAGGGTATTGCTCCATTGCTGATCAATCACTCTCCATATGACCTGTTGTTTCTCTAACCCCTCGTCTCCCTTATCTACATAATAAGCACGAATGGTGTCTTTGGCCCTATCCATGGCCTCATACAAGTAGCCCATTGCGGGCTTGTCTCCATCAACCAACCGAAGAACCCTTACCAAAGGTTCTAAAATGGCACACACCTCTTGTACTCCTGCCCAAAAGCTCTGATCATATGAAACTAGTCTGCACATGCCCTCTCCCTCTGGTTTGCGACTAATAGATAAAGAACGCCAATCTGCTGAGAGAAACATGCTCTTCACATCCCACATAGAATTCAACAAAGACTAAAGAGATATGAAAGTAGTGGCAAATCATGTAATGACAGGACGCACCAACTCTTTGTTGTTGGTGAATCTTCTCATCAAGCTAAGCACAGATGCATGATTATATATAAATTTTGTTATGCTCTTGGATGATTCAACAATATCCCTCACAGTAGGAATATTACCTATATCCTCCAACATCAAGTCAATGCAATGAGCAGCACAAGGTGTCCAAAACAAGTTAGGATACCTCTCCATAAGCATCTTGCCAACTGCAGCATAATTTGCAACGTTGTCCATTATGACTTGGACACCATTGCTTGGGCCTACTTCCTGAATGAAGATGTCCAACAACTCACATAATGTACGTGCATCTTTAATGTGTGCAGATGCATCAACATATTTCATAAACATTGTCCCCTTGGGACAACTAACCAAGAAGTTAAAAAGGGTCCTACCCTTCTGGTCAATCCAACCATCTGACATGACTGTGCATCCAGTGTGATCCCATGATGCCCTAAACTCCGCCAATCTAGCAGTGCAATCAGTCTTTTCATCTTGAAGAAGAGGCCCTCTCAATTCTAAAAAGGTGGGGGCTTTGTACCCCGGGCCAACGACAGCAACAGCATCAAACATAGGCTAGTAGAATGGGTTTGTCTTGGCAATGTTGAAAGGAACGTCACTCCATAGAAGACACTTACTGACCAACCTGTCAGCTTCTGCCTTTTCCTTTTTTTCATTGCTGATTTGATCCCAGGTTGTGAACCAGCTGTTGTTCTAGGAACAAAAAAAGATGAGATAGATGAGGGGCTAGGACCCATGGGTGAGGAAGGTGATGTTGTTGAAGAAGCACTGCCACTCTCAATTCCCCCCACTCTTGAGCCCCCTATAAGTTGGTTTTTTAGTGTTGCCCTAGTGTCCTTTCCGTCCTCTTTATCCATCAATGATTGAATGGCCCGTCGGATGATTTCTGGAGTTGTATTTGTGCAAAGTTCAACATTTTGCCCCGGAATTTGCCCCAAATGGAATTTTAATCTGTTGATACCTCCTGACATATGCTTGCCACACAACTTGCAAGTCAAATACATTCTATTGATCCCCCCCAGTTTCGGGTGTAGTATCAGGTTCACCAAACTCCCAGATAGCGTCCAAAATCCTTGGCATTTTGTTTTAAACTTTGAACTTGAATTTAAACCTGGGCACAAAAAAAAATTGAAACAAATTAAATTGCTTCAGCCTTCAAATCAACAAAATATAATTTAATACTGATAGTTCATAAATCTAATAAAAATAAGTACAAATTCCTGAAATTTGTTTCAAAGAATAAAAAGTGCAATTTAAATTTTAAAGAGTCAGATATCTGGCAACTACAAAAGGGTATAAAAGTTTGATATACTGGTATCTCTGTCTGTGGGCTAGCAAAAGGCTGATAAAACTTAAAAGAGATGAGATATGAACTTTTAAGGGCTGAGCTGAGCATTATAATTTATTTCCATCTCTATAGGTTGAGTTCCAGACTACTATCCTAGTCCCATTCTATAACCAGACTCTCTGAATTTATAAATTATTGCTGATATTTATTGTTTAAAATAAATTACAATCAGCTGGTTTGAAGCATTTTCATGGTGGTCTGTTATGGCATAAGATGCATGTTTTTCAGATTGGATAGATAAATAATAAACAAGAGAAAGGACATAACAGGTAAAAAGATTTCAAAATACACAACAAAATATTGTAATATTGCTTGGAGCGATCATGATAGAAAAATATTACTGAATGTTACTGAATGTGCGTGTGACCTATATTTTTTGTTTCATGGTTCTATATTTCTATAATGATTTACTTTGTATCTAGCTAGTTGCTAAATTGTGTCGTAGGTATACAAGGGCTGTAGAACTGCATCTTCCAGGTTCTCTTTTGGATATTCCTGTCCGTGAAGCATTGCGTACTCTTAGGTGAGGTTGCTTATTTTTAAGTTATTTTTGTCCCATTCTTCATGTACTCAGTACTAATATTGCAAACTTGTCCGCATATTTTAATATGATTTTAAAAAGGTGTAAAACTACGTTCCATGGGGACGCATCAAATAATTGGATTAACCTTTTAAAGTTTAAAGTTTAAACTATAAAAAACGTATAAAGCGGTAGCTTACAGGTATGATAATTGATATTAAAATCCGGCTATGCGGCTATGGCTATGGCATTGGCTCTGCGGCTATGGCTATGGCATTTTAGAAACATACCTTAAAAGTTAATGCTGAGCTCCTCCCTCCTCGTAACGCAATGGCAAGCTGCAAACCCTTATATCGCCACAACCGAATGCCAAAATGAAAATACACAGCGAAAAAACAAATAAATTAACGTTTGCGGGTCTTTTATCCACAGGATGAGAAGGCATGGCGATTTTTTGGGTCGACTCCCGATAAATCGGGAGTAATACGAAAAAATTGCGATTTTTTCGTTTACCAAAAAATCGGCCGATTTAATCGTTTTGCCCAAAAAATCGGATTTTTAAGAATAAATCGCGATTTTTTCAGGACTTTTGCCACACTACATAATACATTTCTTATATAATGGAACTACAACCATTTTTGTGGAAAAAATAAAATAAGGACATAGAAATAAGGCAAACCATTTATGGTTGAATGTCCTTCTAAGAACCAGCTTGCAGTCCTTGCTAAAGTTTATGCTTCTCACTAAAATATATTTCAGGAAAGCTTTCACTTCAAAACCAGAGACTTATGGTCTCTTTATAGCAGTGTGGAAAAAGTTCTGAAAAAATCGCGATTTATTCCTAAAAATCCGCTTTTTTGGGCAAAACGATTAAATCGGGGGATTTTTTGGTAAACGAAAAAATCGTGATTTTTTCGTATTACTCCCAATTTAATTGGGAGTCGACCCAAAAAATCGCCATGCCTTCTCATCCTGTGGATAAAAGACCCGCAAACGTTAATTTCTTTGTTTTTTCGCTGTGTATTTTCATTTTGGCATTCCGCTGTGGCGACACAAGGGTTTGCAGCTTGCCATTGCGTTACGAGGAGGGAGGAGCTCAGCGTTAACCTTTAAGATATGTTTCTAAAATGACATAGCCATAGCCACATAGCCGGATTGTAATATCAATTATCATACCTGTAGGCTGCCGCTGTAGACGTTTTTTATAGTTTAAAGTTTAAACTTTAAAGGGTTAATTCAATTGTTTGATGCATCCCCATGGAACGCAGTTTTACACCTTTTTAAAATCATATTACAATATGCAGACAAGTTTGCAATATTAGTATTGAGTACATGAAGAATGGGACGACAATAACTTAAAAATAAGCAACCTCACCTAAGAGTACGCAATGCTTCACGGACAGGAATATCCAAAAGAGAACCTGGAAGATGCAGTTCTACAGCACTTGTATACCTACGACACAATTTAGCACCTGTCCAGATACAAAGTAAATCATTGTAGAAATATAGAACCATGAAACAAAAAATATAGGTCACATGCACATTCAGTAACATTCAATAATATTTTGCTGTGTCTTTTGCTATCATGATCGCTCCAAGCAATATTACAATATTTTGTTGTGTATTTTGAAATCTTTTTACCTGTTGCATCCTTTCTCTTGTTTATTATTTATCTATCCGATCTGAAAAACATGCATCCTATGCGCTTCAAACTAGCGGACTGTAATTTAATTTAAACAATCAATATCAGCGATAATTTATAAATTCAGAGAGTCTGGTTATAGAATGGCACTAGGATAGTAGTCTAGAACTCAACCTATAGAGATGGAAATAAATTATAATGCTCAGCTCAGCGCTTAAAAGTTCATATCTCATCTCTTTTAAGTTTTATCAGCCTTTTGCTAGCCCACAAACAGAGATACCAGTGGGCTGTAGATCAAACTTTTATACCCTTTTGTAGTTGCCAGATATCTGACTCTTTAAAATTTAAATTGCACTTTTTATTCTTTGAAACAAATTTCAGGAATTTGTACTTATTTTTATTAGATTTCAAAACTGTCAGTATTAAATTATATTTTGCTAATTTGAAGGCTGGAGCAATTTAATTTGTTTCAATTTCTTTTTTGTGCCCAGGTTTAAATTCAAGTTCAAAGTTTAAAACAAAATGCCAAGGATTTTGGACGCTATGTGGGAGTTTGGTGAACCTGATACTACACCCAAAACTGGGGGGGTCAATAGAATGTATTTGACTTGCAAGTTGTGTGGCAAGCATATGTCAGGAGGTATCAACAGATTAAAATTCCATTTGGGGCAAATTCCAGGGCAAAATGTTGAACTTTGCACAAATACAACTCCAGAAATCATCCGACGGGCCATTCAATCATTGATGGATAAAGAGGACGGAAAGGACACCAGGGCAGCACTAAAAAACCAACTTATAGGGGGCTCAAGAGTGGGGGGAATTGAGAGTGGCAGTGCTTCTTCAGCAGCATCACCTTCCTCACCCATGGGTCCCAGCCCCTCATCTATCTCATCTTTTTTTGTTCCTAGAACAACAGCTGGTTCACAACCTGGGATCAAATCAGCAATGAAAAAAAGGAAAACGCAGAAGCTGACAGGTTGGTCAATAAGTGTATTCTATGGAGTGATGTTCCTTTCAACATTGCCAAGACAAACCCATTCTATCAGCCTATGTTTGATGCTGTTGCTGTCGTTGGCCCGGAGTACAAAGCCCCCACCTTTGCAAAATTGAGAGGGCCTCTTCTTCAATATGAAAAGACTGATTGCACTGCTAGATTGGCGGAGTTTAGGGCATCATGGGAACACATTGGATGCACAGTCATGTCCGATAGTTGGACTAACCAGAAGGGTAGGACCCTTCTTAACTTCTTGGTTAGTTGTCCCAAGGGGATAATGTTTATGAAATCTGTTGATGCATCTGCACACATTAAAGATGCACGTACATTATGTGAGTTGTTGGGCAACTTCATTCAGGAAGTAGGCCCAAGCAATGTTGTCCAAGTCATAACGGACAAAGCTGCAAATTATGTTGCAGCTGGCAAGATGCTTATGGAGAGGTATCCTAACTTGTTTTGGACACCTTGTGCTGCTCATTGCATTGACTTGATGTTGGAGGATATGGGTAAGATTCCTACTGTGATGGATATTGTTGAATCATCCAAGAGCATAACAAAATTTATATATAATCATGCATCTGTGCTTAGTTTGATGAGAAGATTCACCAACAACAAAGAGTTGGTGCATCCTACCATTACACGATTTTCCACTACTTTCATATCTCTTTAGTCTCTGTTGAATTCTATGTGGGATGTGAAGAGCATGTTTCTCTCAGTGGATTGGCGTTCTTTATCTATTAGCCGCAAACCAGAGGAAGAGGGCATATGCAAACTAGTTTCATATGATTAGAGCTTTTGGGCAGGAGTAGAGGAGGTGTGTGCCATTTCAGAACCTTTGGTAAGGATTCTTCAGTTGGTTGATGGAGACAAGCCCGCAATGGGCTACTTGTATGAGACAATGGATAGAGCCAAAGAAGCCATTTGTGCTTATTATGCAAATAAAGGAGACGAGGGGTTAGAGAAACAACAGGTCATATGGAGAGTGATTGATCAGCGATGGAACAATACCCTCCAACGCCCCATTCATGCTGCAGGTATCTACCTCAACCCTGCATTTTCTTACGCCTGTGGTTTCAGATTTGATGCCGAGGTGATGGATGGATTCTTCACTTGTGTCGAGAGGATGGTGTCATCTGAGCAAGAACGTGAAGATATTTCTAAAGAAATGGAGGTCTATAGGATGGGAGGTGGCACATTTGGTTTTAACATGGCTATTAAGAATAGGACCAACCAAAATCCCAGGTAAGCTTCAGTTTGTTTCAAACTTTCAAGTTTAGAATTTCAATGTTTTTTTTATGTTTCTCATTTTTCTTTTAACTTGTAGATGCTTGGTGGCCAAGCTATGGTGCCAAAGTACCCCATCTCCAAAAGCTTGCCATTTGAGTGCTCAGCCAAACATGCAGTTCCTCTGGGTGTGAGTGCAACTGGAGTGTATTTGACAAAATACATAGCAAAAAGCACAACAGGTAAAAAGATTTCAAATTAAATTTTTTGAATTCATTTGATTAATTTTAATATTTAAATTTTCTAAGTACTAATTTACAATCTATGACCTTAATACAAATTGGAGTCCCAACGCCTCAATGACATGGTCTGCGTCTACTATAATCTTCGATTGTGGGTGAGACAGCTTCAGAAACCTACTGATGTGGAAGCCATCTCATTGGACAATATTGATACCACCTCTTCATGGAGAGTCGAGACTGAGAGGCCGATCATGGACTCGATCCCGGATTGGTTAGGTGTGGATCTAGAGGATGTAGTAGTTGCAGGGGAGGGAGAGCCAAAGGTAGAGGAGGAGGAGCAACATCAGGGTCAGGAGGCACTAGCAGAGCTGGATGAGGATGATGAGGAGGAGGTGACACCATCTAGGATGGGCAGCAGCAGCAGCAGCATAGGACAGAGGCCACCTCTTCCATCGGCTTCTAGAGGACGATTGAGTCCATTTGTATCCCCAGGGGCAGGGCCTTCTTCCTCTAGAGGAAAAGGCAAAGCCATTCCCTATTCCCGTAAAAGGGGAAGAGGATCTCAGTGACTGATTATTTGATGACTTTTACATGACTCGTGATATACATTTATTATATTTTTGTTGATATTTTGACTCTTGAGAGTTGAGACTCAGACAGGACTCAAAATTCAGGAGTTGATTCACTATTTTGATATGTGATGTAGCACTAGACTTCATATACATATTATATATTAGCTTTCTTTATATGTTTATGTGGAAATGCATTTATTTGATGTTGTGGATACCCTAGATGTTAAAAAAAGTAAAAAATAAAAATATATAATTTTGTATTTTTTTAATTTTGCCGACTTTTTCAAAAAACTCCCGACTTTGCCGAGTTTTTCAACTTTTGGACCCTTGCCAAATTAATCCCGATTTCGACTTTTTCCACATTGCTTTATAGCATCAACCCGTAAAAATTACAATTAAAATCTATACAAAATAACAAAAATGCAATTAAAGCTACACCACGGACTTACATGTTTGTTGAAAATGCTTCAATTCTAATAATAATAAGCTATTATTTTATTGATCTATAATTTCTCTACAACTAAAGTAAATTTAAAAATTAGACAGACTTTTCGTCACCTAACTAGCTGGTTTTTTGAAGTTAATTTACTCTAGTTTTTTGTGGACTGCCTTTGCAAGCAAAGATAGCATGATCGGTAGAATGTATGCGCCTACCTGAAGGGCAGACACAATGCCAAATCATTAACTCCAACTCGGAACCCATCTCAAGACTCGACCTCGTCTTCAAATGCTAACTCCAAACGTGATGACCGAAACAGCATCATTGACCATATCATTTTGTCTCTGCCATGTAACATAATGAACCCGTGGTAAGAAGGAGAAGAAAACCAAGCCCTAAACGCTGCCTGTTATGAAAACAATCAGATTCTAACTCACTGTTGGAATAAACAAAGACTTAAAGAGAAATCCTCTGGTCCTTAATATTAACCAATAGATGATTTCATATTTCTATATCTGAATGACATAGCCTATAGGGTTTCTGTTTTTGGAAAAAGAGGGCATGACAGAATGTATACCTACAAATAATATAACAAATGTGTCCCCACGTGATTCCATTAGAAGAAGGAGGGTGATCCCTGAGACCTGTTCGAACCACCGAGTCAACCCCCACTTCTTCAAACCCTGCATGCATGTACAACTCATGAAGGGAGAGACACCTAACCTAAATCCTCTCCAAATAAAAATATAATATAACTTGCAGAACTGAAATGTGTCGCATCAGTGTCATAATTGAAGCCACTTAAACAGAGTAGCAGACACAATAGGTAAGCCTTGTGCATTCAAAGAAAATGGTTTCTTCTATTACTCTGTCAGACCTGAACAAATGAACATAGAGAGTTAAGGTGCTGAAGAATAGGTTCGATCAGTAAACAAAGTAGATTTTACACTGATAAACAGTTCAATAATTTGAACCCTACGATACATTTTATGTTTATCAAGAAACCAATAGGCAAGTAGAGGACTGCATCAAAGTCCAACAGTGACAGGTGTTTATGCAAAATAATTAGAAGATTATCATTGTCAAATAAATTGCGAACATAATGAAATACCCGATTGCCGTAGCAGGGCCTAGCAGACTTGTCTCTAAATCCACTGTTGTTTGCAGTCTTGACTCTCTCTGACTGCAATAATCGCTGATAATAGTAGGCTTCCTCTGGTAACTTGCTTCATGTTCCATAATAAATCTTCTTGTCTTCTTGACTTTCAAATCCTGAACCAGTCCAAAAACCAATGAGCAAGCAACTGTCAATGCAATTAAAATCAAACAGTTTTTATCTGGAACCAATATGTCAAATACGAACAGTACAATTCCTTAGGATTTTCAGTCTCACTCCCACCTTCCACTACCTGTTTAATCCCCTGCTATATTCTTTGAGATTTCCCATGCAGAGCTAAAAACACAAATTGCTGATAGATTCACTGTTATATCGTCTTCCTTTCACATTTTAATTCCCTCGTTCATTGTGTTGGCCCACCAAAAATCATAAGAAGGCCGTGAAAAAGGTAAAAAGCAAAAAAGCCAGGGAAAAGGGTTAAAAAGCGAAAAAGCTGGTGAAAAAGGTTAAAAACGAAAGAAAAAAATAAATGTTGTTCTTTCTTTTTTTCTTCGCGACGATATGTGCCGCTAATCTAAAGTTAGTTTCATAAATACGTGTTTGTGTTTGCAGTTGGCGGAGTCTTGCTGTGACTTTAATTACCATCGCTTTTTAAAAATATACGTTGCACTATATTGTTGTTTATATTTCTATCTTGAAATAAAATTTGTGTATGTGAATTTATTTGCAATATGTATTTATAATTTGGAATGAGATTATTGGAATAAGATAAAAATTTAACGTTAATAAAATTATAATTATAATTATGATTAATGTTTTATCTCATATTTATAAATATGAGATGGAAAAAAATCAGAAAAATGGTATTGAAATTGTTAAGAATATGAAATAAGAAGTTAATGATTAATTTTGAACATATATTTGAAAGCTTATATTCGGACTTACAAAGATTTCAATATAAATATTATTTTAATAATTTCAATTTTTTAATTGTTAAAAATTTAGATAAAATAATTACGCCGTAAGGCGTTCCCTCTGAGAGGAACTCCCCTCCGTGCCGCGGTGTCTCGTTATGGGCCCTTAGATCGATTGTTAGACGATGGAATAAACTCCAGCCATTAGATCATCAGCCTTTTTAGAAACCAAGCGTCAGCGAAGAGAGGCCAAGCGTCTGTGGATGGATGAGAGAGGACAGCAATCTGAGGCGCCTCAATCCCCTTTGGTCTGAACATCAGGGAGCTCTATGAAGCGGATCATGTCCCTTGACGAAGATGGCAAGGTGTGGTGAGGAGAGCCGTCCATCCATTCGGCGGTGAAGAAGGTGACAGAAAAGCCATGGTACACAGTCAGCCGCTTTGCAAGCTCGAGCAGTGGGATGTGATGGCCCGACCCAAACCCAGGGAAGATTGCGACATGAGGCTTTTGGCTCTGCTCTTGCGACTCCATGAATGTCTCTATATTCCAACAAGCAAATGCCAATATTTGAAGGGTGGGTTCTGTAATGATGAAGCAGAATTTATAGTTATAAAACAAATGTATGACATTCACCCATTTTTAGCACAACTTGTCATCTCATTTCAGGCCAAAAGTTTGGAGGTTTAATCTGAACTTGCAGGAGACCAGGAGGACGAAGAGGAGCACCAGGAGGACGAAGAGAAGCATTGAGGTCCATGGCGTCTGATTCATCTGCAACCTTCAAGCCTTTTGGAGTTCTCTTTGTTTGCCTTGGTGAGTACCATCCATCCAATGATTCAACGAGTGAGTTCGGTATAACGTCTACCATTATTGTCAGCCATCCAATTGTAGAAGCTTATAGTATATTGTACACTAAAGATCCAAAGCCTGAAGCCAAGCATAATTCTCTGTATCATGCCTGACTTGAGCGAACTAAATTTTTGTAGTTCTATTCAATTCAACTAAAGGAGCTAGGTTTTTCGTAGCTTCTATATTATTAAAAACCCTGACCCAATTTCTCATCTATGTTTCTATTAGAACAAATCATAATAAACTGGCACTGGAGATTTTTACAGTCATATAATGCACCCAATGATTGCAGAGAGCAAATTTTAGTAATGCCTGAATACCAGCGAGCGTCCGGTTAGGACATAGAAATTTTCTTCTACCCTTTTGAGCGTTTCAAGAAGAAACATGATGTGAGGGGCTGCATCCTCCGACTGAGGTGCCGGGTATATTTGTATATTTCATAAACGAAGACTGCTCCACGGATGGACTCTGGTCTATTATAATTGAACTAGCCTGTATCAGTGTCACTGTTCAGACTACTTACAATAACAGATTAGTCAACAGAAAACTCATTAATTATGTCTTATAGTGTATTAGTATTTTCTTTCGAATACATCAAACCCTCCCTTGACTTTTCTAGAAAATATAGATTTCTTGACAGAAAGGTTTTCCCTTTCTTTCATCATAATTCAAATACAATATTTTTAATGAAAGAGGAAAATAATGTTTTTTTTTAATAAGTCCACTGCAGATTTCTTAGCATTCTATTCTTTCCTTGTAAACCATTCCCTCTGCATATCACAAAATTTTACAAGAAACAATTACAATGTCTTCTTTTCATTTTGCAAAGAAACAATTACATAATCTTCTTTGTTCTGGAAAAAAACAACTCAAAGTACTTATATGCTCAGGTTTAGGCTTCCTTGGGAGATTACAAGGGGATTCAATCACTCCTCTCCCCCGCGTGCTTTCCATGCAAAATGAAACAATTACATAATCTTCTTTGTTCTGGAAAAAAACAACTCAAAGTACTTATATGCTCAAGTTTAGGCTTCCTTGGGAGATTACAAGGGGATTCAATCACTCCTCTCCCCCGCGTGCTTTCCCGTGTGGAAGTGGACGTTTTCCACTTCCAGAACAACAATACATAGATCTCACCAAGGCTATCCATAGGCATCAAGGCCAGGCCAAGAACTGACTGACGTAGGAATTACACTAGCTATTCACCAACTCAAGAATATTAGACTCACTGACATAGGAATTATAGTGGCTACCCACCAACTGAAGAATATCAGACTCATTGACGTAGGAATTACACTTGCTACCCACCAACTCAAGAATATCTTACAACGTCTTGCCCTTCCCCAACAAATACTTCTATCTCCCTTATGAGATGCCTTAAGTATCTTCCTCCCATACTTTCTTTGCCTCTTTTTATTCTTGTTCTTGGAAGGCAACATTTGTCGGAGTCTCACTGCAGAGGCTGTATTTCGTGATGTTGTGCAGAAAAGGGGATTGACATCAGCATTCAAAATTGACTCTGCTAGAACTATTGACTACCATGAAGTAGGTTCCAGCTTATCATGGGTCAAGGCTAATTGAATTGGTATTTTAAATTTTTGTCTATTATACTGCAGTAAATAGGTATCACGTATTAATATGTTGAAATTATTTGAAAGGCGATCCTGCAAATCCCAAGATGAAGAATGCAGCCAAGAAACGTGGAATAGAGATAACTTCTATATCACCTACAGACTTTAAAGAGTTTGATCTAATACTTGCAATGCACAAGCAGAACAAAGATAAATAAAAAGCATAAATGGCATATAAAACTCCCAAAATTTTCAGTTTCATTTGCTAAGTTGTTCCAAACAGAATCTAATAAGCCAATACTATTGTTAAATTCAGCAAAATGTACATTAAATCACATGTTCGAATCAGCCATTTTTAATACAATAACAAATGAATATCAACATTCATACAAAGTCAATCGAAGCATTTTCAAAGAGCCTCCTTTGGCCCTGCAAATTTCTTTGGTTTATGAATCCAGAGCCTGCAAATCGTATTTGGACAGAATGTGGGCTACATATTCTGTTTGATTGTATTAATTCATTTCAAATTTGATTGGCTGCTAATATTACAACGTCCAGAAAATATCAATTTTTTAAACTGTGAAGGGTCATGAAATAGCAAGAAATAGCAAAATATGGGAGGATCCATACCTGCAAATTTAACCAATCCATGATGTTGATGGATGCCATGAGTGTTAATTTTGTGCTAGATTGGATTAGATGACTGATTTACTTCTCAATAATTGAAATCATTTTTACTGCTTCTGCCAACATGAGATGATAGAGACTCTGCACCTATATCTAAT
The DNA here is from genome assembly GCA_031772625.1 of Pinus tabuliformis. Lineage (NCBI taxonomy): Eukaryota > Viridiplantae > Streptophyta > Pinopsida > Pinales > Pinaceae > Pinus > Pinus tabuliformis. Next base: position 766,034,486 of record CM062807.1, on the reverse strand, counting down.
ATGTGTATTACTCCTCAATTTATGCCTTACGGCATTTCTTTTGCAACATTTGGTGCAAATGCTAGTAATAATGGTATGTTGGAGAAACCTTAGTGTATTTTTGCCAATTAAGAAGTACAAATTCTTTCATTATATAAGAGTAGGAGCCTTTACATTTTGTACATGTTATTATATATCATCATAATTAATTTTGTGCAAATTTGAGTGGGCCTAATGTTTAGGAATATGTGTTTCCTCCTAAGAGGTCGCAAGTTCAAAATTGTAAGGAGGTAGAGTTTGTACATGTTGATTGATTAATATTGACCCTTATGGTGAGGATCATGGGGTAGGCATCCCCTAATGTGGGAGTGTCTTTGGGTTCCTACTAATATTAGCTTGTGTGTGGTTGAATGTTAAAATAACCATCATAATTTCAAGAATATTATTAAAACATCTTGTGCAATGTAATTAAGTAATTTAAGTGCCCAACCTCAAACATCCATATTAATATGGAATAAGCTACAATGCAACTTTTTGGAGATTTCGGTCATCCGAAAAGCGCATTATTATGGTGCAAGGTGACTTCGTCGGAACGGAGAACCGCAACATCACCCATTCGTCGGTCCTCTTTCCTTCATTAGGTCCATCGTCGAATGCAAATCTTCATTATCGTCTACCAGTCATCTTCGTTACATGTTGCCTACCGCCTACATGCATTAACTCGTCGCCAACCGCACCATTAACTCGCCAACCTCGGGGTCGCACTCAATTTGAATTTTGAATGATCGGAATCCCCTACTTGCCCATAGTGGAGTACCGAGCACCCCCTACATCCCTGCTTTCCTAGAGCACCGAGCACCAACACCCTGACGACACATCGAAGGCCGACTAACTATGAAACTAGGTATTTCAGATCGACTGAGCTAGCAAAATACCTTCATTGAATCATTTTTCATGCACCCCCTACAACTTCACCTCTTCTTTATTCGATTTCCCAAACTGACATCAATGTCTCTCTTAAAATTCCACATTCTTATGTTGAAACATAGTGCACCCTATGGACTTTAAGTTTTAACCTTGAACACTTCCAGCCAACAAAGTTGATCCATCACAACATTACAAGTCTGCCACTTGGAAATGATTAACTTACAATCCCTTAGAAAACTCCAAGAAACAAATATCTATTACATTCCAATTATCACATATGCATTTCGTGAGACAATCAATTGCTTAATCACCTTGAAAAACTATAATTCAATTGCAAGATTTTTCAGTTGAAGATAAACGTTTGCAAGCTTTGGAAGTAATGGCATTGGAATACCTGATCATGAGATCAAATAATTATATGATATATGACAAAGTTGTTAAGATTTATCATAGAGAATTGTAGCTCCAAGCATTATCTGTAGCAAATAGTATAACGCTTAATACTACGTAGAACATAGGATAACCTTACCCATCCCCTAGCAACCCTATTGCTAGTTGGTTTACCTGCTTACCAAGTACATAATTAATACCATAAAAACAACATATTGTTCTAACCCTAGTTAGACATAGCAACCTTCACTATATACCTATGCATGCATCTGTAACTGCAATTAGCTTATACTCATCTAAAATAATTTGCGGTCAAATGAATAAATTTGTCAGAATACAGACTACTTCTTGAGTGAGGTAGAATCTCACCAATGTAGCCGGATCTGTAGGTTCATTGCCCTCCTCGAGTTCATTCTCACCTTCAGCTAAACAATGTTGTTGAAAAAAAACTAACATGTGAAACTGTTGAAAGATGAGTATGATATAATTCTAATTCTACCTGTTATTTAAGCATTGAATTTATGAGCATAATGTCCTGATGGCACTCCCATGGCTTCTACTTATGCCCTGTCACATAAAAAAAATGAAAGGTCATGACCTCTTTTGAGATTTGAACAAGTACATCTCAAGGGACAAATAGCCTTTTTCTTGAAAGTACATGGAGCAAGCTAATAAATATCTTCTTTCACAATCATCATACCTCAAACGAGCCTTTGCACAAATGCCTGGTTCTTCCATCATCCAATGAACTGAAATGAATCACGCAGAGAAGGCAAGGCTAGGAAAATGAGACCAAGATCGAAACGAAAACCTCCGCTGCTTAGTATTTGCCCAATCCGCTTTCGCTCGCCGCTACTAACGGGGTCTCGGTTGATTCCCCTTCCCATAGCTACTTAGATGTTTCAGTTCGCTAAGTCTTTCAAGTCCAAGGAGCGCGGACTAGCCACGGGGCTTGGATACGGTTTCCCGATCGGAGATCCATGGATCACGGACGGTATCTCCCCACGGCCTTTCGCCTTTGGAAGCGTCCTTCCCTCTCAATGCCCGGGCATCCATCCGATGCATTCTTTCCGATACAGCAGGCATTGAACCTGCTTCACACCACAAGCATAAACATCCATGTCATGTTTGTTTTTAAATATTGGTCAAGGAACATCAAAAACACTCGCATCATGAGATGCACCCCAGGATAATTTTGGGCAGGGTTCCCAACTCCACGGTTGCAATGTAGAGCAGCACATTTCCTATTTGTCTATCAAATTAAGTGCTGCAACTTGAAATTTGCTTGGACTGAAAGTTCCATCCCACAGGCACTCACTTGACATGATAATAAATGGCCAATTGTGTACTTCTAGCAATTTTGCTTCTTAATTCCAACAATGTTCCCAAATCCATAAAACCTTTTGCTACATCTGCAAAAAAGTTGAACTTATTGCATTATATTACACATCTGACACCATTTTAGAATTTTTCCTTACTGGGAAAAATGAGAAATAGGAACAGGAAATAGGGAGGAAAAAGAAGTCATATCCATGTCCAAAATGATCATTGGCAGTCAATGAAACTGGTTAAAATCAACGTCAAAGTATACCAAGGTAAAGTGCATAGAGAAATTCTAGTTAAAGAATTAGAATCTATAGTTATTTGTATGTAACAATACAAAAAGAGACATTATACCTTAAACCTAAAATTGATAGCTATCATGCAACAAATGATATTATGAAAACCCCAACTTGGGAGAATTGGGGAATTCACTATGAGCTTCCGTTGTGAATGACCCAATAATATTTTTAGATTGTAACATGGTGTTACAATGAAATCTATCACCCTCAAAATATGTAAAGTCAAGTCAAGTCAAAATAATAATATAAAAATGAAGTAGATCCATCCTTTATTCATGGTTGACCATGTCACAATATGTGGACACGAGACTCTCAAGGAGAACTCACCCTCATCCAAAAAAATATGAAAGATGTGACATCAAAGGTCTCCAAGAGAGGGTGTACAACTAAAAATAAGCATGGAAACCGGTGCAATATATTCTTCTTTCTCTTGATTATGTGAGGCCTTTGTTATCTTATTTCAATTTCAAAGGGATCCAATCAATAATACCAACAACATAGATCAATTTCTACTAGCTCACGTTGATAGTAATAGAAGAAAAAAATTATGGCACTGCCTTGAAATTCTCGGAATTGAGGTATGATAATGCCTACAACACAATGTTATTTCCTTACTAGAGACCACAATCTAGGCACTGTTAGCGCTTGAAATTTCACCTCAGGCTGAGAAAGGTAAACCTCAAGGCTACATCAAACCATTTAGCCTCGTAGCTAGCCCTATGGGGCAGGAGAAGGCTCTCTCCAGTCAATCTCGGCAGATCTTCAATGGGATGAGATGACCAACAAGGTAACACTGATATTAGGCTAGTAAACTAATTAAAAGGTTGATTTGGGATTTTTTTTGGATTTTTGGTGGCAAATTGAGGAATTGCAATTTTGGGTGCGGGGATTGGACACAATTTCTGCAGGGGGTTCCTTGGGGCGAGGTAGGAGACAACGTTGATGCCTTTAACTAAAGTGAATGGTCAGGAATGAAAGATGAGGAGCTAAAGAGAGCAAACAATCACTTTGAATTCTCTTTAGACAGAAGAAAACATTGAAATTAAACAAACTTAAAAGCAGAGCATGGCAAGCATGAATTCTTACTTTAACACTTCATTTGTTTAATGTGCAGAAGTAAAAGAAAGGAAATGAAACACATAACAAGCTTACAAGAACATTGAGAAACACACCATCAACACATGAGTCCACAAGAATCCCAAATAGGACTGCAAAACCTTGGTCTTCCTTAGCCAAAAATTGCAGAGATACAGTGAATAATACAATGATAGCTTCTCCCTCAAGAGTCCAACCTTCCAACCTCTGAAAATGATTAAGAAAATACATAATATAGGCAAGCCAACCTCTTCCCTTGCCTCTAGGGGTCGAGCTCATCCTTCTAGGAGATGTTTCAACTAATTCTAAACTGAGCACTAAAATCTAGGCAGTCAAAACAACTTGCCTCTATAAGCTAGGAAACCAATCCATTCATTAAATATTTACCCTTGACATGAATGAATCTTCTAGAAGTGTTAAACAAGAGTAAAAGTGTCTTAGAGTTACAATAATTACATCAAAGATAATCATCTTCCACCCCAAAAAGTCAAACTGGGTCAAAACTGCGTTTTCTGGGCTGTACAATGCAATCTGGCAAAAACTGCCTGACGGGTCGCGCCCCCCTGCCTGACGGGTCGCGCCCCTTTGGAGCTCTGTTTGAGGCACTTCCCGGTGTCAGAATCAGGTGCAGGATAGCTCGTTGGAAAGGTCTTTGAGTCTACTTTCCAACCCAACTAGAATTTTTCAATTTGGAGTTCATTTTCCCTATCAAAACTTAATTATCCCAAGACTGGTTTCTGCAACTCAAAAAAAGGGGCAGAAAGTCAAATTTTGCATGTATTTTCACCTTTTGGAGGCCCAAAACTCCATAAAAACTCAAGTCCATCCATAGGCATATGTAACTTTGCATGAAAAATCTAGAAATGCTGAGTTTTTGCAAAAAGGAGCTGCCATGACAAAGGGTCTCACTAGGGGTAAGACCCGTTAAAGAGCCAAAACCTGTAAATTACCAAAAAATGCCAAAATTACCCAAAATTCTCAAAAATTTTTGGGATTTGAGCTGTGGCTAGGCTATTGAGTGCCATGATCTTTGAGTGAAGCCTCAACCAAGATACGGAGGGGATTTGGCTTCTTTCTCCTTTTTTGTGCCTTGGCCAACCGCCTTTGAAGCATTTTCACTTTTGCTTTGTACACGTGCATCCGTGCCCAATAATGGTCCTTCATGTTCCTCAGCAACTTTTTATCTTGGTTGGCCTTAGCCAACAGCCTCTCCAAGTGTGCATTGACCCGGATAAGCATAGCCTCTCGCAAATCTCATAACATGACATGTGGCGGAAACATGTGACTGCAAGTGAACAAGCCTGCAAATAAGTCAAAAAGGTGGGCTCCTCTCTTACATGGTGACCACTCTTACCACCCCTATGTGGCCTCCTCTGTTCCTCAACCTCTGTAGATGATGAATGGTCATCACTTTGCTCATAAGTTTCGGTTTCTGACATGGTTTAGGAGCAAAGTGGACAAGCTGAACTGCTGTCTCTGCCTGCAAAAAGTGCTGAACTCTATGCTGTTTCAAGGGGGAAAAGACATAAGGGAAATGTTAGGGGAGGGATCTTTTAACAAGGAATGGGAATATATAAATATAACAGGGAATTTTTAAGGGAAATGTTGCAAATCATTATGCATATAGGAATACATATTTATAATTGGGAAATCATTTGCAAAGATCATTGCATATGGAAAAAAAAACATGTATGAAAGTGAACATGGGAATCTGCATACATGTATTAATAGGGGAAATAGGGAAACCATGAACAAAACATGCTGACATATTTACCAACATTTTTTGTTATTTACACATGCATATGGTGGAGGAGAACTAGGGTTTTGAATTTTGTTTTTTGATGCTTTGGGAGAGGGATAGGGCTTTCATTTTAGTGATTAGGGATGGGGAAAGATTTGCATTTCATTTGTAAAATAATATGGGAAAAGAGATGAACATATAAGTGTGAGTGAAAGGGAAAGGAGGGAAACAAACCAAAGGGAAAAATAGCTTGAAACAACACAAACCCTAGCACAGTTTGCTCATTAACATTGCAACCATATAAAGGAGTTTCACTTGCAAAATTTTGATCATTTTAACATGTTCATGACATCCACCATTCATAACTAGCAACCATTCCATGTTTAGAGCACCTACCTCGAACAATTTGATAGCTTGGAGGGCGTTTGAGGGAATTTGTTTGGAGTTTGCAGCAAAACAATCCAACGGGTCGCGCCCGTTGTTTTTCTGAACTGTGGGAGACCCTCTTACGGGTCGCGCGCACCCAACAAGTCGCGCACCTGGCTCGACGGGTCGCGCCCCTCTCTGCTGCCCGAAATCGCTCTGTCTTTGCTCCTTTTTCTCAATCACTCTCTCAAACCTCTCTTGCAAGCGTTAGGATGCACAATGAGAGTGAAAGGAGGGAATTTGGGCTTTTATAAGTTTCATTTAAAAAAAAAAAATTCATAAACCCACTTTCTAAAGTTTATCTTTGACACTTTTATAACACTGACTTTTGGTTTCCTTTATCCTGAATTTGACTCATTGAGTTCTTTGACTTGATTCTTTTTGCAGGTAGATCATCTGAGGGACCTTGGCAAGGGGACCAGGGTTGCACTTTGTCCGCTGAAGACTTTTGAAATTTCATCACTTATTTACAAAAACTCGGAAAATGACCTTGGCTTTAAAAACAGAGTTTTTAAATCCAAGGTGAAAATTCACTGTACAAGATAAAAATATCGAAGAAACACGTTTGCAAACCTCCCTCTGGCTTGCTGAGTACTCATGGATTTTCAAAGACATGACCTTGCAGAGATAAATGACCAAAACCCTAGACCTAGGACTTTGACCTCAAGACAAAACAAGACAATCTTGAAAAAGCTTAATGACTGATATGACCTGATCCAGCAAAGTCAAGAGGGGTATAAATAGACCAGCTCCTCCATCAGGGTTATGGCATGCCTAACGGGATGCAAAATTTGACACTGATGAGACACCTACGAATGCAAATGCAAAGAGCTTTGATCGCTGATGGAGGGCTTTCAAGACCGACACTAACATTGGCTCCAATGGGGATGGTAGCTCCTTGGAGGTGCCAAGAACCACAGGCCTCTGGGAGAGCAGACCAATGCTTTTGACCATTGGGCGATGGAGTCAGTATTTACACCTTTGACACAAAACTTTGACACATTTATTGACTGAAACCTGACTGAAAACTGACTGAAACTAACTCAATTATGAAACCAACATGACTGAAAATTGACTCACAAATGACTCATGACTGAACTAAACGAAAACAAGAACTTACAAAGCTTATTTGAAGGGCAGCAGTCCATCAAGATTTGAAATCATGATGACAACCACCTTGTTTCTTACAAGACAATATACATCAAACTATATCAAAATGCCAATGCAACCAATCAAGCAGATGCCTTCTTGATTGATTCTCCTGATTAGATCTTCTGGTCAACAATACAAACCTATCACTGGGCATCCAAAAACATAGTTGACCATATTCTCCTTCATCACTGAATACTGCAATAAACACTATCACTCCTGGCTGCAACAAATCTGCCATTGGATCCGGGAAAACATGAAGACTTGACATTGCCACCTCCTGCTGAAAGAATAAGGTATCCTTTGCTTCAAATTCTGATATGCCTTCATCATGTGCTTCAGAAAGAGTATGTTCTTGGTCCTCAAAAAATTATGAACAAGTAGATGAGCAGATCTCCTCTTGAAATAACATTTCAAAACATGAGACATATGAGGAAGAATCTGAAATGGAATCCTGAATGATATGATCTTTTGTAGTTTGAATACATGGTAAGTCTTCTTCATATGATATGATAGCCAGATTCTCATTACATTCATCAATCATAAGAGAAGAAACTTCAGATGGTCCTTGAAGCACAAGATGATCATTTATATCGTCTACCACAAATTCATGCAGAAAAACTTTTTCACTTGCTTGAGCAAAGATCTCACCTTGTTGTTCATGAGCTGACTGAATGACCTCCTCATGAAGATCTAGTTCCGGTGAGGTGGGAGCACTTAGATTTGTAACTTCGTTTTCTTCATGCCAGCTAATCTCAACAGTCGAGTTCTTCTTTATAGGATTCAACACAAGGTATTCTTGGTCACCATGATCTGAATTTTGATCTGAAATAGCTGAGTTGACTACATTACATTCTAAAATTGGATCTTGGCTACCCTGCACGTTGTCTTCTTCTGTGGGCAGATCTGAAACAAGCTCTTCTCTTTCATCAATTACAGCCATATGGCCATCTTCAACCTGTTGATCTTGACAAGTATCCTCTAAGATTTCTATGTGCTGCTGAAACGGCTTTTCATACAGGGCTTCCATGATCTCTTCATCCATGAAATTATCATCTTCATAAAACTTCTCAAGGCTTTCAATAAAACTATAGGCATGCTTGCAACAGTCTTGAACTAAATTCAATGATGGATAAGAGTCCTTATATCTTTCAATGAACATAGCATGAAAATCCTTTAAACAATAAATACAAGCAGGCGACAAACTTTCATACCATGATTGGGCTTTACCTTCCAGAGTGGCCAAGAATACCTTCATCAAGCAATCTTCAGGAAAATCCACCTTCAACTTGCGAATATGCATATGAAATCTAACTAGATGAAGAGCAGCATCCTTCTTACCGTCATCATTAAATATAGGCAGATTCCTTGACCAATCTACCTTTGGAATTTTATTCGGAAAACCTGGAATGTGATCTCGGCTCAAGGGAGCATATCTTCTTGTGATTCGGTCCATCTTGAAAATCTCACAGCTACTGATCTTCCTGCAGTGAAGTCACCATGAAGCATTGATATCTGGAGTTTTCAGTGAAGGAGTTGCCAGTGAATGATTTCAGCCTTTCAAGTGTCTGATCGTTGTCCACTATCAACAATCAGATCTAAACTTGATACATGTACTGGGGTGAAATGCAAGTGAAGTGCTGTATTCACAAGCTCACGAAGATTGACTGAAGCAACGTTTATCTACTTCCGCTTATGCAAAGCAAAAGCGTTTCGAAGGCTACCTGGCATAACTTCAAGCTCCGTCTAAGACTTATGAAACAAACACATCAACCCACAAACAAGTTTGTTCTCCCCAGTATGGTCACCAATATGTTAGCGCTTGAAATTTCACCTCAGGCTGAGATAGGTAAACCTCAAGGCTACATCAAACCATTTAGCCTCGTAGCTAGCCCTACGGGGCAGGAGAAGGCTCTCTTCGGTCAATCTCGGCAGATCTTCAATGGGATGAGATGACCAACAAGGTAACACTGATATTAGGCTAGTAAACTGATTAAAAGGTTGATTTGGGATTTTTTTTGGGTTTTTGGTGGCAAATTGAGGAATTGCAATTTTGGGTGCGGGGATTGGACACAGTTTCTGCAGGGGGTTCCTTGGGGCGAGGTGTGAATGGTCAGGAATGAAAGATGAGGAGCTAAAGAGAGCAAACAATCACTTTGAATTCTCTTTAGATAGAAGAAAACATTGAAATTAAACAAACTTAAAAGCAGAGCATGGCAAGCATGAATTCTTACTTTAACACTTCATTTGTTTAATGTGCAGAAGTAAAAGAAAGGAAATGAATCACATAACAAGCTTACAAGAACATTGAGAAACACACCATCAACACATGAGTCCACAAGAATCCCAAAGAGGACTGCAAAACCCTGGTCTTCCTTAGCCAAAAATTGCAGAGATACAGTGAATAATACAATGATAGCTTCTCTCTCAAGAGTCCAACCTTCCAACCTCTGAAAATGATTAAGAAAATACATAATATAGGCAAGCCAACCTCTTCCCTTGCCTCTAGGGGTCGAGCTCATCCTTCTAGGAGATGTTTCAACTAATTCTAAACTGAGCACTAAAATCTAGGCAGTCAAAACAACTTGCCTCTATAAGCTAGGAAACCAATCCATTCATTAAATATTTACCCTTGACATGAATGAATCTTCTAGAAGTGTTAAACAAGAGTAAAAGTGTCTTAGAGTTACAATAATTACATCAAAGATAATCATCTTCAACCCCAAAAAGTCAAACTGGGTCAAAACTACGTTTTCTGGGCTGTACAATGCAATCTGGCAAAAACTGCCTAACGGGTCGCGCCCCTTTGGAGCTCTGTTTGAGGCACTTCCCGGTGTCAGAATCAGGTGCAGGATAGCTCGTTGGAAAGGTATTTGAGTCTACTTTCCAACCTAACTAGAATTTTTCAATTTGGAGTTCATTTGCTCTGTAAAAACTTAATTCTCCCAAGACTGGTTTCTGCAACTCAAAAAAAGGGGCAGAAAGTCAAATTTTGCATGTATTTTGACCTTTTGGAGGCCCAAAACTCCATAAAAACTCAAGTCCATCCATAGGCATATGTAACTTTTCATGACAAATCTAGAAATGCTGAGTTTTTGCAAAAAGGAGCTGCCATGACAAAGGGTCTCACCAGGGGTGAGACCCGTTAAAGAGCCAAAACCTGTAAATTACCAAAAAATGCCAAAATTACCCAAAATTCTCAAAAAATTTTGGGATTTGAGCTGTGGCTAGGCTATTGAGTGCCATGATCCTTGAGTGAAGCCTCAGCCAAGATATTGAGGGGATTTGGCTTCTTTCTCCTTTTTTGTGCCTTGGCCAACCGCCTTTGAAGCATTTTCACTTTTGCTTTGTACACGTGCATCCGTGCCCAATAATGGTCCTTCATGTTCCTCAACAACTTTTTATCTTGGTTGGCCTTAGCCAACAGCCTCTCCAAGTGTGCATTGACCCGGATAAGCATAGCCTCTCGCAAATCTCATAACATGACATGTGGCGGAAACATGTGACTGCAAGTGGACAAGCCTGCAAATAAGTCAAAAAGGTGGGCTCCTCTCTTACATGGTGACCACTCTTACCACCCCTATGTGGCCTCCTCTGTTCCTCAACCTCTGTAGATGATGAATGGTCATAACTTTGCTCATAAGTTTCGGTTTCTGACATGGTTTAGGAGCAAAGTGGACAAGCTGAACTGCTGTCTCTGCCTGCAAAAAGTGTTGAACTCTATGTTGTTTCAAGGGGGAAAAGACATAAGGGAAATGTTAGGGGAGGGATCTTTTAACAAGGAATGGGAATATATAAATATAACAGGGAATTTTTAAGGGAAATGTTGCAAATCATTATGCATATAGGAATACATATTTATAATTGGGAAATCATTTGCAAAGATCATTGCATATGGAAAAAAAAACATGTATGAAAGTGAACATGGGAATCTGCATACATGTATTAATAGGGGAAATAGGGAAACCATGCACAAAACATGCTGACATATTTACCAACATTTTTTGTTATTTACACATGCATATGGTGGAGGAGAACTAGGGTTTTGAATTTTGTTTTTTGATGCTTTGGGAGAGGGATAGGGTTTTCATTTTAGTGATTAGGGATGGGGAAATATTTGCATTTCATTTGTAAAATAATATGGGAAAAGAGATGAACATATAAGTGTGAGTGAAAGGGAAAGGAGGGAAACAAACCAAAGGGAAAAATAGCTTGAAACAACACAAACCCTAGCACAGTTTGCTCATTAACATTGCAGCCATATAAAGGAGTTTCACTTGCAAAATTTTGATCATTTTAACATGTTCATGACATCCACCATTCATAACCAGCAACCATTCCATGTTTAGAGCACCTACCTCGAACAATTTGATAGCTTGGAGGGCGTTTGAGGGAATTTGTTTGGAGTTTGCAGCAAAACAGTCCAACGGGTCGCGCACCACGCCCAACGGGTCGCGCCCCTCTGACGGGTCGCGCCCGTTGTTTTTCTGAACTGTGGGAGACCCTCTGACGGGTCGCGCGCACCCAACAGGTCGCGCACCTGGCTCGACGGGTCGCGCCCCTCTCTGCTGCCCGAAATCGCTCTGTCTTTGCTCCTTTCTCTCAATCACTCTCTCAAACCTCTCTTGCAAGCGTTAGGATGCACAATGAGAGTGAAAGGAGGGAATTTGGGCTTTTATAAGTTTCATTTAAAAAAAAAATTCATTCATAAACCCACTTTCTAAAGTTTATCTTTGACACTTTTATAACACTGACTTTTGGTTTCCTTTATCCTGAATTTGACTCATTGAGTGCTTTGACTTGATTCTTTTTGCAGGTAGATCATCTGAGGGACCTTGGCAAGGGGACCAGGGTTGCACTTTGTCCGCTGAAGACTTTTGAAATTTCATCACTTATTTACAAAAACTCGGAAAATGACCTTGGCTTTAAAAACAGAGTTTTTAAATCCAAGGTGAAAATTCACTGTACAAGATAAAAATATCGAAGAAACACGTTTGCAAACCTCCCTCTGGCTTGCTGAGTACTCATGGATTTTCAAAGACATGACCTTGCAGAGATAAATGACCAAAAACCTAGACCTAGGACTTTGACCTCAAGACAAAACAAGACAATCTTGAAAAAGCTTAATGACTGATATGACCTGATCCAGCAAAGCCAAGAGGGGTATAAATAGACCAGCTCCTCCATCAGGGTTATGGCATGCCTAACGGGATGCAAAATTTGACACTGATGAGACACCTACGAATGCAAATGCAAAGAGCTTTGATCGCTGATGGAGGGGTTTCAAGACCGACACTAACAGGCACTACATACCTATACCCACAAGGTTTTGGGATCCAACTTATCCCATATTCCAAACACTACAGGTCTGTACCCTTCAGCCACAATTTGAAATCGTGAATTGAGAGATGGAGAGCACCAAATGACAATGTGACTTAGTCAGAAATTCTGGTAAAAAATAATTATAAAGGCAATTACCAGATCTGCCAATGAGCCACCACACACCTTCAGATCTCTAACCATCGTTTCATCTTAATTAAATTTGTTATGGCCTTTTACTGGACCAAGATTCACCCTTTATGGATTTCGAGATAGGCTTTCGACTCTTCTTGTAAGGAACCCCCTGGGGGTAGTGCGTCAAACGCTTCTTCTCCATCATAATGAGCATGTGGACAATTCATACATATAATGAGCATGTAGAGTCCAAACCAACACAAGAATTTTCAAGCAATCCATCTCAGAATACTTGTACAGAATTGACAAGGACAATGAATACTCTGGCCAAATAAACAATGGCAACTAAGTCAACTAAATCAACACATTTGTTCCAAATCCAAATCAAATCTTCTATGATTTACACATGGATAAAAAAACTACTAAGATATGAAAATTGGTCATAAATCCTCTTTATTAAACCTCACTTTATACATGAGTTCCTCCCAAAATTCCTCTTGTCAACCATATTGACCTTGATTTGGCCAAATTTGACATTAAAAGCTCAATATCGCCTTTTGGCACTACTCAACTTTTCTAGCTTACTTTGTTTGATCTACCCCTTTATTCTTTCATTTACTCTTTACATAACTTGTCTATATACAAAATGATGGTTTGTTAAGATCCACTAAAAATTTATCATATCACCCATTTATAGAAAATATCAAATATGAACCTAAAATTGCTAACTCCCTCAACAAGTCACTTGAATTAGAGAATTACACGTCGAAGATGAAATAATATCTCATTTTTCAAAACAATCTTTATTGCCTTTAGGAAATTAATTTCTTATCTCCATAACTTAAATTAAATTAAGAAAACCCATTCCCTTTAATAAATATGGTAAGACCTACTAGATCTGGTTGACAAATGCTCATGCATCAATTAAGACTAAAAGTAATTAAATCAAGATGAATCACCATCGAGGATAGCAAGAAAGTTGCGATATAAGGAAATCCTATACTTGATTTCACCACATTAAATCTATTAACTACAAATATTTGAGGATAAAGGTTTTGAAATGTAGGTATTATGATATGACCCCAAATGTGTCATATGTAGTGATAAAATGTGATGAGGATAATCTAATAAAACTGCCACATGTGCAGTGGGTGATAACAAGAATATGTAGAAGTCAATATAATCATTATCGGAATATATGAACACATACTTTGGTTATGTGGTTAAATTTGGGCCATCTGAATTAGGTTCTCCTACTTTAAAACGGGTTAGTGGGTGAGTGTTTTGAAATTTTGATCACGTTCAAATCTTCTACACATTATATATATTATGACTTATCATGCTAATTTAAAGATTTTGTAATAGTATGTTGAAGCACAAAAGTGTCAACACTCTAATATGCAATATGTTCAAAAAATAAATTACTATTTAGTTGTTTCTAACGGCAACATTTTTGTTGTTAGACTTAAAAAATATGAAACATAAAGTAATGTTTAAGAAATGTGGATGGCTCATGTTAAATATTTATAATTTTTATAAAATAATCATCAATTTAGAGATGTGTAATTGATTTATATAAGGGTTATAACAAAATTGATATATAATTCAAGTGAGACTTATAAGCATTTCCAGGCATGCAGATATATCTATTCTTATTTTTCATATTATGATATAAAATAACATTTATGTAAGCTATCTATTTATAATATTGATGATTTATATTGGATCATTATATTGTTTGTTATTCATCTCGATGCTTTTAGAGTGGAAGAAGTGGAGGAATCACTTTATGGGATCATTTTTATAGATGGGACCTAATTTGGCAAAACATGGTCTGGAATCTTCCAAGAGCATTTTGAGGCATCAAATGACCCTTTTTGGGGTAAAAATTTTCCTCCTTAGCGCTTGCACCTTTCCAAACTATTTTACACACAAAGACCTTTCCAACAACATAGGAATCATGTCAATCAAAGTTTGTATGTGAAAGTTATGTCACTCATAAGTTGACCTTCCTGTTTTGACCACCATAATTCGAGAGGAAGCCACTCTAACCCCATTATTTATGAAAAAGGGGCTAGCCACGTGATTATATTGTAAAGGACTCTATAAGAGTCTATATTATAACTCTAGTTAAGAGTTGAGGTAGTCAAACCTAACCAATGGTAGGCTATCAGGTTGTGTTATAATTAGGCCACTTGGAGGAAAAGGTGTTCCATTCATTCATGTGCATTTGTTCCACAACTAAGCAGAAATAGCCAAGAGGGATAGGAGATAGAGCAAACAGAGAGGATTTGAGCACTGTAGCAGCGCACAAGCCATAGGCCATACTTCTTTGTACTCGCAACCATAATTCCATTCAAAGAAAGAGAGCATAGCTACCTCACCTTCCAGCTTGGTTTTTCTCCCAAAAGGGTTTCCCGAAGAATATCTTGTGTCAAATGTGTGTGTGAGTTTTTAATTTGTCATTCACTATTTTCTGCATAATTTTAATTCACATGCAATCACTATTAACAGTAAATCTACAAATAATCATTTAGAGGCATGCAAATCCAATTGTGATGTTGGGACACATACTTAATCATACATCTACTCCCATATTTAATATTATGACATAAAACAACACATATGCAAGCTATCTATTTACAATATTGATGATCCTTATTGGATCATTATATTGTTTGTCATCTATCTTGATGCTTTTAGAGTGGAAAAAGTGGAGGGATCAGTTCATGGGACTGTTTTTATCGGTGGGACCCAGTTTGGCAAAACATGGTTTGAAACCTTCCAAGAGCGTTTTGAGGCATCAAACGACGCTTTTTGGGGGTAAAAATTTTCCGCCTTAGGAATCACGTCAATCAAAGTTTGTATGTGAAAGTTATGCCACTCATAAGTTGACCTTCCTGTTTTGACCACCATAATTCGAGAGGATGCCACTCCAATCCCCATTATTCATGGAAAAGGGGCTAGCAACATGATTATATTGTAGAGGACTCTAGAAGAGTCTATATTTTAACTATGGTTAAGAATAGAGGTAGTCAAACCTAACAAATGGTAGACTATCGGGTTGTGTTATAACCGTGCCACTTGGAGGAAAGGGGGTTTCATTCTTTCAAGTGCATTTGTTCCATAGCTGAGCAGAAATAGCCAAGAGGGATAGGAGATAGAGCACACATAGAGGATTTGTGCACTGTAACAGCCCACAGGCCATAGGCCGTACTTCTTTGTACTCACAACCATATTTACATTTAGAGAAAGAGAGCAGAGCAACCTCACCTTCCAGCTTGGTTTTTCTCCCAAAAGGGTTTCTCGGAGCATATATTGTGTAAAATGTGTGTGTGAGTTTTTAATTTGTCATTCTCTATTTTCTGCATAATTTTAATTCGCATGCAAGCACTATTAACAGTAAATCTACAAATCCAAAAATCTAATAAAAATGTAATAGTGTAGAATTTCATATTTCAAATATAATTTTATCAGATTTGTTGTGACAAATTGTCTAGTAAAATATCCACGATAGTTTACGGATCAATTAATATAAACAATTAACATGAGTTTTCCAATTCCACTTGTATCATTGCCCCAAACATATTATAGATGATTACTTATTTATGCTTATATATTACTTTGAAATCATATAATGTGTGTTCACTTATTTGAAATTGTACCATGTATATTTGATCATCATTTGAATTTGTATATTGTTATTTTTTTAAATTTATATATTGTTATTTTTTTAACTGGCATTTTATATGTATATACGAGTGTGTTTGTTGTATTGAATTTTAACCATGATGAAATTTACATTTTTTTCATATTGATACGTATGTTTTTTTTGTGAAAATAAATGTATTCACTTAATATAATTTAAAATTTCTTCAAATTCTATTTAAATTAATAGTTCTATATTAATGTTATTTTATAAAATATTATATATTTTTTTAGATTCAATTTTTTATAACCATTTTCTAAGTTTATACCAACCATTATAATATGTCAATTTTTTTTTTTTAATAACTACCATTTAAAACCATTGATGAGTATTTTTAATAATAATAATCCAATTTTAAGGTCAGGACAAAGTCAAACACTAAATTGGTGTATGAGTGATCCAAGTGGATATCATTCGCCACCCACCTATTCTATTGGCTCACTGCATGAATTTTCTATTTTAGTAGTTTTCAAGTCTTATACTTTTGTGGCCATTTTGAGGCCCTAAACGATATTTTTTGGGGAAACAGGCTGGCGACAATGAAAAATTTCCATTGACAGTTGAAATATATACTTCTCTATTAGACCTTTCTAACAGAATATTGTACATAATATACAGAGATTGCATGCCAAATCTGCGACTCGTAGAAGTTGATGTTCCAACTTACCCCATCGAGGCCCAAAATCCTTTGAGGCTTCATCTCCCGGGGTTAGATTTTTGGATGTTTAGGGTTTCTCATTACTTGCTATGAAAAAGAGGCCTCTAAGCCTCATTGTAGTGGAATTTAGGAAGGCGCGTAGCCATCACATCTCTTCTCAGAGATTATTTACCACTGTTCAAGCTAGTTTGTTTCCATTCTGCATGTATACAATTTCAACATATTCCATTTATTAATTGAATTCAAGTTTTATTGTATCTCTGTGTTTTGGTTATAAATATGCATTTCATTTCATTCTCTTCATAAATTCGGATCAATGGTATTACAATGGTATGCTCTTTCTTTGTTTTTTTGTGCATGTCCTCAACGAGGTTGGGATATAAGGAGTTGGGACTTGAAATGCTTAAGTCCATGCAAGATTGTCCTTGCCAACCTCGACGACCTCCCATGGTGGAAGTAAAGAAAGAAAAGGGAGTAGGAGATCATATCAAACTGTTGCTCAAAGAATCCCTTGAGTGACAAAGGAACAAGATGATGGACAATTTTTCCCAAATCCTTCGACAAATGCTCATAGGTGATGCATCTTCATCTAGTGGGAACTTTGGAGGCACCACCCCTTTTAAGGTACAAGTTGGTTTTGATATTCCTATTTTTGAAGGCCAGATAGATGTAGATGCTCTAGATAAATGGTTAAGTATGGTTGAAAGGTATTTTTTAGTCCACAATTTTTCTGATAGAGAAAATATTACCTTTTCACTCGTTAAGGTTGTCCCCCGTGTTAAGGATTGGTGGGAAACTTACTGTGAGGGAAGGGCCATAAAGGAATCCACATTATTTTCAGTCATGACCACTTGGGACCCTTTTAGGGATGTTTTTAAGGAATGATATTACCCTTTTGGAAGCTATGAAGACTAATACATGAAATGGACCACAATACGACAAGAAAAATAACAAGCAGTGCCAGAGTTTACAAATATATTTCATACCTTGTGCACCAAGATGGGTATCAAAGAGTCTAAGCGACATCCAGATATAGATGGATTTCCTAAATATCTCTTCTCTTATTGCAACCACTGATATGCTATCAAAATTGAGAGAAAATTTAAATAGAAGAAGTGATACTTTAGATTTGTGAATCCTTCACCATATTAGGGAAAGCGCATCCCTAAACCACATAACAAACCACAGAGTTAGGATGGACCACCCCAGGACAACCATCGAATCCACAAAAAAACAATGGTTACGGGAAGATGAAGAAAGAAATGGGAAAGTGGTGTGAGTTTCACAAGAGCCCCACTCATAACACCAATGAATGTTATGAAAAGTAGTCACTAGTAGTCGAGCTAAAAGCTTCATAGTTAGATGTAGGTTATGAATCTGAACTAGACTTAGACAAGGGAAAATAAATCATTGATGAAAAACCCAGTGCCATTGTTTCCACCACCAAGGTCTAGCAAAGTGAGCCTGAACATTCAAAGGAAGGTGAGCACCTCTTTCACTCACAAATGTGGGTGAAGGGTGTTCCACAAGTTTCATTGTCGATAGTTGGACTCAAAAGAACCTAATCTCAGTAACGGTCGTTAAGAAGTTGGGTCTATCAATAACAACAGACTTGCAACCATACACCATTGAATGGCTCCACTAAGGGTGAGATCTTTGCATCAACCAATAGTGTTGCCTACCCTACAACATCAAGCCTTTCAAGGATGAGGTATTGTGTGATGTTGCTCCCCTTAAAGTTCGTGATGTTCTATTATGCCAACCATACTTGTGGAAGTGTCATGCTATATATGAGTCTAGACCTCGTAGTGTTATTATTACTTTGGGTAGACAATTGTACATGATACCAGAGGTGGTATTTCCTAATGTCATTTCCTTGATCACTGCTAAGAAATGCAATAAGGTCATCTCCCAGACTTTGAAATTTCTCTTCTTCCTGATTTGATCTCAAAGTAAGGAGAAGGTTGTGGAAACATCCATGGCCTCCACAAAGGGATCCTCCATGCTTCAGAGGCAAGTGGATAAGGATGTGGATGAATACAGAGACATCTTCTCTTCACCCATTGGGGTACTTCTGCACTGTTAGGTCAAGCATTCCATCGATCTGAATCTCGACAAACCTCTATCAAATGGGCCAATATACCATCACTATGTTCTAGAAAATGAGGAGATCAACTGATAGATCCAAGAGTTGCTCTGAAAAAGGGACATTCAACCCGATTCTTCACCCTGTGGAAGCCCAATCATACTCATTCAGAAGAAAGATGGGACTTGGCGACTATGTACTAATTATTAGGCCCTGAATAAAATCACAGCTAGGAATCAATACTCGATTCCCCAAATTGACGACCTTATTAACTAGCTCAAGGGGGCCAAGTACTTCAATAAGATTGATTTGAAGTTTGGATACCACTAAGTCTCAAAATAACCAACTGATGTGTTGAAGACTGCTTTCAAGTCCAAGGAGGGTCTTTTTGAATGGTTGTCCATGCCCTCTGGTTTGACGAATGCCCCAACAACTTTCAAGAGGCTGATATATGATAACTTGATGAATGATCTCCTGAACTTCAATAGGATTTGGGCAAAACACTTACAACATATTCAATAAGTCCTTTACACTTTGCGGTAGCACAAACTATCTGCTAACTTGGAAAAATGCTACTTCGACATGGAAAAGGTCCAATACCTGGTCTACGTTATTAATGAGCAAGGTGTGCATGAAGATCTATCCAAGATCCAAGTCATTCAGGATGGGTCAGCCCAGACAACTCTAATAGAGAGATTCACAACTTCTCAGGCCTTACTAACTTATGTCGAATATTTGTGTTAGGGTTCTCTTATATCGTTTGGTTCTTAAGTTAAGTGACCAAAGGTAGAGAAAAAGCTAAGTTTTTCGTTGGTGGGTGAATGCATGAAGATGGATTACACTTTTGCACCAAATGTGGCGATGAAATTTCAAGTTTTCCTCTTTTATCGAATTGAAGCCATAAAAATTCATATAAGCATTGTGAATTTTGATTTGAAGTAAAAAGACAATATGTGGAGAATTATATTGTTGTCCTAATGATATTTTTTTCTCTCAATTTTCCATTAAATGCAATACTTTCCCTTGCAAATTTTTGCACATCTTAAGAGGTGTGTGTGTGTTCATGTAGCATAATTTAGTCTAAAATATATATGTATATAGAGCATGATCTACATGGAGAGAACTAAGTTTTTCATAATAATATATATATATATATATATATATATATATATATATTTTTTTTTTTTTTTTCCTTTTATGCAAAAATATATATATATTTTTTATTATTTTTCAAAGTAACTTGGCGAAGTGATATTTCAATTGCATGTTAGAGACACATTTGTTCGCATAATATTTTTTTCAACTCTTTAAATAAATTGAAAAACTAAGAATGCCCTTTTGAAGAGGTCTCACAAACGAAGACAGTGGTATTTTTTGAATTTTTTTCGTTGTGTATATTTTATGTTATTGATTTTTTATGCAGCACCTTTGAAATTGTCCAAAAAAAATCAAATATTATGTTTAGATGAAAAATATCATATGAATTCGAAAGTGTCAAGCTTATATTCCATTGGATAGAGGATTCTTTCATGAATCCAACTCCGCCACTTAAGGACAAATTCTGCCCTTAGCCCGCTAGAGTACAAAATGGGGTTGTAGAGAAATCTGCAGAAGGGGTGCTAATGCTGTGATTTTTAGGATCTCAGGAGCTCAATCAAGCACTTAAAACACTCAATCGAGTGCTTGATTTCAAAATTCAAATAGCTTGATCAAGGGTTTAAGAAACCCTCAATCGAGCCCTTAACGTGGTTAAATAAAGGCTCGATCTAGCTTTAAGGATAGATCTAGCTTTAAGGCTAGATCTAACCTATAACTAGATCTAGCATTAAGGCTCGATTGAGCCACTTTTTTTAATTCCATGCCTAGGTTGTATTGGTGGGAAATTTCAAAAAGATGGCTCAATCAAGCTCTTAGATAACCTTGGGTTACATTATTTAAGCCCTTAAACAACTTGATCGAGGGCTCAAATATCAAGCGCTTAAAATGACTTGATTGAGCTATTATTTTTCACCTAAAACACGTCCTCTCTTACCAAAATGTGTAACCGAACTTCATACGTAAACCCTGGTATGAGTCAGAATAAAAGGCATTCGATGAATTGAAAGATCACCTTTTCTCTACATCAGCCCTCACCTTGCCAAACCTACAAAAACCATTTGAGATTGAGATAGATGCATCTGACTATGTTATTGGTTCAGTCCTCATTTAACAAGGACATCTGGTGGCATATCATAGTGAAACAATCTCTTATACTCTCTAAACATATCCCACCTATGATAAGGATGAGTTTTCCATCATGTAGGCCTACCAGTAATGGAAACATTATATTCTAAGGAAATAGATGATCATCCACACAGAACACAGACCCCTTCAATTTATGCAGATACAAGGGAATTTACATAATGACCACCATAAAATTTTGCCCACATACTTGTAACAATTCCATTTGAACATCAAATACAAGAAAGGTGGCACCAATCATGTTATAGACAGTCTTAGTCAATACTCGATTATGGAACTAACCACAATTCTCAACTCTTATGGGCGTGAGACCTCTGGATGGCCACAATTATATAACAATGACTCAGAATTCGAGGCCACATACCAGATGTTGATAGAAGGAAAGCAAGTTATAAACTTATGTCTTTAGGATGCATTGTTGTGTTACCTAGGACACCTTTGTCTTCTTTCAAGCAAGTGTGTTAAGCTGATTTGGGAGGCACATTATAGTTCAGTAGTAGGGCACTTTGGGGTGGAGAAGATAGCGGCATTACTACAAAAGTATTTTTATTGGCTGGAAATTTGATAGAATGTTGGCAAGTATATCAAGTCTTGCATTGCCTGCACCATTGCCAAACCAACCATTAAGAAGCAAGGCTTGTACACCCCTCTACGTACTCTTAACCAACCCTGGGCGTCCATCTCGATGGACTATATGTCTCACCTTCATCGGTACCAAGAATGGTAATGAGTATGTGTTTGTGTTAGTTGAAATATTTTCTAAGAAGGCCATTAAGGCTGCCTACAAGAAGAGTATAACAACAGAAGCTACTACCAAGAACTTCTTCAAATTGGTGTGGGTACATTTTTGGATCCCGCAGACCATCATATCAGATCGGGATAGTGAGTGCTTAAGTGTATTCTGGTTGAGCCTCTGGTGATTTTTGGAAACCAAGCTCAACAATTCAACTAACTTCCACCCCTAGACTGATGGCAAGATAAAGGTTGTCAATAGGATGATCGTGGACATTTTTCATATGTACAACTCTAAGCATCCATGAGCATGGGATGAGAGCTTTCCTTATGTTTAACACAACTATAACATAACTATCCATATCTCAATTAGCCACAAACCCTTTCAGGTGGGCCTAGGATTTGAACCATTGGGTCCTATCGATGTCGCACTACCCCTTTCAACTACATTGGTAGAATTTGCACATGTTCAATATGAATTCGACAAACCTTCCAATTTTATTAAACGAATTTAGCATATCCACCAACATATCCATGATATATTGCAAAAATCCATTACTAAGTACAAACAATAACATGATCAACACCTAGTGCCACACAAGTTTCGGGTGGGAGACAAGGTTTGATTGCATTTGAAAAAGAAACGCCTTGTAGGGGCCAATCGAAAGTTTCAACCACTCCACTATGGAACTTACATCATCACCAAGGTTGTGTGCGACAATGATTTCGAGCTAATTATCCCTCCATTCCTTAGCTTGCACACAATGTTCAATGTGGACGACCTTCGACCATACTTTCCACAATTATTAGACACAAAATAAATTGCAGAGTAACTAACGCCAACATATAGCTCAACTCAAATTACATTGAACATGCCACAGATAATCATAACATAAACACACATATTAAAAGTAGTCGCCAAAAAAGGATCTAACTGTATTGAGTTGTTAAAGTAGGCCAACTCCTGCCCCAAGCTGGCAAGTGGCTCATTAGGGGCCAAATTCAACAGAAGTTTCCACATCTCATGGTGACATTCAAAAAAATGGAGACCATTGCTTCCTAAGAGGGGAGGATTGATACAGATGGATATTGGTGGCGACTTACCTATTCCACTAGCTCACAACATGATTTTTCTATTTTGGTAGTTTTCAGGTCCTAAACTTCTGAAGTTGTTTTGAGACCCTAAATGACAATTTTTTGGGAAACATGCCAACAAAATTCATAGTCTATTGTAAGTGGTTGGAAAATGTACTTATTAGATAGACCTTTCCAACAGGGTATCGTACATTCCAAACATAGATCATATGCCAAAGTTATGACCCTAGGAAGTTGACATTCCAACTTACCCCATCGGGGCCCAAAATCCTCTGGTGTTTCATCTCCTAGGGTTAGGTTTTTGGATGTTTATGGTTTTTTATTACGTCTTATGATAAAGCGACCTCTGAGTCTCATTGTAACACAATTCAGGAATGTGCATAGTCATCACATCTTTTCTCAGAGATAAGCTACAATCGTTCGAGCTAATTTGGTTTCATTCTACATGTATACAATTTTAACATCTTCCATCTATTAATTGAAGTCAAGTTTCACTGTATCTCTATGTTTTGGTTATAATATGCATTTCATTTTGTTCCCTTCATAAATTCAGATCAATGAGATCCCCTTGTTTTTTGGGACCAGGGATCCATCTCTGTGCAATGATTTGACTGCTAAAGTCTACGAAGACATACATACTCTTCTTTGCTCTAAATTTGAACTTATAACCTCTTAGGAGGAAATGCATGCTCTTAACCAACATTATAAAAGTAACATAAATATAGCCAATAAAACCCTTATTATAATTTCTTTTCATTAATATTAATAAATAAATTTATTAAAAATTATATTAATATTACTACTCATTTCCCGTATTAAATAAGCTAATAAAATCATCTTGACATGTTGATATATTGAAAAATGCATCAAGTGTTTGTGCAAATAAGTCTTTAACTTCATATGGTTAACCTTATTAATAAAGATTTTTAATATTTAAAATAAATAAATTAATGTATAATATTATTCAAAAACATAAAATATATATTTAATAACATAATATATCATTTTTTTTTAACGAATTTAGCTAATTTTTTTTAAAGAAAAAATTGGGAGTACATTTGTTATAACGTGTCTATGTTTATGTAAAGCTTTTAGCCATTTACATTAAGCAAATACATAAGCTAGCACAACCACATTAATAAATATAGTTGATATAAGCAATAGACATAAACTTAATATATACTATATTATGATCTAAAATAGTGTGGAACTCTAAAATAGTTTGAATATATTGTAGTACAGAGACCAGAAAATACATTATACAGAGACTAGAAAGAAAGAAAAAAAGAAAAAGAGAGAGAGAGAGAATAAAATAAATTGCAATACTAAAATGGTTGGTTAACCTGATATAAAGATAACAGGCGAGGATGAAAGGTATGTGATATTGTAATCACAAGTGCATAATGCAGAAGCATCCAAAGACTTTATAAAACTTATTGTTGAGTGCATTGTCTACGCAAATAGCGAAAATTAAAGAATGTTTTAGAATCTTAATATATGAACCACACCAGTATACATATAACACATAATTCTTTATTTACATATAGTTATCTATCCAGACAAGACAACATATAATTCAATATCCACGAGCATAAATATAATCCAAAACCTTGAAGTACTAAGTAAAGGCACATTGCAAGGGACATATGCAAAGAAACCTTTTGGAAGGGAGTACATTAAGGATATATATGATATCGGTGTAGTTTCATATCATTAAGCCCAATAAATACAGAATTATAGATTGGATGTGGTTGGTGGATCGGTATTATAAGAGGATTTCGTGTTGGGAGAACAAATGCCTCTCACTGGGGGGCCAAATTACTCTTGCTCAATCTGCGATCACAGAACTGAGTCTGTACTGGGCTCACTTATACTATATTCCAGTTGCAATCATTAAAAAACTGAATAGTATCATGGCACACTATATCTGGACAGGGGGTATTACCAAGCAAAAATACCATTTGACAAAACTTGCCAATATCACCACTCCAAAGAGGATGGGGGGTGGGGTATCCTGGATTTGAGGCGTTTTGGGGGGGCTTTGTTACAAAAGGCATTATGGCGGGGCATTTTTGGCGGAGGCATATGGAGTAATATTTTAAAACATAAATATTTAAAGGATCAAGATTTTGTTGTTTGGGTGTGTTGGGATCTTATTGGGACTCCTTTGAGGTCGACTATTTGGTGTAGCTTCAAGAAAATCAGCCATTGCTTTTTACAAAACATTTGCTGGGCTTTTGGTTCGGGACACTAGACTCTGATTGGACATGATTTCATTCTGGGCTTTAATAATGAACTCCCTATCTCAGAGACGCTCATTCAATGCTTACACAATTCAGGAATATTCTATTGGAATCAGGTTATCACAACATGGAGTGGACATTACCCCGTATGGTGCACGACTGATGAGATGGGTTTGGATAACACTCTGGCTGGGGAGTGGGAACGAATATGATCGGAGTTGCGGTGGGCGGGCATCAGAAGGGAAAATGGAGGAGACAGGATTTCCTGGCGGGGTAAGATGAAGTCTGACAGTGTTGTTGTGGCAGATATTTATCACACTCTATGTCTTCAGGGGTCACTCAGAAAAGAGGTATGTGAATATTACAAATTTTGGAAAACGAAAGTTCCCTTTAAAATCATTGTATTTGTATGGTTTGTATGGAAAAACAAGAACTTAACTTGGGAAAATCTACAGAAGAGAAATTGGCAAGGGCAAAGTATATGTGTCTTATGCAGGGATGTAGCGGAAAATAATGATCATATATTCCTCACATGTCTGGTTTCTATGAAGATTTGGTGCCATATTGCCCAGTATATAGATTTCCCTCTCAAAAGCTTCTCAAACATCTCAGAATATTTGAGCTAGTGGTGTAAACAAAATAGTATATGGAGATCCATTCCTTTAATATATTTTTGGGAAATATGGAGATGATGCAATAAGATTATTTTTGAAAATTTTAGGGAACACTCCTCAAGGGTCGTGGGTCACATCCTTGAATGGTATCATACAACAAAAAATCACAAAAAGGATACCATGGCCAAAGATAAAAAGATGATGGGGCCTAAAGTTATTTTTTCGGCTGATTTTTTTGATGGGGCAGCACAAAAGGATGTTTGTGGTTTTGGTTTATGGCTTAGGATTTATGAGGAGCAAGAATACTGGGTTCATTGGCATGCTGGTAGAGGAACATACATGAAGGCTGAGATTATTGTTATATGGGGATTGATATATTTTGCTACTTTTTTGGACATTCCCAGTATTCACATATTTGGCAACTCAAAGGCTATCATTGAACATATATTGGGAAATAGCAATATCATTCAATTTCATCTTTAAGGATGGCTCAATCGTATTGGGTCTTTATGGGGCTCTCATAGTGAATATTCGATTCAACACATCAGTAGGGAATTCAACCAGAATGCGGATTTGGTGTCAAAGATGGGACTTATGGATACCATGGATGGGATGCATATAGAGTTAAGACTGGGCAACATTACAATGGATATGGGGACTTTTCCCATCCCTAGATAGGATATATATTTTATGTTTTCGCCTTATGTATATGATGGATATTATGGACTGTTTTAATTTTGGTTTTTTGTAATTTTGGGCACTCTACTGTTTATTAGGTTCACTGTAAATAATGTTGATGAAGTATATATGTGTTCATTAATATGGGAACAATGATCTTCTTCCTTACTATATTTCATGTTTTATGATGATGAGATAGAGTTGTATGTCTACATATTATGTGGACAAGAACTATATGGAGGAGATACACAAATGTATATGTTTTCTATATGAAGGAGATGCCAAGATGTACTGGTTTATATTAATAAAAATACAATGTTTTTTTCTTGCTGAAAAAAAAAAGAGATCCTAATATGATCATAAGAACTGCATTAGAAAACTATTTCCTGGAATGATAGTAGTTTGAATTTTGCTTGGCATATTTTTTTCATTAGTATTCATATTTTGCAATAAAAATGGTTTTAGTAGTAAAGGATTTATATCTTGCATGGAGAACAACAAACATACCAGATTTTATGTTACAGAGAAAAGACGGGTCAAAGGATTTTCATCTTCTTTTATTTGAAGAGAAAGCAAATCCTCACTGGGTGCCATTGATAGAGGTTTCATCAAGGGACTCGAAGCATGGGAAGTTAGAATCTGAGAGATCCAAAAAAGCTACCAGTCATTTGAATCATTCAACCTTCTGCAGACCTTTGTTATGTTCTGCTTCAATATAGAAGCTCTAGCAAAAATAACTTGGGAGGATTATGAGGGTCTAGAGGATTAGTCTCCGTGTTTCCCATGTCATTGGATTCAATTATTCATCTCCAATTTAGCAAGAATAAATGGTGAACTTAGCACACTAAATCAAAACCTAGGTCTTCATGAATGCAAAAAACTGTATACCAAAGCCAGACTTAGCAGTCAAATAATTGCGCAGAGGTGGGTCCCTTGTCCCACAAACAAGGGGGTATCATACACCAATTTGATCCCTTGTCCCACAAACAAGGGAGTCTCATACGCCAAATTGGTGTTTGGCTTGGCTGTGACCTTAAAATTATATATATATATATATATATATATATATATATATATATATATATATATATATATATATATATATATATATATATTAACAAACCACCATCGCACAAACATAAACGTACACAAAAACAAACTATATCTTTATTTTGCTCAGTGGGTCACCTTCCTTTTTACACACACACACACATATATATATAAACAAACCACCATCGCACAAATAGAAACGTACACAAAAACGAACTATATCTTTATTCTGCTCAGTGGGTCGCCTTCCTTTTTACACTCTCTAGGTGTTGGACACAGAAAACCCATTTTAATCACTAAAGTCCCACAAATAAATTATATATAGTGTCAGAATTTTGTCACTAGAGATCTGTCATTTCCTTCTTCGGTGTATTACGCACTCATAGCAAAGATCAGGTATGGTCTCATGCGTGCATAGCCACTGCATGAGAGCGAGTAAAAGTCAAAGAGCAAAAGAGCAGAATCCAATACAGATCAATCGAATAAATGGATCGATGAATTCAATGATCCTAAACTGTTCGTGATCTTTTCAAGTTCTATTCATTTCTGTAGCCGACAACACACTAACATGCCTCAACGAAGAAGGAATGTAAACCACAAAAGTTATATAGTCCAATACATCCAAATCGAGTACTCATTAATAGAGGTGAATCTAGCCACTCATCACAAATTACTTTCTAATAGATTAAAGAGAGGAGCATTCTTATGAGATTGAAAAATTATTGGTAATTTTTCATAAGATCATGTAGAATATATTTTACATTTGAAATCTCAACTATTTATTTTATTGAAAATATAAATTTCTCAAGCCCAATTCTAATATAAACTAGGCATTGGACGTAATTATATAGAGGAATTAAATTGTTATCTAGATACAATTTATATATAATTAAATTATTATCTAAATACAATTTTTATAAAAATATTTAATTATTCTCCAAATATAAATTTTATTGAAATACTAAATCATTTAACAATAATGGATTTAAGAAAGTTGCCGGTGTTTTTATATTTATATAGTTTTTAGCCATTCACATTGAACAAATACACAAATTATATAGAAGAATTAAATTGTTATCCAAATACCATTTTGACGAAGATACCTAACTGCTAATTAAATACAAATTTTATAGAAATATCAAATCATCTTATATGAAAAGCAATAATGGATTTTCTACATTTGTAATTAAAAATATAATCATGTGACCTCTATTCAATGACATTTTTTTACCGCATATTTGCCTTTGATACTGGTTTTTCAAAAGTTCACGTAATGATATTTCAATTCTAAGTTTTAAAATACAAATAACTTTTGTCCACAATTTTTATGTACCATTTCTAAGATTATCTTTACAATCACAATACATCACAAATATAAATATATAGGGATAACATCATTCTTTTTATTAATGTTTATATAACAAAAAATTCTACTAACATGTGTACTCTTTTACATATTAAATGAAAAAATAAAATCATCTTGTTATCATTATGTGGATACATTAAATTCATATCAATATATCAATAAGTTTTTTTTGAAAATAAGTTTCCATCTTGATGTGATTGACATTATGGGTAAGATTTTTAATATATGGAAATAAAGAAAAATTATTTTATTTCAAGATACATTAAAATGCATTAGAGCACCTCACTTTTTTTCAATGCAACTAAGTAATAATTTTGTTGGGAAATTACATGCCATCCAAATAGAAGGGAAAACACATCTTCATTGTATAGAACAATAAGTCCTTCCTGAACTTGGTTAGGCTAAGTTACATATAGAAAGAATGAGATTCATAATCCATTGTAACTCAAGATGGATCTAAAAGACAAAGAATTTGATACTTGTTTCACCATGTTATGAGATCTAAATGATAGAGAATTCACTTGTTATAGTGTTTGTTCAAGTGGACAAAAAATATCAACTTTGCTATAACATAATCAACCATAGATTAGTGCCACAAAAAAATTGAAGGTTACAATGAATTCTTACAATAATGCCACTTCACATCAATTTGCGGTATACCTGTTTTCCAGACCACTTCATATCAATTTACAACATACTTGTTTTTCATGCCACATAACAATGCACTGATACAAGTGGCAAAGAGGGACACATGAATCTAAACATTGAGCATATCAAAGACTAAATGTACATGAACTTGCAGAAGGACCTCCCCTCACTTACCATGTATTATAGGAATTACAACTTTGACACTTGTAGGCAACAACGTAGAAATTGAATTTAGCCATTGCTCCACAAACATTGCATAGGATCCAAACTAGCTCAAAGGACCGATGAGAAAGGGTGATGTATCTTCTCTCACGCTATTGATGGGATTTAAAATATGCATCCAAATCATACCACATGAACATCAAACATATTACCATTTTGTTATGGTAAGCTTCAAGCATTGGAGTTGTAACGATCTACATGACGAAAGAAAGCTTTAGGATTAACTCAAGGAAATTAGAAAAACAATTGCCATTAGACAAAAGCAAGTTTCAAATTTTATAAATAAAAAATTCGCAAATTATTTATTTATTTTATATTTTTATAATAAGCTATTCTCTATAAAACCCATTGCAAGATGAATTCGAGATGTTCATCTTCTTAACTACCATAATGATAAAACAAGAAAACAACTCTCTTTAGGTCAAGTTTCTACCATAGTTACCAAGTTCGAATTTTGGAGTTCGATACGATAGATAAACATTCGAATGAAAAATTTTCAATTCAAAAAAAAAATTGATAGTAAATCAGTAATATATTCCATTAATTTATTCTTTATTTCTATTTAAAAAAAAAAAAAAAAAAAAAAAAAAAAAAAAAAAAAAAAAACCTCACTTCCCTCCAAAATACCTCTTCATTTCAAAACTTAAATCTAATTTAGTTTTACTTTCAAAAACTTACAAAAAAATCCTTTCTTAATAAATATATATTTAAAATGTGAATAATCAAAACTTATTTATCCAAATTTTAAAAATTAGTGTTTAAAATGTATTTACGTAAATCCCTAGAAATAGAAATATATTTACAGTTTTATAAAATCAATTCTTCTCGGTCAAATTTGTTTACCCACTTTTAATATTCATGTTTAAATTCTTTTTTTTTTTCACGGTTTTCTCAACTTTCCATACATTTAAAGAAAGAGAATATTCGAAAAAGTTTTTTCCAAATTTATAACTACCTTCCCATTCTTTTCCTTCTATTTGCATGCGATTCCCTTTACTACATGCATGCGATTCCGCTAGCAAGCGCCCCCTATCCATTTTATGTTTAGACAATATTACCCTCAACATTATATTCAATGGCATGTGGGTAAAAGACAAACTATTTGATCAACATATTGTACTCTGAATCGTTTCAAATTTCATCGAACTGTTTGGTGTATAAAGCAAACTGTCTGTTGGCATTATGATACATATGTTGTACTTGATGGCAACCCACTCATCTCAGATAATAAATTATAATGTAGAGAAAATTTCACGCACTTATATGCAGAGAAAAGTTTATTTCATGTAGAGAAAAGTTCACGCACTTTTATGCAGAGAAAAGTTTATTTCATGTAGAGAAAAGTTCACGCACTTTTATGCAGAGAAAAGTTTATTTCATGTAGAGAAAAGTTCACGCACTTTTATGCAGAGAAAAGTTTATTTCATGTAGAGAAAAAGTTCACGCACTTTCATGCAAGGAAAAGCGCGTATATGTTGGAGAACTTACCTTTGGTCCATGGTAGTTAGTCCTTGGTATTTGAACCTATGGTTTTGGACCATGGTACCTCGTCAGAAGTGTTGATCCCAAGTATTGGGTTCGTGGTATTGGTTTATTATGGTTTTGGTCCGTGGTATTGCATGTAGAGAAAAAGTTCACGCGCTTTCATGTAAGGAAAAGCGCGTATATGTTGGAGAACTTACCTTTGGTCCATGGTAGTTAGTCCTTGGTATTTGAACCTATGGTTTTGGACCATGGTACCTCGTCAGAAGTGTTGATCCCAAGTATTGGGTTCGTGGTATTGGTTTATTATGGTTTTGGTCCGTGGTATTGCATCCAAAAGTGTTGATCTCACGCACTTTCATGGTTCGTTCATGGTATTAGTCCAACAGTTTTTTTGATCCTATGGTTTTGGACCGTGGTATTGTGTAAGGCCTAAGACTATAAAAGAGGAAGGAGATCATTTGGCAAATCATCATCGAATGAATTGAATATCTAATAAGTGCTAGATCTGAAATATTTGTGATTGGGTTATGGTGCAGATCTGGATCTGAATGAAGGAGGAACCTTAGCGCATAAAGAAGGATAAGTTCTATTGATGGGTCATAATATTTATGCTTGAATAATAGTATCTTTGTATGATTTTGATCTGTTATATGAGGCGCATGCTTGATCTATAAATCTGACAATCTGGGTAAATTAGTGTCTGAATATTTGAAAGAAGGAATTATCCTTTATAGATCTGCACGCAGGTTTCAGGTTGTTGAAGTAGCGTATATCTTTAAATTATGATCTAGCCGCCTCTGTCTATTGCTGCAATATTCTGGGTTCAGATTTTGGTGTGTGGTTACTGTTACCATTTCCTGGGTACAACTGTCAGAGAAATGTTTACTTGATTCAGTGCTAATTGGGAAAAGGAGATTGTTTGATGGAGATATACTTGATGATTGATTGATGTTCATGGATCCAATTTGAAAATTTATGAAAAGTGGTCCTTGAAAGAAAAGAAGTAGGGGGTTGTAACTCCCTTCCAGGAGAGAGAGTTGTAGCTCTCTGCAGGTTGCAGCCTGCGTACTGGTAAAGGACTGCACTAGTACAAAATCATTGTAAAAGGAATTTCTAATTGAAAGAAGATAGAGACATATTGCAGCAGGTGGTTTTCACCCACATTGGGTTTCCACCTTATATCTGGTGTTCTTTGGTGTGACTATCTGTTTTTCTTGTTCATGCTCATTATTTTATGGTACTGACATATAATAATTCAAAGTATAAATATATTGAAAAAGATTTAGATAATACTGATTCACCCCCCCTCTCAGTATTATTTCCAACAATTGGTATCAGAGAAGGTCCTTTTGAAGAAGCTTAATCGCTTGAAGGAAGATCTAACATCATGAGCAACTACGAGAGGGAAGCATCAATCAGGCCACCGATTTTTGATGGAACAAACTTCGTATATTGGAAGGTAAGAGTTACTGCTTATCTTCAATCTTTGGGTACAGAAGTATGGGACATTATAGAAATAGGGTATACTTTTCCATTAGCTACTCCTACAGATTCAGCTGAGAAGAAGAAATATGAAACAAATGCAAAGGCGGTTAATACTCTTCTAGGATGTCTATCTCAATCTGAATTCGTGAAGGTTATGCAATATAAATTTGCAAAAGAAATATGGGACAAGATTGTTTTGAGCTACGAAGGAGATGAACAGGTAAAACGTGCAAAACTTCAAACCCTCAGGATTCAGTATGAGAATCTCAGAATGTATAATGATGAAAGTGTGGCTAACTATTTCCTTCGGGTAGATGAGATTGTTAATTGTATGAAAAACTTGGGTGAAGAAATAAAAGAGGCTGTTGTGGTTGAAAAAGTCCTAAGATCATTGTCCCCCAAGTTTGAATCTAAAGTGTCTGCAATAGAAGAAAAGGAAATTCTACGAACTCTTACTATGTCTCAGCTACACGGAATTCTAACTGCTTATGAAATGAGAAAAGGAGGTCCATCAGACAGGAGAGAAGCTGCTTTTAAGGCTTCAGGCAAAGGAGACTACTATGAATTAAGTCACGTGCCAGAAGAAGAAGAAGAATCAAATTTTGTCAGAAATCTTCAACGGGGTACTGGAAGGTTCAGAGGTAAGCTACCTTTTAAATGTTTTGCTTGTGGAAGAGTAGGTCATTATGCTGCCAAATGTCCTCATAAGGATAAGATTGACAAAGGAAAGGAACCTGCCAGATGGAACAAGAAACAGAATGCAAATAAGAAAAGCTACTACACTCATGAAGACAGTGATGGTCTATCAAATAGTGATGAAGATGAACGAGGTAATGACTATAAACTTTTAATGGCATTTGAAGATGATGATTACATGGATGCTATAGATGTGGATAGTTTTTATAAAGAGATTTCTAGACTTAAGACATGTATAGAAGAAAAGAATATGATCATTGGTACTCTACAATTTCAAATTGATGAAAAAGAAAAATATCTTGAAAACTTAGAAGGTGAAATTGTTGGCCTTAGAAAAGAAATTGAGAAAACAAAGGCTATTAATCTTAAGTTTGTCAAAGGATCTGAAACTCTGGATGAGATCATCAATGTACAACGTTCTTCGTTAAACAAGACAGGTCTGGGGTATAATGGAGAAACATCTCAAGCATCCACCTCAAAGAGTTATCTTGATGCAGCAAGAAGGAATGAGCAAAAGCACAATGGAGATCACCAGGTAAAGCAGGGACGAATTACGTCAAGAACTAACAAAGACTACCAGGTAAACTAGGGGCAATCTGTCTTAAGGGTGAACAAAAGCTACAACTAGCCACAGGTAAAGTCTTCTCAATTTGCTTCAAGAATGGATGACAATAAGAATTACAATCATTTGGGTGGTAGATTTGATAAGAGCAAAAGTTTCTTCAATGGCCAATGTTTCTCTTGCCATAACTTTGGTCACAAAGCAGTTCAATGTGTTGCATATAAAACAATCATAACTAGAGAAGCTCAAAAACAAAGAAGTATGACTGGGATTACAAAAAAGACCTATAACAACTTTTCGGCTCTTGAAAATGAAATTGAATGTTCTATTTGTAATAACTTCGGTCATGAAGATTCTGAATGCAGGAGCAGATTTCAGCAGACAAAGGAACAAGCCTCAAGCACCAGAACATGGAGAATAAAGGAACCACAATCAGAAAGATGTGGGATAGCCTTTTATGCAGAGGGATAGGAAAATCTATGGTACATCGACAGTGGATGTTCGAAGCATATGACAGGTGATAAAGAAAAACTTGAATCATATTCTGCTTTAGAAAAGGGAAAGAAAGTTTCTTTTGGAAATGATACTCCAGCAGCTATAAAAGGAAAAGGCACAACTCAGTTAAAAGAAAAGGTCAAAGCTGGAAATGTTTTGTATGTTGATGGCTTGAAGCATAACCTTCTGAGTGTCAGTCAGATGTGCGATCAAGGAACCGAGGTAATATTTTGATCAAATGGATGTAGCGTTCGTGATCTTGATACAGGGAAAACAGTGATCAAAGGTAGAAGAACTCCAAATAATCTATACATATTTGAAGAAGGACAACAACAATGCTATTTGAGCAAGGATGATGAACATTGGTTATGGCACCGGAGGTTGGGGCATCTAAGCTTTTCACAAATAAGGAAGGCATGCAAATATCAGGCAGTTCGTGGTCTTCCAGATATCAAAATTCCAGACAACACTATATGCAAATCATGTTAGTTTGGTAAGCAAACCAGAACCAACTTCCCGGAGAAGGAAGGATCAGCCAGCAGGCCTCTTGAACTAGTCCATACAGATGTATGTGGTCCTTTCAGGACGAGGTCACCTCGAGGAGAAGAATACTTGATATTATTCATTGACGATTTCTCCAGGTTTGTTTGGTTAGGACTTTTGAAGCACAAAGACGAAGCATTCGAAAAATTCAAATCCTTCAAAGCCTTGGTTGAAAATGAATCAGGTTACAAAATTAAGTGCCTCAGGTCCGACAGAGGTGGGGAGTTTACCTCAAATGAATTTTTCGATTTCTGTGAAGAACATGGGATAAGAAGGGAATTCTCTATAGCTAGAACTCCTCAGCAAAATGGAGTGGTGGAAAGGATGAACAGAACAGTCCAACAAATGGCCCGTGCTATGCTTGATGAGTCCGGAACTCCCGCAACTTTCTGGGGTGAAGCTGCATATGCTGCGGTTGTTATTCTCAATAAAACAAATGTCCGAGTGAACAGCACTCAAACTCCTCATGAACTCTGGTATGGTGAGACTCCTTCGGTAAAACACTTCAAAATCTTTGGGAGAAAATGCTATATTAAGAATACTGATGAGCAACTTGGCAAACTTGAACCTAGAGCAGATGAAGGCATTCTTCTTGGTTATTCTCCACACAGCAAAGCATATAAGTGCTACAATAAAAGACTTGGAAGAATTGTTGACAGCATTGATGTAGTGGTTGATGATAAAGGATACATTCCTAGGCAAGTAAATCATGAAAATATCGAAGAAGATGAAGACTACCCTCAAAGACAGAATGATGAAGAAGAAGAACCTCAAGAAGCACCAGAGGAACAGATAAGGGTAGAAGAGAAGACTCCATCAAGGTACGTTCAGAAGAATCATCCAGAATCTCAGATTTTGGGGCAAAAAGAAGCAGGTGTACAAACAAGAAGAACAATTGCAGAAGCTTCAAGCTATTTGGCATTAATCTCATCCACTGAACCACAAAATGTAAAAGAGGCATGCAAAGATGAATGTTGGGTCAAAGCAATGGATGAAGAACTTGAGCAGATCGAAAAGAACAACACTTGGGAGTTGGTTCCTAGACCAAAGGATAAGAATGTTATAGGGACAAAATGGGTCTTCAAAAATAAGTTGAATGAAAATGGGGAAGTAATTAGAAACAAGGCCAGACTTGTTTGTAAAGGGTATGCGCAGCAAGAAGGAATAGATTTTGAAGAAACTTTTGCTCCTGTTGCAAGACTTATGGCCATCTGAATGTGCCTTGCTCTCTCAAGCTTTCAAAAGTTCAAAGTATTTCAAATGGACATGAAATCAGCCTTTCTGAATGGAGACTTAGAAGAAGAAGTATACATTGAGCAGCCAGATGGTTTCATTCTTGGAAATGATCCAAATCTTGTATGCAGATTGAAAAAGGCTCTCTATGGTCTTAAACAAGCTCCAAGGGCTTGGTACTATCGTTTGGACAAATATCTTCATCAACAAGGTTTTTCAAAAGGATCAGCAGATAGCAATCTTTATATAAAAATTGAAAATGACAAATTGCTAATACTTGTTGTGTATGTAGATGAAATTATCTTTGGCAGCAATGAAGAATCTATGAGTCAAAGCTTTGCCTTGGTGATGCAAAAAGAATTCGAAATGTCCTTGCTTGGAGAATTGACATATTTTCTTGGTTTGCAAATCCAACAAAATGAAGGAGGGATCTTCTTGTCTCAAACCAAGTATCTCAAGCAGATTTTGAAGAAATATGGTATGGAAGAAGCAAAACCAGTATGTACACCCATGGTCACAGGATGTAACCTCAGTGCAAATGATGAATCAGCAGCAGTGCATCAACCAACTTACATATCTATGATTGGAAGTCTACTTTATTTGACAGGTACCCGACCAGAAATCATGCATGCAGTGGGAATAGTTGGAAGATTTCAGGCAATTCCAAAGGAAACTCATCTTCAGGCAGTGAAGAGAATCTTCAAATATCTTCAAGGGACTCAAAACTATGGCTTATGGTATCCTAGAGATATAGATCTCACACTTCATGCTTATACAGATGTAGATTGGGCCGGAAGCGTGGATGACAGGAAGAGCACAAGTGGTGGTGCATTCTTTATGGGTTCTAGATTAGTATCTTGGTTCAACAAGAAATAGAGTTCGATTGCCTTGTCTACAGCTGAAGCAGAATATGTTGTTGCTGCATCTTGCTGCACTCAACTCCTTTGGATGATGCAGACCTTGCAGGGTTTTCAAATCACTTGTACACCACCCATCTCCATCTTATGTGATAATACAAGTGCAATCAACATTTCAAAGAACCCAGTCATGCATTCAAAAACCAAGCACATACCAATCAAGTATCACTTTCTCCGGGAACAAGTGCTTGAACAAAAGGTCAAGTTGGAGTATGCTCCTTCTAAGGAACAGGTTGCTGATATACTCACCAAACCATTGCCTAGGGAGACCTTTGAATACCTCAGGCAAAAGCTGGGGGTTGTTGATGCATCAACTTGTTGTTGAATCTCTTTTGATTGTTGGTTGTACGCAAGGTTCATCTGAAGTATATGCGTACATGTGCTGGGTTGCGGATTGGTCAAAGATCGAATGGCACAGGTGCAGGGGGAGCATATCATGCATTGTTGGCATTATGGAGGAAGTACAGAAGGAGAGCATGGATGCTGGTCTGAATATTGCTGCAATACGTCTCTATCTCTTTCATGGTCATGGATTATGGTTCTTCTTTGCAGATTTGGTTTATAGTCAGAGGGAGCATGTTCTTAGGGGGAGCATAACCCTTTGCCCTTGATGTCAAAGGGGGAGAGTGATTGGTTGTTGTTGCCATCAAGTCCAAAGGGGGAGATTGTTGGCATTATGATACATATGTTGTACTTTATGGCAACCCACTCATCTCAGATAATAAATTATAATGTAGAGAAAAGTTCACGCACTTATATGCAGAGAAAATTTTATTTCATGTAGAGAAAAGTTCACGCACTTTTATGCAGAGAAAAGTTTATTTCATGTAGAGAAAAGTTCACGCACTTTTTTGCAGAGAAAAGTTTATTTCATGTAGAGAAAAGTTCACGCACTTTTATGCAGAGAAAAGTTTATTTCATGTAGATAAAAAGTTCACGCACTTTCATGCAAGGAAAAGCGCGTATATGTTGGAGAACTTACCTTTGGTCCATGGTAGTTAGTCCTTGGTATTTGAACCTATGGTTTTGGACCATGGTACCTCGTCAGAAGTGTTGATCCCAAGTATTGGGTTCGTGGTATTGGTTTATTATGGTTTTGGTCCGTGGTATTGCATGTAGAGAAAAAGTTCACGCACTTTTATGCAAGGAAAAGCGCGTATATGTTGGAGAACTTACCTTTGGTCCATGGTAGTTAGTCCTTGGTATTTGAACCTATGGTTTTGGACCATGGTACCTCGTCAGAAGTGTTGATCCCAAGTATTGGGTTCGTGGTATTGGTTTATTATGGTTTTGGTCCGTGGTATTGCATCCAAAAGTGTTGATCTCACGCACTTTCATGGTTGGTTCATGGTATTAATCCAACAATTTTTTTGATCCTATGGTTTTGGACCGTGGTATTGTGGAAGGCCTAAGACTATAAAAGAGGAAGGAGATCATTTGGCAAATCATCATCGAATGAATTGAATATCTAATAAGTGCTAGATCTGAAATATTTGTGATTGGGTTATGGTGCAGATCTGGATCTGAATGAAGGAGGAACCTTAGCGCATAAAGAAGGATAAGTTCTATTGATGGGTCATAATCTTTATGCTTGAATAATAGTATCTTTGTATGATTTTGATCTGTTATATGAGGCGCATGCTTGATCTATAAATCTGACAATCTGGGTAAATTAGTGTCTGAATATTTGAAAGAAGGAATTATCCTTTATAGATCTGCACACAGGTTTCAGGTTGTTGAAGTAGCGTATATCTTTAAATTATGATCTAGCTGCCTCTGTCTATTGCTGCAGTATTCTGGGTTCAGAATTTGGTGTGTGGTTACTGTTACTGTGTTCTGGGTATAACTGTCAGAGAAATGTTTACTTGATTTAGTGCTAATTGGGAAAAGGAGATTGTTTGATGCAGATATACTTGATGATTGATTGATGTTCATGGATCCAGTTTGAAAATTTATGAAAAGTGGTCCTTGAAAGAAAAGAAGTAGGGGGTTGTAACTCCCTTCCAGGAGAGAGAGTTGTAGCTCTCTGCAGGTTGCAGCATGCGTACTGGTAAAGGACTGCACCAGTACAAAATCATTGTAAACAGAATTTCTAATTGAAAGAAGATAGAGACATATTGCAGTAGGTGGTTTTCACCCACATTGGGTTTCCACCTTATATCTGGTGTTCTTTGGTGTGACTATATGTTTTTCTTGTTCATGCTCATTATTTTATGGTACTGACATATAATAATTCAAAGTATAAATATATTGAAAAAGAATTAGATAATACTGATTCACCCCCCCTCTCAGTATTATTTCCAACACTGTCGTATTTTCAAATTTTTCGCCTTGATGCAGGTGAATTTGGTAACTATGTTTTCTACCACACTTAGACATTTCATAGACAAATTTCAAAAACACTGGAGAAGCAAATATGTAAAAGACAAAAAAAACATGTTAGAATGGACAAAACATTTTAAATATAACTAAAGCTTCCACAGGCTATGACCACAGATCACTAGAAAATGCATCATTAATGTGCTTATTAGTGTAAGGATATGTAATGTTCTGTAATAATATAGATAGATAGCCTAGAAACATTTATAATCTAAAATTATAAAAGACTATAAATAGAACACAAAGCAAACCAAATATGAAACTTATTGAAGACGCTCGTGCATCTGTTTTAAGCAACACATGTGAATAGTCCAACCATAATGCAATACACTAATGCCTTTTGTAGAGTTGAACTAACATTACAGTTGAATCAACAAACAAACATTTAGATATCTAAATAACTTCTATCTAGATTAAGTTTTAGAAAAGAAAATACAAATACTACACTATATAGGTAAGTGTGACCCACCTCAAAGCATACAAGATAGTATTAGTACATTGCATTTTCCATGCAAGGGTGGTAATTCTTCAAAAAGATAAAATAACAACATCTTAGAAAAACAACATAGGCACAAATATTCTCACACTACAATAAATTAGAGGGTAAAATTGTGATAAAAAATTGATAACCATAAAAAAAACATGCCATATTTATAACAATGAAATAAATTATTTTTAGCCACATTTAAGAACCAACACAATTAACTAAAATTAACCATAAAAAATATATCTAAATACTTCTCACAATAATATGAAAACTACTTTTTAGGAGAGCAAAGAGCATCCAATGAAAAAGAGAAAAACATACCTACAAATACCACATCCAAGAAAGTGATATTGCTATTTTAGATCTTGGAAATTCAAAGTTGTAATCGCAATTATTATCAAAATCATATATATCCAATTCCATCTTTTTATAATTTATTTGAGATTTTGAGTTCATACAAAAATGATTATGTTCTCTATGATTTTTTTTTGTTAAACATGAGTTAC
Organism: Pinus tabuliformis; assembly: GCA_031772625.1. NCBI lineage: Eukaryota > Viridiplantae > Streptophyta > Pinopsida > Pinales > Pinaceae > Pinus > Pinus tabuliformis. Next base: position 765,993,573 of record CM062807.1, on the reverse strand, counting down.
TAAACTCTTTGTTTCTATGAACCAAAACTATTAAAACATGTGCATTATCAAAGAAATTGCACTTTTGGAAAAAATTACTTTTTGATACAAACACCACAAATAACAGGTTGGTTGAACTTTCACAATCAAAGAGTGTATAGTCATTTGGAAAATGAAAAAGGTGTTAAAAATGTGCATCATGAGAAATTGCACTTTTGGCCAAAATACTTTTTGATACAAACACCACAAATAACCTCTTTGTTTCTATGAACCAAAACTATTAAACTTGAAAAAAGTGTAAAAAACGTGCATTATCAAAGAAATTATATTTTTGGCAAAAATTGCTTTTTGATACAAACACCACAAATAACAGGTTGGTTGAACTTTCACAATCAAAGAGTGTGTAGTCATTTGGAAAATGAAAAAGGTGTTAAAAATGTGCATCATGAGAAATTGCACTTTTGGCAAAAATACTTTTTGATACAAACACCACAAATAACACGTTGGTTGAACTTTCACAATCAAAAAGTGTAAAGTCATTTGGAAAATAACCCAAATAAGTATTGGGGTGTTTTCCTCTAAATTTAATGCAACCAACCAAAGTAAATAAGGTTTAGTTTTTATATCTTATTTAGTTCTACAAAGTGAACAAATAAACTGCCAATAGAAAAAAAAAAAAGTATAATTATGAATAACAAGAGCAAAATATTAATTTAACAAGTTAGTTAAGATTGATAGATAATTGATTTTTTTAGGTATCAATATTAAACCTATGTATTTCGAATCTACCTCAAAAAAAAATTACCATGTTACACCTTATAAAAATTATTCTAATTACATGCAAAAAAAAATATGGTTTCTAAGCACTAAGAAAAGTATCATAATGAACAACATGCAAAAAAATATGGTTTTTAAGCACTAAGAAAAGTATCATAATGAACAACATGCAAAAAAATATGGTTTCTAAGCACTAAAAAAAGTATCATAATGAACAATATCTCATAAAAAGCCAGACAAAACATTAACTTTATGAAATTCATTCATCTTTACAAAGACAAATTATGGATTTTGACAGTTATAAATAACTTCATAATGTTCATCAAATTCAGAATTGCTATAATTACAACTATTAAGAAGAATCATGCTTAGTTGGTTGATAACCTAAATAAACAATGTTAGCTTTAAAGCTTATGCACCCAATTAACATGACATATGGTTGATTAACTTTTAAACTTGTAAAGCCTGTCAACTTTGGAAAACCACAAATCCAACCATTCTTCTTGAAATAGAGCACTATGCATCTACTCTTACATTTTCAACACTAGAAGGCTATTGACGAGCCTTTGATGTTCAAGTGTGTCCTATAGGTATTCCTCCACTAGATTCCATTACTAAGTGTGAAGATAAAGATGTTGAAACAAGATTATTTAATGATGATTCTTATTTGATGATAACCAATTAGAATATCAATTGGTGAAGAGATTTGCTAATAATGACTCAAGTGGTCCATGGGATGACTTAAATTGGAGGTTGGTCCAAACTTGTATATGTGATAACAAGCGAAGAAAGAGCATGATGGGATGCCTTTTTAATCAATTTATCTAGACTATATTCATAGTGACATAGAATAAGAGATGAGAGAATAGTAAAATAATTATGGGTAATAGGTGCAACATGGAAGGAAAAAATACATAGTGCTCCCACATAAAAACATAATAAAAATTTGATGCTTCTATCCTTGATAAAGGGCATGAACATTAGTACTGTGACTTAACATTAAGCCATATTAATAATCATAAAATTATGTAGCAAGACCATAAGTAAAACTCTTAGCTTCACCCCCACAGTACATCAATTGTGCAACCTAATGTTTAGCTAGGTTAATGATCATACAACTATGTAGCAATATTAGAAGTAAAACTTTCAACTTCCTCTTCACATTGTGTCTTAAAGAGGTATTTTCAATTGAGGCATTCATATAATCACACTTCCAAGGAATTATTATTCCTTAAGACCCAAATTTTAACCCATTATGAGTTAAGCAGATTTTAGTCAATAACTAGATTGGTCTTTTTTAAATGAGAAGCCTAATCTTGTCATTTCTAGGGTCTGATCCAAGATACTTTCACTTATAGATTTATGAAAAGAATCACATGTATAATCTTAACATGGAAATTTATTATGCACATAAGAAAAGAAGAAGAAAGCACATAAAAGGCACAAAAAGAAGACACCAAAGCTTGATAACGGAGTTCGTCCAATTCGGACTACGTCTCCAGGCCCAACTTGAACAATGGGGAGGCCTTTATACTAAATGGCATGAAAAGAAGAGAATTACAATCATCAACTGCATACAAGAGGCTTATACCTCCATTCTGAAAGATGGCTGTGAAAAGGAGACCTCAGTTGGAGAAGTGGGCAACACCAATGCATCTGTGGCGCTGAAAGGGGCTAAAACATCTACAACTTATCCAAAACAAGCGAAGTGCATTGTCGGCCTCCTGCCAAATGAAACAGCGTGCTGCCAATTCCTCCCCCCCCATGCTTTTCCAACCATCGATCTTTTATAATGGGTCATTTGGACAAAATCCCGCTTAAATTGGGGTTGTCTGGTTCACAATAGAGGCTGATAGCGTGGAAGGATCGGTAGGCACGACCGACCCTTAAAAATAGCCTCTTTATCATTGTAATGATAAATACCCAAAAATCCCAAAAAACACTAAAATCCGGCAAAAACCCATTTACCTGGACTTCAAATTTATCCAATCGGGCGTATATTCCTTATTGGGTCCGGGCCTGACATCGCAATCGGCATATCGGGGTGCCACAGTCCTGTTAATCAGGGATGGCTGACTGTCGATCGTCGATATCGGCGTCGACCGATCGCATCGCAAGTCAGCCCCTGCCATCGCCGATATATATATATATATATATATATATATATATATATATATATATATATATATATATATATATATATATAACCTTCCTCTGACCCGATTGCTCTCCGGTCGCCGATGCCGATTTAATTGGAGATCGACGATCGAGGTTTTTGCTGCACCCTGCTTAAGTCCGCCTCCATGGATCCTCCGATTGCGATTTTTGCCTCTTAAGGCTTAACCCCATTTTTAAAGGAAAAATCCTCATTTTCTTAAGGAACAAAACAACCTTCCTTTCACGAAAACTTCATCATCCGGACTCGGATTGAAGTACTGTTTGCGCCGTTGGAATCAGGATGATGAGATCTACGCTCTGGTATTGAGTTGACTTCATTATGATCACATTGATTTCTAAGCTTTACCATGCCATTGTATCTAAAGATCCACCTGTATCAATCCTCACCATTGAGGAGCTTTTGGACCGCCAAAAGCTTTCATTAGTCAATTGGCAAGTGAGGGAATTGTTCCCTCACTTTCTCTTTCTCCAGCTATCTAGCCTTGCTGGGGTGCATTCCCTCGAAACCAACTTGAAGGTATTCTACATTTCCTCACCATGAAGTCCTGGTTGGTTCTTTTGTCGAGGATGATGTCTTTGGGCAACTCATCGAGATATTCTAGTGCAAAATCATCGACTCTAGGAACTATGCCCACCTCATCAGTGTCCATGATCAAAGGTGGTTCATACAGCTTTAGGTTCTCCACATTCACTACTGAGTACATCTGCATATATACCGGCAAGTCAAGATGAAAGGCATTGTTCCCAATCTTCTCCAAAATAGTGAATGGTCCATACTGGATTGGTCACAACTTCTTTCCTTCTCCCTTCATCCTGTCTTTGCTAATGTGGAACCACACTTTGTCACCCACTTGGAATTAATGGTCGACTCGATGTTTATCATGTCAAGCCTTGTAACGGGCTTGACTTTTCTCCAACTGCTCTTGCACTGCTTGGTGAATCAATTGGATTCACTGAATGAACTGCTGAGCTTTGTCCCTATCATTACATCCACTGGAGCCATCTTCCCTTCCAAAGACCATATCGAAAGGGTCCTTTGGTAGGTAACCAAAACATGTCTCGAATGGTGAACGCTGCATAGATGAATGCACTGCTCGGTTGTAGGAATGTTGTACATAGGGGAGATGCTCATCCCACAACTTGGGATGTTTCCCACAATAGCCTCGTAATAAGTGTACCACGGTATGGTTTACAACCTCTGTCTATCTGTCAGTCTGTGGGTGAAATGCCGTGCTTCTTTTCAATTTGGTGTCCATCATCCTCCACAAGCTGGTCCAAAACTCTCCAAGAAAGAAAGAGTCCCGATCTGACACAATTGATGTGGTTAATCCGAAGTGGACCCAAACATGCTGAAAGAAAAGAGAAGCAGTCTGCTTTGCAGTAATCTACTTTTTACAAGGCATAAGAATACACATCTTGCTAAATCGGTCAACGACAACATACAAATAGTCGTGACTCTTCCTGGACAAAGGAAAACCTCCTACAAAGTCCATTGACACACTTTCCCATGGACGACTCAGAATAGGGAGTGGTGTGTAGAGCCCGAGTTTTTTATTAGAGGGATTTGAAACAGAACACATCACACAACCCTTTACATAGCAAGTCACAATGTTTTTCATATGAGGCCAAAAACAAAATTTTTGTACATGACATAAAGTATTTTTGACACCAAAGTGTCCAGACACAAGAGAGGTGTGGGCCTCTCGAATTACATGTACTCGTTCCCCTGTGGGAATACATAATTTACCAAGGTGATACAACAATTTCCCCTGCAAGTGATAATTGTCCACCTGTGAACCATGAGTTAGTTTTGCATAAACCTCCTTAAAGTCATCATCGTTAGCATATTGTTCAACATAACTCTCAAAAGATAACAAAGAATTATGAAAAATAACAGAAGCAGAAATGGGAGGGCAAGATAGCATATCGACCACTTTATTGCTAGTGCCCTTCTTAAACTTTATTACCAGATGAAACTATTGAAGAAAGCCCATCCACCTAAAATGATGAGATTTCTGCAACTTGGTTTGTGACTGAAGGTACTGCAAGGGCTGATGATCTGTATGGATGATGGTCTCCTTTCCAATCAGGTAGTGTTTCCACTTTTTCACACTCTGCACCAAGGCATAAAGCTCCTTGTCATAGGTGGGATAGTTTATTACAGCTTGAGAAAACTTCTCAGAATGGTAACAAATCGGCTTCTTTTGCTGCATCAGTACAACTCCCATGGTATAACCAATGGCATCGATTTCAATCTCGAATGGCTATTGGAGATCTGATAAGGCTAAGACTGGCGCGGTGCTGCTATTTTCCTTCAATGTTTTGAAGGACTTCTGTTGTCTTCCTCCCCATTGGAAGACCTGTTTCACACTTGTCAAGGTGTGCAAAGGTGTTGCAATAATAGAGAAATTAGTAATAAATCTCCTCCAATACTGGATTGCACCTAGAAAGCTACAGACCTCTGTTACACTAGTAGGCTTAGGCCAATTTACAATTGCTTCAACTATAGAGGGATCAATATTTAACTGACCATGACCAACAATATGACCTAGGTAACCTAAAGAGGTTTTCTCGAACTCACACTTTGAAATTTTACAAAGAGTTTTTCTTTTTTCAGTACATCAAGCACTTTCTTTACATGACACACATGTTCAAACCAAATCTTACTAAAGACAAGTATATCATCTAAATATACAAGAGTAAAATAATCAATGAAAGGATGAAATATATCATTCATAAACCGCATAAAAGTGGCTAGAGCGTTGCAAAGTCCAAATGGCATCACCATCCATTCGAACAGCCCCTGCTTAGTCTTGAAGGTGGTTTTCCACACATCCTACTCCGCAACTCTGACCTGGTGATAGCCACTGCGCAAATCCAACTTTGTGAAATAAACAACACTCTTTAATTGGTCTAATAAATCATCTATACGTGGAAGGGGATAGCAATTTTTCACCGTGATCTTTTTGAGCGCACGGTAATCCACGCACATCCTCTAGGTGTCATCTTTCTTTGGCACTAAAACAATCGGTGTACCACAGGGAGAGGTGCTCGGCCTGATGATGCCTTGGTCTAGCAATTCCTGCACTTGTCTCTTGATTTCCTCCATCTCAATAGCCGACATCCTATACATGCCAATATTTAGTAGGGGGACATCATGTTGTAGATGGATTTCATGTTGGATTTCCCTCTTCGGAGGTAATCCCTTCGGTTCCTGAAACAACTCATCATAATTAGAAATCAATTCATATAATTCTTGTTTATGCTCCCGATCGCAGCCCTGGAAAGCATAAGCGAATTCTGCCTCTTTTTCCCTTACAACCATAAGCAAGCATCCTTTATTGGAATTCACCAGTGTTTTCATTTTTCTAGCGCTTACAAGGCTAGCATTAATTTTATTTTGATGAGCCCTCACTATATATTCTACCCCATCCTTGCTGATTTGATATTTGTTTTCATGATGGAAAAAGACTGCTTTTCATGGAAAATTTTAAGCATGCAAATTTATCTTAAAGTTTAAAAACCTTGGCGAATCCCACTACTCCATAATATGAAATCAATAAAATGTTTGGAGATGTTTTTGTAAAAATATTCAAATTTGTAAGAGTTTTATATAGTCTATATATAACTTTTGGTGATTTTTAGGGTAAAATAATTTCATTCCATAAAATTTGGGCGAATCATTTATACCAAAAAATGGAAATTAGCGAATCTTTTTTTTGGAAAAAGAATAGAAAATTAGCCCATGGGTGAATATTAGCCCCTAAAATTTTCCCTGCTGCTTTTCTATCATACAGGTATGGGCTCCCTAACACCATGCCACATATATCCAATGGTATTACATCCAACTCTACTTCATCTATGAGCTTAGAAGCGATCACAAATTTGACTTTACACTGTTGGGTTACATTCAGTTTTGCTTTATCATGTATCCATCCCAGCAGGTAAGGTTTCGGGTGTGGTTTTGTCTCTAAGCCAAGTTTCTTTACCAGGGATTTTGCAATTAAGTTTTCTTGGGACCCAGTATCAAACAGAGTTTCAACTTTAGTATGATTTACAACAACTCTGATATGAAACAGTTCAATTCTTTTTCGGTCATTTGAAAGGGACTCATTTACAAAACTGGTGCCTTCATGCGATTCATAATTAACATGAGGTGTAAGAGTACCTTTTGTTCCTATTGCTGTGATCAACGCTTCATCTCCCGAATCTGATCCAAGGTCTTGCTGCGCTGCTACCATTGTCTTCTGCTTCCCTTTTCCTCCATAATTCCTTGGACACTTTTATGGGTGTTGCTTCCAACATTGATTATCATCGTGGCCTTCCTTCTTGCAGTGATTGCAATAAGGTCGCTCTCCTTCTTTGGCTGTTGCAGTTTTCTTCTCCTTCCTTTTCCATTTCGCTTTGGCTTTGCTATTGGGAGGTTTGGACGATAGCTTTCTGGACTGATCATCTCTTTCATTTTTGCCCCTGTTCTCAATATGAATTGCTTTTACGCTGGCCAATCAGGTAGTGTTTCCACTTTTTCACACTCTACACCAAGGCATAAAGCTCCTTGTCATAGGTGGGACAGTTTATCACAACTTGAGAAAACTTCTTAGAATGGTAACAAATTGACTTCTTTTGCTGCATCCGTACAGCTCCCATGGCATAACCGTTGGCATCATTGTCGATCTCGAATGGCCGTTGGAGATTGGGTAAGGCTAAGACTAGCGCGGTGCTGATCTTTTCCTTCAATGTTTCAAAGGACTTTTGTTGTCTTCCTCCCCATTGGAAGACCTGTTTCACACTTGTCAAGGTGTGCAAAGGTGCTGCAATAACAAAGAAATTAGCCATAAATCTCCTAAAATACCGGACTGCACCTAGAAAGCTAAGGACCTTGGTTACACTAGTAGGCTTAGGCCAATTTACAATTTCTTAAAGTTTAGAGGGATGAATCTTTAACTGACCATGACCAACAATATGACCTAGGTAACCCAAAGAGGTTTTCCTGAACTCACACTCTGACAATTTTTTTTTTTAAATTTTTTTTAATTTTATTTTTTATTTATTTATTTATTATTATTATTATTTAGTACATCAAGCACTTTCTTTACTTGACACACATGTTCAAACCAACTCTTACTAAAGACAAGTATATCATCTAAATATACAAGAGAAAAATCATCAATGGAAGGCTGAAATATATCATTCATAACCCACATAAAAGTGGGTGGAGCGTTGCAAAGTCCGAATGGCATCACCATCCATTCGAACAACCCATGCTTGGTCTTGAAGGTAGTTTTACACATGACCTGCTCCGTAACTCTGACCTGGTGATAGCCACTGCGCAAATCCAACTTTGTGAAATAAACAACACTCTTTAATTGGTATAATAAATCATCTATGTGTGGAAGGGGATAACGATTTTTCACTGTGATCTTGTTGAGCACGCAGTAATCCACGCACATCCTCCAGGTGCCATCTTTCTTTGGCACTAAAACAATCGGCGAACCACATGGAGAGGTGCTCGGCCTGATGACGCCTTGGTCCAGCAATTCCTGCACTTGTCTCTTGATTTCCTCCATCTCAATAGCCGACATCTTGTACATGCCAATATTTGGTAGGGGGGCATCATGTTGTAGATGGATTTCATGTTGGATTTCCCTCTTTGGAGGTAATCCCTTCGGTTCCTGAAACAACTCATCATAATTAGAAATCAATTCAGATAATTCCTGTTTATGCTCCCGATCGCAGCCCTAGAAAGCATCAGCGAATTCTGCCTCTTTTTCCCTTACAACCATAAGCATGCATCCTTTACTGGAATTCACCAGTCTTTTCATTTGTCTAGCGCTTACAAGGCTGGCATTAATTTTATTTTGATGAGCCCTCACTATATATTCTACCCCATCCTTGGTGATTTGATATTTGTTTTCATGATAGAAAAAGTCTAATTTCTATCATACAGGTATGGGCTCCCTAACACCATGCCATAGATATCCAATGGTATTACGTCCAACTCTGCTTCATCTACGAGCTTAGAAGCGATCACAAATTTAACTTTACACTGCTGGGTTACATTCAATTTTGCTTTATCATGTATCCATCCCAGCGGGTAAGGTTTCGGGTGTGGTTTGTCTCTAAGCTGAGTTTCTTTACCAGGAATCCTGCAATTAAGTTTGCTTGGGACCCAGTGTCAAACAGAGTTTCAACTTTAGTATGATTTACAACAAATTTGATATGAAACAGTTCAATTCTTTTTCGGTCATTCGAAAGGGACTCATTTACAGAATTGGTGCCTTCATGCGATTCAGAATTAACATGAGGTGTAAGAGTACCTTTTTTTCCTATTGCTGTGATCAACACTTCATCTCCTGAATATGATCTAAGGTCTTGCTACGCGGTTGCCACTGTCTTCTACTTCCCTTTTCCTTCATACTTCTTTGGACGCTTTTCTGGGTGTTGCTTCCAACAGTGATCGTCATCGTGGCCTTCCTTCTTGCAGTGATTGCAATAAGGCCGCTCTCCTTCTTTGGATGCTGCTGTTTTCTTCTCCTTCCCTTTCCATTTCTCTTTGGATTTGCTATTGGGAGGTTTGGACGGTGGCTTTCTGGACTGATCATCTCTTTCATTTTTTCCCCTGTTCTCAATATGAATTGCTTTTACGCTGGCCGAATCAATAGTGGTTGGTTCAAACAACAACAATGAATGTCTAATATAACTATGTAGTGAGCCAATATACTTAGTTACAACTTTAGGTGTATCAAGTGCAATACCCAAATTCAGTGCTTGCTTCCTAAATTCTTTTGTAAAACTCTGAACATCCTACCCTTTGCCTTGCCTTAAATATTGCCAATTCATCAAAGCTTTTTGCTTGTATCCTAAGGGATAAAACTGTTCCTTTAATGCAGAAGTGAAATCAGGCCATGAGGAAAAGAGCTTACCCACATTCTTACTGCTCTGCAATTTGCTCTCCCACCAAATGAGAGCAGTGCTTCTTAGTTGTAGAGAGGCCAGCTGGATATTTGCCTCGTCCTCCATGATCTGCTGAATCCTGCAGTAGACCTCAATATGCCTAATCCAATTATTAAGATTCTTTGCGTTACTTTCACCGCTAAACATAGGAAGATCAAATTTAACATCTAACTTAAGGAAGGGTTTCTTAGATGCATCCTTTGAATTTCTACGATTATGGTGGTGAGAGGAAGGAGAACCTTCACTTTCAGAAGGAGAAGGAGGGGGTTCTTATCCATCATTCCCATGTGCTGAACCTTGTCCTTCTGGGTTCCTCTCTTCTGCTTTCTCCAGCCTTAAAACTAGCTGACTGATATTCTCTGCCATTGAATAGAAGGTCTTTCTGAAATTACGCTCCTCTTCAAGATGAGCTTCATCTTCAACCATGTTTCTTCTTCGAGTTGCACGCGCTGCCTCTGGATCGAAAGGTTCTGGTTCCCCTTCACCTCTTTGAAGCCTGTTTCTTGTTAACATACAAACATGCAATTCACATCTAAAAATCCTTGCTCTGATACCACTTGATCTAGGGGAATTTCGCTTATAGATGTATGAAAAGAATCACATGTAAAATTGCAGCTTAACATAAAAATTTAATGTGCACACAAGAAAAGAATAAGAAAGCACATAAAAGGCACACAAAGAAGACACCAAAGTTTGATAACAGAGTTCATCCAATTCAGACTATGTCTCCAGGCCCAGCTAGAACAATGGGGAGGCCTTTATATTAAATGGCATGAAAAGAAGAGAATTACAATCATCAACTACATATAAGAGGCTTATACCTCCATTCTGAAAGATGGCTGTGAAATGGAGACCTCAGTTGGAGAAGTGGGTAGCACCAATGCGTCCATGGCATTGAAAGGGGCTAAAACATCTACAACTTGTCCAAAATAGACGAAGTGCACTATCAGCCTCCTGCCAAATGAAACAACGTGCTGCCAATTCCTCCCCCTCGTGCTTTTCCAACCATCAGTCTTTTATAATGGGTCATTTGGACAAAATCCCACTTAAATCGGGGTTGTTTGGTTCACAATAGAGGCCAGTGGCATGGAAGGATCGGTAGGCACGACCGACCCTTAAAAATAGCCTCTTTATCGTTTTAATGATAAATACCCAAAAATCCCGAAAAACACTAAAATTCGACAAAAACCCATTTACTCGGACTTCAAATTTATCCAATCGGGCGTATATTCCTTATCGGGTCCGGGCCCGACATTGCAATCGGCATATCGGGGTGCCACAATCCTGTTAATCGGGGATGGCTGAATGTCGATCGCCGATCGCCAATATCGGCATCGACCGATCGCATCGGCATCCCGCTCACATATCGGCCTGGTGCTTTATCGCTGATCACATCGCAAGTCGGCCCCTGCCATCATATATATATATATATATATATATATATATATATATATATATATATATATATATATATATATATATATATATATATATATATATATAACCTTCCTCCGACCCGATTGCTCTCTGGTCGCCGATGCCGATTTAATCGGAGATCGGTGATCGGGGTTTTTGCTGCGCCCTGCTTAAGTCCGCCTCCATGGATCCTCCAATTGCGATTTTTGCCTCTTAAGGCTTAACCCCATTTTTAAAGGAAAAATCCTCATTTTCTTAAGGAACAAAGCAACTTTCCTTTCACGATAACTTCATCATCTGGACTCGAATTGAAGTACCGTTCACGCCGTTGGAATCAGGATGACGAGATCTACACTCTGGTCCTGAGTTGACTTCATTCTGATCACTTTGATTTCTGAGCTTTTCCATGCCATTGTATCTAATGATCCACTTGGATTAGGGCCCCTCTATCATCTCAAAATAGTGCCACAATTCTTGATGATTTATGATCTCTTAAATAATGACCTTAAATCATCATATTATTCATTGGCTTGAACCTAAAATTTCATGTTTGCAACAAAATCTAGGAGTATTTCATGACCACAATGAAAACCAATAATGTGGATCTATATCATCTCTAGTGGTCAACACTCCTACATGTTTTTAATGTAAGACACAATCTATTGGTGCAAGGATAACTAAGCTAAAATGACATCAATTTCCTCCTTCTAGTATTTTCAATACAAATGTGCACAAAATGCATACACGAAATACACACACTAGATCTCTCAATGTGCACTTGAAGACACATATTGCAAGGTGAAGACACAATACCCTAGGAAAGACTTCATTCAATCATTAAAACATAACCAAGTACTTAGAAATATGACTATTTGCTTAAAATTTCCATGTTGGGCTAAAATAAGGAACATTGAAAAATGTATTCTTGTAATAAAATGCACTCGCTACACTTGAAAGTCACGCTAGGAACAACCATATCCTCTCTTAGCATCCAAAGTCGAGAATGTAGAAAGATCTGCACTTTCTCACTAAACTAATGTCCTCTACATTTCTATATGGGGTATATGAATGAGAGAAGTCATCAAACTAGTGGAAATACTCCTAGATATATTCCACGAGATGCATTATCTATTAGCACACTTCTCTGATATAGAAAGTCGAATGCCTGTAATATAGATATTGAAAAAACATAGCTAGGGGTTGTGCTAAATCTCAACATAAAAATGGCACATCTCTTGAATCTCATAATATGTGGTTAACCTATAGATGAAATGCTCCGATGTCTTAGTTTCCCCATGTGAGTCTCTGTATTTAGGTGTCCTGTGCCTTGTGATGGTCATCCATGGTAATCCCTTTGGGGTAATTCCTTCGTTTCTTTGTCTTGCATAATATCAGAGGATTTTGGATCGACCTTGGGGAGACTTATGGTTCGAAGGACCCTTGGTTATGTAGGGGTGGTCACCAGTGGATGGGATAGTCCAACCCATGTTAATGTGCACCTATGTCTTACCACATGGTTATTTGTATCATAAAGTCTCAATGTGGTCATGGCCTTGGTACAATATCACTTAGACAATTCTTAACATAACAGTCTCCTAAAATTAGCATTTTCACATTTCCCGAGGTTCATGTTTTTCGATACATGTGGTCCTAGAAGTAAAAAAAACCAACTTAGTCTCAAAATGTTCAACAAAAAATCTAAATAACATGCCACATTGAAAATTTTCCAAAATGTGAAGCCATCATCAAGAAAATGGTAGTCTAAGGTGGTGCAACAATATGTGGGGCTTCTTGGTGGCATAACAGTGGTTGATTTTAATATAATGAGATATATAATACATCAAAAGTGATGTACAAATTTGGCTAGACAAAACTCATGTGTTAGATTCTCCAAATTCTCTAAGGTATTTGAGATTCCTCTATAATGCATGATGATTTAGTGCATATGGGTTAAAATAGTTCACATGAAGGGGAAAATTGACATCAAAAGTTATTTAAAAAATTACACAAACAAAACCCATGTTTTGAAATGCTCAAATTCTTAAGGGCATTGAAGATGTAGCTAATGGGAGAAGCCAGTCCACTTACTAGCCATTAAAGTCAATTTAAAAGGAACTTTGGGTGGTCAAAACTAGCCATTTGAAGGTCAAGTTAGTTGTCACATCTCAAGTGGACAAGGAAGTAGCCATTAAAAGGTCGTCTTCATCCAAAGTACCAAATTGAACTACCAATGACCAAGTCAAGTGCTTAATGGACCAAAATCTCTCAAAGCGAGAAAGTTGAGCAAGCAAGCTAGCCATTGGTCATCCAAGTTGGACGTTGAGCATCTTTTAACTACTATTTCCTACATTTCACTTTTATGGGTTCAATGCAAGTAGAAAGTTAGACTTCAAAGGGAAATTTGAGCGAGTCAAATTCCTCTAACAGATAAATTCATTGTAGTAAAAATAATTTTCTTGAATTTATTTAGACTCCAACTTGAAGACAAGTAAAATATTATTTTGTGTGAGAGAGGTTGAACTAGATGTTATCTAGCAGTTATAAAGAAAACTATAAAACTTTGCTAGCTTCTCCTCTTTCAAGTTGTTGATTTGTAAGATCATATTATGCCATAATAAAGAACTCATTTTGCAAACCTTTGTGTAAAAAGCTTTATGTAGGTTCGATCTTCCTATCTCTCTCTCTCTCTCTCTCTCTCTCTCTCTCTCTCTCTCTATATATATATATATATATATATATATATATATATATATATATATATATATATATATATGTTATATCATGTCTTAATATAAAATATTCCCATAATAAGTAAGATCACACAGAAATTGGAGGGGCAATTTGTTGAGGGGCTACATAGCCGCATGTAGAAGGTGGACTATGCACCAATTTACTTCATCTTCTTATTGTAGGTGGACGGCCTAGATGAAGGTTGAACCAATATTTTGAGGAGATAACTTCAACTAGGTGAAACGTATCATTCATTACATAGTTGAACCAAATATCATAAACTTATTGCTAGGGGGTACTCCTCGCTGGATTCAAAATGCATGGAAAGTTTTAGACATAGGTGAGGTGATATTCTCTCTTTGAGACCAAGCCCACCCCACTCTCCAAATTTCATGATCAACTTAAGAACAATTGTGGTTCATAACCCAACAACTTGAGGTAAAGTATGGTAAAAACTAATTCAAATTCCTCAATAACCATTTTGTAAATAAAAAAAATAAAAATAACATTTTCAGTGTTTCGATTAGTTTGATCAACTGCCTTGTTCTTCAAGATCTTATCATTAAATAACTAGTTTTATCCTTGGGGTCTTGAACGTTAAAGAAATATTTGAACAAAGGAATCAATATACTTGTTTAAAGCTTTATTTCCACATGTTATCCAAAGCATATTGAATTTTCTATTGCAAATTTGCATCAATATATTGTTGTAGCATAATGGATCTAGTTGATTTTTCAAGGTTCCAAACATTTTCAAGTATTTTAGTTAGAACCTTGTAGATAGAATTTACATTTAATTTACTTTATTATATCTAGTTTCTAGAGTCTAAAGATACTAATTCCTTGTTGCTATAAGTTTATTTTATTTGTTGGAAGTTTTTTGGGTTGCACCCTTAGTGGGGTTTGACCCCATGACCTCAACAAGGAAATTTCTATCTTCCTGGAAATTGCATTTTATCGTTGGTATAATACTTTATATTGATATAAAATTATCTAAGTTACATGTCTTAGCCTTCCCATCCCTATATCTTTAATATTGAGTGCTAAGACACTATATGGGTGGTTATTTTCAAGGGAAATTGATGTTATTCCTGTGTTTTTCTTGCAGATTTTACAGTCAATGGTTACAACACAACAAGTAGATTCATAAAAATACCCCCTAAACAAAACTTTAATCACAAAAATAATTACAATTTTGGTTATTATTTTTTTAATACACTGATTTGGGCTATTTGTATGTCACATATTTTCATTTTTTAGTGTCACAAATTGTTTCTTTAGAGTTATTTTCTTTATATTTACACATTAAACTAGTGCGAAAGAAAAAAATTGACTCCTCCACTTCATCCATAGAATTCGTCTAAGACATTGATCCACATTTGGTTGGTTCAAGTATTCAAAGGGAATCATCCCATAACATTTTTTGAGGAAGTTGGGCTTAAAGAGTGAGGATTTGGGCTGGGGTAAAAATGGGCCCTCATCCTATTTGTGCCAATCATAGTGGGTTGCAATGGCCTTGACAACTCTAAGGTAAGAAATAAGGTAAGTGTTATTGGTGACTTCGTTATGGTATTTTCATTGATATTTTTCATCTTATATTTTTATTGTAGCCTTAATTCCAAACTTTACAACTAATGAAAATATGGAGCTACCTCATTGGATGGTACCATAGTATAATCAAGTTGATTTTTCAGGGATGAAATTTTCCTCATGATTATAAAGTTGGGTCACATGACAGATCTGTGTTCCATGGATAACAGGACTCACTAGTAAATCATATATTTCTATTTATCCAAGATTTTAAGAATAACTACTTCCTCCATGAGGATGACATGATGGGAACCTTCACAATAGGTTTAAGAGGATCTGTAGTGATTTGGTACAAAATCATTGGTATGGGTATGTTTTGATCCTTTGCAAAAATTTTGGAAGCATTTTGTTGAACATGGGATTGTGATTAAGAAGGTTGGCTTCCCATTATCCAAAAAATAGAAGGGCTATATTTGATATGGATTTATGAAGGAATAAATTGAAATACATATTTAAAAAAAACACAAATATATAATGAAACTAAACATCAATTTACAAATATCAAACACTGAAAATTGTTTATATGCAGAATGAAAGCAAACTAGTGATCCGGATTTAAACAGGAACGCAACAAATTACAGAGATAACCATATACACAAAGATGCAGCGGAAATAATACTTCATTTCATTAATGGAAAATACTCAAATATGCTTACAACAGAAATGGAAATAAACTAGCTAGGGCGATGGTAGCTTATCTCTGAGAAGAGATGTGATGGCTACATGCCTCTGAACTGTCTTACAATGAGGCTCGGAGGCCTATTTATTGTTGAGAAACAATAGAAAACCCTTCACATTCCAAAACCTAACCCTAGAAGATGAAACGCCAAATTGTGGGCCCCGTTTTTGGGTAAGTTGGTACATCAACTTCCCGGGGTCGCGAATTGGTCATACTATTTCCGTTTGACGTGCATGATAGCCCATTGGAAAGATCTCTCCGAGGACTACGACGAAAAAGACGATTTTTATCAGAAAAATCGCTAGCGGTAGATTTCCCAAAAAACGTCGTTTAGGGCCTCAAAACGGCTCCGGAAGTTCAGGACCCGAAAAACTGCTAAAAATAGTAAGTTGTGCTACAATTAAGGAAACTGAAAATGCTGAGAAAGACAATGGTGGGGGTCCAGGTGGACTTGGCAGGTGGCCACCAATATCCACCTGGATCATTCCTCCCCCCTTAGGAAGCAATGGTCCCCATTGCGTTGAGATCCTCCATGAGATGAGGAAACTTCTGCTGAACTTGTTCCCTGGTGAGCCACTTGCCCTGCTGAAGGAGTTGGCCTGCTTTGACAACTCGATACAGTTGGATATTCTGTTGGCGAGTGTTCTTGATCTGTGTGTCCATGATCCGATCAGTTGCAGCTTGTTCCATGCAATCTGGATTTAATTCTGTGGGTTTGAGCTGTTCTGCAATGTCGGATGTGTCTAGCAATGGTGGAAAGTATGGCCGAAGGCGGTCCACATTGAACACTGGGTGCAGGCCAAGGAATGGGGGAATGCTGAGCTCAAATGCATTGTCTCCCATAGCCTTAGTAATGGTGTAAGGACCATATCGGAGTGGTCTCAATTTCCGATAGGCTCCAGTAAGGCGTTCCTTTTGCAAATGCAACCAGACTTTGTCGCCCACCTGAAACTTGTGTGGCACCCGATGTTGATCATGTCGTTGCTTGTACTTGGCATTTGATTTCTCAAGAATTTCATGGACCTGCTGGCGAATATGTTGGATGCGCTCAATGAAGCTGGTGGCCTTATCTGTTTCGGACTGGACATGAGCTGAATTCATGTGAGTAGCTGCAAGTGGCATGGCCACATCAATGGGGCATAGTGGCTGGAATCCCAAACCCACCTGAAAAGGGCTATGGCCAGTGGAGCTGTGAAGAGCTCGGTTGTAGCTGTGCTGAACATAGGGGAGGCTCTCGTCCCATGTGCGTGGATGCTTTGAGTTATACATGCGCAGAATGTGCACAATCATCCTATTGACAACCTCTGTCTGGCCATCAGTTTGAGGATGGAAGGCTGTGGACTTCGTGAGTTTGGTGTCCAGCATTGACCAGAGACTGGACCAAAATGTGCTGAGAAACCGACTGTCCCGATCTGAGATGATAGACTGTGGGATCCCAAAGTGCACCCACACTCGTTCAAAGAAGAGTTTAGCAGTGGCTTCTGCTGTGATATTCTTCTTGCAGGCCATCATAATGGCCATCTTTGAGAACCTGTCGACGACCACAAAAACACAGTCATTTCCATGCTTAGTGGAAGGAAGGCCTGACATGTAATCCATGGAGATGGATTCCCAAGGTCGACTAGGGGTAGGCAACGGGGTGTAGAGGCCTTGCTTCTTAATGGTCGGTTTGGCAATGGCACAGGCAGTACATGATCGGATGTACTTCCCAACATCCTGTCGAAGATTCGGCCAATAGAAATAATTTTGCAGTACTGCCACTGTTTTCTCGACCCCGAAATGCCCAGCAGCCCGACTGTAGTGTGCTTCCCAAATCATCTTGGCACGCTCGCTTGAAGGAACACAAAGGTGACCGAGGTGGCATAATAGGGCATCCTGGAGGTGAAAATCTGCAACCTGCCGACCCTCCAAGAGTGTCTGGTATGTGTGGCCGAATTCTGGGTCGCTTTTGTAGAGAAGTGGCCAATCAGAAGTCTCGTGCCCGCAAGAGTTGAGCACGGTGGTTAGCGCCATGATCGGTGGTCGACTGAGGCAATCTGCAACATTATTGGTGCTGCCCTTTTTATACTTGATATTCAAGTGAAACTGTTGCAGGTATGTAGACCACTTCTGATGGCGATCATTTTGCAATTTCCCTTGGGTCTGTATGAACTGCAGAGGTCGGTGGTCTGTGTGGATGACCGTTTCCTTCCCCAAAATGTAATGCTTCCATTGTCGGCAGGCCTGTACAATGGAATACATCTCTTTATCATAAGTGGGGTACTTCCGGACTGTGTCTGAAAGTGTTTCACTGTGATATGCCACTGGATGTCCATGTTGAGTAAGGACTGCCCCAATAGCATAGTCAGAGGCATCTGTCTCGACCTCAAATGGTTGTTGTAAATCTGGTAACGCGAGCACTGGTGCCGTGCAGAGGCGATCCTTCAACTCCCTGAATGCCTTCTGTTGAGATTCAGACCAAAAGAATTTTGCTTTCGCCCCGCCCTTGGTGACTTGACTCAAGGGCCAAGAAATATGAGAAAACCCCAACACAAACCTGCGGTAGAAGTTGGCAAGACCTAGAAAGCTGCGGAGCTCTGTTAGAGTGGTTGGAGAGGGCCAATCCCGAATGACTTGGACCTTGGCTGGATCGACATGCACCCCCTGTTCATCAATGATGTATCCCAGATACTGAACCTCGGTCATGCCAAAAGTGCATTTCTCCAAATTGGCACATAGCTTGTGTTGCCGCAGTGTTTGGAGAACTTGTCGGATGTGGTGGAGGTGCTCTTCCCAACTCTGGCTGAAGATTAGAATGTCATCCAAGTATACTACTACAAAGGAGTTGGTGAATGGCCGCAAGATGTCATCCATTAGCCTCATAAAGGTTGCAGGAGCATTCGTCAATCCGAAAGGCATGACCAACCATTCGAAGAGGCCCTCCTTGGATTTGAAGGCAGTCTTCCACACATCTGAGGGTTCGATTGGTACCTGGTGATATCCTGACTTCAGATCGATCTTGCTGAAATATTTCGCCCCCTTTAGTTGGTCTAGGAGGTCATCAATCCGTGGGATCGGGTACCTATTACGGACAGTGATCTTGTTCAGCGCCTGATAGTCAATACAGAGTCTCCACGTCCCATCCTTCTTCTGTACCAACACGATCGGGCTCCCACAGGGCGATGAACTCGGACGAATGTGACCTTTCTGCAGGAGCTCCTGAATCTGCCTCTTGATTTCATCGTTCTCCAGAACGGAGCGCCGATAAATTGGTCCATTGGGTAGCGGTGCACCTGGGGTCAGATCGATGGAGTGCTTGACTTGACAGTGCAGAGGAACCCCTACCGGGGAGGTGAAGATGTCCTCGTACTCCTCCACAATCTTGTCCATCTGTAGTTGTTGTGCAGAGGGGCCCCGTTTGGAGGCCGCGGCCACTGTCTTCTTCTTTCCTTGAGGGCGTATCATCAGGAAAACAAATTTCCTGGTTTTGGAAATGATCTTACTGCATTGTTTTGCAGTAATCAAAGAGAGGGCGGCAGGTGGTGCTACCTCTGGTATCCTGAACAACTTATTTCCCAATGTAATAATAACTGCACAGGGCCTCGATTCATACACAGCATGTCGCTTCCACAAGTATGGTTGTCCTAGTAATACATCACAAACTTCAAGGGGAGCAATGTCACACAATACCTCATCCGTGAAGGGCTTGATGTTGTATGGAAGGCGACACTGCTGGCTCACGCGAAGATCTCGTCCTTGGTGAAGCCACCCAATGGTGTATGGTTGTGGATGTGATGTGGTTGGTAAGCCCAACCGCTTCACGACCTCTGCCGAAATGAGGTTCTTTTGACTCCCGCTATCAACAATGAACTGTATCGGGGAGCCCTTTACCCACATCTGGGAGTGGAAGAGACGCTCCTCCTCCTCTGGATCTTCGGGTTCATTTTTCTGGATCTTTGCGGTAGCAACAGTGGCGCTGGGGTCCGCATCAATGATCTGCTTCCCTTTTTCATACCCCTTATCGGGTTCAGACTCCGTGTCGGAACATGCATCTGATTCTGAAACCTTTAGCTCAGCCACCAGTGACTGCTTGGCTCGACACTCACTTGTGTTGTGAGTGGAGCTCTTATGGAACTCGCACCATTTTCCAGTGTCCTTTCTCGGCTTCGCGGCGCTGTTCTTTGCTTGCGGCTTCGGCTGGTTGTCTTGGGCTGTCCCGCCTTGGATTTGTCCTTTGTTCTGTGGTTTAGGGGCACCTTTCCCCTGCTTTGGATTCGCAGATCCAAAGTCTCGCTTCTTTTGTTTAAACTTCTGCTCGACCTTGACGGCATACCGGTATGCTGCGCCGAGCGAGGGGATGTTTAGGAATTGTATTTCTTCCTGGATGTACTTGTGCAGGCAGCCACGGTATTTGAGTATCAAATGTTGCTCCGAATCCTTGATACCCAACTTTGTGCGAAGGGTATGGAAAAGATTGGTGAACTCAGGCACGTCTTGGTCCCTTCCCTGCCGCAGCGTGGTCCACTTTATGTATTCATCCTCATAGCTCCCGACAGGGTAGTACTGCTCCTTGATAGCATCCCGGAACGAATCCCAGGTGGGTGCGGCTGAAAATAGTGAGCCAGTACTTTCATCCTTCTGCTCGCAGTAGGTTTCCCACCAGTCCTTGACGTGGGGGGCTGCTTTGAGGAGAGCAAAAACAATCTTTTCCCGACTCGAAAATTCATGAACAGAAAAATAACCCTCTAGCAGATTTAACCATTTATCTACGGCATCTGCGTCTATCTGACCTTCGAATATGGGGATTTCAAAATTAACTTGTACCTTAAAGGGTGTGGCGTTTCCAGAGTAGCTGCTGGAAGCCAATGCGTTGCTTCTCGGTAGCCGCTGAAGGATCTGGGCAAAACTGTCCATCATCGCGTTCCGTTGTCGCTCGAGCGCTTCTTCGAGCAAGATTTTGATGGGATCTCCTGCCCCCTCGTCTTTCTTCTCGTCCGCCATGGGAGGCCGTCGGGATTTGCGAGGCTGGTCTTGCAAAGGTTCAACCAGTTCAAGCCCTAACTCCTTATATCCCGACCTTGTTGGGGACATGCAAAGAAAAACATAGAAAAAGCAGACCGCTCTGATACCACTGATCCGGATTTAAACAGGAACGCAACAAATTACAGAGATAACCATATACACAAAGATGCAGCGGAAATAATACTTCATTTCATTAATGGAAAATACTCAAATATGCTTACAACAGAAATGGAAATAAACTAGCTAGGGCGATGGTAGCTTATCTCTGAGAAGAGATGTGATGGCTACATGCCTCTGAACTGTCTTACAATGAGGCTCGGAGGCCTATTTATTGTTGAGAAATAACAGAAAACCCTTCACATTCCAAAACCTAACCCTAGAAGATGAAACGCCAAATTGTGGGCCCCGTTTTTGGGTAAGTTGGTACATCAACTTCCCGGGGTCGCGAATTGGTCATACTATTTCCGTTTGACGTGCATGATAGCCCGTTGGAAAGATCTCTCCGAGGACTACGAAGGAAAAGACGATTTTTATCAGAAAAATCGCGGTAGATTTCCCAAAAAACGTCGTTTAGGGCCTCAAAACGGCTCCGGAAGTTCAGGACCCGAAAAACTGCTAAAAATAGTAAGTTGTGCTACAATTAAGGAAACTGAAAATGCTGAGAAAGACAATGGTGGGGGTCCAGGTGGACTTGGCAGGTGGCCACCAATATCCACCTGGATCAACTAGCTCGGGCAATGGTAACTTATATCTGAGAAGAGATATGACGACTACATGCCTTTTGCACTGTGTTACAATGAGTCTCCAAGGAATTTTATCATGAAGAAATAATGAGAAACCCTAAACATCCAATAAACTAACCTTAGGATAAGCGCCAAAATCTTATGGGCACCGATGGGGTTAGTTAGAACATCAACTTCCCGAGGTCATAACTTTGGCATACGATCTCTGTTTGGCATGCATGATATCCCATTAGAAAGGTATATTCGAGGACAAAAAATTTCAATTGTAAATGTAATATTTGATTGATGTTTTCTCATTTCCTCAAAAAACGTCGTTTATGGCTTCAAAACAGCTCCAAAAATTTAAGACCTGCCAAAAATAGAAAATTGCTGAAATAGGAAACTGATAGGAAACCGTGCTAGGGGTCCAAGTGGAATAGTTGGGTGAACACCAATATCCACTTGTATTAGTCATCCCACCTTAGGAAGTAATGGTCCCATTGTGTTGAGTGCCCCCATAATATGGGGAAACTTCTTCCGAACTTTGTCCTTGGTGAGCCACAACTTGCCATGGTGCAGGATCTAACCATTATTGACAACCCGCTACAGCTGAATCCTCTGCTAGTGAGTGTTATTAATCTGGTTTTCCATTACCTGTCTCATTTGTGTCATATTCAATGCAATTTGGGTTGACCTCTGTTGGTGTCAGCTATTCAACAATGTTTGATGTGTTCAACGATAGTGGAAAATATGGCTGAAGGTGGTCCACATTGAATATTGGGTGTAGGCCAAAGAGTGGGGGAAATGCTTGACTCAAAAGAATTATCACCCGCAACCTTGGTGATGGTGTGAGGCATGTACAAAGTGGTTGAAGCTCCCAATGGGATTTTGCAAGGCATTCCTTCTACAAATGCAACCAAATCTTGTCGCCCACATGAAACTTATGTGGCACCGGATAATGGTCATGACATTGTTTGTACTTAGTATTGGATTTATCTAAGATATCATGAACATGCTGGAAAATGTGTTGAATGTGTTCAATAAACTTGATGGCTTAATAAGCTTCAGATTGAACATGTGCATATCCTACTTGCGTAGTTACAGGAGGCATTGCAACATCAATGGGACACAATGGTTGAAATCTTAGGCCCATCTGAAAGGGGTTGTGGCCAATTGTGCTATAGAGAGCTCTATTGTAGCTATGTTGAACATAGGGGAGACTCTCATCCCATTTCCGTGGATGCTTAGAGTTGTACATGCATAGTATGTGGAGTATCATCCTATTAATGACCTATGTTTGGATATCAGTCTGGGGGTAGAAGGCAATTGACTTGGTGAGATTGGCATCCAACATGGACGAGAGCCTTGACCATAATGCGCTTAGGAACATGCTATCCCAATATGATATTATGGCTTGTGGGATCTCAAAATGTACCCACACTCGTTTGAAGAAGAGCTTGGCAATGATTTTTTCTACGATAATCTTCTTGTAGGCAACCAATATGGCCATGTTATAAAACTTATCAATGACCACAAACACATAGTCATTACCATGCTTGGTAGAAGGAAGGAAAAACATGTAGTCCATGGAGATGGATTCCCAAGGTTTTCTAAGAGTAGGCAGAGGGGTGTACAAGCTTTGTTTCTTAATGGTTGGCTTGGCAATGACACATCCAGTGCAGGATCAAATATATTTGCAAACATCTTGTTAGAGTTTCAGCCAATAAATATACTTTTACAGTACCACCAATGTCATCTCCACACTAAAGTGCCCTACTAATTGACCATAATATGCCTACCAAATCAGCTTGGCACGCTCGGTTAAAGGAACATAAAGGTGTCCTAGGTAGCACAACGATGCATCTTGGAGGTGGAAGTCTAGAACTTTTTTTTGTTTTCTATTAGCATCTAGTATGTGATGGAAAATTATGGATGATTTTTGTATAGCTACGACCATCCCAAAGTCTAGTACCCACAAGAGTTGAGAACAATAGTCAACGCCACAACCGGGGGCCGACTAAGGCAATCTACAACATGATTGGCGCTACCCTTCTTGTATTTAAAGTTCAAATGAAATTGTTGCAGATATGTGGACCCTTCACGATGCCGATCATTTAGTAACTTTCCCTATGTCTGCATAAATTGAATAGGTTGGTGATATATGTGGATGATCATATCCTTCTCCAGAATGTAATGTTTCCACTGTCGGTAGGCCAACATGATGGAATACATCTCCTTATAATAGGTGGGGTATCTCCAAATAATATGAGAGAGTGTCTCACTATGATAGGCCAGAAGATGCCCTTGCAGAGTGAGTACTACACCAATAGCATAGTCGAACACTTCTATCTCAATCTCAAATGGTTTTTGCAGGTATGGCATTATGAGGATTGGTGTAGGTCAAATGCAATGTTTCAACTCAATGAGAGCTTTTTGTTGTGACTTGGACGAAAAATTATTTTCTTTCACTCCAACCTTGGTAGCTTGAAATAAAGACCAAGTTATATGAGAGAATCCCAACACGAATCTATGGTAGAAATTAGGAACACCCAAGAGGTTGCGCAACTTTGTGAGACTCGTCGAGGTTGACCAATCCTAAGTAACTGGATATTAGTTGGATCTGCATTCACACCTTTCCAATCAATAATGTAACCCAAATATTGGACCTTATCCATGCCAAAGGAGCATTTTTCCAAGTTCACACATAGCTTTTGTTGTTGTAAAGTATCTAGAAACTGTCAAATATGTTGTAAGTCTCTTCCCAACTCCTCTTGAATATGAGGATTTCATTGAGATAGACAACCATGAATGAGTTTGTGAAACACTACAAGATGTCAACCATCATCCTCATGAAAGTTGTGGGGGCATTCGTCAAACCAAAGGGCACGACTAACCACTCTAAAAGACCCTACTTGGATTTGAAAGCAGTGTTCCACACATTTGTGGGTTCTATTGGAACTTGGTGATACCCATACTTTAAATCAATCTCGTTGAAGTATTTGGCCCCCTTGAGCTGATCAAGAAGGACATTAATCCATGGAATTAGGTACCTATTTTTTACTATGATTTTGTTTAGGGCTCAATAATCAATGCATATCCTCCAGGTCCCATCCTTCTTTTGCATGAGTACAATTAGGTTACCATAGGGTGAGGACCTTGGTTATATGTACCCTTTTTGTAGTAATTCTTGGAACTAACACTTGATTTTCTCATTTTTGAGAAGAGAGAGACGATAGATTGGCACATTGGGTAGAGGTGCATCAGGGGTCATATCAATGGAATGCTTGACTTGACAATGAAAAGGTACACTGGCGGATGAGGAGAAGATGTCTCTGTACTCTTTGACAGCCTTATCCATTTGTATTTGTTGTGCAAAGGAGCCTTATGTGGATGCCATGGATGTGGTCATGATCTTCCCCTTACTTTGAGAGAGAATGAGGAGGAAGACAAATTTCCCAGTCTGGGAGATGATATTTTTACATTGCTTAGTAGATATTAGAGAAATAGCAGTAGACAGGGATACCTATTGTATCCTATAAAAATTTCTACCCAAAGTATTAATAACAATATGAGGTGTGGACTCATACATAACATGACACTTCCACAAGTACGGTTGGCCCAAAAAAACATCACAAACTTAGGGGGGAGCAACATCACACAATACCTCATCTATGAAAGGCTTAATGTTGTAGGGAAAGCCACATTGTTGGTTGACGTAGATATGTTTCCCTTGGAGGAGCCATCCTGTGGCGTATGGTTGCGGGTGTGGTGTTGTCGACATGCCCAACCACTTAACGACCTTTATTGAGATGAGGTTCTTTTGACTCCCACTATCAATAATGAAACACAACAAAGTCGCCTTTACCCAAAATTGTGAGTGGAAGATACACTCAACTTCCTCTGGATCTTCGGGATCCTTCTATTGAACCTTGGTGGTAGCAACAATGGCAATGGGTTCTGCATCAATGATCTCTTTCCCCTTATCCGAGTTTGGTTTAGATTCGGAACCTGCTTCTAACTTTGAAGCTTTCATTTCGACCACTAGTGAATTCTTTGCATGACACTCATTTGTGTTATGAGTGGGGATCGTATGGAGCTCACACCACTTTCCCATGTCCTTCTTCGTCTTCCCAATGATATTTTTTTCTTGCGGCTTCAATGGTTTTTCCTAGGCTGTTCTACCTTGGCTCTGTCCTTTGTTTTGCGGTTTTAGGGTGCCCTTGCCCTACTTTGGATTCACAAAACCAAAGTCTCGCTTCTTCTAATTTTTTTGCTTGATTTGGGTAGCATAGTGGCATGATGTGCCAAGGAAGGAGATCTCCAGGAACTCCATATTTGTTTGGATGTATTTGTGCAGATGGCCATGATACTTGAGCACTAGATGTTTCTCAGAGTCCTTTATACCCAACTTCATGCAAAAAGTATAAAATATATTTGTGAACTCTGGCACATTTTGGTCCCTTTCCTACCATATTATGGTACGTTTTATATATTTGTTTACTAGCTTCCAAGAGGGAAGTATTGTTCCTTAACAACATCCTTAAAAGAGTTCCAAGAGGGTGCAACTGAAAATAGTGTAGACTCCTCCATGGCTCTTTTCTCAC
The DNA here is from genome assembly GCA_031772625.1 of Pinus tabuliformis. Taxonomy (NCBI): domain Eukaryota; kingdom Viridiplantae; phylum Streptophyta; class Pinopsida; order Pinales; family Pinaceae; genus Pinus; species Pinus tabuliformis. The sequence continues at coordinate 765,966,944 of CM062807.1, read as the reverse complement.
GTTAAGTTTCACACTAGTCTTTGATGCAGGGGGCGACTTTAAGCAATGAAAAAGAAATATTTTCTTTATCGGAAAAATCATGCACTGAAAAATATCCTTCCAGAAGATTTAACCATTTATCTAGAGCAATTGGATCTATCTGAACTTCAAATATAGGAATATCAAACTCAAGGTGTGCCTTAAAGGGGGAAGCACCTCAGAATTTACTGTTTGATGAAGATGCATTTCCTATTGGTAACCATTGAAGGATCTGGGAAAATTTGTCCATCATTTCATTCCTCTGTCACTCGAGGGACTTCGAGTAATAATTTGATAGGATCTCATGTTCCCTCATATTTCTTTTCTTCCACCATGATAATCCATCGAGGTTAGAGAGGACAGTATTGCAAGGGCCTAACATAGTTCGAGTCGCAACTCCTTATATCCTGACCTTTTTGGGGACATACACCAAAAAAATGAGAAAGAGCAGATTGCTCTGATACCACAGATATGGATTTATGGAGGAAAAAAATGAAATACAAATCTAAACAAAAACATAGAGATACAACAAAATTTTAATTTAATTGATAAATAACGAATGCTGAAAACTGTTTACATGCAGAATGAAAGCAAACTAGCTCGGGCAATGGTATCTTATCTCTTAGAAGAGCTGTGATGGCTACATACCTTATTATTAAACTGTGTTATAATGAATCTTCAAGGCCTTTTTATCATGAATAAACAATGAGAAACCCTAAACACCAAAAAACATAACCCTAGGAGATGAAGTCCCAAAAGCTTATGGGCCCTAATGGGGTTCATTGAAATGTCAACTTCCCAGGGTTGTAACTTTGGCATATGATCTCTGTTTGATGTGCACGATAGCCAATTAGAAAGGTCTATTCGAGGACAAAAACTTTGACCAAAAACATAGTATTTGCTTTACGTTTTCCCTTTTCCCAAAAAAAACTTAGGTCCTTAAAATGGCTCTGAACATTTAGGACCCAACAACTGCCAAAAGTATAAAATTATTGAAATAGGAAATTGTGTTGAAAAATAGGAAATTGATAGGAAACAATGTTGGGGTCCAAGTGAAATAGGAGGGTGGCCACCAATATCCATCTGAATCAATATTTGGCACAAAAAACTCTAGGAGAGGATCCTTGACTTTTTATGGAAGTCATTGAAGAATTTTCCCTTGATGAGGCCCAACCTTCTTCTCCATATTTTGAGATATTATTGTGTAACCTTAAAAATACTCGTAAATCAAATCTTGGTGAAGAAGAAAATCAAGGTCTCCTCTAGAGGAGAATAATATTGAAGGGGGTCCCATAACATTGAGGAGGACAAAGTGTTTGAATTAAAAGAATATATTTGTACTTTTACATATGAAAAAGAATCTCCTTATTCCTCCATCAACACTCAACAAATAATGGGAGAATAAGAATATGATGAGAGTCTTGATATCAAGACTATGTAAGAATCCACCCTCCATCCTCTATATGAAAGCAAAAGTTCAATGCCCTTCATTCTTTTCCAAGAAATTGATTTGCATGACTCATCTCCTACTTCTTTGGATAAGGAGGCTTCAATAATTAGGCATGCTTTTGAAGATGACAATGACCAAAAAGAAATTGAAAGTATTGATGCATTCATCAAATTTGATTGATATAAATGGGAACTGAGATATTTTTTCTTTACCAGTTATCTTATATATGATAAAAACATTGAAGGGTGTCAAATTCTAGAATCCTTTCCCTATGAGAAACCAAGTTATTCCAAGGATCATCTGCCATATAAACTAACATAGCAACAAGACATGTACATATGTAGAGAGAGGATTTCCACATTTAGGACGCAAGAGAAACTTTTCAGCCATGGGTATTATCGATGTTTGACTCTCATGTGTGTGAAGACCCATTTGACAAGAAGGATATCAATTTTGTGGTAGTGGGCTAGCCACAACATATGCATTTCTAGACATATTTCATGAGCTCTCATCCCCCCTTTCCAAAACAACTAATTGTAAGTTGTGAATTCCAATATGTTTTCAAATTCTCATAAAATTTCTCACCATATTCGTGTATGTAACAACCCTGGTGAAAATTCCATGTAATAAAAGTTAATAAAGGCAAAAATAATAACCATGGTTGATGGGGCAGTTATTCCAAGCTGAATGTTGGGCAAGATATCATAGTGTGGGTGTTTATTTGGTTTAGTATGGCTAAAGGAAATTGGCAAAGGCAATGGCCAAGGCTTTGGAAAGGAAAAATGACATTTTTGGCACATTTATTTATGAAAATAATGGAAATTAGGATAAAAGGAAGGTGAAAGGTCACAAGTTTCATGTGAGGAGGAAAATGAAGAAAATAGAGGCCTAGTTGATAAAAAGGCTTATGAGGATCAATTTGTAACCTTTTGTCAATTCAGTTTTGGAGCTCTTTTGTTATTCTCTTTCTCTCTCATTCTTGGAAACTTAGAGTTTTCTTGGAGCACTTGGGTATTGGATCAAGAAAGGCAAAGAAGGCAAGAGGAAGTGAAGATCAAGTAAGGAAGATAAGGATCAAGTAGCTGCCACAAGATTCTTTGCAGGTATCGATTTGCATGTGTATTTTCCTTGCTAGATTTGGCATGCATGGTGTTGCATGTGGTTGTTTTCTATCATGGCATGGGTTTTGCTAGGCGTGAGAGTGTTTCTTTAGCCTAACCTTGTCATTTCCTGATAGCCTTGATGAGATGGATTCTCATACTTCAGTTGAGCTAGATTTTTGAATGGATCCAAAACTGAGTGGGGTGGATCTTTGAAATGAAAAATGCATGGACTAATGGTCCCTGAACCAAACTGTGGATCATGGTAAAGCCACTAGCCTAGTAACCCCTGAGCTAGACTATGGGTTGCATAAAGCCAGGATTGTGTTCCTCGGTGGGCCTAGGAATCCTTGCTAGTGAATGGCGGGATATATGATAAAGACAAGAGGTGGATTTCCCTCTGTTGGGCCTAATAGTCCCGGGATGGGATGTACAATAAAGCCTAGAAAGCGGGTCTCGGTGTAGGGCCTAGTGATCCCTGGATCGGACCGTGGATTACAGTAAAGCCTAAGATACTAGGAGGGACTCAAATTCCTCACGTGTAGGTGGATAACTTCGGTAGCATCTATGCTTGTTTGGTTCTTTACGGTTGGTTATGAGTCTCACATTTATACTTCGAATATTTCACATGGGTGATTGGATGAAAAGAGATTTGGCTTAACCAATCTATGGTCGGGTGGAACGTGGTAGTCCCATCCCAGTTGGCTTATATATTCATTAATGAGAAATTCATCCCTTTGGTTTTCATGTGTAAATGTATTGGTTTATATGTGGATTCTATGGTTGATTTATTTATGGTATTTTTGTTGTTACTACGTTGGTTATGTATATGTTTAATGATAACAACTATGTATGGCACTCATCATAATTTTACTTGTAAATGAATGGATAATGTATATATGACCTAATATATGATAATGCAACAAATGACATGAAGGAACAATGGTTCTTAGAAATTCTCAGATAAGTACGAGACCCCTATGCTTATATTTGTTATTTACACCTATAGATTACATGTTTGTGATATGTTTGACGAAATTCAAGTCATGGCTAATAGGGGTCTACTTAAGGGCTTATTCAACTAATTGATTTTGCATCCTTGTTTCCTTGTTGTTTTACTACTTGGAAGATGTCATTCCATTATGGGAAGTGACTTGGGCTTGAAAAAGTTTCTCAAATCCCGGGGATGTTAGCACAAAACTCGAAAATATGGTCCCTGGATGCTAGCTTGCAGGCTTGTGAGAGCGTCCAAAGGTCCTTGTGTGCTACCATTCCCATAGCATGAGAGCGTCCAAAGGTCAAGTGATCAAAAACTTCAATGGGACCCAGGGGAAAGCTGCTTGAAGTGTTGGCATGGTTCTCAGGGGTCCTGTAGCTGATGAGAAAGTTTTGTATGTTGTGTTTCCGTCGATTCCATTTCCTTAAGGTCACTTAGGAGGTTGAATCCAATCACAATAGCCTCTCATCACATGTTTACCCCGGTTGGCTAGTTACTTGGGTAGATGTGGGAGGAGGGTGTTACAAAGTGGTATCAGAGCATGGTTCACCCCTCGAACTAGATGGGCCGTGTGTTGGTCATGCATGCATGTCAGTTGCATGTGTGTCTCTTACACTTGCATTCCATGTGCTTGTTGCATTGCTTAATGTTGATCATGGTTGTAGTGATGTCGTCATGTGGAACTTGATGTTGTTATTGTGGAGTGCCTCATCATGAGTGTATGACTGGTTATATGTTGTTATATGTCGCTTACATGTTGTTGTATGTCACTTACATGTTGTTATATGTCGCTTGGTTACATTTTTGTATGTTAGGTTGCATTCTTGTATGTTTGGTTACATGTACCATTCTTGTAGGTTTGGTTATAAATATTGCTCACTTATGGTTGATTACATGGGTTCATGCATATGTGTGGTTGATTATGCATTTTGATGTTTGTATGTGACCATGTGTACAATGGCGTAATGGTTATTGTTGTGATACATAAGGTGATGGTATGTGTAGTCAATATGGTCATGCATTGATGATTGGACTCTAACTAGAAAGATGTTTATGTGTTGATGCAATTATTTGTATATGTTTATATGATGTTATGATTATGTTATACATGTATCACACTGATTTGGATGATCTTGCAGATGAGGTATCCTCCACAAATTATACCAAGGTATGTTGGTTTATTATGATTTGGTTTATCTGACATAGTATGCCTTGCAAGAAATAGATCAAATGACTAGCAAGATGGTAGACTGCAATGACTCTCCCTATGAATCAGATGAGCAGCGTGGTGGGTACTCTTCTAATTTGGTAGACACATTGAGAAGCTTGAAGGAAGAGATAAGGATTTGTAAGGTAGACAATGACAAGATCATACAAAAACAAGAGAAACAAGCAGAGGTTAATGCAATACTCCTTCAAAGTTTGTCAGAATTGTAGTGACAAGGGCCACTTCAAATTAGCCATGGACAAGAGGACAAAACTAATAGGGCATATGGCAGTAGGTCTCCTGGTAGACATAAGTTAGATAGAGCTGACATGGTGAGAGATGGCAGGATATTGGACACTCTAGATAGGAGGGGTGATGAGTATAGGCACTATTCTAGTTCTGGTTCTAACAGGCATCATGATCGTCATCGTTATCATCCTTATAGGAGGAGTGATAGGGGATTCTTTCTAGATGAATTTAAGAAAGCAAAGCCACCTACTTTTGATGGATATGTGAAGAAGCCGGAAGATGCAGAGACTTGGATACTTGGGATGAACAAATTCTTTGAGTTGCATGAGTACACAGATAAAATGAAGGACATAATCGCTATCTTCAGCTCGAAAGGTAAAGCAAACATTTGGTGGGAATATGTGAAGCAGTTCAGAGACATCTGAACAAATGACTTGAGTTGGCATGCATCCAAGAGGTTTTTCAGGAAGAAGTACTTGTTAGATTGGTACTACAACAGTAAGGCCAAATAATTCCATGAGCTAAAGATGGGGTCAATGACAGATGAAGAGTACACGACCAAGTTTCTGGAGCTATTGAGGTATGTACCGTATCTTACAGATGAGAAGGCTAAAGTTAAGCTATTTGTCAGTGGTTTTCCATTAACATTTAGAGATTAGATTGAGTATGATGAGCCTCAGTCACTTGAGGAAGTCATTGGGAAATTGAAGCATTGCTATGAACAATCAAAGCGTAATAATGAATCTCAATAAAGATGGAAAGGGAAAGACAAAGGTAAAGGTAAATGACAGCCTAAGAGAGCAAGGCCTCAAAATGCAGAGGAGAAAGAAAATGTGGCACCTCAAAAGAAGTTTAATGCAGCTAGATAGGGACATGGATCACAACAACAACATAGAGGTAATGGTACTGGACAGTTGGAGTGCTGGACATGTGGTGAGGAACACCTTAGGAGAGATTATCTGCAGAACCCGGGTGATAGGCCTAAGATATATAATGCACATGAGGTGCAGACTGTTGGGGATGTTGGGCAGATCATTCCTCATATTTATGCAGCCGTGGACAACAGACAGGCAGAGCACCAGACATATATCATTGATATGGACAGTAAGATTTGTGATCAAGTTATTTCTATTTTGATTGACCCTGGATCTAATTATAGCTATGTTAGTCCTGACTTGGTGGATAAGTGTGGTTTGAGTAAATAGTTGCATGCAAAATCTTGGTTAGTGCGGTTGGATATAGGTACAAAGAAGTGAGTTCATCATTAGGTAAGAGCTTGTGCATTTGATTTGAATGGTATGCCTACCATAACACATCTGAATGTATTACCATTGGGATCATACAATATGTTGTTGGGCATGGATTGGTTGTATCTTCATAGAACCAAGGTAGGTTGTTATGAAAAAACCATTGAGTGTGTGGATGAAAATGGGGAACCAAGAGTCTTACAAGGTAAGAAGAAAGCCACATCAGTTAGGATGGTGACAACTATGCAGGCAAAGCATAGTCATAGGAAAGAGTGTATGTTATTTGTAGTGCACATTTCTAGTGACAAAGGTAAGGAAGTTGAGGATGCAAATGTATTGAGCAAGTACCCAGTTCTATAGAAGTTCAAGGATGTATTCCCTGAGGACATCTCAGAGTTTCCACCTCACAAGGTTGTAGACTTTTCTATTGAGTTAGTGACAGGGATAACTCCAACATCAAAGGCACCTTAAAGGATGAGCACACCAGAGTCGGTTGAGTTGAAGTTGTAGTTAAATGAAATGTTGGATAAGGGATAAATTAGGCCAATTGTATCACCTCGGGGTGCAGCAATATTGTTTGTGAAGAAGAAAGATGGAACTCTTAGATTGTGCATTGACTACATGTAGTTGAACAAAGTAACCATCAAGAATAGGTACCCATTACCGAGGATTGATGATTTGTTTGATCAACTGAAGGGAGCAACATTGTTCTCTAAGACCGACTTCAGATCTAGATACCATCAGGTACTCATCAAAGAGGAGGAAATTTACTAGACAACCTTCCAGACCAGGTTTGGGAATTATGAGTTTGTTGTAGTTCCATTCTGTTTGACTAATGCTCCAACTACATTTTATGTTCCTGATGAATAATGTGTTGTGTCCGTATTTGGAAAAGTTTGTTATTGTGTTCATTGATGATATATTGGTATATTCTAAAAATTATGAAGAACATGCCGAGCATTTAGTAGAAATGTTGAGGTTGTTGAGAGAGCATTAGTTGTATGCTAAGCTCAAAAAATGTAGTTTCTTTTAGACTGAGGTACATTACTTGGGACATGTTGTCTCCAAGGAGGGCATTGTAGTAGATCCAGAAAAGATAAGGGCCATCATGGAGAGGGTAGATCCTAAGAATGTGGATGAGGTGAGATCTTTCATGGAGTTGGCAGACTATTATAGGAGGTTCATCAGGAACTTCTACAGATTGATTATCCTATCACATCATTGTAGATGAAAGATAAGAAGTTTGAATGGATAGAGGAGTGTGAGGCTAGTTTTGAGCATCTTAAGAAGTTGTTGACACATGCACCAGTGTTAAAGAATGCAGATCCGAAAAAAGAGTTTATATTATGCACAAATGCTTGCAAGTGAGGACTTGGTGGGGTCCTTATGTAGGATGGACAGGTGGTGTGCTATGAGTCACGAAAACTAAATGAGTACGAGCAAAAATACTCGACACATTATCTTGAGTTAACAACGATCATACATGCATTGAAGATGTGGAGGCACTACCTTCTTGGTAGGAGGTTTGTACTAAAGAGTGATCATAATGGGTTGAGGTATTTATTTGACTAGCCGAATCTGAATGCCGGGCATGCTAGATGGTTGGCCACGACCAGTGAGTTTGATTTTGAGATCAAGTACATCAAAGGAAAAGAGAATAGGGTGGCATATGCTCTTAGTAGACATGTATAGGTAAATTACTTAGAAACTAAGAGCTCATATGGAACAAATTTACCAGATAGGATCTTGCAGGCAGGTTAGCAGGATGTCAGATATATGGAGATTATGAATAGGTTGTAGTAGGGTACATGTATAGGTACAGATGATAATACATGTATAGGTATAGGTACAGGTACAAACAATGGTACGGGTACAAACAATGGTACAGGTACAAACAATGGTACAGGTATAAATGTAGGTCTATGGGATGTGGACTATCGCCTTACAACAAGTGGACTGGTTAGTTTTAGAGACAAGATATATGTGCCACACAACATTGAGATTAAGAAGGTGTTCTTGAGAGAGTTTCATGCAAATATATGTTTGGGTCACCCAGGTTATGAGAAGACATTGACAGTAGTGAAGAGATTTTATTATTGGCCGAACCTAAAGAGGGATGTAACAGAGTTTGTGGTTAGGTGTTTTGATTGTTAGCATGCGAAGGCAGAGTGTAAAAATCTAGGTGGATTGCTACAACCGATTGTGATTCCATAATGGAAATGGGAGGTCATTTCCATGGAATTCATCACAGGGTTGCTGAAGACAGTGAGACAACGGGGTTCCTTCATGGTTGTTGTGGACATGCTAGCAAAGGTTTCACACTTCATCCTAGTGAAGTCTACATTCTTAGCTAGCGATGTAGCATATGTATTAATCAGAGATGTGGTCAGATTGCATGGTGTTCCAAAGAGTATTGTGTCTGAAAGGGATGCAAAGTTCACTTCCAAGTTTTGGAAGAGGTTGTTTGTAGGTTTGGGCACATAGTTAGCCTTCAATACAACTTATCATCCACAGACTGATGGACAGATAGAGAGGGTCAATAGGATATTGGAGGACATGTTGAGGATGTATGTGATGCATCAACAATGAAAGTGGGAGGAGTATATTCCCTTGGTTGAGTTCACATACGATGATGGTTATCAAGATTCATTGAGGATGAGTCCTTTCAAGGCATTGTATGAGCGGAGTTGCAATATTCCCATCAGTTAGAGTGATCTAGTTAACAGGGTGTTGATTGGACCAAACATGTTGGCAGACATGGAACAATAGATGTAGGTTATAAAGAAGAATCTAAAGGCAACACAAGATAGGCAAAAGAGCTATGAAGATCAGAACAGGTTGTTCAAGGAGTTCCAGGTTGGGGAATAGGTATACTTGTGCATCAAACTGAAGAAGATCTCCTTGCGGATTGGATCATGTGCCAAGCTGGCACCACTGTTTTATGGACCCTTCAGTATTATGGAGAGGATTAGACCAATAGCCTATCGACTTGCACTACCTCTGACAATGAATGTCCATGATGTTTTCCATGTGTCATTACTCATGAAGTATGTTAAAGATGTTGATCATGTGATTGACTGGTTTGTATTGTAGGTGTTACCAGATGGAGAATTCCAGCTGGAGCCTAAGTGTATATTGCAGAAAAAGGTGCTCATTCTGAGGAATCGAGAAATCGAGCAATTTAAAGTGCAATGGAAGCACTTTGGGCCCCATGAAGCTACATGGGAGATGTCAGATCAGATGTGGGCTATGTATCCTTCCTTGTTTTCTGGTTGAGGCAATGCAATTTTGGTATGGGGTTTTGGTACATGCCTTTGGTATATGTATGGCGTTATGGTGTTTTAAGTATGGCGTTGTGGTACATTCCTTTGGTATATGTTTAGGTACATGATTTGATGATGTTTTGATATATGTACATATGTATATGGATGTAAATACCACCATGAGCTATGTTATAAAGCTCCAATAAGTGGCATAGGTGTCAGGCTGTCATGCTATTATGTTTTCATGTTATTATGATATCATGTTGTCATGTGGGTTGGAATTTAGTAGGGTGATCATTGTAAATACTACATCGAGCTATGTTATAAAGCTCCATGAGTAGTATGTCTTCTTTCCAGTGGTTTTGCTGAGGTGTATGTGTGATTGAACATCGAGGACCATGTCCCCCAAGGGGGGGGGGTTGTAACAACCCTAGAGAAAATTCCATGTAATAAAAGTTAATAAAGGCAAAAATAATAACCATGGTTAATGGGACACCTATTCCAAGATGAATGTTGGGCAAGACATCCTAGCGTGGGGGTTTATTTGGTTAAGTATGGCTAAAGGAAATTGGTAAAGGCAATGGCTAAGGCTTTGGAAAGGCAAAGTGAAATTTTTGGCACATTTATTTATGAAAATAATGGAAATTAGGAGAAAAGGAAGGTGAAAGGTCACAAGTTGTATGCGAGGAGGAAATTGAAGGAAAATAATGGAAATTGAAGAAAATAAAGGCCTAATTGATAAAAAGGCTTATGAGGATCAATTTGTAACCTTTTGTCAGTTCAGGTTTGGAGCTCTCTCATTATTCTCTCTCTCTCTTTCACTCTTGGACACTTAGAGTTTTCTTGGAGCACTTGGGCATTGGATCAAGAAAGGAAAAGAAGGCAAGAGGAAGCGAAGATCAAGCAAGGAAGAGCAAGATCAAGCAGCTACCACACGATTCTTTGCAGGTATGAATTTGCATGTGTATTTTCCTTGCTAGATTTGGCATGCATGGTGTTTCACGTGGTTATTTTCTGTCATGGGATGGGTTTTTCCAGGTGTGACAATGTTTCTTCAGCTTAGCCTTGCCATTTCCTGATAGCCTTGAAGAGATGGGTTTTCATACTTCAGTTGACCTGGATTGTCAGATGGATTCAAAATTGAGTGGGGTGGATCTCTGAACTGAAAAACACATGGCCTAGTGGTCCCTGAACTAGATTGTGGATAACAGTAAAGGCACTAGCCTAGTAACGCTTGAGATAGACTGTGGGTTGCAGTAAAGCCAGAATTGTGTGCCTCGGTGGGCCTAGGAATCCTTGCCAGTGAATGGCGGGATATACGGTAAATCCAGGAGGTGGATTTCTCTTTGTTGGGCCTAGTAGTCTCGAGATGGGATGTATGGTAAAGCCTAAAGAGCGGGCTCATTGTAGGGCCTAGTGATCCTTGGATCAGACTGCGTATTACGGTAAAGCCTGAGAGACTAGGAGGCACTCAAATTCCTCATGGTGTAGGTGGAGAACTCCAGTAGCATCCATGCTTGTTTGGTTCTTTTCGGTTGGTTATGAGTTCCACATTCATGCTTGGAATATGGAATGATGGTGATTGGATGAAGAGAGATTTGGCTCAACCAATCTATGGTCAGGTGGAATGTGGTAGTCCCATCCCAGTTTGATTCTATATTCATTAATGAGAAATTCATCACTTTGGTTTTCATGTGTAAATGTACTGGTTTATATGTGGATTCTATGGCTGATGTATTTATGTTGTTACTACCTTGGTTATGCATATGTTTTATGACAACATCTATGTATGGCTCTCATCATGTTTTTACTTGTAAATGAATGGAAAATGTATCTATGGCGTAATAGATGATAATGCAGCAAATGACATGAGGGAACAATGGTTCTTAGATATTCTCAGATAAGTACGAGATCACTATGCTTAAATCTTTTGTTTAAACCTGTAGATTACATGTTTGTGATATGTTTGACGAAATGCCAATCATGGCTAGTAGGGGTTTGGTTAAGGGCTTGTTCAACTAATTACTTTTGTATCCTTGTTTCCTTATTATTTTACTGCTTGGAACATGTCATTCGATTCTGGTCAGTGACCTAGGCTCTGGGCCTGAAAAAGTAGCTCAAATCCCAGGGACGCTAGTGTAGAATTGGACAAAATGGTCCCTAGACGCTAGCTTGCAAGCCTGTGAGAGTGCCTAGAGGTCCCTGGACGCTGGCCTGCCCATAACATGAGAGTGTCCATAGGTCAAGTGAGCAAAAACTTCAGTGGGACCCAAGGGAAAGTTGCCTGAAGTGTTGGCATGGTTCTCAGGGGTCCTGTAGCTAATGTGGAAGTTTTGTATGTTATGTTTCATTTGATTCCATTTCCTTAAGGTCACATAGGAGGTTGAATCCAATCACAGTAGCCTCTCGTCACATGTTTATCCCGGTTGGCTGGTTACTTGGGTAGATGTGGGAGGAGGGTGTTATAGTGTACATGTGATTAGGGGTAGCAAAGAAGAACAAAAATCTATGTGCAAGTTCCAATTGGAGTTGCCACAAAAATTTTCCTTGCTTATTGATTCAACAAACAAGAGTGGTATTATGCCTACATTGGGAGAGATAATTGCATTAGCCCCTTTGATCTATGGATCAAAGAAGATTGCAGTAATACAGGTGAACCTTGGTGCTTCTTCAATCTTCTTACACACAATTATAATCGCACTTCAAGAGCTATCCAAGCCATGGAGGTTTCAACATATACCTTCTGTAGGTTTGGAATTTAATTGTTTTGTTTGGAAACCAAACGTAAAGGTAAAATTCAATCAATATGTTAGTTGCATTAGTTAAATGATTTTACCTAACATGCTTCATTTTCTCTTAGATTAGAATAGGACAAGATGAACAATATCTTTAACATGAACAATATATTAGTTTAAATATTTGTTTCCATTCATTGAAATTTCTCTTTTAGAATAATCTCAAATTTTGTTTATGTGATTTTCATTTCATTAATGTGATGATTACATGCTTATTTTTTATTAGTTAGATGTTATTTTTATTTTTTATTCATTTCCATCTCCAAGAAGGGATAAGACTTCATGTCTTACTCCCTCCTAGTATTTTTCACCGATTTTGTGTGATTTTCTCAAGAGATATAAGTGGGAGATTCTGGGGTCTTCACACACACACACACACACACACACACACATATATGACTTAGCCCAAAAATGTTGACCATGGATAACAATCACAAGGCCTAAGACACCTAAATACTAAGATTCACATGGTTGTTACAAGGATTTTGACTTGTGACCTTGGGTTTACAATGGTGATAATTAAAGTGAAAATAATCCAAAGTTATGCAATACAGGATGTTCACAGATCAAGAAAAACACACACACACACACATATAGGAATTAACCCAAAAACACTGACCATGTATAATGATCACGAGGCCTAAGGCACTTAAATACAAAGATTCACATGGTTGTTACAAGGCTTTTGACTTGTGACCTTTGGCTTACGATGGTGATAATGCAAGTAAAAATAAACTAGAGTTACATAATATAAGATGTTCAGGGATCAATAAAAACAAGTAGAATTAAATGCAATTATTTTGCAGAGCTTATCAAATTTACAAAAGAAAACACAACATGAACTTGGTGCCCAATATCTAGGCAGACAAAAATCCAAGAAAATTCCATCTAAAATAGGGAAGCATGGATTGGAGGATAATAGTGTAGAAGGAAGCAAGTAAAAGAAAATACATAGACATGTAAGTGAAGACATGGTGAGAGGAGGAATTCTAGTCAACGCTTTAGATAGAAGGACATGCAGTCATGAGCAATTATCTAGTGTTACAAAAAGAGGCATCACCAACAATGGAGGAGCAAGAAAAACTTATGCCGGAGGAGTTAAGGAAAGAAAGCCCCCCTAATGTTGATGGAGAGATTAAGAAGGTTGAGGAGGCAGAAAGTTGGCTATTGGGAATTAGAAAACACTTTATAGTACATGACTACTATGGAAATATGAAGGCTAGAGTAACCACTTTTAGCTTGAAGGGAAAGGTTGATATATGGTGGAAGGATTTAAGAAATGACAAGGAATTAGAGAGAAAGAGTTGTGATGGGGAAGGTTTGAGAGATATTTTTGGGAGGAGTCCCTGTCTGAGAGGTACTATGCAATGTTGGGGATGTGGAGAGAACCACATGCTGAAGGATTTCCCTCACCAACAATAGAATAATAAGAGGTTGTACAATATTCAAGAGGAAACAACAATGAATGATGTGGCTTAGAGTGTGCCCTAAATTTATGATGCATTAGGTAATATGCAAGATTATCATCAGGCATTGATGATCAAGATGGAATGTATGGTCACCAACCAACATGTTTCAATTCTAATTGTTTTGGGTTCTAATTTTAGTAATGTTAGTCCAAGAGTTGTAGAGATGCACGGATTGCAAAGAAAGATCCATGAAAAGTGCCATTAGAACCAAAAATAAGGTAACAAAGTTAGTAGAATCACGCCCCTTCAAGTTAGGTGGCATGCACACAACAATTACCCTCAACCTATTTCCATGTTTTTAATATGATGTTTAATGAGTATGGAACGACTAGAATACCACATAACTAAAGTGAATTACCATAAAAAGTCATTGGAGTGCCTCAATGATGAAGGTGAGGAAAAAATGTTAAAGGGATCGATGAAGCTTGTATTTTTTAGGTAAGTCTTAGTGCTGTAAGTGAAGAGGCATAGTAGAAAGGGGTGTGTTATATCTATAATCGAAGTGAACAAGTTTCAAGAGTTCAACGATTATAGAAAAGAAGGTCATCCTATCTTAAAGAAATTTAGCAATGTGTTTCGAAAAGAGGTGTTGAGATTGTCTTCAAGAAGAGAAATTGATTTCTCCATTGAGTTGATTCTTGGAGTAGTTCCAGTCTCAAAGGCCCCAGATCACATGAGCACATGTGAACAAGTGGAGCTAAAGATACAAATGAAATAAATGTTGGAAAAATAGTATATTAGGCCTAACTTGTCACTTTGAGGAGTCACAATGCTATTTTTGAAGAAGAAGAATAGCATGCTACAACTGTGTATTGATTATCGACAACTGAATAAATCCACAGTGAAGAAAAAGTAGCCATTTCCAAAGATTGATGACTCATTTAATCAACTGAGAGGGGTTGTGATATTCTCAAAAATAGATTTGAAGTCTTGTTACCAATAATTTTGAATTAATAATGAAGATATCCAAAAGATAATCTTCAATACTGGCTATGGACACTATGAGTTTGTGGTGGTGCCATTTGGGCTTATGAATAGCCCCACCACATTTATGTGTTTGATGAAAAAATTCCTCATGTCATATTTGGACAAGTTTGTATTGGTCTTTGTAGATGACATCTTGGTCTACTTGAAAACTAGAGAAGAGCATGAAGAGAATTTGAAAGTGGCATTGCAATTGCTAAGAGAGTAAAATATCTATGCCAAGTTCAATAAATGAAATTTCTTCTAATCACAAGTTCAGTACTTTGGACGTATTGTCTCCAGGGAAGGAGTGCCAGTGGATCCCATGAAGATAAAGGCCATCATGGAGTGGCCCACTATTTGAAATGTTATAGAAGTTAGATCTTTCATGGGATTGGCCAACTATTACTGGTGATTCGTTCAATATTTCTCAAATATTGGACACCCTATCACAACTTTACAAAAGAAGGGGATGAAATTTCAATGGGCATCAAAGTGCACAACTAGTTTTGAACAACTCAAAAATTTTCTTACACATGCACCTATCCTTAGAATGATTGACTGAGAGAAAGATTTCTAATTTTGCATAGAGGTCTGCAAGGAAGGAGTAGGTGGAGTCCTAATATAAGAGGGACATGGATTTTGTTATGAATAAATAAATCTAAATTAACATTATAATAATTATGTTACTCATGACTTGGAGCTTGCAGTGATAGTGTACACATAGAAGATGTGGAGGCATTACTTACTTGGGAGGAACTTTGTTTTATTGTCAGACCATGGAGGGTTGAGATACATGTTTCACTAGCCCAAGCTAAATGCAAGACAAGCTAGCTAGTAGGATTTGATCAATGAGTTTGACTTTGAGATAAAGCACATCAAATCAAGGAGAAATAGGTAGAAAATGCACTTAGTAGAAGATTACAAGTGGTTCACTTGGCAGCCGATGAGCACTTGTGAAGTTGAAATCAAGGAAAAAAATAAAGATGCATTGATACACAATGAACACTTTGAGCATGTGAAGGAATTCTCACAACAAGAAATAGAGGAAACAATTAGTAGGGACTTACAACCTCACTGCTAATGGTATGTTGCTGTTTAAAGATAAATGGTATGTACGCTATGTGACCCACTTGAAGAGACTCATAATGGACGAGTTCCATAAAGGACCTTACTCTGGTCATTCTAGTTATCAGAAAATGATGGCATCCATAAAGAAATAATACCACTAGACAGGGATGAAGAAGGAAGTTACTGATTACATTACCAGGTGTCTCGAATGCCAACAAGTTAAAGTAGGATGTAGGCACCTGACAAGATTGCTACAACCAATCCCAATCACCAAGTGGAAATGGGAAGTCATATCTATGGAATTCATTGCGGGATTACCAAGGACAACTAAATAACATGATGCTCTCATGGTGGTAGTGAAAAAATTGAGCAAAGAAACCCATTTTATAGTTATTAATTCCACCCACAAGGTCATCAACATAGCTCATATTTTCATGAAGGAAATATTCAGATTGCATGTCATACCTAAGAAGATAATATCATTTTGGGATTCCAAGTTCACTTTCAATTTTTGGAAGAGATTGTTTGTTGGTTTTGAAATCCAAATAGCTTTTAGTACCAAGAGTCACTGAAGATGAGCCCTTTCAAGACATTGTATAATAGGAAATGCAACACTCCCATTAGCTTGGATGAACTAGTAAATAGAGTGGTCCTTGGACCTGACACACTGAAGGAAATGGAGCAATAAGTAATTAATATCAAACAAAAAGTGAAAGTATCCCATGATAGAAAAAAAGAGCTATGTATACCAACAAAGAATGCACAAAAAAATCCAACTCAGAGATCATGTGTGTATCTGGATCAGACAAAGAAAGCGCGAAGTAAAAGTGGGGTCTTGTGCTCAATTACTATCCAAAATTTGTGGAGCATTTAAAATATTGGAAAGAGTGGGAAAAGTAGCCTATAAACTATACTTACCACCCACAATAAAACCACATGATGCATTTAACATTTATTTTCTTAAAACGTATGTATGTGACACTAATCATGTAATTGATTGGTCTACGATACAGGTGGAATCCAAGGGAAAATTCCAACCATAACTAATATGCACCATCGAATGAAGAATATTCGTTCTCCAGAATTGAGTAATAAAGCATATCAAGGTGCAATGGAAGTACTTTGAATCAAATGAAGCAACATGGGAAGCTGTTGAATAAATATGGGTGTTATACACATTTTTGTTTAATGTATAAGCATATGTAAGAGACGTGACTATAAAGCTCAATTTTGTTCTTTATATTTTTATTTAGAGAATAAAAAAGATGGTGTTACTTTAAGCACGTGTTACTAGAAAGAGGATCTCCTTGGACACTGAGCATGGAGTGCATGGAGTGATGTTAGAGTTGAGACTTAGCCTAATGCTCTAGAATTGGGGTGTTTTCCCTTGTATTGATGTTTTAATGCCACATAACTATTTGTGTCGAAGCCTAATCAATCAGTGGGAGGCTTAGTAGACGACAAAATCACTATTGTTCTCGCTATACTGTTGTTAACCACCTAGAAAGGGAAATCTAAGTCATTGTGGTGCTTGTTAGAGAAAGTTGTTAACTACTTGAATAACAGAATACATACCCTTGTGGTACTTGCTATGAAACAACAACTAAGATGTAACAACCCTGAGTTAAATTAATATGTAAATAAATAATGTATGGGCATTATAAAAGCAGAAATCAAACCAAGGTCATGGGCACATATTGCAAGGTGAATGAGGGGAAACATTACATTGGTATCCACTTGTGGTTAAATATTTATTGTCTATGGAAATTGGCACTAGCAAGAGGCAAAGGCAATAAATGACGAATTAATTATTACAGGTAAGCAAGGAGATGAGGCAAAAATGCAAATAAATAAAGGAAAATGAAAGAAATTCCACTTCAACAGGTGGGGAAGAGGAAGAGACAAGAAAATGATAAAAATAGTAAAATAATATGCATGTAAGGAAAAAAATGAAGAAAAAGAAAGAAAAAAGAAAAGAAAATTGGAGAGAGAACATTCTAGCATTCTTTTGGGAAAAAGAGAGGAAAAAAAGGGAGAGAAGCTACAACATTTGGACACAAGCAAGGAAATCAGGCAATGCAAGAGGAATTCGAGTGGTAACCAAGAAGAAGGTTTGAACAACAACTAGCAAGGGAAGAAAAGAACAGAGAAAAGAGCAGTCAACAGGAGGAGTTTTGCAGGTAACAATGTGCATGTTTGATTATCTTGTTGGGATTTGAATGCATGGTTCATGCATAAGGTTGCTGGTCATTTTGCTGTCATTGGAATGAAGAAATTGGCTAGATTGCATTCATCTACAACCTTGCCTTATGCCATTTCCTAGATAGCCATGGTGTAGTGGGTTCCCTATTTGGTTGAGATTTGGATGCCAATAGATTTTGGATCCTAGTTGAGGTGGTCTCAGGAAAATCCCAAGGGTTGAGGGTGGAGATGGTTTTCTTCAGGTGAGCCCTTGATAGGTGGGTGGAGATAGGAAAAATCCTCTAGGTATGGTGAAGAAATTTTGAGGCATCCAAGCTTGTATTGGTTTTGGTGATTTCTGGACTTGGTGTTAGGTGAAATCACTATGGCTTGAGGGTGGAGGTAGTTTTCCTCTGGATTCCTTGTTTGGTTATGTTTTGGTTTATCCCATGTAATCCCAAATTTAGGCTTGGAATATGGCACGGGGTGATTGGGATGAAAGAAAGGATTGGTTTAGCGCAATCTATGGTCATGTGGAACGTGGAAGTCTCTGACTTGGTTGGTACTATGCATATTTTAACATGTGTTATTCTTTAACGAAGATCAATGAGCACAAGTTTTGTTTAATTTATTTATTATGCGACTAGTTTGTCATGGCTCCATTATTGTTTAAGTGTATGTTACATGCATAATGTATTTTTTATATATGAAGTGTTCTTGTTATTAATATGTTTCATGGTTTGAAATGCTCTTGGATAATTTATATGGATACATGAGCTAATCTGTGTTTTATTGCAGCTAGTATGAGAGGGAAACAAGCCTTCTTAATGAACATTTGTTAAAATTAATGAAAACAATGAACAAAATATGCATTCATGACCTAAAGGTACCATAATCACAAATTGTTTCTATAAATGAATAATATGTTCTGGGAAAGCATGAGCCACAACAGAGCCTAAGAATAGAGCATGAATACTTATACATATTGTTGATAGAGTTTTGGAAAAGTTTGGGAAATTATCTTGAATGCTAGCCCTAAATTTCTAGAACAAGGTCCATGGTCTCACTCTCAAAACAAGGAGATCCCAGCCATAGTTGCACAAAGGATGGGTTATTTGTGCGGCTGGAAGCATCTGGTTGCAATGACATGCCTGTATCTATGCAACTTAGAAGTACTCTAGGTCAAGGAGTGATCGAAGCTCAGGGAAAATGATCATCAGGGAAAATTAGGATAACCATGTGATCATGTCTCTCTGAGTGTTTATAGTCAATTCTGGACAAGCGGACCCCATTTCTGTAACTGTATCTTGGTAGTTGGGTTATGCATAGTAAATCCAAACTCATGTTTTGCTTCGTAAGCATGCAAAATTGGGTAAATGTGGGGTGGGGTGTTACATAAGAGATATCCTAGACAATGGATTCAACCTCTTGGACTAAGAAAATCCCCTTCTTTACCTTGGGAAAATCCTTGTGACTAAAATCAAAGGAGTAAGTGAGTCATTGTGATGTTTACTACCATAGGGAAGTTGAGAAAATAGTTGGATAGTGAACTCAATCTCTTGAGTGCCTACCATGATTTTTATGTGAATTCCTTGAGTAAGCAGTCCACTCAAACTTGGATCCAACTTGAGGGTGGTAAAAAATGAGAAAGGTTCCATTGTAGCTGACCTATGGTTGGGTGGAGAGTTGAATTCTCTCCTTTAGTTTCCAACTAATCCAACTCACTTAGATAAATATAATGATTATATTGCATACTTGATTTAAGGATGGTGACTATGCTTGTTATGTTATTTTATTGGTTGATTTATGGTTATGTATGATTCATGGAGGAATTATTCAATCATTATATTCATGGTTGAGAAGCTATCTTAATTGTCCACAATGGTAAGGAATCCCTGAATGATGTGATGATCTCTGGGTTTATGCACACTCATATATTATTATAATGTAGAAGTGTAATTTGTTGTATCAACTTGAGTTCATTGTGAACACATGACCTATAATCCTTATAAAGGGTCACACAAACCTTGCATACCTCCTTGCTAACAAATAAAGAAATCCTAATTTATTAATGAAGTGTCTGACCTACAACAAAACCGGGATTAGGTTTCCTTGCATAATTCATTTTGTACAATGTTGAAGCTAGTTCAAATGGCTTATGGATCCCTATTCTTCCTTTACTCGAGATTTGTTGTAATTGGATCTTACTAGTACACTTATTACTCATACTAAATGGGGCACGAAGACGTTGCTAAGAGCTTATGCTAAGGCTAAGGAAAACATTTTCAGAAATTTGGTGTTCTAAGCATGTGCCTCGGTCTTATGAAATCTTTGTAAATCTGCCATATTTCCTTGAATTTCCATTTTCTTTAATGTTTTTGAAAAATATCTAGTGACACAAGGTCTAAGGCTGGCTAAACAAAGTCCCCTTAAGGTTTGGATATGCATTAGGACTAGATATATTGTCCAAGGCCATTTCATATCTGGGAAAATTCCCTTCTAAGTATTGGATTTAAGCTTTTTACATCTAGTGGTGGCAAAGGCTATCACCTATGTGTGTAGTCCATACACCATCCAATCATATTACCTTTAAGTGACATGAGCCACATCCAGGATCCAAGCATTTGAAGTATGGCTGGGGCACTGACTCTTGTGGTAGGTCAGATGTGGTTGAGGCTGGATTACTCCAATAAGGACGATTTACATTTGGGGATCCAAATGTGGACGAGGGCACAGACTTTTGTGTGGGACAAATTTTTGATGAGCTTAATATCATTTGGTGGGTCCTATGTTAGATACATTTCTCAAGGGATGAGTTTATAGATCCGAGTGTTTGGGGATGGTGCAAGCTAATACAATATTGTGCCACTAGTTTTCCCATAAACTGAATATAACGTAAAACTACTGCAAAGCATGAAAGGGAAGGATCAAGTGAGTACCAAACCTTATGTTAACATGGAAAGTGCCATGGGGACTTGACTATGGCCACGTGGTTGCCCTGTAGGAACCCATGATGATGTGGACCCACATTGTGATGAGATGGTACTGCCACATGGATTACATGTAGATGCCACTTGGCAGTAATGCGATGAACTAGACCTTACATTATGTTGACATGGTGGTGCAACGCGAACTAGATTGGTGCACATGGATGCCATGTGGCATTATATGATTGGCTGAACTTTAGAAGGGCATAACTCTCAATCCATGATCTAGATTGAAATAAAATTTATATCACTAGAAAACTCTTGACAAGTTGAATGCGATGGTGGTAATTATTTTGAGTTTTGAGGACATTGAAAAAAGAGAATTTTTATGAACCCATCTTCATAATAGACCTTGGGAATCGGGTCAAATCAAGAGGGAACACCTCCCACAACCCAAGATAGTACAAGGGGGTGGGAGGGAGTGTTCTAATTATTATTATTATTAATATCTCAACATTGTTTATGTTCTCTCATAGAGACAACCCCTGGGTTGAGCAGAAGGGTTAGTGCCTAGGACATCTTAATGTATCTCAAGGATAAATATATTCTGCCCAAGAATTAGATATGAATTTATGAAATCTGGTCCAATTTCCTTATTTAGAGGCAGATTCAATATGCACATGAACAATATGTCATTCCAAAGAGTTAATGTTCATATCTGGTGTCCTACACAAAGAGAATGTAGTTTCACAGATTGTTGTAGTATAGGTGAAAGAGAGAATGCAAGAAAGCAACCCAGTGTAGAGGGCTAGACAGATACATAATCCTATGCATGAAATCCTAGTAGAATCATGAAAATATAAAGGAAATGAGGTACAAAACCATGGAACACATTTTAGGGCTTTCAACTCAATATATCACAGGTATTGTCTGCTATAACATAACATAGGTAAATATGCAACTTAAGATTGAATCCAACAACTACAATTACATAATTTCTGAAGAGGAAAAACACACATGAAGTGACAAAAGAGATAGAACACATACTACATATCTCAATGCTTGGAGTCACGAGAAACTTCTTCATTAATCTTTGAGAATAAAACACATTTCATAGGCCCAAACTTGTAAAATTTTGTAGAGCATTTTCAATCTCTGGAATAGAGAAATATGGACCCTTACTAATGAGTATTCATCCCTTTTATGGGGAGAGACAAGACAAGAACAATTACAAAAATATTTGGGATTCTACCGCTGTTTGCACTACACAACTGTCTAAGCGTGTGACTAGCCTAGTTGTCTTAATTATTATATAACATATTTTATTCTTTTCTTGAAAATTAAATATTAACAAAATTGCTGAAATGACATGAATGTGTCATGATTTCCCAAACAAAATATCTTCATTAGCGACTTCTTTGATGACTTGAGGTGGACCCAGGCTCCATTATCCGGATTCGTGGTGGGTTGGTGAACTGGCCAAGCTTCTACCATTATATTCCTTCCATGATTACCAATCAATTTACCTGTCACTTTCTCCCTCTAATTGCTTAAATCAACCCTTTTTGGAGTTGCTACCCCTTGTATGCGCTTCCTTCCACTCATTGGGATCAAAATCCCTATTAAGATCAAAATAGAGGGGCCTTATCACAGTGGAGGAATTACACAGGAAATGATCTCAAAACAACTCGATAGGCTCTTTAAACCTCATACAGTCCTGCAACCCCGAGTCCCCTAGTGTTTTTGAAATGAAATTAGAAATAACTACAAGATTCCGTGATTTTCCACCACTATTCCTTGCTCCTCGCAACCCCGACGTTCTATTGAAATTCAATTTAAAATATGTTACTGGGTTTCGGGTTTCTCACCTCACATGTCAAATATTCGTCATGGGATTCCATTAACAACCAGTTTCAGGTAACAACAAAACCTTACGTCTATTGACGGATCCCTGATGCTCGACTCCTTTTTAAAATAAAACACAGAATTCGCCCTTTCAAGTTTTCAGTCAATATTTATGTTACGGGGTTTCATCAATAGATGACACCTTATCCTAAAATTGACAGATCCATGGTCCCCTAGTCCCCAGAGATTTTGGAATTCATTTTCTAGATAGTTATGAAATTATGGGGTTTCAGGATTTTGACTTTTATAGGCCCAACTTTGATTACTTCTATCCTTTGATTCAAGAGGCCATTTACAAACTTCTTTATATCATTTGAAATCTCTTTCATAGCACTTTTAGGTTCAGTGGGCTCGATGTGGTCTTTGAACTCATCTGCTACCTAGAAAATGGCTTCCAACTTTGTTATTCTTTGCACCTTGACCCTTTTACCATATGAAAAATAAAAGGAGAGATGAGGTGACGTGGAGGAGACACATGGAAAAGTCGGATCGGGTGGAAAGAAAGGGAGGAGGATGATGTGTCAAATGGTTTCATGCTTTCCTACCACGCTTTGCTGGAGTTGGTCTCAACTATGGATGTAGTCACCTCACTAGCCCGACAGGTAGCCGGCCCATCTATCTTCCTCTGGTGGGGGTTCTTGGGTGGGCTTAGAGATGAGGCTCGACTGCCCCGAAATCCATTGTAGCCATTGATCTATCAAGTGCGCCTTTTTGAACTTGAGTTTAATGGGGCAAGAGCTGGCTTAATTGCTACACTTGTTACCTCGACGGAGGTTCTTCGGGACGAGGCCGCTCCCATATGGACGAGGATCTGCCTGGTAAGTAATCATTGTTTAACAATTTGAAATTAAAAGTGGGGGGAAACCCACATCCCGTTGCCTCTTATGATTTGTCTTCTTTTCTTCGTTGGTTATACCTTGACCTTACTTTCCTTTTTAATCCCTTTTTGTTTTTCTAAAGTTTTCAATCCCTCGCTATACAAGAACGAATCTCCCCTACTATATGAATAATAAAAAGAAGGATGGAGAAGGTACAACATCGACTCCAATTGGGGACAATGTATTTTTGGCAAGGCGATGAGAACCTGCAAACTAGTAACCTTGTTGGGCACGGAGTCAAAAATATTTTGAATCTGTAAAACCATAAAATCTCCCTGAAAATTTATTTGCTGGAAGCCTTCTCGTTATAAAAACTAAAATGTAGAACTATAACTTCAAAAAACTGAAAATTAAATGCTCACATAGTTAGCTTATTTATGTACATCTCCTACTTATGTACATGGCTTAATTCACTCGAGTGAAGTCGACCTTCCAATGATACCAACCCAACATCTGAGTACTGGACCTTATGCCTCTATGCTCTTGAAAGTCAGCAATTAAAACAGGCATGTGACGCATGGAAACTTCATACAAAAAATTTGACACATACCTTATAACTGATGTATGTTGTTGACCCAAAAAATATGACATGTAGTCAATTATTGGTTCATAAAATAGATGGGAAAAAAAAAATTCACTGCTTCATTTTCTGGGACAGTTTTCTAACATGAATATTTTTGCATAGAGTAGCCATAGGTACCACTTTGCTCTTAAACTTTGTGCTCTTATTGAAATTTTTTTGCTTGTAATATTCTTCCCACTTGCTTGTAGGAAAATACTTTTGAAACTCTGCAACAATATCATCCTCCTTTGAATCATATGAATCATGAATAAGAGAATCTTCATCAACTTTATTACTAACTTCTTGAACTTGTTCTCCATCTAAAGGATGTAAGTCATAAACTAGAGCCTCTTTGTTGACCCCATTTCCAACTTCCTCTTTTTCTACAACTTCCCATGGTTGGGACTATTGTTGTTATGGAGAACCCAACTCCCCATCTGAGTCAAACAAATCATAAAAAGGAGAACCATCAAGTACATCAAAATTAGGTCTTTGAGGGTTTGATGACAACTTAACAATGTCTCCTTCTTCCTTTTCTTGATTGTTGAGCAACACTTCTTGATGTAGGTATATGTTTTCTTGGAGCTAGGCTCCACAAATATCTTCAACGATATCATCAAACTTAGAAAGGTTTTCAACATTAAAGTGTTCACAATAATCTTCAAACAAAAAATCTAGTGGATATAAACATCTTCAAAAATAATTATATGCTATGTGTAAGCTCTTCAAAGAAGATATGCTGCAATGAGGTAGGGTTTTGTACCAAGCCCTAACATATTTATCCAAAGAATACACAAACAAATTCATTTTCACATATTCATGAACAATACCCTGTTGCTCGATGCATTCATGAAAGTCCTTAAGGTGTTGGATTTGGATTTCATTTGCGCTTCCACTGAATGCAAAGAAATAGGTATGCCATTCTTGAAATGGCGGTACATGATGAGGATAACCAATAATATAATAAAAGTATAAGGGGGAAAACTTGTTGGCCAAGAATGCAGGAAGGGCCATTTGAAAACCCCTTTAGGTTAAAGATCTCAACCCACACTTCCTTTTCTCACCAGATAAAGGAATGATTTTTTTTAACCCAGGGAAATATATTCTGATTCATTTTTCGACGACAACACTAGAAGATGTTGTCACTCCTAGAGACAACCCCCAAGTTGAGGAGAAGGGTCAGTGCCTAGAACATCTTAATGTATTGTTGAGTCTTGAAAATGTCATTCATTTCTATTACACTTTCACTATTATGTCCATTATATCACCTCCATTTCACCTCCATTTCACTACTATGTCACCACATTCATCCCACTTTCATTATCATTGGGCCACATTTATGTTTTTCCAATCTTTATTAATTCTAAGTCTTTTAAGTGAATTTGTGGTTAAAAATTAGAAAATAATGTGCATATGCTTATACCTAACAAATGGGTTGAGATTGTTGACGTGTGTAGGTTGAAATGAGGCTTCTAAAAGACCCTTATGTGGCACTCTAAGGCCAAATTCGAATTTGAGTGGAAAGAATCATGGGATCATGAGGATATGTGTCACATCTCCTAATTATATTGTAACTCTAAGAAGGCATGTGTCTTATCAGTTCCTATTTTGATTAGGACTGTAGAAGTAGAGGGAGAGATTCATGGACTCTCATTAATGAGATGGCTTCTCATCTTTTTGTATAAGTAGGAAATCTCTCTCCTTCATTTGTTAGTCTTTTAGCCTGTGAGTTTTAGCTTGGCTTGGCTTTTAGTTCTTTAGCTTGGAGTTTGTAGTTCTTCTTTGATGGCTTTTGAAAGCTTTGGAGAGCTTTGTTGTACTTTGTGATTTTGAAGAATTTGAATAAAGCTTTGATGTTCTCAACATCGAAGGAGATGTGAAGTAGATGTCATGGAGCACATTAGAATGTAAGGTAGAGTAGATTTCATTTTGTAATTTTGCTTTGATTTCATTATGTCATTTGATTGCTTTCAAGTTTAATAGATTAGATTTTCCATTCATGCAATTTTAATTCATGTAAGTGTGTTCAACCGGTTGATTGTATATTAGTTTTTCTTTACATATTTTTGCATCAAATAGTGACATGATATTTACCTCTCTGCTGAGTTTGTTTTTTTTTAGCTTTTCAATTTCAGTTATGCTTTGATTTTAGTGTTATTCATTTGCTTTGTTAGTTAGTTTAAATATCATATTGCTCAAGTTGTTGATGATTACCTCCGAAAACCATAGCGGGACTAATGGCGAGGGATCAGACTATGAATTGATGTGATTTGATTTTAAGTTTACTTTTCTGCAAGGTAGATATTAGATTACTCATGTCATTTTCAGTTACCTCCGAAAGCCAGAGCGAGTCAAATGGTGAGGGATTGAAGTATGAATGCGTAGTTTGATATTAGTTTATTTTTCTGCAAGTTAGTTATTTAATTGCTCATGTCATTTTCAATTACCTTCGAAAGCTAGAGCGAGTCAAATGGTGAGGGATTGAAGTATGAATGCGTAGTTTGATAGTAGTTTATTTTTCTGCAAGTTAGTTATTGAATTGCTCATGTCATTTTCAGTTACCTCCGAAAGCCAGAGCGATTCAAATGGTGAGGGATTGAAGTATGAATGCGTAGTTTGATATTAGTTTATTTTTCTGCAAGTTAGTTATTGAATTTCTCATGTCATTTTCAGTTACCTCCTAAAGCCAGAGCGAGACAAATGGTGAGGGATTGGAGTATGAGTGTGTAGTTTAATATTAGTTTCATTTTCTGCAAATTAGATATCAGATTGCTCAATTTGTTTATGATTACTTCCTAAAACCAGAGCGAGACAAATGGTGAGGGATCAAAATATGAGTTGATGTAGTTTGATCTTAGCTTTGCTTTGCTTGCAACTTTTGGATTTCTTTGAGTTCAGTTTCTTTTATATTTCCGTATTTAGACAAGCAGCAGAAGCAGTGATTTCATGATCAGTATTTCATCTTTTGCTTGATTGAAGTAGCTGCATACTTACACTTTTGTTTAAAGTACTAATTCCATCAATAACATGTTATAAGATCTTTTGAAGTGCTAAGTTTCGGAAGTTACCATTAGGGACATAGACTTTGTCTTGAAATCTACATCCATACTTGACGTTTAAAAGTATTCATAAGACCTTAGAATATGATTTCCATTTGCATTAGATACTTTAGGAGATCAACAAGAATAAAACCCCAAAACAAAATAAAATCTATAAAACAATGAAGTAAGAAAAAAGGTTAACTAAGCACATATGGTGCACCACACTTCATCAGTTTACGATACCCAGATTGATAATTTATGTAGAGCAATTTAAGACGTTAAATTGATTAGACATTTTGGCGCCGTTGCCGGGGAAATGTAATTAGGAGACCTTATTTCTTACATCTAAAAAAAAAAAATATTAATCATTCTTGAGTATGCTCTCCTCCCGCGCTTTGTGTGATCTAGAGGATCAGAAAAAAAATTGTTATGTTAAAAAAAAAAAAGAGACAAAATAAACTTCATCATTTCAATTGATTCAATAAAAAATAAAAAAATCATTGTTTTGTTTAATGAAATATATATGTATATTTTTAATATCTGAAGGTATAACATATTGTTTTATTAACAAAACAATTTAAAGAAAAAATATAATAAATTTATTATTTTGTTTAGTAAAATATATATGTATATTTTTAATTTTGGAAATATAACATATATAATTTTATTAACAAAATAAGAAAAAACACAAAACAAAAAACAAAACAAATAAAAAAAAAACCTACTCCATGAAAACCACGTAGGGCTATTAAGGATCAAAACTGAGAAACGAAAAGCCAAGAAAATGAATTGTGACATGCAGCTATAGCGAATTGATGCTTATCCTCAGTTTCGGCTTCAACAAATCTGCAATATAAAGTTTATCCCATTAAAGCTGAGCTCAATAGTGGAATTTCAAAATGCAGATCAAATTTACATAAACAGGGGTGTTGATTTAGGTAAATCTGACGGATAGATGCTATCTCCAAGTGCATACAATCAAAGAAAATCTCCATGTGGTAGGCTATCACAACTGTGACTGCTCATAACGCTTCTGTAAGAATTTTCCAAAACGCTCATGAACCTGCAAATTCAAACACAACAATTTAGGAAAAAAACGCAGAACAGAAAAATGTCAAACTTTGAGAGCATGATTTGACCAAATAGTGACGAATCTGAAAAAAAGAAAACATGGGTTTTTTCGCCAGCAAGGTCAATTAGATAAACTAGAAACCGTTTTAAGAGATTCGTGGCGGTTTGGGAGAAATCCTTGGTTCTTTGGAGTGCATTTTTGCTTGCCGCGTGAAAAAAACATAATTTTCAATTAAATGAATAGGCTGTGATTTAATTCGAAAAGGAGAATTCTAGTTTGATTATGTGCTGGGATTTACTCCAACATGTCCACGACAGTCCTCCACAAACCATACGTTTATTTTTCCAACGGCCTCATGATTAATCCTCGGATTTAACTCATGTTTGACTGCATTTCTACACTACACCTGTAATTATGGGACGTGACCGATTTGATTATGGCTCTCCTCCACCGAATAAATTCCGCAACCATTTCATGAATGTGTTTATGTCTACTCCACAGTCGTCCATTTTAAAAATTCTTCCATCACTCCTCCACTATTTTATTGAAGCCATGGCTACATTACCACCTCATTTACATAAGTCTCTGCTCCAGTCCGAGAATTCACTTCCGCTGCTTGTCCTCTGTTTTCCGCTTACAGTCACTGGTTTTCTCCATAAACCCTGTTCACTCCCATTAATCCAGCCGTCTCACCTCCGCTAAACCCTTCTCACGCAGACGAATTGTTAGAACAAGAAGGAAAGAATGGGTCTGTTGTTGAGGGCAGAACCAAAAGGGCCCAAATTTATGGAAAGGCCAAATGGTTATGGTCATGGTTATAGGTTGTTTATCAAACTATAATTCCATCACTAAAACTGCTTTGCTCCATTCACAGAGTTCCTAGATGCAGACAATGAAAAATAATAATTTAAAACTGATGGTTGACTGTTCCAGCCACTTTCCGCAGCTGATTCAACTTTCCGCAACTAGTTCAACTTTCCGTAGCTGTTTTTGTTAAACTCTACGTTGCAGATGTCATCAAGCAAAACAAGCCACATGGGTAGCTGGGGGAATGTCAGTACATGGATGGTGTCCTATTCATTTGGTCCAATTCGATGAAAAGTACCCCGATCAAAGGGAAGTCAAATTGTGTATTATCACTAAGTCGCCACACTGAGTCGTCACACTAAGTCGCTGCACGTCAAGAAAAAAATAATAGTTTTGAATCAATGAAATGAATAAGTTATTTGCTCACTTTTCTGAAGGTATTGATTAATTTTGGACTGATGATGAAAGATGAATGGCTAATTTTGTATTCAAGATTTTTAGCTACAGAAACCATGCACATTCTGCAGTTGAAGTCCAACTCAGCCTCTGAAAAAAACCTCATTGTTCAAATCAACCT
Organism: Pinus tabuliformis; assembly: GCA_031772625.1. Lineage (NCBI taxonomy): Eukaryota > Viridiplantae > Streptophyta > Pinopsida > Pinales > Pinaceae > Pinus > Pinus tabuliformis. Next base: position 765,937,165 of record CM062807.1, on the reverse strand, counting down.
AACTTTTTCATACGAAATCAGATTTTGATGATTTAAGTACCATTGGAGAGATCTCAACATGATCTACACAATGAGAAATCCATCATTAGAGTTTGAAATAGCAAATAATGAAATAAATTGCTGAAAAGAAGCAACATTCAACTTGGGGCACCAATTCCAAAGCAGGTATAAATTCTTTTGATTTTTCCTTTGAGAACTTGTTTCATTAATACAAATTCTTAGTTTTGTGTGTAAATATCATAACTAGAGAGATTGATCACCTCTCTCCTTTGATAACCTTGCATTCCATTGCAGAAGAAGTATTAGTTTTTTTTGTAGGTTCCAGGAGGAAGGACAAATGACTACAAGAGAATGGTGTCTCTTTAAGAGACCAATTTGTTTCATAAGAGAATGATCAGCAATAAAGAGGAAATATGCTGATGCAAAATCAGCTCCAAACACTTGAAAAACTTTCAGATACTATTGTCTCTATCACATCCATCCATCACATTCATACTTCATAATAAACCATTCACCTCATTTCACTCCATATTTTCCATTTACATTCACATACACTTTCCATCTCTTTTTGTCCATTCATAACCCACAAATAAAAGCAAGAGGCTCATTCACACGCTTATTGCCCATTGCCATTTCTGTTCTCCAGTGCCATCTTCCATTTCCTGTCATTTTCATTCCGCAAATAAGCTCTGCTTCAATGCAAATTATTGAGTCCATAGTCCTTTGAGTCTAAGTTCTTTGTAAAAACACCTTGAAGCTTGCATGCTTTAATGGCAAGTCCTCATGCTGACAAACAATGGGAATGCAATAATGTCCCTTGTTCGTTAGATCTTCTAGGTGACTCGACATCGGCAAAATCATTTGTACTTAGCAAGATGTGTTTGGGCATCTTGACTCTCATTGTCATCAATGTTGAGAGTTCTTGTGTTGACTAGTGGCATCCATTAATGGCCACTAAGTCAACAATTTCCTACTATGTTTGACATCAGAACATCTTTTCACATAGTAGGAATTGTGCCAATGAGTTTTGAAGACATGAAAACTATTATTTTCAGCATTTTGGAGCAGATTCAACAAGTTTTAGTAGAAGCAATAAAAAGTCATCTTATCTCTTCATCCATGACTCCTCTTGTTCAGCCACTTGAAGAAGAATATGATCAGAATTTTGCAGCCACACACATACAACTCATCCATTCCAAAGGGTAAGTGAAGGTACGTCATTTTTAACTTTTGACCATATAATTTCATAAAAAACTAGAATGATAATTGTTGGAAAAACATTTCTCTTCCTCATTTCATAAAATTGCCAATACCATCAGTTGGGGGGGAATGCATTCATCTTCATATTTTGCCATGTCCATATCATATTCAGGAGCCCACATACTTCCAACATATATTAACTATTACATTGTTATTATGAGCATACAATGGCTTTTCAAAAAAGTTCTTAAAGGATAAATTGGATACAAACAAAATCATGGTTGTCACACAAGAACCAACCATCATGCAATCCAATAAAGATATACTTTGCAAAAATAATCAAAATATCATTATGCAAAGTTCAAAGATCAAAATAGAATGTAACAACAACAAAAAATAAAAAATAAATTGGTTGTAACACAAGAACCAACCATGTTGCAATTCAAGTAAAACACTTTGCAAAAAAATATGAAGTTATCAAATGATATCATGCAAAGTTAAGCCAAAGCTCAAGGATCAAAAGAGTTAATGTAATATATATTGCATGAGGACATGCAATAGCTTTAGTTGGGGGGTATGTTGAGTCTTGAAAATGTCATTCATTTCCATTACACTTTCACTATTATGTCCATTATATCACCTCCATTTCACTCCTATGTCACCACATTCATCCCACTTTCATTATCATTGGGCCACATTTATGTTTTTCCAATATTTATTAATTTTAAGCCTTTTAAGTGAATTTGTGGTTAAAAATTAGAAAATAATGTGCATATGCTTATACCTAACAAATGGGTTGAGATTGTTGACATGTGTAGGTTGAAAGGAGGCTTCTAGAAGACCCTTATGTGGAACTCTAAGGCCAAATTCGAATTTGAGTGGAAAGAATCATGGGATCATGAGGATATGTGTCACATCTCCTAATTATATTGTAACTCTAAGAAGACATGTGTCTTATCAGTTCCTATTTTGATTAGGACTCTAGAGGTAGAGGGAGAGATTCATAGACTCTCATTAATGAGATGGCTTCTCATGTTTTTGTATAAATAGGAGATCTCTCTCCTTCATTTGTTAGTCTTTTAGCCTGTGAGTTTTAGCTTGGCTTGGCTTTTAGTTCTTTAGCTTGGAGTTTGTAGTTCTTCCTTGATGGCTTTTGAAAGCTTTGGAGAGCTTTGTTGTACTTTGTGATTTTGAAGAATTTGAATAAAGCTTTGATGTTCTCAACATTGAAGGAGATGTGAAGTGGATGTCATGGAGCACATTAGAATGTAAGGTAGAGTAGATTTCATTTTGTAATTTTGCTTTGATTTCATTATGTCATTTGATTGCTTTCAAGTTTAATAGATTAGATTTTCCATTCATGAAATTTTAATTCATGTAAGTGTGTTCAACCGGTTGATTGTATATTAGTTTTTCTTTACATATTTTTGCATGAAATAGTGACATGAGATTTACCTCTCTGCTAACTTTGTTTTTTTTAGCTTTTCAATTTCATTTATGCTTTGATTTTAGTGTTATTCATTTGCTTTGTTAGTTAGTTTAAATATCATATTGCTCAAGTTGTTGATGATTACCTTCGAAAGCCATAGCGGGACTAATGGCGAGGGATCAGACTATGAATTGATGTGATTTGATTTTAAGTTTACTTTTCTGTAAGGTAGATATTAGATTACTCATGTCATTTTCAGTTACCTCCGAAAGCTAGAGCGAGTCAAATGGTGAGGGATTGAAGTATGAATGCGTAGTTTGATATTAGTTTATTTTTCTGCAAGTTAGTTATTTTTCTACAACTTAAAAATTATCCTCTTCGAGGGGGAAACATCCTTTACATTACATAAATGGACAATTCTTGGATGATACAAATGACAAGATCTCCTTTCTATATATAGGAGTCTACGGGGTCAAAATATAATCTTATCCTACATAACAATAATAGTATAAGAGCACAACAATAACAATAGTGGGCTTCTATGGGGCACAATAATAACAATATGGGGGCTACTTTAACAATAATAATAAGGGGACTGTACTATTATTATAGGGACCTAACATGCCCCTCCTTCAAAATTTTTTTGTCCTCAACGCTTGAGTAGTTTTCGATGCTTCTGTATAAAATTGTCATCCTCCCATGTGGAATCTTCAGTGGGTAAGTTCTCCTACTTAATGAGATACTCTGAAAATGATCGATTTCGTAGTTGTCGAGTTCTTGTTTCTGTAACCGCTTTAGGCACCAATATGATTTTTCCTTCTTCATCAAGTTCTGGCAATATTGTTTGAACTGGAAGCTTGTCATTGATAACATTATTAAGAATGAAACATAGAAAATTGGATGTAGTCGAGAAGATGTAGGAAACTCCAATTTGTATGCCATAGTACCAATCTTTTGCAACACCTTGTAAGAGCCATAGTACTTGGGTGATAATTTATTATCTTTCTTAGCTTGCTTGAGGGACATTTTTTTGTATGGTTGTAGCCGTAAAAATACCCAGTTTCCTACGTAATAAATTCTTTCACTCCAATGTTGATATGCTTGTTGTTTCATTCAATTCTATGCGAGGGTTAGGTTATCCTTTAAGAGTTGGAGAACTTGTTGTTGATGCTCAATGTGCTCTTCCATTGCTTGAACCTTAGATTTTTCTCTTAAAGATGATGTTATGGATGGTGGGTGATATCCATAAAGTGCCATAAATGGGGTCATTTTTACTGCATTATGGAAGGAAGCGTTATACAATCATTTAGCCAGAGGTAACCACTTGACCCATTATGTTTGTTTATCAGATACAAAGCAATGAATATATCATTCCAAACATTTGTTCACTATCTTAGTTTTCTCGTTAGATTAAAGATCATACGATGAGCTATGAGCTAGTTCAATACCAAGCCAAGAAAATAATTCCATCCAAAAATTTATAGTGAAAATAGGATCTCGGTCACTTAAGATAATATTTGGGTTACCATGTAGCTTTTGAATTGTTTCCATAAATATAGTAGCAACCATACTGCCTTTAAAAGGATAAGATAATGCACAAAATTGTGCATACTCGGTAAGTCTATCCACTACCAGCATGATGATGCTCTTTCTGTTAGACTTGGGTAAACCTATGATAAAATCCATTGAGACTTCCTCCCAATGCTGACTTGGAATGGCTAAAGGCTATAACAGACATGGGGTCTTAATTGTCTCAACTTTATTTTGTTGGAAAACCAAACATTCTTCCACAAACTTTTGAATATCAGATTTAAGGCCCTCCCAAAAAAAATCTTTCTTGATTCTGTGATAAGTTTTTAAAAATCCTGAGTGCCCTCCTAAGGGGGAGGTGTGCAATTCCAAAATAATATTTTGTTTGAGTTGTGAATTTTTACAAAGATATAAGCGATTTTTGTACCATAATGAATCATTTTTCCATCTAAATGTATCAGACGTATTGGGGTCTTGTTGCAACTTTTGAATGAGTGTCCACACCTCTTCGCCATTCTTCCATTCATCCATTGCTTCGGTTATCCAATCAGGTTGGATAAGAGACATGGCACAAAGCAATGCTTCCACATCCTCATCCTTTCTTGAGAGTGAATCTACAACAACATTTTGCTTCCCTTTTTTGTAGATGATTTCAAAGTCATAACCCAACATCTTTGTGACCCATTTTTGATGCTCTTCTAAAGATGATCTTTGTTCCAAAATGTATTTAAGACTATCATGAGTTGCTTTTACCTTGAAGTGTCTTCCCATTAGGTAAGGTCGCCATTTCTTTAGTGCATGTAGTATTGCCAACATTTCCTTCTCATAAATAGGTTTTTGTAAATATTTTCCTTTGATTGGACGAATTTCAAAAGCAATGGGTCTTCCTTCTTACATTAAAAGAGCACCAATTCCATTCCCTGAGGCATCACATTCTACAATAAAGGTTTTTATGAAGTCTGGCATAGCTAAGACTGGTTCTTGGCACATTTCCTCTTTAAGATGTTCAAAGGTCTTAGTTGCTTTTGGAGTCTAGGAAAATGCATCTTTATTTAGTAATGTTGTTAGAGGTGCTGCTATTCTCCCATAACTCTTAACAAACTTGCGATAATATCCTGTCAACCCGAGAAATCCTCGAAGATGCTTTATGGTTGTGGGTATTTTCCATTCCTTAATGGCTTTAATTTTGTTAGGGTCTACCTTAACACCCTCATGAGATACAATATGACCCAAATATTCCACCTCTTGTACTCCAAAGAAACATTTGGAGGTTTTTGCATATAGTTGTTTCTCCTCCAATACTTTGAGCACCCTGTCAACATGTTGAACATGATCCTTCTAAGACTTGCTATAGATTAGTATATCATAAAAAATATTAACACAAATTTTCTATGGAAGGATTTGAAAATGCAATTCATCAAACCTTGAAATGTGGAAGGTGCATTAGTAAGGCCAAAAGACATGACCAAAAAATAATAATGACCCTCTTGAGTTCTAAATGTTGTTTTCAGAATGTCTTCATTCTTCATTTTAATTTGATGATATCCTGAACGAAGATCCACCTTGGTGAAGTAAATTTCTCCATGTAATTCATCCAACAATTCGTCAACGACAAGAATGAGAACTTTATCTTTAATAGTGAGCTTGTTGAGCTCCCTATAATCTAGACACATATTCCATGATCCATCCTTCTTGTGCACCAATACTACTAGAGTAGAGAAAGAACTTTGACTAGGTTGAATTGTACCAACCTCTATCATTTCTATAACCAAACATTCAATTTCTCTCTTTTGGGCATAGGGATATTTGTAAGGCCTGATGTTGGAGGAACAGTTCTTGGAATCAAATGAATAGCATGATCATGGTCACAAATAGGTGGGAGACCTTTGGGAGTCTCAAATACGTTGGAATGATAGTCCAAAACTTTTTGGAGATATAGAGAAATAGATGATTTTGATGTTTGAATCCGTAGTGAGCATAATTGTGTAATTACACCCAATTGTTCTTTCTTTAGAAGCTTACATTACATAAATGAAAAATTATTGGATGATACAAATGAAAAGACCTCCTTTATGTATATAGGATTCTAAGGGGTCACAATATAATCAGAGCCTACATAACAATAATAATGTAAGGGCACAACAATAACAATAATGGGCTTCTATGGGGCACAACAATAACAACATGTGATATACTTTAAAAATAACAATAAGGAGACTACACTATTATTATAGGGACCTAACTTATCACATCTGGTGGCCTACACATAGAGAATGCAATTTCACAGATTGTTGTAGTATAGGCGAAAGAGGGAATGCAAGAAAGAAACCTTGTGCAAAGGGTTGGACGGAAACAAAATCCTATGCACTAAATCCGAGAAGAATTATGAAAAAGATAAAGGAAATGAGGTACCAAAACCGTGGTGCATGTTTTAAGGCTTTCAACTCAATATATCACATGTACCTTTTTCTATAACATAACATAGGTAAATCTACAACTTAAGATTGAATTCAATAGCTACAATTACATAATTTCTGAAGAGGAAAAACACACATGAAGTGACAAAAGAGATAGAACACATAATACATATCTCAAAGCTTGGAATCACAAAAAACTTCTTCATTAATCTTCCAGAATGAAATACATTTCACATAAGGGTCAGTGCATAGGACATCTTAATGTATCTCAAGGATATATCTGTTATTACTGGAATTAGATATGAATTATGTAATTGGGTCTAACTGTCCTATTAAGAGGCAGATTCAATATGCATGTGAACAATATGTCATTCCAAAGAGTTAATGTTCATATCTCGTAGCCTACACATAGAGAATGCAATTTCACAGATTGTTGTAATATAGGTGAAAGAGGGAATGAAAGAAAGAAACCCAGTGCAAAGGGTTGGATGACACAAAATCCCATGCACTAAATCCCAGTAGAATCATGAAAAGTATAAAGGAAATGAGTTACAAAAATCATGGAGCGCGTTTTAAGGCTTTCAACTCAATATATCACAGGTACCGTTTTCTATAACATAACATAGGTAAATATGCAACTTAAGATTGAATCCAGTAGCTAAAATTACATAATTCATGAAGAGGAAAAAGACACATGAAGTGATAAAAGAGATAGAACACATACTAGATATCTCAATGCTTAGAATCACCAGAAACTTCTTCAGTAATATTCTAGAATGAAATACATTTCACAGGTCCAAAATTGTGAAATTTTGCACAACATTTTCGACCTCTGAAAAAAGAAATCCAGACCCTTATTAATGAGTTATTCATCCCTTCTATAGAGGGAGACATGACAAGAACAACGAAAAAAATATGTGGGATGCTACAATTGTCTGAGCATGACTAGCCTAGTTGTCCTAATTATTGCATAATAGACTTGATTCTTTTCTTGAAAATGAAATATTAACAAAATTGCAGAAATTACATGAATGTGTCATGATTTCCCAACCAAATTATCTTCATCATCGACTTCCTTTATCTCTTGAGGTGGATTCAGGCTCCATTATCTGGGTTCGCGGTGGGTTAGTGAAGTGGCCACACTTCTGCCATTATATTCCTTCCACAACTACTTGTTAATTTACCTATTACTTTCTCCCTCTAATTTCTTGAATCAACCCTTTCTGGAGTTGGCCCCACTTGTAGGCACTTCCTTCCACCCATCAAGATCTAAATCCCTATTAAAATTGCATCGGAGGGGCCTTAGCACAGTGGAGGAATTACATAAGAAACAGTTGTAAAATATCTCTACATGCTCTTTAAATTTCGAACAGTCTCACGACCTTGGGTCCACTAGTATTTTTGAAATGCAATTAGAAATAGATACAGGATTCTGGGATTTCTCCACTATTGTTCCTTGCTCCCCACAACCCCAACGTTCTATTGAAATCAATTTAAAATATGTTACGGGGTTCCAGTTTTGACCTCCCGGGTCAAATATTTGTCACGATATTCCATTAACAACTAATGCTAGGTAATGGAAAAACCTTCTATCTACTGACAGATCCTTGATGCCCAACTCCATTTTAAAATAACTCATGGGATCTGCCCTTCCAGGCTTTCGGTATAGAATTTTGTTATGAGATTTTTTCAATAGACGGCCCCTGCTCTGATAATTGATGGATCCTTGGTCCCCTAGTCCCCAACGCTTTTGGGAATTCATTTTCTTGATAATTATGGGATTCTAGGGTTTCAGGATTTTGACTTTTATAAGCCCAACTTTTAATACCTCTCTCCTTTGATCCAGGAGGCCATTTGTAGACTTCTTTATACCGTTGGAAATCTCTTCCAAATCAGTTTCCAGTTGAGTGGGCCCGATGTGGTGTTTGAACTCATCTACTGCCTGAAAAATGGCTTCCAGCTCTATTATTATTTACAACTTAGCCCTTCTGCTATATGAAAAATAAAAGGAGGGATGAGGTGATGTGGAGGAGACACATGGAAGAGTTAGATTGGGTGGAAAGCAAGGGAGGAGGGTGATGCGTTAAATGGTTTCATGCTCACTTGGCAATGGTACCAATTGCGGTTATAGTCACCTCGCTTGCTCGATAGGTGGCAAGATCATTTATATTCCTCCGATGGGGGTGATTGGGTGGGCTTGGAGACAAGGCTCGACCCCTCAGAATCCATGATAACTGTTGATTTATCAAGTGCGCCTTTTTGACCTTGAGTTTCCAAAGGCAAGCACTCGCTTAACTGCCACACTTGTTGCCCCGTTGGAGCTTCTATTAGACTAGGCCGCTCTCAGATGGACGGGGATCTGCCTGGTAAGTAATCATTGTTTAACCATGTGAATTTAAAAGTCGGGGGGGGGGGGGGGGGGGGGGGGCGGGGTTTGGAATCCCACATACCATCGCCTCTTATGCTTTGTCTTCTTTTTCTTCCTTGGTTATTCCTCAACCTTCCTTTCCTTTTTAATCCCTTTTGTTTTTCTGAAGTTTTCAATCCCTCACTGTATATAAGAACAAACCTCCCTTCCTATATGAATAATAAAAAGAAGGATGGGGAGGGTACAATAATTTATTTTTTCATCTCACAAATAAGTTTCTCACCACTCATTGCTCATGTGGATTATGCAATTACTAGTTAAATTTTCTTTTATAATTTTTAGTGAATGATTATGAACTCTTATATCTAGTTTATGTATAATCATTTCTTGAAGTTTGGGCTATTGCATAATAAAATTGAGGAAGCATGTGGATTGTTTATCTTTAGATATTCATAGTTTCACTTTTAATAATTTGACAAACCAAATTATTCTTGGACAAAGTTGGAAACCAGATTCAATAAACATATTGAGATTCTAACTCATTCGCTTGAAAACCAATTGATTTCATTAAACCCTAGTGGTTTCTCTTGCACTGAATAATCTCTAACTAATTACCAAACAAGGATGACCAATCGATACAAGTTATTCTTAGTAAGCTTGGTAATTCATATTATATTTTTGTATCTACTTTCACTCCACTAGAGAAGCTTTAGGGGTTGCTTACAAACAATAAGCTTTTGGTGATTATTTCATTGAGGTAAAAATAAGCTCCCGCATCAAGGTGTAGTTATCTATAATAAATCCTTGATGACCCAAAAAAAGGGTAAATCTAAGTATCTAAAGAAGAAACTTCCTCATAATAACATGAAAGACAAGGGTCCCAAACCCTCTTAGCTAGCTCCTACTCCCAATAGTGCTAAACAAACAAAATAAAAAGGTAAAAAGATTAAGATAAATGGAAATTTTTGTGGATGAGATGGTCATATAGATTCAAAGTTTTTAAGAAGATGAAGGCCTTAGAAGCAACAATAAAGAAGCACAACTTCGATCTCGATTCTTCTTCTTCAAACTCTTATTCTCATGCGCATGTACGTTATGCATGTGGTTTTTCGTTCAATGAAACATTTAAATCTTCTTCTAAGTAGTGGCTTATTGATTCTAAAGCATCTCATTATATGTATAAAGATAACACCATCTTTCTGCTCTTAATGAATGTAACACCAAATAAATATTTGTTGGTGATGATAGATCTCTTAGTGTTATAGGGTTTAGAACAATTTGGCTAGATGGTGGTCATTTTCATGATCTATTATGTGTCTGAAGCATCTCAAGCAATATTTTAATAGTAAATCAAATCACTTATTTAGGTGAAGGTAAAATACTAGAGTCAACATACCCAATTTGGAAATTTAAACTATTTCTCATTGCAACAACTATGGAATCAAAATATTGAAACTAATGTTCCTATTGTTTTTTACAGAGATGGTGTTTGCATTGGATGTGTTATTGGCAACCATTACTAGGACAATTTTGACAAGTGTGTAATTTAGCATGCCTTGGCTTGCTTGCAAATTATTCATGGTGATTTGTGTGGTTTATTTCCTTCTTCATCTTTCTCTTGGTTCAAGTATTTCTTAACTTTCATTGATGAATTCTGTAGGTGAATATGTGTTTATCTATTAAAAATTAAAAGTGATTTTCTTACATGTTTCCGTTGTAAGGCACATGTAGAAAAACAATCTAAATGTCAACTACAAAAGTTAAGAATAGATAATGGAGGCAAATATGTTAACAACAAATTTGCAACTTACTATACTGCACACTTTGTAACTTACTATACTGCACACTTAAATTAGATGCAATATATTGTTCCATAAACACAACAACAAAATGGTGTTGCTAAGAAAATATATATATATATTTAAAGCATAATGAATTTTTTTATTAATAAACCGAATTACATCCGAATGAAAACAAGAGAAAATTTATTTAGAGAGTCAAAGAAAGAAAAAAACCATCCTTTACCCAATAAAAAAAGAGGGTGAGCAGATCTAGTACTAGATTTCCTCAAAATTTCACATACTACTACTTGATAATAGGAGTAGATTCTTACAAATTTCTTATATAAGGTGATACAAAAAACATTTTAAAGATTTGAGTGAGGTCCCTACGATCAAGGCATTATCGTTCGACCCATTGTGTGGACTTCTACACCAAACGGTCTGAGGTCTAATTGGGACTTCTTATCGGGGAGATCCCCTAACATGTTGACGGGTCCAACACCATCAACTCATCCTAACTAATGTGGCTTTCTTCCTTCCCCATAATAATCTTGGTTCCCCATTGTAATCAAAGCAGTCAATAGCTTTGTCATAAGAATCCACCTTGGTTCTATGAAGGTACAACCAATCCATGCCCAACAACATGTTGCATGATCCCAAGGGTAATACATTCAAATGTACTACGATAGGCATACCATTCAAATCAAATGCACAAGCTCTTACCCAATGGTGAACTCGCTTCTCTGTACCTATATCCAACTGCACTAACAAAGATTATGCATGCAATTCCTTACTCAACCACACTTATCCACCAAGACAAGACTAACATAGCTATAATTAGATCTAGGGTCAATCAAAACAGAAATAACTTGATTACAAAGCTTACCATCCATCTCAATGATAAATGCTTGATGGTCTGCCTGTTTGTTATCTAATATTTCATAAATACAAGGAACACTCTAACCAACATCCCCAACAATCTATGCATCCTATGTACTCTATATCCAAGGCTTACCACCCTGATACTGTGGACAATCTCTCCTGCAGTGATCCCCTCCACAAGTCCAACACCGCATGGGCTCCTTATTCCGCTCCTCAGAGTGGTGTCCCTGTCCTTTATATGATGCATTTAATTTATTAGATGGTGCAACATTCTCTTTATTATCTGTACCCTAAGGTCTTGCTCGTTTCTTTTCCCATTTCCCTTTGTTCCTTGCATTACCTTTCTAGTCTGGCTTAGTCTCAAATCTGCACTTCGATTTCTCATAAAAATGCCTTAGCTTTAGGATGGTTTTCTTTAATGATTTAGGCACATTGAACTCAATCCTGTCTTTAAATGCAACCTATAATCCACCAATGAACCTCTGAATCTTGGATTTCTCCTTCGTGAGATAAGGCACATACCTCAGTAGCTCCAAGAGCCTATTAGTGTATTCCTCATCTATCATGGATCCCATATTTAGCTCATAGAATTATTTTTCCTTGTCATCAAAGTATCTCTCTGATAGGTAATTCTTCTTGAATAAATGCTCAAAATCACTCCAAGTCAAGTCTTCCTCATGAATAAATATGAAATTCTTCACGTCTTCCCACCAAATGTCTGCTTTACCTTTGACACTGAAGGTAGATACTCTGGCCTCATGTTCTCTGCATAATCATGCAACCTGAAGAACTTCCTCATGCCAAGCAACCATGCCTCTACATCCTGTGGTTTATTCATATCTCCATCAAAAGTAGGTGGCTTTGCTTTCTTAAACTCATATAGCAAGTATCCCCTATCACTTCTCCTATAAGGATGAAAACGATGATGATCATAGTGCATATCTGAATTAGAACTAGAATAGTACCCGTGTCTATCCCTCCTTTTATCTGGAGTGTCCAACAGTCTGCCATATCTGACCGTGTCATCTCTATTCGATCTGTGACCAATATGCGACCTACTACCATACGCCCCATTGGTTATGTCCTCCTTCTCATAGTTGATTTGATGTGGTCCTTGTCACTGCAAATATGACAAACTCTAAAGTATCACTACATTTACCTTTGCTTGTTTCTCCTGTGCCTGCATGATTATGTCATTATCTGCCTTACAAATCCTTATTTCTTCCTTTAAGCTTCTCAATGTATCTTCCAAATTGGAAGAGTTCACAACACCATACTGCTCATTTGATTCATAGGGAAAGTCCTTGCAGTCTACCATCTTACTAGCCATTTGATATTTCTTCTTACAAGGTATATCATGTAAACTAAACCAACTCAAAACAAACCAACGTACCTTAGTATAGCTAAGGGAGGATACCTTGTCTGCAAGATCAACAAATCAGCGTGATGCATGTATAAAATAATTATGACAACATATAGAAACATAAGACATAAGCATATAACCATGCAACCATCATTCTAGCTAGGGTCCAATCATCAAAACATGACCTTAACAACAATGCATACCACGACCTCATGCATGACAAAAATCACTACATCACAGTACACTTGACCACATGCAATCATTAACATGCATAACCAATGCGTAACCAACTAATGAGCCCCAAAAATGGATAATTATTTGGGCTCATTCAACCTCCTAATTCGACTTAATCCACCATTCTCATTAGTTTATTGCATGTTTTTGATTATATTTATGCTAATAGAGTGAATTTGGTTAGTCATTATGCCAACAAGTCTAATGTGTGCTTTGTGTAGCCTTTTTGGTCAATTTGGAGACAAAGTCAATGGTTGAAATGAGCACTTGGCAGCCAAATTCGTGGAGAGTATTTTTAGGAAGGTGTTCCCTTCATTTATGGGCCCTTACCTCAAATTCTCCACCATCAGCTCGGAGTTCAAAGGCCACCAAATCAATTAGCACAAGGGCAACCAAGCAAGTCAAGTAGGACTGCTGTTAACTACAAGTCTTGGGCAGCCGAGTCCCTAAAGTTTAGGAGGACTGTTGGGGTCCTTAATTTGTATAAATAAGAAGGCTTAGGGCCTCATTTGGGTTAGCTAGTGGTTAGTCATTTTGTAGCCAATGGTTAGTCCTTTTGTAGGTAGAAGTTAGCTAGTTTGTAGTTCGATTTTTTATGCAGTAGATTAGCTTTGCTTTCAGCGCATTTTCAAGTTTCCATTGTGGACAGTTTTGATGTAACTCTTCTTTTCTTGCTCAATAAAGATGAATCCAGCTTTGCACCAGCTCTAAATCTCTCTTAGGAGGCTGTAGCTCTTGGGGTTGGGCCCATCTCAAGCGCCCAGTACCTCCTTTGTTTACTTTCATGTGTCTTTGCTGCATTCTTAGAGTAAAATCTGCTATTTAGATTTAAAACTTGTTGTGTTATTTAGATTAATTTTGATGATTAAAGTAGATTTTCATGTTCAGATTGATTTGGATAGATTAATAACAAAAGGATCCTTGGAAAAAGGGGCTCAAGCACCTCTGATCTTACCTCTCCCTCAGTGGGATCGTGAGTTGGGACAAAGGTGACCTTGCTGCCCACAAAAACGCTGTTTTGCTTCACCATGCAAGTATTAGTGTTGGATTCTTAGTTGTCAAACTTGATATCAGTTTTGATTGCATGCTTAGGGTTATGATTGCTTAGTTGCATAGTTAGTTCATTCGATTTTGTGCAAATAAACTTCTGTTCCATTTCTTTTGCTATTATTTAGGTCAGATTAGGTCAAGGTAATTAGGTTCTTGATTTTCCAAGTCTTCATTTGTTAAATTCGAAAAATAACTTGCAGAGCACCTTCTATCCTTTTCTATCTACCCATAATCCATCAGATAATCTGCTCCAACCCTTAGTCCATGATTTGTACCCTTCATTTTCTATACTTCCCCCACTTTGCCCTAATTCCTACATTCTTGTGCATCATCGCTTCCTCCATCCTTGAACAAATCCAATCGCTCCTTAACCTCATCCACCAAGTCCTAGACCTCTTCACACCCCTATTTCACCTCCATACTCATTCCTCCATCTTTTTCCCTCCATCCATGCTCCAAAATCCCATTTCGAAACATCCTGTAGAAGAATTACAGAACATCCTGTAGAAATCCTGAACATCCTGTAGAACCCCTGCAGACTTCCTGTAGAAGCTCATAAACACGGTTTCTTGGCAGCCAAACTTTGTGAGACTCTCTGGAAGGGTGTTAGGGACCCCTTAGACCCTCTCTGAACCTTCCCAACCTTTCCCAAGCATTTCTCCTCCTTGATCCACCTCTGCACAGTCAAAAATAGTTAGAAGCACATGCATGATAATTCCAACAACTTAAACAAAAATACAAAAAGATGTTTTCTTCAAATAGAGGCAGTCTAGACACATGTATTTTACCTTCATAGAAGTAATGTCATCTCTTTCAGTAGTTTACATTCCCATCTTTGCATCAGTAGGACTAGCTGGTAGAATTAGGGTTTGCTAGGGTTTGCGTTTCTTTTTGGCTTTCAGTTTCTTTCCGCAAGTAGATTAGCTTCCTCTGAGTTAGCTTTCTTCCATCAGTTAAAAATATTCTTCTAAGAGCTCATAGAAGTTGGCTTAAGCCCCTAGCGGACTTGTGCCAGCTGACCAAGTGACAGCTGCGGCAAGAGCTAGTACTTGTGCATACAGCACCGTCGCTTCCAAGTTTGTTACGAACTACCGGGTTGATAAAATTAAAGAAGGGAGTTCCAAGAGTTGTAGCATTATTGCTACAATACTGGAGCCCACCATCTTTTTGGCGCCGTTGCCGGGGAAGCGTTAGAGTATTGGTGATTGCTGCTTTTCTTCTATTTTCCACTACAACCTTCTGCTAAGTAGTTTATTTCATTTCCATTATGCAATTTCGTTTTTGCAAAAGTAGATTAGCATTTTTCGCTTTCATAGATTAGCATTTCAATTCCGCAATTTTATTTCTGCAAGCATAGATTAGCATTTCAATTCCGCAAGCGTAGTCTAGCATTTCATTCCTGCAACTTCATTTGAGCAAAATAGATTAGTCCTTTCCTGCTTTCATTTCAATTCCGCATTTCCATTTCAGCAAGATAGTTAGTTGCAGTTCAATCTATTTTAGTTTTTGCAGGTACAAGCAGAAAGAAGAAAAAACAACCAAAAAGATTTCCTTTCATGCCTTGTAGGAGTAGAGATAAGTTAGAAAAATATTTTCATAACACCCCCCTTTGCTTCACACAGCCAACCTTCTCTCTTCTTCGATGGCTGTGACTAAGAAGAACCCCTGGGTGGACATCAAGGCATATTTAAAGAACCTCTAGGGGAGAAGAAGAAGAAAACATTCCTCTGAGCGAATGGCTACAAGCAGAAATGTTGGGAGCAGTCCCTTGTCCAAAGATGAATTTGAAGATCAGATAGAAGATTTCAAGAGTGATATGAGGCAGTTTCTTGCCAGGCAATTGGATACCTTGTGGATCCAAAAGAAGCAAGAGGAAGCCAAGAGGGCTTTGGTCATCTTTTGTCCCAGGTGCACTAGAAATCATCCTAGGAACGCATGTCCATTATACTCTATAGAAGTGTGTTTTGTCTGTGAAGAATACCATCCTATAGATCAGTGCCCTTCCTTGCCCGGAATTAAAGCTGCATATCAGAGAGCCAAAGGAGCCACTGAACCACTCTATTATATGAACCAAAGGAGGCCGCATGGACCTAGATCTTACCAACAGGAACTGCAAGGGACACACGAGACCTATTATGACCCCTATCAAGCCACTTTCATGCCTTCTTGGGGTCCCCCTGCTCATCCTTCCTGGTTCACACCTCCTCCTTGTTCCTTCACAGATCCATATTATGCCCAACCAATTGCTCATTCGTTTCACTCTTATGCTCAGCCACAGCCTCAGTGGAATGCACCTCATCAGGGGTGGAGGCCCCAATACAACACTCCTCCCACTTATTTTCCTCCACCACCTGCTCATCCACAACCATCGCCTCCTACTCCACCAAGGCAGCCCCAAATGCCTGCCCAACCACAACCCCATCCACATCCATCTCAAATATACACCCCCACTCAGCTACCCATACCACCATTTCCAAACCCGCACATTGGAATAGCTCAACCTAATTACAAAGCTGAGGCACAACATGTCCGAACAACTCCTCTTGAGCTCAATGATCTTCACCATAGCTCAGGAAGAGTATTGCAAAAAAGAGGCTATATTGCAAGCATTGAAGGACCACATCCAGCAGAAGAAGATTCAAAAGAAAAGATCGGAGAACCATGGGCTGCACTTGATGAAGAGAAGGCATCAAAATCAGAGATCGAGAGAGTTCCCTCATGGTTACCGTCAAATCTTCCATGTATTCAAGAGAAAGATCAGCAAAAAGAGGAAGATGAGGAAGTCATAGTAGAAAGTGACATGAAACATGATCCAGATCAACAAAAGGACCAAGGATATCAAAGCTATATTGAGATATGGTTTCAGAAGGTCACTAAGTTGCAGCGGTACTCTCTTCCTCAGCTATGTTTGATCCCTTCAAAGTCAGATCATTTGGTCTCTAAAATCTGGATAGCTGTCCAAGCATGCATTTCGAGCCTCCACATCATTTTGTCTCTAATCTCGATGTGCACATGGCTCCATTGGAAGTATTCTTATACTTGAGAACGATTTTGTTTTTCAAGTAGGGTAGGGTAGAAAAAAAAAGAAAAAAGGAAAAAATAAAAGAAATGAAAAAATGGAAATAAGAGGAAAAATCTAAGGTGAAAACCTCCTCGGGGGTGCCTTAGATTGGCTCATTGATTGAAAACCTCCATGAGGCGGTCAATGGGTTGGGAAAAAAGAGAAAAGAGAATAAGATCTCTGGGTGAAAACCTCCCTTGGAGGCACCCAGGGCAGGCAATTAGGGTGAAAACCTCCATGAGGTGCCCTAGTTGTTTTTCAAAAAAAAAGAGAAAAGAAAAGAAAAAATAAAACTAATTTCCATTGGCTAATTTCAGGTTGCAAGAAGGACATTTCAGGTCAGGAGGATCACTCAAAACAAGGTCAAAGGAATTTTTGTGCCTTCTACAGGAAGTTCTGTATTTCTACAGGAAACATCCTGTAGAACCTTTGGACGAACCAAATTCAATTCTAAAATGGAATCTGATGGTGGGAATCTGTTGGTTAGGCCTGCAAGCACCTCTGTGTCCATCCCTTGCCTTTCTCCATCATTTTTCCACCTCATTGTGCTTCTACATTGTGCTTCTACAGGAAGTTCCTGTAGAAATTGTAGGAAGCTAGAAATGGATTTCAAAGAGGCGGTTTGGTTAACATGGTAGCTTCCTCAAGGGTTCAGAAGTCCTCCTGCAATCTTCAAACTCCTTCTCCATCATCTACATACCTGCATCACATCCCAAGTTAATTTTTCTTGCCATGCAACAAAACTACAGAATGCCTTGAAGCAAAAATACATGGAATAGAATTTGTTTTTGCCCTAACTTGAAAACCATGCATCCATTTGAAGAACCGTTTTATAGGGAATTGTATAGGGATGATGGAAACATGCCCGAGCAGTTTCAGCCAATTCTGGTGCACGGTTTCCAAGAAATTAGCCTCCATCACCATCAACCATTTTTGAATTTTCTCCATATCCGTCCATCCGTTTCAAAACCTGTTTCATGGGGAGATGCACATGGGTGATAGTAGCCTACCCAAGCAATTTCAGCCAATTCTGATGCACGGTTTTTGAGAAATTGATCTCTGAAATCTTCATCCATTTTCCAATTTTCTCGAAATCTGTGCATCTATTGATCACGATTTTGCTATGGGAGGTGCATCATGATGATAGGAACATGATCAAAAATTTTCAGATCGATCCGATCTATCGTTTGGGAGCAATGGAAAAAACAAGTTCTGGTCTGGTGAAAATTCAACAGCAGCAGCTTGAAGGTGCAGATTTGAACGTGAAATGAGCTCCTACAACATGCATCCGGCCAGAGGACACCTGCACAAGGAAAAAAAACATTAATCATCAACCAAGCCATCATGCAACCATAGAAACAAATGCATGCAGCAAATGAAAGATCTCAGCACTTCACAGCAACCATGCACGACTTGCAGGTACGTGACTAAACTCGTTCCTCTATTTGCATGAATGTAATTCGTAAACAACATGAGCAATGAGATGGTTGGGATTAAAAAAATCGGTGGCCAGCTAACTGGCCACCCTCGTCCAGTTCAAACAACGCTCGGTGGGTGAAATCGACACGTGTGCTCAGCCATCTCAAGAAGAAAATTGAAAACAGGTAGTGGTGGTTGTTTAAAATCCAACGTAATTGATGGAAGTGAATACAGGCAGAGAACTACAGTTCATAATTACACTACAGTGGGGACCAACGGTCTGCATGGGGCCAACGTGCACTTAGCCAGCTCACCCTCCATCAGTGGAAGCCTCCATAAACAGCCAATTGAACTCATCCTTGAAATGCTCTCACCACCATTGTTTCCATTTTATCATCGTGCCTGCAGCTGCAACAAGCTCCATAGCAGCAAAACAAGCTTTCTTGGCCATTTTTATTAAAAAAAAACCCTCCTGCTTATCAACGTTCTCCAGGAAGTACGAAACAACGTTCAAAAGCAGAGGTGGATTGGAAACAGGATGGAAGTCGGTCCATGGAGATGTGGTCAGGGTCCCAACCAATGCAAGCTTACTTTGTGTCTATGGGGGCACTGGAGTTTAGTTTTTTTCCATGACACTAGTGACAGTGATATTTGCAGTCCTTGGTTTCCTTTCTCCTTTGAACCGTGGAAGTTTAATGACAGCTATGCTGCTATTATGGGTGTTTATGGGTTTCTTTGCAGGGTATGCATTGTCACGTCTATATAAGATGTTCAAGGGCATAGAACAGAGGAGGAACATGCTGAAGACAACATTCTTGTTTCCAGGCATTGCCTTTTGCATTTTCTTTATTCTCAATGCACTGCTATGGGGAAAAAAAATCAGCTGGTGTAGTTCCTTTCGAGACTATGTTTGCCTCGGTCCTTTTATGGTTTGGAATTTCTGTGCCATTGGTCTTTGTGGGTAGTTACTTTGGCTACAAGGAACCTACAATTGAAGATCCAGTGAAGACCAATCAAATCCCCAGGCAGATTCCAGAGCAAGCTTGGTATATGCAGCCCATTTTCTCAATACCAATTGGAGGCATTTTGCCTTTTGGAGCTGTATTCATTGGACTGTTCTTCAGATTAACTTCAATATGGCTGCATCAGTTCTACTGTATATTTGGGTTCCTGTTCATTGTCTTTGTGATCCTCATTGTTACATGTGCAGAGATCACCATTATCTTGTGCTACTTCGAATTGTGCAGTGAAGATTACAACTGGTGGTGGAGATCTTATTTGACTGCAGGCTCCTCAGCATTTTACTTGTTTCTCTATGCCACATTCTATTTCTTCACCAAGCTGGAGATGACAAAGCTTGTTTCTAGAATTTTATATTTTGGCTACATGCCCATCATGTCATACTCATTTTTTGTTCTGACCGGTATAATAGGTTTCTATGCATGCCTTTGGTTTGTGCGGACAATATACTTATCAGTGAAGATTGACTGAGGCTCTGCATGCAGCTACCATTTTTCAGAGGGGCCATTTAAATTTTGGTTTAGGGGAATGGTGCTTGCTCCTTTTATGTTGTTTTAGAGGTTTTTGGGTAACATTACAGGAGACACCAATGTCAATGTGCTGCTGTGGGAGTTAACGCTGAAGATGTTGCAGGAACACAATGCCGAAAGGGGGCCTCCCAACACAAGCAGAAGGGTCCCTACCAAGTTACCAGGCATCCTCACATCCACTCCCTCCATGAACACTCATTTTTTCAAGGTTCGGACACAATCTGGTCATGGTTCAACCTTCTACAGGAAGCTACAGGACTTTCTACAGGAAGTTCTGTATTTTTACCAAAAACATCCTGTAGAAGCCTTTGGGCAGGCCAGAATCAATTATGGAGAGGGATTTGAAGCTAGAAGTCTGTTGAGGAGGCATGCAACCACTCTTTTCTTCCATCCTCCACTGGTTTCATCTCCTTTCATATGATTGCATATACTTGCACACTCATACCAAGGCTGAGAATTCACTAGGAAAAGGAGTAGGCAGTGGGAAGAAGCAAAGAGAAAAGCATGGTTTCATGACAGAGAAGAGGACATCACTTCAGAAGCTTGGCATGACAAGGAGGCCACCAAGGCCATCAAAAATGAGGAGATAGATTGGTTGCTCAGAGGATGAGCAACACTTTCAGTAGGGGGGTGATGATGAGCCCCAAAAATGGATAATTATTTGGGCTTATTCAACCTCCTAATTCAACTTAATCCATCATTCTCATTAGTTTATTGCATGTTTTTGATTATATTTATGCTAATAGAGTGAATTTGGTTAGTCATTATGCCAACAAGTCTAATGTGTGCGTTGTGTAGCCTTTTTGGTCAATTTGGAGACAAAGTCAATGGTTGAAATGAGCACTTGGCAACCAAATTCGTGGAGAGTATTTTTAGGAAGGTGTTCCCTTCATTTATGGGCCCTTACCTCGAATTCTCCACCATCAGCTTGGAGTTCAAAGGCCACCAAATCAATTAGCACAAGGGCAGCCAAGCAAGTCAAGTAGGACTGCTGTTAACTACAAGTCTTGGGCAGCCGAGTCCCTAATGTTTAGGAGGACTGTTGGGGTCCTCAATTTGTATAAATAAGAAGGCTTAGGGCCTCATTTGGGTTAGCTAGTGGTTAGTCATTTTGTAGCCAATGGTTAGTCCTTTTGTAGGTAGAAGTTAGCTAGTTTGTAGTTCGATTTTTTATGCAGTAGATTAGCTTTGCTTTCAGCACATTTTCAAGTTTCCATTGTGGACAGTTTTGATGTAACTCTTCTTTTCTTGCTCAATAAAGATGAATCCAGCTTTGCACCAGCTCTAAATCTCTCTTAGGAGGCTGTAGCTCTTGGGGTTGGGCCCATCTCAAGCGCCCAATACCTCCTTTGTTTACTTTCATGTGTCTTTGCTGCATTCTTATAGTAAAATCTGCTATTTAGATTTAAAACTTGTTGTGTTATTTAGATTACTTTTGATGATTAAAGTAGATTTCCATGTTCAGATTGATTTGGATAGATTAATAACATAAAGGATCCTTGGAAAAAGGGGCTCAAGCACCTCTGATCTTACCTCTCCCTCAGTGGGATTGTGAGTTGGGACAAAGGTGACCTTGCTGCCCACAAAAACGCTGTTTTGCTTCACCATGCAAGTATTAGTGTTGGATTCTTAGTTGTCAAACTTGATATCAGTTTTGATTGCATGCTTAGGGTTATGATTTCTTAGTTGCATAGTTAGTTCATCTGATTTTGTGCAAATAAACTTTTGTTCCATTTCTTTTGCTATTATTTAGGTCAGATTAGGTCAAGGTAATTAGGTTCTTGATTTTCCAAGTCTTCATTTGTTAAATTCGAAAAATAACTTGCAGAGCACCTGTTATCCTTCTGTATCTACCCATAATCCATCAGATAATATGCTCCAACCCTTAGTCCATGATTCGTACCCTTCATTTGCCATACTTCCCCCACTTTGCCCTAATTCCTACATTCTTGTGCATCATCGCTTCCTCCATCCTTGAACAAATCCAATCGCTCCTTAGCCTCATCCACCAAGTCCTATACCTCTTCACACCCCTATTTCACCTCCATACTCATTCCTCCATCTTTTTCCCTCCATCCATGCTCCAAAATCCCATTTCGAAACATCCTGTAGAAGAATTACGGAACATCCTGTAGAAATCCTGAACATCCTGTAGAACCCCTGCAGACTTCCTGTAGAAGCTCATAAACACGGTTTCTTGGCAGCCAAACTTTGTGAGACTCTCTGGAAGGGTGTTAGGGACCCCTTAGACCCTCTCTGAACCTTCCCAACCTTTCCCAAGCATTTCTCCTCCTTGATCCACCTCTGCACAGTAAAAAATAGTTAGAAGCACATGCATGATAATTCCAACAACTTAAACAAAAATACAAAAAGATGTTTTCTTCAAATAGAGGCAGTCTAGACACATGTATTTTACCTTCATAGAAGTAATGGCATCTCTTTCAGTAGTTTGCATTCCCATCTTTGCATCAGTAGGACTAGCTGGTAGAATTAGGGTTTGCTAGGGTTTGCGTTTCTTTTTGGCTTTCAGTTTCTTTCCGCAAGTAGATTAGCTTCCTCTGAGTTAGCTTTCGTCCATCAGTTAAAAATATTCTTCTAAGAGCTCATAGAAGTTGGCTTAAGCCCCTAGCGGACTTGTGCCAGCTGACCAAGTGACAGCTGCGACAAGAGCTAGTACTTGTGCATACAGCACCGTCGCTTCCAAGTTTGTTACGAACTACCGGGTTGATAAAATTAAAGAAGGGAGTTCCAAGAGTTGTAGCATTATTGCTACAATACTGGAGCCCACCACCAAACACACACATGTAATCAAGCATAAACGAACAATACTTGTAACTAAACCTACAATAATGACACATGTAACCAAACATAGAAGAATTTAACCAAACATACGAGAATGCAAACAAGCATACAAAATGATACATGTAAGCGACATATAACAACATGTAACCAATCATATACTCATGACGTTGCACTCCACAATAACAACATCAACTTTCACATGACGACATCACTACAACCATGATCAACATTCTGCAAATGCAACAAGCACATGGAATGAAAGCGTAAGAGACACATGAAATTGACATGCATGCATGACCAACACACAACTCATCCAGTTTGAGGGGCGAAGAATGTATGACTTTGTAACACCCTCATCCCACATCTACCCAAGTAACCAGCCAGCCAGGTAAACATTCGATGAGAGGCCACTATGATATGATTCGACCTCCTAAGTCACGTTAAGGAAGTGGAACCAATAGAAACACACCATACAAACATCCAATATCTATGTTAGGACCCTCAAGAACCAATTAAAATTTTCTGCCAACAAACTCCTGGGTCCCACTGAGCTTTTGGACCACTTGACCTCTGGACACTCTCATGCTATGGGCATGCTAACATCCAGGGACCTCTGGACACTCTCATAGGCCTGCAAGCTAGCGTCCAGGGACTATTTTACACAGTGTTGTGCCAACATCCCCGGGATTTGAGCCACTTTTTCAGGCCTATATCCCAAGTCACTGTCCATAATTGAATGACATCCTCAAAATAGTAAAATAATAGACAAATGATAGTACAAATGCAATCACTTGAATAAGACCTTGAATGGACCCCAACTAGCCATAACGAAAATTTCGTCAAACATATCATGAATATGTAATCTACAGGTGTAAATAATAGATTTGAGCATAGGTATCTCATACTTAGCCGAGAATCACTAAGAAGCATTGATGCCTCAACACATCAACTGCCATTTCATCCATTAGGTCATAGATACATTGTTCATTTATTTACAAGTAAAAACATGATGAGATCCATTCATAGATACTGTCATAAAACATATATATAACTAGCATAATGGCAACATAAATACCAATTAAATCACAACCATATGATCCACATATAAACCATATAATACTCATAGAAATACAAGGAGAAATAACCTCATAATGATGATGCAAAATCAAAACCCAGGATGGGACTTCCACGTTCCACCTGACTGTAGAATGGCTGAGCCAAATATCTCTTCAACCATTCATCCCCGTGCCTTATTCCAAGCATGAATGTGGGATATCATAGAACACATCAATTCAAAACCATCCAGGGCTTCTAGAGGCCAACCATCTCAACCCATCAAACAATAGTTCCACCTCACGGTCAGATATCACAAAACCATCATCAGATTGGTCTCTATCCAAGCCTTCTAGGGATCCAAAGTGTTTGTTCCAACCAAGGCTCTAGGACTAGTAACTAAACCCACAACTGTCGTCGAGCTCCAGAGCGTTTGTCCAACCAAGGCTCCAAGACTAGTAACTCAACCCACCAAGGGCTCCAAATAATTTGTCCAACCAAGGCTACGAGACTAGTAACTCAACCCAAGCTGTTACAGGGATCCAGAGCATTTGTCCAACCAAGGCTCCAGGAACTAGTAACTCAACCCAAGCTAAGGAAACATGAGAACCAACCAAAAAAAAACATGGAAATAAACCTACAATCTCCATGGCTATCTAGGAAATGGCAAGGCTAGGAAATCCTACATGCCAGTGACAAATCATGACCAAAAATCCACATGCATATGCCATGCATGCTGAAACTAGTGAGGAAACATACATGTAACTTGGTACCTGCAAGAAAATAGCACTGTGACTGCTGATCCCAATGTTATCTTGTACTTTCCTACTCTTCCTTTGCCTGCTTGCTTCAAAAATCCAAGTTTGTTACACCCTCTAAAAGTGCTCCAAGGAAACTCTAAGTATCCAAGATTATGAGAGAGAGAGAGAATAATGAGAGAGCTCCAACATTGAACTGCCAAAAGGTTACCAACTGATCCTCATAATCCTTTTTATGAATGCAGCCTCTATTTTCTTCATTTTCCATTATTTTCCTTCAATTTCCTCCTCACATGCAACATGAAACCTTTCACCTCCCTTTTCTCTTAATTTCCATTATTTTCATAAATAAATGTGCCAAAAATGCCATTTTGCCTTTTCAAAGTCTTAGCCATTTCCTTTGCCAATTTCCCTAGCCATTAATCAATCACAAGTGATCCCTATCATTAGGATTTTTCCCAACATTCAACTTGGAATAAGTGTTCCATCAACTGTGATTATTATTTTACCTTTATTAAACTTTATACATGGAATTTTCACCAACGCTGTTACATGTCTTTGGAATGTGGTAGGTCTAAAACCCAACATTGGAGTCTCTAAAATCATAATTCATATTCCTTTTTTCCTCGTCATGATTTTCATGAATTACCTTGTCACCACTGGAAAGCCTTTCTTGCAGCAACTTTGTCAACCCTTCCTTCAACCCTTCCATGTCTACTTTTAAACCACCCAAGTCGCCTTTTAATTCTTCCTTTAAACCATCCATCTCCCCTTTAATTTCATCTTTGGTTTCTCTTTGTGAGAGCAAAATTTGTTGCACTTGGTCCCGTAATTTTGATATATCATGTTGCAATTCTTCCTCTTGATGCATAATAGTAGAGATTTTTGAGGGCTTAACGGGTATAGAATTCTTTTTTTTTGGAGGTGTTTTAGAACTCAATAATTATACTTATGCTTTAATATGCCTTTGGAATAAGTTCAAACTGATTTTTCAAACAAAAGTTATGTAAAATTTAAAAAAACACACACATTTTTCTTACTTTTTAGGAGCTCGATATTTAAGCTATTGTATCTCTGTAATTCGTATCTCCAAGATATGAAATTTAATCCTATAGTAGCCCTTTGAGTCTTCTTTCCAACCGCACAAGTTAGGCCGATATTGTATTCTCCATGAAAGAGTTATGTACAATCTCCCACAATGGCATGATTATAGACCAATCCAGTAGAGCGAACTTGTACGGAGTGCTATGTGTCACTTTTTAAACTTTTGGCCCTGAAAACAATACAAAAGAAACTATATTCCGTTCAATTTCAGTCACTTTTTATGAAATTCAAATCCGATTCTCAGATAGAAGTTATGATGATTTTCCCTAGGTCACCTTTTTGAGATTGAATTCCAGAGCCTGTAAACAGCCTAACTTCCTCAGATCATATCTCTGAAAATATAGCGATCTAAGCTTTGAAATTTTTCCATGACATTCACCACGATTTCAAATCCTTGTAGTTGAAATTTCAGATTTTGAAGCTTCGTAAAAAGGAAAGTTATAGCGAAAATACCAAGATGTCCTGTTTGAAGCAGTGAAACTCTAAACTCCAAAGCTCTGATACCAAATGTTATGCAACCAACTCACAAAATAGAAGAAAATATAGATCAACAAATTAAAAATTATCCCCTTTGAGAGGGAAACCTCATTTACATTACATAAATGAACAATTATTGGATGATACAAATGACAAGGCCCCATTTCTATATATAGGAGTCTAAGAGGTCATAATATAATGAGAGCCTACATAAAAATAATAATGTAAGGGCACAACAATAACAATAGTGGGCTTCTATGGGGCACAACAATAACAATATGGGGGCTGATTTAACAATAACAATAAGGGGGTTACACTATTATTATAGGGACCTAACATATCATATCCAGTGGCTTACACATAGAAACTACAGTTTCACAAATTGTTGTAGTATAGGTAAAAGAGGGAATGCAAGAAAGAAACCCAATGCTGAGGGTTGGACAGAAAAAAATCCCTATGCACTAAATCCCAGTAGAATCACAAAAAATATAAAGGAAATGAGGTAAAAAAAATCATGGAGCGCGTTTTAAGGCTTTCAACTCAATATATCACAAGTACTGTTTGCTATAACATAACATAGTTAAATTTTAAACTTAAGATTGAATCTAGTAGCTACAATTACATAATTTTTGAAGAGGAAAAACACACATGAAGTGACAAAAGGGATATGACACATACCACATATCTCAATGCCTGGAATCACCAGAAACCTCTTCATTAATCTTCCAGAATGAAATACATTTCATAGAAGGGTCAGTGCATAGGACATCTTAATGTATCTCAAGGATATATCTGCTTTGCCCAAGAATTAGATATGAATTTATGAAATTAGGACCAATTGTCCTATTCAGAGGCAAATTCAATATGCACGTTAACAATATGTTATTCCAAAGAGTTAATGTTCATATCTGGTTACCTACACATAAAGAATTCAATTTCACATATTGTTGTAGTATAGGTGAAAGAGGGAATACAAGAAATAAAGCTAGTGCTGAGGGTTGGACGGATGTAAAATCCTAAGCACTAAATCCCAGTAGAATCATGAAAAAGATAAAGGATATGAGGTACAAAAATCATGAATCATGTTTTAAGGCTTTCAACTCAATATATCACTGGTACCATTTGCTATAACATAGCATAGGTAAATATGCAACTTAAGATCGAATCCATTAGCTACAACTACATAATTTCTAAAGAGGAAAAACATACATGAAGTGACAAAAGAGATAGAGCACATACTACATATATAAATGCTTGGAATCACTAGAAACTTCTTCATTAATCTTCCAGGATGAAATGCATTTCATAGGCCCAAAATTGTGAAATTTTACAAAGCGTTTTTGGCCTCTAGAATAGAGAAATCCGAACCCTTACTAATGAGTTATTCATCCATTTTATAGGGAGAGACAAGACAAGAACAATTATAAAAATATATGGGGTTCTACAACTGTCTGAGCATGTGACTAGCCTAGTTGTCCTAATTATTACATAATATACTTGATTATTTTCTTAAAAATGAAATATTAACGAAATTGCAGAAATGACACAAATTTGTCATGTTTTCCCAAACAAAATATATTCATCGCTGACTTCCTTGATCTCTTGAGGCGGATCCAAGGTCCATTATCCGGGTTCATGGTGGGTTAGTGAACTGGCCACACTTTTGTCATTATATTCCTTCCACAATTACCTGTTAATTTACCTATCACTTTCTCCCTCTAATCGCTTGAATCAACCCTTTTTGGAGTTTGCCCCCCCCCTGTAGGCACTTCCTTCCACCCATCATGATCGAAATATCTATTAAAATCGCAGGGGAGGGGCCTTAGCACAATGGAGGAATTACGTAGGAAGCGGTCGTAAAACATCTCTGCAGGCTCTTTAAACTCCGAACAGTCCTGCGATCTCATTTCCCCTAGTTTTTTTGAAATGCAATTAGAAATAGCTATAGGATTATGGAATTTATCTAGTATTGTTCCCTGCTCCCTACAACCCTGACGTTCTATTGAAATTAAATTTAAAATATGTTACAGGGTTATGGGTTTCCAACCTCTTGGGTCAAATCTTCGTCATGAGATTTCATTAACAACCGGTCCTGGGTAATGGAAAAACTTTTTGTCTGCTGACGAATCCCTGATGTCCAACTCCATTTTAAAATAACTCATGGGATCCACTCTTCAAGGATTTCAGCGCAGATTGTTGTTACGGGGTTTCGTCAATAAATGGCCCTTGCTCTGACATTGATGGATCCCTGGTCCCCTAGTCCCTGGAGCTTTTAGGAATTCATTTTCTTGATAGTTACGAGATTCCAGGGTTCTAGGATTTTGACTTTTATATGCCCAACTTTGACTGCCTCTATCCTTTGATCTAGGAGGCCATTTGTAGAATTCTTTATACTGCTAGAAAGATATTCTAGAGAAATTTTCGGTTGAGTGGGTCCAATGTGGTCTTTGAACTCATTTGCTGCATGGAAAATGACTTCCAACTCTACTATTATCTACACCTTGACCCTTTCGCTATATGAAAAATAGAAGGAGGGATGAAGTGGCGTGGAGGAGACACATCGTAGTGTCAAATTGGGTGGAAAGAAAGGGAGGAGGGTAATGCATTAAATGGTTTCATGCTCGCTTGGTGGTGGTCCCAACTACAGTCATAGTCACCTCGCTGGCTCGACAGGTGGTAGACCCATTTATCTTCCTTCGACTAGGGTGATTGGGTAGGCTTGGAGACAAGGCTAAAACCCTCAAAATCTGTCATAACCATTGATCTATCAAGTGTGCCTTTTTGACCTTGAGTTTCTAGGGGCAAGCACTAGCTTAACTTCGATGCTTGTTACCCCGTTAGAGCTTCTATGGGATGAGGCCGCTCTCGAATGGACATGGATCCACCTGGTAATTAATCATTGTTTAACCATTTGAATTTAAAAGCATGGGGAATCCCACATCCCATCGCCTCTTGTGCTTTGTTTTCTTTTTATTCCTTGGTTATTCCTCGACCTTGCTTTCCTTTTTAATCCCTTTTTCTGTTTCTAAAATTTTCAATCCCTCCCTATATATAAGAATATATCTCCCTTCCTATATGAATAATAAAAAGAAGGATGGGGAGAGTACAACAATTTACTTTTTCATCTCACAAATAAGTTTCTCACCACTCATTGCTTATGTGGACTATGCAATTACTAATTATTATTTTTTTATAATTTTTACTCAATGATTATGAACTCTTATATCTAATGTAAGTATAATCATTTCTTGAAGTTTGGGCTATTGCATAATAAAATTGAGGAAGCATGTGGATTGTTTATCTTTAGATATTCATAGTTTCACCTTTAAGAAGTTGACAAACCAATTGTTTCTTGGACAAATTTGGAAACCATATTCGATAAACATAATGAGATCTTAACTCATTGGATTGAAAACCAATTGGTTTCTTTAAATCCTAATGGTTTCTCTTGCACTGAATAATATGTACCTAAGTTCAAAGCACTTAAAATTTTACTTGAACATTGTAAAATACCAAATAAGGATGACCAGTCGATACAAGCTATTCTTAGTAAGCTTGATAGTGCATATTATATTTTTTGTATCTACTTTCACTCCACTAGAGAAGCTTTAGGGGTTTCTTACAAACCATAAGCTTTTGGTGATTATTTTATTGAGGTAAAAATAAGCTTCTGCATCAAGATGTAGGTATCTATAATTAATCCTTGTTGACTCAACAAAAAGATAAATGCAAGTATCTAAAGAAGAAATATCCTCATAATAACATAAAAAAAATGGTCCCAAACCCTCTAAGCTAGCTACTACTCTCAATGGTGACAAACAAACAAAATAACAAAGCAAGAAGATTAAGATACATGGAAATTTTTATGGGTGAGGTGGTCATATAGATTCTAAGTTTTTAAGAAGATGAAGGTTTTAGAAGCAACAATGAAGAAGCACAACTTCAATCTTGATTCTTGTTCTTCAAACTCTTATTCTCATGGGCATGTACTTTATGCATGTGGTTTTCCATTCGATGCAACATTTACTTCTTCTTCTAAGTAGTGGCCTATTGATTCTAAAGCATCTCATCTTATGTCTAAAGATAACACCATTTTTCTACTCTTAATGAATGTAACACCAAATAAATATTTGTTGGTGAGGATATATCTCTTAATGTTATATGGTTTAGAACAATTTGGATAGATGGTGGTCATTTTCATGATGTATTATGTGTCTAAAGTATCTCAAGCAATATTTTATTAGTAAATCAAATCACTTATTTAGGTGAGGCAAAATAGTAGAGTCAACATACGCAATTTGGACATCTAAACTATTGCTCATTGCAACAACTATGGAATCAAAATATTAAGCATAATTTTCCCTATTTTTTTTGACAAAGATGGTGTTTGTGTTGGAAGTGTTATTGGCAACCATTACTAGGACAATTTTGATAAGTGTGTAATTTAGCATGCCTTGGTCTGCTTGGAAATTATTCATGGTGATTTGTGTGGTTTATTTCCTTCTCTGTCTTTATCTTGGTTCAAGTATTTCTTAACTTTCATTGATGAATTATGTAGGTGAATTTGTGTTTATTTCATAAAAATTAAAAGTGATTTTTTACATGTTTTCGTTCTAAGACACATGTAGAAAAACAATCTAAATGTCAATTGCAAAAGTTAAGAATAGATAATTGAGGCAAATATGTGAACAACAAATTTGCAACTTAATGGAGACAAATATGTTAACAAAAAATTTGTAACTTACTATACTGCTCACTTTGTAACTTACTATACTGCACACTTAAATTAGATGCAACATATTGTTCCATAAACATAACAACAAAATGGTGTTGCTAATAAATATATATATATATATATATATATATATATATATATATATATATATATATATATAATTTTAAAGCATAATGATTTTTTTTATTAATAAACCAAATTACATCCAAATGAAAACAACAAGAAAATTTCTTTAGTGAGTCAAAGAAAGAAAAAAACCATCCTTTGCCTAATCAAAAAAGAGGGTAAGGAGATCTAGTACTAGATTTTCTCAAACTTGCACATACTACTGGATAATAAGAATAGATTCTTACAAATTTCTTATATAAAATGACACAAAAAATATTTTAAAAATTTGAGTGAGCCCCACCCCCTGTTAAACCTAAAGGAGGTGAGAAAATGATCATCATCTAAATTTCAGGGATTTCTTGTGTCGATCTTTCCTACTTATAAAGAGGAACACTTGTTTTTTAAAACATCTCAATAAGAACTATGAGTATGGAATATTTTAAAATTATAAAATTATGTTCGTAATGATCCTCACTAAAAAATGTTGTTAATTTATGGTAAATCTTGTCATTAATTTTGCATCATCATCATCTATCATCATAATCAAGTGTGGTAGTTGATGATGATTCTTCTACTTCACTATAATCCTCATTAAATAATTCTTTATCATCTTTATTGTCATCAATGTTGTTATACATTATCATAAATGTTGTCATAATGTTGTTAATTTATGGTAAATCTTGTCGTTAATTTTGCATCATCATCATCTATCATCATAATCAAGTGTGGTAGTTGATGATAATTCTTCTTCTTCACTATAATCCTCATTACATAATTCTTTATCATCTTTATTGTCATCAATGTTGTTATACATCATCATAAATGTTGTCATTTTAATTCATATTGTTAAAAAAATAATATTTTAATTTAAAAAAATAACTAAAAACTAAAAATACTCAAACCTAAAAATTGCATTATATTGATAATTTTCTATTTAAATTTTTTTATAAGATTAAAGTAAGAAGATTTTAGATAAAAACAAACTTAAAACTAATAATTATAATTGTTTTTTAAATAAAAAGTAATAGAATATCACCCGGATGCAGGTGTCACTGTAGTCCATTTATGGAGGAGTAACTCCCCGCCGGCAGTTGTCCCTGCACCTGGCTCGCGGGCGCGGATCCCACAAACCCACCGCATTTGATATGAATTCTTCAGGGTACAGAATTATGGTCACGCATTTGGTATTGAATGCGCGCTCAGCTCGAGAGGCCGCGCAAGGTGATTTATCCATGGCTTGGCTTCTGGTTCATGCAATTGCCCTCCTCGGCTCCTTCTATTTCTGTCTGCTATTCTTCTCGCACCCCTACTTCGTTCTGGCTGCTTGGAAGCTCATCTGGTTTCTGATTTTTTCCTGGTCCGCCTGCGCTCGACCCTTTCCCATTTGGTCCTGCCGAATTCCCTTCCCTGGTCTCTCAGTTAATTTGGAAATGGTTCGTCGTCATGGAGTTTCTCGCCGTGGAGGCACCACTGGCAATCGAGGCCGCGCTTCTCAATATGCTCCCCAGAACATTGTCCCTCTGGCCTCTGCCTCCCCGTCCTCTCCGCCTTCTGGTCATGGCAGGCCCCTCCCGCACAACTCCTTCCAAACAACCCGCTTCAAATTCCATAGTAGGCTCAATAAGCCCATTTTGTCAGCCAGTATTACAGTAATCCTTGCTGAGGAGGAGGATAAGCCTAACAGCTCAGCCCACACCACTACGTCTCAGTCTAAGGATGATAGCGTTCTTCAGAGAGAGGTGGCTGGTATCGTGTTCAATGGTGACAACATGTAGGAAGAAGGTAATATGCCTGAAGCTCCTCAGCCTCCGGTGGACTCTACACAACGCAATGTGCTTGCAGGTGAGCCGGAGCATCCTCCCGGTGGCATTTTGAATTTGGAAACTCCTCCAGGTGGCGGTGACATGGGAGATGCAGACAACGCGGTCGTCACGTGGATAGGCTCTCCTAGCCAGGTGGAAAGGGATGCTCTCGACTCTCAGAAACATGTTTAATGAATTTGGTACAATGCCTACTGATGGCAATCTCTCTTCTGGTCTGTTTCTTTTTTCTGTTATGCTTCTCTGGATAATGCCAACTCTGTTTTGCTTCAGCTCTTGGTTTTGTATCGATGCGCGCCATTATAGTCCTATGAACTGTATCAGGTCATGGCTCAGCAAGCCATTGTTTTGGTCTAATTTTGCATATGGCTATCAGGGCAGAATGTTTATCAGCAAAGCCATAGTCATCGATAGTACTGTAGTGTTAAACACAGCTCTGGTTTACACTTTTGTCTGTAAGGGACTTATAAAATATGCTTCAAGGTCTCTCAATCCCGGAAGGGTTGTCAAAGGGGTTTATGTGTATCAGAATATCTGGTTGAGGGCAGGCTTCAGCCCCCCTCTGAGGTCTTGACCTCTTTGTACATATATTTTCTCTTTTTTTTTAATAGAAGTAGCCTTTACACAAAAAAAAAAAAGAAAAAAAAAATAGAATATCAACAATTTTTTTTATTAATTTATTTTTATATTAAAAAAAGAATTGCAATGTATTGATAATTTTCTATTTAAAAAAATATAAGATTAAAATTGGAATATTTTAGATAAAAATAAATCTAAAATTAATAATTAATAATTGACTTTTTAAATATTTTTTTTTAATTAATTAATATGTATGTATATATATTTTAAGTTTGGTAGGACTATATTTTCATCATGTCCAATATATCACCCCGATTGGGTGGGGAATTGAATTGGTGACTTCACATCAAGGAGTACATTAAGATAGCACCTAATCACCATATAGTCAAAACATATGGAGTAATTTATTTTTATAATTAAAAAAAAAAAAACGATAAATTTTTAATATATAAATTGAAAATAATATTTCAGCTTACATCCATCTAACTCACGATCTAACATAGGTTTCAAAAACCAAATCTCTAGAAATATAAATTTTCTTTCCAATATAAACCTCTACAAACAAAATTGAGACATTGAACAATATAGCCCTCTAGATTTAAACGGATAAATCTCAAGTTAGATAATCTAATCTATATTATATTATATTTTATATCTATATATATATATTTAATTTAAAACTTTTTTATATATATATTTTTAATTTAAAACTTAATTTGATCATAGATTTAGGGTATCCCATGGTTACAAAGCAAATTCAACAATATTAATTAGGTACTCAAAATCTAAAATCTTCAATGGCTGTTTATTATTTAACTCAAAGTCTCGACTCTATTTTTAGGAGGGTAAGACCGGCGGGATATTGAAGACGATAACATCTAGTTCATAATTTCCACACAATTTTTATAGGATCGTGAAACTGGCATGACAATATTTAACTCATAATTTTCACCCTATTTTTATTTGTATGACTGTATGTAAAACCGGCACACAATTTTTATATGATCGTGAAACCGGCATGACAATATTTAACTCATACTTTTCACCCTATTTTTATTTGTATGACTGTATGTAAAACCGGCATGATAGAAAATTTTGTGTTTGTTGTATTTATATATATTATTAGGGCAGTTTCCATATTAGTTCAAGCGAGCGTTGAAAACAAATTTAGACTGTAAAATCTCGAATGGGAAGAAGCAACCAGGCCAGCCAAGTTCAACCAGAGGAGAAAAGAAGCAGCTTATTATAACAATAGAGAAGGCAGATCTTTTTCAGTTTGGCTTTACCTGTACTTGAAGAAGAAGATGTTCTCTCTACTGAAATATTGTTTCTACTTCATTGTGTGTATCAGAGACATCATTGTTGCTTCACTACTAACTCAATATTTAACAAGCTTTAATGAATTAAGAAGCTTGGTGGGGAAGTTAATAGTGACATATATATACGTGGTTGCTTTTTTCCTTCGGTTCTTTTCAAATCACAGTTTTGGCTCGCAGCTCAGAATGGAATCTGTGGTGCTGGCCATGGAGATATTGGTGTATTTGTATCTAAAGCCTAAACCCACACCAGGGTTGTTCAAGTCCCAAGTGGGAAGGATTCCAAAGGCGAAGTATGGAAGTTTAAAAGCAGAGGAAAGTGGGAGGTGCGGGATTTGTTGGGAGTTGATAGCAGATGAAGATGAAGTCCGCCTTCTTGGTTCGTGCAACCATTATTATCATATTTCATGCATCGATTGCTGGCTCCACCGATCTAACTGCTGCCCATTTTGCAGAAGGGATGTTACACATCACAATGCCATCGAAAGAATTGCTTTACAGTTGAATAAACTATTCAACTTTGTTTAAAGTCACAATGTTGTTTTTAATGGTGTTTTTAGACATCACCCCTTCTAGCGATTCTGTAATTTTTTTAATAAAAATCACCACTACATGTAGTTTTAACACTTTTCTTACAATACTTTCCCTTAACAAGTTATAAGACTGTCTCTTAACAAGTTGAGATTTTGTTAATTATAAATTGCTGACCTACAAACAAAGCATAGGGTTATGCAAATTTATATCTTTGACATCGTGGACCTTCTCTGTATAAATTGTCGAGATCGATTTCATGTGGATAAGCTTTTCGGAATGTTTGATAAAGGTCGTACGAGCTTTTTGGAGCTATATTCATGGTAAGTCTCAAGGCTTTGGCATCTCCCAGAGCAAAGATTGTGATTTCTGTTTTTTCTTTCCTTTCTCGACTTTAGTGTTTTCCTATGAAAACGTTTCGATAACCACAGAGAAAAAAAGTTAAACAGCTTTCTCCTGTATTCACTGCCGCATTCGAGTTATACGGCCTCTGTAAGTTTCATGCGTGCTATGCGTTTGACATGATTGTTTTACCGCGATGTTTTCTAAATAGTGATTCATATATATATTTTTAGGTTTAATCTAAATTCATTTATCTTTCAATACAATTTTAAAATATAAATATTGTAGGGTTTTGGATAGTGTTCCGATATTTTGTTAAAATAGTTTTTGATATGAAGTCAATTTCCTATTCACTCATATGAAGTAAATTTTCAATTTACTCAGAAATGATATATTAAACAGAATGAAAATATAGTCCTACCATATTTACAAAAACAAATTAAAAAAAAACCTATAAATAATTAATTACTTCCTCTTAATAAAATCATATATAATCATAGGTCGCCGGAAAAATCAGTGTGCTGATGTCAAAATGGTGTAGGTAATGTGGTTTGGTTAGATACTCGATATCAATACAAAATATATGGTTAGATAGAGGATAAAAATATAAAGTTTATGCCTTTTTAACATTCATCTTTATAATTTTTTTTTTTGTTTTTTCATTCTCTTTCATATAAATTTATTTATTTTATATTCAATATGTCTCAAGAAAGCTTTGTATCATAAAAGAGGTTTTTTTGAAATGTACATTATTAATAATATTATATTTTTTTGTTTGTCAAGTTGTCTGTGATTTTTCAGGTTAGACCTTAACTTGAGGAGTCATCAAAGTCATCTGGGAATCGCACCCGTCACGGGCCATACCAACCCTAAGTTGATTGGATTGTTTAGCATGTATCCCCCCTAGCACAGGGCACAAACACCCTCCGTGAGATTTGATCCGGGACGCATGTAAGTTATTTTTATTTTGTTAAGCTTGGTAGGTCCTCTTTTTCTATTAAATTTAATTAGCAAGTTACAACCATCTGAGAGATTTGTTAGGTGACCTCAACTTGCTCCGCGGGAAACCAAGTATGTTGGCCAACTAACAGCATGGAATGCCATCCAAAATCGAAACAATTTGATCTTTCCTATCCAAGTTATGTAAGGTTGTATGTCCATATCTATTTTCCTATTTAACCACAAACTAACATAACTGTAATTACAACTCAAAGTAAATGCTATCTGCATCAAAAACTAATACAAGAGACTTTGGTTCATTGATCCACATCCTCTGCCGAGGTAGAATCAACTGGTGTTGGGTCTTTGACATTCGACCCTGGAAGCTCATCTGCTGGCAAGATGCAAGGCAAATGTTTCTCAATCTGCTGGAGGCGACCATCTTGCTTCTGCAACTGAAACATGATTTTTTGAAATTCCCTTTTGTAGTCTAGGAATGTATGCCTTGCAGCCATGTTCAAGGCAATTTGTTCCAGGGCCTTGCCCAGGATTCCTTTCATTGACCAGTAAAGGAAGAAGGTGTGTTTGAACTCTGTTATTTTGCTGTGGGTGTGACTCGGATCCGGTACTAAGACCTGCCAATCCTCAACTTCAATTTCCATAGAGCCTGCTTGCTGATTTAGGTCGACCTCCCATTTTTCTATGAGCTTCCAGATTTCCTCATCGATGCCCTTGTGGTATGCTTCCACCTCTTCATTGATAATGTTCACTGTCGGCTTGTGGCCTCTCGGCTTGCCTCCTGGATTACGGGACTCCCCTTCCTCATATTTTCCTTTGGCTTTTCTGCCTTTGCCACGACCGCGCGGAGCTAGGATGCGTGTGGTTGGCACTGCCTGGACCATCTTGACTCGCCCCCTGATAATATACTCTGTGGCAGTGGAAGTGTTTCGATGGGTTGAGCCACTTGCTTGCAGGCTGCCCGAGACTCATTCCTTGCAATTTACCTATACAAAGTCCACCTGACATGCATAAAAACTAGCCGAGTTGTTCACCATCCAAATTAGGTTCAAAACAATTTGTAATTCGATTTCCAGAGACAACACTAACAAATTCAGACGTTGCACTGTTATTGCGAAGCTCATAGCCCCATACATTGCCCCTCCAACGCAAGAAATTACTCAGCTCTCCCTTAGCCCCGCTTTGCTCAGACTCCCAACACCCATTAGGCGCGTTCCCTATCGGGTCTGCCTCACTCTGTTGTGGAGCCGAGGCCACCATATCCCCCAGCCGGTCCATCACGGTGATGTTTATGTCCCTTTGGATTTCAACCACAACCCAAGGCCTTTCGGCCTAGAGTTCAGCGAGCCTCAAAATTGCAATTCCCCCACCCTACCTACCCTCTCTAGCTACCCTCCCAGCATGCATGGTGAGGAGGATCCCTCGGCGGGAAAGTCAAATGCCAAAAAGCAGGGAAATGGTGGCGCCTCCAAGCCAATTTCCGTTGCGGACCCCCAGACTTAGCATTAAACAAAACAAAGTAAGACTCGGACTTACAAAACCCTGCCAACTGATACCCTGCCAACCCAGACCATAAACCCCGAAGACTTCCAACATTACAATAGACAACATACAAATGGGACAGACAACATACCAATTCACCCTCGCTATGGCAGTCTGGATGCGAACCTGGTCTGTCCGTCCGCCTTTGTTTTGATGCCCTCCTCTGTGACAATCTCCTTGCTTACTTCGGTTACCACCCTGCATGCAAACCTTCAGAACCTCACTGCCATAATGGAGACGGACGCCCATCCTATCGCCACCCTCCCAGCTATAACTCTCACAGTTGCCTGACGTGACCCTGCCAACCTTGCCACGCATGTGGAAGGTGGTGGTTTGACACTTCGAGGCTCTCACCATTAAATTCCTTGATTTCATCGATCGCCAAGTACACACCCCGATTAGGGGTTAAAATGTAAGTTATTAATAATAGTATTAATATAATAAATTTTTAATATTATAAAATGATCAATAATATATATTTTTTGTTCTCCAACGCTTGAGATGATTGTAGGCTTAACTTTTGGCTTGAGAAACTACAACTCACGAGTATCTAAGTTGTTAAAATCACCTAAGATCTTATTCAGCTTCGGTCACACTGACCTTCACATCACTGAGTAACTTAAAGACCCTATCAAGATTTATTCTAAGCTCAGTAGACTATTAATAATATCATTAATATAAATAAAATACAATATTATAATAAAATTAAAAAAATAGACTATTAATAATATTATAATATAAATAAAATAAAATATTATAATAAAATATTATTATATTAAAATACAAATTTGCAACGTACTATAGTGCACACTTTGTAATTTACTATAGTGCACACTTGTTTATCTATAAATTTTGCAGTTCTAATGTGTAAAAAAAATAAAATTAGTAATAATAAAATAAAATTAATAAATAGTTATTTATTTTTTTGATTTTTGACTTTCCAACAATTGATTTTGTTTTTTTCTAGTTTTCTTTAGAGCATCTACACTTATATATATATATTGTTGATGTTAGATCATATACTCCACTTTTCCCCTAATAATAACCCACAGTAGAGGATTCGAAACACAGTGGAGAATTCGAAATATTGACTCCAAATAATTACTCGATGTGATCTCTCCCAGGGTTTGGCATATCCGAGAGCAAAGATCGTGATTTCTTGTTTTCGTTTTTCCTTTCCTTTCTCGATCTTTAGTGTTTTCCTGTGAAAAAGTTTCCATAACCACAAGAAAGAAGTCAACAGCTTTCTCCTCTTCACCGCCGCATTCGAGTTATACGGCCTCTGTAAGTTTAGGCATGCATGCTATGTGTTAGACATAAGTGTTTTACAGCAATGTTTTCTAAATAGCTATTTATATATTTTTATAAGGGTACGTTTAAATTAATTTATCTTTTAATATAATTTCAAAATGATTATTATGTAATTGAGGGGTTTTAGATAAATAATGATTAGTTATTTTGTTAATTTATTTTTTTAAGTATAATTTTAAAATATTATTAAGTAATTAAAAGGTTTTGAAGCAATAGTGATCATATATTTTGTTAATTTAATTTTTTTAATGTAAAATTATTGATTAAATTTTCAGTTTTTAATCAAAATAATATATTAAACATAATATAATCCTACTAAACTTACAAAAATATATAAAAAAATATCAAATAAACAATCAATTAATTCCTCTTAATAATATAATCTATATTGGCTGAAAATTCAGCTTACTGGTGTTAAAACGGTTTAAATGGTATAGGTAATGTGGTTTGGTTAGGCACTGGATAACAATACCAAATATGTGGTTAGATCCTGCATATGAATACTAAGTTTATGCCTTCTTAACATTCATCTTTATAAATTTTTTTTTTCAAATAAATTTATTTATTTTTAGGCCGATAGGCCTTCCTATGCATCAACAATTGTCAACACTTTTAACCTGAACCGTTTGATCAAGTTTGACAGTTTCAACCGTTGATTTGAAGTTCACTGCTTTTTCCAAATATATGAGTTGCTTTCTTTTCACCTCGAGTTCTGCTGTGCATTGAACCTGGCCCTTTGAGTTGCATTACTGCTTTTTCCAATTCTTTTATCTATTTTTCCAATTCTTTTATCTCTTGAAGATATTTTCGCTGTGGAAGATATTTTAGATTTTGAGGTCGAGAAAGCATTTCACGAAGCAACTGAAGCCACCGCCTATAGATTCATTATGCCTTTCCCTGTATGGAAGGCAATGAAGTTGTTGGGCATCAGAGTTGAAGCAAAGCTCCAGGGGTCTCTGCGAACCATTGACAAATTTGTTGAGCAAATAATTGTACACCGACGAGAAGAACTCGCGAGTGGTACCAGTCATCCGTGGGTTGTTACGTTGTCTAATCTGATGCAAATGCGTTTCGACGATGATGGCCACGCTTTGTTATCTGATAGAGATCTCCGAGATATGTGTATAAACTTCGTGCTTGCAGGGCGGGACACTACTTCTGCTGCGCTCTCCTGGTTCTTTTGGCTTCTCATCCAACACCCAGATGTTGAAGAAAAGATACTGCTAGAAATCTGACGGATCTTCAATCTGTCACCATCAGATAATGATTACAATTCCCACAAGGGTTTTGTCACGGAGGATCTCAAAGAGATGCATTATTTGCATGTTGCGCTGTCTGAAACCTTAAGGCTGTACCCGCCCGTTCCGCTGAATGTCAAAGAGTTGGCTGAAGACGACCTCATATTGCCTGGCGGGAGAGTTTTGAAGAAGGGAACAGTCGTTCTCCAGGCCATTTATTCCATGGGGAGAATGGAGAAGATATGGGGAAAATATTGCAGAGAGTTCAAGCCTGAGAGATGGCTCCAGGATGGAGTGTTTACTTCACAAGATGGTTTTAAATTCCCAGTTTTCAGTGCACGACCAAGGGTGTGTCTAGGGAAGGATTTTGCTTATCTGTAGATGAAATGGGTGGCGGCTTCTATACTGTCTCGATATCGTCTCAAATTGGCGGATGAGAATGTTGTTGCTGCACCGAAGTTGGGGCTCAGTCCCTTCATCAAGAATGGACTGCGGGTGACTCTCCATCCCTGATCCGAGTAGAAAAACCAGACAATATAGGTTATAATAGTAGTGATTTATGGTTTCGTTAAGGTTACCTAGAGTTCCATTTGGTTTATTTAAAAACCGTTCGGAGACTGAGCAGTGAGATCAGCTTCCCCTTAGCAGAGCTTGATCACATCATTAAGTTTTTTATTTGGCGTCATTCGCTGACAGAGCAAAAAAATATTTATTACAGCATACTCTTCCATGATGAATAACATATTCAATTCTATGGTTAGTTTGGAATTCTGGTTCAGGTCTGAGGGTGGGGTGATGTCTTTGATGTTCAGGTGCATATTCTTTACTTTATATCTTTTAATATTTATGGCATTTTTAAAATATTTTGTTCTGTTAAAATTTTACAGAATGTAAAATTCAACTATTACCGATGCTCAGTCCAAACCTTCACTATTTTTACTCTCATTTAGCCCGATTTCTTGTGTTTTTTTTTTTTTTTTTTTCATTTTTCCCGACTTGAATCTAACTTTGTATTTTCTGTTAATTTTGGAAAGTGCATGTTGCTATTTTTGAATTTCCTTCATCTACTTGGTTTGCCAAACCAATAGTTTTCCAATGTTATTCGTTGTAATTTTTAGAGAAAATTCATTTTCCATGAGAGTTCACGGTTTTTCCACTTTCGCTGTTTCCAAAGAGTGTCTTTATCAGACAATCTTCATTAATATGTGTTTTTTCCTTGCCTGAATTCTATGGCCACAAATGCATTTTCTTTAACCGAATCTGCTTCCTTCTTATTTCCTAGTTCTTTCTTTCTAGTTGTATTTATAACTTTAGGCTCCCAATTTTACTTGAAGTGGAAACTTCTCCACTTTGTCGAGATTGAATATGCGACTCTTCTGGGCCACGACATAATCCAACAAAGGTAAACGAATATCAATGATTTCCATTGCTTTCAACATAGCATACCAATCAGAGTCATGCAGTTACAAGCATCAAGCTCAAATACAGTTGATTACGACTATACCAGTAATGAACCATACAAATCAATGGGAAACACTACGCCTGGAAAAAAGCCTGCGATACTAGTTCCAACATAACTCTTACTCGATCAGCTTAAACATGGTTACATATTTAGCTCAGTCTATCGTATTAGCTAAGGGTTCATGTCATAAGATAAGAATAGTGATACCTCTATTAAGTACTACGATTTCCATATAATCTTCCTAACGTTATGGTATCAGTAACAGATACTAGTTAATTACATGATATGTGTGTTATTATCAACCCCATATGTTCTTTGTTGGTATTGTATGAGAATCTTGGTATCCATTTCATGCTGACATTTCTTTAAAGAAAACGAAGTGCCGTGTTTGGAGATTTGTTCGCGGTTTTCTCAGCCCGCCACCACCTTCGGATCCGACTCTGTATGTCTTAGCTTCGAAGATATTTTGCAGAGGAAATCGCAGCTATAGGCTCTTGGGCGGGATACTGCCTACTTTGGCTCTTAAGAATGGGGAGGCGGTGGTTTTTGGGAGCGGGGATGCTAAGAAGAAGAAAAGTCCCTTGAGATTGAAAGCCGAGCCAGAGGATTTTCGCGGCTGTACTCCTCAGTGTAATGATCGAGTTTCACCTGCTAATAGTGGCAGGATTTGGTCATGGGCGTCCATGTTTGACGATCTAAATCCCACTTAAGGGTTCATAGCTTTTTCTTGATAGTTAATGGCGGGCCATTGGAATTAGGATTCTTGTTTCTTTTCTGTCTTGTTTGCAACGCCATCCAAAACAGAGTACTAATGTGGAATGGAAAGCACAGTGTCACCCTTAGATAGATTGTATTTGGAATTGGTTTTGAATTGGATTTAGTCTGTAATGTTGTATTATGAATATTTTTAAGCAGAAGGTCATGTGAAGTGAGAATTTCTGCACAAATGACTTGTAACTTGTAAGTCTTGAATATCACAAACATGACAGAGCACAAGTCATGTTTAGTTGATAATGGGTAGGTCAGAAAAACAGAGATAAGTTTGCATCTCCATAGGGCGAGGGTGTACTTGTGAATGCAACTACAGAATTTTGTGAAAGGTTCACTTGTCTGTAGATTGTAGAAATTTGATGGACAACACATCAATTTTAGTTGAAGAGAGTTTCAGTGTATGGGGTAGGTTGTACTAGATTTAATTGTATTGTATATGTTAGCTACCAAACATGTCTCTATGTGTAGACCATATGTAAAATTTCAAAAAATACATTGCAAAGCATTTAACTATCTCCTGTATAATTGCTTGTGATAAACACACAATACCAAGTAAAATATTTAGAAGTATTCAAGTGTAATAAGTTTACTATGTTCCACCAAACATGATGCATAGTTATGGAGTGTCATAAGTTTTTTTGTACCTACAATTTTAATAAAAAAACTCAGTTTACATAGATTTGGGCTTTTGAGTGTGGTTTCTATTGTTCATGGAATGCTAGATGTTATGCTACTCACGTTAAGTTATCTTTGTTTCTTTTTTCAAAAAAGTTATATAGGAATATGTTTACCTTACATGGGCTTCTGCAATGACATTTATAGAGTGGTTAGTTGTTTGTTTTTAAAATAAAATACATTTACATGAAATTTTCTAATTCTCTTCTTTTCTGCTTCAGTCATGTCAGCATTTTTAAATACATGTGAATGAATAGAAAGTCTTGTGCTTTTCTTTAAGTATTTCTGCTTTGACATGCTGCTTTGTTCTCTTTTTCACTTCCAGTATAAAGATCTTACATTCCCAGTCTGTACTGTCTCCTATATCTTTTACTCTATTTCATATTTAATAAACTGTACAATATCAATAGCAGC
Source organism: Pinus tabuliformis (assembly GCA_031772625.1). Taxonomy (NCBI): domain Eukaryota; kingdom Viridiplantae; phylum Streptophyta; class Pinopsida; order Pinales; family Pinaceae; genus Pinus; species Pinus tabuliformis. The sequence goes on along the minus strand of CM062807.1, from coordinate 765,892,886 downwards.
GAAGAAGGTGGCCCGACCTTTTATAAAAATTCAACAATTCCAACTTCATAAATCTATCGGCCTCTCTTTGTACCTTTTGGTACAATTGCTAGTATATTCATATGTATCAAGTAAGAGGTTATATATATATATATATATATATATATATATATATATATATATATGAGAATGTTTTTTTAAATTTAGATGGTTAATGATTAATAAGAAACTTTTTATATCATTTTGAGTAGAAAATTATTTTAAATTATTATTATTATTTATCTATTTTAAGGTCACGGCCAAGTCCAGACACCAAATTGATATATGAGACTCATTTGTATGCAGGACAAAGGACGGGTCCTTTGCTCAACGATTTCTTTACTAAGCTTAAAAAAGCATACATACTCTACCTCCCTCTACTTTTGAACTCGTGGCTTCTTAATATGAGAAAATTTTAATATTATAAAATTATTAATATTTTATTTTTTTGTTCTCTAATTCTTAAGATGATTATAGATTTAACTTTTAGCTTGAGAAAATGACCTTCACATTATCGAATAATTGAACTGTACACCTATTACCATCTATTCTAAGCCCTATGGATTATTAATATAAATAAAATACACTATTATAATAAAATAAAAAAATTATGTGAATATTAGCGTCTTGTAATTTTAAGAAAATTATAAAATCCTTCGGGAAATGATGGGTCAGTTATCTAAGTTTTTTATGTTTACTTACTTAAATACGATATTACTTAAATATGATATGAAATTAAAGATATTTTATAATTAATTTTAAAGGAAAATTATATTATTATAATAAGATTAATAATTAAAAATATAGTTTATAATATCACAGTTATTAACTTTTAAGTTGATAAATTATAATCTGAAACTAAAATAAAAATGTAATTGAGTGAAGAGGTTCATTTTACAATTTACTATGAAGATATATATAATTTATTTTGTGTTCAATTTGGAGTTCACATGTGTCTCTTTAATAAATAAATGTTTATTATAATAAAAATAAAAACAAACATACACATTGATTAATATTAATTAAAAGTATTATTGTGTTAAGAGACACATTCTATAGGCTAGTATGAGGGCAACGTGTGATTGACTCCATGCTCAATTTGGAGTTGACAAGTCCTTTAAAATAAAAAAATAAATAAAAATTAAAAACTAAAAAAATAATAAATTGATTTATTATATAGTAATTTTGTTTTTATTAATAAAATTACAAACAATTCCCCTAATGGAGGTGTAAAGACAGATGGAAGAAACCTAAGTCCTCACCACCCTCGACTTCTTAATCTTGCATTTATGATGGGAGGACGTGGATGGAGCCTCACATGCATGAGCATGTAACATCATAGTTAGCAGAGGGTTTATGCTAATGTTTTGATGGGTGGTGAATTCATTTGTGGCGAGAGTGAAGGAGCTGAGATAAGATCCTCGACCTCCTAGTGCAATATGTGAGAAGGTCCTAGTGTTGTGGGTAGTGGAGGCTTGGACTAGGCAATGAGGAATTCAAGGTGTTCTTATCATCTGGAGCGCGATTATGCAGGTCGTCTGTGATGCATGGTGTCATCGGTTGGTGTTAGTGTCCATTGCAAAGGTCTTGTAGTTCGTAAGTCTTTTGTACTCACTCTGATCCTTCCTTTCTCTCTATTGGGTTTCCTGTTTAGTTGCTCTAGAAGGCCTTGTCTTAAGAGTCTTAAGTATATATTTCTCTTTGTAGGAATTTCCTTCTTAGTTATGGAGATAACATCGAGCATGCTGTCTTAGTTTGGTGTTGGGACTTGCATCAAATCTTTTTCCCTAGATGCTAGGAAGGTATTGCTGGTTTTAGCTAGAATTTTATGTGAAAGTTGGTTTGGGTGTGTTTATTCATGTGGTGAGGCAAGTATTAGGTGTGGGAATTGGGTATTTTCTGGTTTCTCATGGGAGTCAAATTTGTTTGGCCATGGGGGGGTGTTTTCCTTGTTCAATGGTCAAGGGTGAAGAGTATTTGGCTAAGGAAGCATTTTCCTCTTCCCTATCTGGTGGGTCTTCGTCTGAGGTCAAGTTTTTCATATGGTGTTACTGTGATGAGATTGTTTGCTGGTTTCTTGGTATATATTGAAGTGGGTGGGTCATGTTATTTTTTGTATCCTTTTGTAGATAGAGGTATTTCTTTCAGAGTTTCTGAGTGTCCCTCCCCCCCCCCCGAGACTCGATAGTGCCGCTAAGGCATAGGATGAGGAGTAGGAGTGGAGGGGGTGGTAGAGGTTATCCCGGGTAGCGAGGGGCAATGCTTTTTGCCCATGATTTAGTGGAAACTTATTTTAATGTAGTGCCGCTTGAGACGTGACAAGAAATCAACAAGCTAGAGAAGGAAGTAGGAGAGGAAAGAAAGTCCCTCTTAGATTCTAAGTTGTTGCAGGATTTGTTAGTTTGGGTGTCAGACCCTGGGCACATTGGGGGGAAAATAAAATAATAATTAAACTCAATATCTCTTCATTGGTAAATGAAGACCTTGTTGGGCTTGGTAACGAGGGACAAACAAGTGGAGAAATGCAATATCTTTGCCTCTCTGGAGGACATCAAGAGGATGTTGAGGAATCTGAGGTTTTGTATGGATAGAATTGATTCTTGCCTAGCTCATGTAAAAAGCCACATAGCTTACAACTCTAATGGTGGGGACCTAACAAATCCTCCAGGCTTCAGTGTGAGGGCTCCACCTAATATTTTGTCTCCAAAAGAAGATCAATGCGTATGCGCAGTGGGTGGGATGTCTAGGGATTTTTTGATGCTCCTTGTGGTGTTCTATTTAGGTTTGTTGCTGGCTTCTTTGTCTTCGGATAACGATGACATAGTTTGGTCATGGTCTTGTGTTTCGGTGGGGTGTTTTTGGCTCTTTTTTGGACAATGATATTCCCAATTCCATATGTTGTTATATGATAGTGGTGGTATGTGGTCTCCTTTTTGTGGAAGGACTCATTTTTTTCTTGGTTAGATTTACCAAGTTCTTGTCATTATTTCTAGATGCCATCGAAGTAGTGTTTGGAGAGCCACGACTTGACAATATTGTAAGGCCTGGTGGCTCTCTAGGAGAGGTGTAATCAACTTTTCTAATGGTTGTTAGATGAATGCTTGGGCGAGAGACAATTCCTCTTTAGATTTTTGAATTTGTATTGATATTGAGTATGTAGGTGGGCTCTAGCATTTGTTTCGGTGTAGAGTTTGTATGAAGACATAACCAAGCCATTTTCAACTCAGAGGCTCATGTATTTTGTGATGTGTATCTTGTTTGGGTTAAGTGATAGAGAAGATTCGCACCCTCTGTGTGCACCCAAATATCCATGTAAGTATTCTTTTAGTAATATAACGGTTTTAATTTATAAAATAAAATAAAATAAAATTTTTGTTAGGGAAAAATTTAATATATGATATCGCATTAAAATAAATTTAAATAATAATAATAATTCATCATTAATAAACCTATAAAAATTTGATAATTTTAATTAATTAATATATATATATATATATATATATATAGTAATTATAAATTAAAATTCATTTCAGAACACGGTTGTAACCATTATATTTATAGTAAACTTTTTTTCCTTAATTTATATTAAAAGAATAAATTAAAAAAAAAAACCTACAAATTAAAAATAAGAATATTTGTATACATAAAGATGTGAAATTTATATAAATATAAAGAATATTATTAATAACCAACATAGATCTATTATAAGCCTTTCTTCAAGTTTTACACTCAAAAGGAGGTTTGCATCTTGAGAGATTTGATCCCTCTCGACACTTAGTATATCCTGAGTTAAGATGTATCTATGTTTGTTGATATTACAATGCAATATGAAAGAGATGTGCCATTCCTTCCATGGATTGAGATGTGTTCTGTTTATATATATATATATATATATATATATATATATATATATATATATATATATATATATATATATATATATGTATATATATATATATATATATATATATATATATATATATATATATATATATATATATATATATGACATCCAAACTCAATAGGGTGGCAACCTACCTCCCCACCTCCTGAGCTCATTTTCCATATATATATATATATATATATATATATATATATATATATATATATATGGGGTGGTTGGTCACATGAAAAATGAGATCAGGAGGTGGGGAGGCGGGTTGCCACCCCACTGAGTCTAGATGTCACACACACACACACACACACATACACAGATATCATCAATTGGGGTGGGTGGTCACATGGAAAATGAGTTTGGGGGTTGGGGGGCGTGTTGCCATCCCACCGAGTCTGAATGTCATTAAGAGGGGAGTGGCGTAGCCTTCCCCCCACACCTTGCATAAGGCGTGTTGAGTTCACTTCCTCATTTTATGGAGATATTTATTTTGGGCTCTTCTTATATCTAGTCTATGATGCAAGGCAAGATTATGTAACATGCATGTGTAATTTTATTTCCCCCTATGGAGCTGGGAAAGGGGGCATTGCCATGCTATTTAGATGAAAATTCAGATTTGGAGATGGGAGTACTTGATACTGAATTCATATTTTGGAGGTGGCATGATGTTTGGGGTTCATAACAGCTGTAACTCCTTGCTTTAATATATTGGCTCAGAAGACAATTGCTAGGATGGAGATGGAGAAGTTGGCAAATGTGCAAACTCAAGCTTAGCAACAATTTTTGAAGCTAGTGCTTTGGACTATTGACATAATTGTTATAGGTGCAATTTTGGCTTGGAATTTTTGAGTTGCTCTGTCCTGGTGCTTTTCTAGGGATTCCAATTGGTAATTTTTCTTCTCTTGCCCAATATTACAATTTCCTTTGCTTCTCTGGTATGGTGTTTCCTTTTTTGAAGTGTTTACATGGTGGTCTATTATTGTTTTGTATTCCATGTGTTGGCCTAGTCTTGTTGTATGGGGAAAGTGATTGTATTTTTGGTTTTTGTACTCCTCAACATAGGGGATGATAGAAATTTCCTCCTAGTGATTGGTTTAGAAGGTGAGTTAGTTTAGAGTAGCTAATTATTTTCTGTTGTTCAATAAGTTTGGATATGCTTATAGAAGGTTAACACATACTTGGTTGGAAACTGTATTTTGGGGGGGGGGACTCTCTAGAGCCTTTGGTTTAGTATTCATCTCTAAGGGGTGGTTGACGAGGCATGATATTTGGGAATGGTAGGGTTTCTTTATCTAACATTGATCTATTACATGCAATAATTACTATGTCTCATCAAAATGTGCGTGGTTGTCGTGGGGTTGGTGAACATAGCTAACTTAATTAGTTACATGCCCAGTCACAAGTTATAGAGGTGGCGATTACTTCTCACTCAAGAATCTATCATAAGAATTAGACATAGATTCAGAGACTTGAGACCTAGGCTGCTAATGACTGATAAGCTTATTATGACTTAGGGTTTTTTTACGGAGGTGTCCCATTGACTTCCTGACCCTCGTCATACCAGGGGAAGAAGGACTCAATATATACATTCGATTACTCTTCATTAGTAGTTAAAGACCCTACTTGGATAAGTCTTAAAGGAGAAGCATGAAGATAGAAACATCATTTTCTCCTAAGTTCTCAATGATATTCAATGTAATCAGTGGGAACAACAAGATTTTTTGGATATATTGGAAGCTTGTTGAACTCATATTGAGAGACACATCCAATCTGAGTTTAAGTCGACTATGCCACCTGGTTTGAGTATGAAGGATCCAACTCCACTATCATCATCAAACATCTGATTTGACTATTATATTTTGGCTATGTTTCCTTGCTCTTTATTTTATCTGGTATTTTGCTTAGTTGTTGTTCTTGGTTTTCTATGTAGACATTTTGTACAATAATGACCACTAGTACCTTTGTGGCAAAGTGAGGCCAATATTTTTAATGATTGGCTCATCATTAATGTGATGTGATTTTTGAAGGCAATATAATTAGTTAAAATAAACATAATTTTGTATCAACTTTATTTAAAGAGTTAAAGTAGTTAGAAATATTATATTTTCATTTTCCACTATAATGAGTATGCATAATTATTTTAATTTTTAAAAATATTTGAATATCTATGTTAAAAAATATAATTCAATATCAATATATATAAGGAAGATGCATATTTAAAAATCAAAGTGTAGATTCATGTTAATGCAGGATCTACCAAGGGCCAAGAGGAATCTCTCGAAGTGATCTTTTGAAGTGAAAATATCTTATTGGTGAGTTTGTACCATGATAGACTTGATTCCACGAGACTTGATGGACTTGGGATTAAGATAGATCTATTCTAATATTATTTGCAATTAGTATTATTCAAAGTGCAAAAATATCTCCTCTCCATAAATTGGGTCACTACTAGGGATTGGACCTTGAATCTCTTTGTTTGTAGGATATCACATCATTTTGATCACCAATTGAGTTTCTCCTCAAGGCCATTTTCTTATCAATATTTTGTTATTTTATTTTTATATTAATTTTGATCAACCAAGTTTAAAGTTTAATTTATAAATAAGTAAATAAAGTGCAATTCAAAATTTCCTTAATTATTATCATCAATAATTGTGTCGGTAGGCATGCCTATTTTGGAATAGAGCTTCTAAAATTTTAATTTGAATATCAATAATTATTAGGTGGATGGCAGGATTTAACTTCCATGAATTATTCTAGAATATTTTTAGTAGTATATATGAATCAAATGTTTTTTTTCACAGGGTGGGAAGACCTCTCATAACTCAGTTTTCAAAATAGCAGTGAGGGCACCCATCTTTGGCTGTTATCCGTCAATGCAGGCTGACTCATCACCATTATTCAAGGAAAACCATGCCACCTGGAATAACCCGTTGGTGGTCCGTAAGGGGGCAAAGTTTCACTCCTGTTAGATGCCTCTAGGTCTTGGGCCGTTAACCTGTTTCCTTACGTCCGAGGAAGACGAGCTCTTAGCCAAGCAGAAGCAATTTTAAGGCATACTCCAACATAACATGAAACAAATGTTAACATTTATCTCCAAAGGAGTTATGCCATTTTTATCTTTTAATTAAATTGATTAATTAAAAAAAATGTCATATAAACAATTGTCACATGAAAAGGGTTATGGTTTTCTAGGCATGTGGTATTGATAAGCCATAGTATTGGGCTATAGTGTTGTAGCAAAACCTATTAATAGCTTAAGAGTCTCCATGATAAATTGAGATAAATATCTATGAACAAAAAACTTGTTCTATATTTTTTCAAATAAATATGTTAAATTTATATATTAATTATTTTAATAATAATAATAAAATCATAATTTTTTTTTTTAGTTTATAGGGTCACACACCACTAAAACCACTATCAATGATCTTTACCACAACATTCATTATAAAATTCAAATAACATAAAATTTTCAAAAGTTCAATGATTAATATACACATTGAGAATGATGTTCAATTGTCTTCGTGTCACCAAGCTATTAACTTCAAATAATAGTCATTGGTTGAATTATCTCAAAATTTCCTTGACTCTAGTGCTTATCCAAGCTCCAACTTATTTGCAAAATCTAAGTTCCTTACCATCATGAGGATTAGATTTTGTATGTATACTTTAAATATTTCTAAAATATATAACATAAACTAATTAGCGGTGACTTCATTGATTTCTATAATGTCATCCAAAAATTGCAATGCGATGAACATGGATGGTTGAAGCTAGTCCATGGGGAACACTCATTAGCCGCCACTTTCATTTTTTCCCAAGGAATTTCCACCAACACCACTATCCATTAAGTGTATATGTTTCATAATAAATATCAACCAAATCTAAAAGGGCATGGTCTGTTTCATAATAAATATCAACCAAATCTAAAAGGGCATGGTCTGTTTCATAATAAATATCAACCAAATCTAAAAGGGCATGGTCTGTTATAACATAGCAATTGAAACTAAGTGATGGTTTCTGACACATGACATAACACCATCCATATGAATAACACCATCCACATTCCCATGGAAAATGAATAGGATGGTTTGATGGCTATGGGTTGAATTCAACCTCAAAACTAGCTACAAAAGCCTCTCAAAAGATATTGAGAAACCTTATGACAAACCAAAGGTAACAACACTACGTCAACAACCATCTTCTAAATAATCACTTATGTTTATTTATTTTTTAGCTTGTACACTCTTTGAAAGCATGCCATGTCATAGGAATATAGTATCAATGTGGAACATCTCAACATGAAAATAAGATTACTTATAAGTACTATTATTAAAAAAAATATTATTGGGAACAAAAACTTGGTGAAAATTGATTCTCAATCTTTTCCATTTAATTATACATTATCATTTATTTTACTATTTTTTTTAAGTATTATAATAAATTCCAATAATTATTTCAATTTAACCATATAAATTGTATATTTTTGTTTAATCATATAAATCACCTTAATTTATTTGAAGTTTGGATCTACTAAGTTTTGAGAAAGACCAAATCTCTTGAGGTGCAAACTTCTTTTAGAGTGAATTTTTTTTTGATCCATGTAGGTTCTTGCTAGATATGGAATTAGAGGATCAATTTTCTTTTGGAGAATTGTTATTTTATAACATGTAAACATTATAATTACCTTTTTAACTATTTTATTTAAAATTTGATATTGGAATCATAAATATTAGTCTTTAGAATTATATTAAATATTTGAAAATGTTGAATATTTATATTAGAAAACTAATGATTTTTAATGAAAATTATAATTTTAATAATTTTTTTACTAAGCAAAGTATTTCAATAGAAATCACATAAGAGAAATTTTTGGCCTACGCTTTTCGAACCAACAAGTGTGGTTCATCATCAGGACCGTCTCTACATTGCTCTCTATTTAAGCCTTTGCCATGGTCTCTACATTGCTCTCTATAGAGAGCAATGTAGAGACGGTCCTGATGATGAACCACACTTTTTGGTTCGAAACATGTCGACCAAAAATTTCTCTTATGTGATTTCTACAATAACAAAATTAAAAATATATAAAAAAATTAAAATAAAACATTAAAAAATGAAATAATATAAAAACAAAATATTATAATACAAATCATTAAAATAAATAAATAAAAAAAATGAAAAAAAATCGAAAAAAGACCCTGGGTTGGCTTCCAGCCCCTGCCACCCTAGGGCCCCTTGGGCAGCAAGAGTGGGTAGGGAAGGAGCTGCACGATTAAGCTTGAATGGTTTTTACTCATCCATTTTGATCACCCTCCCTGCTTTCACTTCTTCAAGAGTTTTTCAATAATTTGTTTGATTTCAAAAATTATAATTATATGAAGCCCTGATTACTTTCTTACTTTAAAAATTTGATTCACCTCCCTACAAACTTGAATATATATATATATGATGTTTTAATAAAAATAAATAATATGTATTAATATATTCATTATAAAATTTATTATAATACTTAGAACACTTATTAAAAAAAATAATAAATAAAATTAAAACCTACCGCATATATATATAAAACTTTCACATTTCTTTATATTAAAATCTTTTCCATTATACATATCAAGCTGTAAATATTAAAAAAATGTACATAATATGTATATAGTTCATGCACTCTCTACTCTAAAACTTTACTATATAGCACAAAGAAAATGGACGCACATCAACAAAGCAAGTTATGTTGTGTCACGTCCATCACAAGTTAAAGAAGAAAAGAGTTTAAACAACGAATTTAACGTTACTACATCCAAACAAATGTTATATGACCAAAGGCCACTTGGAAATCAGAGTATGATGCATGAGCAAGAGGTGTCCTTCAAATTATAAATGTGGAAAGTCAGTAAAGGCATGTAAACGAGGAGGAAAGGTGTGAAAGTTATGAGTTTTGGTTTACTATTTTTTTAATTAATTTATTTTTTAAATGATTTATATTTTAATGTTTTTCTTAATATTTAATTTAATTTTAATATATATATATATATATATAATTTTATTATTATTATTTTTTAATTTAAAAAAAGTATTTTTATTTGTTTTTATTTTGGTAATTTTTTCATTTTTTCCTTAAATTGGGTTGTATTTTTTATTTTATTTTTTGTTTAAATTTTACGACTAAATTTTTATTTTTTTTACATTTTTTTATTTTTTATTTTTTTAATATTTGATTTTTTTTGTCATGTTTTTTTATTTTATGTTTTATTACTTATATTAATTTTTGTGTTTTTTTGTTGATTTTATTTTTTTTGAATATTTGTTTTCTTTTGTATTATTTTTTGTGTGTGTTTTTTAATTATTATTTTTTTGAATATTTGAATATTTTGATATTTTTTATTGTTTTTCTTTTTTATATTTGATTTTTTTTTTGTCATGTTTTATTTTTTATGTTTTATTATCAACATGAAAATCACCAACATTAAAAAAAATATTTACACTTAACACATAAGAAAATTTAAAGTGTAAAAAATAAGTCCTCTAAACAAAAATGGTTGATATTGCATTGACACTTTTCAAAATAAAAAAAAATGTTTATACTAGATACATAAAAAAATTTAAAGTGTCAAAAATAAGCCCTTTAAAAAAGTTTGTGTTGAATGCTGCATCAACACTTTTCAAAATCAACATGAAAATCACTAACAAAAAAAATAAATAAATTCATACTAGATACATAAAAAAAATTAAAGTGTCAAAAATAAGCCCTCTAAAAAAAGTTGTGTTAACACTGCATCAACACTTTTCAAAATCAACATGAAAATCACTAACATTTAAAAAAAATGTTCATACTTGATACATAAGAAAATTTAAAGTGCTAAAAATACGCTAAAAAAATGTTTATTCTGAATCACCACTTTTCATAATTGAGTGATTTTTTGCTACCTCAAAAAAACGAATGCTAGGTCATTTTCTTGTTTGATCGGTAACTATGTTATTAATCACATCATTAGGATTAGGTCGACGTTTCGAACCAACCAATGTGGTTCATCCTTAAGACAAGATGGAAAAATCCTACAATCTTCATGAATAAATAGTAAGGATGCATCATTGCCCAAAGTTAGTGGTTGAAAACTAGCCCTTGAAAACTAGCCGTTGGAGATTTCAACGATTAGTTTTAATATGGTTCATCCTCAGGACAAGGTGGAAAAATCCTACAACCTTGATGAATAAATCGTAAGGATCCATCATTGCTCAAAGTTAGCGGTTGAAAACTAGCCGTTGGAGATTTCAATGGCTAGTTTTCAACCGCTAACTTTGGGCAATGATGCATCCTTACTATTTATTCATGAAGATTGTAGGATTTTTTCACATTGTCTTGAGGATGAACCACATTGGTTGGTTCGAAACATCGACCTAATCCTAATGATGTGATTAATCCGAAAAACATTTATCTACAATATGGATCACAAAGCCTCAGATCTAAAATTCTTTTATTACCAAGTTTTAATAATAATTATTTAAAAAATTAAGTAGCAAAATGTTTAAATTTCTTTTGAATATTTATATTTTGAAAAATTTCTTTATTAATATATTCATATAATATATTGTTTTTAGTTTTGGATTGGTATAATGTCACCGTTGACAGTCATGACCTGGAGGTTATAGTTGAACAATAATTTGTATACTTTGATTTCAATGAGATAGCAAATATGAGATTTTTTCCAAGGAAAAAAAATCTAATTGATAATAATTTATATTAACTATTTTTTTAATTAATTTTCATTATTAGGCACTTTCATTTTATAGTTTATCAAATTTATAATTCCCTTCAAAGTCTCCAACAATTCTTGCTAACTCTAATTCTCACGATCAAATATATAAAAGGATTAAAATTGTTGGGATCACATTAGCATTGAAGGACTAATTTACTTGGAGGTCTTCCCCCTTTAAATACACTATATTCCACATGAATACCATGGGTTATTAAAACTTAGAGTAAACTAAGATAATTTTACCTCAATTTTATTTTATTTTATTTTTCTTTAAATTGAATTCTAATTCTAATTTTATGTAATTTGACATGATAGGACAAGACATTACAACATATTTTCGATACTGGGCTAGAGCACTTTTGAGCAATTTTATACTCCAGCCCTTCTATCTAGATTATAAAGTGTACCATCTTTAACTCCATAAAAAAGAAAAAAGAAAAAAGAAAATAATAATAAGTAAATAAAACATATAAAACCATAAACCAAATGAAAATAAGAAAATAAAATATTTAAATGATAAGTGAACGTAGTAAACCTTTCACCATGAAGTCAAAATTATTAGATCTAATAAACCCTACCCAACTCTATTCATGTAGAACCTTGCATTTTTTAAGTAAACCCCAAACCCAAAATGTTTTCATGTGGTATTTGATATTGACTAAATTTCCGTGAATTGATAAAGATCCACAACTAGCAACAAATTCCTTGCAACAAATCCTCGATGAGAAATATTTGTGGTTTTTAAAGAAAGAAATCAATGTGTACATTATAAAACAAAAAGGTGTCAATATATAGATCAATATATGGATTGAGATTTGTGGTATGTAAAAAATTGGTTAACGCAAGCCATGCATTTTTAAGTATTTGAAGGAATGTACATCTCTTACAACCCACAAAAATATTAGATCAATTAGTCTTCTATGATACAAGTAGACTGTAAAAACAAAATAATAAGAAATATCATGTACAAAATGAAGTTGGACCAATTAGTATGCAAAACTAACTTAATTATGAAATTTGAGAAGTAGAAACACTAATTTCCAATAAAAGTCTGCATCCAAGTGTCCCTTCCTGTACAAAAACTTTCCACTACCCATCTTTAGTCTTTAGTTTATAATAACACAAGCCATCACTTCCCCCACACAAGAGAAATACCCTCGTAACAATCTCTTATTAGAATAAAAATTGCTCGCTCTAAATATTTGATCAAATTTTTAATGGTTGCATTAAGAGTGGTGGCATGAATCATACTCAACTACCCCACGAGATGATTGAATCTCCAGAAATTTATCTTTGCATCATATGCTATGGGGAGCCTCCCATATGTCTAGCTTTCATCTCCTACCTTCATTCTTCCTACAAATATCAATCTTGAATAAGAGATTACAAGGAGCATTGACACATTATTATAACATATTTCACTAAAATGATATTTCAATTCAACTGCTTTAGGGATATAAAAAACAAGTGTTTTCCATTTTTTAGACATTGGGTAGTTGAAATATAAAACAAAATTAACATTCATTTAAAACCTTCTACCACTGTAGATCGACCTTGAATCTAGCTAAACGAGGACTCATTGGACAGTTCACCGGGCTCTGGCCCTCTCCCAAAGCCGTCGACGCCTGGGTGCAAAAGAACTGGAGATATTTGACCAAAGAAGGAATCATAATCTATTTAGTTCGTAAGGGCTTTTTCGTTTTCATCTTTGATTCGATAGAGGATAAGAATCTCATCTTCAAAAATGGTCCGTATTTCATGGGCCCCCAAGGCCTGTATTTGAATCAATGGAACCCATATTTCGATCCTTCTTAGGATGTGCCTTCGGCTGTTCCCGTTTGGGTATGCCTACCTCATCTACCTTTGCACTGCTGGAACCCCAAATCTCTAGAAACCATAGGCAATAAGTTGGGAAAATACATAGATCGAGCTGAAAGAAAGGATTAATACTCCTACGCGAGAATTTGCATAGAGGTGGACCTAGAGGAAGGCCTCATTGAAGCTAAAAATCTCAAGGTGGCAGACTGGTCCTACATTCAAGAGTTAGGCTACGAGCAACTCCCATTTAAATGTTGATGTTGCCATGGCTACGGGTACTTCGCCAAGCAATGAAAAAAGAAAGTAGAGGAGGAGGTAGAGACTACAAAGGGAGACCAATGGACTCAGGTTCAGAAACCAGCTTCAGTAAAACAGAATAACCGAACCAAAGGTAAAGGCACACCTTTGAGAATTGAAGCCCCACCCTTGATACAGTTACAAGGGGAAGGGAGCTCTGTCCTGCCAAGAGTAGAGTCACCCAATAACCATTTTGAAATACTCAGTACCCCTTAAGAACCCCCAACAATAGCAATTGAAGAACCCTCAACAATAGCAATGGAAGAGGTAGAATAGCAACCTATTACCACCATAGAAGATCAAACTCTGGAAGATACAACCCCTCTTTAAGCCCAATCTCCAAGAGGAGCTTCCATCTCCCTCTCCTATGGAGAAATGACAAGAAAAAAGTCCCCGTAGATCTCAGGCTCCTCGGAAGATGAGACAACCGAGAGGTCATTGAAAAGAGTTGGCAAAAAATCTCATAGGGAGGCAAGGGAAGAAGAAGCAGAGAGACAAAAAATTCAAGGAAGCCAGCCCATGATCGAGATGTCCATCGACAAGAATACTAGAACTAGGCCTCCTAAGGGAGGGTCTGCCGACCCCCCTGCTAGTAAATAATGTGATTAGTCTCTTGGAATTACAGAGGCTTGGGGAACCTGCTAAAAGCCGAAGCTGTAAAGAACCTACTGAAACCTGAATCCCCTGAGATCCTCATGCTCCAAGAGACAAAAATATAAGGGGACACCCTTCTCGACCTCAACAAAGTGAAATGGGAAAAAATTGTCAGGAAAGTAGTAAGTGCGAGGGGCACATCTGGAGGGCTTGCCACACTCTAGGAGGAAGACAAATTCCACCTCGAAAACTCTTTTGATACATAGCACTGGATTTACACTGAACTCTGACACAATGCAAGTAAGATCACCTTCACTCTCTTCAATCTCTATGTCCCAGTCCTCTTTGCGGAAAAGAAGGACTATTGGCAAACTTTGTCCAATTTTCTAGATGCATACTCCCCCAAGAACATAATTCTAGCAGGTGACCTAAATTTAGTCTTCGAACCAAAGGAAAAAAGAGGAGGCATCATCAATAGAGACCCTTTTCTTCCCTTCATTGAAGATTTAATTCAGCAGTGGGATTTATTGGATTTTAAGCCAAAAAAGGGCTCTACACTTGGACAAACAATAAAGCCAGGGAGGATCATATTTCGGCCCGCCTGGACAGATTTCTTCTACAAAGTACCTTCCTGTTAGAAAAGAAGATTATCACCACTAGAATTCTGCCAAAGATGACTTTAGACCACAAGCCCATTCTGCTACAGTGTGAAGAAGAGGAAAGACTGGGGCCCATCCCCTTTCAGTTCATCCCCCTCTGGACAGTAAGGGAAGGCATAATGGAAACAATCTCGAATGATCGATCCACCCTAGTCAATGGTTCACCTAGATTTGTGTGGGAACAGAAACTGAAGGCCACCAAAATAGCCCTGAAAGAGTGGATAAAAAATCCTTCACACTCCCCCTCTTGCTATAGAAAGCAGATCATCGAGCAGCTCCTAGATCTGCAATTGGACCTGGAACAACAAAACATTACCTATACAAAAATTCAGAAGGAGCAAGAAGCCCAACTCATCACCTTTCTCTCTTTCAGAATAGAGGAAGAACATTTGAGGCTCAAATCCCGTAACCTTTGGCTGGAATCTGGAGACAAAAACACCTCCTTCTTCCACAAGCAATTTAGAGCTCGTCTCTCTTGAAACTATATTGCTGAAATTACCTCCCCTGACGAGACTGTCCACAAAGGAATGGCTCAATTAAAAGAGGCTGCAACCTCTCACTTTCAATAGCTCTACAAAGAAGATGGATTGGAATCTGAGGAGCAATCTGCAGAACTCCTCACTCAAATCCCAAGCATGATAAACAAGGAGGATAACTCAAGTCTCCTGAAATCTTTCACAGAAGAAGAAATCAATAATGCCATCTGGGGGATGGATCCAGACAAAGCTCTAGGGCCCGATGGTTTCTCCATCTACTTCTACAGAATTTGTTGCGATATCATCAAGGCTGATCTGTTTCGAATGATCAAAGGTTTCTTCCAAAAATCCAAAGTAGGAGGGAGCACAAACTGCACTTTCCAAGCTCTAATTCCAAAAGAGGCGAACCTAGGGTCTTTCGATTGCTTCAAGTCTATTTCGCTATGCAATGCCTCTTATAAAATACTCACCAAACTCCTTGCGGACATAATAAATCCTTTGCTGGAAAATCTCATCTCTCCCAGTCAAGGAGGGTTTGTTAAAGGCATGCATATCTTGGATAACGTGATTCTAGTGCAGGAAACCATTCACTCCAGCCACTAATGTGAAGAAAAAGGGATGCTTATAAAGCTAGATATGGCTAATGCCTTTGATCGGGTAAGGCACTCCTTTCTTTTCCAAGTTCTTTCTTCTTTTGGTTTCAGCTCTAATTTTTTAAGGTTGATTAAATCTTGCATAGGAAATCCATGGATCACCCCTCTAGTAAATGGCAGGCCATCCATCTATTTCCAAGCTTCGAGGGGCATAAGGCAAGGCAACCCTCTTTCCCCCTTCTTGTACATTCTGATGGCAAACTCTCTTAGTCGTAAGTTGACAATAGAGAAGCTAGCTGGGACACTTCTAGGCATCAGGGCGATGAGAGGAACAGATCCAATCAACCATGATCTATTTGCAGATGACTCTCTTCTTTTGGGAAACACTTCCCTTAAATTGCAAGGGCCTTCAACGAAGTCATCCAAAGCTTCTATAGAGTCTCCGCAGCTCTTGTTAATAAAAGGAAAAGTGAGGTGTATGGTTAGAAGGTAGACTAGCAAACCATCCACCGGATCACCCATTCCCTAGGGTTCATGAGCTTTGCCACTTGGGAAAAAATCAATTACTTAGGGTTGCCATTAACATTGGGAACTAGCAAGGCCTCTCACTGGTTGGAAATCATTAGTAAAATTAAGGAAAAAATAACAGGGTGCGGTGGCTAGTGGCTCACCACAGCCGGGAAGCTTACTCTAGTTAAATATGTAATCTCCTCCTTGCATATATATCGAGACTCGTTCATTTTGGCCCCAAAGATGATCATTGAGCAGCTCTCCAAACTGATTCGAAATTTCCTATGGTAAGGAGGAAAGGGGAACCAATTTTTTTTTTTTTCATTTGGTAAGCTGGGATACTGTGAAAAGGATTTTGTCAAAAGGGGGTCTTCAAGTAAGAGACACTGGGCTGGCCAATCTGGCTTTGGGAGGAAAGATCTTATGGAAGATCCTCAAATCACTGACATCCAGTAAGCTAAGTGCTCATCATAAAATATGTACACGTGATTTCAATAAACAATATGGAGGAAGGTACTTCCATAAAAGGAACTACTATATGGAAGCTCTGTAGTCGAGCATGGGAGTCCTCCAAAGAGAAATTGTATAGAATTCCTGGCAACGGGGAAAAAATCATGTTGTGGGAGGATAAAATCATGGGCCTTCAACCCCCCAAAAACTCTTATGATCTTGCTGATCTCAACGCATGGCTTATTTAGTGTGGCATCCACAAGCTGGAAGATATCTCTGCTTGGGATCCTGGTGGAAACTGGCTTGCATGTGCACTCCCACACCCTCTAGATAGACTGAAAATACAATATAATTATCTTTTGGCTGCACTCTTAGGCTTGGTGCCGGTACAAGGGATAAGTGGGGTTGGGGGAAATCCAGTGTTTACACATCAACGATGGGTTTCATAGCTCTTCAAGCTTAACCCCTCTAGATTCAAACCCCCAAAATGTGGCAGCAAGTCTGAGATTTGTTTGGTCTCCCAAAGATCAACTTTTTTAGCTATACCCTCACGGATAAAAGAGTCTTGGCTGGGGATAACTTAGAAAAATGAGGAATCCCTAGGCCACATAGATGCCCTCTCTACTGCGCGGCTAAGGAAACAATGGATCATTTGTTTATTGACTGCCACTTCACTCAAGAAGTCTGGATGCAGGCGCTCCAGGGGCTCAATGCCCAAACTCCTTCACAGATCACAGTAGTTAATCTGTTCATCACTTGGAAAGATCGATACCCCCATACGATGAAGAGAAAATCTTCTTGGTCCAAAATCTGGCACACAATACCAAAATACATTTTCTAGGAAGTCTGGTTAGCCAGAAATCATTTCATCTTTCAAAATAGCTTGCCCTCATCCACAGCCGTTGCTACCAAATCCAAAGCCTTGCTTCTGGAGACAATCAAGAATCGACCCTTCAAGCCATACAACTCGCTTCTCCTTGAAGAGATCATTTGGCTCGGCTTGCCTATGAAACAAGCCAATAACAAAAAGAACCTCCCTTGGCCTAGCCCCGATCTAGAGTGGCGACTTCGGAGCAACAAAGTAGAATTCAAAAAGTGGTGGAAGAACCAAGGTA
Organism: Pinus tabuliformis; assembly: GCA_031772625.1. NCBI lineage: Eukaryota > Viridiplantae > Streptophyta > Pinopsida > Pinales > Pinaceae > Pinus > Pinus tabuliformis. The sequence continues at coordinate 765,874,704 of CM062807.1, read as the reverse complement.
AAGCCACGATTTTCTTTGATGGTGCATCCAAAGGAAACCTCGGGATCTCAGGAGAAAGGGGAGCAATCTATGCCCGGGACGGTCATAGTAAACTCAACTTTAGTTGGGGCCTAGGGTAGAACACCAACAACCAAGCATAAATCTTAGCACTGCTCAAAGCTTGCCAGCTTTCTCAGGACAACGATGACAAAGACATTCAAGTATTCGGAGATTTGGAGATTGTGATAAAAATCTTACACAAGGAAGACTACTTCAACAACTCGACACTGAACAAGACCTTGTAGAGACTCCACAAAGTGATGCAGAACTTCACCTCCATGTCCTTCTACCATATCCTTCAAAATCTAAACAAGGAAGCGGATGAAAGGGAAAATCTGGGATGTCACTTGGCCCAAGGAGAATTTACAAGGAATGACAAAGCACCCGTATGGCACCCTATCTGTTAGACTGGTAGTTTCTATCCCAGCCATTCAAGAATAGATTCCTATCCTTCCGGGACATGGGAAAATTTTGATGTAATAGGGGTTGATTAGGCTCCAACCCAACCTTTTTACCTTCAATAAAAATAACTGTTTATGTTAAAAAAAAACCTTCTACCACTTATAATTAAGAAAAAGTTTGTAATATATGCCCATGAAATTTTATTATCCAGGAACCGAATTATTAAGAACAATATGTAAAATCAATAAAACCTTGTGTGCTTTCTAAACAAACAAAAATCAATTGAATTTATAATTTTTGAGGAAACTTTATATGTTATTATGCAATTTTTTTCCTAGATAAGGGCTCATAGATTTACCTTTATTAAAGTAGTGGCAAGTTTTCCTTTTCTAAGTTGGTGGTGACTATTGCAGATAATAAAGTGTACATGGTAAATTGTACCTTACAACTCACACACAAAAAAATGTTACTCCTCACATTATCTAATCAAAGGTGAAGAATAAGACCTTACACATACATTGAAAGATAAAATGAATAAATAGGTGCCAAACACAAAAGGTAGTCCAAAATTACTTATAAATATTTCTTATTTAATAAAATACTATTTGAATTTGGCAAAAAAGATAAAATTAGTGAAACCCTGCATCCTTTTTAAACAAAATCAAATAACTAAAAAATGTAATCTTGGGGAAATTTTATGCTTTATTATACATTTTTTTTCTAAAACTAGCACCCTCCCCCCCCCACACACATAGTAATGCCTCATATCATTATTATGACAACTCCGCCTTTTACCCATATGTTTATATATGTGATCATAATCGTGAAAGCCAACTTGGAAGCCATGACTGACTGAAACAAATCCTGTAAACAATGAAAGAATTTAATTAATTTCTTGAAAATAATAACAATGTAAAATGTTAACATGAAAGAAGGGACACAAGGATCCAGGTATGAAGGAAAGTGGAGAAGTGATGACGACATTATCACCCTTGAAGATAGAGGAGGTGGCATAACAAATTGATCCACCACTTGAAACATGACAAAGATGTGTTTAGATATGGGAAAATGCACACGTTTTCTTAATTTGTAACATGATGACATGGAGGAATGACATCTTCAAAGGTATAGGAAGTGGAAAAAGGAAGAAAACATAAGAGAGAAATAGGGAGACAATAATAGAGCGAGAGCAATAGAAATATGTGGACTAGAGAAATGATCTCCTTGGACACTGAGCATGGAGTGCATGGAGTGATGATGTAGTTGAGATTGAGCTTGGTTCTATAGAATTTGGGTGTTTTCCATTGTATTGGTGTTTTAAGGCTAGTGGAATATGTGTGTCTAGGAATGATTAGTCAGTGGGAGGCTTAGTGGATGGCAGAATCACTATGGTGTTGGGTGTATAGTTGTTAACCACCTGGATAGGAAAATCTAAGTCACTATGGTGCTTGCTAGAGAGAGTTGTTAACCACCTGGATAGTGGACTATAGACCCATGTGGTTCTTGCTATGAAAAGACAATTGAGAGATCACCTGGACAATGGATTCAACCTCTTGGACTAAGAAAAACCCCATTTGTACCTTAGGAGAAGCCCCGTGACTAAACTCAGAGGATTAAGTGAGTCACTATGGTGTTTACTGCTAGAGGGAAGTTGAAAAAGAATTTGGAAAATGGACTCCGTCTCTTGAGTGCTGTTAAGATTTTGGTGTGAATTCCCTGAGCAAGTAGTCCCTTCAAACTTGGATCCATATCAAGGGTGGTTAGCTGCATGAAAGGTTGTAATGTAGTTGGGCTTTGGTTGGGTGGAGAGTTGAAGTCCCTCCTTTAGTTGCCAGCGAATCCAACTCACTTAGAAAAATATAATTATTATGCCTACTTGATTGACGGATGATGATTGCGATTTTTATGTTTTGTTAATGGCTAATGTATGGTTTTGCATGATTCATGAAGGAATTCCTGAATAATTGTATATTCATGGTCAATAGGCTATCTTAATTGTCCATGGTGGGAAGGAATGCTTGAAGGATGTGATGATATTTGAGTTTATCCAGACTCATTTATTGTTGTAAGTTATAATTGTACTCAGTTTTATCGACTTGAGATTCATTGTAAACACATGACCTGTAATCCTTATGAATGGTAACAAAAACCTTGCATGCATCCTTGCTAATGAATAAAGAAATCCTAATTTACTTATGAAGTATTTGACCTCTAGCAAACCTCATATTGGATTGCCTTGCATATTTCATTTTGCACATTGTTGAAGCTAATTGAAATGGCTTATGGGGCCATGTTCTTCCTTTACTCAAGATCAGGTGTCGTTAGGTCTTATTGGTGCCCCTATTATTTATGCCATACAAGGCGTAGGGTTGCTGAGATCTTATTCTCAGGTCGAGGAAATCATTTTAAAATTTTTGGTGTTTTAGAAAAATGCACAGGCCTTATGAAATACTTGTAAATCCCTAATATTTCCTTGACTTTCAATTTTAATTAATGTTTTTGCAAAAGATCCAATGATCCTGGGATTAAGGCTGGCCAAGAAAAGTTCCCTTGAAAGAAACCTGGATATGCATCGAAGTTTAATATATTTTCCAAGGCCATTTCCTCTCTGAGTGGATTCCCTTCTAAGTATTAGATTTGGGTTTTCGACATCCAGTGGTGGCATAAGACATCATCTATGTGTGTAGGCCAAATCTCATCCAACTAGATTACGTTTAAGCCATGTGTCTCACATCCAACATTAAGGAATTTAAGGTGTGGCAAGGGCATCAACTCTTATGGTAGGTCAGATGTGGTTGAGACTGAATTACTCTACTGAGGACGAGATACATCTAGGGATCTAGATGTGGGCAAGTGTATAAACCTTTTTGTTGATCATATTTATGGTGAGCTAGATATCATTTGGTGGGCCCTACACTAGATATATTTCACAAGGGATGGATCTGTAGATCCATGGGTTCACGAATGGTACGATTGAATACAATACTATAGTGTTGATTTTGCCACAAACTGGATATAATGTAAAACTACTGCAAAACATGAAAGGGAAGGACCAGGTGGGTCCTACACCCTATGTTGATGTGGTAAGTTCCATCGGGACCTGATTGTGGCTACGTGGATGCCTCGTAGGAACCCATGATGATGTGGACCCATATTGTGAAGATGTGGTGGTGCCACATGGTAGTACTAGGATGATTTAGACCCCACATTATGTTGACGTGGTGATGCCACGTGGGCTAGAATGGTGCTACATGGATGCCACGTGGCAACACCATGTTGACGCGGTATTTTCTGATTGGCTAAACATTAAAAGAGATCTCAATTCGAGAGTCACATTGAAATAAATTTTATATTTCCATAAAGCTCTTGATGAGTTGAATGTGATGGTGGTAATTTTTTTGAGTTTTGATGATAATGGAAAAATATGATTTTTGTAACCCCATTCATAATAGACCTTGGAGATTGGGTCAAATCAAGAGGTAACACCTCTCGCAGCTTGAGATAATACAAGGGAGTGGGAGGGGGGTGTTAAAGAGTTGTATCCAAGCCATGGTTCAACAATGGACCTAAAATAGCTTACACAAAAACAAAAAATTTAATATGACAACTCAATTATTATATATGTTGAATTTCTATTTATAGTTAATATGGTTACTAACCTTGATAGAATGTTGATATGTCTTTTTCTCTAACATATATAACTAACATGATTTGGATCTTGTGAACAATTTCAGATCAACATGCTTAGTACTGACAAACCAAGGCGATAAATTACTAAATTCATGTTAGATTTACCTAACAACTATGTGTGCATGATAACACATAAGAAGACACAAATTCTAGCAAGAAATAAAGGAATGCACAACAGAATGGTGCAATACAACACAAACAGATCCCAATGTAATAAGGAATCTGTTGGGAAGAGAACAGAGGAAAATTCCCCTAATTAGATGGATACCCTTAAGAGCATAAGGGTTAAATTGAGAAGTTGTAAGGTAGATAATGAAAACACAATGAAAGGATGTTCAAGGCTCAAGAAAAGCAAGTAGAAATAAATGCAGTGATTTTGCAGAGCTTTTCAAATCTACAAAGGAAAACACAACATGGACTTGGTGTCAACTATCTAGGTAGGTACAAATCCAAGAAAATCATATATGAAATAGGGAAGCATGGATTAGAGGCTAATAATGTAGAAGTAAGTAAGTCAAAGAAAAGACATATAGGTAATTGACGACATGTTGAGAGGAGGAACTCTAGTCATCACTCAAGAGAGAAAGATAAGTAGTCATGAGCATTTATTGGTGTTGCAACTAGGAGGAATTGCCAACAAAGGAGGAGTGAGAAAAACTTAATGCTGGAGGAGTTCAAGAAATAAAACCCCCCTAACTTTGATGGAGAGATTAAAAAGGTTGAGGAGGAAGAAACCGGCTATTGGGAATGAAAAAATACTTTAGAGTACATGACTACTTTGAAAATATGAAAGAAGGAGTCACCATTTTTAGCTTGAAGGGAAAGGTTGATATATGGTGGGAGGATTTAAGAAATTTCAAAGAAATTAGAGATAAAGTGCTATCACGGGGAAGGTTTAGGATATATTTTCGAGAGGAGTACTTCTCTGAGAGGTACTATGACAATAAGGATAAGGAATTCCATGAGCATAAACTAGGTAAGCTTACCACTTATGAGTACACTAACATATTTTTGGAGCTATTGAGGTATGTGTCGTACATCAGACATGAGAAGGCGAATATTCAAAGGTACCTTAGTGGATTATTGCAAGGTTACTAAGGCATAATTGAGTTTGATAAGCCAAGGAACCTTAAGGATACTATCTAAAAGGACAAATATTGCTACAAACATTCCATACATAAGGCCGAGTTTCAAACATAATGGAAAATGGTAGATAAGATTAAGTTCAAGGGAAAATCACCTAGACCCATAGGATTTAAGTAAGGAAGGAGAAATGTGAAGTTCAACCCTCCCACATAGGGGAATTTTAGTGCAAGGTTAGTACTTCCAGTAGAGACCAGCCCATTAGATCAACAAGTGAAGAGATCGAGGAGCCTAAGGGAAATCCATTGCAATATTGGGGATGTGGAGAGAACCACGCGCTGAAGGATTTCCCTCACCAAAAATGGAACAATAATAGGCTATACACTTTTCAAAAGGCAACAATGATGAATGTTGTGGCTCAGAGTGTGCCCTAAATTTATGTTGTATTCATAAACATGCAATATGATCATCAAGCATCGATGATCGAGATGGAAGGTGTAACGACCCTGGTGAAAAGTTCATGTAATAAAAGTTAATAAAGGCAAAATAAGACTACAGGTAAGGGACACGTATTCCAGGCTGAATTTTGGGCAAATATATCCTAGTGGGTGTCACTAGATGTGTGTTTTGGCTAAGGAAATTGGAAAAGGCTAAGGCAAAGGCATTAAAAGAAAAAAAGGCATTTTTGACACATTTATTTGTGAAAATAAAGGAAACTAGATGGAAAGGAGGTGAAAGGTCACAGGGTTCATGTGAGGAGGAAATTGAAGGAAAATAATGGAAAATGAAGAAAATAGAAGACACATTCATAAAAGGGCTTCTTAGGATTAGCTGGTAACCTTTTGTCAGTTTAAGTTTGGAACTCTCTCATTATTCTCTCTCTCTCTCTCTCTCTCACTCTCTTGGTCACTTAGAGTTTTCTTGGAGCAGTCTATTTTGGAGCAAGAAAAGGAAAAAGAAGCAAAGGAAAGGAAGGCAAGAAAGGAACAAGGAAAGAAAAATAGGATCAAGCAGCTTCAACGTGAATTCTTGCAGGTAACCTTTTGCATGTGTGATTTCCTAGCTAGTTGGACATGCATGGATTTTCATGTTGATGTATGGTTCTCTTACTGTCGGTGGCATGGTTTATCAAGTTATGACAATGGATTTCAGCCTAGCCTATCCTTTTTCAGATGTCATGGTATGTTGGGATGTTATTTTGCTATATGAGCTTTGGAATTGCTGGATGGATTTTAGAATCTGGGGCGGAGGTGGTCTCAAGGTTCATTGCCAAAGGCCTAGAAATCTCTTGAACGATTTTGGTAGGATACATGGTAAAGCCTGAGGGAGCAGTCTTAGTTTAGGGCCTAGTTATCTGGGTTTGGATTGCGGTAAATCTTGAGAGACAAGGAGATGGAAAATTCCTCAAGGATAATGATGGATTCCATATGGCATTCCAAGTTCTATTAGGTTGTGATCGGAGCACCGGTTTTTGTGTGATCACTGTTTGATGAGATGGAGGTGGTTTAACCTTTGGATTCCCTTGGTTTTTCTTGGATTAGTTGTTCTATGATATCCCAAATTCATGCTTGGAATATGGCACAGGGGTGACTGGCTGAAAGAGAGATTTGTTTCAGCCATGTCTATGGTCAGGTGGTACATGGAAGTCCTGAACTTGGTTGGATTTTCCTATGAGTAATAAAAGCTAAGTTCTCTTACTTTTCATTGATTTATATGTGGATTAATGGCTGTCATATCTCTGATATTTATATGGTTTTATGCTGGTTATAAGCATTGTTGAATGACTGGTTTATGTCATGGTTATTTCATATGTTTACTTGTAATTATTAAATGGATTGATACAAGACCTAATTGATGATGTAGTAGTTCAATGGAGAAGGAGGTGATCCTTCGGGTTATGTTTCATAAGTTATTTCAGTCAATTATGCTTTGTCTTGTATCCTAAACCTTTAGGTTACATTGATGCCAAGTGTTTGACATAATGTTAGTCCTGGTTGGGGATGCTTAGGCCTAGTCCTAAGGGTGATTTTTGATTGATCAACATTTTTATTATGTATTTAATGAATTCTAGAAGTTACAACAAGTTCTGGGAAGAGGCCGATATTCTGGGCTACAAAAGGCTTAAATCCCAGGGTCGCTGGCACATAACTAGCAATTTTGGTCCATAGTGGCTAGTAGGCAGGCTTGTGAGAGAAAATTTGGGTTTTTGGTCACTCCCTTGCCCATAGCATGAGAGTGACTATGGCCTAAGAGCTACAGAATAGCAGTGAGACCCAGGGATAGACTGTCTGAGTGGCTGACTTATCTCCTGAGGGTTCTGTTGATGATGTTGTAGGACTGTATGTGATGTTCCATCGTTTCCACTTCCTTAAGGAGGCATAGGAGGTAGAATATGATTGTAGTAGCATCTCTCCTCATGTTTACCCCTATTGGCATGGTTACTTTGGGTAGACCTTGGAGGGGGTGTTGTAGATTGGTATCAGAGCATGGTTGTGCTCTATTTGGGTCATATCTGGTGCTACAGATATGGTTGAATGTGTTGGTGATGCATGCATGTCAGTTTCATGTGTGGATCTTACATTTGTGTTCCATGTGCTTGTTGCGTTGAATCGTATTGATCATGGTAGTAGTAAGGTTATCATGAGGAAGTTGATGTCAATTTTATGGAATGCATCATCATGAGTATATGACTGGTTATACAACTATATGCAACTTGATTACATCCTTGTACATTGGGTTGCATTCTTGGTTATTTGATTGCATGCATCAGTCTTGTAGTTTGATTACAAGAATTGATCGCTTATGCTTGACTATATGCGATTATGCGTATGTGTTGATTAGGCATTACTTATGCAGGTGGATAGTTGCATGAGGCAATGTGTATACTAGAGTAATGGTTGTTGTCATGCATGAGGTCATAGCATGCATTGTTGATATGGACTTGCATTGATGTTTGGACCCTAGTTAGTATGATGGTTATGCATTGATGCACTTATTGATATATGTCTATATGTTATTATGGTTATGTTGTACATTCATTATGTTGATTTGATGTTCTTGCAAACAAGGTATCCTCCCTGAGTTATGATAAGGTACGTTGATTTATGGTGATTTGGTTTAGCTGACATAGTATGCCTTGCAGGAAAGTGATTAGATGGCTAGCAAGGTGGTAGACTACATAGAATCTCCCTGTGCATTAGATGGACAGTGTGGTGTGGGGCACTCTTATCACTTGGTAGACACACTGAGAGGCTTGCCGGAAGAAATAAGGAGTTGCAAAGCAGACAATGAAAAAATTATGGAGGCACAAGAGAAACAAGAAGAGGTGAATGAGATATTACTTCAGAGTTTGTCATATTTGCAGCAACAAGGACCTCCTCGGATCAGCCATGGACATGAGGATAGAACTAATGGGGCATATGGAAGTAGGTGTCATAGTAGAAATAGGTCAGATAGATCTGACACTATCATAGATGGCAAGATGTTGGACACTTTGGATAGGAGGGGTGATAGACACATGTATTACTCTAGTTCTGGTTCTAATAGACATTAGGATTGTCATCGTTATCATCTGTGCAAGATGAATGATAGGGGATACTTTCCAGATGAGTTCAAGAAAGCAAATCCACCTACCTTTGATGGAGAGATGAAGAAATCACAAGATGTAGAGGTTTGGTTTCTTGGCATTAGGAAATTCTTTAGATTGCATTATTACTTAGAAAACATGAAATCAAGGATAGCCCTTTCAGTCTCAAAGGTAAAGCGGATATTTGGTGGGAAGACATGAAGAATGTCAAGGACATACATGAGGATGGTTGACTTGGAATGAATTTGAAAGACTCTTCAAGAAGAAGTACTTGTCTGAGAGGTATTATGATGGCATAGTTAAGGAGATTTATGAGTTGCAGATGGGTTCTATGAAAAATGAGGAGTATACTAGTAGATTTTTGGAGCTGTTGAGATATGTGCCTTACCTCAAAGAGGAGAAGGCCAAGGTTCAGAGATTCATCAATGGACTTCCAGTTGCATAAAAAGACCAGATTGAGTTCGATGAGCCTAGATCGTTGGAGGAGGCCATCCGAAAGTTGAAGAATTTTTATGAGAAGTCGAAGCGAAAAGTTGAGCCAAAACATGACTTGAAAAGAAATGACAAAGCTAAAGGAAAATAGCCATCAAAGCAAGGAAGACCTCAAGATGCAAGTGAGAAAGATAATGCAGTTCCTTACAAAAGATTCAATACATATGAGAAGGGACATGGAGAGAAGCAGGCTAGAGGTGGTGGTAGGGAACCATTACATTGTTGGCTGTGGTAAGGATCATTGTAAGAGGGGTTGTTCACAGTATCAGACTGGTGGTAGACCCCATATCTACAATTCTCTAGAGGCACATATAGTTGGTGATGTTGGCCATAACATTCCTTTGATTTATGCAGCTGTGGACAATAGGCAGGCAAATCATCAGGCATCGATCATTGAGATGGACAGTAAGCTTTGTGATCAAGTTGTTTCTATTTTGATTGATCCTAGATATAACTATAGTTATATTAATCCTGACCTGGTGGATAAGTGTGGTTTGAGAAAAGAAGTGCATGCAAAATCTTGGTTGGTACAGTTGGCTACTGGTACAAAGAAGTGAGTTCACCATTGGGTAAGAGCTTGTGCATTTGAGCTAAATGGTATGCATACAACAACGCATTTGAATGTATTTCCATTGGGTTCGTAAAGTATGATTTTGGGTATGGATTGTCTATACCTTCACAGAACCAAAGTGGATTACTTCAACAAGGCCATTGAGTGTGTGGATGATAGTGGAGAAAATAGGACCTTGCAGGGAAAGAAGAAGCCTACATCAATGAGGATGGTTACCGCTATATAGGCTAAGCGTAGTTAAAAAAAAGGTTGTGTGGTGTTTGTAGTACACATTTCCAATGACAAGGGTAAGGAGGTTGAGGATGCATATGTGTTAAGCAGGTACCATTTTTGGAGCAGTTTCAGGATGTATTCCTTGAGGACATTATAGAGTTTCCACCTCACAAGGAGGTAGACTCTTCTATTGAGTTAGTTCCAGGGGCAACTCCAACATCGAAAGAACATTACAAGATGAGCACACCTGAGTTGGTAGAGTTGAAGTTGTAGCTAAAGGAAATGTTGGACAAAGGATACATCAAACCCAATGTATCGCCTTGGGGTGCACTAGTGTTGTTCGTAAAGAAGAAAGATGGTACTCTCAGATTGTGCATTGATTACATGCAGTTGAATAAGATAACGATCAAGAACATGTACCCATTGTCGATGATTGATGATTTGTTTGATCAGGTAAAGAGAGCATCATTGTTCTCTAAGATTGATTTGAGATCGGGATACCATCAGGTATGCATCAAGGAAGAGGATATCTTCAATACTGCGTTCAGGACGAGGTATGGGAATTATGAGTTTTTTGTTGTTCCATTCAGTTTGACTAATGCTTCAGCTACATTCATGTGTTTGATGAATAGTGTGTTGCATCCTTATTTGGATAAGTTTTTTATTGTATTCATTGATGACATACTGGTATATCTAGGAATGAGGAAGAACATGCCGAAAATTTAGAAGCAATGTTGAGTTTGCTAAGAGAGCATCAGTTGTAAGCTAAACTTAGCAAGTGTAGCTTATGTCAGACTGAGGGACATTACTTGGGACATGTTGTCTCCAAGGAAGGCATAACAATAGTTCTAGAAAAGATAAGGGCTATCATGGAATAGGCAGCTCTTAAGAATGTAGATGAGGTGAGATCATTTATGGGATTGGCAGGTTACTACAGGAGGTTCATCAAGAACTTCTTAGGCATTGCATATCCTATCACATCATTGCAGCAGAAAGGTAAGAAGTTTGAATGGAAGAAGAACATGAGGCTAGTTTTGAGCAGCTTAAGCAATTGTTGACACATGCACTAGTGCTAAAGATTGCAGATCCAGACAAGGAGTTTGTAGTGCGTAAATATGCTTGTAAGAGAGGACTTGGTGGTGTTCTCATGAAAGAAGGAAATGTAGTGTTCTACAAGTCATGAAAACTGAATTAGCATGAGAAAAACTATTGGACACATGATCTTGAGCTAAAAGTGATCATACATGCATTGAAGAATGGAGACACTATATTCTAGGAAAGAGGTTTACATTGATGAGTGATCACATTGGGTTGAGGTATTTATTTGAACAACTGAATCTAAATGCCAGGCAAGCTAGATGGTTGGCTACCCTTAGTGAGTTTGACTTCAAGATCAGATACATCAAAGGGAAGGAGAACTAGGTTGCAAATGCTCTTTGTAGGAAGGTACAAGTATATCATATAGTAGCTCTAAGCTCCTATGGGACAAAGTTACAGGATAGGATCTCGCTGGAAGGACAACATGATGACAAATACATGGAGATCATGCACAAGTCACAACATAGTACATGCACAAGTACGTGTTTAGGTGTAGGTATAGGTACAGGGGATCAAGATGCAGAATTTATGTGCCAAATTGCAGTGAGCTCAAGAAGGTTATCTTGAGGGAGTTTCATGTGAAACTGTATTCGGGTCATCGAGGATATCAAAATTCATTGATAGTGGTGAAGAAGTTTTTCTATGGGCCGAATTTGAAGAAGAAAGTGGTTGAGTTCATGGCTAGATGTTTAGACTGTTAGTAGGTAAAGCCAGAATGCAAGCATCCAGGTGGTCTAGTACAACTTATTGCGATTCCATAATGGAAATGATAGGTCATTTCAATGGATTTCATCACAAGTCTTCTGAGGAAAATAAGGCAACATGATTCGATTATGGTTGTGGTTGACAAGATGAGCAAGGTAGCTTACTTCATTCCGGTGAAGACTACATATTCAGTCAGTGAGGTAGCACAAGTGTTCATCGGAGAGATAGTGAGACTACATGGTGTTACAAAGAAGATTGTGTATGACAGGGATGCAAAGTTCACTTCCAAGTTTTGGAAGGAGCTATTTGTAGGCTTGGGTACATAGTTGGCCTTTAGTACAACTTATCATTCCCAGACAGATGGTTAGACAGAGAGGGTCAACTGGATTTTATAGGATATGTTGAGGATGTACGTGATGCACCAGCGGAGGAAATGGGAGGAGTATATTCCATTGGTGGAGTTTTCATACAATAATGGTTATCTGGAGTCATTGAGGATGAGTCCTTTCAAGGCATTGTATGGATGGAGTTGTAACACTCCCATCAGTTGGAACGATCCAGTGAATAGGGTGCTTATTGGACCATACATGTTGATAGACAAGGAGCAAGAATCTAAAGGCGGCACAAGATAGACAGAAGAGTTATACAGATCAACACAGAGTTTTCAAAGAGTTTTAGGTTGGGGAGCATGTGTATTTGCGCATCAAGCCCAAGAAAAGATCTTTGAGGATTGGTTCATGTGTCAAGTTGGCACCACGGTATTGCGGGCCTTTTGAGATCCTTGAGAGGATTGGACCAGTGGCATATCAACTTGCACTGGCTGCAACAGAGAAATTCCATGATGTTTTCCATATTTCATTGATTAAGAAGTATATAAAGGATGTTGATCATGTTATTGATTGGTTTGTATTGCAGGTGGAGTAAGAAGGAGAGTTCCAGCCAAAGCCTCAATGTATATTGCAATAGAAAAACATCATGCTAGGAACATATCCATAGAACAAGTTAAAGTGCAGTGGAATCACTTTGGGCCTAAAGAAGCTACATGGGAGATGGTGGATTAGATGCAGGCCATATATCCTTCATTGTTTGCTGGTTGAGGCAAAGCAATTTTGGTTTGATGTTGGTTTATGTTTGGCATATGTTTTTTTGATGTTTTGATATTTGTATATGTATATCTATATGGATGTAAATACCTCTATGATCTAAGTTATAAAGCTCCAATAAGCGGTATGGTTATTATCTTGTCATGTTGTCATGATGTTTTGCTTTTGAATAGGTTCTTCATTGTAAATACTGCAATGAGCTAAGCTATAAAGCTCCATGGGAAGTATGTTTTCTTTTCAGCAGTGTTTCTAAGGTCTTGGTGTGGTTTAACATCGAGGATGGTGTTCCCCAAGGGGGAGGGTTCTGTAACAACCCCGGTGAAAAGTTCATGTAATAAAAGTTAATAAAGGAAAAATAAGATCACGGGTAAGAGACACATATTCCAAGATGAATGTTGGGAAAATATATCCTAGTGGGCATCACTAGATGTGTGTTTTGGCTAAGGAAATTGGCAAAGGCTAAGGCAAAGGCATTAAAAGGAAAAAGGATATTTTTGACACATTTATTTATGAAAATAAAGGAGATTAGAAGGAAAAGGAGGTGGAAGGTCACATGTTGCAAGTGAGGAGGAAATTGAAGGAAAATAATGGAAAATGAAGAAAATAGAGGCCTCATTCATAAAAAGGCCTCTGAGGGCCAGTTGGTAACCTTTTGTCAGTTCAAGTTTGGAGCTCTCTCATTATTATCTCTCTCTCTCTCACTCTCTTGGTCACTTAGAGTTTTCTTGGAGCACTCTAGTTTGGAGCAAGAAAAGGAAAATAAACCAAAGGAAAGGAAGATAAGCAAGGAATAATGAAATAAAAGTAGGATCAAGCAACTTCAACAAGAATACTTGCATGTAATCTTTTGCGTGTGTGATTTCCTAGCTATTTTGGACATGCATGGTTTTTCATTGGTTTATGGTTCTCTTTTTGTCGGTGGCATGGTTTGCCAGGTTATGATAGTGGATTTTAGCCTAGCCTAGCCTTTTTCTGGATGGCATGGTATGTTGGGATGTTATTTCAGTCTTTGAGCTTTGGAGTTTCCGGATGGATTTCAGAATCTGGGGTGGAGGTGGTCTCAAGGTTCATTCCCAAAGGCCTAGGAATGCCGGAATCCCTTGACCGGTTTGGTGGGATACATGGTAAAGCCTGAGGGAGCAGTCTTGGTTTAGGGCCCAGTGATCCGGGTTTGGATTGCGGTAAAGCCTAAGAGACAAGGAGATGGAAAATTCCTCAAGGATAGCAATGGATTCCGGATGGCATTCGAAGTTCTATTCGGTTATGATTAGATCATCAGTTTTGGTGTGATCATGGTTTGGTGGGGGTGGAGGTGGTTTAACCTCTGGATTCCCTTAGTTGTTCTTGGATTGGTTGTTCTATAAGATCCCACATTCATGGTTGGAATATGGCATGAGGGTGACTGGTTGAAAGAGAGATTTGGTTCAACCATGTCTATGGTCAGGTGGTACGTGGAAGTCCCGAACCTGGTTAGATTTTCCTACGAGTAATAAAAGCTAATTTCTCTTACTTTTGCACTGATTTATACGTGGATTTAATGGCTGTCATATCTATGATATTTATATTGTTTTATGCTGGTTATAAGTGTGGTTGAATGAATGGTTTATGTTATGGTTATTCATTTATTTACTTGTAACTATTAAATGAATGGATGCAATACCTAATTGATGATGTAGTAGTTCAATGGAGAAGGAGGTGATCCTTCTGGTTATGTTTCATAAGTTGTTTTAGTCATTTATGCTTTGTCTTGTATCCTAGACCTGTAGGTTGCATTGATGCCAAGTGTTTGATAGAATGTCAATCCTAGTTGGGGATGCTTAGGCCTAGTCTTGAGGGTGATTTTTGATTGATCAACATTGTTATTATGTTTTTAATGAATTCTGGAAGTTACAACAAGTTCTGGGCAGAGGCCAGGATTCTGGGCTAGAAAAGTGGCTTAAATCCTGGGGTTGCTGGCACAAAACTAGCAATTTTGGTCCACAGTCGCTGGCAGGCAAGCCTGTGAGAGCAACTTTGGGTTGTTGGTCACTTCCTTGCCCATATCATGAGAGCGACTATAGCCTAAGAGCTACAAAATTATAGTGGGACTAGGGATAGGTTGTTTGAGTGGCTAACTTGTCTCTCGAGGGTTCTGTTGATGATGTTGGATGATTGTATGTGATGTTCCATCGATTCCACTTCCTTAAGGTGACATAGGAGGTCAGATATGATTGTAGTAGAATCTCTCCTCATGTTTACCCCGGTTGGCATGGTTACTTTGGGTTGACCTGGGAGGGGGTGTTACAGAAGGTATGATCATCAACCAACATGTTTCAATTCTAATTGATTCAAGTTCTCATTTTAGTTATGTTAGCCCAAGGGTTGCATAGATGCGTGACCTGCAAAGAAAGATCCATGAAAATTACCGCCAGAAACAAAAATAGGGTAACAAAGTTAATAGAATCATGCCCCTTCAAGTTATGTGGCATGCCCACAATAACTATCTTCAATCTATTATCATTTGGTTCATATGGAATTTTAATCGGTATGGAATGGCTAGAATTCCACAAAACTAAAGTGAATTTCCATAATAAATCATTGGAGTGCCTGAACAATGAAGGTAAGGAAATAATGCTATAGGCATTGAGGAAGCCTATTTATTTTATGCAAGTCTCAGCACTATAGGTGAAGAGGTGTATTAGAATGGGGTGTTTTTTTTGTTTATGGTAGAAGTGACCAAGTTTCAAGAGTTCAACAATTCTAGAAAAGAAGATCATCCTATCTTAAAGAAATTTAGCAATGTGTTTCTAAAAGATGTTCCAAGATTGCCTCCAAGGAGAGAAATTGATTTCTCCATTGAGTTGATTCTTCGGTCTCAAATGCCCCATATCACATGAGCACGCCTGAACTAGTGGAGCTAAAGTTACAATGAAATAAATGTTGTAAAAAGAGTATATTAGATCCAACATGTCGCCTTGGGGAGCCCCAATGCTATTTGTGAAGAATAAGTATGACATGCTGCAACTATGTATTTATTATCAACATTTGAATAAAGCCACATTGAATAACAAGTATCCACTGCCCAAGATTGATGACTCATTTGATCAGTTGAAACGGGTTGTGATATTTTGAAAATAGATTTGAAGTTTTCTTACCATCAGGTTGGAATCAAGGATGAAGACATCCACAAGACAACCTTTAAGACGAGATATGGACACTATGAGTTTGTGGTGGTGCCATTTGGGCTTATTAACACCGCCACCACATTTATGCATCTGATGAAAAATGTCCTCAACCCATATTTGGAAAATTTTGTATTGGTATTTGTAGATGACATCTTGGTCTCCTAAAAAACCAGAGAAGAACATGAAGAACATTTGAAAGTGGTATTCCAGTTGCTAAGAGAGCACAAGCTCTATGCCAATTTCAATAAATGTGATTTCTTCCAATCACAATTTTGGTACTTGGGACACATTGTCTCCAGGGAAGGAGTGCAAATGGATCCCATGAAGATCAAGACCATCATGGAGTGTCTCACTACTCATAATATTATAGAAGTTAGATCTTTCATGGGATTGGCCACATATTACCAGTAATTCGTTTGATATTTCTCAAATATTAGGCACCCAATCACATATTTATAAAATAATGGGATGAAATTTCAATGGACATAATAGTGCACAACTAGTTTCGAGAAACTCACGCATTTTCTCACACATGCACCTATCTTGAGAATAATTGATCCAAAGAAAGGTTTCTTAGTTTGCACAAATGTTTGCAAGGAGGGATTAGGTGGAGTCCTAATGTAAGAGGGACATGTGATTTGCTATGAATATATAAAACTAAATAAACATGAGAAGAACTACATTATTCATGAATTGGAGCTTGGAGTGATTGTGCACACATTGAAGATGTGGAGGAACTACTTACTTGGGTGGAAGTTTGTTTTCATGTTAGACCATGGAGGGATGAGATACATGTTTGACCAACCCAATTTAAATGCAACACAAGCAAGATGGTTTCTTTGATCAACGAGTTTTACTTTGAGATAAAGCACACTAAAGGCAATGAGAACAAAGTAGAAACTACACTTAGTATAAGTTTACTTTTCGTTCACTTGGCAACCATGAGCACTTGTGAAGTTGAGATCAATGAAAGAATCAAAGTGGAATTGATACATGATGAACATTTCTAGCATGTGAAGGATTTCTTACAACAAGAAACAAGGGGAACAATAAAAAAGGATGACAACCCCACTGCTAATGGTATGTTGTTGTTTAAATATATATGGTATGTACCCTATCTGACCCACTTGAAGAGGCTCATAATGGATGAGTTCCATAAAATGCCTTACTTTGGTCATTCCAGCTATCAGAAAATGATGACAACCATAAATAAATCGTACTACTAGCTAGGGATGAAGAACAAAGTTGCTGAGTACATTGTCAGGAGTTTGGAATTCCAACAAATCAAAGTATAATGCAGACACCCAATAATATTGCTACAACTAGTCCCAATCCCTGAGTGGAAATTGGAAGTCATATCTATGGACTTCTTTATCGGATTACTAAAGACAACCAAAAACATGATGTCCTCATGGTGGTAGTGGGAAAATTGAGTAAATTAGCCCATTTTATGGCTATTAATTCCACCCACAAGGCCATCAACATAACTCATATTTTCATGAAGGAAATATTCATATTGCATGGCATACCTAAGAAGATCATATCAGATTGGGATGCATAGTTCACTTCTAATTTTTGGAAGGAATTGTTTTCTAGTTTTGAAACCCATCTAGCTTTTAGTACAATATGTCATCCTTAGAAACAAGGTCAAACATAAAGGATAAATCAATTTTTGGAGGACATGTTGAGGATGTATGTAATGCATCAACCAAAGAGGTGGGAGGAGTTCCCAAAGAGGTGGGAGGAGTTTGCATATAACAATGGGTACCAAGAGCCATTGAAGATGAACCTTTAGAGGAATTCTATGGTAGGAAATGAAACAATCCCATTAGCTAGGATAAAACAATAAATAAAGTTTTCCTTGGACCTAACATGCTAAAGGAAATGGAGCAAGAATTAATTAATATCTAGAAAAAATAAAAAGCAATCGATGATAGGAAAAAAGAGCTATGCAAACCAACAAAGAATTAAAAAAGAATTCTATCTCGAAGATCATGTGTATCTCTATATCAAACCAAGAAAGATCTCACTAAAAGTGGGGTCTTGTGCTAAATTAGTGTCAGATTTTGTGGAACACTTCAAATATTGGAAAGAGTGGGAAAAGTAGCTTACAGACTGTCCTTACCACCTATAATAAAAGCACATGATGTATTTCACATTTCTTTTCTTAAAAAGTATGTACATGACACTAATCATGTAATTGATTGGTTTGTGATATACATGGAATCTAAGGGATAATTCCACCCAACACAACTATGCATCCTAAACCGGAGACAAATTGTGCCTGAAAATCAAGTAATAAAGCAAATCAAGGTGCAACAGAAGAACCTTTGAAGCAAATGAAGCAACCTAGGAAGATGCTGAATAAATAAGGGTGTTATACTTGTTTTTGTTTAATGTGTAAGCGAATGTAAGAGTTGTGATTATAAAGCTCAATTTTGTTCTTTTTCTTTCTAGTTATAGAACACAAAGGATGGTTTTCCTTTAAGGGTGTGGGGTTTGTAACAAACCTTCTGTTTACCCATATGTTTTTATATGTGATAATAATTGTGAAACCCATTCTAGAAGCCATCACTGGTAGGGGAAAATCTAGTAAATGGAAAATAATAAAAATGTGAAACATTTGCTTGAAGGGAGGGACACATGGATCCATGTCCGAGGGAGAGTGGAGAAGTGAGAATGATGTAATCACCCTCAGTGATAAACGAGGTGACATAACATATCAAGGTGCCACCTAAAACATAGAAAATATGTGATTAGACAAGGGAAAGGATTATTTGGAGGTACAAGAAGATGTAGGAGGAGGAAAATGCAAGAGAGATATAGGGAGATATTAGTAGAGAGAGAGAGCATGATGTGACTAGAGAGAGGATCTCCTTGGAAACTAAGCATGGAGCGATGCTGGAGTTGAGACTAAGCCTAGTGCTCTAGAATTGGGGTGTTTTCCATTGCATTGATGTTTCAAGGGCATTGAATTGTGTGTGTATATGCTTGATCAGTTAGTAGGATTCTTAGTGAATGATATAATCACTATGGTGCTCACTAATTGTTAACGATCTAGACAGTGAAATATGAGTCATTGTGGTTCTTACTAGAGAGAGTTGTTAACCACCTGAACAAAGGACTACAAACCCTTGTGGTGCTTTCTATGAAAAAGAAACTAAGAGATAACCTAGACAATGGATTCAACCTCCTAGACTAAGCAAAGCCCTATATTTACCTTGGGAAAATCCCTATGACTACACTTAGAGGAGTAAGTGAGTCACTATGGTGTTTAATCCCTGAGGGAAATTGAGAGAACACTTAGATAGTGGACTCAATATATTGAGTTCTTACCAAGATTTTGATGTGAATTCCCTGAGTAAGAAGTCCCCTCAAAATTGGATCCAGCTCAAGGGTGTGCAACAACATGAAAGGTTGTAGTGTAGATGGCTTATGGTTGGATGGCGAGTTGAAGTCCCTCTTTCAATTTCCAACTAATCAAACTCACTTAGATAAATATAATGATTATGCATGCTTGATTTAAGGATGATGAATATGCTTGTCATGTTATGTTATTGGTTGATGCATGGTTTTTTACGATTCATGAAGGAATTCATGAATAATTGTATATTAATGGTTGATAAGCTATCTTAATTGTCCATGGTGCTAAGGAATGCCTGAATGATGTGATGATCTTTGGGTTTATTCACACTCATATATTGTTGTAACTTAGAAGTGTAATTACTTGTATTAACTTGAGATTCATTGTGAAAAAATGACATATAATACTTATAAATCATCACACAAACGTTGCATGCCTCCTTCCTAAGAAACAAATAAATCCTAATTCACTGATAAATTATCTGACCTACAACAAACCTTAGATTAGGTTGCCTTGAACATTTCATTTTGTACATTGTTGAATCGTATTCAAAAGGCCTATGGATCCCTATTCTTCCTTTACTTATGATTTGGTGTATTTAGGTCTTACTAGTACCCTTATTATTCATGCTAAATGGGGCGTAGGGCTTTTGAGAGCTTATGCTCAGGATGATGAAATAATTTTCATAGATTTCGTGTTCTAAGAATATGCCTCGGGCTTACGAAATATTTGTAAATCTACCATATTTTCTTGAATTTCCTTTTTCTTTAACGTTTCTACAAAATATCTAGTGATCCAGGGTCCAAGGACAACTAAACAAAGTTCCCTTCAGTGCGACCCAAATATGCATTGGGGCTAGATATATTTTCCAAGGCCATTTTGTATATGGGTGGATTCCATTCTAAATATTAGATTTAAACTTCTAACATCCAATGGTGGAAAAGGCCATCTCCTATGTGTGTAGGCCAAATCCAATCTAGCTAGTTTACCTTTAAGCCACATAACCCACGCCCGAGATCTAGGAATTTGGAGCGTGGTGAGGGCACCAACTCTTGTGGTAGGTCTACTGTAGTTGAGGCTGGATTACTCCACTAAGGACGGGTTACATCAAGGGATTCAGATGTGGATGAGGGTGCAAAAATTTGTGTGGGATAGATTTATGATGAGCCTAATATCATTTGATGGGTCCTACTGTTACAAGTCTATTAGGGAACATGACTCTCGATAATCAGATTAATGTAAACAAGGTCTATCAAACCCTAATTTAGTTGCTACATGTCCTAGACATGCCACCTCATTGAGTGCTTTCTTCCATGAGAGTTTCCTAACTTCAAACCCTGCTGAAGTTCTTCCTTGGGTCACCAGCGCACCCCTGGTCAGGGGTAAGTGCTCTGCAGAGCAGGTAGCCCCATTCAAGGCTGCGTTTCAGAGCACCTAAGCCCACTCAAGCCTGTAGTGGGCAAGAATCCTCGAAATATTCATTGGATCCTGAGTATATTCCTTCTTTCTAGAGCCTTCTAGAAGGAACCCAACTCCTATCCTATCAAGATGAAGCTCGACTTAGGATAGCCTTGGATCATCTAATCCTCTATCCTCTCATTACTTTGAACATGGAAACTAATCATCCAATTATGGAAAACCATTCAATGCCATATTAATGACAAAACCACTTGCATTCATCTATAATTGGCCTCCCATCATAGAGCCAAGGGGGCTTGGATAATATAGAGAAATATTGTTGGTTTAGAGACTTGAAATCATTGTCAAAGTAATGTTATGTTGCTGGATTGATGTTGCTATTGGTGTGATGAGGGCTTGGACTAAGCTAGACGAGTGACATGAGATCAAACCACATTGGGTGTAACTTCTCCTTCTATCAATCAATAAAGTTGTTTGTTCCTTTTCCTATACTTTTGTGTATATCTATGATGAATGTATGTTCAAATGTTGTCGATTCCATTTGTTTACAATAAATAGATCATATGATTTGATTGTTGTAGTCTTCTGTTTATGTTGGTAGGTACCAATTGAGTGAATTTAGTTTGAGTGGGAGCGACGGGAGCAACTCAAAGGAGATCAAAGGAAGCGAAGGATCACAAGTGGGTTCTTTTATCTTATCTGTTTATTGTAGGAAAAGATTAAACATCTTTACTGTAGTTGTTCTAAGTGTAACTATCCACTTAGGGAAGATATACTTATCCGTAGGTATAAATTCCATATAACCAATTGGTGACCATACTGGGGAATAACCATCATTCCTGATAGTTATCCCTTGTCTTAGCAGCACCAGTAGACTTTGCTTGAGTTCATTTACCCATATTCAGTCATTTTGAAGCTTGTTTGGTCAAAATGTGTGCTTATTTGTGTGTTGATAGTGCTCTCTGGCATCAACGCATTGTTGTTCTTGACACAATGCTCTGCAGAGCAGCCTTAGCCTAGAGACAGTGCTCTGCAACGCACTGTCTCCCACTTAGGGCTACGCTGGTCCCTGTCAAGCTAAAAACCCATATTTTTGCTTGATTTTTTCCAAACTGTTTAACATCTTGTTTGTTGAATAGTCAATGTTTATCTGTCTTTGAAGTCCAAATTAGAATTTCTTTTCCTTACCCACTTTGGCTTTGTTTGTTCAATGTTTCATTATGTTTTCTTTGTCATTGTCGAATCAATCCTAAAGTTAGATTACATTGATTAGTATTTACTTTTCTGAAAAAGAATTGTCGTAAAGTCTTCATTTCTTTGAAAAATAAATTGTCGTAAAGTCTTCGTTTCTTGTGAAAAACATTGATTGATCGTTTGTGCATTTAGTTTCTTTATGTTAATCTAAACATTAAAGGAATGAAAAGAAAAACATGCATAATGCATTTAGAAGTTTGTGTGTGCTTGTAGGAATGGTACATGGAAACTTGCATTAGATGTGCTCTATGCTCTTTGTTTAAAGATTTTGATTTCTTTATCCATTTTAGTTATAGTTTTCATTGTTTAAATCAAATGAAAAGAATGTTTCCCATCTTAGTTGCATTCTAGGGGTTTTAGAAACATCACGCGGTGAACCTGAAAGGAAAACTTTTAAACAAGATCAACTAAAATTTATCTTAATTAACCTAAAGGAGCATTGTAACTTAACGCATAACATTTAGAGGTCTAGGCTAGAGACGTGTTCTGGCATCGTTAAACATAGTAGTTGTCGCTAACAGTCTACGATACATTCTAAGTGTGATACCTCATTCCACGTACGTAAGTATATCGTAGCTCGTCCACGTACTTTTGGGTATATCGGGTGGTGTTATAGTACGAAAAGTATAAGGGAATTCTCTCACTATGGGGTTTCGCATTAAACATAGCTAACACGGATTGGGCCTCCACGTACTTTCAGGTATATTTGGGAGGACTACATTAGGTTTCTATCTATCCATAGGTAACTAAGTCGGCCGCATTGTATACAGTGATACACTGAAAACAACTTTCAGGGAGATTACCTGACATATGTTAAGTCCTTGGCTCCTCCAAGGCGGTATATTGAAGTTCAAAATTACTTGGTAATTCTTTTGCCTAGATTACCCTTTTTTTGTTTATATATTTTTATAATAAAATCAATCAACAATCGTGGAAGAAAATCAACCTTTACCTCATCGTTCTCATAGGACAACGCGTAAAATGCCTTTACCACCTAAAGCTACACCTAGTCGGCGAAAGCAGTCTTTTTTAACTGAGTCCTGTACATCACAAACTTTTGGTTCTTCATCTGATTTACTAGAGTCACCTATACCGGTACGTATTGTGATTTCAGTTACTCCTACTATTACTGGCTTATCTGATACTGAAGTGGAACCTTTACAGTTACCTAAGGACACTAAAAGTGAACTTAGTGAAATGGTAATTGAAGTTGTCCAACAAGAAGTTGATCCTCAACCAGAAGTTGTTCAAGAAATTCATCCTGAACCCGTTGTTCTTTTACTATAACACTTGGATTCCGAAGTTGAACAAGTAGAAGCTATTCCCATACCAGAAGATGATCGACCGATTTATCCTCAAACATCTGTAACTATTGAGACTTCTCCTTTACCGCATATTGAAACATCGAAAATTTATTGCGGACTTGGCGGTGAAATCCTTCCACCCAATTTGATTGCTATTGAAGAGGAATTTCAAGAAGAAACTTCACCTAGAACTCCGACTCGTTTTGGATCAGGGCTTTATCTTTATCCTTCTTTTCCCCGGTTAACTTATAATGCTCCTTTTTATCCTGTTTACTTTCAAACTCTCGTAGATTTATTAGGATATTTATTGGGTCATCTGACTATGGCTGAAACAACATCCCAAACTGTATCATCTGTTACAGTTGCGACAACATCTACTGTCACTACTTCTTCGATGTTTACCACAACACCTGAGTCACATCTGTATGGTGGTCTGTCCATCCCACTGGGTTACCAATCATTATCTAGAACTCACTCCGATGTTTCTTCTAGTCCATGGTCTTCACCCATGTCGTCCACAAGAATTTTACTTGGTTCTTCACTTACGGATACTAAACAGTTTGATCCATCAAGTCAATATCAAGCTAGTCCATCTGGTTATCGCCCAATGTATCCACTTAACACTGGGTTACCTCCAAATGGAGAACAATATGTCAAATATTCTTATTCTCCATACTCTGGGGGGTCACCATATGGTAGTATACCGTCATCTTTAGGTCCAACTTATTATGGAATGACTTTTTGTCAATGGCAGCCTACAATGCCTATTCAACCAAGGCTTGTGTATTCATCACAACCAATACAACCTATTTCATCCATACCTACTACGCCTATCGTTATGACTTTACCACAGTCACAAGATTAGTTGATTGTATCTCAACCTTTGCAAGCTGATCCTTCAACCTCTTACCCTCAATTTTCAGGTCTACAGACTCAGTCTTCTCAGGCCATTTTACAACAACCATTTGTGTCTGAAATCCAACAACCTTAGGCTAGTTTACCATTAATTGGGATGACTCAGACTTATACTGGTCCAATTTATCCACAACCTGGTCAAACTTATACTGGTGGGAAACGACCGTTATATCAATAACCATGGCAACCACAATACCAACAACAACAATTCCAATAGTACCAAACTTATCCTAGACTTGGTCAACAAGCCTATATTGGGTTTGGTCAACAACAAGCTTACCCAGGTTCTAGTCAAAAACCTTATACAAGATATGCTCAACAAACCTACCCCTATCAAGGTTACCAAAAGCAGATTCCTTATGTGGATGATGATTCCACATAAATTGCTTTATGATATTCCTAAGTTCAATGGAAACCCTAGAGAAGATCCATCCAATCATGTTATGACTTTTCATTTATGGTGTTCATCCAACTCCCTAAATGATGATTCAATAAGACTACGTCTTTTCCAGCGAATGCTCACTGGTCCGGCTGCAAAGTGGTATATTGAATTACCACGAGCTTCATTTGACAACTTCACAGCCTTAGCCACTACATTTTTAACCCATTTCCAGTTACCCATCAGATATGAAACTGGAACGGAACTGTTGACCAACTTTAAACAGACCACTGCTACTCACATTTCTAATCATATTCATGAGTGGCGTCGTCATCGTCGAATGGTCAAAACTTTTGTTCCTGATCAGCTTTTAGCTGAGTGGTTTATTAAATCCTTGTTGCCATCTATCACTGAGGATGTGGCTAAAGGAGGAGTTGTTACTGAAGAGCAAGTAATTGCTCGTGCCCAATACTTAGACTTGATTTACACCTAGTCTAGCACGCTCTATGATAAGATTCCAAATGCACCTAGACCAACTTTTACTGTTCCACCACCTCCATCCAGTAAGGACTCTCATGCCGGTGACGGTGTGATATGTTCTTCAAGAACTCAAACAACATGTAGACCATCTAGTCAAACATTTTCTATTTCAAACCAAACCTCTAATACACCTGATAATACACTTACTTCCAAAATAAATGCCATGTCATTTGACAAAGGTAAAAATGAAAAGCAACCTGGAAGTAAGAAAAATGGGAAAACAAAAAAGAAACAAAATTCTCCCCCTCAAGAGAAATAATATGATTCCTCTTCTCCGGCTAGGAAACCTCGTTACCCATGTTTAATTTGTAATGAGGAGAACTTTACGCGAGACTGTCCTCACCACTCTAAAGTCTCAAAACTTCTTAAGACTTCTAGTACACCTGCTGTGTTGACAGACCCTTTTCCAAACCCAGAGACTCATTTGGTTGCTACAGATCATGCTTCCACTTCACAAGTGCTTATGCTATCTGCCACTAAGCCTAAGATTGATGTTTTGGTGACTACACGAAGTAAAGATTACGGTAATCCACCATCGTCATCGAATAACCAGGCTATAGATCAACCCAATACTTCGACTTTGACTTCGTCTGACTCCATTCCACCACCCATTGCACCAGAGTTAACAATAAAACCACCTAAGGGAGTTGTTCATAAATCTACATTCAACCCTCGAGCTCGAGCAACACAAAATTATAACATAGTAGAATATTTGGCTCAATCACCTTCTACTATGTCGACGCTTGAGGTGCTTCAAAATTGTCCCTCCCAAAAGCATGCTTTATTGTCAGCAATTGGTGGAATTGATCCAACGAATTCCAATCTCGTAGTTTTTAACCATGCAGGTTATATGCCACAATTACCATCACAGTTAGCATTCTTGATCCAAGTAAATGCTTTGAATCACCTCATTCACCAAACCATTGTTGATGAAGGTGCATCTACTTGTATCATGTCAATGAATTGCTGGAAAACACTTGGCTCATTGCCTTTGTCATGATCACCTACGACATTAAAAGCTTTTGACGATCTCACTTATACACCTTGTGGAATTTTAAGTAACCTGCAGATAGAACTAGGGGGAAAAACTGTAACTGTTGAAGTTGACGTCGTTGACGAACCCATTGACTACAATATTTTACTTGGAAGACCGTGGGTTTACGCTATGGCTGCTGTGGTTTCGACATACTTTTGTATGATTGCTTTCCCTCATAAAGGCAGAATCATAGTAATTGATCAACTCACCTTCTTTGCCTCTAGTTCACAGGCAATTGGAAGCGTTCCGTTAGTTCACAGACCTATGCTATCTCTTAAGAACATTGGAGTAGGTCTCTTTAAATATTCTTCCCTAATGGGCACCTTTTCACTACTGTCACCATCACAAACAATGGAAGTTGCAAAAGTTGAGACCTGTAACATGATATCTTCCACTTCATCTGACTCATGGAAGATTTCCAATAATTTCGAAGTTGATATGCATAATGAAACCATGTTGCTAAGCCCAATTGAGCTTGCATAGCAATCAATATTTTTGTCTTGCGCAGCAAATCCAAATCCATCATCACCAATTGTATGGGTTGATCATTCGTTAGAATATGGTACTTCCTCTGATCCTTTTTCACGTACATTTTCTACTGATGAAGGAATCATCCAATCAATGATGATAGAAGAAGAACCATGGGTAGATTATCATCATCGATCCCATCTTCCAAATCACATAAAAGATATTCCAAATGAACTAAATTGCCCTTCAATCATTGATTGCCTTTCGAATTCTGTATTTATAGACACAATCGATTATGAACGAAACTTATCGAATATTGAAGAAACCACTTCTATCGATATTTCTACCAAACTTGGAATTGTAGAAAACATCCATGTTGGAAAATCTTGTTCTCCATCGGAACTTGAAACTTACTGTGCTCTCTTTCGTGAATTCCATGATATATTTACTTGGTCATATGAGGAAATGCTAGGTATTGATTCTAATATTTTTGAACACGAGATTAAAATGTATCCTAATTTCAAGCTGGTATGACAGTGCCTCCGTCTTGCTCATCTGAAGAAGGCTGCTGCCATAAAAGAAGAAGTTGAAATTTTTTTGCTTTCTAGTTTCATATATCCCATTCCTCTTATCGATTGTGTTTCCAATATTGTTCCTGTCATGAAGAAACAAGGAACAATACGAGTGTGTGTTGATTATAGGGATGTTAATAATCCTTGTCCAAAAGAAAACTATCCCACTCCCTTTACTGACCAGATAATTGATGAATGTGCCAGATGTGAAATATTTTAATTTATGGATGGATTTTCCGCCTATAATCAGATCAATATTCACCCATAATACCAATATAAAACTGCCTTTATTTGTCCCTGGGGCACATTCGCATATAGGAAAGCCCCTTTTGGTTTGAAGAACACTGGGGAAAATTTTCCAAGGGCAATTAATTATGCCTTCCATGACATCAAACACATCGTTCAACCCTATCTAGATGACTTACTTGCTCATTCACGGAAACGGGCTAATCACCTGCAACATTTGAGAGCCATTTTTTTCACGGTGCCGACACAACAAAATTCGACTCAATGCACATAAATGTGTGTTTTGTGTTGGTTCTGGTCGTTTTCTTGGTTATGTAGTGCCCAAAGAAGGAATTCGACTCAACCCCTTGGAGGTTAAGGCAATTCTTGATATGCCTCCACCTTCCAATTTACTTCAGTTACAGAGACTCCAAGGGAAGGCTAACTTTCTAAGGAGATTCATTCCCAACTATGTTGAAATGGCTAAAGGATTTACTCGTCTTTTGAAAAAGGGAATTCCCTTCCATTGGGACTAGGTTGCGCAAACTTCCTTTGATGCTCTCAAAGATACCTTAATCCGAGCACCATTAATGTAATCCCCTAATTATCAGAACAATTATTTCTCGTATCTCGCCGCTCCAGATACAACCATTGCTATGGTTTTAGTCCAAGAAGAATATGGGATTGAACATCTGATCTATTATTTGAGTCATAATCTCAATGATACGGAAGTTAAGTATTCTTACATGGAGAAGCTATCTTTGGCTTCCATTCAAGGTGTACATAGATTTCACCATTATATCCTGCTTTGAATGACCACTCTCATTTCAGATTGCAACCCTACGACATACATCTTGTCACGTCAATTGCTAGGGGGAAAATATTCAAAATGGATTGTCATTTTGTAGGAATTTGATTTGGAATTCATCAAATTCAAGTCAAAGAAATCTCTAGTTTTTTCCGAGCTTCTTTGCGACCTTCCCTAAACCACCATCGACTCAACAATGGAACCATCAATTCCGGATGAGTCTCTGTTTCTAATCTCGTCATCTGATCCTTGGCATGGAGATATACTGATCTATCTCCAAACCCAAACTTTCCGATCTGATACCTCTCGCTCACAACAGTGATGTATTCGATATCAAGACAAAGATTATCTGATCATTGGCCACACCCTTTACCGTTGCAGTATCGATACGATTTTTTGTAGGTGCCTCACACATGAGGAAGCTGAGAAAGTTCTAAATGATTGCCATTCTGGTGCTTGTGGTGGTGTTTCGGGCGGAAGCACCCTAGGGATTTGGGTTAGAACCCCAATAGAGCAGAAGCAAACTACAACAAGAAATACTCATACAACTCAGGAAAAATGCTTATATTATCAAACTACGTAAGAGTGACCGTACCTAGATTTCCTTCGTTCGAGTAGGTCCCGCAGGGTTCAGACCCTCTACCACTCACGATGTTCTTGAAACCTGAAAATCATTCAATGCGAACATACATAGCAGCATAGAAATAAAGCATATTCATGAAATTGACTTTATACCATATAAGAAAATGATTGATCATACATCAAAACAACATTCATATATGAATTAAAACATAATTTGATGCATAAACATAGTTAATTTCAGAAACAAGACAACATTTCTTTTATTGCAGTAAGCTATAAATAACATGGAGAGAATTCACCTAAGTCTTCTTCTTTTGGCTCCAAGCGGAACCGTCCTTCGGATTCGTCTTATCCCAACCTTCAAAAATCTTCTTCCATCACCAACACCATGATATCTCAAGCAAAGGGAAGGATATCTATAATAAAGGAAACAAGGGTTTCTTGAAGCTTGGGGAAGTGCATGAAGCAAAGGGATTCAAAAAACTCAGTCAGGGATAATCTCAGTATAATAACTCTATCTCCTCTCCTTAAGGCCTTCCCATAGAGGTCTTATTTATACCTCTCCCAATTAGTTTTTTAGTTGGGAAACAATTGGGCCATGGGCAATAGGAGGTAATCAATAGGTAAAACCCATGAAATCTACCCATAACTAAGGAAATTTAATTTTTTTAAGTGTTTTAATACATATACGTGGGTATTCACTGACCCACGTGTACACACTTTTAGCTTAGGGCAAAGTAGCGTACAGGGAATAAAACACAGTTTTTTATATATTTGGACCAAGTCTGGAAGGAGGGGTTGCCCTAGGCCATAAACAAAGCATCACAAATACCAAAAGTGGTAAATGGTGCTATAACAAGTGGACATTTATCTAGTTATGCTACTGCACAAATTTTTTTCCATGTTAGTTACTTTTGGCCTACCATATTTAACAATTGCATTACTGCTATCAGAAGTTTTCATGCATGCCATATTTTTGACTGTAAAATTTGATTACCACCTGCACCACTACATATTCTCGTCGCTGTTGGACCATTTTCAAAATGGGGCATTGATTTCATGACATGTAACCCTCACTTGGCCGGGGGCATGGGTATATTATTGTCGCCGTTGATATTTTATGAAATGGGATAAGGTGATGCCTACATTAAACAACAGTGGTGAGACAACTACACTTTTTTTCTTCAACCATGGGGTTGCACGGTTTGGTGTACCACAAGCTGTAGTTACAGATCATGGTTCACATTTTCGCAATCACATGATGACTGAATTAACTGCCAAGTTAGGACTCTCACATGATAGTTTTACTCCTTATTATCCATAGGCTAATGGACAAGTTGAAGCCATCAACAAAGTCCTTAAGCGAACGCTTCGACGAATGATAGGAGTTCACAAACGAAACCGGCATTTGATCCTGCACTCAGCTTTTTGGGCTTACTGAACCTCAGAAAGAAACACAACTGGATTCACATCGTTCCAATTGGTGTATGGTCTTAAGGCTATCTTGCCAATACAATGTGAGATTTCATCACTAAAACTCACAGTTGACTTGTTACCTAACACTTCTGATGAGGAAGCACGTTTCTTAGAACTCATCCATCTAGATGAAACACGTCGTGAAGCCGCATTGGCCAATGAAGCACATAAGAAACAAATTAAGGCACAATATGATTGCAATGTCAAGACTCGCATATTCTCAGAAGGAGACCTGGTCTTGCTTTATGATCAAGAAGCTGATAAATTAGGAACATGAAAATTTGAACCACTATGGATGGGCC
The DNA here is from genome assembly GCA_031772625.1 of Pinus tabuliformis. Lineage (NCBI taxonomy): Eukaryota > Viridiplantae > Streptophyta > Pinopsida > Pinales > Pinaceae > Pinus > Pinus tabuliformis. The sequence goes on along the minus strand of CM062807.1, from coordinate 765,843,914 downwards.
CCTACATTGTCAAGCATGTTTTGGTAAAATACGCTTATGAGTTGGTTGATTATGATGGAATTCCATTTTCGTAGCCCCGAAACGGGCTATATCTTAAATGCTACTATGCTTGATTGTGCGTAGTTAAAACACTATATATATGATTTGATTGTGTGTGTGTGTGTCACAATGTCTTTTAGAGTTTTTATGTGGTTAGTAATCTGCTTTGCATTTTTTGCAGATGTCAGAATCTTTGGAACCATTTGTTGGTTATGCCGATGGTGCTAGCGTTGGAAATAATACTGAGAGGGGGGTGAATTAGTATTTACAAATCAATAACTTTTTCATTTCCATAATCAGATTTATATACGCTACTTCAGAGAAGGGAACTCGCGTGTGCATGCAACTCTTCTTAAGGCAACCAACGTATATCTAGTGAACTTGTGATTCAGTTAATTCATCATATGTTGATCTTTAATCAGTGCATCAGTACTTTATTAAACATTAAACAATAACCATGTGTAGTAATAATAGAATAAACCATCACAAATAAGCAACACATATGAACACCAAGATTTAAGGTGGAAACCCAATGTGGGTGAAAACCACCTATTGTTGTCGTCTCTATCTTCTTTTAATAATAAGAAAATCTGTTTACAATCTTGTACTAGTGCAGACTCATACCAGTATGTAGGCACCCACATGCAGAATGCTACAAACTTTTCTTATTCTCCAGCTTCTACTGGAAGGGAGATACAACCCCCTAGGTCTTGCACTGACCGATTGGTTTACTAGTACGTAGGCGCGGACCTACAAATGGCTCCAACTTCACTCGTTTTCCAGCTGTTACTGGAAGGGAACTCCAACCCCCTGGCTCTTATACTAGCCGATATATTTACCAGTATGTAGGTGCCGGCCTACAGAAGGATACGACCTTCTCTCTTCCTCTAGGGACCACGTTTCATAAATTTTTAGATTGGATACTCCTGGAACACAACACCACAATCTAAAGGCCACATTTCATCAAATTTTCATACCAGACCCATCAACATCATATAGTCAATCACCACTGCAATAAAACCATCAAATACATATGCATCAACCAACCACTGAAACTCAATCATCAATCTCTGAATCAACCACAACTGAATCAATCACTGAAGACCCATCATCACTGAAGCAAATCACAATCAATCATTCTGAACATTTAGACCATTATCACCAGAACACAGTCAACAGAACATAAGGCAGAACCCATAATTCTTTATTAACAACCTGAACAAACTCCGACTTCAACCATCATATTTCATAATGTATACGCTACTTTGATGTGCCAAACCAGTGTGTATACCTGCTTTTACCATAGCGAACCAGCGTACAGATCTGCAAATGCTAACTTAAAACATCACAACTATTCCAAACTTCACTCATACCCAGATCAGAACATTTACAGTGTAAATCACGTGTTAGCATTCAGATCTAAACTATCCATGATCAAACCATATTATAATAATTCATTTTAGGTCTCATGATCTTGATCCATCATTATATCTCATCCGCCATCAACCGCATAGGTGCATCCTTACTTCAGATCAAATAGAGCATTAAAAGCCATAACCTGCATCATCATTCAGAACTAGCAGTAACCTCAGAAACCATGCATCACACTGTATACGCTACTTGGCTGAACCCAAACTGCGTGCATACACTACTTTTTTTAATCAAAATTGTGTATACCTCCAAAGCTATTGCAAACAATTTTTTTTGAATCAAGTCTATACCAACCAGAAATATAATGAACATCTATTGTCAACTTATAGAGCTTTACACAGGTAGAAATAGACATCATTTCTTCTCACTTATACAATCAATCTATCAAATATCAAACTCCTTATTCATTTAGTTTTACATTCAGATCTAAGAAGACTTCATTGACAGACAACAGTAAAATAGTAGCACTGATTTGATAGATCAATCATCCTTGAACATCAAGATTTTCTTTTGCATACGCTAATTGGAAGAGTTTAACCAGCATGCATACGCACCTTCACCAAAGTGAACCAGCGTATAGATCTGCAAATACTAATAACTTCACTGCAATTTCCAACTTCAGACATACCTAGATCATCACATATAAAGGATAAAACATGTCTTAGCAATCAGATCTAGCCCATCCATTATCAGATCACATAATGATAAGTAATTATGATCCTGATCCATCATTAGATCTCATCCATCATCAAATGCTCAAGTGCATATTTAGTATAGATCAAGAAAAGCATCAAAAACCCATAACATGCATATTTTCTTTTGATCTAACACTTCATAAGATATTCATTACTGGTGCACTTAGCCCTTTGATCTTATCCTCCTTATATAGCTAGATCCTTTGTCAATACCTTGAACCAAAACCACTTATGACCAATACCTTGGACCAAATATGATCTAAATTAGATCCATAAAAGACTGTCAAAGAACCATGACTGTATCAGGTCGGGACAAATCTCTAAAGAATTCCAAAACATTGATAAAAAACAACCCTGAACCAGTGGCAATGGCAGCCAGCATGGAACGATGAGGACCTCGGTCAAAGCGTGCTGACCAAGGCCCATGGAGACTATGCAGGAGGTCAAAGTAGCCCCTGGGAGCCCTGGATCGGGAAAAGGAGGTGGATTTTGATGCACAAGGGCAAACAAGGCCGAAATGGGGGAAGCCCGAGCACTCGAACACATGGCGAGCTGGAGAACCGCGGGCGGAAAAGGCAAAAAGCGCTAAACGTACACAGGCGGGACCTGCACTCTGGAAACCAGCGGTATTGATTGGAGCGCCCTCAAATGGTAAGAGGTTTTGGATGAAAGCGGAGCGATTCCATACATCGATTGATATGTGGCAAGCGGAGGTGAGAGAAAACCACCATTGATCGCGCGTTAAAGGTCGAGTAGTTCAACCGCGTGGGACATGTGTGTGAAGTTGGATCTGGGGGACCTAGATCAGACGACAAAGATTGTGCCTGATGGAGGAAGCAGAACCGACAAAGGAATACGTCGTGATTTGTAAAGATTTGGAATCCGTTTGACCGCCACGATGGAGGAAAGACTTCATCCACGACGTAACTGAAGAAATGAACCGATGAAGCAGGTTGGCGCCATTTAGAGGAGGACACGTGGCCACTCCCTGAGCGTTCATGCTGACGCCGAACAGGGAACTCCAAGCGCAGCTGCAGAAGGTGAATTGACAGAGGCGGAAGAGAAGCTGAACATGCATGAGTTCGAATGGCTAAAAACCATGAACAGAGATAGAATACAAAATTCAAGTCGAAGAACAGTCCGAGAGACGAAAAAAAGATAGAGAGACCAGAATCCCAAGAGGAGGACGGAATACACAGAGAAAGAAGACAGTGAAGCAAAAGCAGAAAGAGACAGAGGGCCGAGCTGACCAGCGGCAGCATCGAGCACTAGAGCTTGAGAGATTCAAGCCATCCCATAGAGGAATCTGTTTGGATTGAGCACCACATTTGGCTCTTTCCACTGTAGACCAGAAGGTCACAGAGTTGGTAGGAAGAAGAAGAGTCTATGTACTCCAGTGGCTTGGGGAATCCAAGAACCACCCTGCCAAGCAAACCTGCTTCAGGAGAACTCACATTGAGTCCCTGCATTGTAATTCTCTGCTTAAAGACACAATAAAACAAGGCCACCACTGAAAGCTAGACTGGAGATGTAGCCCTGGAGAATAGGGTGAACTCCTTATTAAAATTCTTGTGTCTTTGTGTTTTCTTACTGTATTTCTCTGCTGTCTTGCCATTTAAATGTCTGTGTATTGGTAATCTGATCGATCTGTTGCTTAAATAACACAGAACACACACCTGCACATGAGTCTGTAATACCTTTTGTTTAATAAATCTTCAACTGATGTCACTCATAAGGTGATTATTAGACCAAGTGGTATCAAAGCTTTAGGCTGTAAGGTTAGAAAAGCTTGTGTTGGTTTAGCTGTGGCGAACACAGAATTGAGTTTACAAATAAAGCTGTCAAGAAGAGAGGTGTTGTTGCCAGTAACAATAATTTCATCAACATAAAGAAGAAAATAGATAATGTCAGATTGCTTATGAAAGACAAATAGAGAAGGGTCAGCGTGGCTGCAATAGAAACCAAGTTGAATAAGAAAAGAGCTGAAGCGCTGGAACCAGGCACGAGGAGCTTGCTTGAGACCATAGAGAGCTTTCTTTAACAGATAGACATGATTAGGAAAGTGAGGATCAATGTACCCAGGCAGCTATTCCATATAAACATTTTCAGTGAGAGTGCCATTGAGGAACGCATTCTTGACGTCAAGTTGACGAATAGGCCACTTGTTGGTAATAGCAAGAGAAAGCACAACATGGACAGTAGTGGCCTTGATAACAGGACTAAAGGTGTCGGTGTAATCAAGACCAGGTACCTGGGTATATCCTTTGGCAACAAGGCGAGCTTTGAATCGCTCAATGGATCCATCAGGAAGGTATTTGGTCCGGAACACCCATTTGGAGCCCACAATATTGGTGTTTGCAGGTCGAGGAACCAAAATCCAGGTGCGATTATTGTGCAGAGCGTGAACTTCTTCATCCATGGCAGCAAGCCAGGCAGGATTCTTAGCAGCAGATTTGAATCCTTTAGGTTCAGTGGAGGCAAGAAGAGCAGAAAGAAGTCCAGATGAGCCCAAGACACCAAGGTTTGCTGGATGACGAGTTTTGAAAATACCAGCTTTAGCTCGTGTGATCATAGGGTGAGAGCCTAGCGAAATTGTTGGCGCAGGAACATGAGGAGCGGTCCATGCCTCAGTGGGAGGTGGACTAGAAGCTAGTGTTGATGAAGAGGGACCTGCAAAGGAATTAATAGCTTGCAAGGGCTCTTCCACTGGATCAATACATATAGCACATGGGTTAAATTGGGATTGAGTACTATGTGGAGAATGTGGTGCAACGGATGACGGAGGAGGGTCAGTATGTAAAATACGAGGTTCCAAAAAGTGGGAAAATTGTAGAGAAGAAAGGGGCTAAGCATGAGAGGTATCGATGAAAGGGAAATGATTTTCATCAAATTGAGCGTGTCGGGTGATATAGAGCTGAGAGGTGACAGGGTCAAGGCAACGAAACCCTTTATAAGAGGGACTGTAACCCAAAAAAATGTAGGGAATGCTACGTGGGGAAATTTTGTTAGGCATATAAGCACGTAAACAAGGATAAACACGACAACCAAAGGGATGGAAATTTTCATAATTTGGAGAAGAACCAAATAAAAGTTCAAACGGTGACTTACCTTCAAGAAGCGGTGTTGGCAACCGATTGATGATGTAAGCTGCAGTGCTAAAAGCGTCAACCCAGAAGCGAGGAGAAAGGTGAGAGTGAAAAAGAAGGGCTAGGCCAGTCTCGGTTACGTGGCGGTGTTTGCGTTCAGCACGACCATTTTGGGTGGGTGTATAGGGACAGGAAAGCTGATGGTGAATGCCGGCTGTACGAAGATGAGTTTGAAAGCTAGTGCTAGTGAATTCACCTCCGCCATCACTTTGAAAAATTTTAATGCGAGCAGAATATTGAGTTTCCACAAATTTTTGAAATTGAGTGAAAACATTATAAAAGTCAGATTTGAATTTTAAAGGATAAAGCCAAGTGAATCGTGAATAATCATCAATGAAAATAACATAATAGACAAACCCCAAATTGGATTTGACGGGGGAAGGGCCCCATAAGTCGCAATGAATAAGATCTAATACATGAGACGACCTATGTTCATTACGTGAATAAGGCAAGCGATGATTTTTCGCAAGTTGACAGGTACTGCACAATGTGGGAGAGGGCGATGAAGATGTAAGATAAAGATGTCCTTGTTTATTTAAATGCGAAATAACAGAGTGATTTACATGTCCAAGGCGAGCATGCCATAAATCATAGGAAGCATGTAAAGATTTATTTTTAAGGACAGAAAAGAAAGCAGAGTTGCTACGCTCCAGCACATATAGGCCGCCATCTCTCTTACCGGTTGCTACCACCTTTCCCGTTTGAAGATTCTGAATAGAGAAACGATTATTAGTAAAAGTAACAGATAAGGGAAAATCAGAGGTTAATTTACTAATTGAGAGAAGATTTTTGGTGAGATGGGGAACAACCAAGACATCTAATAAATGAATATTTGGAGCAGGAGAGAGGGTACCAGTATGTGTGATGGGTAAGGAGGCACCGTTTCCCACAATTACAGAATCCTTACCATTGTACTGAGTGGACTGGTCCAAGTGAGATGGGTCATTAGACATATGGGCTGAAGCTCCAGTGTCCAAGAACCAATCAGAGACCGCTGCATCATTGAGAGAACAGGAACTGGTGAAGGCTTCGGCAAGATGAGCAGTTGACTCACTGCGAACATACCTCTGATTGCAGCGACCAGCATAATGGCCATCAAGGCGGCAGATTTGGCAGCGGGGAGGGCGACGTCCTGGACCAGAGGAATGACGACCATGATTTGCAGAGTTACCACGACCACGATTTGCAGGGGTTTGGCCACGGAAGTTGCGGAAGGAGCTGCGCTGGGTTGACCGTTCAGGACCACGACTGGCAGCTGTGAACGCGGCAGCAGGAGGAGCAGTGGGCTCGAGTGACTTTTGGAAAATCTCAAAGCTCTCAGCTTTGGAAACTAGGTCGACAAAGCTGGGAAGAGGCGTGAGCACCATCTGCGCAGTGGAGAAGCTGGAGAAATCAGTGCCGAGGCCGCGGAGAAACCAGTGCACCTTATCAGTGCCATCAACGGGCCGACCAATTGCATGAAGGTGATCGCAGAGGGCTTTGAACGCACGAGCATAGTCGGCAACAGATTTGGTGCCGCGTTTCATCAGCTGAAGTTCGTCCTTGAGATGGATTTCGCGGGCCTTCGAACGGTGGTTGAAGGTGTTCTCCAGAGCAAGCCAAACCTCACGTGCAGTAGAGAGGCCAACAACCTCTGCCAGGGCTTCCTCGGTGAGGGAGGAACGAAGAAGGTAGAGAAGACGTTGATCTGCAGATTTCCACTCTAGGTGCTTGTCATTGGGTGTCTGAGAAGTAGCAGGATTAAACTGAGGGGGCGGTACGATGGTGCCATCAACATAACCCAACAAATTCTGACTCTCAAGAAGAGGAAGAAGTTGACTCTTCCAAAGGAGATAATTGGTGGAGGAAAGTTTAATGGTGATCATATGAATTAAGGTGTTGAAAGGAAGAAGGGAGGTTTCGGTAGCCATGGGGAGGAAAGGATAGAACAACAAAAAAAAAAACTGGCAGAAGGAAGCAAGGAACAAGCTGCAAACCACTGCCTAAACTTCAGATTGAATGCTCCTTGTTCTTGCAAGCTCAATCAGCTCCGAACACAGGTCAACAGCAGCTCAATAGCTCTCGGATGGCAGCTGTCTTCTTTCTCCACACTTGACCACCGATCAACCTTCAGACTGCACACAAACAGAACCTGAAATCTGATACCATGAGAAGGTTGAATAAACCACCACACTGTAATTGTGGTGAGGATCTTTATTTATAATTAAAGAGAGATAATTACATACTAATTTCATATCAATTAGCAGAGAAATTTACATAATTTACTCCTAGAATTAAGGGACAGTGCTGTCATGAATGTCAGGCCTTAATTTCTGTATGGCAGGCCTTTGATGACGGCAAATTATCCTCAACATGTAATACCTTTTGTTTAATAAATCTTCAACTGATGTCACTCATAGGGTGATTATTAGACCAAGTGGTATCAGAGATTTAGGCTGTAAGGTTAGAAAAGCTTGTGTTGGTTTAGCTGTGAATGCTTATTAGATCAAAGCTCAAATTAGGAGAAGGAGAGTTGGTGGAAACTAATCCTGAAATTGGGAGAATCTATTCTTGGAAGACAATGTCAAAGGAAGGCTCTATGGGGCCAGACCCTCAATTCATAGAGAGTTTCCTAGCTATAAAGTCTATGGTAGAAGAAATGTATAAGGACTTTAGAAAGCACAAGGATGAAGATTCATCAGGCTCTAAACAAGATAAAGAAGAAGATGAGTCTCATTCCCATGACCACTCCAAAGGAAAGGGGAAAGAGGAAAGCTTTCTCACACCTCCTAATAGCCCTTTGCATAATAAGAAAGCATCTTTGATTAAACTAGATGTTAAATTTGATTTTCCTATATATGATGGAGAGCTAAATGCTGAGAAGTTGGACAATTGGATTAGACAAATTGATGTGTATTGCAGGGTACAGAACATAGACTCAGACAAGAGTAAGATTCAGTTGGCAAGCCTATGCCTAGGAGGCAGTGCCTTGGTTTGGTGGGAAGGCAGAACCCAAGCTGATATGAAAAGACATGGTAAGACCATCTCTGTCTGGAGTGAATTTGTTGCTGCAACCAAAAAGTAGTTATATCCATTGGCCTACATGCAACAAGCCATGATGAGTTGGCAAACTCTTTGGCAGTTGAAAGGGAAAAGTGTGCAAGGGTATACTCAAGAGTTCAGAAAGAGAGCATTGATGTTGGGCATCTCATTAGACTCACCAGAGATTCTTTTGAAGTACATTGGTGGTCTACATAACTACATGAGGCATATCATCCTCATGTTTAATCCCACTAGTATAGATGAGGTATCTGTACAAGCTACTCATCTAGAAGCTAGAGGAAAGAATGGAAATCCAGAAGTTGGGGGACCATCCCAACCCACTGTAAGCAAGAGCAAGGAGAAAAGAAAGCAGAAGTGGAAAGCAAGGAAGGCTAACACTGCACAGAAAGGAAAAGCCTCATGCACTCATTGTAAAAAGGAGGGGCATGATGATGAGCTGAGACCTAAGAAGTCCGAGGGCAAGAAGAAGAAGACTACTGCAGCTATTCAGAAAGATTTGGGGTCAGACTTGGGAGATGAAACAATCATTTCAGCCACAAGTATAAAAGGTAAGAATTCTAAAGCATCTACTAGTAATTATGTTCAATCTGTTATTGATGAAGAACATGAGAGAAAAAGGCATGAGCTTTTCCATATTCGAGTTATTTCCAAAAATCAAAAGATTGATACTTTGTTTGATAGTGGCTCACAAGTAAATCTAGTTTCTAAAGCAATTGTAAAGAAATTGGGATTAGCAACTACAGCTCACAAGAAACCATACCCATTAGGATGGTTGAATGATAAAGCACAACTACAAGTGACTAGAGAGTGCAAACTTAAGTTTTCTTTTGAGTCAACATTTGTAGATGAGGTTGAGTTGGACATAATTCCTTTGGATATATGTGGAATTGTTTTAGGAAGCCCTTACTTGTATGATAGAAAGGCTATTTTCTATAGAGCTGAGAAAAAGTATCTACTTGTTAAAGATGGAATCGAATACTTTGTAAGAGCTCATAAGCTCAAGAATAACTATACTCTCATAAACTCAGGACAAATGAAAAGAATGATAAATTCATGGAAGACTGCTTTCAAAACAAAGCAGGGATTGTATGAATGGCTGGTTATGCCTTTTAGCTTAACTAATGCTCCTGCTACTTTCATGAGATTAATGAATGATGTACTCAAAAACCTTTTCTTGATGATTTTGTTATTGTGTATCTGGATGACATTCTGATTTTTAGTAAAACGTGGGAAGAAAATTTAAAGCATGTTAAGCAGACATTAGATGTTTTGAAAAGAGAAAATTTTTATGTTAAACTCTCAAAATGTGAATTTGGAAAAAAATCTCTAAACTACTTGGGTCATATAGTAGGGGGAGGTGAATTTAAAGTAGATCCCTCTAAAGTGGTAGTCATTGTAAACTGGCCTAAACCCAAGTTTGCTACAGAAGTGAGAAGCTTGTTAGGAGCAGCACAATATTGGAGGAAGTTCATTTCTAATTTTTCCTCAAACGCGACTCCCTTGCATGCTTTAACAGGATTGAACAAGGTGTTTCAGTGGGGAGGCAAGCATCAAAAAGCCTTCAACACCTTGAAAGAAAAGATAAGTACAACACCTGTATTAGCACTGCCAGATCTACAAAGACCATTTGAGATCCAAACTGATGCCAGTGACTATGCCATGGGAGCAGTGTTGACACAGCACGGTAAACCCATATGTTATCATTCTGAGACTTTTAATCCTCCAGTAGTTAACTATCCTACCTATGATAAAGAATTGTATGCATTAGATCAGAGTGTGAAAAAGTGGAAACATTACTTAATGGGCAAAGAGACAGTAATACATACTGATCATCAACCACTTCAATACTTACACTCCCAAACTAAGTTGCAGCAATCAAGACATTACAGATGGATGGGTTTTCTACAACAATTTCATTTAGTCATCAGATATAAAAAGGGCATACACAACAAGGTTGCAGACATGTTATCTAGACCCATTATAAATGCATCTACCATACTTAAGCATAATTCTGTGCTACACGAAAGCTACATAGAACAATATGCTTAGGATATGGACTTTAAATATGTATATGCAACTTTGAGTCAAGGCAAAAGAGTAGAAGAATTGGACTATCATGTGAAGGACTGACTCTTATACCATTGTGGGAAACTCTGCATTCCACAAACTGAGAGGATAAAGATAATTAGGGAAGCCCACACTTCTCTAATATTAGGTCACTTTGGGGTAAGTAAAATAGTTTCACAGCTAAAAAAATTCTTCTATTGGTCGAAAATGAATGAGACAGTTTCTAGATATGTAAGAGGGTGTGCCATGTGTGCTAAAAGCAAGCCCAGCAATAGAAAACTAGGCTTGTACACTCCATTGCCAGTTCCTTCATCCTTAAGAAAGTGTTTCCATGGATTTTGTTGGAGGATTGCCCAAATCTAGGAAAGGTCATGATTATCTATATGTTGATGTGGATAGGTTCAACAAAATGTGTATTTTGATACCTTGTAGTAAACATATTACATCTGAACAAACTGCAAAATTTTTCTTTGAACATGTATGGGTTCATTTTGGATTACCCACTTCCATTATATTTGATCGAGACACTCGATTTGTGGGGAAGTTTTGGTTGAGTCTGTGGGAACTGATGGAAACCAAATTAAAGAAAAGCACAACTTTTCATCCACAAACAGATGGCTAGACAGAAGTAGTTAACAGGACAGTGATCCAATTACTGAGAGGATATTGCAGCAAACATCCTAAGCTTTGGGATGAACACTTGTGCTATGTGCAGCATGCTTACAACATAACCAAACACTCTTCTACACATATATCTTCTTTTGAGACTTGTTTTGGTTTCACACCAAGGTCTCCTTTGGATTTTGTCTTTGGTAAAGAAGCCATGGTTGATGGACACATTGATGTGGACAAGGCAACTAGGTTCATTGAACAGATCCAGGAGATCCACCAGGCAGTATAGGAATAGCTAGAAAAGAGCTAGGCCAAGTACAAGGCTAGGCATGATAAGCATCAGATGGAGCATAGTTTTCAAGTTGGAGACCAAGTCTGGCTGTATATCAGCAAGGACAGGATGCAAGGTGAAGGTAAAAAGATAAAACCTATCAGGTATGGACCCTTCAGGATACTTGAGAAAATTGGTGAAAATGCTTTTTGCCTTGATCTACCAGCTTACATGCACATCTACTCAGTCGTAAATGCAGATTGCTTGAGGTTGTTTGAACCTTCAATGATTGAGGACCCTGAAGAGCAGAGTCAATTGCCTTCTGTTGATGACCTGATACCTGAATATCTTAATGAATTGTAGGAAGACACAGTGCTGGATAGGAAGGTAAGGATGATGCGTAGTGGAGACGTGGAATACCTCAGGATTGGGCTCAAAGGTTCGAAGCCGAGCAGTGTGAAGTGGGTTGAGATTGGACAAGTGAGAAAGCAATACCCTCACTTAGTCGATGCTTGAAAACCAACTTTTGGTGGTCCAAAAGCTTTTTTAGTGGGAAGGCCGTGATCCGAATTGGATCCATAAAAGACTGTCAAAGAACCATGACTGTATCAGGTCGGGACAAATCTCTAAAGAATTCCAAAACAACGATCAAAAACACCCCTGAACCAGTGGCAATGGCAGCCAGCGTGGAACGACGAGGACCTCAGTCAAAGCGTGCTGACCGAGGCCCATGGAGACTATGCAGGAGGTCAAAGTAGCCCCTGGGAGCCCCAGATCGGGAAAAGGAGGTGGATTTTGATGTGCGATTAGCTCTAATCGCACATCACTGGGCAAACAGGGCCGAAATGGGGAAAGCCCGAGCACTCAGATGCATGGTGAGCCAGAGAACCGCGGGCGAAAAAGGCAAAAAGCATTAAATGTACAGAGGCGGGAGCCACACTCTGGAAACCAGCGGTATTGATCGGAGCACCCTCAAACAGTAAGAGGTTTTGGACAAAAGTGAAGCGATTCCATACATCGATCGATGCGTGGCAAGTAGAGGTGAGATAAAACCGCCGTTGATCGTGCTTTAAAGGTCGAGCAGGTCAACCGCGTGGGATGTGCATATGATTTTGGATTTGGGGGACCCAGATCAGACGATTGAGATTGCGCCGAATGCAGGAAGTGGAACCGACAAAGGAATACGCCGTGATTTGTAAGGATTTGGAATCTGTTTGATCGCCATGGTGGAGGAAATACTTCATCCACGACGTAACTGAAGAAATGAATTGACGAAGCAGGCTGGCACCGTTTAGAGGAGGACACATGGCCACTCCCTAAGCATTCATGCTGACGCTGAACAGGGAACTCCAAGCGCAACTGCAGAAGGTGAATCAACAAAGGCGGAAGAGGAGATGAACATGCATGAGTTTGAATGGCTAAAAACCATGAACAGGGACAGAATACAAAAGTCAAGTCGAAGAACAGTCCGAGAGATGAAAAAAAGATAGAGAGGCCAGAATCCCGAGAGGAGGACGGAATACACAGAGAAAGAAGACAGTGAAGCAAAAGCAGAAAGAGAAAGAGGGCCGAGCTGACCAGCGGCAGCGTCGAGCACCAGAGCTTGAGAGATTCGAGCCATCTTATAGAGGAATCTGTCTAAATTGAGCACCACATTTGGCTCTTTCCACTGTAGACCAGAAGGTCACAGAGCTGGTAGGAAGAAGAAGAGTTTGTGTACTCCAGTGGCTTGGGGAATCCAAGAACCACCTTGCCAAGCAAACCTACTTTAGGAGAACTCACATTGAGTCCCTGCATTGTAATTCTTTGCTTAAAGACATAATAAAACAAGGCCACCATTGAAAACTAAACAGGAGATATTTCCCTGGAGATAGGGTGAACTCCTTATTAAAATTCTTGTGTCTTTGTGTTTGATTATTGTATTTCTCTGCTGTCTTTCCATTAAATGTTTGTTTATTGGAAATCTGATCGATCTGTTGCTTAAATAACATAGAACACACACCGACACATGAGTCTGTAATACCTTTTTTTTAATAAATCTTCAACTGATGTCACTCATAGGGCGATTATCAAACCAAAATACCTAGGGTCAATACCTTGGACCCAAAATACGTTGGACCAAATACCTCTGACCAAAACCTTGGTTTTCCTACATGTATGCTCTTTTCCTCCTATGGGAGTGCGTGTATACGTATACACTCTTTTTGTTCTATGGACTAGCATGTATACACTGTTTTGACTAAGTGGACCTGCGTATACTTCTTAAATTGCTTTACATCAACCTTTTCTTTTACCTTCTTTATTCTAATTAGTAGACCTTAGTTCCATCTTCCTGTTCTTCTGTACCAATTCCCTGTTACCTCTGAATAGACCTGTTACACTATGATTTGCCATATTAATTCTGAAATGATTCCTTTGAACTGCCCTGCATTTTGTCACATCTATAAACACAACTACCATGCATTCTGTCACATCTGATATCTCTCTTGTAGATTCATCTAGTTACATAGATTCATATAGTTACCATATACAAGTGAGTTGTTATGCTACAAGTGGGTTTCCATCAAGTACAACACATGCATCATAATGCCAACAATCTCCCCCTTTGGACTTGATGGAAACCATGTTGGTGTTGATTACTACAAGCTATAGAAACCATTAGAGATAACAAGCAACACCAAAATACTCTCCCCCTTTGACATCCAGGGCAAAGGGTGGACCAAGATACTCTTCCCCTTTGATTTCAAGGGTAAAAGGCTGACCAAAATTAAGATTTTGATATTTGAACAACTGAATATGAACATTGATCAAGCTCCCCCTAGGCACATGCTGAATTCTCTAATTAAACCCCCCCTTTGTGCATGTTCGGATGTCATTGTACATGCTGTGATTCACTAACTATCCATGCTCCCCCTGAGCACATGCAAACTCTGCAAAAATATTTTCCAAAAGAATAACATGACTCTATAACTCAACTATGTGAGTTTGACCTTCCTATCACCAATGACTCATACATACATCAATCTCCCAACCAAGTGGGGATATACAAAATTTGACTCATCTACCCAACCAAGTGGGGATATACCAAATGTTTATACATGACTGAAATATTGCAATTATTACCTCATCCTTCCCATGCATAGAGGGGGTATAAATTACATCATATGACCAAAATGACTCATTAAAAGACTATGACAAACAAATATAGATTATTAAATCGTGGGCCTTTATATGATCTTTACATCAAATGATATACATGACATTTATAACAGAGACCAAAGATTTAAACAAGATCATGATAGTCATCAGAAACTATCATACACCATGCATGATCTGTACCATAAGCATTCGTCAACAACATCCAGACCAACAACCTGTATATGTCCATCATTAGTTCCTAAGATATGACAATGTAATTATCATCCACCTATGACAAAGTATGCTGCATATAGATATCAACTCATCCTCTTGATCTCATCAAGATCAAATTGCTCTGTTTTCTTAGTAGAAAGAGCCTTATCATAACCTTCCATGAATCAACTAAGCATAGTCATATCTCCAAGAAATAACACAAAATCATGTCATACGTATGTGAAAACACCATAGTCATCATCTATGATCATAGCATCATCATCAAGAACTGCATGGTCTTTCCATAAGAACCCTCAATATATCAACCATGTATCATCACTAGGAAACATCTCACATCTAATAAGCATCAACCATGATAATCAACATATGTGAGTATCAACCTATCATCATAAGGTAAGAAGTCATCATCATTATGTGACTAAGTAAGCCATGTCTCTGAATATCCATGTCTTTAAATACCTATGTCTTCATGAGACCTGCAATAACACCATTCTCTTGGCCAACCAATGATATTTTTTAATATGTAACTTAACTAATCATCCATGTATACAACATAATGTGTATCCATCAACTATGTATCTAGCAAACCATGAGATCATGGTCATTTGTCAAGATTTATTGATACCATCAATAACAACAATCCTCAACCATGTGAGAGCCAAGAACTATAGGAATCCTACATCATAACTGCACCATGTGAACTTTATGCATCTTTGAAGGCATGATGACACCAACATAAAAGAAATGAGTGGCTTATCATCAAATAATGAAGTTGTGTACTCAAGCTTTGTACTTCCCCTTGTCCTTATGAACATCACCATGTAAGCCACATATATGTACTATATGCATCATCAAAAAGTCATCCACAATCGTCCATAAATCTGATCTGAATAACAACTATGTAACCCCAAGCAATACAAGTATCATTTGAGATTTCATCATGGGAAACTCATAACCGTAACATAACATGATGTATCATTTAAACACTTTAGCCACATAAGCATCATCACCATTGATAAGAATCATTAGGTACCAAAGACTTCTAAACATAATGCCAATAATGCATTATTAGAAGCATAACATATTCTCCCCTTGAACATGTGCCACCTGTTCACTGTCAAATCTGATCATTGCATATATCAGTAAGAAATATCAAGGCATCATCATGAATTAGATATACATCAAGTCATCAACAACTTATGAGGATCAAAAAGCACTTCTAAATAACATCCACATACTGTAGTCATCAAACATCAAGACATAAAAGATAATTGATAATTGTCTGAACCATATCAGAACATTTTTCTGAGTATGTCCCATTGCTTCTTCATTAAACCAACATATACGTGACTGTGTAGCTTAGAACTCGTGTATATACGCGCCTTGTCTTCATGATAATTGCGTATGAGAACTAGGACACTGAAATTTCATACTTTCAGTTCCTTCTGAGTCTGTTCTATTTGTATACTGAGCTATGCCACATCTTTTTGACTGTAATTCCTTCTTCTTCCATACCTTGGAGTGTGATGATGTTTGTTCCTTTTGGTAAGTTGGGTGAAATTTGATCATGCATTCTTTTGCTATATTCCCAAACTTGTTACAAGCATAACATCTTATATGTTTCATATTCCTTCTATAGCAATCAATGGATTTGTGACCAAACATATTGCAAGAAAAACAATATCCCTTGAAGTACCTGGAAGATGATGATGTTTCTGTGTGATGGTTATTAGCTTGAACCATTCTACTTTTGCATCTTGCTGCAACATGTCCAAAATTATGACATATAAAACATTCAACATTATTCATTAGAGGAAAGAACCGATTATCACTTCCATAGTTAGGAGTAAATGATTTTATTTGAAGATTTTCTTTCCTTGGTTGTTGATGGGGTTGACCTCTTAGCTCCTTGTTGAGCATTTCAGATTTTGCATTAGAGTTCCTTGCTTTAGTTTGAGAGCTAGATTCACCTTTAATAGTTTCATGAAAACCAAGACCAGATTTGATGGCAGGAGACCTTTAACTACTAAGAATATCATCCAAAGTCTTAGTACTATCTTGAAATCGTAAAAGTTTATCCTTTTCTTCTAATTTACCTTTTAGGATATTTACCTCAACCTAATATTGCTCTTCCTTTTCAAGATACTGTTTCTTCATGATTTATTCAGCTTTTCTTCCTTCTTCCACTTGTTGCCTTAATTCGATAACTTCATTTTCGTGTTCTTCAAATGCTTGGACTAGTTCTTCATTCTTTTTATTTGAATTTTTGAGATCTTCTTTTATAGAAATGACCACAACTTCAAGACCTTCACAATAGCTGGTTCTTTCTATACGTTCCTTGGTTGTTGTGTCCTTTTCATTCACTTCATTTCTCAATGATGTCACTTCATCCTGCAGCCTTTGACATTGATCTTTCTTTTCCTTGTACTGCTTCCTTACCTTGTTTCTTTCCTCCATCTGAGATTTTAATCTGGTAACTTATTCTTTGTAGGAACATTCCCTTTTATCAATTAGATCCTTTTGATCTCTAATTGTTTCTGTGATCCTTTCAAATTTTGCCTCTATTTGATTTCTTTCTCTTGCACCCATAAGACAAAATTCAGTTGTTTCGCTATCACTTTCATTATCTTCAAATGAACAGAGAAATGTATCACCGGAGGACAACAAATTCATACCTGATAGTTCTTTTGCGTGTTCATTTTCATTCTGAGTTGATTCTGAATCTAAAGAGTTGCTTCCACATAAAGGCCAATTGTCTCTCCCACTGTCACAATTCCTTTGAGATGTCTTCTTCTTTTGAGGTGCTTTCTTCTTTAGCTTCTTTCCCATTGTTACTATGGATCTCTTTCAAGTGATCAAGATTTTGCCAAAGGACCTGCTCTGATACCAATTTTTGGAAATGATATTGAGAGGGGGGGGGGGGTGCATTAGTATTTACAAATCAATAAATTTTTCATTTCCATAATCAGATTTGTATATGATACTTCAGAGAAGGGAACTCACGTGTGCACACAACTATTCTTAAGGCAACCATCGTATATCCAATGAACTTCTGATTCAGTTAATTCATCATATGTTGATCTTTAATTAGTGCATCAATAATTTATTAAACATTAAACAATAACCATGTGCAATAATAGCAGAATAAACCATCACACATAAGCAACACACATGAACACCAAGATTTAAGGTGGAAACCCAATGTGGGTGAAAACCACCTGCTGCTGTCGTCTCTGTCTTCTTTTAGTAATAAGAAAATATGTTTACAATCTTGTAGTAGTGTAGACTCATACCAGTATGTAGGCACCCACTTGTAGAAGGCTACAACCTCCTTTCGTTCTCCAACTTCCACTGGAAGGGAGCTACAACCCCCTAGCTCTTGTACTAGCCGATCCGTTTACTAGTGCATAGGCGCTGACCTACAGAAGGCTCCAACCTTCACTCGTTTTCCAGCTGCTATTGGAAGGGAGCTCCAACCCCCTGGCTCTTATACTGGCTGATATATTTACCAGTACATAGGTGCCACCCTACAGAAGGCTACGACCTTCTCTCTTCCTCCAGGGACCACGTTTCAAAAATTTTCAGACTGGATACTCCTGGAACACAACACCACAATCTGAAGGCCACATTTCATCAAATTTTCATACTGGTCCCATCAACATCATATAGTCAATCACTAGTACAATATAACCATCAAATACATCTGCATCAACCAACCACTGAAACTCAATCATCAATCTCTGAATCAACCACAACTGAATCAATCACTGAAAACCCATCATCACTGAAGCAAATCACAATCAATTATTTTGAACATTCAGACCACTGTCACCAGAACACAGTCAACAGAACACAAGGCAGAACCCAGAATTCTATATTAACAACCAGAACAAACTACAACTTCAACCATCATATTTCATAATGTATACGCTACTTTGATGTGCCAAACCAGAATGTATACACGCTTTTACCAAAGCAAACCAACGTACAAATCTGCAAATGCTAACTTAAAACATCACAACTATTCCAGACTTCAGTCATACCCAGATTAGAGAATTTACAGTATAAATCACGCGTTAGCATTCAGATCTAGACTATCCATAATCAAACCATATAATAATAATTCATTTTAGGTCTCATGATCCTGATCCATCGTTATATCTCATCCCCCATCAACTGCATAGGTGCATCCTTAGTTCAGATCAAACAAAGCATCAAAACCCATAACCTGCATCATCATTCAGAACCACCAGTAACCTCAAAAACCATGCATCAGATTGTATATGCTACTTGGCTAAACCCAAACTGCATGTATACGCTACTTCTGTTAATCAAACCTGCGTATACCTCCAAAGCTACTACAAACAAAAACTTTTGAATCAAGTCTGTACCAACTAACAATATACTTAACATCTACTGTCAACTTACAGTGCTTTACATAGGCAGCAACAAAGCTCACTTCTTCTCACTTATACAATCAATATATCAAATATCAAACTCCTTATTCATTCAATTTTACATTCAGATCTAAGAAGACTTTGTTGACATGCAGCAGTAAAATGGCAGCACTGATCTGATAGATCGTCATCCTTGAAAATCAAGCTTTTCTTTTACATACACTACTTGGAAGAGCCGAACTAGCGTGTATACACACCTTCACCAAAGAACCAATATATAGATCTGCAAATACTTACTTATAACTTCGCTACAATTCCCGACTTCAGACATACCCATATCATCACATATAAAGGATAAAACATGTGTTAGCAATCAGATCTAGCCCATCCATTATCAAATCACATAATGATAAGTCATTATGATCCTGATCCATCATTAGATCTCATCCATCATCAAATGCTTAGGTGCATATTTAGTCTAGATCAAGCAAAGCATCAGAAACCCATAACATGCATATTTGCTTTTGATCTAACACTTCATAAGATATTCATTACTTGTGCACTTAGCCCTTTGATCTTATCCTCCTTATATAGTTAGATCCTTTGTCAATACCTTGGACCAAAACCACTTATGACCAATACCTTGGACCAAATACCTAGGGTCAATACCTCAGACCAAATACCTTAGACCAAATACCTTGGACCCAAAATACCTTGGACCAAATACCTTGGACCAAAACCTTGGTTTTCCTACATGTACGCTCTTTTCATCCTATGGGAGTGCATGTATACGTATACGCTCTTTTTGTTTTGTGGACCAGTGTGTATATGCTGTTTTGACTAAGTGGACCTGCGTATACTTCTTAAATTTCTTTACATCAACCTTTTCCTTTACCTTCTTTATTTTGATCAATAGACCTTAGTTCCATCTTCCTGTTCTTCTGTACCAATTCCCTGTTACCTATGAATAGACCTGTTACACTGTAATTTTCCATATTAATTCTGAAATGATTCCTTTGAACTGCCCTGCACTTTTTCACATCTGTAAACACAACTACCATGCATTCTGTCACATTTGATATCTCTCCTGTAAATTCATCTAGTTACCATATACAAGTGAGTTGTTCTGCTACAAGTGGGTTGCCATCAAGTACAACACCTGCATCATAATGTCAACAACTAGTTGTAGTATGCAGAACCTATCCTCTGTAGCATGGGCCATATTCGCTCCAAGTGGCCAGTTAGTGAGTTTTCAAGGGATTTGTATTGGTTGTTTTATGAACAATATCGCTGAGTATAACGCATTGATCGAACTCCTATCTGATGCCATTTCACTTGGCATTCACCAAATCATCATTAGGCTAGACTCACAACTTGTCGTACTACAACTTACAAATGTTTATACCGTTTGAAATCCAACTATTCATCGTATATTCCTTAGAGTTTGTCTCTTGGAAAGACATTTTGATTATATTCAATATCAACACATTTCCAGAAACTTTAACACATTGTGCTAATTATGTCTTAAATAGACATTTACGACATATGTAAAGACTAAATTTTCAATTCATATTAACAATTGAATAGGATTACACATAACCATACAAAAACACTGAAAGTAAAATAGACATATGTTCAAAGTTTTTACAAAAATTTGTGTCCAAGACATGTTGGTCATCTGACCTCAAAACCTCAAAATGCATACAATAAATCATCCTAAGTAGATCTAATGATGCTCGTCATAACAGGTCACTACCTGAGCTATCATGCGTAATAGCCTCATCCAATGACTAGGTACACCAATAGTATGGCATTTTAGTCTCATCGGTAACTCCTCGATCCGAACATCTGGTTTATCGAGGGTTAACCCCTCTATATGATGATGCAACTTTGCCAGTGTCTCGATTAGATCTAAATCCTGGAGAAATTCTCTTCCGACATTTCTCCCCGCTGGTTCACTTGCCTCCTGTTGATGACCCATTCTTCGAACAGTGCCGACATATGTTTACATGAGAACATTTTTAGTTTAGTCTTGGAAAGTTCAAAAAACACAAAAACATGTAAAAGTTCAAAAAATAAAAAATACATGGTCAAAGCAATTTACCTATAGCACACCATTGAGCACCCACTGGTAATCTCAAATATGGATCTCCACGGAAATCCATCCATGCATATGGATGCTCTTCTATGACAATATGTTGTCGATGGAGCCAACTGAAGAATGCGGTAGAAAATGAGACATCAACTCTACCCATCTCTGCATCTGTGGATCTCTAGGACCAACTAAAATCAATGTCACATGCTAAGGTTGCATCTATGGAATTCTCTCCAAAGTAAAAGCGATGAATATCAATCCATAGCTGAAATTTTTCATCTTAGTTCTTTTTAATTTAGTCATCTACTCTTTCATCAAAGAGAGTATTGCCTCACACTAGTTGAACATAGTTGGATCGAGACATTGGAGCGCATACTGCATGTATGATCTATTCGCGACATGAAGTGTCACGCTACTTGCCAACTTTGCGATAGCAAAGAGGATTGTTTGCAAGGGAAAATCACGAACATCCCTGATGTTTATCTTTCTATCTTTGCGAAGATGTGTACCTAGACGACAGAATTGTTGAATGTAGTCCCTCGCTGTCATCCCCATGGGTAGAACCTGAAAGAGAAATGGGGGCACCACGTCTTGACAATCCTGTGAGAAAGTAAATATCATCGATCAATATAGGGAGCACTTTTTCCCCTATGCGAAAAACTTGTTCCGCTGGATCCCATGAATGAACTAAGAACTGCAATAGTTCTAATTGTTGCCTCATCCCGGATAACTTGAATTAGTTGAGTAACCCACAATCTCTGAGGGCCTCAACAATACCAAGATCATTTAGGGAAACCATATCCTGTTATTCATGTTATCTTTCACGCCATGTGATAGCCATTCTGATCTGATCAAAGTCTGAAATCACACCATAGGCTTAGTTAGGATCCGTTTCATGCAAAAAACTGAAGAGATTTTGGGTAGAAATGATGAATAAAATTTCTAAACTGCACCCAACGCACCCTTGATCTTTAGACAGTGCGATGCAGAGCAGTTTCCCTTATGTCTGACTACTTTGCAGTGCAGTTTTCGATGCATAACAGTGCGTTGATATTAGGGCATGATATATTTACCCTAGGGATGCCAAACCCATAAAAATATTGCCTGAAATTGAAAAAGAATGACCTTAAATGAAAGAGAAGAGGTAGATCTCCTACCTTATCCTGACGACATGAAGAATGATCCATAGAATCTCCCGCAACTAGCTACTGAAGTTTGAGGTAAAAAACTGTTTCAGAGCACAAAAATGAATGCTAAATGTCAAATGGTAAAATGACTTGGTAAATTCTTTTTTTTTTTTTTTTTTATGGTTATTTCATGTTCATTAAATGAATAAACTATAGTTTTTACCTATTTTTACCAATGAAACAGGTATGTTTAACCGTTTGGTGGTTCTTTGACCAAGTTTACAACTGGCATAGTGAATTTGACGTGCATGATCGTAAAATGTACTTTTGACCACAGAGCATACTTTTATCTCTTTTTAGAGCTCTATTAAACATCGAAAAATGAACCCCCCTATACTCCTCTTTCAACTCTTTTCAGACTCTCAAAATATGAAAATATTGCCAGGCGCTTGTCCTTTTCAGCTCGTAAATGGATTGGAAATGACATCTACTTAGTATAAGTTTAACCCTTTTCTGGACTGAGATAGATTACTTACGAAAAAGGAATACGTTGATCGAACATTATCAATAGGTTCTCTCTTGTAATATTTTACGCTTTTTCAGACTTGAGAGACAAATTTACAAAAAAGAACTTGTGGAGCTTTCTTTTTGCCCCTTTTAAAACTCTCTAAATATGAAAAGGACCGATTTCTTATTCTTGTTAAAGCATCAAATAGTGACAAACTTGTCCTTCATGACAAGATCGAGTTTCACCTTTGCTAGACTCGTTAAAACATCACATAGCAATGGATTCACCCAAAGGGTAGAATTATACATCAACCATATGTTATCCTCCTCAAGCTTGTTAAAAAATAAAGAGGTACTGGTCAGGAATGACTGGGGAAAATGGGAAAAGGGATAAATCACTTTATGGTAGCAAGTCGCTCTTGAAAATGACACTTTCACTTCATCTCTGTGACTATTTGGGTTGGGTTATCTTCTTGATGGTTATCATATCTATGGTCTATCACACCATCCATCACTTTGGTTTTGGGTCAATGCTGCCAATTCATTCAGTGTCGTTGAAATATTCAAGGGAAGTCACTCAGTAAACTTCAACATTTTCAATACTCATAAACCTTCATTTTCATGACCGCCATTCTTGAACATTGTGTCATCAGTCACATTCTGTCTTCAAAATCGTTACAATCATTTCATGTCATTGATGGGGGATACATCAAGGCCCTCCCACAATGTGTCGCTTCTTGTCAACATCAGCACATTATCCAGGAAGTTGACTTAGAAACACCCTTCCAGTACCTTGAGGCTTGCATACGTCAATGACAAGTTTCTCACTTCCGGCAACAGGTTGACATCATAGACCTTCAACCGAAAGACTTTGTATGGTGTTCGACATCAAAACATCTATTCACACCGTGCGGAATGTATTGTAGTACCTTTAGAATCGTTATCATCATTTGTGATTTCTCTCGCGTCTGTTAACAACTTGCAACATTGGCTGGTAATCAGATAGTGTCTTCCCATGTTCGTCTTCAGATCACATTTTCACATGGTTAGACTCATACTTGATCAAATGATTGGATGAGATAGAGGACCCCAAATCTAGTTTCATTCATCCGGGTTGCGATTTCAAGAGAGTACTAAATCATTTGTACGATGGCTTTACACAGATAGTCATCTTATCATGGTTCTATATTTGTAGACGACTATCTGATTTATGTACATGTAATGAAAAGTTTATATGCCAAGCATGGGTATGCCTTCCCTCAGCAATTCATGAAAAATTCAAAGATATAATGATATTATGTATTGTAATCGATGCAGGTCACCGTTTGCTTCAGATCCTCCTCATCACATCCTAAAGCATATCACTCAACATTATCATTTTTGACTTCATGCTTTAGGGGGCAGCTGTTACAGGTCTATTTGGGCACATCACTCCTGACAATCAGATCAGTGTAAACATGGTCTATCAAACCCTAATTATTATTATTATCATCTCAACATTGTTTATTTCTTTACCTCACGAATAAGTTTTTCGCCACTCACTGCTCATGTATATTATGAAATTACTAATTAATTTTTCTTTTATAATTATTAATCAATGATTATAAACTCTTATATCTAGTTTATGTATAATCACACCTTGAAGTTTGGACTATTTCATAATAAAATTGAGGAAGCATGTGTATTGTTTATCTTTAGAGATTCACAGTTTCACCTTTAAGAAGTTGACAAACCAAATGTTTCTTGGGCAAAGTTGGAAACCATATTTGGTAAACATAATGAGATTATAACTCATTGGATCGAAAGTTAGTTGGTTTCATTAAACCCTACTCATTTCTCTTGCATCGAATAATATATATCTAAGTTCAAAACGCTAAATTTTTTACTTGAACATTGTAAAATACCAAAGAAGGATGATTAATTGATACACATTATTCTTAGCAAGATTGATATTGCACATTATATTTTTGTATCTACTTTCACTCCACTAGAGAATCTCTAGGAGTTGCTTACAAACCATAATATTTTTGTGATTATTTCATTTAGAGAAAGATAAGCTCTTGCATCCTAGAGTGATCAACGTACAGGTATTTATAATAAAGCCCGATTGGCCTAATAAAAGGATAAATCTGAGTACCTAAAGAAGAAAAATCCTAATAATAAAAAGAAAAAAAAGGATCCAAAACCCTCTCAAATAGCTTCTAATCTCAATGGTGACAAACAAACAAAATGACAAAGTAATAAGATTAAGAGACATTGAAATTTTTGTGGATGAGGTGGTCATCTAGATTCTAAAATTTTAAGAAGATGAAGGCCTTAGAAGTAACAATGAATATGCACAATCTCAATCTTGATTCATCTTCTTCTAACTCTTATTCTCATGGGAATACATTTTATGCGTATGGTTTTTCCTTCAATGCAACATTTACTTCTTCTTCTAAGTATTGGCGTATTGATTCTAGAGAAACTCATCATATGTCTAAGAATAACATTAATTTTCTACTCTTAATGAATGTAATACCAAACACATATTTGTTGGTGATGGTATATCTATTAGTGTTATAGGGTTTGGAATAATTCAACTAGATGGTGGTAATTTTCATGATGTATTATGTGTCTGAACTGTCTCAAGCAATTTTTTATTAGTAAACCAAATCACTTATTTAGGTGAAGGTAAAATAGTAGAGTTGGCATGAACAATTTGGAAATTTAAAATATTTCTCATTGCAACAACTATGTAATCAAAATCTTGAGACTAATCTTCCTCTTTGTAACAAGCCTGATATGAGTTCCATGTAATAAATGGGCATTATAAAGGCAAAGATAAAACCAAGGTCACAGGACACATATTCCAAGATGAATGGAGGGGAAAAAATTATATTGGGATCCACATGTGGTTTGTTATTGGCTATGGAAATTGGCATTGGCATTGGAAAAGGAAAAGCACAATAAAGGCAAATTAATACAAGAAATAAAGGAAAATAAGAGGAAAAGGAAGATGAAGAGACAAGAATATGCATGCAAAGGAAAATGAATGAAAAAGAAAAGAAAAAAGGGAGAGAACATTCAAACATACTCTTGGATATTATAGAATTCACATGGAAAAGGAGAGAAAGAGAGAGAAAAAGCACATGGACACAAGGAACACACAAGCAAGCAAGAAAGGAAAAAGCAAGGGAGTGTAAGAGGAAAGTTGGATAATAGTAAGCAAGGAAAAAATTCAAGCAAATAAAGAGCAATGAATAAGAGGATTTTTCAGGTAACAGGTTGAATGATCGATTATCTTGCTGGGATGTGAATGCATGGCTTATGCATTGGCTTATTGGTCATGTTTTTTATCATTGGCATGGGATTTTCCTAGATTGACAGTGGTGTACAACCTTGCCTTTGCCTTCTCCTAGATAGCCATGGTATAGTGGGTTTTTATTTCAATTAAGCTTTGGATTATTAGTAGACTTTAGATCCGGTTGAGGTGGTTTGAGGAAAATCCCAAGGGTTGAGAGTGGAGATGGTTTTCTCTGAGAATCTCTTGATAGGTGGGTGGAGATAGGAAAATTCTTCTGGGTATGGTGAAGAAATCCTGAGGCATCCAAGCTTGTTTTGGTTATCGTGATTTCTAGACCGGTTTAGGTGAAATCACTATGGTTGAGGGTGGAGGTGGTTTAACCTCTAGATTCCCTGGTTGGTTTTTTTTTGGTTTATCCCATGTGATCCCACATTCATGCTTGTAATATGGCACAAGGGTGATTGGATGAAAGAAAGATTTGGTTCAACCCAATCTATGGTTGGGTGGTATGTGGAAGTTCCTGACATGGTTGACTTTATGCATATGTTATTATGTGTTATTTCTTATTGAGATCAATGAGAAAACATATTGGTTATTGTGGTGATTTTATGGCTGGTTTTCCACGGATTCATTCTAGTTAAATGCTAGTTATAGGCATGGTACATTCTTATTATATGATGTGCTCTAGTTATTATGGATCTTGTTCATGGTTGGATAAGTTATTCAATGATTATATGAATGCATGAGATAACAAGTGTTTGTTACAAATAGCTTGAGAGGGAAGTGAGCCTTCTTGATGATTCTCTGATGAAACTAATGAAATAATCAATATATATGCATTCATGACTTAGAGGTACCATGTTTATCAAGTGTTAGTATTAATATTTAGTATGCATTTTGCAAGCTTGAATAAGATCAAAGCTTGGAAGTAGAGTATGAAGCCTTTTATAGATGATTGATAAATATATGGGAAATTGGCCCATAGAATAGCCCTAAAAATCCAAAATAGAGTCTCTGGCTATAGGCACATAATTGGGAATTTTTAGCTGTAGCTGCACTGATGTCGTGTTGTGTGTGCATCTAGATGCCTCTGCCTACATGGACTAGTCTTAATGCATGCGAATGGGCTGTAAGGTCAGGTAAAAAATGGTTCCATCTCAGAGGAAAGGTCACCAGGGGAAAGTGTATGACTTCTGGGTGATCTAGTGTCTCTGGGTGTTGTAGTAATTTGGTATAAGTTGGTAAATTAGGCTTCATTTCCATAAGTGCATCTTGGATTTTAGGTCATGCATAGTAACTCTCAACTCATGCTTACCTTGGTGAGATTGTAAAAGTGGGTATATGTGGGGTGGGGTGTTATAGAGTGTTATCAGAGTAGGTTCACAACACTGGACCTCGGGGTAAATGTAGATTTTTATGGATGCATGTCAATTTTTTGTATATTTACGATGCATTCATGTTAGCTATTTATTGTTATGGTTATGGTATCCATGTATGAGATGATATTCTTGTGATGTTTTATTGTGCTAATCTGGATGGATCTGTGTAGATGCAATAACCTCACCAACATTAAGTTGAGGTAATGCTTTTAATTGTGCCTTTTATTTCATTTAACAGTGATACGTTCTAGGAAATAGAAGGCCAAGAGATGAAGAGCATAATAGTTGAGTACAATTCATATGAATCACCATACAAATCATAAGAGACATTGGTGGTGTAGGAGAAGTCAGTTGAACAACAGGGGGAGAGGGAGACTCTCCTGATTTAGTAGATACATTAATAAGTTTGAAGGCAAAGTTTGTAAGTTGCAAGGAAAATAATGAGAGGTTTATTGAAGCATAGGAAAGGCTTGTGAAATATCAAGAAAAGAAAGTTGAGGTTAATTTAGTCATCCTCTATAGCCTTTCAGATTTGCAGAAGCACAAACAACTGGGGATCAGTCATGGAGATAGACAAGAAGAAAGGACTAATGGTGCAGATGGAAGCAGGTCTCAGAAAAGGCATAAGTTGGACAAGGATGATACAGTGAAGAGTGGCAGACTCTTGGATACACTTGAGAGGAGGGATAGTACTCATGGATTTTATTCTAGCTCTAGTTCTGGGAGACATCATCGCCATCACCACCATCATCCTTATAGGAGGAGTGAGAAGGGGTACTTGCCAGAGGAATTCAAGAAAGCTAAGCCTCCTACCTTTGATGGTGAGATGTCCAAGTAAGAAGATGAAAAAGCATGGTTTTTTGGGATGAGGAAATTTTTTAGACCTCATTATTACATTGAGAATATGAAAGCTAAGATAGCCACTTTCAGATATAGCTGGTGGGAAGCTATTAAGCATGTCAGAGGCATTAATGAAGAGGAGCTGATTTGGGAAGAATTTGAAAGACTCTTCAGGAAGAATTACCTATCTGAGAGATATTATGATGGAAACGCTAATGAATTCTATGAACTCAAGAAGGGTTCCATTTCAGATGAAGAATATATAACCAAATTTATAGTGCTGTTGAGATATGTTCCCTATCTCAAGGATGAGAAAGAAAATATCTAGAGGTTCATAAACAGATTGCAATTATCATTCAAAGACCAGATTGAGTTTGATGAGCCTCAGTCATTGGAGAAAGCCATCAAGAAGTTGAATCATTGTTATGAGAATTCAAAGCATAAGCTTGAGTTCAAGCATGATTAAAAGGGTAATGAGAAGACTAAAGTAAAATGGCCTAATAAGAAAGGAAGATCTCAGGATACAAGTGACAAGGAAAATGTGGCACCTCATAAGAGCAATAGAGAAAGGACATGAGTCTTAGCCTGTGGAGTAGCAGAATAAAGGCAGTGGCAGAGAACCCTTGAAGTGTTGGATTTGTGGTAGAGATCATCACAAGAAGGAATTTCCATTGTATCAGAGTGGAAGGACTCATATCTGTAGTTCTCAAGAGATGTAGATAGTTGGGGATGTAGGTCAGATCATTCCCCAGATCTATGCAACAATTGATAATAGGAAAGTATACCATCAAGCATCCTTTATCAAGATGGAAGCTAATATTAGTAATCAAGTTGTTTCTATTTTGATTGATCCTGAATCGAATAATAACTATATTAGTCCTGAATTGGTGGATCAATGCCATTTGAATAAGGAAGTGCATGAAAAATATTGGTTGGTGCAATTGGCTACATGGACCAAGAGAAGAGTTCATCATTGGGTGAAGTCTTATGCATTTGAGCTTAATGGCATGCCTACAACAACAAATTTGAATTTGCTTCCTTTGGGTTCATATAACATGCTTTTGGGCATGGATTGATTGTTTATTCATAGGACCAAGGTAGATTTCTATGACAAGGCCATTGAGTGCCTGGATGATGATGGAGAAAAGAGATTCTTGTAGGGAAAGAAGAATCCTACCTTAGTGAGGATGGTTACAACCATGCAAGCTAAGTGCAACCACAAGAAATGATTCTTATTGTTTGCAGTGCATATTTCTAGTGACAAAGGGAAGGGGGACGAGGATGATGAAGTCTTGAGGAGGTATTTTGTCTTACAATAATTTCAAGATGTGTTTCCTACAGAGATTCCAGAGCTTCCTCCTCATAGAGAGGTGGATTTCTTTATTGAGTTGATGCCGGTAGTAACACCAACATCTAAGGCACCTTATAGGATGAGCACACCTGAGTTGGTGGAAATGAAGTTGCAGCTTAAAGATATGCTTGCTAAGGGATACTTAAGGCCAAGTGTGTATCCTTGGGGAGCACTAGTGTTGTTTGTAAGGAAGAAGGACAATACTCTTCTATTGTGCATTGATTATAGACAACTGAACAAGGTGGCTATCAAAACAAGTATCTGTTGCCTCATTTTGATGATTTGTTTGATCAGATGAAGGGAGCTACAATATTTTTGAAGATTTATATGAGATTAGGATATCATCAAGTGCACATCAAAGAAGAATACATCTACAACACTGCATTTCGTACAAGGTATGGGCACTATGAGTTTGTGGTGGTTCCTTTTGGTCTTTCCAATGCTATAGACACCTTCATGTGTTTGATGAACAATGTGTTGTGCCCTTATCTGGATAAGTTTGTGATAGTATTTGTCGATGATATATTGGTATATTTAAAGAATGAGGAGGAACATGAAAAGCACCTGGAAATGGTATTGAGATTGTTGAGAGAGCATAAGTTATATTCCAAGCTCAACAAGTGTAGCTTCTTTCAGTCTCATATTCATTACTTGGGACATGTTGTTTCCAAGGAGGGGATAACAGTGGATCTAGAAAAGATTAAGGATATCATGGAGTGGCCAACTTTGAGGAATGTGGATGAGGTCAAATAATTCATGGGAATAGTAGGTTATTACGGGAGGTTAATCAGAAACTTCTCCAAGTTTGGCTATCCTATCACATCTTTGCAAAGGAAAGGAAAGAAGTTTGAATGGACTGCTGAGTGTGTAGCTAGTTTTGATCAGTTGAAGCAATTGCTTACCAATGATTTGGTTTTGAAGATTGCAAATCTTGATAAGGATTTTTGGTTTGTATAGATGCTTTCAAGAAAGGAATTGGCGGAGTCATGATGCAGGAAGGGTAGGTGGTTTTTTGTGAGTCACAAAAGCTGAATAAGTATGAATAGAATTATGTGACTGATGATCTTGAGTTGTCAACTATCATTCATGCATTAAAGGTGTGTGATCCAGGTGGATATTGGTGGCCACAAACCAATTCCACTTGGACCCCCACCATTATTTCTTTCAGTTTTTCAATTTCCTTAATTGTAGCACAATTTACTATTTTTAGCAGTTTTTCAGGTCCTAAACTTCTGCAGCTGTTTTAAGGCCCTAAACGAAGTTTTTTGGGAAAATTGGGAGCAACATGGGTCCTTGGATTGATGTTTCTCTACCCAAAGTTTTATTCATCGGATAGATCTTTCTAACGAGGTATTGTGCATGTTAAACAGAGATCATATGCCAAAGTTACGATCCCGGGAAGTTGATGTACCAATTTACCCAAAACAGGGCCCATAGTTTGGTGCTTCATCTCCTAGGGTTAGGTTTTTGGATGTTTAGGGTTTTCCATTGTTTCTAAATAATAAATAGGCATTCGAGCCTCATTTTAAGATAGTTCAGAGGCATGTAGCCACCACATCTCTTCTCAGAGATAAACTACCATCGCCCTAGCTAGTTTATTTCCATTTCTGTTTGTAAGCATATTTCAGTATTTTATAGTAATGAAATGAAGTATTATTTCTGCTGCATCTCTGTATGTATGGTTATATCTATAATTTGTTGCATTCCTATTTAAATCTGGATCAGTGGTATCAGAGGGGTCTGCTCTTTCTGTGTCTTTCTTTGCATGTCCCCAATGAGGTTGGGATATAAGGAGTTAGGGCTTGAACTGGTCGAACCTTTGCAAGACCAGCCTTGCAAATCCTGACAGCCTCCCATGGCAAATGAAAAGAAAGATGAGGGGGTAGGAGATCCTATCAAAATCTTGCTCGAAGAGGCCCTTGAGCGACAAAGGAACGCGATGATGGACAACTTTTCCCAGATCCTTCAGTGGCTAGCTAGGGACGACACATCTACTTCCAGCAGCTACTCTAGAAGTGCCACACCCTTTAAGGTACAAGTTAACTTTGACATCCCCATATTTGAGGGTAAGATAGATGCAAACGCCGTAGATAAATGGCTAAATTTGCTAGAAGGGTATTTTTCTGTTCATGATTTTTCTAGTCGGGAAAAAATTACTTTCGCTTTTCTCAAAGCTGCCCCCATGTCAAGGACTAGTGGGAAACCTACTGCGAGCAGAAGGATGAAAGTACGACCTCACTGTTTTCAGCCACACCCACTTGGAATTCATTCCGAGCTGCCATCAAGGAGCAATACTACCCTGTCGGAAGCTATAAGGATCAATACATAAAGTGGACCATGCTCCAGCAGGGAAGGGACCAAGACGTGCCAATGTTTACCAATATTTTCCATACCCTTTGCACAAAGTTGGGTATCAAGGATTCAGAGCAGAATTTGGTACTCAAATACCGCGACTGCCTGCATAGGTACATCCAGGAAGAAATAGAATTCTTGAACATCTCCTCACTTGGCAGGACATATCGATATGCCGTCAAGATCTAGAAAAATTTTAAACAGAAGAAGCGAGACTTTGGATCTGCGAATTTGGAGCAAGGGAAAGGTGCCCCCAAACCACAAAAAAAATGACAAATCCAAGGTATGGCAACCCAAGACAACCTGCCAAAGTTGCAAGCAAAGAAAAACGCCACGAAGCTAAAAAAGGACATGGGAAAGTGGTGTGAGTTCCATAGGAGCTCCACTCACAACACAAGTGAGTGTTGGGCCAAGTAGTCACTGGTGGCCGAGCTAAAGGTTTTAGAATCAGATGCATTTTTGACTCTAAGTCAGAACCCGACAAGGGGAATGACAAAGGGAAGCAGATTATCAATGTGGAGCCCAACGCCATCGTTGCCACCATGAATATACAGAAGGAGGAACTCGAAGATCCAGAGGAGGAGGAGCAATTCTTCCACTCCCAGATGTGGGTAAAGGGCTCCCCGCTACAGTTCATTGTCGATAGCGGGAGCCAAAAGAACCTCATTTTGGCAGAGGTCGTGAAGCGGTTGGGCTTACTGACCATAACACATCCACAACCGTACACCATCAGGTGGCTTCACCAAGGAAGGGATCTTTGCGTGAGCTAGTAGTGTCACCTTCCATAAAACATCAAGCCCTTCACGGATGGGGTATTGTGTGACGTTTCTCCTCTTGATGTTTGGGATGTATTATTAGGCCAACCATACTTGTGGAAGTGACATGCTGTGTATGAATCAAGGCCTCGTGCTGTTATTGTTACTTTGGGAAATAAGTTGTACAGGATACCGGAGGTAGCACCACCTACTGCCATCTCTTTGGTTACTACAAAAAAATGTAGTAAGCTCATTTCCAAAATCGGGAAATTTGTTTTCCTGATGATACGCCCTCAAGGAAAGAAGAAGACGGTGGCCATGACCTCCAAACAGGGCCCCTCTACATGACAACTACAGATGGACAAGGTCATGGAGGAGTACGAGGACATCTTCACCTCCCTCGTAGGGGTTCCTCTACTCTGTCAGGTCAAGCACTCCATCGATTTGACCCCAGGTGCACCGCTGCCCAATGGACCAATCTATCGGCGTTCCATTTTAGAGAATGATGAAACCAAGAGGCAGATTCAGGAGATGCTACAGAAAGGTCACATCTGTCTGAGTTCATCGCCCTATGGGAGCCCGATCGTGTTGGTAAAGAAGAAGGATGGGACTTGGAGACTCTGTATTAACTATTGGGCACTGAACAAGATCATTGTTTGTAATAGGTACCTGATCCCATAGATTGATGACCTCCTGGACCAACTGAAGGGGGGGAAATATTTCAAAAAAATCGATTTGAAGTCAGGATATCACCAGGTACCAATCGAACCCTTCGATGTGTGGAAGACTGCCTTCAAAGCCAAGGAGGGTCTTTTCGAATGGTTGGTTATGCCTTTTGGGTTGACGAATGCTCTTGCAACCTTCATGAGGCTAATGTATGACATCTTGCGGCCATTCACCAACTCATTTGTAGTGGTATACTTGGATGACATCCTGATATTTTGGTAGAGTTGGGAAGAGCACCTCTACCACATCCGACAGGTTCTCCAAACACTGCGGAAACACAAGTTATGTGCCAATTTGGAGAAATACACTTTTGGCATGACCTAGGTTCAGTATCTGGGATACATTACTGATGAACGAGGGGTGCATGTGGATTCAACCAAGATCCAAGTCATTTGGGATTAGTCATCTCCAACCACTCTAACAAAGCTTCGCAACTTTTTGGGACTTGCCAACTTCTACTGCAGGTTCGTGTTGGGATTTTCTCATATCACTTGGCCCTTGAGTCAAGTCACCAAGGGAGGAGAAAAAACAAAATTATTTCTGTTTGAATCTCAATATAAGGCATTCACAGAGTTGAAACATTGCCTTTGCTCATCACCAGTGCTTGCATTACCAGACTTGCAACAACCATTTGAGGTCGAGACAGATGCCTCTTACTATGCTATTGGGGCAGTCCTTACTCAACATGGGCATCCAATGGCATATCACAGTGAGACACTTTCGGACATAGTCCAGAAGCATCCCACTTATGACAAAGGGATGTATTCCATTGTGTAGGCTTGCTGACAATGGAAGAATTACATTTTGGGGAAGGAAACAGTCATCCACACAGACCCAAGGGAAATTGCTGAATGATCGCCATCAGAACTGGTCCACATACCTGCAACAATTCCATTTGAATATCAAGTATAATAAGGGCATCACCAATAATGTTGCAGATTTCCTCAGTTGACCACCGATCACGATGTTAACCACTGTGCTCAACTCTTGTGGGCACGAGACTTCTGATTGGCCACTTCTCTACAAAAGAGACCCAGAATTCGGCCACCCATACCAGACACTCTTGGAGGGTCAGCATGTTCCAGATTTTCACCTCCAGGATGCTCTGCTATGCCCCCTGGGTCACCTTTGTGTTCCTTCAAGTGAGCGTGCCAAGATGATTTGGGAAGCACACTATAGTCGGGCTGCTGGGCATTTCAGGGTCAAGAAAACGGTGGCAGTGCCGTAGAAGTATTTCTATTGGCCGAATCTTCGACAAGATGTCGGGAAGTACATCAGATCATGCACTGCCCGAGCCATTGCTAAACCCACCATCAAGAAGCAAGTCCTCTATACCCCGCTGCCTACCCCTAGTCGACCTTGGGAATCCATCTCCATGGATTACATGTCGGGCCTTCCTTCTACTAAGCATGGAAAGGACCGTGTTTTTGTGGTTGTCGACAGGTTCTCGAAGATGGCCATTATGGCAGCCTGCAAGAAGAATATCACAGCAGAAGCCAGTGCTAAAATCTTCTTTGAACGAGTGTGGGTACACTTTGGGATCCCCTAGTATATCATCTTAGATTGAGATAGCAGGTTCCTTAGTACATTTTGGTCCAGTCTCTGGTCAATGTTGGACACCAAACTCACTAAGTCCACAACCTTCCATCCCTAAACTGATGGCTAGACAGAGGTTGTCAACAGGATGATCGTACACATTCTGCGCATGTACAACTCAAAGAATCCATGCACATGGGATGAGAGCCTCTCCTATGTTCAACACAGCTATAACCGGGCTTTGCACAATCGAATGTCCACAACCCTTTTTAGGTGGGCTTGGGATTCCAACCACTATGTCCCATTGATGTGGCCATGCCATTTGTAGCTACTCAGGCAGATTCGGCTCATGTCTAGTTTGAAATAGACAAGGCAAACAACTTCATTGAGCACATCCAATATATTCGCCAACAGGTCAATGAAATTCTGGAGAAATCAAATGCCAAGTACAAGTAGTGACATGATCAACATCAGGTGCCACACAAGTTTCAGGTGGCTGACAAATTCTGGTTGCATTTGCAAAAGGAACACCTTACCGGAGCTTATCGGAAAATTAGACCACTCCGATATGGTCCTTACACCATTACCAAAGCTATGGGAGACAATGCATTTGAGCTCAACATTCCCCCATTCCTTGGCCTGCACCTAGTGTTCAATGTGGACCGCCTTCGGCCATACTTTCCACCATTACTAGACACATCCGACATTGCAGAACAACTCACACCCACATAGTTAAATCCAGATTGCATGGAACAAGATGCAACTGATCAGATCATGGACATACAGATCAAGCACACTCACCAATAGAAGATCCAACTGTATCGAGTTGTCAAAGCATGCCAACTCCTTCACTAGGGCAAGTGGCTCACCAAGGACCAAGTTCAACAAAAGTTTCCTCATCTCATAGAGGAACTCAACGCAATGGGGACCATTGCTTCTTGGGGGGGAGGAATGATTCAGGTGGATATTGGTGGCCACCTGCCAATTCCACTTGGATCCCCACCATTGTTTCTTTTAGTTTTTCAGTTTCCTTAATTGTAGCACAATTTACAATTTTTAGCAGTTTTTTGGGTCCTGAACTTCCAGAGCCCTCTTGAGGCCCTAAACAACGTTTTGTGGGAAAAATGGGAGCAACATCGGTCCATGGACCAATGTTTTTCTTCTCGAAGTTGTAGTCCTCGGATAGATCTTTCTAACGAGGTATTGGGTGTGTCAAACGGAGATCATATGCCAAAGTTACGACCCCGAGAAGTTGATGTACCAATTTACCCAAAACAGGGCACATAGTTTGGCGCTTCATCTCGTTGGGTTAGGTTTTTGAATGTTTAGGGTTTTCCATTGTTTCTCAACAATAAATAGGCCTTTGAGCTTCATTGTAAGATAGTTCAGAGGCATGTAGCCGCCACATTTCTTCTCAGAGATAAGCTACCATCGCCCTAGCTAGTTTATTTCCATTTCTATTTGTAAGCGTATTTCAGTATTTTACAGTAATGAAATGAAGTATTATTCCTGTTGCATCTTTGTATGTATGGTTATATCTGTAATTTGTTGCATTCTTGTTTAAATCTGGATAAGTGTGGAGAAATTATCTCCTTGGCAGAAGGTTTGTTTTAATGAGTGATCATAATGGACTGGGATACTTGTTTGACCAACCTAATTTGAATGCAAGGCAAGATAAATGGTTTGCTACTCTCAGTGAGTTTTATTTTGAGATTAGGTGGAATGAATAAATTTCGTTATTCAGGTTAAACACTCCAGAAGAATTGGAATATGTAGATCTCCATTGAGATACCAAAAAATATATATTAAATGTATGAATAAGAATGATGATACAAATGAGAATGATGGGCCCATTTATATACTAGACAGGTGCCTCTTCATGGAAAGCTATGTCCCATTTAGACATGCCTCTTCAACCTAATTCCTAATTAACTAGTCACTATTACAATTATCATTTTATATTTAATATATTTTATTCATAACATTGCCTTCCTCTTCAAAAAGCTTTGTCCTCAAAGATTACTGATGAAAGGTTTGATCTCTTTTTTCTGCTTTGAATGTCTTCTTTTCTCGAACTGTCATCTTCATCGAAACTGTCATCTGTAGTTCATGTGAAGATGTTGATTGATTATGTTCATGTAAAAGCCTATCACTTGGGATGTTCAGCCTTCACTTGGGATGTTCATCGTCTGAACTGCGACATCTATGTGGGTCTTTTATTCAACTAGCTTTTCTTCTTCTTGAGTTGTGATATTCACTAGATCAATATTAATTCCTTTCTCTTCAACTTGGACTACTACATTCAATACTTATTTCGTGACAAGTTCTTCTAACTTATTTTCCAATGATTTCCTATTATCCTTATTTTCTTAATCTGAGTGAGTAGACTTTGATTATGGTTTCTGAGACGTAAAATTTCCTCGTTTTCCGAGTCAACTTTATTTTGGTATTAAAGCTTATCAACTTTTAAACACTTGATTTGTTCTAATAACCTTTGGTTAAGGTTCATTAAGCATACAATTTCCTCTTCTTTTCCTCATAGACTTTCGTTGAGTTTCTTTTGAGAAATTTCCTTTTATTTTTCTAACTGGTGTTTCTTAGCTTTACATTTTCTTACTTGTGTAAGTAGCTTCAGATTATGCTCCTTCAAATATGAATTTTCCTTATTTTTGTTGGATATGACTTCTTCAAGATCTTTTTGCTTCTTTGATAATGTTTCTAGATTATCTTAGAATGTTAGTTTAGAAATATCCTTAAGATCTTTTGTTGAAGGCATTATCAATTTTGATTTCGTTTTCATGTCTTGGAACGTGACCATCAATGTTTAAAATGAATGTACCTAACTCCTTGAACCATGGTCGACCGAGAACTAAGTCAACCTTTTTGTCAAGCATAGTTACGACACGAAATTGGGATATGTACTCATAATGATGAATTATCACTTGTAAATCATTAATTTCAAATTATTTTCCGCCAACAATACCTTCTCATTCACTTATATTTGGCTCTAGAATTAATAGTTGATTTTCCAAATTAATATTGATGTAATTATTCTCGGCGTTTGTATTAATAGCAATAATAATTTCTTTCCCTTGGATACACCTCTTTAATGTAAATAATCTAAAATCTACAATTGGAATACCTCTATAGGAAAATCTTCCTTCATGTCCTTTTGAATTAGACTCCATTCTTCCTTTTCTTGAATGATTGAATTTGATGAAAGATTCCTTTTATTTGGACTTGAACACCTTTATAAATTCTTTTAATATATACAATTATAAAACTCTATAATTATAACTATATAAAATAATTATAAAGTATATAATTTAATAATTATATAATGGTTATACCCTATAACAATGTATAATTTATAATTGGTACAAGGGCTTTTTTTTCTTCTTTTCATTGGAAGGATGCAACACTTGCAAAAGAGTCTCTTGAAAATAATAGTTGCACTGTTTTGAAATTTGGTTGCATCCTCACGTATTTTCTTTCACCTCAAAAGTTGTTTGGGAAATATTTAATTTGTGTCACTGCCAATCGGTAGTTCTTGCAAACTAATTTTAATATGATGATTGTTTTAAGGATGAATAAATACAAAAATTTCCAATGATGTCAGTGGAAATGATATATGGGATTTGGAGGTGGCTACAACAATGTCACAAGTCTCGGTGGTGGCTACGCCACATTGTTCTATGAATTGTGAATGGGGGTACGGAACGGTGGCTTAGGCAATGAACTGGTAGCATGGTGGCTATTTGTGTGGACAATGGAGATCATACAGTATGCAATGGAGAGGTGGGGAAGCAACGGCGACTCGACGATGGGGGTGGTTATGGTCTCTCGGGTTGTGTACAACAAACTTACGGTTGGATGGGAGTTATATGGTTGATTTTTGACTTGTTTGGATATCGGGGCTATGATCACTGCAACTATGGTTTACTCTTGCTCAATCGATGGTCAAGGAAAAAATAACAAGTGTGTTCGACTGGATACTAACAGAACCGGAACAGACTAATGACGCAAGGTGGCGATGGATGGAATAACGACTATAGTAATTCGTCAGTTCGTCTGAGGTGACAACAAATCACTAGTCGTTGGAATGATTTGACCCGACAACAACAGGAAGTGGTTGGGTTGCATGTAATCTGAGAGAAATTTCACCAATCGACATGGTCAGACAGGTTGCAGCGAATAGGAGTCGAGGGGAAATTAATGAAGGTGGAGGGAGTATGAGGGACAGGGATGCCAAATGATTAGAACGTATGATGGAATGTGGTCAGAAGAGATGGGCGGATGACGACTGGTGGCAGAGCGTATAATAGGAAAAATGGTGAGGGAATGGCTGCTGTAGGTTTGGGGTCAATGGTTGCAAAATTGAATGGCGGTGGTGTTCATCGATGATACCGTGGAATGGTAACTGGTATGGGTGAGATGGCGGCTGCATAGTCAGATGGTCACGGTTGGTTACTGTTTGAAGGTGGATGGTAAACGTTTCAACGGTAACGACTTTGCCAGACTCGTTTGTAGGGTGTCTGGCAGTGGCGATGCAGAAGCTGCTAATGAATGATGGTGGCGGTTGGAGGCCATGCAATGGACATTGGTAACTATTTTCATTTTGTTTTTTTTTTTTTTTAACAATTATGATTTTTTTATTATTTTTTAAAAAATTTTATTACATTTTTTTCAATCTATCTATATGGCCAAAATCCCGATGGCAAGACAGAGAAACTCCAAACTGTAGCGAAACATTTGAACTGCAACAACAATAAAGTTGATGAAGTGTCGATGGCTAAGGGCCTGGATCGAAGAGCACGACTCTGTGAAGTGGTGGAGTGGCTAGAGGATCAAACTGCTGTAATACCAAATGGAATGAACAAAGTTCGTTCTTCAGGTTAAATACTCCAGAAGACTTGGAATATGTAGATATCCATTGAGATACCAAAATATATATATTAAATGTATGAATAAGAATGATGATACAAATGAGAATGGTGGGCCCACTTATACACTAGGCATGTGCCTCTTCATGGAAAGTCATGTCCCATTTAGACATGCCTCTTCAACCTAATTACTAATTAACTAATCACTATTACAATTATCATTTTATATTTAATATACTTATATACTAGGCATGTGCCTCTTCATGGAAAGTCATGTCCCATTTAGACATGGCTCTTCAACCTAATTACTAATTAAATAATCACTATTACAATTATCATTTTATATTTAATATATTTTATTCATAACGTCAGGTACATCAAAGGTAATGAGAATCTTGTTGGAGATTCTCTTAGTATGAGAGTACAGGTGAATCATATTTCAACTGTGAGCTTTTATGGGACATATTTGCAGGAGTAAATCTTCCATGTAGGGCAACATGATCAGAAGTACCAACAACTAAAGCAGAGATTGCAACAACAAGGTGAAGGTGATAAGGATGAGGAGTATCATATCACAACAAACGACTTGGTTAGATTCAGGAGAAGGATCTATGTGCCCGACAATGGTGAATTGAATAAGCTTATTTTGAGGGAGTTTCATGTCAAGCCGTATTCAGGGCACCTAGGATACCACAAGACTTTGACATTTATCAATAAGTTCTACTATTGGCCTAATTTAAAGAAAGAGGTGGCTCAGTTTGTTGCTAAGTGCTTGGATTGTCAATAGGTGAAAGATGAATGTAAGAACCTAGCTGGTTTGTTGGAGCCTATTCCAATTCCACAATGGAAATGGGAGGTAATTTCCATGGATTTCATTATAGGGTTTCCAAGGACATCAAGGCAACATGACTCCATCATGGTTTTGGTTGATAGGTTAAGCAAGGTAGCTCACTTCATTGTAGTAAAATATACTAATTCAGCTAGTGAAGTGGCTTAGGTATTCATTAAGGAGATAGTGAGGGAGTTCCCAAGAGCATTATATCAGATAGAGATGCCAAGTGCACTTCTAGGTTTTGGAAAGAGTTGTTTTCAGGTTTGGGAACAAAGTTAGCCTCTAGTACAACTTATCATCCATAAACAAATGGATAGATAGAGAGGGTTAACCAGATTCTTGAGGATATGTTGAGGATGTATGTCATGCATAAACAGAGGAAGTGGGAGGAGTATCTTCCACTGCTAGACTTTTCTTATAATAATGGGTATAAAAAATCGGTGAAGATGAGTCCATTTGAGGCTCTTTATGGGAGGAGCTATAATGTCCTGTCAGCTAGAGTGATCCAATGGGTAGGGTGTTTATTGGACCGGATATGTTGAGAAACATGGAACAAGAAATGTAGGTTATCAGAAAGAATTTGAAGCCAACACAAGATAGGAAAAAGAGCTATGCAAATCAACATATGGTATTCAAGGAGTTTTAGGTTGGGGAGGATGTGTACTTTCATATCAAGCCCAATAAGATTTCCTTGAAGATTGGATCATGTTCCAAGTTGGCACTCAATATTGCAGGCCTTTTGAGATCCTTGAGAGGATTGGACCAGTGGCCTACATAATTACTTTGCCTCCATCAGTGAAATCCCATGATGTTTTCCATATTTCATTACTTAAAATATATATATGGGATGTTGATCATGTGATTGATTGGTCTGTATTGCAGGTGGAACTAGAAAGAGAGTTCGAGCTAGAGCCTCAATGCATCCTACAATGGAAGAAGTTCATGCTACAGAACCAAGTAATATAGCAAGTTAAAGTGTAGTGGAAGCACTTTCGGCCCGATGAAGCTACATGGGATATGGATGACCAAATCAATGCATCCTACAATGGAAGAATCTCATGCTCCAGAACCAAGCAATAGGGCAAGTTAAAACGCAATGGAAGCAC
Source organism: Pinus tabuliformis (assembly GCA_031772625.1). NCBI lineage: Eukaryota > Viridiplantae > Streptophyta > Pinopsida > Pinales > Pinaceae > Pinus > Pinus tabuliformis. The sequence continues at coordinate 765,802,067 of CM062807.1, read as the reverse complement.
TTTTGTCTTGATGAAGCTACATGGGATATGGTTGATTATATGTAGGCATTATATCCTTCTTTATTTGTTGGTTGAAGCAAATGATTTTTGGTGCATATATATATATATATATATATATATATATATATATATATATATATATATATATATATATATATATATATATATATATATATATATATATATATATATATATATATATATATGCATCAAAACTCATTTGCTTCAACCAACAAATAAAGAAGGATATAATGCCCGACCGACCAATATATATATATGTGTGTGTGTTTGCCATTATAAATACTGTATTGAGCACCTATGTTTATAAAGATTCAATAAGCAGTATGTTAGTTATGTTTTTAGTAGTTTGTCATTGTAAATACTGCATCGAGCTGAGTTATAAAGCTCCATAAGCAGTGTGTTTGTCAGGTTCACTAGTTTTGGCTAGTCATAAGTGTCATAGAACACCGAGGACAGTGTTCCCCCAAGGGGTAGGGGTTTGTAACAACCCCAGGATAAGTTCCATGTAATAAATGGGCATTGTGAAGGAAAAGATAAAACCAAGGTCATACATATTCCAAGATGAATGGAGGGGGAAACATTATATTGGGATCCACTTGTTGTTTATTATTAGCTATGGAAATTGGCTTTGCCACTGTTAAAGGAAAAGAGAAGTAAATGGAAATTAATACAAGAAATAAAGGAAACTATGAGGAAAAGGAAGACGAAGAGACAAGAATATGCATGTAAAGGAACGTGAAGGAAAAAAGAAAAAAAAAGGGAGAGGACATTCACACACACACTTGGACATTCTAACATTCACTTGGAAAAGGAGAGCAAGAGAGAGAACAAGCACCTAGACACAAGGAAGACACAAGCAAGAAAGAAAGGAACAAGCAAGGGAGCACAAGAGGAAAGTTGGACAACAGTAAGAAAGGGAATAAATCAAGCAAAGAAAGATCAATCAACAAGAGGATTTTGCAGGTAGCAGGTTTCATGTTCAATTATCTTGCTAGGATGTGAATGCATGGTTTATGCATTGGTTTATTGGTCATGTTTGCTACCATTGACATAGGATTTTCCTGGATTGACAGTAGTGTATAGCCTTGCCTTTGCCATTTCTTGGATAACCATGGTATAGTGGGTTTTTATTTCGGTTTAGCTTTGGATTTCCGGTAGACTTTGGATCTTGTTGAGGTGATCTTACGAAAATACCAAGGGTTGAGAGTGGATATGGTTTTCTTTGGGAATCTCTTGAAAAGTGGGTGGAGACAATAAAATTCATCTAGCTATGGTGATGAAATCTTGAGGCATCCAAGCTTGTCTTGGTTTTGGTGATTTCTGGACTGGTTTAGGTGAAATCACTATGGTTGAGGATGGAGGTGGTTTAACCTTTGGATTCATTGGTTGGTTTTGTTTTGACTTATCCCATGTGATCCCACATTCATGATTGGAATATGGCACGAGGGTGATTGGCTGAAAGAAATATTTGGTTCAGTCCAATCTATGGTTGAGTGGTATGTGGAAATACCTGATTTGGTTGGATTTACGCATATGTTATTATGTGTTATTTCTTATTTAGATAAATGAGCACAAGTATTGGTTATTTTGTTGATTTTATGACTGGTTTGTCATGGATTCATTCTAGTTAAATGTTGGTTATAGGCATGGTACATTCTTATTATATGATGTTATCTTGTTATGGATCTTGTTCATGGTTTTATAATTTATTGAATGGTTATATGAATGCATGAGATAACATGTGTTTGTTGAAAATATCTTGAGAAAGCAGTGAACCTTCTTGATGATTCTGTCATGAACTAATGAAACAATGAATATATATGCATTCATGACCTATATGTACCATGTTTATCAAATGTTTATATTAATTATTATTATGCATTTGGAAAACTTGAGTAAGATGAAAGTTTGGAAACAAAGTTTGAAGCCTCATATAAATGGCTGATAGAATTATGTGTAGTTGGCTTGTAGGTTAGCCTTGAAAATCTAGAACAAATTCTCTGGCAGTAGGCACAAAACTAGGAATTTTTAGCTGTAGTCACATTGAGGACATGTTGTTCATGTGGTTGGAGGCCCCTAGCCGCATGGAGTAGTCTTCATGCGTGTGGATGGGCTGAAACGTTAGATAAAAAGTGGTTCCAACTTAGAGGAAAGGTCACCAGTGGAAAGTGTACGACTTTTGTGTGATTTGGTGTCTTTGAGTGTTGCAGTAAGTTTGGTATAAGTTTGAAAGTTAGGCCCCATTTCCATAAGTGCATCTTGGATTTTGGGTCATGCATAATAACTCTTACTTCATATTTACCCTGGTGAGCTTGTAAAAGTGGGTATATGTGGGGTGTGGTATTACACTCTTGCTTCTTACAGGCATGGTGTTTGTGTTGGATGTGTTATTGAAAACCATTACTAGGACAATTTGACAAGTGTGTAATTTAGCATGCCTTGGCGTGCTTGCAAATTATTCATGTTGATTTGTGTCATTTATTTCCTTCTCCTTCTTTCTCCAGGTTCAAGTATATCTTAACTTTTTAATGACTTCTCTAGGTGAACTTGTGTTTATTTCTTAAAACTTAAAAGTGATTTTTTTTACATGTTTTCCTTGTAAAATATAATTTTCAACTACAAAAGTTAAGAATAGATAATGGAGGAAAATATACGTCAATTAGATGCAACATATTGTTCCATAAACACCACAAAAAATGGTGTTGCTAAGATATATATATATATATATATATATATATATATATATAACCAAAATGAGAAATTTCATTGATAAAAATCTACAACTGAAACAAACAACTAAATTACATCTAAATGGAAACAACAAGAAAATTTCTCCAATAATTCGAAGAGGGCAAAAAACCATCCTTCGCCCAATAAAAGAAGAGGGTGAGGAGATCTAGTACTAGATCTTCTAAAACTTGCACCTACTAGTACTTGATAATAGGTGTAAATTCTTACAAAGTACTTGCATAGAGTAATACGAAAACAAAACAGTTCCACCCCTCGGTAGACTCATAGGAGGTGAGAGAATGATCATCACCTAATTTCAAGGATTTCTTGTTTCGATCTTTCCTACTTCTGAGGAGGAACATTCCCTATTTTCTAAAACATGTAAATAAGAACTATGGGTATGGAATACTTTAAAATTATAAAGTTATATTCATAATGATCTTCACTAAAAGTTGTTAATCTTTGGTAAACCTACTATTATTGATAATTCTTTATCATCTTTATTGTGATCAATGTTGTTATCCATCACAATAAATGTTCTCCATCACTAATTGCACCTAAATGTGTATATTACAGGATGTGCTATTCTGTGTTCAACTTGGAATTGACATGTATCCTTTTAATTTTATACTGATTATTGTAGTAAAAAAAATTAACTACAAACTAAAAATTATAATGTATCGATAATTTTCTATTAAATAAAATTACAACATTAAAATAAAAAACTTTAGTTTAAAAATAAATACAAATCTAAAAAATAATAATTTATAATTAATTTTTTAATAAAAAATAATAAAATATAAATAAAAAGATTTTATTAATTTATCTTATACGTGTATGGCTTAATCTTTGAGAAAAACATGTAACTACTAGTTTCCATATTATTTCAAGCGAGCGTTGAAAACAAATTTAGACTGTAAAATCTCGAATGGGAAGAAGCAACCAGGCCAGCCAAGTTCAACCAGAGGAGAAAAGAAGCAGCTTATTATAACAATAGAGAAGGCAGATCTTTTTCAGTTTGGCTTCACCCGTACTTGAAGAAGAAGATGTTCTCTCTAATGAAATATTGTTTCTACTTCATTGTGTGTATCAGAGACACCATTGTTGCTTCACTACTAATTTATATTCAATATGTTAAATTTATTTTATATTCAATATATATATTAAGGAAGACGTGATTTATCTGGCTTTGGATTTATTTTATCAATTTTTCCAAAATATATATTTTTAATAATATTTTATTTTTATATTTCAGTTGTATTAAGAAAACATTTCATATTGGATTTCTGTTGTATCATAAAGAGGTCTTTTTGAAATGTACATTATTATTAATATTATATATTATTATATATTGGATTTCTTTTGTATTATAAAGAGGTTTTTTTGAAATGTATATTATTAATAATATTATATTTTGTTTGTTTGCTAAGTTGTCTATGATTTTCCAAGATTGACCTTGGCTTGAGGAGCCGTTAAAGTCACCCGGGAATGGCACCCGGCCTAGGCCATACCAGTCCTAAGTTGACTGGATTTTTTAGCATGCCTCCTCCCCCTAGTACAGGGCACAACCACCCTTCGTTAGATTTGATCCGGGTCACATGTAAGTTATTTTTTTTTTGTTAAGCTTGGTAGGTCATTCTTTTCTATTAAATTTAATCAGCAAGTTACAACCATTTGAGAGATTTGTTAGGTGGCCTCAACTTCCTTGCCGGAAACCAAGTCTGTTGGCCACCTAACAGCATGGAATGCCATCCAAAACCGAAATAGTTTGATCCTTCCTATCCAAGCTATGTAAGGTTGTATGTCCATATCTATTTTCCTATTTAACTACAAACTAACATAACTGTAATTACATATGAAAGTAAATGCTATCAGCATAAAAAACTAATATAAGAGAATTTGGTTTACTGATCCACATCCCCTGCTGAGGAAGAATCAATTGGTGTTGGGTCTTTGACATTCGATCCTAGAAGCTCATCTGCTGGAAAAATGCAAGGAAAATGTTTCTCAATTTGCTCGAGGCGACCATCTTGCTTCTGCAACTGAAACATGATTTTCTGAAATTCCCTTTTGTAGTCTGGGAATGTATGCCCTGCAACGGCCATGTTCAAGGAAATTTGTTCCAGGGCCTTGCCCAAGTTTCCTTTCATTGACCAGTAAAGGAAGAGGGAGTGTTTGAACTCTGTTATTCAGCCGATGGTGTGACCGGGATCCGGTACTAAGACCCACCAATCCTCAGCTTCAATTTCCATGGAGCCTGCTTGCCGATTTAGGTTGACCTCCCATTTTTCTTTGAGCTGCCAGATTTCCTCGTCGATGCCCTCGTAGTATGATTCCGCCGCTTCATTGATAATGTTCACTGTCGGCTTGCCTCCTGGATTACGGGACTCCCCTTCCTCATATTTTCCTTTGGCTTTTCTGCCTTTGCCACAACCACGCGAAGCTGGGATGTGTGTGCTTGGCTCTACCTGGACCATCTTAACTCCCTCGATAATATACTCCGTGGCAGTGGAAGCGTTTCGATGGGTTGAGCCACCTTCTTGGAGGCTGCTCGGGACTCATTCCTTATAATTTACCTGTACACAGTACACCTGATATGCATAAAAACTAGTCGAGTTGTTCACCATCCAAATTAGGTTCAAAACAATTTGTAATTCGATTTCCAGAGACACCACTAACAAATTCAAATGATGCACTATCATTGCCAGGCTCCTAGCCCCATATATTGCCCCTTCGACATAAGAAATTACTCAGCTCTCCCTTAGCCTCGCTTTGCTCAGACTCCCAACACTCATCAGGCGTGTTCCCTGTCAAGTCTGCCCCGCTCTATTGTGGAGTTGAGGCCAATGTATCCCCCAACTGGTCCATCACGGATGTTTATGTCCCTCCAGCTTTCAACCACAACCCAAGGCCTTTCATCCTAAAGTTTAAATAGCCTCAAAATTGCAATTCCCCCACCCTACCTACCCTCTCTAGCTACCCTCCTAGCATGCATGGTGAGGAGGATCCCTCGACGGGAAAGCCAAATGCCAAAAAGCAGGGAAATGGTGGTGCCTCCAGGCCAATTTCCATTGCAGACCCCCGAACTCAGCATTAAACAAAACAAAGCAGGACTCAGACTTACAAAACCCTGCCAACTGATACCCTGCCAACCCAGACCATAAACCCCGAAGACTTCCAGCATTGCAACAAATAACATACAAATGGGACATACAACATACCAATTCACCCTCGCTATGGTAGTTTGATGTGAACCTGGTCTATCCGTCCACCTTTGTTTCGATGCCCTCCTCTGCGACAATCTCCTTGCTTACTTTGGTTACCACCCTGCATGAAAACCTTTAGAACCTCACTTCCATAATGGAGACAGACATCCTATTGCCACCCTCCCAACTATAACTCTCACAACTGCCTGCGTGACCTTGCCAACCTTGCCACACATGTGGAAGGTGGTTGTTTAACACTTCGAGGCTCTCACCATTAAATTACTTGATTTCATCGATCGCCAAGTACAGACCTTGATCGGGGGTTAAAATGTAAGTTATTAATAATAGTATTAATATAAGAAAATTTTAATATTATAAAATTATCAATAACATATTTTTTTGTTCTCCAACTCTTGAGATGATTGTAGGCTTAACTTTTGGCTCGAGAAACTACAACTCACGGGTATCTAAGTCATTAAAATCACCTAGGATCTTATCCGGCTTTGGTCACACTAGCCCTTAACCAACCCTTAACATCGCTGAATTTTTGCCCACCGAGTTTAGAACCGATGACCTTCACATCACTGAGTAACTTAAACACCCTATTAGGATTTATTCTAAGCCCAGTGGACTATTAATAATATTATTAATATAAATAAAATACAATATTATAATAAAATTAAAAAAATTATGTAAATATTCATAAGAAGCAAAGATGTCTCCTCAAATTCTGGTGGAAGGGATAACATCCCAATGACCTAGTAAGTGCCACCATAATACCAAGAGTATACCCAACAACCTACTCTTTGATGCTTATCATAAGAAGCCAAAAACGTCTCATCAAATTTAAAACATGGTAGAAGGGATAACATCCCAATGACCTAGTAGGTGCCACCATAACACCAAAAGTATATCCAACCCCTATTCTTTAATACTTATTATAAAAAGCCAAAAATATTTTATCATATTTAAAACTTAATAAAAAAGATAACATCCCAATAAACCAACCAAGAACATCCCAATAAACCGACCACCCACCGTTCGGCAATATGACACCCATATATCACTTATTATAAATGGTTATAAATAGATCATTGGAATTCATAAACGTCATTGCTTTTTTAAGATTCATATTGAGAAATCCTGTAAATAGCAGACCATTCTAAGGAATAAGCATATTCGAAAAAGTTGAGCGAACCGAATACGACAGGTTGAAGGATGGGAGCTCTTCTCAGTTTCATGGTTTCTAGAGGAGCACCTGGAGACGACGAAGACAATCGTCTTTTAATTCTAGCTTTACAATTCTATATACTTTTCATTATGTCATTGAGAAAGTTCATTCTCGCTGCCTTACTAATTTACTGTTCGTCAACAACTTTAGTGAGGAAAGTAATAACGCTGAATGTGTACGTTGTTGCAGTTGCAGTTTTACTTGGGCTTTTTTTTAACTCAGATTCTGTGATGCTCATGAGGGAATGGCTGTTTCTGTTCAACAAGATATTGGCTTATCTCTTCCCAGAAACCCAGACAGGAATGATCCCAAAGGTAAATTATGGAAGTCTGAAAGTAGGCGAAGACTATATGTGCGGGATTTGTTTGGATTTAATAAAAGATGAAGATGAAGTTCGCCTTCTTGGCTCCTGCAAGCATTATTATCATATTTCATGCATCGATCCATGGCTTCAACAATCTAAATTCTGCCCCTCTTGCGGAAGAAATGTTGCGCATCCGAATGCCATGAAACGCTTTGTTTTGTGGGGATGCAGGGTTTTGAAACCATTTTAGTTTGTGAAAACTAGGTCCTGTTTTACATTGCTATAATTTTGCCATCTTTTCTAAGCTTGGTCACTTGGTTGTGGATGGTATTCATGTGGGATTGATGATAATTTTACAAAATCGTGAGGAAACTTGATTCAGTTATCCTATCTTAGTTAAGATTTCTTGAAACCAAAGTTCAAAGTGCATTAGAGTACATAGAATAATTCCAACTTTACATCTCTTATTTATTTTTACGAAATCTCGGGGGATCTTGATTTGGTCATGCTAAGATTTCCTGAAATCAAAGTTGTTTTTTTAAAGTAACTAAGATGGTTCCCATGTTGGCAATTTAAGTTGGAAGGTTGATTCCCTTATTTAACCCTAATCAAACTCCTAATATTATTGTCTCATATATTATTTTCTCTTCCCCATTATTTAACAATGATAGAACCATTAAGAGGTTGAATATGATGTTATTAGGAGAAGTGGGAAGTCACTGAATTTTAGTTCAGTGTGTTAAAAGATTTTTTCTATATGGAAATTCCCAAAAGTTTTACAAGATTTGTTTGTCTTTTTAGATTAGTTTGTTTTTTTTTAATTTATCATATCTTATATGTTTACCAGCACACATATTCATGTTAGTTTTTTTTTTTTTTTTTTTTTTTTTAAGATTTTAAGATATTCTCATGTTTATGTTTATAGTGAAGATGTGGAGTATCATTTTTATTTTTGGAACAAGGCTGAAACTACTAGTAAGATGCTAATGCTATATTTAAGATTGTGGGAAACTCGATTGAGTTAGTGGGATGTTAATGCTATCATTAAGATAGTGGGAACCTTGTTTGTCCAAAGTTTAGATGCTTGTTGAAATAGTTTAATTCCCTAAAAAATGACTCTTATTCTCAACCCCTCCCTATGAAATTTCTCCCTATGAAATTTGAACTTATAACGCAGTGAGAACTAAACCACACAATATCAATTATTAATCAATGAAAATAATGCTCATAATCAATGAAAATGATGCTCATAAGTGTTGGCACTATATTAGAGGGTTAGATCACAAAGCACCCTTTGTAATAATGTTATTACATAGAGGAGATTTTAGGTGTTGATCATTGATATGTGGGATATGTTGAAAGTAGTAATGAAAGGACTTAATGTTAAGGGTACACTATTTAATGTCCTTCTGAACTATCCAAATGAGAATTTTATTAACTCAAAGATTATGCACATGTAATCTAGTTTATTGCTAAAATTTGAATATACTATTAGTGTATTTTTTATGAAAATTTAATTATTTTAATTAAGAAATTATGGCTAATATTTTTATGATTGATATGTAAAACTCGATATAAGTTATGGAAATTATAGCAATGACCATCATGGCAATGGTGAATGTGCATGATCTAGAGGTCCAATGTTTTTTAAAATCGAAAATATTTATTTATACTATTCAATTTTTATATAAATTTTATGTAACAAATGAATTTATCAAAAGCGAATTTTTTATTCAAATTTCTTGTTTGTTATAATTATATTTCTTGATTATTTATTTTTTTTAGATATTATTTTATTAATTTATTTTTTTTCCAAATAATTTTATTTTTATACCTTAATCATTTCATATAAATAATAGTTTAAAAATATCACATCCAAAACCATAACAATTTTCCGCATTTCATGTTGAAAGATAAATATTATATATACATGTATTTACCATATAACGAAAAAGTATTCTTTTTGGTCATATGGTAAATAGGTGCAAAGGGCATACGAGTATTCTTTTTGGTTTTTCTTACCCTTTGAATATATATACAATAACATATGAAATAGAATGGTTTCTAATGCATCACTGGAGATCGGGGATCGACTGGTCGAATGAGCTGGGAGCTTGGGTATATCTTTAAAATTTCGTTGTGCCGTGGGCTTGACTATGAGGGATGTCATTTTTAAAAAAAGGTTGTTACCTGGAAGGAGATTGTAGCTACACATAATCTTCTCTATTTCTCTATGATTAAAAATAACTAAACGTTACATTTTTTGTGCACTTTTTTATATCAAATATACATGCATTACTATGGTTGATATTAGTTGGAGCCAAATCACTAGTGACTTGGACAATTATATGTTCTATCAAATGCCAAAACCATTAAAGGTGACAAGTTCCTGTCACAAGTTCCATCTCTTTATGCAATTATGTTTGAGCCCTGAGATTTTCTAGCTCAAAATCAAAAGTTTATGCATCTTAGTAGTTGGAGGGATGTAGTTGAAAACAGGATGACTAGACACTATTCTAATCAGTGTCTTAAAAATACAACACTATGCACCAACAAATGCCATTCTAGATATCTAATGTACTTAACTAAGTGTGCCAAGATCTAAAGCCACTGGCCTAGTGACCCCTGAATCAGACTGTGGGTTGCGGTAAATCTAGGTATTATGTGCCTCGGTGGGCCTAAGAATCCTCAATCTGTGAATGGAGGGATATACAGTAAAGCCTGGAGGTGGTTTCCCTTGATCAGGCCTAGGAATCCTTTCTAGTGAATGGAGGGATATGTGGTAAAGCATGGAGGGTGGTGTCTTAGTTATGGCCTAGTGACCCCTGGATCAGACTCTGGGCTGTGGTAAAGCCTATATACTAGGAGAGAGGAAAATTCCTCAAGGTGTAGGTGGAGAAATATGGTGGCATCCATGCTTATTTATGGCCTAGTGATCTGGTGAGGATTACAGTAAAGCCTGATTCTATTGATGAGGGTGACGTGGTTTAGCCGCAATAATACTTGGTTGGTTCTTTTGGTTTGAGTCCCACATTCATGCTTGGAATATGGCACGGGGGTGATTGGCTGAAGAGAGACTAGGTTCAACCAATTGATAGTCGGGTGGAACGTGGTAGTCCCATACTAGGTTGGATTTTGCATTCATTAATAAGAGTTTCTTTCCTTTTTATTTTATGAGAAAATGTACTAGATTATGTGGAATTTATAGCTCTTGTATCCTCGTTATTTCTGTTGTTTATATGTTGGTTATGCATATGTTTTATGACAATGAAAATGTATGGTTGTCATCATGTTTTTATTTGTGAATGAATGATCAATGAATACATGACCTAATAGATGATAACACAGCTAATGTGATAAGGAACCAATCCTTTTTAGCGATTCTCAGATAAGTATGAGATCCCTATGCTCAAATATGTTGTTTAAACATGTAGAATGCATAATTGTGATATGTTTGACAAAATCCTTGTCATGGCTAGTAGGGGTCTAGTCAAGTCCTTGTTTAAGAATTTGCATTGGCATCATTGTCTCTATGTTTCTTTTCATTTATGTGAATTCCATGAAGTTTTTGGAAGTGTCTAGGTCTTAGCTCTGGAATTTATTGTTAAATATTAGATTCGGTGACATAAAATTGTAGAAAAAGGCTACAGTTGCACTCAAGCAGACTCATGGGAGTGAATGGGACCCACAGTTGTTTGGAGGGCTTGATAAGGGAGCGACTCGGGCTCTAGGTCATTGAACTGCTTAGGGGTTAGTCACTTGGAAATGTTGGGTAGCTCTTAGAGGTTCTGTTGGATGTGTGGATGGTCAGTTTGGTTATGTTTTTTCAGTTCCACTTCCTTAAGGTGACCTAGGAGGTTGAATCAGATCATAGTAGCCTCTCGTCACATGTTTAACCAGGTTGGATGGTTACTTGGGTAGATGTGGGAGGATGTGGTTACACATTGGTATCAGAGCATGGTTCACCCCTTGGACTGGATGGGTAGTGTGTTGGTCATCCATTCATGTCGGTTGCATATGTGTTCTCATGCTTTTGGTTTATGTACTGACTATGTATGTATGGTGTTGGTTATGGTTGCAGTGGTGTTTCCATGTGAAAAGTTAATGACGTTGTTGTTGAATGTGTTTATCATGAGTTTTTGTAAATTATGCACTGGATATTCATGTCATTGTTTGTATGTAAGGTGTATGCATGCATGTCATACGTATGTTGTTATGCATACATTGATATGGGTGTAGTGTTCATGCATGAGGTCATGATGTGTGGTTAATATGGTCATGCATTGATGACTGGACTATGGTTAGGATGATATCTACATGCTGTTATGATTATGTTTATACATGTATTGTGCTAATTTGGTCGGTCTTGCAGATGATATATCCTCCTTGAGTTATACTAAGGTACGTTGGTTTGTTTATGATTTGGTTTAGCTGACATAGTGTGCCTTGCAAGAAGAGATCAAAATTACTAGCCTAGGAATCCTCGACCAGTGAATGATGGGATATATGGTAAAGACTAGAGGTGGTTTCCCTTGATCAGGGCTAGGAATCCTTACTGGTGAATGGAGGGATATACAGTAAAGCTTAGAGGGCAGTGTCTTAGTTATGGCTTAATGACCCCTAGATTAGACTGTGGATTGTGGTAAAGCCTAGAGACTAGGAGATATAAAAATTCCTCATGATGTAGGTGGAGAAATCCAGTGGCATCCATGCTTGTTTATGACCAAGTGATCTTGTGAGGATTGCGGTAAGCCTCATTCTATTGATGAGGGTGAGGTGGTTTAGCCTCGAGAAGCCCTAGTTGGTTCTTTTGGTTTGAGTCCCACATTCATGCTTGGAATATGACATGAGGGTGATTGGTTGAAGAGAGACTTGGCTCAACTAATCTATAGTTGGGTGGAACATGGTAGTCCCATACCGGGTTGGCTTTTGCATTCATTAATAAGAGTTTTTCCTTGTTATTTTATGAGAAAATGTACTGGATTATATGTGGAATTTATGGCTATTGTATCCTCATCATTTTTTTTGTTTATATTATGGTTTTGAGTATGTTTTATGATAGTGAAAATGTATGGTTTTCATCATGTTTTTATTTGTGAATGAATGAGAAATGAATATATGACCTAATAGATGATAATTAAGCTAATGTTATAAGGCACCAATGCTTCTTAGCGATTCTCAGATAAGTATGATACCCCTATGCTTAGATTTGTTGTTTAAACCTGTAGAATGCATAATTTTGGTATGTTTGACAAAATGCTTGTCATGGCTAGTAGGGATCCATTCAAGTCCTTGTTTAAGAATTTGCATTGGCATCATTGTCTCTACGTTTCTTTTCATTTATGTGAATTCCATGAAGTTCTGGGCAATGATTAGGTCCTAGCCTTGGAATTTATCCTTAAATCTCATAGCCACTAGCATAACATTGGAAGAAAAAGGCTACAATCTCACTTAGGCATGCTCATGGGAGCGACTGGGATCCTTAGTTACTTGGAGGGCTTGGCAAGGGAGTGACTGGGGCTCTAGGTCCTTGAACTGCTGAGTTTCCTTAGGAGTTTGTCACCTGGAAAGGTGGGTTATCTCCTGGAGGTTCTATTGGGGGTGTGGATGGTTAGTTTAGTTGTGTTTTGTCGGTTCCACTTCCTTAAGGTGATCTGGGAGGTTGAATCAGATCATAGTAGCCTCTCGTCATATGTTTACCCTAATTGTATAGTTACTTGGGTAGATGTGGGAGGAGGGTGTTACATGATCCATAACAAGAGCCATAGATGGTATAGATCATATAACCAACATATAACATGAAAATAACCAACATAGAAATCATGGCATGATCCAGATTTAAACAGGAATGCAACAAATTATAGATATAACCATACATATAGAGATGCAACAGAAATAATATTTCATTTCATTACTATAAAATACTGAAATATGCTTACAAACAGAAATGGAAATAAACTAGTTAGGGTGATGGTAGCTTATCTCTGAGAAGAGATGTGGCAACTACATGCCTCTAAACTGTGTTACAATGAGGTTTGAAGGCCTATTTATTGTTGAGAAACAATGGAAAACACTAAACATCCAAAAACCTAACCCTAGAAGATGAAACCCCAAATTGTGGGCCTCGTTTGGGTAAATTGGTACATCAACTTCCTAGGGTCGTAAATTTGGCATACGATCTCTGTTTGACGTGCACAATATCTCGTTAGAAATATCTATTCGAGAACTACAACTTTGGGAAGAGAAGCATCGGTCCATGTCTCATGTTGCTCCCATATTTCCAAAAAAATGTCGTTTAGGGCCTCAAAATGGCTCTGGAAGTTTAGGACCCGAAAAACTGCTAAAAATAGTAAATTGTGCTACAATTAAGGAAACTGAAAAGCTGAAAGAAACAATGGTGGGGGTCTAAGTGGACTTGGCGGGTGACCACCAATATCCACCTGGATCATTCCTCCCCCCTTAAGAAGCAATGTTCCACATTGCATTGAGTTCCTCCATCAGATGAGGAAACTTCTGCAGAACTTGGTCCCTGGTGAGCCACTTGCCCTGGTGAAGGAGTTGGCCTACTTTGACAACTCGATACAGTTGGATATTCTGCTTGCGACTGTGCTTGATCTGTGTGTCCATGATCTGATCAGTTGCAGCTTACTCCATGCAATCTGGATTTAACTCTGTGGGTATGATATGTTTTGCAATGTCGGATGTGTCTAGTAATGGTGGAAAGTATGGCCGAAGGCGGTCCACATTGAACACTGGGTTTTGGCCAAGGAATGGGGGAATGCTGAGCTCAAATGCATTGTCTCCCACTTCCTTGGTAATGGTGTAAGGATCATATCAGAGTGGTTTGAGTTTCCGATAGGCTCTGGTAAGGCGCTCCTTTTGCAAATGCTACCAAACTTTGTCGCCCACTTGAAACTTGTGTGGAACCCGTTGTTGATCATGTCGCTACTTGTACTTGGCATTTGATTTCTCCATAATGTTGTGGACCTGCTAGCAAATATGTTGGATGTGCTTAATGAAGTTGTTTGCCTTATTTGTTTCGTACTGGACATGAGCCGAATCTGTGTGAGTAGTTGCAAATGGCATGGCCACATCAATGGGACATGGTGGCTGGAATCCCAAGCCCACCTAAAAAGGGTTGTCGTCAGTCGAGCTATGGAGAGCTCGGTTGTAGCTGTGCTGAACATAGGGGAGGCTCTCATCCCATGTGCGTGGATGCTTTGAGTTGTACATGCACAAAATGTGTACAATCATCTTGTTGACAACCTCTGTCTGGCCATTAGTTTGAGGATGGAAGGCTGTGGACTTAGTGAGTTTGGTGTCTAGCATCGACTAGAGACTGGACCAAAATGTATTGAGGAACCTGCTGTCCTGATCTGAGATGATAAACTGTGGGATCCCAAAGTGTACCCACATTCGTTCAAAGAAGAGTTTAGCAGTGGCTTCTGCTATGATATTCTTCTTGTAGGCTGCCATAATGGCCATCTTCGAGAACCTGTTGACGACCACAAAAACACAATCGTTTACACGGAGATGGATTCTGAAGGTCGACTAGGGGTAGGCAGCGGGGTACAGAGGCCTTGCTTCTTGATGGTTGGTTTGGCAATGACGCAAGCAGTGCATGATCTGATGTATTTCCTGACATCCTGTCAAAGATTTAGCCAATAGAAATACTTCTGTAGTACTACCACCATTTTCTTGACCCCAAAATGCCCAGCAGCCCGACTGTAGTGTGCTTCCCAAATCATCTTGGCAACTCGCTTGAAGGAACACAAAGGTGACCCAAGTGGCATAATAGGGCATCCTGGACGTAAAAATCTAGAACATGCTGACCTTCCAAGAGTGTCTGGTATGTGTGGCCGAATTCTGGGTCGCTTTTGTAGAGAAGTGGCTAATCAAAAGTCTCGTGCCTACAAGAGTTGAGCATGGTGGTTAACGCCATGATCGGTGGTCGACTGAGGCATTCTGAAACATTATTGGTGCTTCCCTTCTTATACTTGATATTCAAATGGAATTTTTGCAGGTATGTGGACCACTTCTGATGGCGATCATTCTGCAATTTCCCTCGGGTCTGTATGAACTGCAGGGGTCGGTGGTTTGTGTGGATGAACCTTTCCTTCCCCAAAATGTAATGCTTCCTTTTTCGGCAGGCCTGCACAATGGAATACATCTCTTTGTAATATGCTGCTGCTGGGTGCCCATGTTGAGTAAGCACTGCCCCAATAGCATAGTCAAAGGCATCTGTCTCGACCTCAAATGGTTGTTGCAAGTCTGGTAATGCGAGCACTAGTGCCGATTAGAGGCAATCTTTCAACTCTATGAATGCCTTTTGTTGAGATTCAGACCAAAAGAATTTTGCTTTCGCTCCTCCCTTGGCGACTTGATTCAAGGGCCAAGTGATATGAGAAAATCCCAACACAAACCTGTGATAGAAGTTGGGAAGACCTAGAAAGCTGTGGAGCTCTATTAGAGTGGTTGGAGATGGCCAATCTTGAATGACTTGGATCTTGGTTGGATCCACATGCACCCCCCGTTCATCAATAATGCATCCCAGATATTGAACTTGGGTCATACCAAAAGTGCATTTCTCCAAATTTGCACATAACTTGTGTTGCCGTAGTCTTTGGAGGACCTGTTGGATGTGGTGGAGGTGCTCTTCCCAACTCTGGATGAAGATCAGGATGTCATCCAAGTATACCACTACAAATGAGTTGGTGAATGGCCTCAAGATGCCATCCATTAGCCTCATGAAGGTTGCAGGAGCATTCGTTAATCCAAAAGGCAAAACCAACCATTCGAAAAGGCCCTCCTTGGCTTTGAAGGCAGTTTTCCACACATCGGAGGGTTCGATTGGCACCTGGTGATATCGTGACTTCAAATCGATCTTGCTGAAATATTTTCCTCCCTTCAGCTGGTCTAGGAGGCCATCAATCCGTGGGATCGGGTACCTATTACAGACAACGATCTTCTTCAGTGCCCAAGAGTCAATACAGAGTCTCCAAGTCCCATCCTTCTTTTGTACCAACACGATCGGGCTCCCACAGTGCGATGAACTTGAGCGGATGTGAGCGCCGATATATTGGTCCATTGGGCAATGACGCACCTGGGGTCAGATCGATGGAGTGCTTGACCTGACAGTGTAGAGGAACCCCTATGGGGAAGTGAACATTTCCTCGTACTCCTCCACGACCTTGTCCATCTGTAGTTGTCATCCAGAGGGGCCCTGTCTAGAGGTCGTGGCCACTGTCTTCTTCTTTCCTTGAGGGCGTATCATCAGGAAAACAAATTTCCTAGTTTTGGAAATGAGCTTACTGCATTGTTTTGAAGTAACCAAAGAGATGGTGGTAGGTAGTGCTACCTCCGATATCCTGTACAACTTATTTCCTAAAGTAACAATAACAACACGGGGCCTTGATTCATACATAGCATGTTGCTTCCACAAGTATGGTTGTCTTATAATACATCACAAACATCAAGGGGAGCAATGTCACACAATACCTCATCCGTGAAGGCTTGATGTTGTATGGAAGACGACACTGCTAGCTCACGTGAAGATCCCGTCCTTGCTGAAGCACCCGATTGTGTATAATTGTGGATGCGTTGTGGTCAGTAAGCCTAGCTGCTTCAAGACCTCTACCTAAATGATGTTCTTTTGGCTCCCACTATCGACAATGGACTATAGTGGGGAGCCCTTTACCCACATCTGGGAGTGGAAGAGATGCTCCTCCTCCTCTGAATATTCGGGTTCCTCCTTCTGGATCTTCGTGGTGTCAATGGTGGTGTTGGGCTTTGCATTGATAATCTGCTTCCCTTTGTCATTCCCCTTGCCGGGTTCTAACTCAGAGTCGGAACATGCATCTGATTCTGATGTTGGATCCCAAAGTGTACCCACACTCATTCAAAGAAGAATTTAGTAGTGGCTTTTGCTGTGATATTCTTCTTGCAGGCCGCCATAATGGCCATCTTTGAGAACCTATCGATGACCACAAAAACCCAATTGTTTCCATGCTTAGTAGAAGGAAGGCCCAACATGTAATCCATGGAGATGGATTCCCAAGGTCAACTAGGGGTAGGCAGCGGGGTATAGAGGCCTTGATTCTTGATGGTCGGTTTGGCAATTGCGCAGGCAATGCATGATCTGATGTACTTCCTGACATCCTATCGAAGATTCGGCCAATAGAAATACTTTTGCAGTACTGCCACCATTTTCTTGACCCTGAAATGCCCAACAACCCGACTATAGTGTGCTTCCCAAATCATCTTGGCACGCTCACTTGAAGGAACACAAAGGTAACCCAGGTGGCATAACAGGGCATCCTCGAGGTGAAAATCTGGAACATGTTGACCTTCCAAGAGTGTCTGGTATGTGTGGTCGAATTCTGGGTTGCTTCCAGTTCAACCTGAATGTCAAAAAAAAAAAAAATCAGTCAAAGTATGAAATCAAATACACTCAGTTGTCAAAACATATGTATATATATATATATATATATATGTATGTATGTATGTATGTATGTATGTATGTATGTATGTATGTATGTATGTATGCATATGTATATGTTACTTTGAGAGTTTCGACCTCTTAGACTCACCTGAATGTCCTACCAGTTTATTAAATGATTAGCATCATAAATGCATTTCTTAAGTAAAGAAACATGAAAGAAATTATTCACACGAATATGGATGGGTAAAGAAAGTTGGTACACCACTGGTCCAATTCGAGCTAAAATTTAGAAAGGCCCACAAAATCGGGGTGCTAGTTTAGCACATTCGGTCCACTGCAAGGTGCTTTTCTTGGCTAGTACTTGAATGTAAACATGTTCTCCCACTTGAAATTCACAGAAGCTCCTCTTCTGATCAACAAAGTTCTTTTGTCGGTCCTGAGCAGCTTTTAAATTGCTTCGTACACTTTTTACCATCGTCTCCGTCTTCTCTAGCATATCTGGTCCTAGCATTAGTTTGTCCTCCGAGCCACTCTAGATCAAATGTGTCCTACACTTACGTCCATATAACACTTCAAAAGGACTCATCTATAAGGATGTATGGTACCCATTGTTGTAGGCAAATTTTACTAGGTGCAGGTAATCCTCCCACTTAGATGGCTGGTTCATTACATAGGTTTGCAACATGTCTTCGACAACTTGATTTACTCTTTCTGTCTGCTCATTCGTTTGAGGTGATATGTAGTACTGAAGTGTAGTTATGTGCCTAATCCCTCTAAAAGGGCCTTCCAAATTTCACATCTCGGTCATAGATGATCATTTTGGGTAGATCATGTAATTTAAAAATGTTTTGCATACAAATGTTAGCAATCTGTATTGCTTTATAAGTTGATTGAACTAGTATAAAATGAGCAGATTTGGTCAATTTACCTACTACCACCATGATAGAGTCATTTAACTTTTTTGATTTAGGCATTCTGGTAATGAAATCAATAGATATGATCTCCCACTTCCATATAGGGATAGGCAGTGGGTGGAGCAGCCTTGTTGGGTGTTGGTGCTCCACTTTTACCTGCTGGCATTCCAAACAGTGTCCTAAATATTATGCTACTTCTTTCTTCATACCAGGCCATAAAAATTCTTTTCTAAGGGCAGAAATCATTTTCTGGTATCCTGGTGCCCTGCAAGGGCTTTTATGATATTCATCTAAGATTAAATTTTTAAGCAGTTTTTGGCAGGGAAAATTTTAAGAACCCCCGCTAAATTTATAAATATAATAAATGGGCGAATCTCCATGGTATATAGGAAAAATGGAAGGCGATTTTATCAATAATATAATATGTATATATAATTTTTTGGCGAATCTCTCCCCAGGCATGGCGAATATTTTACTCAATTATAAAATCTTGTAAGATCTTGGCGAGTCTTTCACTAAATAATAAAACTTTGTAAAGTCCTAGTGAATCTTAGCATAGGCTACATGCTGGTTTAATTCCCCCATTTAAATAGGCTACATTCCAGGTGAATACCATGGGTCAATACCATGTGACATTTTGGTGAATACCATGGGTCAATACCATGTGCCATTTTTATTTTTATTAATTCTAATATTAGGGTTAATAATGATTTTTTTGCATGGTATTAATAACAATCTAGTCCATGGTATTTGTCCCATAGTATTTTGGCCATAGGTTTCACCTAAATATAACCCATTTTTTGAGTGTTTGTAAATATAAGGTGACTTATGGAGTAAATATAAAAAAATGTTTTATTTGTTTACCATATCTCTCGTTTATTTATATTTTTATTAATTTACCATACCTCTTTTACAAATATGGTATTTGGCCCATAGGATTCACTTAAATAAAACCTCTTTCTTGAGCCTTCATAAATAGAATGAGGGTTATGGACTAAATATAAAAAAAGGTTTTATTTATTTACGATATGGCTAGTTTATTTATATTTTTATTTATTTACCATACCTTTTGAGTAAGTATAAAAAGACGTTTTATTTATTTACCATACCTCCACTTTACTTATATTTTTATTTGTTTACACCCTTACATGTATATAAGGTGACTTATGGAGTAAATATAAAAAATGTTTTATTTATTTACCATACCTCTCATTTATTTATATTTTTATTAATTTACCATACCTCTTTTATAAATATGGTATTTGGCCCAAAGGATTCACTTAAATAAAACCTATTCTTGAAAATGGGCGAATGGATTCACTTAAATAAAACCTATTCTTGAAAATGGGCGAATGGAAGGTTTCAAGTCCTAATTTCAAGGGCTAAATTTACCTTTTTTACCCTCTCCCTTAAAATAAGGTGGGCTATTTGAGGTGATTTGTAAAAATCTACTATGATACAAAATATTCGCCCACTAAAAATTTAAAACCCCTTAATTTCGCCAAAGAGCGAACATTCGCCCTTAAAATTATCCTTGGTTTTTGGTTAGGCACATATAGCCTCTTTCTATAAATTTGTAATTCATTAGGATTAACCTCATATCCCAACTAATGTTCATGGCTATTTACTATTTTTGTTTATTGCCATAAATGTTTATATACTAGATCTTGCATGGTTGTTTCACGAATCTGCTCATAGAAGGTCGTGCGTGATTCACTAAAAGAAATTTCATATAAACAATATATTTTCCGACTTAGAGCATATGCAACCTGGTTTTCTTTTCATTTCAAGTGTCTGATCTCAAAATCAAATTCGCTTAGGAAGTTAGCCCATAGGGCTTGCTTAGCATTTAAAGTGGGTTGTTTGAAATAGTTTGTCAGACTATGATGATCTGTCATTAACAAAAATTTCTTGCCCAATAAGTAGTGTCACCACATCTTCAAGGTGTGAATTACTGCTGTTAATTCCATGTTGTATGCAGAATACTTTTGTTCGTATTCCTTAAGCTTTCTTGACTCATAGGCTATGACCCTACCTTCTTGCATTAATACGCCACCTACACCTTCCTTGCTAGCATTCGTACAAACTACATATTCTTTGTTAGGATCTGCAATACTCAAGATAGGGGCGGTGGTGAGTAGATGTTTAAGTTGGTCAAATCTCTTTTGACATTTAGGGGTCCATTGCTTTTCCTTTCTTTTATAGAGAGGTAATAGGGTATGCCACCCTAGAAAAACCTTCCACAAATCGCCTATAATATCTAGTTAGGCCCATGAACGATCTTATGTCCACTACATCCTTCAATACTGACCACTCCATGATAGTTTTTATTTTCTCAGGATCTACTGCAATTCCATCCTTGGTGATAATATGTCCCAAGTACTGGATTTGTTCCTTAAAGAAGTCACATTTGTTGTATTTGGCATACAAATGGTGTTCTCTTAGGAATTGAAGAACAATACAGAGATGCTCCTTATGTTCTTCCATGTTCCGTGAGTAGATCAATATATCATTAATGAAGATCAACACAAATTTGTCTAAGTATTGATGAAAAATGTTGTTCATAAGACACATGAAGGTCGTTTGGGCATTAGTCATCCCAAAAGGCAGCACTACGAACTCATAATGCCCATAACGAGTTTTGAATGTTGTTTTTGCTATATCCTCCTCCTTTATCCAGATCTGATGATAGCCTGATCGAAGGTCAATATTGGAGAAAACGGTTGCCCCCTTTACCTGATCAAATAACTCATCTATACGGGTTTAACTGACGGTAATCCATGCACATTTGCAATGTTCCATCTTTTTTCTTAACGAATAATACTGGAGCTCCCGAAGGGGACACACTGGGTCATATATAATTCTTATCTAGCAGCTCCTATAGCTGCATTTTCAATTCTGTTAGTTCAGGTATACTCATATGGTAAGGGGCTCAGGAGACTGGGGTAGCTCCCGGAATTAGCTCAATGGTAAAATCTATGTCTCTTTTTGGGGGTAGACCTAGAATTTCTTTGGGGAAAACATCCGAAAATCTTTGTATCACTGGTATATTTTCTAAGGCAACATATTTCTCCTTAGAGTCAGTATAACCTACTTGTATGGCATAAATATGGTAGCCTTTTCTTATGCATTTTTCTAATTAGGAAGTTGTTATAGGTCTTATTTGCAGAGGCTTCTGAATACCTTGCATTTCTTGTCTTTCTCCCTTCTCATCCCGGAAATTAATGGTTTTGGTCTTGCAGTTAATAAGGGACCAATGTTTTTCTAGCCAGTCCATGCCTATAAGGATGTTGTATGATCCTAATGGTAACACATTCAAATCTTCCATGATGGACTGGTTAGCTAGCTCTAGAGGGCAATTACTGACTTTGGCCAAAACTATTCTTTTGGCCCCTGTGGCTAGTTGCACTATCCACGGATTTTTAAACTTTATTGCTTGCAGTTTACATTGTTCCACAATCTTTGGGTTAATATAACTCAAGGCAGCCATGGGATCAGTCAAAATAAATACAGTTCGGTCAAAAAGTTTACCTTCAAATTCGACCATCGTTGGCTAAAATTCCACCTGATGATCTTCTAGGGTGACATTAATTTTAGGGAAACTCCTTGTTATTTCTCCTATTGTAGAAGCTTCTTGTAATTGTGAGATCTAGTCAGCTCCTTTGCAATGTGGTCAGTTCTTGACATAATGCGGGCCTTCACATCCCCAACACTGTACATGGAGCATTGTAGTTAACTCTGCTTCAGTTCTTCTAGTTTTCTCATTAGTTCTAGCTTTGCTGGGTACTTTAAATATGGGCTGATTTTTATTAAAATTTTGGTTAGTTTGTCCTTTTTATAATACTTTGTTGCCTGGGCCCTTATTCCCTTTGTGACTGGGGACAAATTTACTTCCCTTTTTATTAGTGCATTTATTGCTCATGTCTCCTTTTGGTCTTTTTTGCTGATAGCAAATCCGTGCTTTACGAATAACTTCGTCCATGGTTTTTGGGTTGTCAAATTCCAGTCATTCTTTCATGAATAAGGGTAAATTATTGATGAACTGCTACACCTTTGCTTTTTCTTGACGTATGTAAGGAACATATCAAAGTAACGACATGAACTTGGTTATGAATTCATCCATGGACATTTGGCCTAACTCGAGATCATGAAATTCTTTTGATTTTTCATCATAAAATCTCTTTGTTAGATATTTTTCTTTAAAATATCTCTGGAATTTTTCCCAAGTTATACTTTGTTCATTCACTCCTTGAACTGTCTTTACTTCCTCCCACCATAGTGTGGCCTTTCCTTGTAGCTGGAAATAGCAAAGCGAGCCTTCAGATTATGGTCATATTCGTACAATTGGAAATATTTATTCATATTTATGAGCCATGCTTCTGCTGCTTCTTTCTTCTCGCCATCAAAGAGAGGAGGATTTATTTTTTGAAACTCACCCCAAAGTTCCACTTTTTGCCTCTTCTGTGTCCTGTGATTGGACACATTATCTGGTTGTTTTTCACGATTTTCCTCACCTCCCTTGGTTTCCACATCTTCTGTCCAGAACTCTTGTTCCCCTGATATATTTTTATGTTCAGGGCTGGCGACTAGTGGCCGATTATTCTGTCTATAGGATAGACTCTTCATAATTTTTTCTTGTTCCTGCATTGGTTTTTTGTTTCCTACTTGTAATCGGGCCATTTCATCCTTTAACTCTTGTAATGTCACCATTTTATCTAGGTTGGTATTACACGGCTCCTCGCCCAACTATACCCACACTTCAGGATTGCCTTCCTGAAATGACATGGGTCCTGTCCCCATTATGGATCTGAGTGGTAGATTCCTTGTTCTCCTCATACTGACTGCTCCCTTCTTCCTACGTGCATATTACAAAATTTGTTATTTCTCCCTGCTTCCTACATGCATATTACAAAATTTGTTATTTCTTTGTTCCAGAGGTCTCATCTTGGCAACCTGAGTGCTCTGATACCATATGTCATGAACCCATGTAAAAAAAAAAATTAACATACAATAAAATCAGTGGATCATTATCAATCCATAGTTAATAAAGTATTTGAATATAGTTTTAATTCAACAAACCTTACACATGCAGAAATTAATCATTGTACATACAAATCCTTGTCAAGGTACAAGGCAATTTATAAGAGTTTTATGCTAATTATAAGTCGGACAGAGATATATGCTCGTCACGCTAAACCCTTTATATGGTTTCCTATGTTACTGTCGCTTTCATTTATATTACAACATACTGGTTTAAATTCGGCTACGAGCTGGTACCATCCATTTATGGTGGACTTAAATGGAGGCTGGTCGCTTGCCTAGGGAAATGGAGTTGCTCCCTCTGGAGACTTCTCTACAGTGGACAGTTGGCTCCTTTCTGCATGGTTGATTGTGCCACATCAAGGGCTCTCCTCATTTCTACTCATCGGATGGTGGTGGTTGCTACCCTCGATTCTATGCACTCGTTGGGCTCGTAAATCGTTTACCTATTGCAGGTTTGGCTCCAACCCTCTGTTGGGGGTTTTTCCTGTGAGTATGCTCTTTCCCTTGTCTTCTATCGACCTGAGTGTAGAAAGGTCCAGGTGTGGCTTCTCCCTTAACTGATCATCTTTGATTTCCCTATAGCTCTCTGATATAGCTATGTGTGCTGCCGAAAGGATCTTCGAGGAGCTCTTCGCCAGTCCAGGTAAGTTCTCTTCACATAATGTATTCATTTCTTTGTAAAATGTTTTCTCTATTTTGGTGTCAGCTCTTCTAATCGAATGCGTTGATAGGAAATGCAAGTTCAGTACCCAGTGGCTTGGCTCCAGTTGTCGGCTCTTCAAATCCTTCTTACATGTTTCATCGGGTATGAAAACAAGATTCTTAACTTGAAAGAGATGAATGCGTTTTCTGCCAATCTTTGGTCCTGTACATTTTATTTAGTCTCGACCCATGGTTTATGGCGTTTTCTGAAAACTGCATTACTTGTCTAGGTTTGGACCAAGAGTTTCTAACTTCTCTAATTGTTATGTATTTTGCTTAAGAAGACCTTTAGGTCTCTAAGTGCTTTGAGACAATATTTTGTTACAAATTCGACTTATGGGTATCTCTGAATTTCTTGCATAATTTGTTTACATCGGTCTAAGGTTTGGGCTTAGATTTTGTTGTATAAAAAAATGTATATCTTCATCCCTATCTTGGGGAAAGACTTCCAATTTTTGTCATTGTATCCACTAGTTTATTATTAGCACCTCAGGGAGGTTCCACAGAGTTTACTCAGATAACTAAGCTATAACAAGATAATTTTACTCATTGTTTTCCTTGTTTTCCTTGATGGTAGACTGAGATTTAAGCTCTCTTTTCTTCTCTTTGCTAAACGTAGATAGGTAGTTGCATAGTTGTGGTTTTTTTTTTTGCTATTACCATGAATCTTCCTACTACAAAGATAAAATTAATAAATCGTTTATCAAATTCCCTAATTGGGGCTTTTCTTGATCTGAGTTTCTTTCTCCAATTTTTGTTAGTGGGATTTTCTGGTATAGGTCGAGTCCATTATTATCTACTTCTTTTGTGGATAATGTAAAATTAAGTTATACTACATGAGTTTATGCACATGTATTCTTTTATAAATTCTCTTATTGCTGGAATTGTTGTTGAGATTATGATATTCTAGATGTAACTTGCTCTTTTATTTGTTTAATAGTTCTGAATCATTTACTTAGTTCTAACCTTGATTCTATTTATAACAAAATTACTTCTTATTATTTTCCATCCGTTAGAGTTTTCACCTATTTCTAACTACAGTATTCATGCACAGAATTATTGAAAATCTGTGAATAATAACATTTACTTTTCTAGATTAAAATATAAACATGCCCAGTCTAACATCAACAACAGAATACTCTGCTATAGTTAATCAGGGTTTCCAGATTGTACTTATCTGGCTAGTTGTACTGAATATAAACTTTTAATCTTAACTTGCCTCCCAACCATGAGACTCGCGCTACAACACCCTGTGTCTCCCCCGAGCTACCCTTTCTTGGGTCTCTCTTCGAGAACTTCAGTCTTGAATAGCAGTAGATAGCTAGTCATGACCATACTTAACTACCACATCCCTATCTGTCCTTCCAGTGCAGTTAATACTTCCCTTGCTAAGTGTTCCTCAACTCACTCCTTCTTTCTCCTAGATCGCAGATGCCCACATCCTTTTCATCTTTTGGGATAAATCTTCCATAGAAATAATTAGAGTTGGATAATTGCCCACCCTAACTGTTTCTTGAAAATTACAACTATCACACTTTGACAAATACATTTTCATTTAATTAAATCAAATAAGCCAAAATTCTAACACTCCAATTTTTTTTTAACAATTAAAACAAAATTTCTATTTATATAAACTTAAATCAATTTCAATGGGTTTAAAAGGCAATAAATAAATATTCACAGGCTCACATCACATTATCCATATAAAAATGACACTATTGAACCAAAAAAATAAATACATAAATAAAATTAAAAAGTCTATATGTAAATAACTTGATGGAGATGCCATAAAAACAAATATTTTGCAAAATCATCCGAACTAGAAGAGGGTAAGGGCTGATCTAAGTCAATACATTGTTTAGCATGCTAAACGTCAAAATATACCAACGAGATGAGGCAGCTGTGCGCAATTGCAGACTCCCAAGGAATCTAATTGATACTACACAAATAATTCTATATCGCTATCACCTCGAATAAAGCAGCCTTCTCTTTACAACTTCCAAAAACCAAACCCAAATCCGTTAGCAAATGGCCTCGTCTAACGAGGCGGAGGCGGAGGATTTGGTTGGATAGCTAAAAATGGAATTTGAGCAAAAAAAATTTAAAATTTTTTGTAGAGACAGCGCTTGAATCGTGTTTTTGATGGTGGAAATGAATTCAGCACCATCAAAAACGTCTAGAACACATAAAATTTTGAAGTTTAACAATTATAATTCGGATTTACAAAAATAGTTGCCAGATTTTCTCTAAATATACCTAAAATTTCCATAACTTTCCCAACAATTCCTCAGACTAATTAGACTACCGCTTAGCGAATCCTTTTTCCCCAAAAATTATGTTTGTTTTATCTTTCGGCAGCAGAATTGTTTGATCCGTGAGGCACAGAGTCCTGGTCTAACAATGGAAGTGCCAGCGCCATGTGGAGACGAAGGTGAAGGGAAGATAACGGATTGACAGAGACGTTAACTTGCCAACTCTTTGAATATTGAGATACGAATGATACAAATTCAATTTTAATTTGATTTTTTATTTTAAGAATATTTTGAAAACGAGCTTAATTCTGTCTATATCTTTTCTATGTAATTTCACAAAATTTCCAAATAAATGGTCCATATAAAGATGGTTATATACAACATTTGCAGCAGTGCGTTTTTACTGCCCTTTCAAGTCACACTTTTAATTAAAAAAAAAACACACACACCCGCACCCACACCCTGTGAAAAAAATTGTAGTTTAAATATTTTTTATTGGTGTAACAAGATCAATTTTTACCCGAATCTAGTTTGAAATTTAGAGAATTATTGAGATTACAGATGGCAGAAAAACACACCCTGTGAAAAAAATTGTAGTTTAAATATTTTTATTGGTTTAACCAGATCAATTTTTCCCCGAATCTAGTTTGAAATTTAGAGAATTATTGAGATTACAGATAGCAGTTGTAAAGTTGTATGGTACAACCATACCATACTATTGAGCTTTTTGTTCTGAAAAAAAGTTGTATGGTACAATTATATTGAAGGATTTTGGGTGTATTGATTTTTTTTAATGAAAAAACTATTTTGAATAATGGAAATAATTTTATGAATAATTATAGAGAGCGGTTGTTTCTGGGTAATTTTTTATTTGGTTTCAGTTATTTTATAATTGAATTAATAATAAATAAATTTTAGCTTTAACCTAATGACCTAACTCATAGAATATTTTAGATTATTATAAGATTTATTGTACTAATAAGTTGTATAAATGGATTATTTGTGTGATTTACCACTCATATAATATGGAGTTGGTAAATAAAGTCTTTGAACACTAATACACGTTTGTATAAATAGAATATTTGTGTGATTTACAACTCACACAATATGGAGTTGGTAAATAAAATCCTAGAACACTAATACAAGTATGAAAATTATGGCGCCTAAAATAAAACATTTTATGAAATCATATAATAAAGGAAGAACTTTGGTTTGAAAAACAATTTTGCTATAAAAAAATATTTTCATGAATGGTTACTATAGAAAATATTATTGACATGGTTAATAGGGTGAATGGAAACCAAAATACCTTGTATTTGTTTGAGAAAAAACTAGAATTCATCATAAGGTCATTGTTGTGCCCAAGCCTAGCAACATGTTCCACTTGATATCTTGACATTATCCCTAGCATGAATACCTCTCATGTTAATAAGAATGCATCCAATTTGTTAGCGTCAAGAGTTAGTTCAATTGGTTGAGTCCCCATCGTTAAAGCACCTTTGATATTGATAGGTCACGTGTCCTATGGTTGAGCCGATAGGAAGTGATCCCTTCATGTGGATCTGATTGGTACAAATACTATGTGGATGTAGTGGTCACCAATATGCGGGGTTAGTGAAATTGAGGAAAACTACATCCACCTCATTTTTTTGGACCCAATATTGGATGTTAAAAAAGGCATCTTCATGAATCTAATATTAGAGATCATCAAGTTGCTTTATTTGGTTAAGGGTGTCTCATTTAGTCAAGAATTCATCTTTTCTGATTTTGAGAAAATTTTCATGGCTTCATTGTAATGCAAGCATCTCAATTGGAGAAATACCAACAAAAAGGAGGGATCCCACTCAATGTTTTACTTATATCAAAGAAGTGCATACAATGAAACCATCATTGGTATATAGCTATAGGATTGATGCAACCATGGAAACGCAGATCATTTTTTCCACATGGGTGATATTGAACATAAATAATGAGCACCAAGTGTAGTCTATATGGAACCATTCGAACTATGTGATGCAATTGGAATCCTCTTGTCATCATTTCTCAATTCTAAAATAATTTTTATTTTTCAAAGGATCTTTAACAACACGTTTAGATAACTTTGAAGACTATAAGAATATCATTGCCTAAAAGGATAAAAGAACTTGTTAAATCTTGACATTGAGATAATACAAGCAACATAGATTCACACCTAACATATTAAAAGAATAAATAAAATATTTGGCTTATAATATTGTCATAACATGAATAACATTAAAATAAAAATATTTATTCCTTAACAAATTAGTGTAGTTTTCAAATAAGAAATAAATCTTCTAGACATGTATCTCTTTCCACCAAAATGGCCACAATGAAAAATGAAGAGAAATGTGTGTAATAGTCACTATAATATCACCATATATAAAGTGGGTTAAAAATTACTATTGAAAGTAACAAAAAATAGATCTCGCATATATCTATCTATATATATATATATATATAAAACAAGTACTTTGTATTTTTATTTTTAAAGTATATGTACATAATGGAAATGAAATGCATGAGCAAAAAATATACTACAAGTATACTTATTATAAAGATTGTGCGTTCCTTGGATTCCTTGGATTTATACCAACAACTTCAGCAATCAATTTTCTCTTTTGCATAGTAAATTCATCAATTTTGTAGTATAAATAGCTTAGTTATTCAATTTTAAAGTCCTCAACATGTTCAAAGAGAATAACAACACTTTAAGGTTGAACATAATTTTGTTATAATAACTCCCATGTTAAGTTTGTTAAATTAAAAGAAACTTTGTTATAATAACTCCCATGTTAATTTTGTGAAATCAAAGGAAACTTAAGGGATTTCTTGTGGCATCATATTAAGTTTTTTTGGAAGTTAAATTAAGTGATTGTTTATTTACCGGTAATCTTTTAAGAAAAGCCTATTGCATATAAAGTTGATTTTTAAGAAAATATGTTAGTATATTTTTATCACAATAATGATTGGAAAAAAAAAAAAAAAAACTTGTTTGAACTAATAAAATTATTTCTCAATGAATATATTTGTTTAGTTACTATTGGTAAAATAGTTTGTTTGGATTTCATACATCATAGTCTATATTAAACAACTCAATTATTGATATTCCAGTCAAAGTGGCAAGGCTAATCTATACAAAGAAAACATAAAATCATTCAACCTAACATCTATTGAAACAAATAGAGAAATGTGAGAAAAATAACCTATAAAAGTGACTACAAACAGTTGATATTCCAGTCAAAGTGGCAAGGCTAATCTATACAAAAAAAAGCATAAAATCATTCAACCTAACATCTATTGAAACAAATAGAGAAATGTGAGAAAAATAACCTATAAAAGTGACTACCAACAGTGAGCCCGATATTCTTGGTGTGTGTGGACATATCAATTACAAAAACATAACTAACATTGTGGCAATGTCAATTGCAGAAAATTGGAATCCACTTTATTTATTAAAAAAAAACTAATATGGCATGGTATTTCCTATAAATAAACTTTATTTAGGAAATCTCTACCCCTTTCAACATAGGCTAATAATGTTATCAATGGTACTAATGATCTTATTATTCTCCCATCTCTCATTATATCTAACTCATTGAATGTTTATATCTTATTTTAAGACATAATCCTCATACTTTTTCACTTTGTACTATATTTTCCACAATTTTTATTGTTTAAAATTTATACTTTATTTTTCATTATATCTATCTGATTGAACGTTTATATCTGATTTTAAGACATCATCTTAATACTTTCTCACTTTGTACTATATTCTCCACAATTCTTATTGTTTAAATATTTATACTTTATGGAAATACAAAAACCTACCTGGAAAGAGTCCAAACCAAACTATATTCTTCATAGCATCAAAACTAACACTTATCCAAAATAAAATTTATCTTACCCCATAATATAAAAACTTATATAACCTGTAACTGGAAAAAATCTCACCACCACACCAAACTCCACCCTTCATAACTAGCCATTCACAAAAATGAAACTTATCTTCACTCCATAAAATATTATCCATTATAAAACTTATCTTCAGCCCCACAAGATATTATCCATAAAATACATATTTTATTATTATATTTTCAAGGTTAAAATATTACTTTTAAAAATCTCCTGCATGTTACATGAATCCACCAATCCATAAAAAATGCAATGTATTTATAAAAACAAATCATAATAATATAACAATAATAATGGAGGACTTAGTCACACTATTTTTAATAATTAAATTAAAAAAAATGACTTGCCTTAAAGTCTCCTTTTCCCTATTTTAAAATGACTTACAACATTTTAAAACTAAGTCATTTTAAAATGATCTAACATCCTAAAAATGCATTCACATGCCTTATGTTTCTTTTTTCATTTAATATTAATGATGTAATTTTAAAACTTTTATCCCACAGAGTATAACATTAACAACATTTTTTAGACAAACCCCCACGTTGGACCAATAACATATATTTTTCCTTACTGGCTTCTTACCAGCAATGGATTTTGGCCCAATAAATTGTTTTTCCTTACTGGTTTCTTACCAGCAATGGATTTTGGTCAAATAAAATGCCTCCACATTAGGTTTTTGGTAGCTAATTTCTTGCTTAGCGATTCAAACTTTGAAACAATTCTTCATTCTCAAAGTGAAAAAACAGATACAGCATTCTCCATTAAAATATCCTTGTCCTGTCTTTTTTATGTTGATCCCGACGATCTCTCGCTCATCTTTTCTTCTCTCATTGTTTATGGTTGGTTTTGCCTCAATTCCCGGGTGGCTTCTCTGTATCTACTCAGTTTTGTCTCTCATTTCACTAAATTCTTCTTCACTTCGTTTTAATAAAGATAAAATTATTTTATTTGATTTGATTATGGTCAAACCGGTAACTATATAAATATTACATTCTGTGATACATAGTTACGTTTCTGACACGCAAAGAAAACAAATGTTGTGCAAAATCATTAAAAACATTTCTATGCTCTGCATATCAACCGTGTTGAATGCCAAATTTCAGCAGTTTTGTAAAAACGAAGTGTTTGGAACATGTGCGCAGCAGCAGAATGCGCAGCCATCGAAGCGAGGACGCGCAAGTGATTTATGATCATGCGGTTGTTGCTGGTGATAATTCAACTCATCAGCGCGCATAAAATTGTATTCTGTTTCAGAATATTAAAAACCAGTGTAGTTAGTTGAAATGTTATTTCGCATATTTTTTTAATGGTTAATTTTGTCTTGAACGGAGTAACTTTTTTAAATAATTATAGGTTTGAGTTTTCAGTTTAAGTGTTCGATGATGGTGTAGGTGGAACAGGTCTGACTTTTAAAACAAAAAATTATATAAATAAAATGATGAAGGTTTTTGATGATGCCGATTTACGGCATGAACTGATCTCTCAACCTTATAGGTTAAGGCCCTTTTAAACAATCGCTGTGGAATGTTTTAAAAGAGTTGCCCAACTTTTTCCCTTCAAAGATTTTTCTTATCGGAACTCTACAGTCCTTTAATCACCCTTCAAGCCGTCAAGCTCGCATACAGTTAACTACCCCTCTCTACCTTGGTTTGTTGGATTTATTATATAAATCCTTCAAATCGGCATTTTCATGGTTGTAAGGCCTTCACAAAACCCTCTCTCTTTGTTATATCAGAAATTTTGGGAAATACGGGAATACAAAGAAAATCCCACTCCAATCACTTAGGCCGGATCTCAAGTTTTATACACTGGGACCTATAAATATCGTCAGGTCCACCTTTTGCTTGTGTCCATTCTTCTGCACCGATAAACTCTCTTCAAAGGTTGCGATGCGATTAAGTGATGCGATCACGCTGATGATCGCATTGGCATTCGCAGATCAAAATTCGTCAATTAAATCTCCGCCGTTGATCTTTCTCACAAATCCAACGGTCCTTGATCAATCGCTTGATCACAGTCAGTGATTGCCCGAGGTCAGGGTTATTACACTCGCCGATCCCATTCTGTCGATTCAATCTCAGCGGTTGATCTTCCCACAGATCCAGCGGTCCTCGTTCAATCGCTTGATTGCAATCAGCATTTGCCCGAGGTCGGGATTATTCTACTCGCCGATTTCAACTCCACCAATTCAATCTCCGCCGTTGATCTGTTGAATCCAACGGTCCCTGAGCGTCACTTCCTTAACCTTTCGCTCCTTTGTTATTCAGGCCTTTTCATGCTTTCCGCTGCGCTGCGAGCAAGTTTTCTCTACGTGTGCTTTCGCTTCCTTGGATCCGCCAAATTCACCTGCAAGTATATATATATATATATATATATATATATAGAAGCTATGATTCATAGTAAATTCAACTTTCAATCATTCGAAACACAGATACACGGATTCTAAATTGGACTTTGCACATAACAAATAAACAAAGGAAATATTTTGAGACTTCATCTCCCTCTATGGTCTTCTTTCCTTACACCAGTGGCCTCTCTTACACTCTGCCTGTAGGCTCACAATCTTTCTCAATTTGGCTAACTTTCTACCTTCATTCTTGTTTCCTTTTTAATACATCAGTGGCAGTTCCTTTTACAGTTCGAGGAACTGTTTTCTCAGTTATGAGACAGTTTCTTCAAAGTAATTCTCATCTAATCCTATCCTGTCTAATTCAAAAACTAACAATGGCTGACTCAACCTTCATTTACAATAACACAAAATGAAACTAAATAAAATAGAAATTGGAGATGTTTTTCTCTCTACTTGTCAAAACACAACAAGAAAAATAAATAAATAAAAACAAGAACCAACTCCTAGCTGTCGCCTCTTCATGCGGGTGCTTTTGCATCAGTATCCCGGAGTAAATGAAATTCATGGCTCTTATCCATGAGCTCTTCAATAGAGTACCTGACGTTTTGAATCTGGCCAACATCTAACCAAGAACTATCTTCAATAGGATGACCCTTCCACTTGACTAGGTACTGCAAATATTCCTTCCGTCGAGTCCGTCTAGCCACCTGGGTATCTAGGATCTGTTCAATCTCTAGAGGCTTTGTTGGGGGCATTTGTTTAATCCATGTGTCACTCTCTTCCTGGGTGTCCCGTGTTCGTCTTTCCGAACTGTCTTCATCCTCTGCCGCAATGTAGTGGTACAGGTCTGCTACATTGAAAATGGGTGAAATTCCAATACCTGGGGGTAACTACAATTCGTAAGCATTTGCAGAAAATTTCCGAAGAATCCTGCAAGGCCCAATCTTTTTCCATTTCAACTTGTTGTACTCACCTTTAGGAAACCTCTCTTTGCATAGGTGTGCTAATACCAGGTCTCCTACGTTGAATTGCACCTCCCGCCTTTTCAAATCTGCCTTCTGCTTGTATCTTTGGCTGCTGTTCTGTAATTTTAATTTCACCTGTTCATGAAGATCGCTGATTGCCTTTGCGAAGTCTTCACCATCAGCACTCCTGCGCTCCAACTGTCCCAAATCTCGTAACTCATGTACTCCACGTGGGTGCATTTCATATAGGATCTGGAAAGGACTACTACCTATACTCTAGTTGGGTGAATCATTATAAGCAAATTCTGCTTGTGCAAGCACACGATCCCACTATCGATAATTTTTTCCAACTAAACTCCTCAACAAATTTCCCAGACTCTGGTTCACCACTTCGGTTTGGCCATCGGTCTGTGGATGATAAGATGAGCTGAAGTTTAGTTTGGTCTCTAATTTCTTCCATAAGGTTCGCCAAAAATGTCCTGTAAATTTAACATCTTGATCCGAAACAATAGACTTTGGCAAGCCATGTAATCTAACTATCTCAGTAAAGAACAAATGCGTTACATGTGTGGCATCACTGGTTTTCCTGCATGGAATGAAATGTGCCATTTTAATGAAACGATCCACCACCACCATGATGTAATTGAATCCCTATTGTGTCTTTGGCAAGCCTAAGACAAAGTCTAAACTAACTGAGTCCCATGGTCTACTCGGAATGGGTAAGGGTGTATACAACCCTGTGTTTTGGTTGTGTCCCTTTGTAAGCTGACACATTTTGCATCTAGTTACAAACCTTTGTACATCTTTGCACATCTTCGACCAATAGTAAAAGTGGCTCAACTAATCCAAGGTCTTGTCTATGCCAAAATGCCCGGCTAAACCTCCACTATGCTTTCCCTGGATTAAGTTATCTCTCATAGAACATTCTGGAATACACAACTACCCTCCTTTGAACAACAATCTTTCCTGCATGTTATAGTCCATCCATGAACTGTTATCTCTCAACAATGGATTTTGGCAAGCTTCATAAGCTTCCTTAAAATCTGCATATGCCTCATACAAGTCCTTAAGATGCTCAAATCCTAACACTTGTATGGTACTTTCCTGTAGGATCAAATTCCTCCTACTTAACGCATCTGCCACTTTGTTGGCTTGACCGCTAATATGTTTCAACACAAATGTAAAACTCTGCAAGTACTCCACCCATTTCGCATGTTTATGGTTCAGCTTATGCTGTTGCATAATATACTGCAACACAGAATTGTCTGAAAATAAGACAAATTCATTGGCCAACAGATAATGTCTCCAATGCTTTAGTGCTTGAACCACCGCATCAAATTCCTTGTCATAGGACGTGTATTTTTGCCTACTTTCATTTAGTTTCTCACTGAAATAGGCTACCGGCTTGTCTTGTTGGCTGAGTACTGCACCAATGGTTGTCCCACTGACATCACAACGAACTTGGAAAAGTTTTTTAAAGTCCAGTAATCTCAAAATCGATCTTTCGGTAATTTTCTTTTTGAGCAACTGAAAGCTCTTCTCTGCCATTGTTGTCCAATGGAAACACTGATTTGTTTTATTAATGGTGTCCAGCATAGGTGCACAAATTCCACTGAAATTTCTAATAAATTTCCAATAAAAACTCACCAATCCATTAAAACTCCGTACCTCAAACAAACTTTTTGGGGATGGCTAGCTAACTATAGCTATGACCTTTTCCGGATCCATTTTTAATTCATTCTCATAAATCACAAATCCTAAATAAATTAACTCTTTATTGAAGAAAGAACATTTTTTCAAATTTATCAGTAATTTATTTTGCTGCAATCTTTCTAATACATACCTCACATGTCGAAAATGTTCTTCCTTCGTCTTGCTGAATATAAGTATATCATCTAGATACACAATCACAAATTTTCCAATGAATTCCTTGAGCATCTCGTTCATCAACCACATGAATGTGCTAGGAGCATTGCTCAATCCAAACGACATAACCATCCATTCGTACAAGCCTTCATTAGTCTTGAAAGTTGTCTTCCACTCGTCACCTTCTTGAATTGTGATTTGGTGGTAGCCACTTTTCAGGTCTATCTTTGAGAAGTACGTTGCTCCACTCAGACAATCCATCATATCATCCATCCAAGGTAGTGGTTATCTGTATCTAATAGTAATCTTATTAATGGCCTGGGAATCCGTGCACATTCTCCACTCACCTCCTTTCTTGGGAGCTAAAACGATCAGAACTGCGTAAAGGCTTAAACTCTCTTGAATCAGTCCTTTATCCAACAACTCCTGCACCTGCTTCCAGATTTCTTCATTATCCTTC
The DNA here is from genome assembly GCA_031772625.1 of Pinus tabuliformis. Taxonomy (NCBI): domain Eukaryota; kingdom Viridiplantae; phylum Streptophyta; class Pinopsida; order Pinales; family Pinaceae; genus Pinus; species Pinus tabuliformis. Next base: position 765,765,649 of record CM062807.1, on the reverse strand, counting down.
AGACTCATCCGGTAGGCAGCGTTGTTTGGCAAACTAGCTCCCAGAATAAAATCAATATGGTGATTGATGCTCCTCTTCGGTGGTAATTTGTCTGGTAGATCATCTACCACAATATCACTAAATTCTTGCAGCATGTTTATCTCTTATGGTAAATCAGTGAGGTTTGTATGTACTAACACTTCTCTTGGCCTTCTCACAACTGCATAACCCATTTCACTCCCTTCAATCTGTCGCAGAAACTCCTTTCCTCCTAGCAATAATGCTTTCATTCCACTTGTTTATGTTGTCTCCTCTCCTTCCTTGGCTTCTTTCATGGGTACCAAGGTATTCTTTATCCCATATTTGACAAATTTGTAAAAATTTGCCACTCCATCATGGACTACCTTTCTATCGTACTGCCATGGTCTGCCCAACAGAATATGGCACACATCCATTGACATTATGTCGTAAGTCACCTTGTCCTTGTACTTGCCTATCTAAAAATATACCTTGCATTGTTCATCAACTAACAATTGGTGCCCCTTCTACAACCACAACACCCTGTATGGAGTTGGGTGCTTTACTCTCTTCAAACCCAGTTTCTCCACCATCTCTATAGCTACCAAATTATTGGTACTTCCGCTGTCAATAATCAATTTACAACATTTTCCGTGTGACTTACATACAGTCCGAAACAATGCTTTCTTCTATGTTTGATCAACTACTTCCTTGGCTGGTTTTAATAACACCTTGATCAACACCAAGGCTTCCCCGGTTTCTAGCATATTCTCCACCTCTTGTAGTGGTGCCTCTGTTTCATCGCGCTGAGCAATATATGCTCCCCTATGCCCAGTTTGTTCGTTTTCAGGAGATCTAAAGGACCTGTGTCCCCACTTGTGACACTTGTAACACTGATAGGCATTTCCTCTGCCTCTGCCATTACCTCTTCCTCGCTGGTATGGCCTTCCTCCTCTGGTGTTACCTTCCCTTTCACTTTGTCTCGAAGTCTTCGAACTGCTACCCTCTTCATTGCTACTGGCAGTCTTACCTCTGCCAAAGGTTTGTCCTCGACCTCTACCAAAACCACGTCCTCTCCTGGCATTTTGTTTCCTAGCAATATTTTCCTCTACCTTCAAAGCACTCTGATAAGCTTCTTCTATGGTTTTAGGGGAAAGAATACTAATTTCATCTAGGATCTCCATCCGTAGGCCATTTACAAACCTCGTTGTCTTCTCAGGGGTATCTTCAACATAACCAGCTCTCAGGTTAATTTTATAAAATTCTTCTGTATATTCCTTCACAGTCATCATTCTCTGTTTCAGGTTCTGTACCTATCTATAAAGGGCAATCTGATAGTCTTTAGGCAGAAACTTGCTCTTCATTTTCGCAACCATCCTGTCCCACTTTCTAATCAAGGGTTTGTTTAATCTCCTCCTTTCTGCCTGTACACTATCCCACCATAATGTTGCATGTCCCTTCAATTTGGTGACAGCAAACCTGACCCTCTTATCTTCACTGATTTCTTCATACTCAAAATATTTATCTAATTCACTTATCCAGTCCAATAGTGCCTCTCTGGACAAACTGCCATCATAATTAGAGAGCTTTGGCTTTAGCTTGCTGCTAGCCAACAAAACTGACTTTAATAGCTTAATTTCTGGCCCTTCATCATCTGACCCATTTGTCATGACCACGTTTCCCTCCTCACTATCATCTCCACCTTTCGGCTCTCTACGCCTCCCTGCTTCGAACGCTGCCAAACATGCAGTTAGGTTTCTAATCTCTTCTCTTAATCCTTCATCTGTTGCTCTTCTGACAACTCCTCCTCAAACCCTTCCTCCTACCTCCATCTTTACTGAGAGAAAGGAAAAACTTGGCTCTGATAGCAAAATGATGCTGCCGATTTACAACATGAACTGATCTCTCAACCTTATAGGTTACGACCCCTTTAAACAGTGGTTGTGGAATGTTTTAGAATAGTGGCCCAACCTTTTCCCTTCAAAGATTCTTCCTATCGGAACTCTACAGTCCCTTAATAACCCTTCAAGCCCTCAAGCCCGCATACAGGTAACTGCTCCTCTTTACCTTGGTTTGTTGGATTTATTATATAAATCCTTCAAATCAGTGCTTTCATGGTTGTAAAGCCTTTACAAAGGATTTATGCACAAAATATGCGTAACATCCAATCACCCTGCTTAATCCACAGGCTTGGCACAGCTCTCGAGGGCTTCACTTTATCACAATCGGGTATCAGCCCCTCTGCGGGTCACAGTACCCATGCCTTCCACTTCCCCGATATGTGATTATACTATTGGGACTCCACGGGCGCACTTTTTACACTAAAAACCCTCTCCCTTTGTTATATCGGAAATTTTTGGAAATATGGGAATACAAAGAAAATCCCACTCCGATCACTTAGGCCAAATCTCAAATTTTGTATGTTGGGACCTAGAAATATCGTCGGGTCCACCTTTCGCTTGTGTCCATTCTCCTCCATCGATAGACTCCCTTCAAAGGTTGCGATGCGATTAAGCGATGCGATCACGTCGATGATCGCGTCGGCATTCGCCGACCAAAATCTGCCGATTAAATCTTTGTCGTTGATCTTTCCCACAGATCCAACGGTCCTCGCTTAATCGCTTGATTGCAGTTGGCGATCACCTGAGGTCAGGGTTATTAAACTCGTCGATCCCGTTCTACCGATTCAATCTCAGTCGTTGATCTTCCCACAGATCCAACAATCTTCGTTCAATCGCTTGATCGCAATCGGCGTTTGCCCGAGGTTAGGATTATTCCACTCGCCAATTTTAACTCCACTGATTCAATCTCTACTGTTGATCTGTTGGATTCAACAGTCCTTGAGCATCGCCTCCTTAACCTTTTACTCCTCTGTTATTCAGGCCTTTTCACACTTCCGCTACGCTACGAGCAAGTTTTCTCTACGTGTGCTTTCGCCTCCCTAGATCCGCCGAATTCACCTACAAGTATATCTACATATATATATATATATATATATATATATATATATATATATATATATATATATATATATATATATATATATATATAAGCTATGATTCATAGTAAATTCAGCTTTCAATCATTCGAAACACAGATACACGGATTCTGAATTGGACTTTGCACATAACAAATAAACAAAGGAAATATTTTGAGACTCTGTCTCTCTCTATGGTCTGCTCGGCTTACACCAGTGGCCTCTCTTACAGTCTACCCGTAGGCTTACAATCCTTCTCAATTCGGCTAACTTTCTACTCTTCATTCTTGTTTCCTTTTTAAGACATCAGTGGCAGTTCCTCTTACAGTTCAAGAAACTATTTTATCAGTTATGAAACGATTTCTTCAAACTAATTCCCATCTAATCCTATCTTGTCTAATTCAAAAACTAACAATGGCTGACTTAACCTTCATTTATAATTAAAACTAAATAAAATAAAAATTGGAGATGTTTTTCTCTTTACTTGTCAAAATAGAACGAGAAAAATAAATAAATAAAAACAAGAACCAACTCCCAGCTGTCGCCTCTTCATTCGGGTGCTCCTGCATTAGTTTTATATTTAGTAAATTATGGTATTTTATTTTGCAATTTAGTGAAATTGAGTGATGGTAAATTCCCAATTTTTTTTTGGATTTGTAATATTCAAAGGGTTAAAGATGCATAGTAGTTTTTTTTAAATGGTGTATTTTATGTTTATATTATATTTTAATTTCAAAATATTTGTGAGACTATATTTGTTTGACCTTTCAGCTTTTGACTCTAGCCATCATGACTCTCATGCAATCACTTGTTTGAATTCTTATCTTATGGCTCTTATCATCATTACTCACATCATAATTATTAACTTGTAGCCACCACTATAGTGATCATCATCATGGTTGTTATCATTATCATCATCCACCATCACCACTACCATCATTCTAGTAGTTGCCTCCTCCTTGGCATTGTTGTCATCATCATTCTCATCCGTGTCCTTGTCAACAATGCCTCCTCTTCCATATTGTCGGCATCGTCATTGTTGGTATCATCATTGTCATTGTCATTATCATTATTGTCATTGTCATCATCATAGTCATCATCGTCAAGGTTGACTGTGGCATCATCGTCAAGGTCGGTGACCCTGCAAACAAATAAACCTTATATTTTATTTGATGTTTAAATTCTTATATATATATATATAAAATAATTATAAAAATATTATTTTAATTTTACAATTAATTTTTGTAGTCTTAAACTTATACAAATCTTTATAATATAAATAGAATGGTGATTACATTTATAATCGATTATTTTTTAAGTGATTTGTCTTTGTAGTTGCTAATTATTTAAAATATTTTTTAATTTTAGTTAATCACTTTATATATAGTATGAAATTTGTATGTTTTGTGTCCATGTGGCATAGGATAGTTGGTGAGTGGTTGTACTATTAAGATATTTATAGTATCACTATTTGAAACCCCATGGGTGTCATACTTTCCCAACCCTCAACTAGAGGTTATAGTTGTGAGCATGGGAATCAACCCCACATCATGCGAGCAAGTAGTTGCATTTCATTTAGTCACATAGAAATTTGTATGTTTTGTAGAAAGGTTATGATTTTTCTATAATAATAAAAAATTGGAATTAAAGTATCTTGAGACTTAGAAATGTCTAAGATTTTGAGTGAAAACTCCACCCATAATGAGGAACAAAAACTTTTATTTTAGAAGCAAATGCACGTGAATGAATAAAAAGGTGAAGTTAAAAGACTAACCATTGAAGAATCAAATTAGAGCTAGAAATGAGTTGTTGGGAAAAATAGTTAAGAAGGAATAAATAAAGAATGAACTTTGAAATATGATTAAACATTTACTAAAATATATGAAATTAATATTAAATAACTAAAATGAAATAACTAAATTTGATTTCCCCTAGGGAGGTCAAGAGTGGGCATCCCCCCAACATTGCATGCACTCCCACTACTTCATCAATCATGCCACAAAGTTAAAAGTTGTTTGAATATTGTAGGTGGCATAGGCAGGTATAAGAGAACTCAATAGGAGAATTTTATCATATTGGTAAAGATGGAGGAAAGAAATTGACAATATAGACCACAAGCTAATAATTCGAGCCAAGATATCGAATAACATCTCTTTCTCCTTCGGTGAGGGCAGTGACCAGCCAAGCAGATGCCTAGAGATTTTTCCCAATAGTTGTTATGACTCACTAGTTTTTTGCTTGCAGCACTACTAGTCCTTTTTGCCTTCTCCTGTCGATGCATGTCCAGGTCTAGTACAACCAACCTATTTTTATAAACTTCTATTTACAATAATTTCTAGTTAGATGAGGTATTAGAAACCTTAAGACTTTGATCTTATGTTATTGGTCTAGTTTACTTTCGGACAGACCAATAGAAAAAAAAAAAAATTGGTCTATATAATCCTCATTTAACATAATACAAAGTTCCTAACTTCAAAAAGAAAAGAAAATAAATAACTAAATTTCATTATGATATTGAATTGTAATATAATCTTGAGTTTGTATTGAAAAGAAATAAAAACACTATAGAGGTGGCAAGGATTAAAAATATAGTAAAAGGTCAATAAGGAAGAAATCATGAGACAATAAATAATTAAATAAAGATCATGATTAAATAATAAATTAAATTAGAAATGAAAGATTTAAGAAACTAGAGAGGGGTGGTGAAGGCATGGTAGTGTCACTAGAGGAGAAATACCATACCATGTGCATTCATATGGGGGGATATATATTGAGGAAAAAATGAAATAATATATTGGGGGATATATAGGGGGCAAAGGGTTTTTATATTAACAAGTATAAAAAATGGAGCTCAAAGTTAATGAAAAATATAAAGGGGTATAACAAATGTTAACGAAAAAATGGATACTTACAATATCTAGTTGAAGTAGGGGATTTTTAATTGGAAAAGTGTATTGGGTTTGTATTGTTAGAGGGTTAAATAATGTGATTTTTAGAGATAGTTCCCAATATGTAGTCAAATTAGGGGTATTGTTTAGTATGTCATGAACGCACGTGATATGTCAGAGGTTCATTGAGTGAAGCCATCGTGGGTGAAGGTTGCCATAGAGAAAAAAGTGGTTAAGGTGTTGAAAATAATAGAGAAAGTTTGTTTCACAGTTGTGTGTATGTCTTAGTTTAGACTTAGTTCCTATTTTCTAGGAGATAGTTTTGATCTCCCTAAATTGAATGTAAATTTATATATTTCTGATTTGATGATTAATGAAATAGTGCAGTACTGCTTGGGAAGTCTCTAGGTGTAGCTTGCTCACCTATGAAATCTTAGTTTCAGTTTGTAAGTCTATTTCTAATTTGTCTTTCCATTTTTTAACATGGTATCATAACACAAAGAAGGAGCTCTTTGTGATTTGTATATGTGGTGAGTTGAGCCTTTGTGGCTGAGAGCCTTGGTGGCTGAGATTGGAGAGCAAGCCTCCTTTTTTAGTGAGCGTGGGTGAAGCTGCTATTGGAGGCGACAAAGGATTACTCAAGGGGAGGTGCACTGATACAATTTTTTTTTGTGACGGAGCGTTGATCTTTCTGAATAAACCTGATTAGTGTGACCCCAACAAAGAGAGGTTGTGATGATCAGCATTGGTGATGCAGAGGGAAAGAGTGCTAATTAGTGATGATGGTCAGTGTTACATCTGCGCTAATGCCAAAAAATTACAGAAATTTTGTTTAGCGTGACATGTAGCAAGGTGAAATGGCATTTGTGTTTTTTGCATGTTAGAGGCGGCACAAGACCATATGTACCTGTGTTGGTGGTCTTGTCCAACGCTTTCTTTATATATTGAAGGTCACATGTCTAGAGTTGGATCCGTAGCACTCGAATTTGGAGTTCGATCCGTAGATTAACTATTGGAGGATATGGAGTTAGATCCATAGATCGATTGGTGGAGGATCTAGTGTTGGATCTGTAGATCAATTGTTGGATTACTAGATCTGTAGATTGGACCAATGGATCTGTTATTGGAGTGGTGGACCTATTGATCATACAAGCTACTGGTGGTGATCGCGAATTAAAAGCAGGGCATTGTTGAACTTGTTTTTCATAATGAATAATCACATTGCAGTGACATACCTTAATGAGAGCAATAATCTTAATGGGTCAAATTACGCCAACTGGAAGTTTAAGTTGTAGACATTGCTCGAAGGTTCTAGTGCGTGGACAATTACAAACGGAGATGAAGCAAAACTGACTACAGCCGGTGGTGCCACAACCGTATTAGTTCAAGATTGGGAAAAGAGGGAAGATAAAGTGAAGGTTTTGTTGAATATGTCGGAAAAATACAACATAATCCCTCATATCCAAGAATGCAAAACTACTAATCAGATTTGGGTGACACTCAAGGATTTGTATGAAACGAAAAACATAAATCATGTTTCATTTCTCAAGAGTAAGATTCTTGGAAAACAAATTCGTTGTTGCATTCATCTCACGGATTAAAGAATTGAAAGACAAGTTGGGCGACATAAGGGAGAAAGTTTCCAACACTGATCTCATCATGATTACCTTAAATGGCATAACAAAGGATTATCAAATGTTCATTATAGGGCTTGTAGCAAGGGAGAAAGCTCCCACCTTTGAAGAGTTGATAAGGATTTTGATGCAGGAAGAAGAGAGGCATAAGAATCTGAAGCCTTAGAATGAAGATCTGGCATTGGTGGCAAAGAAAAAGTTCTTCAAAGGGAAACCAGGAGGAGGACATAAAAGCGGTGGTCCATCTCAGAAAAATCCATTTCAAGGTATGTCATCTACTAAAAATGATTCAGGAATTAAGTGCTTTTACTGTAGAGGAACTAGTCATATTGCTAGAGGTTGTTGTAAAAATAAGAATGATAAAAATAGACATAGACACAAGAGGCATACAGGGCATTTTGTTGGTGGAGATCTGAATCATGATCTTAAATTATTTATGTCTGATGTTGATCTTTCTATTGAGACCAATGAGGCTAGAACTTGGTTTGTGGATTCTGGAGCATCCACTCATATGATATGTAATAAACACTGGCATGAAAATTTCAAGGAGACCACCAATGGTGTGAACATCTACCTGGGATATGACAATGCATATCAGATTAAAGGGTATGGAGATATTGCTGTAATACTACCTAATGGTATTATCAGGCACATCCATAATGTCATGTATGTGCCTAGTATTAAAAAGAATTTGATCTTTGTCTCCATGATTACAGATCATAATTTAAAGGTAGAATTTTTCAAAACTTACCGTGTTGTAGAGTATTTGTTGGATCATCAAAAGTTGGTTGCATCAGGAGTAAGAGTTGGAGGCCTATATAAGTTTAATGTTACAAGCATGCCACATCAAGATTTAACTTCAACGACTATGGCAACAGAGAATCTCTGGCATCAAAGGTTTTGTGACATCAACCTTCATGATTTATTGTTGTTGCAGAAACAAGGTATTGTTGATGGACTTCCTATTCTAAGAAATGAACATATTGATTGTGAAGGCTATGAACACAGATGAATTTCCCTCTAACTTAAATTGGAGAAAGAAAGATATACTTGAACTTGTGCATACTGATATTTGTGGACCTATGCAGACAAGGTCTTTAAGTGGAGTTTACTATTCCTTGTTATTTATTGATAATCGCACAAAGTATACGTAGGTATACTTTCTTAGAAAGAAAATTGATCCCAGCCCTCTCCTCCTAGTCGTTTCCTTTTTCTTTCTTTTCCTCCCTTATTTCATCGATTAATTAATTTTTAATATAGTAATTTATTTTATTTATTTCTATTTACTTATTTATTATTATTATTATTATTATTATTATTTTCTATTAATTTAAACTTAATTTATCTAAGAAAATTATTTTTAAATCGATTTTAATTATTAATTTAAACTATTATTTAATTTTAATAGGTTAAAATTAGTATTAATACTATTAATTTATTATTATATATATATATATATATATATATATATATATATATATATATATATATATATTAATTTTTATTTTTATTTATTTATTTAATTTTTATTTAATTTAATTTAATTTAATTTTATTTAACTTAATTTGCATAAAGTTAATTTTAAAATACTATTTTTACCATTACATAGACCTTGAATTAAATTTTTACTAACTAATATTTTTATTTGAAATTAATTCTCATGAGTTAATATATTTGAAATTATTTATTCTATATTTCAAACAATTTTAAATTAATTTAAATTTATTAATATATTAATATATTTGAAATTAATATATTTTATGATTTACCTATTATAATTTATTAATTCCATTTTTGAAATAAAATAAGTAAATAAATAAATAAATTCGCCTTATCAAACTAGCCCTTATCATGGTCAAACTAGCCATTATAACTAACTAATATTTTTATTTAACAGTTCAAAATTAATATATTATTTTGAAATTATTTATTTTTAGTAATTTACTTATTATAATTTTACCTATTATAGTATACATTTCTAACAAATTTAAATTAATGCAAGTTTATTAATATATTTAAAATTAATTTTTATAATTAATTCATTTTATGATTAATTTATTCTATAACTAAAATTTCTGTTATATAAATTAAATAAATAAATAATATAACTTAATATTAACGTTAGCAGGCCAAATCGAGCTGTTGTCTTTCTAGCTGTTACTTTATCAAGTAATCTGAGTCAATGGATATTCTGCCCTGTCTATTTAAAGTGCATATGCCAGATCTGCTCATTCAACTTATCATGACGATGAACCACACTGGTTGGTTCGAAACGCGTCGACAAAAATTTCTCCATGTGATTTTCGCCAATGAATTCTTCAAAAATTTGATATGGATCACAGAAGTCTCAATTCAAAAATTGATATTTTTGAGTACTTACAAAAATTTGAAAATATGGTTGAAAGTAAATGAGAACCATAAGGATTTCTTATCTATTGGAAAAACATAAAGAAAACATTAATATTAATATTAAACGAAAACATTCATTTTACAATATTCAAATATATTTTAAATCACCAAAAAGATTATTCAAAAAATTAAACAAAATTAACATTAAATAAATAAAACATATTTTTATAAGATTTATTCTTGAATAATAAATAGCCAAATTAACATATCTCTTTAATTCTAATAACCTACGGTATAATATTAAAAATATTTACAAACATTTAGCTTTAAAAAAAAAAAAAAATATATATATATATATATATATATATTAATAATATCATAATTAAATACTAATCCATTAATAATATTATAATTAAAGTATTTGCAAATATTTATTTATGCACATCTCTATCAAAAATTGTTACAAACATCTTTCATCAAAAAAAAATAATAATATTACAATTAGCTTAAACATATACACTAGCATTTGTATCTAAAGTCTGGTATGAAATAATAAGATCAAAATAGCATACCTACTGCAACCTTAGGAAGACTGCCATGTGCAGTTCTCTGAAATAGTTAAAAGAGCAATATAGTCTGTCAACATCATATTTAAAGCCTGCTCCATGGCTTGAGGAACCTTCTCCGTGGCAAGCCCAACTTCTGCCATTCACACTTGAGTTCAGGAACTGAACTGAAATGCATGTCATAGGCTCACAACAATATCAGTGACGCATTAATGTCGCGCTATTCGAAAAGAATGAAAATCAGGACAATCAATGGTTACAGCATTAAACAAATTTCATTGCCAACTCAACGGAAACCTCGCAGCGGCGTCGCTTTAAGCCAAAAAATTTAACACAAATACTCGTAATAGGGGTGTACATTCTAATGTTACCCTGCCCATACAAGTGCGGAATAAGGCTACACCTACAGTCTTGCGCGTTAATTTATTTTTCGAATTCAGCTCTGCGGTTTCGTTATTAAAGTAACAAAGCCTAAGGATCTCAAAAGAACATGTAGGCCAAGAAGGGAATGATGGAGGGCATGAAAGATGCACCTACAGAAACATTTTCTTCGAATGATGGAGGGCATGAAAGATGCACCTACAGAAACATTTTCTTTGATCATAGGCAAAGAGATCAACTCTATCCAATTGGTTTCTTTGTATGGGATGTTATTAGCTCTGATTTCGGTGTTGTTGCAAGACTCCCTATCTTTTTCTGCAAGCAGCAGCTCCAACGCCATTGACAACTGCTAGAGAAGAGATGCAAATTGGGCGCAGAATCGAATGAAGTTGGCAGATTGTGTTGTGGGCTTCGGAAGCACCGCCAATGGAGGAAGGAGGCTGGGCATTTCCCACAATTACCTCAGGGGTTAGAGTCACCATGAGCTTGAGAGGTAAATCCAGGTAGTCGGCTGAACTCGGAGGCTGGGCATTTCCCACAATCACCTCAGGGGGTTAGATTCCCCATGAGCTTGAGTGTTAAAGCAACGCAACGAAAACCTAATGACTCCGCTGATAGTTCAGTTCAATCGAAACTTAACCAATTCCTGACAGTTCATTTCAGTGGGTGGGATGCAACCGTTGAACCGGAAAAATAAATGAATAAATGAGTGAGTTAGTTGAGGTGAGTAAATTAAGGAAACCAATCAGCTAACAGTTCATTTCAGCGGGTGGGATGCAACCAACCGGAAAAATAAATAAATGAGTGAGTAAATTAAGGAGTTAGTTGAAAGTTTATTCGATTGATCAATGGATAAAAACATTTCAATCGTTTAACACTTGATCTAATGGCTCATATTAAAGATAGCTAAGACCAGAGGGAAGTTCATTTCAGAGGGAACGCCTTACCGCATAATTAAATGATTGATAAATGTTAATAAAAAATGAATATTTACAAATAGCTTTTATTAAAAAGTATTAGTAATATCATAATTAGCTTAGTCATATATATTAAATGGTTGATAAATATCAATAAGCATCGATAATAACTACTTTGAGAATAAATATTAGCCTTTAATTTGTGAAGAATATTTTATCCTTTAAAATATTATATGAAAATCAAATCTCAATTATTTACCTAATAATTATTGAAAATTAAATTGAAATTTGGAGATCTTATTCCAAATAAACATACCTATACACATAACTAAAAACGTTTGCAAATATCCTTAAAGTACAATGTGATTCTAATTAAGTTAAAACTATTTGTAAAAAAGTTAAATTGATATCATAAATATACAAGGTTATAAACATTAAATATATTTAAACCGGTATAGATCCATCTTAAATAGTTATCTAACATGAGCCGAGAGGGAGTATAGATCCATCTTAAATAGTCATCTAACATGAGCCGAGAGGGATCTAATTTCTTCACATGCAAAATTTTTTATGAGTGATCTAGTTTCTTAACATGCAATTTTTTTTATGAGTGAACATTATTTAATTGTTTTGTATAGTTTTTTTTTTTTTAGATATTTAAACTTTTAAATTTTGACTGAGATAAGCAAATTTTCAACTTTGATGGCAAACAGACAACCTTACACACCATACTAGACTGTAGAACATTACCCATCAAATGATTTAATTGAAGTGTATTTTATTGTAACCTCCAAAACATTAACCTTTTTAAAATATAATTAAGAAAATAATTATAAACATTGAAAATAATATTTAATTTATATGGAATGAAAATTTCATTTCACACATAAATATGGAATGCATTATTCCTTTTAAAATGTAATTAAGAGGAAAATCTAGTGTTAAATATGATTTCTTTATATTTTAATTTAGTCATACTTATTTTTATTCTATCTTTGCATATATATATATATCTATATATATATATATATATATATATATATATATTATTGAAAAAGTTAAATTAAATTTAAATATTAATAATGATTTACTAGATTAATATAATTTAATCTTGTATTTTATGAATGTAAGAGATTATTGGGAATTCTTTAGAATTTTGTAAGAAATTATTTGGAATTCTTCATAATTTTGTTTCTATGGTAGAGCATTAAAATAAGCATTATAGTTTTGTTGAATTAAAGGGTGAACAAGGTTGATAATGTGACAAATATTTGAAATTTATATATATTCTAAGTATATGTTTGAGAGTCTAGGAGAAGTGTTTTTCATATTCAGTCCTCTTAATGTCATAATGGAAACAAACTCTTTATCCCATGGTGTTTTGAGAATTGATAAATGTCTAAATTCACTATAAAGCTAATGGCAATTTATTCTTATTTTAGATATATTTGTTTTCTTCTTCACAATAGTGAAGATAGAAAGATACTTTTGATTTTAGAGATTTAAGTTTATCACCTCCTTATAATAGCTTAATTTCCTTTTTCCCTTTGATTCTTTATCACACCAAAATTTCTCCTTAAAGTTTGATGTTATAATAGTTTTTATGTTATTCTTATTCTACAAAAAGACCTCTTGCTTTATCAAGCAATTGTCTAGCCAATATTGGACATCCTTATGTTATCCCCACATGAGCTGAAGGTGGTTTTGGCTAGAGTTTGAAGCAAATTTATGAAGTCTCTGGTCTTCCATGTTGTTTAACCTCTTCTTATACATTATATATCTTATCATAACCACTTTATCAATAATGGAAATGTTTGCTTCAATGAGGAGGATAGGATAAAGTGTATTTTCATTTTTGAGATTATAGGTTATAAATTGCTTTTAAATCTATTCTATCTTTCTCTATGACTCTATCAAGATGTGGCATCCCCAAACCTCACATCGATATAAATATTGAGAGAAATGAGAATCTCAAGGATGATTTTTTTTTATCCCATATCCAAAGATATGTTGATTTACAATTATTTTCAAGTCCATAATAAATTTTTCACCTTTCAATTATCTTTTTATCAATGCTATAATTCCAATTGAGTTTGTGTGGATATAAATACTAAGATATTTGTATGAAGATACCACCTCCAAGTCATTGTTGTCATATATGAAAATATCATATGTGATTATTTTTAGATATAATTATGTTGACTTTCATTTTTGTAGTATCAAGAGTCATAGTCATCTTTGAAGAAAATTCTTGGAGGATGAAAATATTTTATTTTCAAGATCATAAGGCCTTCTTTCCAAAATAACAATATCATTAGCATAAAGGAGTTGGGCCACACAAACTACTTCTTCTAGACACTCTTCTAATTCATTAATGTATATGCCAAAATGTAGGTGACCAAGGGACACTCTTGTTTGAATTCAATATTGCAATTAATATCTCCCAATGAACTCTAAGTGAACCTAAACTTGGCAATAACATTTTCATACAACTTTGCAATAGTAGCCCCCAGCAGAAAAGAAACCTTATCTCTTCTAACCTCTTCCAAATGTTTGTCCTAGGAACAATGTCAAAAGAAATTCTAAAATCAATGAAATAACATAGGAGTTTAGTTTTACTATTGTGACACTCCTCTTCAATGATCCTAAGATTAACAAGGTGGTCCACAATTTAATGATATTTTCTAAACCTATTGTAGCCTTTAAATCTTTTTTGTTGCTTTTTCTAACGGTCAATCTTCTTTTCCAAAATAATTATACATAACTTAGCTAAGCTAATCATAATGATCTTATAATTAGAGGGAATGCTTTTAACCCCAATTTTAAAAATAGGTACAATGAGGTTTTGCACCCAAGTATAAAGAAACATTGCTTCAATGCTAAATTAAATAGCTTGTGTATGTAAGCTACAAAGATAAACCTTCTGATTTCAAAAATTCCAACTTAATAACCTATAATGTCTTTAATTTATTGAATTGTAAACCTCAACTAAAAAATATTCATCCTTTATAAAAATGTTCAAAATAATATCCACAACTTTAAGGATCTTAAAAATTTTCAATAAAAAAAATTCTAATCATTCCAAGAAATCATATTAATTTTATTAATTTTTTAGTTTTACTAATTAAAATATTCCTTCAAAGCTTCTTAAGATCTAGTTTAAATACATGCCCACTGCTGTTACATATTTATTTTATCAATATTCATTATGCTTAATAATTTTTAAGCAGTTTTGCTAATAAATAATTATTTTACTATCGGTTCACCCAACATATTCATACAGAACATATTAATAAATTTATAAAAAAACCAATAAAATTATAATAAAGAATTACCATATTTTTTTTAAGAAGTATGAATCCCAGAATAGCTTTATTTTTTCTTTCATGTGTGAGTATTCTTCACTGTGTTTTTATCTCTATAGTTGAACGCTAGAACTAAGATTAAAGTATTGGGAGAGTCTATAATTTATTTGAATAAACTGGGGGAGCCAATGACTTAGGACATATGAGCAGTTCCTATCGTAAGGAATTATTAAGTCACATTATTTAATATTTGTTTATTAACTTAATGTTTAGTTTTAAAAAAAATATTAAATATATGTTATTTTTTAATTTTTTATTCTTAATATGTATTTAATAGATTTAATTATGTTTTCCATAACGTGTAAGGTAATAGATAATAAAATGTTTTGGTAAGATTTTCTGGGTTGGAAAAGATCAAGATTTGAAATTGTAAATACCAAGTACAAATTAATGAAAAAATAAATTTAATTATCTTTTACTAAACACTTATTTTAAATATTTTTTTTATAAATATGATGTACCCAACCACAATGTGGCCATGGGGTTAATGTTGTGGAGTCAACCCTTCATTTAAATTATGTAGAGTTTTCGAATCTTTTTGAGATGTAAATTATCAAAGTAAATAACTTCTAATCCAACTATTTATCTAACCATAGTAATCACATTAAATATACTAATGACCTCATGAACAACAATATTAAAAATATTATACATTGACAATCTTGGACATCACATTCTATAAGAGCCCAACTTAGGCTTCTATATTACACCGAGCAGTGTCAGCTAATTCGAATGGTAGCAAAACCTGGGCTCGGATTTTAGTTTAAGATGTGCAGGGGGGGGCTATCTGCGAGGTCTCTGGTCTGTGTTCTTTATATCTTAGCGGTGTTATGGATCGTGGAGCAGAGTGTAGCAAAACCTATTAGAGATGGTAACCATTTTATTTTTCTGTGTCTAGATTTGATTGGATTGATTGATTGAATCAAATTGTTAATATAATGTATATGTGCAGGTCTTTTGCCCAACGGGAACTTCAAGTATCCCCCTAAGACCTCCACCATGAAAGGCACGGTGGTCACGGGTTCGAATTCCATTCCCTTCTGGCAGACCAACGGGTTCGTCGAATACATATCGGCCGGGCAAAAACAGCGCGACATGGTGCTGGTAGTTCCAAATGGAGATCATGGCGTGAGGCTCGGAAACGAGGCAAAACTGAGCCAGAGGGTCGAGGTGAAAAATGGATCCTACTACTCACTCACCTTCAGCGTTGCTCGTACCTGCGCGCAAAATGAGAGACTGAACGTCTCCGTTCCGCCGAAGGCAGGCGATCTGCCAATGGAGACGATTTACAGCAGCAACGGCTGGGATTCGTACGCTTGGGCCTTCTGGGCTGCATCCAACATAATCGATATTACTCTGCACAATCCTGGCGTGGAGGACGATCCCACCTGTGGTCCGATCATCGATGACATAGCTATCAAAGAGCTCTTTCCACCGTCCTATGTTGGGGGTAGGTAACCAATTCCATGAAATACCGGCACGGTGCCTTTTCAGTATTTTTTTTTTCAGACGAAAGAAATCAACCAGCTTTCACGTATACATAGTATATCTTAAAATTCAATTCCGCAGAATATTTTAGAATTTGATAGATAGTATTTAAAAAATATTTCAGAATCTAATAGATAGGAGTTATGTTAAATAATTGATTTTTTTTTTTATGTTGAATTGAGCCTTATGTGATTCATAATAGTTATAAGTAGAACTTCGGCGTAAATCACGCCAGTGTGGCTCATTGTCAGGACAAGTTGAAGAAACAGATCCAGCTTTGCATGCTAAATAGTCTGAGGAGCCTCCAACTCTAAAATATTTCCAAAATCTGCCATATATATTTTGAAATCTGATAGAGAAGAGTCATGTTTTGAGAATATCTCAAAAACTAATAAATAAGAGGGATTTCAAACAATTAGCTCACCCGTGTGGTTAAATTTCAGAAATTTGTTATGTATGGCTTTGTCAGATTCCAAAATATTTCCAGAATCTGCCATATATATCTTAAAATTTAATAAATGAAAATCTTATTTTAAGAATATCTCGGAATTTAACTGATAAAAAAAACGTGAAACCATTACGCTAACCTTTATAGTTAAATTCTAAAAATCTATAGTATAGCTTTGTCATATTCCAAAATATTCTCAAATTCTGCCATATATCAATATAACCATTACTAAACCATCGGAGAATGTATTATGGTTATTTACTCAGGTAACTTGGTGAAGAATGGAAATTTCGAAGAGGGGCCGTTAATTTTAGGCAACTCGTCCGGTGGTGTCCTTCTGCCGCCCAACATGGACGACGAGAATTCTCCGCTGCCGAGTTGGATCATGGAGTCTCTAAAGGCCGTCAAGTACATCGACGCCCTTCACTACGCCGTTCCGCAGGGAAAGAGAGCGATCGAGCTCCTCTCGGGGATGGAGAGCGCCACCTCGCAGATGGTAACGACGGAGGTGGGGAAGCCGTACGTTCTGAGCTTCTTGGTGGGAGACGCTAACAACACGTGCAGTGGCTCCATGAGGGTCGAAGCGTTTGCTGGGCGACAGACTGTGCAAGTTCCCTACAAATCTAAGGGCAACGGAGGCTTCAAGAGGGCCAAGCTCACGTTCACCGCCACTTCTGCGAGGACTCGCATTGCATTCTTCAGTAGTTATTATCACATGAGGAGTGATGACTCCAGCTCCTTGTGCGGTCCTGTGGTAGATGATGTCAAGCTGTTACCACTCCATGCTGACTCAACTATTATCACATGAAAGTGATGACTTCAACGCCTGGTGCGGTACTTTGGCAGATGGTGTCAAGCTGTGTTTTTTAATCAAAATCTCTGCTTTCACCTTCATGTTATAGCGGGAGAAAGCTACTTCTAGCCACCTTTCTGATCTAAATTAACAACACACATGCCTTACTGCCCACATATATGCATATGCCCGTATTGATTCTCTCCTTTCGAAGCACAGCCATGCGTTAGAGTAATTCCATTTCCTGATGTCTCAAGGATGCAAAGTTCTTATTTGTTTCAAAGATGGCTAGGACACCATTCGTATTACCATGTTAGATTGAACCTGAGATATGTAATAGGTGTGTTTTCTTTTAAATATGATTTTTAAAATATTAATTTAATTAATGGATAGTAGGGATTTAATTTCTATAAAATATTTTAGAATATGTTTATTAATTTATTAGAAGATTCTAGCAACAGATTTAATTATAAATTATTATTAATTTAATGTTAATCAATACAATTTATAATGTCATGATAAGGGCGAAACACATTTTCTGCCATAATTTTTGATACAGTTGCAATAATATTCATACCATGACTTTTGGATATTTGTGTATTGTTTATTGTAAATATGATAATGGCCTAACACATTTTCTGCCATATTTTTTTGATACAGTTGCAATAATATTCATACCATGACTTTTGGATATTTGTGTATTGTTTATTGTAAATATTTACAAGAAAATCACACTAAATTAATTTTTTTAGAAATAGTTGATACTTTTAAATCACATATTTAGTATCAATTAATGTCCACCATAATATAAGTAAATGTTTGCATCAAAGATAGATAATTATAAGATGTAAATAAATATGTTTACCATTAGTCACTTCCCATTTATCTATTCATCAACATTTTAATAAACAGGAGTAAACATGTAAACTTGCTAGTTACTACACACCAAAACTTATGCAGTTTTGAGTGGACAATTAATTTCTTCATTTCAAATATCAATTTGCAATTTTCTTGAAAACATAATTTTTCCACTTGTTTGTTTTAGATTCCATTAGTAAAGCCATCTTACAATGTATGCATTTCATTTCATTTAGCTTACTCTTTCTTGATTGGTACTTCTTAAAAATATGTTTATTTTGAAATATGATTTTTAAAATATTAATTTAGTTATCTATAATTATTAAGTAAATGGTAAAGATTTAACCTACACTAAATATTTTAGAATATTCTTATTTGTTTTTAAAGTTGTTTCTAATATTATTGGTATTACCATGTTAGACTGGTCATGAGGTGCTAGTCTTTCTTAATTGGTACTTCTTGCATCTATGTTTATTTTGAAATATGATTTTCAAATATTAATTTAATTATCAATAATTATTAAGTGGATGGTAGGGATTTAACTTCCACTAATATTTTAAAGTATTCTTAATAGTCACAAATGGAAAATTAAGATTTATATCAAAAATAATTATTTTTCTTAATTAAATTGACTAATTAAAAAAAATGTCATATGAACCTAAGTTATGGCATGTAATATTAACAAAACCTATTTAGAAATTAAGAATCTTTAAAATAAAATGAGCTTAAATTTTGTTATATGTTTTTAAAACATATATATATAACTCATATATAATTTATTTTTATAATTAATATTAATAATAATATTTTAAAAATAAGTTACAATTTAATTAATATAAAATATATTATAAAATAAATTTTATGATATTTATTAATATTTATCAACTATTTGATTATATAGTTAACTTTTAGCATTTATATATGTTATATTTACTTATTCATATTACAACATCTTATTTACCCCAATAAATATAAATTATATAACTTCCTCTTATTTTGATATTAAATTACCAAATTCACATCTAATAATAAAATAAGATAAATATAACACATGATATATATATATATATATATATTCTCCAATCTTTTTCTCTTCCATTTCACTGGCTCTCTCTTCCTTCCACGCTATCATGCTGTCAGTGGGAATTAGTATTGCCTCTATCACTGGGACTTGGCAATTTGCATCCCCTCTTCGGTCGGTGTGCATGTTCAAGTATCGGTATCTGTTTGTTTAGTTGTTTATCTGTTCAGAGGACATGCCTCCATGTCTTCGGTTTTAACACGTAATCGACGAGAGTAGGGGAATTTGTTATTAAGAGGTTTCAGTGCTCTTGGGATAGAAACCTCAACCGAAGTAAAGGGGCATTCTAGACAAACTAGGTACAAGTGATATGTATCATCATTTCAGATGCCAAGGATTTAAAAAACACAAAGGGGCATTCTACACAAACTAGGGACAAGTGTTAATACAACATCGTTTCAGATGCCAAGGATTTAAAAAACACAACCACCATGACCAATGATATTAAATCATTCCGACTACATATTTTATTAAAGTAGTCGGAAATAATTACTTTTGGACATGACGATTAAAGAAATTTAACAAAATATTTTTGTAAAACTTTGAAGTTGGATCACAAAAACAAATATTCACGTTTCCATATATATGCATGTGATATATAATAGAAATTTATTGAAACAATTCACGTTTATATAGGTGTGGAAAATTTAAAATCATCAAAACAATTTAGAAGTAGTACAATTAGCCACATAATAGTCTATATATCTTCGATCATCAAAAAAATTAAAATAGAATATTCAAAAAGTACACCAACAACATAACTATATATATCAAATAGGTCAAAAGCTCATCTCTTGTGTATGAGTAAATTTGTTACCTTATCAAAGGTTTTTACTATATTACTAAATGACTAAATTAAACTAAAGAAGTTATACAATACACGAATAGGTATATTCGACCAAACTAAAGAAATTATATTTTTTTAGTGACTTTGTAGTTCAACAATTTACCCTTAGTGGCTAGGACTTTTCAGTTTTATTACAACACTCTCCTTCAGTGCCACATTGATCAGATATTGATCAAGGACCTTAATGATAGCTCAAATTTAAAAGTGTTTGAAAGAGTGTCAAACTTGAGCGACCGAATAAATTTCATCTTCCTAATTCTGGCGCCGTGAATAGTTTGAAAAACCGACACCGTATGAAGGAGTTATCGCAATTTGAAAACTTCAGTAAACTGCAATTTATGGACATTTGACCAAGATTAATTTGGTTTAAGCGCTAAACATTTCTTTAAACGTCTTTCTTTAAGTTCCAAATTAAGCATGTGGGTGGTAATCAGAAAGTGGGAAACGGTATCTTGTGCAGACAAAAAGTTGTAAATGGTATTCTACGATTTCACGCGATTAGCCTTAGCGGTTGACATGTAGCACAAGAAAACCACTTTTCTCATGCACTCTCAATCTAATATCGATCATGCAAGAATTCACGCAAGATTGCACGATAGTCATTGGATCATGCGGGATTGATCGATGGTGGAGATCGACCAAGCTAGTTGGCGAGTGGGTGATGCGATAGTCGTTCGATTGGACAGGTCACATCGACGGTGGAGATCGTTCGGGCTAGTTGGCGAGCGAATGACGCGATATTTGTTGGATCTGGAGAAGTGAGATCAATGGCACAGATTGAAGCGCTTGATAAAAGGGAAATTCAAAGAAAGATTCAGCGGGATTGATCGATGGTGGAGATTCCGCTAAGTAAACAGTCCCATGCGATCGCCGATTAATATGACTGCCGACCTTATCCCTAATTGTCAGGGATTAGCCGCTCCATATGCGCGCCAGAAAGTTATTGTAACGGATACCTTCGAAGGTTAGCGTGGCAGAGTGGCTAAACTTAGGGGTTATGCTAAGTTTATCTGGAGTTAAGTGCAGTTTGCCAAAATTAGTGGAGTATCCCTAGGGGATATGACTAAATGCACTCTAGGAGAAGTTTTCGAAGGGAGAGAAGGAGAGTGAAACAAGAGGCTAGCTAGGTTAATTAGAGCCTGTTGAAGCCAATGGAATAGTCCAAAGAAGTCGAGGAAGTCATCTTCATAAATATTTTCATCCAAGGAGATTTTGGAGCTCAAGGCCACCACAGGTTGGAGGCAATTGTAGGAGCTACCAGTACTCGTTCTCAACAAACCAATAGTCATTCCTGACTGTAATGAACCTTTTGAATCCATTGTAGGGATTTGTAGAATCATTTGGAGACTTCTAAAGGCCAAGATGCTACAGGGAAGTTTCAGGTAGTCGAGTGCCAACAATGGAGGAAGGCCTAGTTTGGGGATGCAGTGTTCATTTTGAGCAAATGATCAGTCTATTGTTGGTGTCTAATATGTGTTGGAGATAGTACAAGAGGTTTCAATGACAGTTTTATAATTTTGAAGGAGTTAGTGACATCAAAAAGCTCAGGGTAGCTTAGAGCACTGATTGAAGGAATCAAGTCTAAGGGAGCTTAGATCTGTTTGCAGAGTGATCATAGTCATGACAGGGATATGGATGGTATTCTAAGCCCATTGGTTGATTTCAATAACCTTTGGAGTTAAGTGTGGAACTTGTAAAAGAAACTTTTCCATAATCCCAGAGAGCCAAGTCAAGATGACAAAAGCTCAAGGAGACGTAGCCCACGATATTTGGGTGAACTCGTAGATTAAATTTGTTGTTATGTATGGTTGTTTATTTGCTGCATTATATGATTGTTATATGTGTTTAATATCAGCAGAAACAAATGGACTTAAAGCACTTAAGCAGTTAAAAACAAACAACATACACCTGTCTCAAGTATTTAATTCTGCAAACGTCATACATAAGCTAGATCATTTATTTGGCAAGCTTTGAGTGGGAGGTTCTTGTAAGCATCACAAGTTGTTAAACCCCCATTTCAAATCAGGTGGTATCAGAGCAGGTTTCTTGATTGACATAGCAAGGTTGCTTAATTGATAGAGCAACGTTACTTGATTTACAGAGCAAGGTTGCTTGATTGATAGAGCATGGTTGCTTGATTGGCAGAGCAATAGGTTGCTTGTTCGACTTGAAAGGTGTTTAAATAGTACAAGGAACTTGACTATTTTACTGTTTGTAAACTGATTGTTGTTTGAGTTTGTGAAGGTGAAGGGAAAGCTATTGATAGCTAAGTCCAGGAGAGGACACGAAGGAAGAAGGTCTGAAGGCATTCTCCTTACCCAAAGGACCTCAAGGCAACCCTTGAAGCACAAGAGGGTTTGTTTGCAAAAGGCTGCTTGAATAAGAGTTTGACACTACATCCATTTAGTTCAGAAATTTTGTTAATAAATTTTGAAAGTTTTGTGAATTTTCTTGAAGTTCTTTTGTTCATTTTTATGGTGAAAACTTCTACAAGTGAGTTTTCAAAATCCTCCTCATTCACAAGATTCTTTGATGAAGACATGAAGCGAGACTTGTCCATCATGATGGATTTGGTGAAACAAATGTATGAAGATGAAAGGAAGAGAACCAAACTTCAAGAGCAGTTGAATTCCATCAAGGAAAAGAAGCAGTTGCTTGTTGACAAGTTGCAGGAAATGGAGAGCCAACTTCATCTTGCAAATATGAATCTAGAAAGGATGCATGAGTTGGAGACACAACTCCTTGTTGCCAAAGAAGCCTTAGTCAAGCATCAGTTGGAAGAAGATGTAAACAATTCTAGTTTGTCTTCAATTTCCTCTAAGAATGTTTATGTTAGTTCTTTTGAAAAACATACAAGAGGCATAGGGTCCAAGTTGATGTCAAAAATGGGCTATGAAGGAAAAGGATTGGGCAAACATGCACAAGACATTGTTGAGCCAATAATGGTTGAGGAAAGGCCTAAGTATTTGGGTCTTGGCTATGGACAATCTTATGGAGAAAGTTCCAAAGCAGCCATGAAGGCAATTGAAATAGTTCCTAGAAGGAGTTTCATTTTAGGTTCTCTACCTCAAGTTTGTAAAGATTGTATTCATGGGGAATGCAATTGTTTGAAACATACTTTGCAAGAAGAAGGTGTTCATAAGCATGCACTTGAAAAAGAGAGTTGTGAAAGCTCTAAAATCATTGAAGAGATTGATGGTGTTTCGAAGGGAGCCACTTCTTCATTCGATTCACGTCCTCATGAAGGAAATAAAAGTGAAAGAAAAAGGTATAAATATGATTTAAATCACACTTCTTTTGATTATGTAAAGCATGATAAATTTCCACATCAGCATTGGAAAAAAATTGCATGTTCTTTTTGTGGTTTGGTTAACCATAGTGCTTCTAGATGTTGGAAGAAAATGGCCACATACAGGAAAATTTTGAAGAAAAGGAGGCAAGAAGCCAAAGGTCCATTAGACAAGGCAAATTATGTTGTAAAGAGGATGAAAATGTGTTTCACTTATTGCCATAAGCAAGGACATATTGTTGAAAAGTGTTGGATTTTGAATCCAACAATGCTTCCATTGAATTTGAAGAAGGTGGAAAAAGAGAATGGTAAGAATGGAAAGGAAGTTTCCATAATTGATGTGTTTCAGGATGACTCACATGTTGATGTCTATGTGCAATTAAAAGAAACACCTTTAATTTGGATTGGTAAGAAATGGTTAGAATTCTTATCCAATTAAAGTTGCATGTCTTTTTATTTGATGCATTTCTTTGCCAATGGAATGCAAGTTGCAGGGTTTTACCAAAAAGGTGAATGGAAAAGTTGAGTATGAGACTTGCTTTATTGTAGCAAAATTATGTTCATTTCAGCTTTGTAAGTACATGTACATATGATTGAGGATCTTGTTCTTATGATTGTGCGTAAGAGAAAGTGGAAGAATGGAATACATACATGAGAATGGTATATATGACCAAAGGAATGTTGATGATTTCATTGTATTTGAACACGTATGTGTAATTGACTTGATGGTCGATTGCTTTGTTTAAACATGCATGCAATGTCAAGTCGACTTAGAAAAGTTGACTTTCTCTCCAATATTGAAAAAGGGAGATAATGATGAATTTTTTTCACAAGAGGTGGAATTCTTTCTACTTTGAAAAAGAATCATCAAGTTCTTTTTGTACATGCTTGCCTTGGAGAGTCAGTTGTTTGAAAAAGGCATGTTTTTGTTGGCTCATGATTTAGCCGATCATTTGTAGACAAGATGTAAAGACATGATGATGATTCACATGATGTGAAATTTGTTTCTTTTGATGAAGCAAGAGTTTATGTCGTCAAGTTATGTTGTTTTTTACAAGATGTCAGAAGAATATTTGCAGTAGCAAAAGTCGCCATAGAAGTGGCTTGGTAAGAAGTGGTTTGACTTCCTGACACAACAAAACATACTTTCATTAGTACATATGGAAATTTCAGTTAAGTATGCATATATTTGTGATGTAATCTCATGTTTGTTTGAGCCACATTGGGTCGATGATCAAGGAAGCAATGTTTAGCTACCTTTTGTAAACTTCTCAACAGAAATTTTGAATGAGTTCAAGGAAGACAATTCTTAACACAAGGGCAAGCGCATCTAAGAAGGGAAGTGTTGACTACATTTGAGTTTTGGTTCAAAGGCACTAGCCATGCAAGGCAAGTGTATGGAGGCTGAAAGAAGAGGGTGTTGTACTCTCATCTACTGTATAAATTAGTATATCAGTCTTTTGGGGTCCAAAAGTTTCATAATGGGGAGGAGTGATTAGATATTGATCAAGGACCTTAATGATAGCTCAATTTTCAAAGTGTTCGAAAGAGTGTCGAACCTGAGTGAACAAATAAATCTCGTCTTCCTGATTCCAACACCGTGAATAGTTCGAAAAACTGACACCGTATGAAGGAGTTATCGCAATTTGAAAAATCCAGTAAACTGCAATTTATGGACATTTGACCAAGATTAATTTGGTTTAAGCGCTAAACCTTTCCTTAAATGTCTTTCTTTAACTTCTGAATTGAGCACATGGGTGGTAATTGGAAAGTGGGAAACAGTATCTTGCGCGGACAAAAAGTTGTAAATGGTATTCTACGATTTCACGTGATTAGCCTTAGCGGTTGACACCTAGCATGAGAAAACCACTTTTCTCGTGCGCTCTTGATCTAATATCGATTATGCAAGAATTCACACGAGATTGTGCAATAGTCATTGGATCACATGGAATTAATCGATGGTGGAGATTGACCAAGCTAGTTGGCGAGTGGGTGATGCGACAATCGTTCGATTGGACGGGTTACATCAATGGTGGAGATCGTCGAGGCTAGCTGGCGAGCAAACAATGAGATATCCGTTGGATCTCGAGAAGTGAGATTAATGGCACAGATTGAAGTGCTTGATAAAAGGGAAAGTCAAACAAGGATCGAGTGGGATTGATCAATGGTGGAGATTCCGCTAAGTAAACAGTCCCATGCAGTTACCGATTAATACAACTGCCAACCTTATCCCTAACCGTCGGGGATTAACCGCTCCATATGCGCACCAGAAAATTATTATAACAGCTACCTCCGACGGTCAGCCTAGCGGAGCGACTAAACTTAGGGGTTATGCTAAGTTTATCTGGAGTTAAGTGTAGTTCACCAAAATTGGTGGAGTATCCCTAGGGGATATGGACTAAATGCACTCCAGGAGCAGTTTTCGAAGGGAGAGAGGGAGAGTGAAACAAGAGGCTAGCTAGATAATTAGAGCCTGCTGAAGCCAATGGAATAGTCCAGAGAAGCTGAGGAAGTCGTCTTCATAGAGATTTTCATCCAGGGAGATTTTGGAGCTCAGGGCGACCAGGGGTTGGAGGTAGTTGTAGGAGCTATCAGTACTCGTTTTCAGAAAACCAATAGTCATTCCTGACTGTAATGAAACTTTTGAATCCATTTCAGGGATTTACAGAAGCATTTGTAGACTTCCAAAGGCCAAGATGCTATAGGGAAGTTTCAGGAAGCCTAGTGCCAACCATGGAGGAAGGCCTAGTTTAGGGATGCAGTGCTCATTTTGAGAAAATGATTAGTCGATTGTTGGTGTATGATATGTTCTAGAGACAATAGAAGAGGTTTCAATGACAGTTAAAGAATTTTGAAGGAGTTAGTGCCATCAAGAAACTCAGGGTAGCTCAGAGCACTGATTGAAGGAATCAAGTCTAAGAGAGCTTAGATCTATTTGCAGAGTGATGACAGCCATGACAGGGATATAGATGGTACTCTAAGCCCATTGGTTCAGTTTAGTAACCTTTGGAGTTAAGTGTGGAACTTGTAAAAGAAACTTTGCCATAATCCCAAAGAGCCAAGTTAAGATGACAAAAGCTCAAGGAGACGTAGCCCACGATATTTGGGTGAACTCCTAGATTAAATTTGTTGTTATGTGTGGTTGTTTATTTGGTGCATTATATGATTGTTATAAGTGTTTAATATCAGCAGAAACAAATTGACTTAAAGCACTTAAGCAGTTAAAAACAAACAACATACACCTATCTCAAGTATTTAATTCATCAAATGTCATACATAAGCTAGATCATTTATTTGTTAAGCTTTGAGTGGGAGGTTCTTGTATGCATCACAAGTTGTTAAATCCCCATTTCAGATCACACGTTAACATTTTATGCCACTCTCCTTTCGTCTATTTATGCATTTGAATTTATATTCCTTTTTCATATAATGTTACTCTCTATAGTTTCCACCTTGTTCCAGAGAGAAAACAAGTGCCTAGACTCATAGGCAACCGCCATAGCCATCACTTCACTTAGTCTTTTTACCATGCGGATTTTTCATATGCATCATAAGGGATTCACTCATTGACCATCGTCATTATAAAAGGGGTTTTAATGTGTAAAAAAATATCAATATTATAAAAGGGGTTATAAAAAGGGGTTTTATGAGAGATTTTTCAGCGTAAATCACAAGATATTTCATTTGTCAACGCGTTTCGAACCAACTAGTTTGGTTCATCGTCACGACAAGTTGAATGAGCAGATCAGGCTTTTCATGTTAAATATATAGAGCAAAGACTCCAACGGCTGAATTCCTAGACCAGGTAACGACTATATAGAAACGGCTAGATTTGGTATGACCATTATATAATTAAAAATATAACCTAGGTAAGTTAGATTTTTATTAAAATAAGAGTAAATGGATACTTTTTAACCAATTATAATTATGATATATATTTTAAAAATAAATTATAACCTAAATTAGTTTAGGTTAATAGTTAGTTATAAAAAATCATTATTAAATATATAAATATGCATAAATATCCATATATAATATTATTCACTTATAAGTCAAAGGGATTATTCCACAAACTAATAAATATTAATAATCTACTAAATTAATTTTAAATTTTAAATAATAGTTATTTAAATAAGTCAGAGCAACTAGAGTAATTTAATTATAATTATGATATTAGAAATATATAAATAAATTATAAAACGAATTAATTTAAATTAAAAGTAAGTTATCCAAGTTGTTAAATTTAAATATTAGAAAAGTTAGTTAAAAGTTATAAATGCTAGGGTAATATATAAAAAGCAAGTTATATAATTTTTAATTTTTAATTAAAAAATGAGTGATAGTTTATTTATAGTTCTATATATTAAGATAAATTGATTAAATAAAATAAAAGAATTCCAATTCATTAGTTAGTTAACTATATAAATAATAGAGTCATATAAGGGTTAAAAAGACAATTTTTAATAGATAAAAATAAACAAAGAATAATTTCAAGCTCAAATACTTGAAGTTAATAGCAAGAATAAGTGCTACAACAAAACCTTAAACTAGAAAAACTTCAAGGAACAAAGACCCCAATAAACAGGAAACCAGGGGAAAAAATAAAAAAGACAAAGAGAGAAAACAAAGGGAAGGGAAGGCAGGAAGACCACGACTAGGAGGAGAGGGCTGGAACCCAGCAACTACTGACCTTCCAGCCATCCTCCCTGTTGAGATTGTTCGGCCTTTTTTCAATCTCGAGCGCTTCCCTAAATTTTTGATGATGGAATTGGGACACTCTGGCAATTACACTAGCCTCCTCAATGCAGACATGATGATTGGTTTTCTCGACATGCTCTGCTCAAGAGGAAGACTTGGCTCTCCTATGCTTAAGGTCAGCTACCTGCTCACTAATCCTCTGATTAACAGAGCGACCAGTCTCACCAATATGGGGGGTCCCACAGGAACAAGGAATAATATAAACCCCTTTCATGTCCTTGGGGTCGATAGGATCCTTCACCGATCTGAGGGACTTACGAATGGTATTGAGAGGTCTAAAGGTCGAGGGGACATTATGCTTCTTAAGAATCCTCGCAATTCTGTTCGTAGTTCCCTGAACATATGGAAGATGGACCCTAAGAATCCTCTCCTTCTTATCTCTTTTAGCTATCGAATTCTTAGCTGCTAAGAGGAAAGCCTTATGTCCCAAGCGTCGACTATAACTGTTCTCAACAAAGACATTAAGGAGATGGGATTTCTCCTCCTCGAAGCTCTTATCATCGGAGATTCTCAAGGTCCAAGTGGCAAGGGTGTTGAGAACCCCCAAGTTCTGAGCAGGGAAATGGTGGGAACTAGCATGAAGATATTGCTCCGTATGATTTTTCTTATGAAACACCCAATGGGAGAGGGAACCATCACTATTCTTAGAGATAAGAATATCTATGAAAGGGAGGCAGCCATTGACTTCCTACTCCTTGGTGAACTTAATGGCAAAGGATTGACTATTGGGATGTTCGAAGAAGAGGTCTAACTCCTCTTGGCCATGATACCAGATGACATTAGTGTCATCCACATATCTTTTCCAAATCTTAGGCAGGAGATGGGCTGAGTTAAGAACCTTGGATTCAAAGTCCTCCATAAAAAGATTCGCAACAACAGGGGAAAGGGGTGAGCCCATGGCAACCCCACAGGTTTTCTCAAAGAACTCACCTTCAAAATAGAAAAAGGTTGATGTGAGGCAGATCTCAACTAACCGAGCGATATCAGGATCAGTTCGATGGTAGATTACTTCCATAGCCTCATTTATAGGAATGCAAGTGTACAGGGAAACCACATCAAAACTGACTAGAATGTCATCAGAGTCCAGTTTAATGTCCTTGAGCTCCTCGATAAACGAAGCGGAGTCTTTAACGAAGGACCCTGTGCGACCAACTAAGGGTTTAATCTTCAAGGCAAGGAACTTCGCCAGAAGATAGGTAGGACCCCCAATGGTGTTGACAATGGGCCTAAGGGGAGCTCCTTCCTTATGAATTTTAGGGAGACCATAGATTCGAGGAGTGATAGGACTGCTCTCAATGAGTTTACATTGTAGGGGACTCGCCGAGCTACTGGACTTGATGGCAAGGGCCACATTCCTAGAGATCTTCTTCAACGGGTTTTTGGGAAGCTTCCTATAGCTCCCACTATTATGAAGATGCTCCAACATTTTATTGCGGTATTCTTCCTTGTTAAGAATGACTGCAGCCCCACCTTTGTCAGCTTTCAGAACAACAATATCTTTGTTCTAATTCAAGGATTTTAGGGCTTCAAATTCGTCCCTGCTAAGATTTCTCTTAGGAGGCTTAGCTCTCCTAAGGACAACAACACAATCTTGCATAATAGTGTTTTTAATACTATCAGGTAAACCATGAATCCCACATTCTATGTCACAAATAATGTCATCAATCGGGATCTTCTTGGGGGCCAAGGAAAAATTTAAACCTTTGCCTAAAACCCTAAAAACAGAAGGGGGAAGGAGAAACTAGACAAGTTGACAACCTTCTTATTACCATGAGTAGGAGGGGGAGGAGGATCAAATCTACTAAGATCCGATCCTGATACCGCTCGGTTAGTTGAGATCTGCCTCACGTCGACCTTTTTCTGTTTTGAAGGTGAGCTCTTTGAGCAAGCTTGTGCGGTTGCCATGGGATCACCCCTTTCCCCTGTTGTTGCGAATCTTTTTATGGAGGACTTTGAATCCAAGGCTCTTAACTCAGCTCGTCTCCTGCCTAAGCTTTGGAAAAGATATGTGGATGACACTAATGTCATCTGGTCTCATGGCCAAGAGGAGTTAGACCTCTTCTTCGAACATCTCAATAGTTAATCCTCTGCCATTAAGTTCACCAAGGAGTAGGAAGTCGATGGCTGCCTCCCTTTCCTAGATATTCTTATCTCTAAGAATAGTGATGGTTCCCTCTCCCACCGGGTGTTTCGTAAGAAAACTCATACAGAGCAATATCTTCATGCTAGTTCCCACCATTTCCCTGCTCAGAAGTTGGGGGTTCTCAACACCCTTGCCACTCGTGCCTTGAGAATCTCCAATGATAAGAGCTTCGAGGAGGAGAAATCCCATCTCCTTAATGTCTTTGTTGAGAATGGTTATAGTAGACGCTTGGGACATAAGGCTTTCCTCTTAGCAGCTAAGAATTCGATAGCTAAAAGAGATAAGAAGGAGAGGATTCCTGGGGTCCATCTTCCGTATGTTCAGGGAACTACGGACATAATTGCGAGGATTCTTAAGAAGCATAATGTCCCCTCGACCTTTAGACCTCTCAATACCATTCGTAAGTCCCTCAGATTTGTGAAGGATCCTATCAACCCCAAGGACATGAAAGGGGTTTATATTATTCCTTGTTCCTGTGGGACCCCCTATATTGGTGAGACTGGTCGCTCCATTAATCAGAGGATTAGTGAGCACGTAGCTGACCTTAAGCATAGGAGAGCCAAGTCTTCTGCTTTAGCAGAGCATGTCGGGAAAACCAATCATCATGTCTGCATTGAGGAGGCTAGTGTAATTACTAGAGTGTCCCAATTCCATCATCAAAAATTTAGGGAAGCGCTCGAGATTGAAAAAAGGCCGAACAATCTCAACAGGGAGGATGGCTGGAAGGTCAGTAGTTGTTGGGTTCCAGCCCTCTCCTCCTAGTCATGGTCTTACTGCCTTCCCTTCCCTTTGTTTTCTCTCTTTGTCTTTTTTATTTTTTCCCCTGGTTTCCTATTTATTGGGGTCTTTGTTCCTTGAAGTTTGTCTAGTTTAAGGTTTTGTTGTAGCACTTATTCTTGCTATTAACTTCAAGTATTTGAGCTTGAAATTATTCTTTGTTTATTTTTATCTATTAAAAATTGTCTTTTTAACCCTTATATGACTCTATTATTTATATGGTTAACTAACTAATGAATTGGAATTCTTTTATTTTATTTAATCAATTTATCTTAATATATAGAACTATAAATAAACTATCACTCATCTTTTAATTAAAAATTAAAAATTATATAACTTGCTTTTTATATATTACCCTAGCATTTATAATTTTTAACTAACTTCTCTAATATTTAAATTTAACAACTTGGATAACTTACTTTTAATTTAAATTAATTTGTTTTATAATTTATTTATATATTTCTAATATCATAATTATAATTAAAATACTCTAGTTACCCTGACTTATTTAAATAACTATTATTTAAAATTTAAAATTAATTTAGTAGATGATTAATATTTATTAGTTTGTGGAATAATCCCTTTGACTTATAAGTGAATAATATTATATATGGATATTTATGCATATTTATATATTTAATAATAATTTTTTATAACTAACCATTAACCTAAACTAATTTAGGTTATGATTTATTTTTAAAATATATATTCATAATTATAATTGGTTAAAAAGTATCTATTTACTCTTATTTTAATAAGAATCTAACTTACCTAGGTTATATTTTTAATTATATAATGGTCATACCAAATCTAGCCGTTATCTATATAGCCGTTACCTGGTCTAGGAATTCAGCTGTTGGAGTGTCTTCTCTATCTATTTAACATGAAAAGCCTGATCTGCTCATTCAACTTGTCCTGACGATGAACCACACTAGTTGGTTCGAAACGCGTCAACAAATGAAATATCTTGTGATTTACGCCAAAAAATCTCTCATAAACTTAATATGGATCACAGAAGCCTCAATACAACGAAAGGGGTTTTAATGTGTAAAAAAAATATATTATAAAAGGGTAATATAGAAAGGGCTTTTAATGGGTTAAAAACAATTCAATATATTATATTTTATTTTATTTTATATGAAGGTGTAGAGATATTTTTTTAATGGAGCAAGTTTATACATATTTATCAGGGTGAGAATTTGTGGGGTATGGTAAGTAGAGTTTATAGGTGTTCTGTGATGTCTTGTTGGGTATGATAAATAAATTTTCCTCACATATTAAATAACCCAAAATATTTGGAGTATAGTAAAGAAGTTTATTATATATATATATATATATATATATATATGAATGATTCTCTTTCATAAATAGTCATATCTTTTAAGACATCTCTTTTTATTATACTTAATTATCATTAAATTTTAATGAATTATTTACTTATATTATTTATATATTTATATTCATATCATTGAGAAAGAAATAGATACACAATTAATAGTAATACATTCCCCACTTGCGTTACATTCATTTTCTTTAATCAAACTAATGATACAACAAAAGTTGTTGTTTTTCCCTTAGAGAACTAATTGTTTACCAAGAAGCATGAACTCATAAAGTGGCAAGAAGTTTATCGATCATTTCCCAAGGACTTTGTGGAAGAATCTTGACTTGAATTTGCAATTTAATTCTACATGGTAATGGGTAGTGCACAAATCCTTCCTTCGAAATTTTTTAAGATTTCTAGTAGGAGGCAAATGGAGATAATCAGATTTGGTGTTGGCACAAGCAATGTTTGCATATAACAACTCTATAAACAAGTCTATGAGAACTAGTTATTTTTAGATTGAGCGAAACATTTGACAAGCTTTCTTGAAGTAGCCAAGGATAATGCATATGCATAGTCATAAATTGAGCATATGCTAGAGTGCACAAGCAAGCACAATGGTATTTATAGCATTACAAGCCAGTCATATAAAGAACAAACTAATATGGAAAATCAAGTAAAGAAGTGCGAGGAATGGAACCTTATGTGAGCACATCCAAAAAAAGTAAAGAAGTTCGAGGAATGGAACCTTATGTGAGCACATCCGAGGAAGAAAAGATTTTCAAAATACACATATAACACACTTAAAATGAAGAAGATAGAGCCTTACATGATTTTAAAGAAAATTTCAAATAATGCTCTCGCATTAGAATTCCCAAAAGGCTTGGATATTTTGTCAACTTCAAAATGGTAAATTTATAACAGTGCCAAGAGAAATTCCATGAGGATATCATGGATGAAGATAAAAAGTTCATTGATTAGAAAGAGTATATTCCAAAGCAAGAGAGGGTAAACGTTAGATGAAAGAATCATAGACTTAAGGAGTTAAAAAAATGAAAAAGAACTTGATTTGTTGGGAATGTAGAGACTTGGAAGAAGCTATATGGATTTCAATAAAAAAGATTCAACAAGTTATGCACCCATTATATATACTTTCCAACAATCTTACAATGCCTCACTTCTCTTTTTTGTCAAAGAATATGATTTAAAATCATCTTCTTAATGTTTTCCACTTTATATTTTAAACTTTATTACACTTTGCAACTAAAATCATGGAGAAATAATCTCATTAGTCAATGATTAAATCTTGAACCTTGATTCATGGTTAGGAGTTCCATAAAGTATTTTTGGGAGGAAGCAAGTTATATGAACAGCGTAAACTTTCAAACGAGAACTATAAACTCAAAACAAGAACTCTAGCAAAAAATCCCAAAAAAACATGAAAAATGATCCAAAAAACGAAAAGTGTATATTCTGGAACGATGTTTTTTTTAAGGGTTAATGTTCAACATATTTAAAAATGGAAGTAAAACCAATTTTTTTTTGTGCAAAAACCAATTGTTTTGTGCAAAATAAATGAAAAAAGAACACTAATGTTTTTGGTAGAATAACATGTTTCTTTCCTAGGTATAATTTCAACAATTTTAGTAATAATGATAAAGATAAAATAATGGGATCTAAAACACATTATAATTCCATCAGTTTTGATCCATGTTGTTAAACATATAATAACATGACACTAAAGATCACTAAAATTCTAATTGTTTTCAACCATAACATTAAAGATATAGAAAAAAAATTGGAAAATTTTCAACCATAGAATTAAAAAACTCTAAGTTTTCAACACATTTAAACCGTGACATTATGAACATATTACATCACTAAATTAATCAAAATGTTAATACTTGTAGATTAAATGAAACATAAATTATATCTCTAAGTTATTGTGGATATTCTAAATAATAAAACTCATCATGATTAAAACATATAATCCAACAAACATAAAAATGACTCATAACTTCATTTAACATCATATGGAAATATAAAAAATTATTTCAAGATACGATGCCAACATAAATTATATAAATTGTCTTAGACAATTATTCAAAATCACTCATATCTTCTTGCACACTGTCAGAATTCACATCTTTAGATGAATTGACTAGATGCAAATGATGATGTTCCATATTCTTCTCTTTCATCAACTAGTGCCCCATCTGAGTCTACATACATGCCCACCATTTCAAGTTTCAAAATTCTTCTAGATCTACAACTGGGTTCAGCAAACTACCATCTCAACACTGTTTCTTCTGGCAACAACTTCTTCAGAATCTCTATCGTCCTGAAGTGAAAATTTTCTCTCTTTGTTAAATTGAAGTCATAAACAAGTATGTCAACATCCTCCAATTTTAAGAGGTCTGTGCAACAACGATTTATATTTTTACCTTTTCTTTTTCTCTTTCCACCAATTTTTTTTATCAACTACCATCTTTGGCTTGTACACACCATTGAATGAGTGTGTATTTGTGGCATACTAGTGTACTTCAACACCTGCAACATCTTCATTTTCTGTAATGACTTTTATAACCTTAGCAACCCAGAATGAATAGCCATTAGCATCTCCATCTGCTAGCACTGCAATCATGCAACCCTCCTTAATATCTTGTAATGAACCCCTGTAAAGGTCTTCCATGGCTTCACGTTGTGCACGAGATCTTTTGGAACCAATATACATTTGTCTTTCCTCTACCTGTGAAGAATTAATAATACCTTGAGATTGTTGTTGTTTAACAATGTTTCTTTCTTCATGTTCATTTGACACATTTTGTGGCCAAATAAATGGACTTTTCAAAGGTATATCTTCATTTTTTGTTCTTGAGATTATATCACTTTGATTATTGAAAAAAGAATCCCACCAAACTAAGTTAGCAATATCAAAGTACTCATATGTATATCTAATACATTTTTCAATTTCTTCCAGGCAATCAGAATAATTTATATTTCTTTTCTGCATGTGTGCATTATGAACTTCAACAATTAATTGCAACAACAATATATTTGATGCAAATATTGGACGATCTGAAATGAACTTCAAAAATTCCAAACCTAATGATAGTGCCCATTCTGCAGTGGTTGAATACTTCTTGCCCCATATTAGTGTTTTCTCGTCAATTTTTTTGATACGAAATTGATGTTGGAAGCTAATGTCATTAAGTTGTTCAATGCATTTCTCTTCACCATGCAATCCCAAAATAAACCTTCGTGTGTCAACAGTTTCTTCTAACACATCAAAAATAGGCTCTGGCATGTATGTTTTCTTAATACATTCAATTAATGATGGCAAGCTCCCAACATCCTTCATCCTCAATGTGACTGAAAAACGACTAAACATCTGATCAATATGGTCATGAGTGTGCCCAACAAGAAGGAAACCAACCTTTACCTTCTGAAAAATTCTCAATTCAACAAGCATGTTTAGATATTCAAAAAAAAATTGATTTTGTTTTCACGACAAGTGTTGTCAATTGTAGATACAAAAATTCAAGAAGATTACCAGACCAATGAGAAAGCACATCATGAATTATGGTTATTGTCGAATTTGCATGATTATGAATATTTGGAGCTTTGAAGTATACCCTTGGCAACATTTTCCCATTGAAGACCATACAACTGACCAAGTGATACTAGTTAAATGTTCCTCTTGTAAATTTTTGGGTGTGAAAACAAAATGTGGTAGAAGTGTTTTCTTCTATTCGATGCTTGTACAACTTTTTCCTTTCACTTGTTTGTTGTTCATGATGCTCTTGAAGCACTTTGACGATGGAATATACACAACATAAAAGAAAGTCATTAATAAATACATTTTCATAGTTGATGACTATACAATTTTAAAAATTAATGTTATGAATGCTTATCTCATACTACCCCTTCACATTTATCCCTTTTTTATTTAAGAGAAGCACATGTACTACAAACCCCCATCCTTTACTTATTAGGAATACAGAAATTGTTGAATTATTTCTTCCATATCTTCACAAAATATTGATATGTAATAATTGACCATTTCCTTCAACACCTTCTGCATATTCTTTGTATCAGTTGTAGATTTCTTGTCTTGAGAAATTATTTGGAATATGTATTGTCTCTCTATTTGGAATACACTCTCTATGATTTGAAAAGAAGTCTTTCATCCATGACATTGCAGTATTTGATAATGGCCCAAATTGTCATTTATGACGTACTACTGAATAAAATGTGGGATCTTTTTCCAAATTTTCTTGGATTTTTGAGAGACGAAAATTACCCATTGAATGAAACAATTTTAAATCCTTTCTACAGATAAATAAAGACCCAATATGATAATCATAACCTGACAATGTAGATTGCATGCACCCCACTAAATATGAATTTTGCATGCTTTTATTCATTGACAAATATATCTTCATTTTCTCCAATGCAAACTTGAAATCCATATGTTTCAAGCAATCCTTTTGACAACATTCACTTGAAATGAGAGCACTAATAGAACTTCTTCTCGTGAGATATTCTGCTCTACCCCTTGTATAACTAGAACATATTGGATTGATACAAAAAGGTCTGCTCCTACTCCTCGATACAATATTTGCTGACAATGTCTCCATCATTGAATCATCATTTGTATAAGCATTTTCATCATCATTAGGAGGAATATTATCCTCACTATGATCATCTGTTCTTTTGAAATACTAACTTGGAGGATATTCTTCATCTTGCCCTTCGTCAATGCTACCTTCATAATCCTTAGAATTAGGACTAAATGGAAAATTTGACTCTATGTTTATTGGATATTCTTCATCATGTGCATTGTCAATGCTTCTCTCATATTCCATAGGGTTAGGACTACGTGGAAAATGTGACTCTTTACTTACTGGAAATTCTTCATATTTCCCTTCGTCATTGTTGCTCTCATAGTCCTTAGGATTAGGACTAAGTGCTCCATCCTGCGCTTCGTCACTACTGCTCTCATAGTCCTTAGGATTAGGACTAGGTGGAAAATGTGACTCTCTATTTACTAGAAATTCATCATCCTTCTCTTCATCACTACTTTTTTTTTTAGCTGTGGTTCACGGACACCCTGGTCATCGGGTGGCTGCTATGTCCACAGAAAAATCTGGGCTAATCGACTCCAAAGGGAATCTAGCCCCATGGCCAACAACATGGCCTAACCCTAAGGGCTTCGTGGAGAATGGACCCTGTGACCTCCCGATCGGCAAGGCACTAATTTGATCAACTGAGCTAACCCTTGGGGTTATTCCCTTCATCACTACTACTCTCATAGTCCTTAGGATTAAGACTAAGTGGAAAATGTGACTCTCAATTTATTGGAAATTCTTCATCCTGACCTTCACCACTGTTGCTCTCATAGTCCTTAGGATTAGGACTAAGTGCAAAAAGTGACTCTCGATTTATTGGAAATTCTTCATCCTGACCTTCACCATTGTTGCTCTCATAGTCCTTAGGATTAGGACTAAGTGCAAAATCTGACTCTCGATTTATTAGAAATTCTTCATCCTGGCCTTCATCATTGTTTCTCTCATAGTCCATAGGATTAGGACTAAGCGGAAACTATGACTCTTGATTTATTGGAAATTATTCATCCTGGCCTTCATCATTGCTGCTCTCATAGTCCATAAGATTAGGACTAAGTGGAAACTGTGACTCTCGATTTATTGGAAATTCTTCATTCTTGCCTTCATCACTACTGCTCTCATAGTCCACAGGATTAGGACTAAGTGGAAATTGTGACTCTCGATTTAGTGGAAACTATTCATCCTAGCCTTCATCACTGTTGCTCTCATAGTCCATAGGATTAGGACTAGGTGGAAACTATGAGTCTCTATTTATTTGGAATTCTTCATCATGCTCTTCATCATTGATGTTCTCAGAGTCCATAGGATTATGACTAAGTGGAAACTTTGACCCTTTATTTATTTGAAACTATTCATCATGCCCTTCATCAGTGTTGCTCTCATAGTCCTTAGGATTAGGACTAAGTGGAAGATTTGATTCTCTATTCATAGTGAAATAATTTTTGTTATATTCATCAATATGAATAGAGTTGTTACGCGACAAAGATGTTGATGCTTCACAAAGAGAAACATCACTATTAGATGAATCCATGGATTTCAAACAGAAGAGCTTGAATGATACAAATGCACTCTCTCCTAATGATAATGTATAGCTTAAAGAATGAAAAATTTCCTCCAAAGTTTCCCTCCAAAAATTTTGTTTCACGTATTTCCCTCCAAAATTTTCTTATACAATTTATTGAAAAATTTTAACTAAAATTTTATCATGAAATTAATCTAACTAAATCTTTAAACTCAAATTTTAAAATAAATCTTTTACCTAAATTAATCTTTTACTTAAACTATATAGCATTTACTAGACAATTGGATATTTTTTTAATTTTTATTATATCTTCTATCACACATTTAAAATAAATTACTCTATCTTCATAACATGATTTATATGTTAAGTTTTTCTATAAAAATATTAATACCAAATTCACCATGCGGTAAAACAAATTCTGTAATTTCCACTATATCATAAATTTCATTATCATTATTCCTCACATCACATCAAGAATTTTAGAGGTTTCGTCAAAAGGCTTGGAGCGATTTTGTGGAGCAATTACATTGTTATCAATAACACATTCAACAGGAGATTATCGCATTTGAAAGGTTAGTTTCCCTTTTGCTGAGTGCAGGTCTTAAACTCCCATAGGTTTACTAGTAGTTATGTGTCAGTTGGGTTGTTATGTTCGCGCAAAATACTAGACAAAAAACAGATTCTAGTAAAAAAAAATTATCTTTTTATTAACGAAATTTAGATTCAATTTACAAATTAAAAATTAACATGAGCCAAACTTACCCAATAGCCCTATGGTAGGTAGGAGGCCACTATGTTAGTAGTGGGCATGGTGGGCCTAGTTGTAGGCGTCCGAGTTGTGGGTGTGCCTGCCCGGGGTAGAGTAGCCCCCTAGTAGGCTAGGGGTTGATCATTGAAATCGGCCCCCTGGCCTACCAGGGGGGTGCTCTGCCCCGGGCGGGCATGCCCACGGCCGGGCACGCCCACTGGGTGCGCTCGCCCACAGGCCTTTCAACCCCCCTCCATCCCCCACCCATGCGACCCAGCCTGCCCAGTGGTGAGGGTCAATTACAAGAATCGCCCCACCCCTGGGTCGTGCAACCCCCCTCACCCCGCCACCCACATGGTCCAGCCCACCCAGGGGTGAGAGTCAATTCTGAAAATCGACCCTCACCCCTAGGCAGGCTTGGTCGCGAGGGTGGGTGCCCTAGGCAGGCACACCCACAACACGACAGTGTGCCCTTCCGTTGGTGTGCTCGTTCTAGCACGACGGCGTGTTGCACGCTATTGTGCTGCGGGCGGGCACGCCCACAGCCAGGTGCACCCAACCACAAGCCAGTGCCTGTGAGTGGGCGCGCCCGATTATGGGCTTTCCCACCCTGAGAAAAATGCAAAACGGCCCCTTGGCCTTCCCGGGGACTGATTCCCAGAATCAGCACCCGGTAGGCCATGGGGGTGATTCGAAGAATCGACCGTTAGCAGGCCAGGGGGCCAATTCCCAGAATCACCCCCTGGCCTGCCAGGGTCGGGGGTCGATTCTGGGAATCGCACCCCTTTCCTGCTGGATGTGATTTTGCGAATCACCCCCCGATGATTCCAAGAATCACTCTCGGTAAGGCCCCGGCAAGCCTGGGGGGGCGATTCCTAGAATCACCCCAGCAGGCCTAGGGAGCCAATTCCCAGAATCACCCTGGTAGGCCAGGGACAATTCTGGGAATCGACCCTTTTTGCCCCAGCAAGCACACCCACAATTGGGCACGCCCGCCCACTGGCATAGGCACAACACAACACTATGGCACAATGGCCCCCTAACAGGGGACCTGCCAAGGGACTGGGGACAAATGAAAAAAATAAATAACTTTTTTTTCTAAGGAATGTATTTTTTTTGTTCCATTTATTTTTAAATCTATCAAGTGCCTCAAAGGATAAGAAGTTGATTTCTTACCAGAAGAAATCACAAGAAGTGAAGCATAGAGAACATATATGGTTTGTGAAAGATAGAGATGACGAACAACATCTGCAGATACATCTATATGTTGATATCCCTTATGATAGTGGAAGTTATGAGGTGATAGGAAAAGTACTAGAGATGTGTTTGATACCCGATACTAAAATTGTTTATGTACTTACAAAACCGCCCAAGTCACATAACAAGATTAGATATCAGTTTGCATTATTAATGTATGACATGACAAATGAATCTACAAAGATGCGTAAACAAATAATAAATGAGATTGCACAAGATATTGTAAGTATTGTTATTTATATTTATGTGTTTTTCGTTATTGTAATTGTATCATTATATATTTTATAACTTAGTTTTTATTGACATATGATATTTTATTTGACATAATTTTATTGAAAATCTTTCAATTATGTTGGGAGGTATTTATTTTATAAAGCAAGATATTATGAATGTTGTCAGTATTTTCTACTCAGGATCAGAAGAAGATATGGAAAACAAGCAAAAGAAAGTAATTCATGATGCTACAAAACTACATCCAAGGGATCAACAAAGAATGCTTATAGTGGATAAATCTAGCAAAGCTAGACATGTTACTTTTGAAGAGGAGGAAGTTGAAACTGAAGTTGAAGAATATGTTTCCATTACTGAGGATGAGATTAGAATTGATGTTAGAAAGGAGAAGAGCTATAAAAAGACCAAAAGTAAAACTGCCCAAGAATGTCTCAATTCTAGTTGATGATGAGGATGTTACTTATCTAGAAGAAAAGAGGAGGAAGAAAATAAAAGTTGATCATTCTCAGAAAGTCAAGGCTAGAAGTTACGATCCTAGTGAAAAATCAAAAGAAAGCAGGGAAAACATTACACCAGGCGCTGATTTAGAGGATGGCATTATTAAAACAAAACAAAATATCATTCAACATCACTTGAAAAAGACAAAATTAATTGAGGGTGGGCATACATTTCAGCTTAATGTTAGACAAATCTATAATCCAATTAAAAGAAAATTTAAATATCAAATTAGAAATCCACACCACCTGCATGTTTACAACTTGAAGACATTGATGAGGTACAATCCATATGCTCATGTGGTTGATTATGTGCTTCTTGTTGATCCAGTTCAAGTTCCCAACAAAGAAGCATTTGATAAGTCAAAATGTTTTGAATACAATTATTATGTGCTTGGGGGAAACCATTCTGTAGAATCTCAAAGGCAATTGATGGAGGAATATCCCAATAACCCACGTTTTGGAACAATGAAATGTATCATTTACGTTGGTTTATTAGATATAAAAGAAAATTTATTGGAATGAGATCATAATACAGATAATGAGTATATGATGTCTATGACTTTCATCCAAAGGTTTAGATTTATTCATAATGAATTTGAATAAAAATGTGGTAGGGATAAGACAGGTTAGTCTAGAATTTTGGAAGAAATATTATATGGAAATAGGCTATCAAATTGAGGAAAAAATCAAATCAA
The DNA here is from genome assembly GCA_031772625.1 of Pinus tabuliformis. Classification (NCBI taxonomy): domain Eukaryota; kingdom Viridiplantae; phylum Streptophyta; class Pinopsida; order Pinales; family Pinaceae; genus Pinus; species Pinus tabuliformis. Next base: position 765,723,191 of record CM062807.1, on the reverse strand, counting down.
AAGGCAGCAAAGTACATTCTGATATATTCTGAGGTATTGATAACATTTTCCAGTTGGCATTTAGAACTAGAAATATATGGGAATTGATTAATGAGATTTTTAGCATGTGGGAGAACATTGGCATTAAAATCTAGAAAGTCAAAAAGTCTAAACCATTGATATGTAGCAGCAGTAAATCAGGTCCTGAAATGAAGCAACTTCCATAAGATATGACTATCACACCTTGGAGAGCATTGCAAAGAGTGAAGGATAAAAAACTTGTCCAAACAATATTATCTTGTGTGAAGTCAGGGGAATTATCAGTGCACGAAATGTATGAGGAATTTCAAAAGTAAGTTTGTTGAATTATTTTTATTTATTTCTAGATTATAATTTTCTTTTAAATATAACATATTGTTGTTGGTAGTATTTGTTATACATATCATTATATTAACTTTTTTTTACTTTATCTATTTAGTCACAAGGTTTACATGAAAATACAAGAACAAAATGTTAAATTGTTGAATGAAGATAGTTGGGATGATGTTGTATGCAACTACCTAGATTCAAGTTCTACATCAACACTAAAATATTTTTATCTTGCATTTAAAAAGGTATGTTTATTTATACATTCATTTTTAATCATTTGTATACTATTTTTGTTTTATAACTTATACATATATTTGTTTATTTTATTAAAGATGAAGAAGGATGCAAATGGAGCACCAAATAGTTTCAAAAGATTTATTGAAAAAATTAAGATCGAAAGACTGAGAAAGAAGTATTTTAGTAATATTGAACTTGATCCAATTATTACTCATTTCATTTGGAATGGGCTTGACACTGTTCAATATCAAATAATACAAGTTGATTGTGAAAGCATTGCTAAACCCATACCTAAAAGGGATTATTCCTTAGTTATTGCAGATATTCCTCATGGTTTCAATATCCTAAACATTGACTATGATAGTGACACTTATACTTATCAAGCTCTTCGTAAAGTGGTTGTAGGATTTGTAGAAGTCACATCATCACCATTATGGAGATTTGTGACATTTATTCAAACATACAATTGGTAATGTTATTAACAAGCTTCAAGGGGAAAGCAAACTCAAGGATGCAACTTACATGGTAAGACGTTGAAATTATATGTTTGATTATTGTTAAAAAAATCATTTATGTACAAGTTAATTGAACTTTACTATTTCATGTTACAGGCAAAAGTCAAATCTTATTAACCGGGAAGATCAACCAATTATAAGTAATTGTGAGTTCAACCATATTGAAATTTGGACTAAAAATGTAGTTATACGTCTCTGCGTCTTAATCAGGTAGATGGAAAGAGTCATAGCCAAGTATTAGTTTATGATGTTTTTGTAAAAAAATAGCATAAGAAGATAAATCAACAAAATGAGAGATAGTTGACATTTATCAAAAACCATAGTCATTGATTAACTATCTTCTAGACTTATGTTCAAATGAAGGAGATTGGGTTATGGATTTATTCTCAAGCTCGATAAGTTTTATTATATAAAATTAATTTCAATATTTTCTTTCTTAATTTATATGTGATTATAGTAATTTACTTCATTATTTATTTTGTGTTTGATAATTAGGTATAACATTAGCATGTTGCCTACAAAAAAGAAAAAATTCCATTGCCATTGCAAAAGACTTCGTACAGTGCAAATTTATTCAGCAAAGAATTAATGCTCTTTAATTTCTTCTAGATTCAATGCAAGAAATTGGATTGAGGAAATGGTATTTTAATGAATTACACGTGGAAAAAAAGGAAAAGGAACCTCAACCACCATTAGAGGGAATGATTGGAAAGACATACTTTGGAAGATTCACAGACATCAAAGATCAATTAAAAGAGGAAAATGAGTAAACTGAAGCAAAAACTATTGTAGAAGAAGACAATGATGAAAGTCTAGAAGATGAAGAGTTTGGATTACGTGATATTATTAATTAAATTTTTGTTTATGCTTGGAAATCAAACTCATTTTTTTTAACTATTAATTACTTATACTTGTAATGTTTTGACTTAGACATTTTATGAGAAGAATAAGTATTCAATTATTGTTGTTATATGTTCAATATTTGTATTATGTGATTTTCGCTATAATTTTTATGTGAATCATTATTTTTTGAAAAAAATTGTGATTATTATTTTTTTTAGATGAAATGTATATAAAAAAATACTATTATTTAACCATTTTTTGTTAAATTTTTCTATAGAAATTGTGATTTTGATATGTCATTTCTAGCAAAAAAATTATCAAAATGTATAATTTTTTTGGTATATTTATGTTCAAAATATTTATTTTTATGTTAATTGTTAAAAAATGTTGTTTTTTAGAGACAATTATTTGAGATATATTGAAAAATTAATTAATTATATATAAAGATGTTGAATATCGAAACCTTAAAATATCGACATTTTTCTTTAACTATGCAAAAAAATAAAGATCTCACTACAAAAAATAAAAATAAAATAAAAACAAAAAAAAAATGAAGAAAAAAACTACAAAAATTGTTAAATTTAGAAAATAATTATTCACATTTAATGCATTAGAAAATTTAAAGTCAAAAAATAAGTCTTCTAAAAAAGGGCCTCATGCAGAATAAACACTTTTTAAAATCAACGTGCAAATTACTAACATTCTAAAAAATAATGTACATAAAAAAATTAACGCATCAAAAACTATGCTAAAAAAATATATGTATTCTAAATCAACACTCGTCAAAATTGATTGATTTTTTTCTACCTCAAAAATATATGTATTCTAAATCAACACTCGTCAAAATTGATTGATTTTTTTCTACCTCAAAAAATACAAGTAAACGTATCCGCTCTCATTTCAAAATTTACATTATTTATGGATGCACCCATGGTCAAATAATCAACCTTCGTTTTTTATCAAAAATCAAATGAGTTAGATAGATATGTGAGAAATACCGTATTTTTCTTACCCTCTTTCCAAATCTTTCTTCAATTGAGAATATGAATAACACTATATAAAAATATGATTTTGACCTTAAACACTTATCAAAATCAATTGATTTTTATTCTACCTCAAAAAAATAAGAGTGATCGTATCCGTTCTCATTTCAAAATTTACATTGTATTGTCTATGGATGCACCCATAGTCAAATTTTCAACCTTCATTCTTTATCAAAAATCAATTGAGTTGGATGAATGCGTGAGAAATACCGTGGTTTTTCCACCCTCCTTCCAAATCTTTCTTCAATTCGGATTATGTTTAACCCTATATAAATTGTCTATTACTTAGTTTAAGAGGTGCTCGTTCCCATGAAGAGAAGAATTCAGGAGAAACCTTTGATTTTAGGGTAACCCTTTCTCTACGCTAAATCCACGCATTTTCTATAATATTTAATTAGCCTTGTTCATTTGAAATAACTACCAGCCAATTGTGAGATAATTTATTTTTGAAATTTTAAAACATTACAAAAGAAATTTACACCTTTTATTGTCATATTTTGGCAGCAATTTATAGAAAAACCAAAAAGGCGGAAAGTAATGGTATCCCCGCCATGATCCCTGCACAGGGCTCGGCTTTACCAGAAAGCCAGCAGATTACAAGGATGCTATATCTGCCATTGCAGAAAGAAGCCATGGGAAATCTGTCAGATCTGTTGCCAGTCAACATGACCCTGTTGTTACCACATATGCTAGCACCAATAAATATATAAACAACACCCCATCTCCAATAATATGAATGGTTGCTGAACCAGCTATGGAACAAATAAAAACTGACATCAAGCAAATGGCATTAACCTGAACCACTACTCTGCTTCTGAAGGAGAGAAGCAACTGACATCAAGCAAATGGCATTACCCTGAACCACTACTCTGCTTCTGAAGGAGAGAAGCAAGACCATATACATATATCTTGACAGCAGGCCAAGTGTGGTCTGAATTTAGATCAGAAAGGTAGCCACAAGTAGTAGAACTATAAGATGGGGCCAAAGCAGAAATTTTAATGAGAATACTGCAGAGCTAGCATGGAGAGAAAAGAGCTTGACATCGTCTATTACAGGACCACACAAGGAGCTGAGGTCATCACTCCTCATGTGATAGTAGCTGCTATAGAAAACAATGCGAGTCCTGGCAGAAGCTGCTGTGAATGAGAGCTTGCCCATCTTGAAGCCCCCGGTCCCTTTCGATTCGTAGGGAACCTGCAGAGTCGCTCGCCCTGCAAACGCTTCCACCCTCATTGACCCATTGCACGTGTTGTTCCCGTCTCCCACCAAGAAGCTCAGAACGTACGCCTTCCCGGAGACCGTCCTCACCATCTGTGAAATGGCGCTCTCCATCCCCGAGAGAAGCTCCACTGCTCTCTTTCCTTGGGGGACGGCATAATGAAGGGAGTCGACGTATTTGACGGCCTTCAGAGACTCCATTATCCATCCCGGTAGTGGAGTATTGTCATCGTCCATGTTTGGCGGCAGAAGGACGCCTGAGGATGAGTTGCTAAAGATGAACGGGCCCTCTTCGAAATCGCCATTCTTCACAAAGTTACCTGAACTTGATTAAATTTCGCTAGTTTAGTTGATTGTGGATTTCAAGAATATTTTGTTTTCTAGTTAATTAATATGGATGCAATTTCTAAATATTTTCAAAATCATCACATTCTAAAATATTCCTAAAATCTGCCTCAAAACTAATTGATATTGCAAAAATAAATTTACCCTGAAAAAATATCATTCTAAAATATTCCCAAAATCAAAACTAACTAACTGATATTGCAAAAATAAATTCCCAAAATCAAAACTAACTAACTGATATTGCAAAAATAAATTTACCCCCAACGTAAGAGGGTGGAAAGAGCTCCTTGATGGCAATGTCGTCGACCAGCGGCCCACAGGCGGGATCGTCAGCCGTGCCAGGATTGTGAATAGTAACATCGACCATGTTGGAGGCCGCCCAAAAAGCCCATGCATACGAATCCCAGCCGACGCTGCTGTAAAGCGTCTGCATTGGCAGCTGTCCAGCCTCAGGTGGAACGGAGACATTCAAGACCTCCATTTGGGCGCAGGTTCGAGCCACGCTGAAGGTGAGCGAGTAGTAGGAGCCTTTCTTCACTTGGATCTTCTGGCTCAGTTTTGCCTCGTTTCCAAGCCTCGCAGCATGAGCTCCGTTTGGAACTACCAACAACATATCACCTTGTTTTTGGCCTGCTGATATGTATTCGACGAAGCCCGTGATCTGCCAGGAGGGTATGGAATTCGAACCCATGACCACCGTGCCGTTCATGGCGGATCTCTTTGGGCCGTATTCGAAGTTCCCATTGGGCAGAAAACCTGCACATATACATTATTATAACAGTTTGGATCTATCAATTCAATTTACTCAGAGACACGAACATATGGGATATCGCAGACACAGAAAAATAAAAAGAAAATACTCATTACATGCTTACCATCACCAATAGGTTTAGCTACACTCTGCTCCACGATCAATAACACCCCTAATATATGCAAGAAACAGAGTAGAAAGCTCGCAGATTGTCCCCGTCTGAACATCTTGAACGAAATTCGCAGCCCAAGGTCTTCCCAGTTTCAGAACTAACTGACACTGCGCTGTTTGGAGAAGCGAAATTTGGCTTTTATAGAGTGCGGATCCTTGAAAAGGAAAAAGGGAGTCGGAAGAAGAGCAGGCGAGGATGCGAGGGCCAAGGATGGACATCACGTTCCAAAGTCGCTTTCCCATATTGTCTCCCGACATAAAAATTATATAAAAGCCACTCACTAAAAGGCATCGGATAAAAATTATATAAACCGTCTTTTTCTAGTTCCATGGTATCTATATATTTATATTTCCTAGGGAAGAAATTGAGATGCCTAGTATAAAAATTATATAAACTGTATTTTTCTAGTTCCATGGTATCTATATATGTATATTTCCTAAGGAAGAAATTGAAAGGCCAGAAAATTCTAAGAAAGTGAGATGTCTTCATCGTTTTAAAGTAAAATTTAAAATTATTTCTTTGTTTTTATTAAAAAAAAAAAACCTATCTAAAACTATACATGGTATAAATATTTTGTTTCATCAATTTTTTTTAGGTAAAGGTATTTACATCACTTTTTGTTAGGAGTGAAAGAACATTAAGAACTAGTAACAAACCAACTATACATGGTATAAATATTTTGTTTCATCGATTTCTTTTTAAGTAAAGGTATTTACATCACTTTTTTTTAGAGTGAAAGAACATTAAGAACTAGTAACAAACCAAAGCTTACTTACATTTCTAGTAATTTAAAGAAGGTATTAATATAACCATCTCATGTATTATCGATATTTCCAAGTTTGATGGTTTCAATTAACTTATGTTTTTTTACAAGTTTGATGGTTTCAATTAACTTATGTTTTTTTACATCGAATTTACGAATATTGTAACATAATGAAATGATTTTTTAGGTTTTGTTTTTACATATGTGTGTTTTAATTAACTTATAATATTTTTACGTAGAATTTACTAATATTGTGACATAATGAAATGATTATAATTCCACGTCATTAATCTAATCATCTCATGCATTATTGATATTTTCAAGTTCCCTTGATAGTTTCAATTAACTTATGCTTTTTTACATAAAATCTACTAATATTGTGACAGAATGAAATGATTTTTTAGATTTTGTTTTTATTATATATATGTGTGCGTGTTTTTTCAATTAAATTATAGTATTTTACATAGAATTTACTAATATTGTGACATAATGAAATAATTTTTTAAGTTTTGTTTTTGTTATGTATATATATTTGAAGAAAGAAATCAAAATTAGTTTATCATATAGGTGAAGAAAATAACACTATTCAACCTAACTAAAATAATTCTAATTGAATTTTTGTTTTATACGTATTTAAACATTTAACGCAAAGTTAATATGAGTAAAAATTTATAATCACAATTATTTTTTAAATTATTATTAATTAAATAAAATTATAACTTTTCAATAAAAAAAATATTAATTTATTTAAAATTATTATTAATTAAATAAAATTCATAATTTTTTCAATAAAAAATTATTAATTTAAATATAATTAAAATTAACTATTCGTTAATTATAATAAACAACTTTAACTTTTATAACAAAAATGTTATCCTCAATGTAAAGGAAAGTAATAACTTAAAATTTTATTTTCACACATTTTTATTATTAAAATGGTTCTTAATTAAATGGAATTATAGTATCCTAGTTCTTAAAAAAAATAAAAATAGAATTATAATATCCAATTGAATTAAATGGAATTATGATATTTAAAAATTTAAAAATAATTAAATTTATTTATTTATAAACTAAATAAATTAATTATTTTTTATGAATATTATTAATAATTTTATTGTGATAAATTTTCAAAACAAAAATCTTATTTAATTCAATAAAATCATTTTTCAAAAAAAAATTCAAAACATTCTCATTTTATTATTCTTAAATACTAATTAAAACTATGAAGGAAATTTAAACAAAAATGAATTTAGATGTATTAATATATTAATTTATTTAAATTAAATTAAATTTGATTTTAATATTTAATAAGAAAAATTATTTTTCCCAGTTTATTAAAAGATAAAGAAAAAAATTTATTTTGATTCTTTTATTTTTATAAATTTAAATAATATGAAAAGTTTTTAAATAAATTAAAGTAATATTTTATAATTTACCTTTTTGGAACCTAAATTGAATAGAGGAGTTTTTTTGGTTGGTTAATGTGAGTTTTGAAATCAATCAAGGGTATCTAAGTGGTTAAAATCACTTGGGATAGTATCAGGTTATCAGGTTTGAGCTAGACCAACCCTTAGCATGGTTGGATTTTTTCCTACAAATTTCTAAGGGGTGATTTTTTCACCATAGAGTGCCTTAAGACAATAAAATTTTTAAATAGATTAAAATCAATTTAAATAATACAAAATGTTATAAAATATATTAAAAAAATTTAAATAATGATATTTTATATTTTAAAAATAAAATTTAAAATGGAAATGATATTTAAAATATTTTTTAAGGTGGTGGTAAAATGTATTCTACTCATATGAGCTAATTAATTATCATATATATCTAAAGAAAATAATCATAATTTTCTATTAAAAAGAAAAAAGGTTACATACATCAGATGCCTATGAAGGCTTTCCCAAAAACCATTGTCCCATGTATTACATGACCATCGTAAAATATATAAAATCTAGGCTCTTTATTTTAACAAATGTAGAAGCCCATACATCAAAAATATATTATAGATAAGCAATCCATACTAACAAAAGTATAAGATGCATCAAACAAAATGCCATATTGCATAAGTATGAGGTCTGCGTAATCATCCTGCATAGAAACAGTGTGAAGTCTATTGTCCAAAAAAAAGCCTATTCGTCCCAAAAAGAACTTGTAACAGTTGAAAGGAAAAAAATACTATGTTGCCCTGACAAATATATATATATATACTATTATTTTTATATGAGTTAATTTTAAATTATTATGTCACTTCTTACACACTGACATCTATGATCGCCTCCAACCTATTAATCTAGTCTGCACTGTAAAAAAAAATTCGAATTTCCTAAGTTAACTATAGCTTTTGATCTTTTTATGAGTGGTGACATGAGCGCACCACCACATACCTTGCTATTGATTTCGATAATTAACATCATCATATACGGTTACCATTAAATACTACAGATGGTGTTGTACATTCCAATGTTTTATAGTACATTACATAATTAATTATTTATTTACTTGTTAAGATTTTCCTTGGAGTCATCATTCTTGAACTCACCTGGAAACAAATCGGAGGTTGGCTCTGACTATGAAGTCGGAGATCGGACTTGCCCTCTTGTGTCTTCCACTTCACATACTCTGAATATGTGTGGCACCTAACTATGCTGACCAGAACACTAATATGGCCCACTTGAGATCGAAGGTCGGTCTGTCTTCATTGAATCTCCACCTTACACACAGACCAATAGTTCACCCATTCCATTTTTTGTACCACCACTACCCCCATATATGATTTATTTTTGTCTTATTGTAAGTGTGTTGGTGGGTGAAAGCGCTTTACCCTCACTCATCCTTTTTGTAGTGCAAAATAGGCTTTGAGACCCTCTTTTTCCAAGATCTATAATATTTGAAGGGAGAAGGTCTCATCTTTTAGGAAGCAGACTCCTGCATTCCCATCAATTCTTGAGAAGGGGAGTGGTGCTTCTTACCTGATAAACATATTTCAATCAAGGATTTTTGAATTACCTTATTCCAATGAGGTGGTTTAATTAACTTTGGAAAAACGTCGTGAAGATATTTATCAGGACGTAAAGAATAATAATTCACTGCATTATGAGTACCTATCGTTTCGGGTGAACTTATAATTGTCACCAATCTAATACCAACTCTGAAGAGGTTATGATGTGAGTCTTATTATGAAATTAAATGTTGTGTTCTAGTTATGCTTGACATATCGATTTTAATATTGAAGAGTACAGTGTGTAGCCGGCTGAGAGCCCGATGAGCTAGGCCGATATACAAAAATAACATATATGTCCTGCTTGGCCCGGGGCAATCAACCTTCCCCTTTTATCAATTGGATTGATAGTGGCATGAATTCATTCCTGATCAATAGGTTTTGGGATGCACATATATCATATCACCTTTCCAATTCATGGAATAGGTAGTTGAAGCAATACTAGATTATTTGGAGGAAATCACACTCTTTCTAGCCACATGTTCAACTCCTACTGAGTACTCTGCAACTCATAAATGTCATTGAGTTGTTAGGGTTGCAAACTATCAGTTAATTGCAGGGAAATTGGGGGCGACCTATGTTTTCGCATTCAGCCAGATATATATCATGACAAAATCCCATCTATTCATTATTGATCAGAATATTAGTATGTTAAAATCTAATTATTAAATGGAAAATTAATATTTTTATTTATATATAATAAAATTAAATAATTTTTTTTATAAACTTGGAATATTGTTAAATACGTCAAGTACAACAAAACTAATAAGTGGAAGTAATGAATGTGTCAGGCCAGAAGTAACTCCTTAAAATGAAATCTATTTATTCACTTAGATTTCTCATAGTTATATACATGAGGGAGTGACTCTTGGGTTTCATCTCCCGATGACTCTTCCTTTTACATGATTTATTATTTACACTATTTACAACTATTCACTCAATCCCCATGATTAGGTGTCAACATTCCCCCCCCCTTTAATCTGAGGTGATGTTGGTGAGTCCAAGCATTGTTCTGAATCTTTCAAGCTTTTCTCTTCAAGTGCTTTAGTGAAGATGTATGCAATCTGCTCATTAGTGGAACAATGGCATAGATGGATTGTCTTGGCATCAACATGATGTCAAATCAGATGGTATTTTGTATTGATGTGCTTCGTTCGATCATGGAACTTTGGGTTCTTGGCCAAATTTATTGCAGAGGTGTTGTCAATCATGAGTGGAGTCGAATGTACTTGTTTTACCTGCAAATCTTCCAAGATTTTCCTGAGCCACACAATTTCTTTTTTTGCCTCAGCTACTACCACATATTCTGCCTCTGTTGTGGAATCCGTTGGAACTGATTGTTTGTGATCTCCACGAGACAGTTTCTAATCCAAGACTCATAGCATAACCAGAAGTTGATACCGTAGTTTCTTTGTCTCTGTCGAAGTCTGAATCAGAGTATCCAATCAAGCTGAAGTCGCCCACCCATGTATACTTGAGTCCAAAGTCTTGAGTTGCCTTCAAGTACTTTAGAACTCTTTTTGCAACAAACCAATGTCCCTCACAAGGCTTTTGCATAAACCTGGAGAGGATTCCAACAGCAATCAAAATGTTTGGTCTGGTAGTAGTCAGGTATTTGAGACTTCCTAGAAGCTGTCTATACTTTGTTGATCCTCAAATTCTTTTCCTTCGATGGATGTGAGCTTTAAATTTTGTTCCATTGGAGTATTTAGAGGATTGCATTCAACCATGTCAAAATTGTTCAACAGGTCTCCAATGTACTTCTTTTGAGAAAGGAATATAGACTACGGATGTTGAGTTACTTCAATACCAAGATAGTAATGAACATAGCCCAAATCAGTCATTTCAAAACCTTTCTTCAATTCCTTCTTTATGGATGCAATGTAGCTCTCATTGTTCCCTGTCATCAAAATATCATCTACATATACCATAAGATGTACAACTATTTTTCCAACTTTCTTGACAAACAAAGTTGCATCATCAAGATCATAATGTTTGAAATTGAGCTTCAGAATATGCTCAGTTAATTTTTCATACCAGGCTCACAGTGCTTGCTTGAGGCCATACAAGTATTTCACAAGTTTTCATACTTTATGTTCATGTCCTTTCATAGCAAATCCTTCAGGCTAGGAAATAAAAACATTCTCTTTTAGGTCTCCATTCAAGAAAGCAATTTTTACATCCATTTGATGGACTTTCCAATTGTTTTGAGCTGCTAGGGCAAAGAGTGTCCAGATGGTAGCCCATTTTGTTGTGGGGGAAAAAGTCTCCTCATAATCGACCCCTTCCTTCTATGCAAAACCTTTTGCCACAAGCCTGGCTTTGTGCTTATCAAGTGAGCCATCAACTTTATACTTGTTCTTATAGACCCACTTGCAGCCAATTGGTTTTGTTCCCAATGGCAGAGCTACCAGCTTCCAAGTGCCATTTTTTATCAAGGCATCATACTCTTTTTGCATCGCTTCTTTCCATTCATCATGAGAAGCGGCTTCTTTGAAGGAAGTTGGTTCAAAATCTACAAACAAATTCAATTCACAATCATAAGAAACATCCATATCAACAGGTGAATCACAGTCATCTACATCACCTCCATTTTGTCGGGTTGAATTTCTTGTTCCTATCTTTCTAACCTCATCAGGATGAACACTTTCAAGTCTCTTTGTTAGCCACTTTGGGGGACCTTTCTGAGATGGTCTAGGCTACTTAGTTGATTGAGTTGGGACTGAATCAAGATTGAGTCTCCCAATTCTGTCAATCACATCACTAAAAGTATCATCAGTGTTTGGAGTTTCATGCGGGGGAGAGAGTGCTTCAGAAGAAGATTCCACAAGTTGATCTAGTATAGGAATTCCCCCTTCAAGATGTGGAATTTGATTATCAAATTCTTGAAATGATTTTGCATTTGCGAATCTATCCAAGCGATCAAGTTTCCGCTCAACAACATTGTCAGCTTTGGAAGATTCAAGAAAGATTACATCTCTAGATACAACAAACTTTTTATTAACTTCATCATAGAGACAGTATGCTTTGGAGGTGTTTGAATACCCCAAGAAGATACACCTACAACTCCTTGCACCAAGTTTGTTTCTATGTACCTTTGGTATCAAGGCATATCAAGTGGAACCAAAGACCCTGAGATGCTTTACTGAAGGAATGTCCCCATACCACATTTGATAAGGAGTCTTGTTTCTAATAGCATTAGATGGACATCTATTCTTTACATATACAACACATAGAACTGCATCAGCCCAAAACATCAATTTTTACATTCTTGAAAAACATCATGGAGCACACCATATTTAAGATTTTCCTATTCATTCTTTTAGCTACTCCGTTCTGTTGGGGATTATAAGGCATAGTTGTTTGATGTTTGATCCCATGTTGGCGAAGATAGTTTTCAAATTCATTTGAAGTGTATTCTTTTCCATTATCAGTGCGAATAGAGTCAATATGAGATTGTGCATCATTTTCAATTCATGTATGAAAGTTCTTGAATGTTTGAAAGCATCATATTTGTTATTCAATAAATAAACCCAACACATTCAAGTGTAGTCATCAATAAATGTCATCATATATTTATTTCCATTTGCAGAAGGAAAAGGCATTGGACCACATAAATCTGAATGAATGAGTTCAAGTTTTCTATGTACTCTGGAATGTGAATCATGAAAAGACTGTTTGTTATGCTTTCCTAGAATGCAAGCATCACATTGCTTAAGTTTCCTAGGAATTGTAGGCAAACCAGTAACACCATTTTTTTTCAACAAGCAGAGGCTGTCATAGTTCAAGTGTCCAAATCTAGCATGCCATAATAAACTTGATGGAAATGTACCTTCATCATAATGAGAATTGAATGAGAAATTTTGTGCATAAGCAGAGGTACCTTGCAGCTTGAGAAGCCTTTCTTCTTCTATCCCTGTCATGACAAGTGAGTGATCTGATGCTTTTATGACCTCAACCTTGCCATCAAACATATGAATGGAGTGTCCTTTTTGGCGGATGTGGACCAAGGACAACAAGTTTCTCCTCAGTTTTGGGAGATATAAAACATCATGCACAAGAAATTCTAGAAGACCAAGAAATTTAAGCTTGATTGTGCCAAGCCTTGATGGCTTGAGTTTTGATTTGTCTACAAAGTATATTGCTCCATCAACACTGTCAGTAAATTCTTCAAAAAAATCTCTTCTAAAATTCCTGTGGTAAGTTGCTCTTGAATCAAGAAACCAATCATTTTTCCAAGAAGCAAGTGAAGCATTAAATAAGTCTTCATTTACTCAAATATTACAATGTTCCACAACATAGTGAGCGGATTCAAGTGCTTTACCTTTCTCTTTGTCATTATTTTTACCTTTGGGTTGATTTCTTTCCTGCTCAATTATGTCCCAAGGTAACTTGCATGTGGATGCATCATGTGATCTGTCTCTATTGCAATGTATGCAATGTAAATCTGACTTTTCTCCTTGAGAGTGTCTACCCTCCTGCCTCTGAAATTTCTTCTTCCTCTTCCTCTTCGACCACCTCTTCCTCTGGAGGAATCTTAAGCAAGATTCTTCTCTCTATGTGAAAGACACATAGCCTCTTCAGAACACTGAGGAGTTGTCTTCCTCCCAAAATCTTTCTCTCTTTCAACAAATTTATTTACAATGGAGTCAAAGGTAATTTCTTTAAGGTTTCCATTTGCTTGCAATAATTCAAGATAATTTGAGTAAGTGGGATAAAGTTCCTTGACAAAAGCTATCAGAGGAATGTCCAGTTCAACATTAGTGGCTTTGATATCATGCATAACAGATTTTACTTCTCATGCAAGAGCAAGAGGATCATCATTTTGTAATTCAAGGCTAAACAATTTAATCATGAGTTGAATAACTTCAAGTGCAGAGTGTGATTCATAGAGTTCCTTAAGTTTTTGTAAGTCTTCGAAAGAATTTGAAAATGGCGAAATATGGCGACTCACCTCTTCATTTACCGATTTTGCAATCAAGACATAAGTCTTGTTGTTCTTATTTTCCCAAATGGAAAATTCCTTGTCTGAGGTAGGCTTTTCTGGTTCTTTGTCTCCTTCTCCAACATACACTCCTTTCCACGGCTCATTAAAAAAGAGAGTGTGTTTGATTTTCCATGAACATTCTGGATAGTTCTCCTTCCCATTGAGAACCACTCCCACAATGGATATTAATGAATGAATTATAAAATATGTACTGTGGGAAAAAAAAATACTTCTGCTGCAAAATTTTATTCCTAATGGTAAAAAAAAATATGATTCTGATATATGAAAACAGAGGTATTATGTGAGGGAGGTTTATATGGAGAGAGGGTTAAATGGGGGAGGGATTATGTGAGGGAGGAGGTTTATATGGGGGAGGGTTAAATGGGGGAGGGATTATATGAGGGAGGCCCCACGATTATGATTGTGGGGAGACTTTATATATTGAAAATAATCATATATATGGAGTTCAAATACCACAGCAAATTCAAAATATCAATACGTTGGTTCAAATATCAAATATCAATATCAAGAGTGTGGAATATGCATACACACAACTAGCATATGAAATAAGGTATGCATACACAAAACCAGACAACATTAAATGTATGGACGGTGTAGTGGAATGTGTAACACGGAGGACTATGTAGTGGAATGTGTAACACAGAGCACTCCTAACGGAGTCGCCAGAGGAGAGAAGGATGAGACTTGGGAAACCTTGTTCATGCACCAAAAGACAACGTTAAAATCACAGCCATGACACACATAAACAACCATAACACAGATAAAATAACCAAATGGAGTCGTGTGGAGTTAACTCAGAGCCACAAAAACTGTGTTGGACCCACAACACCATGATGGCACCACGCTTTCGCTTCCGCTACACCGATAGCGAACAATGGCACCACGCTTCCTCTTATATGGGGGAGGGTACACCAAAAGATTCCGCTCTGGTGTGCTAATACCTCTGCTATGGCAAGGTCGTGGACAGTGTGATAATGTAGCCCACCTGCCTTCCCAACCGATGAAGACGTAGAGGCCGAGGCCAGCTTGAAATTCATCACAACGTAGTGGAGAGGGGGCTCACGTATAGCAGCGTACCATGGAAGTTGATTCCGCTTAACTGGTGAGTGTTGTATGAATAAACGACTTTGCTGAACTAGAGCGTAGTGTGTAGGATGGGTGTAGAGAGGCAGTGTGGTGTGGGAATGTTGAATGCAGCGCTAAACAAACTGTAGAGGGCATCGTTCAATGGGTATAACTTATGCCACAGTGGACTAGAGCCAACAGTGTAGGTGGAGACCAATAATGCAGGTATAACATTATGAGAAATGGCAACGCAGGTGTATAGAATGCAGAGAAGGTGACAGTTCTTCCAAATAGGCGGAACAGGTGGGAGTTACAAGGGCAACAAAGCTAAAAATGGAGTTGGCTCTGATACCATATCAATCCAGGAGTAACTCCTCAAAATGAAATATGTTTATTTGCTTAGATTGTTCATAGTTATATACATGTGAGAGTGGCTCTTGGGTTTCATATCTCAATGACTCTTCCTTTTCCATTATTTATTATTTACAATATTTACAATTGTTCACCCAATCCGCATGATTAGGTGTCAACAGAATGAAATATTATTTTTATAACATTATTAGAACTTTTAAGTGACTAAAATGGAGAAGTTGCAAAAAATAAAGTAAAATGTATTTTTTTTATTAATTTAAAAGTAAAGGTAATGATAATTTTATGTTAAATTTTTAGGATATTTGAATAATAAACTTTTATTAACAAATAATTAAAAAGAAATAAATAACTTTTATTAAAAACTTTAAAATAATATATTTTTTTTAATAATTTTTATTAATAAAAAGTAGTTTATTTCAAATAATATCATTTTCATAGATATTATTTCAACTAAAAAACTAAATTCACACAATTCATTTATGCAAATAAGCAGCGACATGGCTCTTGTTAATTTACTTTTTTATTTTAAAGATAAGCTATTAACTCGTAAAAAAATATTAGTAAACTATAATATCAAAAATTAAAATCATTTCAATCACCACCCGTCCACCAAAATTAGAAAAAAAGTTGAAAACAACCCCAATATAAATCATCGGCTACATTTTGTGGATCAAAAGTCAACAAAAATAGGCTACTTTGGCCACTCCTTCCAATCACTGAAAAACAAATATGATGTCACAGAGCTATGTATTTACATATTTACAGGGAATCAAACTATCACAATTCTCACATCTTTCTGGGCCCTCCCTCGAGGGAGTCAAGCCCAAATAGGCTCTGATACCAACAAAGAAATTGGTAGAACATGCATAGTGGACACATTACATACAAAATTAATTTAAATATTGTAATCAAAGCCAAATTACAAGCCACATAAATAGCACTCATAAGATGCAACAAATTCCCAAAAAAAAAAAGAATATTATTGATAAAATCTCCCTACAAAACTCCAACAACCCAATCCTACCTATTTACTAATGTAAGCACTATTCCAAATAAAACGGTGTAAAAAGATAAAATCTCATAAAATCTATGAAACACATCGACCATTCCCAATAAGGTATTAAATTTCAATGATTTTGAAACACATGGCCGACCCCTCCACCAAATTTAGAAAAAAGTTGAAAACAAGCCCAAAATAAATAACCGCCTACATTTTCTTGATCAGAAGTCAACAAAACGGTGACAAAAATGCGATTCCAGAAAATGCCACACCAAATAAATCCAAAATGCGTCCATCGTATCTGCTTGAACATGACTCTTCGTTTCCTGTTTGGTTCGTGCGCACTCTCAGTGGGGTATTAAATTTCACGTAGCTTTATCTAACTGATCAGAGTAAGCCAACTTTTGAACGGTCATGTGGTTGGCAGTTGCACTAAGAGTTTTCAAATGAATTTGGAAGTTGCGATAGAATTTTTCAATGGAATATTTTTTTTATTGAGGTTGATTTTTGCGATGTAAATTGTATTTTAAATATAAATCTAATTTAGAATATTTTTTAAGATAATGATAAAATTTATTATAAGTTAGTTGTCAAATTTATGGTGGTACAGTTATCACAGGTTGTTACAGGTTTATTCATCAATATTATTCAAGGAAAATCATGCGCCACTTGAAATTAATCATTTTTTATCTCTCTGGTCAATGTTATTCAAGGTAAATCATGTGCCACCTGAAATTAATCATTTTAGGCAGGTTTTCATTCTTGCTAGATACCTATAAGTCTTGGAGTATTAACCTCTTTTCTGAAATCTAGAAAAAACAAAATCCTAACCAAACAAAAATAATTTTATAGCGCACTAAAAAACCAATATAATTTAGAATCATACAAACTCAATAATTCAAAATTATAATATTTTTTATTTAAAAAACGATAAAAAAATATAAACATATAAAAAAACCCTTGCATCCTTCATTCTGTTTCTCATATCTATCTATATATATATATATATATTCAAGCAGGGAGGATGTACTGTCGTATTGATCACATGAGTAGCATTTCAAGAATATACACCTCGATCTTCATGTATTTTTATCCGTTAATTTTGGAAGGTTTAAGTTCCCTTAAATCTTCACCGGCGTCCATCCACCTTCCTTAAAATAATGTTGGCAGAGTTCCCATGAAACTAAGAGAACAATATTTTAGTTCTGGTCTGATTTAATGATTTTATAAGCAGCCCATGTGTCTGTGTCCACGTTCCATACAGAAGGCCAACATTTTTCTTTTGGATGCTACCTGCAGCGACAAAGTTGAAATGATAAATAATTTTCAGAGTCAGTGAGCTTTCAGCACCATCGTATATTATATTTGCGGATTGAGCGCAAATCGAAGCACAATTATTTTCTTGATTGAACACAAACGGAAGCACAGAGCGATTTATGGTAGATGTGAGATCATGAGCTCGTGTGTTAGCATCCCGATCTCTGCGGAATCTGCATCTGGGCCCATGTGCCTACATCTATTTTGGCATTAATGCATGGAATATTAACGATAAGTCGGTTCATTAATGTAATCAGTGTAACTTAATGATAAGTCACTTTTTTTGGAGTCCTCTAATGAGGCGGAGGAATTGCTAGGACGGTTAAAAGTGGTTGGAATCCGGGAAATTTTTTTCAAAAAATCTTGTAGAGATAGTATTTAAATCGTGTTTTTGATGGTGGAAATGGATTCAACACCATCAAAAACTTATAGAACACTTAAAATTTTGAAGTTTAACAACCATAACTTGGATTTACAAAAATCCTTGCCAGATTTTCTCTAAATATAACTAGAATTTCTATTACTTTCTGGGCAACTCCTCCACCTTGTTAGACGATGCGTTTTTTTTGTCTATTAAGAAAAAATAAGCTATCTTTGATATAAAAAAGAGTATATATACATAGATCTTAGTCTTTAGAGTTTTCAATACTATCACTTGCAATGGCATGTTGGGACTAAAAGCCAAACAAAATCCTACCACTTACATTATGTCAATTATATCTTTTCAAAATAAGTTAAAGTAGAAGTCATGAAGAGTTCTACAAAAAAGCATATTATCTCTAGAATATTCAAAATTTAAGTTCACAAGAATTAAGAAATATGAAAACTGCCAAAGTCGACCTTATTGTCTTGTATATATGAAGCGTAGTAGATGACCCCAGGTGTTTTAGTCACACCTCTTTTGCAAAGCATATCTGCAATATGTTTTTGCTCCCAGAAAATGTGTGCATATGAGATATGTTGAAAGGTGCGCTCTATGAAATGAATGTGCTTCATTTAGTATGACATCATTGGGCATTGAAAGCAATTGAGCCTTTTTTATCCAATCAATGCAGCCTTTTGAATCCCCAAATACCTAAATATCTTTGATGTTGAGCCATTGAGTCGAGTATAGGAGACCCCAAAGTGCAATAATTTCTGCCCAATTATTGGTACCTCTGCCACCTTCCCACCAGAAATGAAAATAATGTCCAGGTTCCCTAACAATGAGGGCTCCACATCCACAATGAGTATTGTTGCATGTGCCATCAAAGAAACCAACCAAAAACTTCCTCCACACATCCTGAGTAATAAATTGTCTCGGTTTGTTGACATGCTTCATGGAGCCTATCTCAGAGAAATATGTCATAGTCACCAACACAGTTTGTCTAATGTCCACCTTCTTGTGTTCAAAGATCTTGTTGTTCCTGCATCTCCATATGCCCCAGATGATGTAAAAAGGTAAGGAACATAACTCCTAATGAGTAGTAAACCATAATTTGAAACAAGCCTCCAAGTTGAGATGCGTCCAATTCCCATCAATATGAAATAAATGAATTGCGGAATGCCAAATTTCTACAGCTATAGGAGAATTGATAAGGAGATGTGAAACATCCTCTGAATTAAGCATACAAAGTAGGCAGATGCCTGGACCATAGAAGCCTCTACGAGAGAGATTACTCCAGGTGAGTATTTTGTCATGGAGAGTCAACCATCCAAAGCATTTTAGTTTTAATGGGAACTCCCACATCCAAATCTTATGCAGCAAGTTGGAAACCTCAGTGGTTGAAAGTGAATTGGTGATATGTTTATAGATATCACATACGGTAATTTGACTCTGGAGAGTATTACCAACCCAAGTCATCATGTCCGTCCCTTCAGTGACAGCGGCCTCAACCTATCTAATGTATAGGTCCCATTCTGTAGCCAAAGAACCCGAAATTTCAATGTCTTCTGCCTGAAACCAAGATTGAATATGAGGAGATGAAACCCTATTTGAGACAATATGAGAGAAAAGGAACATACCTCTATCATGCAAATGCTCGAGAAGAGGAGCAGATAGGGTATGAGAGCCCAGAAGACCTTTTATGAATTCATAACATCACCCTGTATGGATTTATTACACAGACGCATCTTTGCAAAATTCTTAAATTAAAATGAATTCATGTTAAATTTATTTTTTAATTTCGTTCAAATTGATAAATTAAAAATACGAAAATGCACAACAATGTAAAATGTTATACTTTCATCGATCGCAAATGAGTGTAAGAAATTTAAAATGTTTAATTTAAAATTTATTCAAAAAGTTTTTTTAAGGTTATGGAGTGAATTGTATTGCCTTCAAAAATGGAATTTATAAGTTAAGTTAAAATATTCAGGTCAATTTTTCACTAGGGAGATCTCTTCATATCCAAAAATTTACTCCAAGTAGGGAAGAGAGATGTAATCGAACCCTAGTAAAAACAAACTTAAAGATGCCTAAAACTAGAGAGTGGCTTAAAAGGATTTACACAAAAACATCACATACAAAAGTATTGATTTTTATGGCATCCTCTAAACTTCTTCTTATCAGATATCTTCTTAGGTTAATCTTTTCTTGCATTCTTATGGATCATAAAGCAATTATACAGAGGATATCAACAATAAGACAACTTCTTAGGATATCAACTTCTTATTGGATATCATCCTAGGATAATTTTTTCTTGCATTCTTGTGGATCATAAAAAAGTTATACAAAGGATATCAACAATAAGACTAAAATGCTAGAGGATCATGAGGAGATAGCCACACAACACAATAGTTTACCCTGGGAAAAGCCACATGGAGGAAAACCCAATGACCTTTTCCTTACAGAAATTCTTAATTTCAAAACAAATACACTTATACATCTTAGTCGTGTACAAAGTCAAGCTGACCCAAAAAGATAGGCATGGTCAAACCTAGTCCAACCCTCCTAGTCAAGTCAAACAACTTCCCCTAGAAACTCGCTCTCATCTTCTTATCTAGGGAAAAAATTTGTCCTCCTTCTTCATCCATAGAACTCGATCTTGCAACTCTTATGGTACTTCTTATGATACATATTCGTCATGCACTTCTTCTAGTATAAATTTTTCATACACTTCTTCGTCTTCACAAAGATTCCTTCCTCATAGTTTTGACCTTTCCACAAGGTATCCTTTGTCCTTTAATACAGAATGTTATCCAGAGAATTGGTCCAGAAATTCGTCCACTATTTTGCCTCCTTCGCATGGCTCAATGAAATATATGATTTCTTTTTATGATTAGATCTGAAATGTGCTTGAAAAGGAGTCTTTCAAAACATGGTCGACTTGATAACTTGAAGGGGCCAACTTGACTAGGAGGAGTCCAACTTGGCTTCTTTTGGAGCCAAAAATTCAATTTTTCTCCTTCTTTTGAAAAGAACATGATTTACAATATTTTAAGGACAAAAATAACAATTATGAAGATCGACCATAGGTAAAAAAATTCAACACTCCCTCTTAACTAGGGAAGTATTCATAATGACTATCTAGATGTTCTCATGTTAACAAAATTCTCTAAGAAAAATCTATAACAAATCCAAGTACCATAATCGGGTCGACAATTGTGAAACATGATAAAAAAAAATTACCATAATCGAGTCAACAAGTGTGACACATGGTAAATCAGCCATAATTATGGTCGGTACCTCTCACACATGACACATCACTTACATCAATTAGTCACCATAATTATTGTCTATTTGACACATGATATACAAACTAGTCTTGGTTCACCATCATACTAGTCGGTACCTAACACATGGTGAATCCCCAAAGGCCACACTCTATCTGAGTATTTTTTGTTTGATGCTAATGATATTAATGTTGGAAGACCAAACTCTATCATATTAATTATAGGCCTCTAGGACCATTCTTCCTAATTCTAGTCAATCTACTTGACATAGGAAGAATGATTTTTCTCTATCGGACCATTATGCCTATTTTTGGTCAACGTACATGACATAAGAAGAATGTAAGCCCATGATGCTATCTCATCAACACTCCCTCCCAATGAGAGAGGCATTCTCAACAAGTCCAAGCTTTTCCTCAAAGTATATATACAAACTTCATACAAGGACAAAGGATTTTCCAACAATCTTCCATATTGTAGAGTAACATTGAGGCCATATTGCTTCCTTCTATACCATATCTTAGTACTAGATGTCATTGTGCTTCAACATATCATCATGGTCGCCACCTGCACAATCTTGCAAGCACCCTCTGAAGTCAAACTACTTCTCATTTTGCTAATCCAGCTGCAATATACTCAATTTTTGCAAACTGAGTGCGATAGATGATGGCTTCATAATCATCCAAGAAATTATAATGGAGCCAAAAACTAAAGCAATATCTTGATACACTTCTTTTTCCTTCAACATTCCCTACCCAATTTGAATTAGCAGTTGTACTTCACTTTTTGAAAGAATTCTCAAATCATAATTTTCTTTGTTATGATCAATTGTACCATGTTGGTACTCCAACCCATGTTGAGAAACATTCATTGGCTCATAAAATTGACCAACTTCCTTTCATTGGGTTCATCACCACAACTACTGTTACCACTAGTACAAAATGACTAATTACTAAAAAAACAACTAAAATTTGCATATAAACGATTATTTTTTGGTCAGTGACCAATAGTAGTTAATTTACAATATCTTATAACATGGCCAATTTTTAGTCGTTTTTAGCTTAGTCATTAATTCATTGTCTCAATTTTATTATCTGGTAGTATATTTAATCATAAAGTTGGTCATTAATTCAGTCATTAATTGAGTAATTAATTTCCACAATTAATGACCAAATATATAACAAAATATATTACTAAATGATCACCCGAGAAAACCAATTAATGACTAAAGAAATATGACCAAAATGTTGGTCATATTATAGGATATTGTAAATTAACTACTAATGCAAATTTTAGTCATTGTTTGAAACCAATTAATGGCCAAAGAAATATGACTAAATTTTGGTCGTGTTATAAAATACTATAAATACGCTACTAATAGTCGTATATATGGAAAATTTAGTCTTCATTTGTAATCACAAATTTATCATTTGCAGTAGTCATTTATCTTTTTGTGGTAGTTTCATATTTATTATATAAATGACTACTTTAGTAGTTTATAGTCATTTCATTTACTTTCATTAACAACCAGTACAAGCAACTAATTTAGTCATATATTCATTTTATTTGTGATCATCATTAATCAGCGTAAACTACTAATTTAGTAGTTTTAAATTAATTTTATGCATTCATTATTAATCAACATAAATTAATTAGTATGATTTTGCAAATAATTAAAAAAAATGTCATACAATGTACATGTTCATCTAATATGAAAACGCAAAGTTACAAATGTTAATTATAATACTAAATAATATCAAGTGCAACTATAAATAATTTCAACCACGAAAATTATATTATATAAAATGTCAAGTATTACAATATGAGTTTCCAACTTAATATTGGTTGGAGTAAAATTTACACATGAAATATTGTTTCATCACTTCAAAACATTATCATTGTGTTGTCAAGGCATTGCAGGTGAATTCACCAACTATGAGGACTTGACCATCAGTCTATGTGTGTGTCTTATGTGGGATATTGGCTCTACAAGTACCACTAGACCAATTCTCTTCTATCTCTCTTTAATTTTCATTTTGTCGCTCCAGTGTTATTGTTCTCCTCTTTCTTCAATTCCTGCTTCTTACCGTCAATATTGAGTTCCTTTTCTGAAAAATAAAGAAGATACAATGTAGAGTATAAGACATGAAAGACGATGAACACTGGAATATAAAATAAAGCAAACTATAAAGGATTTATATGATATATACCTTAACATCAGTAATATTGTCAATGTCATTTTCCCCATAAAAGCAAGAAACTCGAACAAGTTTTCTTCAATTGGGAAATAGTGGCCATTATGTGGCCAGATGACCTGTATAAACAAAGCAAATAAAACATCACCATAGAAAATAACACCTTAGTAAACTTAGTATTCAACCTTCAAGGAATGTTAGGCACAATCATGTAAACTAAGTTACATGCTAAAAATATCAAGTTGTAGATTACTTACACAGTGTGGGAGTGCAAACAAAACTCGTAGAAAAAGCCAAAGCTAAGTCTAGAATAAAATGAAATGAAGTAAAAAGAATACAATAATAGGATAACCTTGTATACATGTATATAACTGGATAATGTATAAGACTAAGTGAATAAGTCTAAGGCTGGAGGTTGATGATGTCAAGAATTCCCAAGTCTGATGAGCATTTCTTTAGATAAGAACTATTATTTGGGTCCATTGTGACATATGAGTAAGCCAACTAGTCTATATCAATTATTAATGTTTTGCTTATATTTGTGTATCACTACAATATAAGTGGATAGATGTCAAAGACAATTCCCTTCCCATTGTGTTCCTGACCTGTGGTACAATAAATTAGCTGTGATTTGGAGAAAATTTCCAACATTGAAAATATGTAGCAATCACCACTAGTAATCCCCCAAATATGATTATTTTGGAATGTAACTTTCAGATTCCAGTTGCTATATGATTCTTGAATGGAAAATCCACACCAAATTCCAACACCAAACTTCCAATTTGAGGCAACACCTGTGGCCATCCTCAATCACTAAAGCTCAAAATATCAGTGATCATTATAATGAAAAGATAAAATAAGAGTAGTTTTGATCTGTTTTTCAGATTTACATGCAAAACACCAATAGTTTTCCCATGTTTACCATACTTGTAATTTCCAAGAGATAACACATTGATTGATTTTTTACAACAAATTCTTGATTCAATACAAACAAGAATTTAACATATTACAATGATGCCACCAATGTTTGATCCTCAATTAGTTCAAACTAGTTAGCACAAAAACTTCAAGAAAGAGCAACAAGTAGAAATAACAAATCCATCAATTAATAATCAATCAAAAAAGGATAAGCTTTTTGCTAAAGCTTGATAAATAACTATAAATTATATTGATAATCCACTGCAACTAGTGGTCTTATTCAAAGAGAAATACTACTTGGAGAACTCATCTTCCAAAATATTTTCTCTATCCGTGAAGCTTTCTGCTATCCTCAAAACAAAATCTGAATTCAATATTTTAGGTTTCTGAAGCCTCCCAAAGGCCTTGCCAAATGAAGTTGTGAATTTCATTGATTTTCATAAAATGCTTCGTGTACTGAAAAAATATAGTTTGACCATGTGATAGATAATTCAAGAAAGTAAGAAATTGTGTACAATACTTCTTAGAAGGTTTCATGTTAAAAGGAAAACTTGCATATTTCGGATAGAAAAAGAATCTTAATAGAGATGGTCAATATTACAAAAGAGTAGAGTGGATATAAAACTGCAGGTAGAACTAACAAAATCCTAATTGTAATAAATTTGATTGAATATTATAAGTGAAACCAACTAGATACATACAAGTTTTCATTTTCAGCTTGCTTTCCCATGCCTTTATTGCACGTGGAAGCTAACTTGCATGCATCTCACAAGGTTGTTTTAGCAAGAGTATATGTTGCATTCTCATATTCCACATTTTTTTTCCCATGAACAATCACAACAGGTATTGGAGGAATTAGTTGCTACATCAGCTGAGTTGTCAACTTTCATTTTTTTGATTTATGTTTTCCTGCATGTGCATTATTTGAGATTTCCTTAGTGGATTTTTAGATAATAAAACAATAGGTCTTAAAATAAAACATCATCATGCAAAACAATGACTAATTATATGATGCAAACCCATATTTCTTTATTATTGGAAGAAAACCAATCAACTATGCTCAACTGACATCATTAAAGTTATGTAAAACCAACCTGGTGGACATTTGAAGTTATTCTACATGAATGTGTTCCTTTGTGTGGACAAATTTCTCTTTGTGTGTGACAAGGGATATTAACGTTTCTGAGAGTGATGACTTATACTTACCATCAGTTTTTACCGTTTCCAATTGATTTTTTAGGACCTTGACAGATAATCCTTTTTTATGCATCTCAATTGTGTATGATCTCATTGCCCCTAACATGTGTGACCTATGCATGAGGCTACTGGTACAAATAATATAACACATACCCAACAATCCTAAGGGTATTAATGATTATATATGTCTATGGATCAATGCTATATATTATAGGAGCAGTTGGTTGTTGCCTAGAGATCTTTGGGAAGGCCTTAAGAGAATGAAGCTAGAACTGGTCAATGTTCTAAAATTGAACCCACTAATTTAATTTTTTTTCTTTACAAGGAGCCATGATGAATGTTCTTAACCCTTATTTTTATTATGTAATAATGTGTGAATTTGGATTAGTAATGCTTCTTAATGGAGATAGTTACTGGTGATATTTTCCAACATTCAACACATTCCCTCTATTCATTATATTTATATTTTTCTTCTTTTATTCCATTGTGTATGCTCCCATCCGCAGCTATAATACAAAACTAAAATATTTCCATGAATTCATTCTCCTATAAATTTGTATGCTCTAGGCCCAAGGTGATTAATATGATATTGTTTGCAAGAAACGTGAACAATATATTGCAATAAACAAGCACAAATGTGGTCATAATGTAGCAAGCCAACCAAAAGTAGAAATAAGAAAAATGTCAAACATGGTTGAGAGATATGGAGATGAATATATCAAAAAGTGGTATTTATTTGTATCATAATTCAATTCACCCTGCCTAGATCTATCTTAACCATAGACCTGTCAAGCACCAACATAGACAAAATCCTTTGAAGTGCGAACCTTTGCTTAAGTTTTTTCACTCTAAAAAATGTTTGCATCTTGAATCTCAACACATGATAGATACATAGTTAATATGAATCTACAATGGTTTATATTTTATTGATAATACATCAACTTTATATATTTATGGTTTTTGGCATACTAAAGATGAAGATTATAGAATACACCTCTCGATGCAATGTCAAATGTCAATATATTTAGTTGAAAAACTATAAAGAGAGGATATTCTCTAATGGTTTTATTACAATTCTAATATCATAGAAACTAGAGAAATAAAGAGCAGAAAAGAAACTAAAGACAGACAAATCAATTAAGAAAGTTTTTAGTAGGAGAAGTTGTTGATATCTTAAGCCATGTTTGCTCTAGCCCAACCATAAGACAAACAAGTGACTCAAAGGGATTTTAGAGACAATAGTCCTAAAATAGTTTAGGACCGATTCAAGAAAACTAAAGACGAGCAAGCAAAAGAGTTTAATTCATGTCAAAACACAAAAAAAAAAGAATATAAAGTGGCATTAATTAGCCAATCGCATGTGCATCCCTTGTTCTTCAAATATTATAACCAATGTAATATCCCATCCATGAATTCACATTACCAAAAAAAATCATGCATTTGAGTAGGCATTTTCACACCTCTGGTCTACAATGTCTTTCCTACCATTACATGCACCAAATTTCTATGATAGGGTCATTCATAAACCCTCTTTGCTTGGCAATGAAGTATTAGTTACATGTTCAGGTCAATAGGTAATTAATTTTTCAACCAAGATTCCATTTTGAATGTGCTTTGCCCCACCCTAATGGCACAAATTTGAAAGGGATGGCACTAGGTAAAAGTCCTAGGTGCAAGCTCTTGGTGGAATCAGCCGAAATAGCTTCTCATGGCTCCCCCATTGATCCAGTAAAATTCATTCATTTTTCGTAAAATAGTACATCACTGGCAGAAAAATTCAGTTTTAGGGTGTATTTTCAATTTTGATTAGTGGTAGACAATATTATTTTGTCTCCAAGTAAAAAATGCAATAACTAGTTACAACACATAAACATCATAATTCAAATGTGACATATCTCCTACCATATACAAACTTTTACATGAAATAGGACACTCACCTATTTTATTATAGACAACGAATATGCACCTAGCACTACAACATTTGATGAGTGTACATGTAGGGATATACACCATGAGATGTTCAAAACCACCGCATCCAATTGTGTTATCCCAATGTATACCCTCATAAATGATACAATGTTGTGTTTATTAATTGTTATTAATTGTATCAACATATCTGTCATGATTGCCCAATGTTAATCACTATTATGTTAAGCTAAATATCAGAATGCAACCTTCATTAATATGCACTTCAATATATCAATTTACAAAGTATCATCCAATATACATTACAAGGAGATAATGTCATTAATCATATATCAAAATCCGCATGGAAATATATGTCACTTAAATTTTTATTTTAAGTTAGCTTGCAATTAAAATGATATCACAAAGACAATAGGGAAGCACAAAATACACAAGTACCTCTAAGCAATGTTAGTGCCCAAATGGGATAATATATTACTACTATAGAAAAAAATAAAAGTTTTGCCTTAAGATGATGAGAAGACCAAGGCATATCTCTCATGTAATTGATTGTAGGGTAAGGGAAAATATGTCATGAAGGTCTTCCTATGCTAAATACTATTGTGCTACGCTAAATATCAGAACACCATCTTCACTAATGTGTGTTTTTAACAGAGAAATTTGCAATGTATCATTCAATATGCATTACAAGGAGATAGTGGCATTCATGCTAAACAAAATCCTCAAAAAAGGATATGCCATATTAATTTTAATTTAAAAAACTTGTTGTGAAGAAGACATCATAAACTCAACAAAACCCTCAAAAAAAAATATATGACTTTACTTTTAATTAATTTTCTTACAAACACCACAAATACAAGAAGGAACCACAAAGTGAACAAGCACCCCTAAGCAATTTTAGTGCCTAAACAAAGAAATACACATTGCAATTTGAGTAGTAAAGATTAAAATACATACCTGACAAAGCTAATGTGAACACCAAGACTATGATGAGATGAAGAACAATCCAGGCAAATGAAAATCCCATAAGTGACCAATGCCCATGTGGGATTCCTAGTATTACAGTCAAAGCACATTTGCCATGAATAAAAATCACATCAGATCATATAATATCTACATGAAATCATAAATACCTATATAGATTTGGTTTCAAATTACCCAAAACACATTAAATTTTGTTGTGGACGATAAAATACAATGCACTCACAATGAAATGTTTTTTCTCTAGCGAAAATATTTTGTTCCCACTAAAGAAATAAATTAGCCATAAAGAATTTGAAGAGAAAAAGCATCAGGAAATATGAATAGAACCTTGTTTTCGGGTTTGACCCAGAGCTTTCTGAATACAACATTCTTGTCCATAAAACCCTTGGTAGTCATTGGTGAATGATGAAGGTAATGATAAAGCAATTCCTAGAGTGCTCAAAGCGCAAAGATTGGAGTACTATGTCTTCAAGAAAAGCAATGTCTTCTTCATGCGAGTCCTCCTCAAGTATTGTTTGACTCTTCTATAATGATTTGTATATTTTTGGTAGCTAAAAATGTAATGTGGTTTTTCAAATTATTCAAAGTTTTACGTATAATGAATAATATACCCTTCCTATGGTACTTTCATAATACTTTGTAAATCTAGGTTATAGTTATAGATTTTCAAAAATTTAGGTAACATAGGGTTTTAGAATTTCCCCCATAAAAATATAATTCAAACAATTTTATTGGGAATTTTTTTTTTGCAAGATCCAGGCCAATTTTGGGCCATCCCCGCAAGTTTTTGGCCATCCTAACTGTGGCCTTGGTAGACGATGCCATTTTTATTGGCAAACTAATTTAAATTGTTATGTGGTTTATATTCAAATTTGATGGCTATGGTTGGATAGTCAATTCCCCCTGCGTTAAATTTTTTCGTTGGTTTCCCTTTGAAGTCATCATTCCAAAGAGGTTCCATTACATAATTTGGACTTGTCTATGGAGCTCCCATTAGAAAGTTGGGACTAATTACTAAAGAAGTTAGAGATTAAATTTGATGGTAATTGTTTAATGTATTATTTTTTTAATAATGGAAATGCCCAATATAGAGTACATGTGTAGGTGTAATGTAAGTATGTAAACAATTTTAAATATCAACTTAATTAAAAAATAGAAAAAAATTAAAAGTGATATTTAAATGTTGGGTTAATTAATAATAAAAATCTACAAAAATAAAAATCAATTTGTTATAGTTTGATTTTGTTATTAACTTGTGAATAGGATTTTTTACAATACCATGAGCCAATACCATGGCTTATCAATACCACGTGCCGAAAAACCATAACTTATTTCAAAACCAAAATATATTATAATAATATCACAATATTATTAACCATGGATATTCACCCCCACATTACCATGGATATCATTAACCTGTAAAAACATACCATGGGCCAATACCATGGCTATCAATACCACATACCAAAAAAAACATAACTTATTTCACAATCAAAATATTTTAAAACAATATGAAAATATTATTAACCATGGATATTCACCCCCACTTTACCATGGATATTATTAACTTGTAAATAGGCTTTGTTACAATACGATGAGCCAATGCCATTGTTTATCAATACCACATGCCCAAAAAACATAACTTATTTCACAATCAAAATATTTTATAACAATATGACAAGATTATATATATGGACATTCACCCTCACTTTTCCATTGATATTATGAACTTGTGAATAGGCTTTGTTATAATAACACGGGGCTAATACCAAGGCTTATCAATACCACATGCCAAAAAATCATAAATTATTTCACAATCAAAATATATT
The DNA here is from genome assembly GCA_031772625.1 of Pinus tabuliformis. Lineage (NCBI taxonomy): Eukaryota > Viridiplantae > Streptophyta > Pinopsida > Pinales > Pinaceae > Pinus > Pinus tabuliformis. The sequence goes on along the minus strand of CM062807.1, from coordinate 765,692,492 downwards.
TTAATAATATGACAAGATTTTTAACCATGGATATTCACCCCAATTTACCGTGGATATTATTAACTTGTAAATAGACTTTGTTACAATACGGTGGGCCAATACCATGGCTTGTCAATACCACATGCCCAAAAACCATAACATATTTCACAATAAAAATAATTTATTTTAATTTAATTTTATAACATTTTTTAAATTCAAGCTAAAAGGAAAAAGATTATAATTACTTTTTGAGATATATCTAAACTCTTTATCCTCACCACTACTAAAAATATTCCCATAGAAATTAAATTAAGGTTTTAATAAAATTAAAAATGAGAATACTTTTATATTTAAAGATGTGAAATTTATATAATATAAATAGTGTTAGTAAGCACCAACATAGATCACTGAGCTCCCAAGGGATGACAAAAAGAAAAGTGAAGGGGAGAGAGGGCGGAGGGGAAGAGGGTGGGTAGGTAGATAGTGGCAAATTTGGAAGGTAGAAAGAGAGAGATAGCGACAAATCTGGAGGGAAGAGAGAGAGCAAGAGAGAGGGAGAGAGGAGAGGAGGGAAGAGAGAGATAGGGAGAGAAGGGGAAACGATAAAGAGGGAGACACATAGATGGAGAGGAGAGAGAGAAGGGAAGAGAAAGGGATATAGTGATAGAATTGGATAGAGAGAGAGAGACAGAGAATTTTGGAAGGAAGAGAGAGAGAGAGAGAAAGAGAGATGGGGGGGATAGATAGAGGGAGGTGGGAGAGAAATGGGGAGAGAGGAATCAAGAGAGAGAAGGAGAGAGAGAGGGAAGGAAGAAGAAATACATAAGGGGAGAAAGGTGGAGAGAGAGGAGAGTGGGAGGGAAGAGAGAGAGAGAGATAGAGAGAGAGGAAGAGGGAGTGGGAGAGAGAGATATAGATATGGAGAGAGAGTGTGCATGTTTGGGGGTGAAATAGAGAGAGTGAATAAGAAAGAGACACATAAATACAAAAATAGATATTATATAGTATTATATAACCTGCCTAGATCCATCTTAACCCCGAATCTATCAAGCACTGAGAGGGATAAAATGTCTCGAGGTGCACACCTTTCCTCAAATTTTTCACTAAAAAAAGATGTTTCCACCTCGAGAGATTGGATCCCTTTCGGCGCTTGATAGATCTGAGGTTAAGATGGATCTAGGCTAGTTATATATATTTGAATTTTTTATGAGGAAAATCATACTTGGATATTTTGTATAATTTTAGCATAATTACATGTATTTGATGTATGGTTTTGTATAAATTATAAATATATATTTTTCATGAAATTTATTTTTACACATAAATACCAAATCATGGAGTGTTTAACATAGGGTTTAAGGGGTTGCACAATGTTCTTGTTGGATTCAAGGTAATTCCTTGAAACCTCAACAACCTTTCATACAATGCAGACAACATTGTGCCTACCAAGTTTCAAACCCCATATTCACATTCAACAAGTTGTATGCACACCTAGGGGTTCACATGCCTATTAAGAGGAATCCCAACCATCACAAAGTTATCATGGAAGCCCAACATTGACATATGATACCAAGAAGACAAATAATGATCATCATTGCTATGAAACCAAACCATCTTTAACAACTAAGAAAATATTATTGTAGTTGCATGTATTCCTATGTAAATTAGACATAATTTACATAGGAATACATGCAACTACAATAATATTTTCTTGGTGGGAAATGCCATAAAAAAAATTCCAATAATAAAAAGACATCATTTTTGTATTAATATTAATGCAAAGATGTAATTTACATCATCTAACATATACTAAATTTGTTTTACCTAAATGACATGATATTGTAATATGTTCAATATCTAATGTTTAGGCAACATCAAAATCCCCATAGGATTAAAAATAATTTCATAAGAGTCTAGTACTACTATGTTCATAATGTATGTTCAAACTAGATAAATAACATGGTATCCAAACAAAAAATTAATATCCTAATTTCAATGGATATGACCCTGATAATAAAAAATGTAGATATGCATGAAAAGTTAAGTCTTCAACTAAAGGAAATGTGTCCTCTACTAATTACTCAACACTTCTCCTTGTAGGTATTCTTCATAATGTATTTGACCCAACTATAAGCCCACTCCCATTTTGGATAATCTATCAATATTTTAATGTAATTCCCTGTGAATGTGATCAAAGGGTATAACCCTGAAGGTTCTAATCAGCTCCATAACTCTAATAGTCCATTGATGCAGTAAATAAGTGTTTAAGGAAGTATAACCTTTCAACCAATCTATAACAACTTTTGAATCCCCTATCACTTGTAAGTTTAGATTGCTGAAGTGACATAATTAAAATGACTAACATAAACAATTGATTTGTACTATTGTATTACTTGTTAAGTAGTCATATTTATGTTACTAGACTAAATTAGTCATTCACGTTAGTCATTTTTAGTTGTATTACTTATTAGCTAGTCGTATATTTTAACCTGAGACTAAATTAGTCATTTATGCTAGTCATTTTTAGTTAATCACTTAATATTTCTCATTTTTGGTAGTATTTCACTTGGAAAAGCTACGGTGACTAACTTTTTCAGTCACCTAGTCACTAATTTCATCATTTTCTACTAGTGCACCCTAACTGGGTGCTCCCTCTCACACTAAAACATATCCTGTTATGGTAATTTTGGTTGCTTCCCTTGCCACTATTGTCTTCCCGCATATAAACTATCTAGTCCATCATCTCAAACTTAGAGTTGAACTTCCTTTGAAGCTAAACAAGACTCTTTGATTTTTCCCTATGTTACAGAAGCAATTATTTCTACCATAGTTTCTTCCTCTAACACATGAGTCTTTCTGTTTTCATCACAAAATAATCATATAGGATCATCCATGATCCATCATTCCAAGAGTATCAAGTCTGAGGAGCCTTTACAAAACCTTCTTATGCTTTACAAGTACAAGAATTCTTCAAGTCCCTCACAGGCTTGAGGTAGCTCTTATGTACACTTCTTCTTTCTCAAGGACAATCATTCCTAAATTCATCTAATGTCATTTTAAACAGAAATAATGAAGATAATAAAATTTTAAAAGAAGTGTACCCGACGTCATAGCATGGGGGCTTCAATCAATGGACCTCTAACATAGCATGTGCATCCTTGGCATACTGAACAATACCCTTAATTTGACTACATATTGGAAAATACCTCTAAAAATCACTTTATTTAACCCCTTACCAATACGAACCCAATACACCTTCCCAATTTAAAAAGCCCCTACTTTCACTAGATATTGTAAGTATCCATTTTTTCATTAACATTTTTTATACCCCTTTATATTTATATCCCTTTATTTTCATTAATAATGGTAAGAATATTATGCACCTAGAAATAATAACCTAAATACTAGGTAGTTGAAAACTTGAAAGTTTCAATAAAAAAGAGGCAGATATAAGTTGGTTGATTTACAAATACATATTGTGGAAAATCTGAATGGAAAATAACTATATTTGAACTCTCAATCACATCTATCTTCTATTGAACACTAAAAGGATACACTATAACATTTCAAAACAAAACCTCGATAACCAACACAATGACACACTTGTCTTCTCACTTATAGAATAGGAAGAGGAGAGAAAGTACAATGAAAATGGACACATGATCCTATCTAGTTGAACTTTGTCAAATCATAGCCCTAATTTGATCACCTAGTCCACCATAGTTGCATGCTAAGAGTGACAAGTAAGTGTGTCTCCATCAAAGGATGAACTGGATCATGCAACCTTGCATCCCTTCCTTGAGATATGTGTCTTCTACCTAAGATGAAAAATTCTCATGCATGAGTATTCTAATTGACTAAGTATCTACACCCTCTTAGTAATAATAGATCATGCATCCTAAAAATAACAAAGAAAATCTCTATTAATAGAAAAACATTATCCAAAACTAAAATTGCTAAATTTGAAACAACATCTAAATTGTAATTAACTGAAGGTGTGACATGCATACACCCTCTTCCAAACAATAGTCTATTTCACTACCTCTTGTGGAATGCATGTTCCCTCTACCAAGAAATAGTTGATATCATTGTCTCCTTCACTTTCATTCAACCTGTTCCTCACTAATTTAAGGAAAGGATGAAGGTGCCATATCTATTGTCTTCTCTACTGCCACATCATTGGAAGGATCAGTCACTGAGCAACTGGTAAAAAATATTGACACGGACATTAAACATATATCATAGACGTATTAGTAATGTGATGCATGTATGTTATAGAGAAAGGTTGCTTAGGAGAAGAAGCGGAAGTAAGAAGTGCTAGTGGAAGCAGGAGCAAGGAGTGACATTTTCAAAAGCTCCCAGGTTGGGAGAGATTTTGAGAGTAAATTTTATATAATATATATTTATATATATTGATGCATATATGTCAACAAAAGCATGTAGAATGATGAATTTGTGATAAAAACATAAAAACATGGATTAAACCATATAACATCATTCATCTAGTAGTTATAATATTCATCAACGACATGTCCACAAATTACAAGTTCTCATTTATATAGCATGTAAGGGTGCACATAACCAAAATAACATCGAGTGCAATCCATCTTTCAACTGAAAATACACCAACAACTAGGCTCTAGATGGCCTCTAACATCCAAAAAAAACATGCTACAAAAAATACCTACATATCATCAAAATCATTGCCTATCTTGGGATCTTTGTCATTAATATCACCCTCTAAGCATTAACATAAGATAGAAAAAATGTAGCATGTCAAGTCAAGATTTTGTTTGAGTGATGGATACATTTTTAGTTGGGTCATGATAAAGGAGTTTGACAACCATTGTCACTAACATCAAGGTACATAGAGGGCTTGGTTCTATTGATTAAATATGAGTTCCATACCCTAGTACATGACAAAATCCAATGTAAACATTCCAATCCCCGCAATATTGAAATCCTGAAAAAATAACAAGCCTGTTGGATTTTGAGTGAGATCTAAAATTCTACTTTCTCCATATGAAATCTAGTGAGGTTGGAAACACTCTCAAATATCCTGAGTCATTTCATGGTAATGTTAAAAATTTAAGTAGAAAATGAAAGATAAAGGGATAAAGGATAATGTCACATTACCATGAATTGCATGTCAATACTAGGGCCATAGGTTTGAATATTAGGCTATTATGGACCTAATATTACCATAGTTTTTTATTTCTCCCTCCCACAGTACTCTTGAACCTCTATTTTCCTAGCCAGCTTATTTTTTGCCTCTGTGTGGTCAATATATTGTATAAACAATACCTTATAATACACATATTGTTATACAACATATAAAAACCCTTTACCCCCCTATTATATGCTCAATATATTATTTCATTTTTTTTCTCATCTTTTATGCCCTAATATGAACGCACATGATATGGTATTTCTTTGTCAATGAATCCCATGTGCCCCATAGTCTTCTCCCTCTTATTGGGATAATCCTTTCCTTTAAACATTTTTTCAAGTTTCCATGTATTTCATACTCTACCTTAGAAATCACCACTAACTTCCTTTCGGCATAGATCAAGGCATACTTCAATATTGTTGATTTATTTGCTCCCTATGAGTCTAGATTTCATCTAGTACAATAGCTCTCAACACAAGTCCTTTTTTCAGAAGCTTTGCTTTGTTCTTCCATTCTTTTCATATACTTCGAGAGCCTTTGAATTCTTTATTATGTACCTGCAATCCTCACTTGAAGGCCATGGAAGAAAAATTACAACCAAGTAAAGGATTCAAAGACAAGAGACTAACCACTATTAAAAATAACAACAATAGTAGTGATTAAAGAAGAAAGATATAAAATACTTATCTTTTGAGGATTATACAGAAATGTCAGCTCCCTCTTGATCTTTAATCTACTTGCATCCATTATGAAAATCAATCTCATTCTCATCATTAATATGATACGATTCCTCCCTTACATGAGTTAGGGTTTGTTATTTCAGCGGAATCGTTGGTCTAAATCCAATCCTAGGGTTTTGTCCATAAATCCTAGGGCTTTCTTATCCAAGCCTAGTTGCTTATTAGGTTTTACATACCCTAGATATTCAATTGTTTAAAAAACCTTAGAATCACAATGTCCTTGATTAATCAATCAAGGATGTATAATTATGGTCCTTGGTCACTCCAAACCAAGAAACACTACTCTCTCAAGATCATTTTAAATGTAGCAACAATTTTTAAAGACGTGGTCTTTCTTTTCAATGTGAAAGAGCATTATATTCAGCACCCAAACATAATAGTATATGCAATATCAACAACAATTTCAGTCAAACACTTCAGGACAATATGTCTTCATTTATAATATTAGGTCTACAAATTTCCTTATTAAGAGAGCCTTTAATTTCTTATATTGAAGAGAGACTTGGCCTCTTCTCAATGAACTTTCTTCATAAATGTACGTTTTCTTCAAATGCATATTAGTGATATTTTTCCTTATTGCCTTAATGTGAAAGATATTATAGCATGTGTCTTATCATTAGCACATGCAATGCATATTTCTAGGACTTCAACAGTGCAATGTGTTAATGCTTGTGTAGTTACCTAGATTTTCTTCAAGCCTTATCAAACTTATCTTGTATCTCATGTAATACACTTATAAAACATATCACTATAGATATAGCATCCCAGACTTACATCTCTAGTTTATACATACTTGTCTTTAAAGGATTCTTTCAACATCCATTTCATATGATTTCCATAGCATTGACATAGTCCTTTGATTTATTTTTCACAAACCTTTCGTTCAAGCATTGAATTGCAGAATAGTAGCTTTTTTTACCTCTAGCTTCCCAATCCTCATACTTTTATTTGTGCTTAAAACAAAAACTATTTCTATTTTGTTCCTATGATAATTCTTCAAGGAGGAATGGACATGATATCCATGAGTCACATTCACGCTTGTCATATTAATTCCTTCTTTAGTGCATTCCAAAATTCTAGGATCAAAAGACGATCAAAGTGACATCAACTCGTCTTTTCAAGGAACTTGGCTTCTTTAATTTTGACAAGGGAATCAAACTTTCAAAAATCATTGAAACAATTATTTATTTCTCTTTAAGAGATCACATAAGGATTTCGTGTGTTATGGATAAAATCCTTTTATTTCTTGTTGGCTTTGGCACTTCTTGTTTAGTAAGAATTTCTCGAAGATATGCATACAATTTAATAAGGATTGAATACCATTGTAAATTGCATCATAATCTCTTTCACAAAGTATTTTTACAAGATATGATTCCAAGAGATGTCCAAAAGAGATTGCAAAAGGTCCTATAATTTATGTGACATAGAGGATAAATAAATCAACCTTTTCACAAATCAACTCAACGTTGATGGTAAGAATCCTTTCCTTGAGTAATATCTTGGTTGTTCACAGAAAAAGGTATTCCTCGTTTTGTTACACCTAGGCTTGAGGTATTTTTCAGGCTTCTGTAACATATTTTGAGGTTCAATCTGTAGATTTTATTAGGTTTTCTAAGATCATGTATGAGGCTTCTTGGCATACTGAGACAGACTCTGAGATATCTCAATCCTTAGGTCTAGTTGGACTAAGGTCTATAGGGATTCAAATCAAACACACTGAGGTTCATATTGGCTTCTTCCAAGACCTAAATCCTTTCGAAGTACCTTCAAAATCAGGGCTTCGATATTCTATGCAATAATGAGTCATGGTTGGTTTTCAGCAATGAAATTTTGACCTTAAACTAGGGCTTTGGCCCTTTTTACAACTTAGATTGAGATTGGTATAAACAATTTCACTTATCAATGTTGTTTTTGTCATTAGGGGAGTTTTGAGGTCTAAAATGGGCCTCCTAAGGAAATTATAAAATAATAGTGAAAATAATAAAAAAAATATTAGATTGCATCATCAAATTTTAAAGGGAAAAAAGAAAAAAAAGAAAACAATCAACTCGTATTTTCAACTTATCTCCCTATGGGTTTACTTAAATTTCGAGTGAAAACACTCGTTGGATGTAAAATGGTATTCCTCATCCAAAGAGTACCCATGTTTCATACTTTCGATGGACCTTGCTACATGAAATATGAAAAATGCATTAAAAATGTGATGGCAATCACAATTTTTCATGTATTTCTCGTTTTTCGTGTAGCAGGGTCCATCAAAAGTATGAAATATGGGTACTCCTTGGATGAGGAATTAAAGATTTCATCCAATGAGTGTTCCCACTCTAAATTTGAGTAAAACCTTAGGGAGAGAAGTTGAAAATATTAGTTGAAAAAGTAGTTTTATTATTTTATTATTTTTTAATCATTTTACTTTTTTACTCCAAAAATCATGAATCATCCCCCATGGTTGACATCATCATCTTGAATCCTATTGGTTCTTATAAAGTTTATTTTGGTTCTAAACTTTTCTTAGGGGGGCCATTTTAGACCTCAAAATTCCCCTAATGCCACTTCTTGTTCCTTCTCACGGTTTGGACAAACATTTGTTAGGGCATTGATTTCACATCACTTTGATGCCGTTTCTTCCTAAACTCAACCTAGTCATAAATGAAATATTTATTATTGATTTGGTAGAATAAGATGTAAAATTTCTTCAAAAAATATGATAGATCTTGGCCTTCTTTTCAAATGTGTTGACCTTGAATTAGGGATAGTGACAGAAAAAGCCCTAGAATTTCCTGAGACAAGGATTATTCATTCTCCAATGTTGCTCCTTCACCATAGCTCTAATACCATGTTGATTTTAGGTCATCCTCTAAACTAATAACAAATTCTTATGATATTTTCCTAGGTTAATATTTTATTTCATTCTTATTGATCATAAAGTAGTTATACAGAGGATATAAACAATAAGACAAAAAATGCTAGAGGATCATAAAGAGACAACCACACAAGAACACAAGAGTTTACCCTGGGAAAACCCACATGGGAGAAAAACCCAACAACCTTTTCCTTGGAGAAATTTTTAATTTCAATAGAAATGCACTTAGACATCTTAGTCTTGTACAAGGTCAAACTGACCCAATAAAATAGACATGGTCAAACTTGGTCCAACCCTCCTAGTCAAGTCAAACAACTTCCCCAAGAAGCTTACTCTAGTATAATCAGCTAGGGCATAATTTCGTCCCCTTTCTTTATCCACAGAAATCATTCTTGCAACTCTTGTGGTACTTCTTCTGGTACATATTTGTCCTACACTTTTTTTGGTATAAATTAATCTTGCACTTATTCATCTTCAGAAAGTTTCCTTCCTCACAGTTTTGACATTTCCACAGAGTATCCTCAGCCCTTCAATACAAAATGTTATCCCAAAGAATTGGTCTAGAAATTTGTCCAATATTCTTCCTCCTCTACATGGCTCAATAGAAGATATGATTCCTTCTTGTGATCAGATCTAAATTATGCTTATGAAGAGGTAGAATTCCTCACATATATAGAGATCCAATAGGTTGAATGGGTGCATTTCATGACAAAGTTGACTTGATCACTTCAAGGGCTGACTTGACTAAGAGGAGGCCGACTTGGCTTCTTTTGGAGCCAAAAGTTATAATTTTAAGATTTCAAATTTTCTTCTTATGAAAAGAGAATGAAGAACATGATTTATAATATTTTAAGGATGAAAATAACAATTATGAAGACCGATCATAGTTACAAAATTCAACAAAAAGAAACATAATAACATATGTTGAAAATAGCAATAAGAAATGTTGAAAATAGCATCAATAAAGATACTTATTTAATTTTGTCTTCAAATTAAATTGGGAATAAAGTAACTCCACATCTTATGACAACTTGTAATATTTAACTAAGTTAGGTAGTTGGCTCAGTTAATTCGAGTTAAGGGTATAACTAGAGTTATGTAGAGTGTCTCCTACAATTAGGAGCACTAGTTGAGTTTATTTTGAGTTGTAATTATTTAATTCAGTCTAACTCAATTAAAGTCAGTTAAACTAGCTCCAACTAATGGAGGAATTAGTGGGAGGTATAGCAGTAGGGTGTAACATGTCAAACAATGGGGTGTTTTCTAAAGTGCGATGTGGTGTTGCTTGCAATGATCAACCAGTAAAATGAAGATTCACTTATAATTAACTCATGCATGTCAGATAAAAAAAAGACCCAGTTGAGATTGGAGTTCGGGGACAGTGTACTATTAGTTGTAAAATCATCTAAATTAAATAGATGGTGCATGTAATCATAAGAAGGCTTAAAATAAATCATTCCTTTATTAGAAAACTCACTAATTTTAACCATTAAAATTGCCTTTAAAAGGAGTACTGAAGGCACATGTTTAATCATGGTTTTGTTGAGCACGAGTTGGTGAGCCCAAGCAATAGGAAGAACAAGTTTGTGTGTGGAGCTTGTGAGAGCAAGGAAGCTAGGAATTTGGCTAAGTATTGGCCAAAGGTAGTCAGTCAGGCAGAGGATAGAAAATACTTATGCAATTTGAGCTTAAGGTTGAGTAGAGCATATTGTATTCATCCAAGACATGTCTAGGAAGCAGTGAGATAGATAGAGATAGTGCAAAGGTTTCTCGGGCTTGAGAAAAGAATTGTAATCTTCTCATATTTTATGACTAATCCAATATACAAGTATCAACGATTTTTATTTGTGGCTTTCCTCATAAAATCATTGTGTTATGTGTGATTGAATTCTTTCTCTTATATGCTTCATGATTTCATCGATCGTTTATTGTTTTCGCTGATTAGTAGAGTAGATTCAAGTCTATTGTTTTAGCATATTACAATTAGAAGTTTGAATCTGCAATGAATTTCTACATGGTATCAGAGCAAGAGTCATTATCATAGTAGGATTCACATTAGATTATGAATTTCAAATTACAGATTGATGGAGCTCTAGTTTAGGGCAGATACAGAAGACCCTATGTGCATACTTCTTAATGGAGCTAGAAGGCTACTAATGGGCAGATCAACGAGCCAATGTTTAGTGACACAAAAAGGAGTTGTGATAATTTATATTGGTAGATTGAGGAGTAGCGAGATTTCCCGTAGGGATATCAAAACTCATAAGGAGTCTAGTTTCAAAGGGAGCAACCCTATGGAAGCCAGTACTTCAGGATATGGGGAGATCAGAATAATTATTGCAGTACTTACAAAAGAAGTACAGAAGTAGCAATAGTATGAGTAGATCATAGTTAGATTTGTATGCAGTTATACCTCCTGGTGTGAGGTGGGGTGATTTGAAGCAATAGTCCCAAGAGTTGTAGGAATTTGGGTAGGGCCCACTGAGGTGTTTTTGTCTCATGGATCATTACCTTGCTATGGGGGGGCACTATATTCAGTAGTAGGAGGATCAGTGTCAGTCAGATACTGAGGATTGAAGAGAAATGTTTACAATAGAGCAAGAGGCTCAATAGCAGAGTCGGCATCACATAGTTTTTCCCAATAGGCAAATGCAGACACAATTGATTCAGTTTCTTTCGTTGGATGCTTTTTTTAAGTTGTTGATGTTGCAGCAGCAACAACAATAGTGACAAGATTTGCATTTAAAACATTCAAAAGGTACTGGATTGGGATATATGTGAATCCCTTTCTTGTTGAGAGGGAATGTTGAAAATAGAAACAAGAAATGTTGAAAATAACATCAAGAAAGATCCTGATTTAATTGTCCTTGAATTAAATTGGGAATAAATTGTAACTCCACATCTAATGACAAATTGTAATAGTTAAATAAGTTATTTTGACTTAGTTGGCTCAATTGATTCGATATAAGGGTCTAACTAGAGTTATATAGAGTCTCTCCTAAAATTAGGAGCACTAGTTGAGTTTATTTTGAGTTGTAATCATTTAATTCAATCTAATTTAGTTAAATTCAGTTAAACTAGTTCCAAGTGATGGAGGAATTAATAGGAGGTCCACTAGTGGGGTGTAACCTGTTGAACAATGGGGTGTTTCCTGAAGTCTAGTGTGGTTCTTCCTGTAGTGATCAACCAGTAAATTCAAATTCACTCATAACTAACTCATGCATGTCAGATCAGAAAAAGACCCAGTTGAGACTAAAGTTCATGGACAGTGTACTATCAGTTGTAAAATCATCTAAATTAAACAGATGGTGCATGCAGTCAGAAGAGGGCCTAAAATAAATCATTCCTTAATTATAAAACTCACTAATTTTAACCATTCAAATTTCCTTTAAAAGGAGGAATGAAGGCACAAGTTTAATCATTGTTTTGGTTCGCACGAGTTGGTGAGACCAAGCAATAGGAAGCACAAGTTTGTGCATGGAGCTTGTGAGAGCAAGGAAGTAGGAGATTGGAAGGCTAGTAATTTGGCTAAGTATTGGCCAAAGGAAGTCAGTCAGGCAAAGGATAGAAAATAATTGTGCAGATTGAGCAGAGCATATTGTATTCATCCAAGGCTTGTCTAGGTAGCAGTGAGATAGATAGAGATACTGTAGAGGTTGCTCAGGCTTGAGAAAATCATTGTAATCTTGTCATATTTTTTGACTAATGAAATATACATATAGTACGGGTTTTTAATTGTGTCTTTCCCCATAAAATCATTATGTTATGTGCGATTGAATTATTTCTCTTATATGCTTCATGATTTCTTCAATCGTTTATTGTTTCTGTTGATTAGTAGAGTAGATCCAAGTCTATGGTTTTATCATATTACAATTAGCAACTTGAATCTACAAGGAATTTATACAACATAGACATAATAAAACTAAAAAGAAGGTTCAAAGTTCTAGACTACAACTTGTATGGTTACTTTAGTATCCTCAGATGTTCTCCCAGTCGAGGGGGGAATGTCAAGATGTTGTTCAATTTCCTGCATCCTTTGATCTAAGTCCCTCATATGCCAATGTAAATGCTCTAGGGAATGGAGAAAACCTATGTGATGATCATGTCGATCTAAGAGAGAGCACCCTAGTAGAAAATTTCTCCACCAATAGAGATCAACAATTTATATGTATTGATTGAAATGGCCTCTCAAATTCCCTATGTCTGGTATCCAATCTACCCATTGAGCAAGAACCTTTGTATCTGAGAGGGGAATTCATTGAGATGAAGTTTCCCCCTCAACACATGTGAGTTATTCCTGAATATGTCTCGACATGAGGCCACGATAACGCGAAGTAAATTACTCCAACCAATGGTGCATGCATTTACTTCCCCTGTGGGCCTTCTCTTGGCAGTATCCATCACTCCTCTGAACTCATGCTCATTAACGAGACATGGGGGAAAAGTGAGAGAAATGGAAAAACGCGAGCCAGATTCAGCTTAAGGAATCAAGAATACATGATGAACACCACATAGGTTGATTTCTAGTCAAAATGCCACCATAGCTAATGGGGCCTCCTAAAAGGTATACCTGAAAGGTTAGCACAAGTGGAGGGGCGGGAAAGGTGAGCCCTGACAAAACAAAAACCACTAGAAGACGCCAGGAAGGAGGCTTATGTTGAGCACACTTATAATGTAAAGAATGCAACAATAATCCAAATTTTGGGAAAGAGAGGATGTGTAGCTAGGAAGAAAAGAATCTCAAGGGCAGGATAAGCATAGGGTGTCCAAGAAATAAGGTGAGGGGAAATGAGAACATAGGGGGGAAGACTAGAAAAAGCATTAAGGAAACAAAAAGAGAGGAAGGAGGAGCCACAAACTCAAGCCCTAGTGTTGATCATAAGTTAAGCAACCTACAGGAATGCATATAAAATGAACTAAAGCTAAATATGAATTGAATACCAGTATTGACAATTCCAATTCGTTGCAACAAAGAAAAGAGGGAAAGAACTCCCGAAGTTTGTTTAAATCCTAGTTTTGCAGGCTGATTTCTTGCAATTAACACCAAACTATGGTCTAGTTGAGAATACCACCATATTGAACCTGCTTGAGACCCTACATATGCCCACCTTGAATTCCCTTGTGAACGACTTGCCTCGGGAATAGACTCAACATATGGTTGTGGGCTTAGAGCAATGGGAGATGTCTTTACTCTCATTCCCGTCATACACATGAAAACTTGATTATCACACATACAATTTGACAAACAACTCAAATCCAATTCTAGGACTTCCATGGTTTGGTTGACCATAATGACATCCCTCTTGTCATAAATCCTCAACATTGACATTCATGGGGGCATACTGCCACATCCCCTAGTCTATTGGTCAAGTGAGAAGACGACAACCCATGCCCCTTTTGCCTCGATCATCACCCCATCTAAGAAAGAGAAAAAAATACATTATAATTTTATAATATTAAAATGATTCATTGTTTTAAATGATTATTGTTTAAATTATATAAAAAATGGAAACATTATAATTAAGTTGAGTAAATATACTCAAAGAACATTTGTATGACTCCTAATCTTCTAAAACTTGTTGAAAAAATGATATTTGTAATGGAGATGTTCTAATGAGTATTATTTACATAGTGTAGTTGAGGTATGATGCATTTTTGTTTTTTATTATTTATTTATTTATTTTATTATTATTAAAAGTTTGTTTTGCTAGAAATTTGGTTGGGATTTTTTGGAAAATAAATTTGAGCATTTAAGAGGATTTTTTATGGTATATGTATTCAAAAATTCATTTTAAACAATGAAAAATTATAATATCGCTAAAAATTATGTTACCAACTTTCAACCAAAAAGACAAAAAGTCCATTAATAAAAATATGTGATGGATATTGACTATATATATAGAGAGACAGACAGACAGAGAGTTCCAATCCCACTGAGATTTACATGCTCACTCCTATTTCTACATGCTAGCTCACCCACGATGAGTGTATATCTACACACACACAGAGTGTATATATATATATATATATATATATATATATATATATATATATATATAGACACACACACACACACACATAGTGGGTTTTTCATAAGTGTAGTTATCTTACCAAAAAAACGATGTCTTATTCACATTATAGAATTATATAATCTTTTTTTATAAATAACTATTCTCTCCTTGAATTTTATTGACAAGAATAAGTATTTGATGTTTATAAATTTAACATATATATATATATATATATATATATATATATATATATATATGTATATAATTTTGTGTATTCAATAAATATGTAGAAAGTTAATATTTGCATTTGCTACATATCCATTGAATTCATAGAAGATGAAATGAAATAAGGATACCTTTAATCAATTGTTTAAGCTTCCCCATGCATTTTAATATTTGGAGATGATCTAGAAACTGCCATGGATATTCCACAGGACAGTTCGTCACAACAGAGCTGATAATATTATATTAAAAATATGAGATTCTACACTATTAAAGTTTTCTTAAGCTTTAAGATCTATAGATTTAACTGTAATTAGTGCATGCTTTCGAATGGAAATTATGCAGAAAAGTAAAGAACGACAAAATCAACTCAAACACACATAAGACACAATATATGCTATCTAGGAAACCCTTTCAAGAGAAAACCCAACTTGAACATGAGGTTGCTTTGTTCCCTTTCTTTGTATGGAATATGGTTGCAGGTACAAAGAAGTAATGCTTGTGCCTCGTGGGTTGTTACAGTGCACATATCATCTCTATGCGGTATACCTCCTATCGCTCCTGGCTATCTTTTCTCATCTATGGAACAAAATTCTCTTGAAAGAATGGATTGCCTCTTCCTCCTAGTTTCCTGGTTATAACACAGCCCGATAGCCTACTAGTGGTTAATTTTGACTACACCCACTCTTAACTAGAGTTACAATATAGACTCTTTTAGATTATTTTACATCATAATCATGTGGATAGCCCCTTTTCCATGAATAATGGGGGCTGACACAACATCCTCCCGAACTATAGGTGTGAAAACAAGAAGGTAACGTCTGAGTGGCATAAATTTTTCATACTGACTCTAATTGATGCGCTTCTTGCTTCGTTGGAAAGATATTTGTGTGTATAATAACATGAAATGACGAGGTGCCAAGGCGGAAATTTTTTACCTCCAAAAAATGTCATTTGATGGCTTAAAATGATCTTGGAAGGTTTCTGACCTTGTTTTGCAAAACTAGGTCCCGCGAGTAAAAATGGCCGCATGAGTTGATTCCTCCACTTTTTCCACTCCAAATGCATTGAGATGGATGAAAAACAATATAATGATCCAATCTAGATCACACCTTCCCATTTTGGGAGGCTTTTGGTCCCCAAAATCTTCTACTAAATGAGGTGAGGAAATTTTTCCTCCACCTTCTCTCTGGTGTACCATTTAGCTTTGCCTAGAAGTTGTCCCTTCAATCCAATCTACTAAAGGTCATGTTGCCCTTGCCTTGTAGTTCTAGACCTCTTCTGCAAAATTATATCTTCTTTCAACTTTGCTTGAGCATCTGGTGCTAAATCCTCTACAGAAGTTAGGACATGTTCCTCTTCATGATCTAACATAGAAGGCTCATAGAGTTTCAAATTCTCTACATTCAAAACTGATTAAGTGTGAATATATGGTGGTAGACTAAGTCGATAGGAATTATTACCCACCTTTTCCAGTAACTCAAAGGGACCATACCTCAAAGCCCTGATTTTCTTACCAAGTCCCTACATCCTCTCTTTGTTCAACTGTAACCATACTTTGTCTCCCACCTTCAATTACTTCTTTGTTCTATGTTGATCATTCCCGACCTTATAATTCTCCTGTGATTTTTGCAATGTTTCTTGTACATGTATATGGATATGCTTGATCTTATCTATAAAATTTTTAGCCCTCAAAGCATCTCATGTAAGATCTCCCCTCACTCTTCCTTGTTGCCCATATAAAATATCCAAAGGTGAAGGTGGGAAATATACAAACAAGTCTCAATTGGGGACTTTCCCATAGAAGTGTGGATTTCTCTGTTGTAAGAATGTTGTTTATAAAACAAATTTACATCCCAGGTCTTCGGATGCTTCTAGTTGTATACCCTTAGAAGTTGCACCAAATTCCTAATGAATACTTATGTGTGCCCATCTATCTATGGATGGAATGTTGTAGATATCTTCAAATTTGTGTCCATCTTCTCCCACAATGTAGTCCATAATGCACTGAGAAATCTTGTATCCTTGTCTGAAATGATGCTCCTTGGTATCCCAAAGTGCACCCAGACCTGTCCAAAGAACAAGTTTGTTGCTTCTTGTCCACTAATGGTCTTTTTACAGGGCATCAAAATACACATCTTGTTGAACTTGTCACCTACCATAAACAGGTAGTCATGTCCCTTCTTGGTTGTCGATGAACCTCCCACAAATTCCATGGAAATGTTTTCCCAAGGACGAGTAGGTATAGGTAAGGGATGATATAGACCTTGTTTCATGTTGCTAGGCTTGCTGGTACAAAAAATCATGCATCCTCTTATGAACCTAGCTACCTTCTCTTGCATCTTGGGCCAATACACATACCTCTGCAAGTTAGCCATGGTCTTCCCTACACCAAAGTGCCTTACAACCTTGGACGTGTGAGCCTCTCTAATCAGCTACAATCGCTCACCTTTAGGAACACATATCTTGTCCAACCTATAGAGTTACCCATCCCATAGATGGTAGTCAATAATGTTGTTTACATCGTGCACATGACTCTGGCTCTGTAACTACTGATACACATCCTTGAAGTGCTCATCCTTTAAATATGCTTCCATGTATGCATCATGGGTGAATGGATCCATATGCATAAGAGTCCCCAAAGCTATAATATTTGATGTGGTTAGCCTTGAAAGCATGTTGGAAAACCTGTTTTTGTTGCCCTTCTTACACTTGATCACCAAATGAAAATGTTATAAAAACCCCATCTGCTTGTAATGTTTGTTCTGTTGTAGCTTACTCTGGGCATGCAAGTATTGTAACGACTAGTGATCTATGTATATTATTGTCTCCTTTCCCATTAGATAGTGCTTCCACTTCTTGACAGCTTGCACCATGGCACAAAGATCCTTGTTGTAGCTGTTGGGTTGTGCTATATTCTTTCCACAACTAGCCCACGTAGTTAACTGGGGGGTTAGATGGGGGGCGAATCCCCCCCTTCGTTGCACCGATTGCGTAGCGGGGGGGTCACAGGGGTTTGAGGGGTGTAGGTAAACCCCCTCTATGGGGTCCAGGGCAGCGCCCCAATAAATTTTGTTTTTGGACCCTATATTAGGTTGGGCGGACCTACCTATGGTTTTGTGCATGATTTTCGCACATGGTTTTGGACGCGATGGTTTTCAGTCCATGGTTTTGGACATGATGGTTTTCGATCCATGGTATTGGATGCTTCGGCATGTATAAATATGTATTGTAACATTGAAAGTAACATAATGAAAAATCAAGTTGGTAGTCTCAGTTTTGGGATCTAGGGGAAATCTCTATGTATCTGTGTTTTATGTGTTATTCTCTCGAATTGTTTATTTTCTATGTTTTAGAATTCGAATGCAGGTAATTTTTGTACAGGGTTAAAACCTAAATATGGTATCAGAGTTGTTTTGGCTTCAGGGGATGCCTTTGTTGCTGAGGGGTTTTGCTCGGGCCTGTGGTAGACCATGTTCAGTGGGAGATCTACGAGATCAATTCTGGTGGTGAAAGAAGATGATGAGTAGTGGAAAGATAGAGATCCAGAAATTTAATGGTCAGAGTTTTGAGTTGTGGAAACTCAAGATGGAGGATCTGTTGGTGGATAAAGATCAATGGATCGTGGTAGATTCAGGTACTAAACCAACGGGAGTGTCCGATGAAGAATGGAATAAGTTGGATCAAAAGGCAAAGAGCACAATACGATTGTCTGTCTCAGATTCAGTATTGATAAATGTATCAGGGGAAGCTACAGCGAAGGCTTTGTGGGACAAGTTAGGGACTTTGTACCAATACAAGTCTCTGGTGAATAAATTGTTCCTGCGGAAAAATCTGTATAACCTGAGGATGAAAGATGGAGACTCGGTGACAGAGTATCTGAACGCATTTAATACTGTGGTAAGTCAATTATTATCTGTTGATATTAAAATTTTAGATGAAGATAAGTGCATCAGTATGTTGTGTTCTCTACCAGATTCATGGGAAAGTCTAGTTATTGCAATAGGTAGCAATACAACTGCCTTGCAATTTGATAAAATAGTCTCATCCTTGTTGATGGAGGAGATGAGACGGAAAAATATGGAGAGCCAAAATGGTGATGCCTTATCTGTACGAGGATGGTCCCAGAACAGAAACAAAAATAAGTCATCGAGTGGGAGATCTAAATCTCCAGGAAAACCTATAAAGGTGGTGTGCTAGAAATGTGGAAAGGAAGGGCACTACAAAAGGGACTGTAAATCTAAAGCTCCTGATAAAGGAAAGGGATTTGATGATGCTCCTTTTGCAGAGATGAAAACCACCTCAAATGAAGGTGGGGATGTGTACTTGGCCTCTTCAAGTACACATGTAGATCATGAGGCATGGTTGATTGACTCAGGTGCATCCTTTCACTTCACTTCCCATAGAGAGTGGTTCTGCGAGTATGAGAAATATGATGGTGGTGATGTCTTCTTGGGGGATGACAGGAAGGCTAGAATTGTTGGTGATGGAAAATTAAAGTTGAAGTTGCAAGGTGGAAGGGTTAGAACACTTCCGAATGTTCTGCATATTCCTGCATTAGCCAGAAATCTAATTTCTATAAGCAAGCTCGATGATGCAGGTGTAAAAACAGTGTTCAAGAAGGATACCTGCAAGAGGTTTTTGGGGGCACTGGTATTGATGCGTGGAGTTCGAATTGGAACTCTATACAAGCTACAAGGTAGCATTGTTGTTGATGGGTGCAATAGTTCTGTGGTTCCTGAAAGTGGAGCAGAAAATCTAGTGGTCTCTGGAGAGGAGACCATGCTATGGCATCAAACGCTTGGACATATTGGAGAGAAGGGCCTTCGAATACTTCATGGTAAAGGTATGGTAGAAGGTATGAGTAATAGCTCTCTGGATTTTGAAATTTGTGAAAATTGTGTATATGGGAAGCAGAATCGGGTGAGTTTCCCCTCTAGTGGTAAGAGGGCGAAACATATATTAGAGCTTGTGCACAGTGATGTGTTTGGACCTGTGAAGGTTCCATCACTAGGTAAGTTTGTGTACTATGTATCATTTATAGATGACTTCTCAAGGAATACATGGATATATTTCCTTAAGAAGAAATCTGAAATCTTTGACAGGTTTAAAGAATTTAAGGCTCTAGTGGCAAACCAAATAGAGAAGAAGATAAAGGTGTTGAGGATAGATAATGGTGGAGAGTTTTGCAATAAGGCATTTGAAGAATTCTGTAAGAAGTGTGGTATAGCACAGAAGAAGACTACTCCATATACACCTCAGCAAAATGGAGTTGTAGAAAGAATGAACAAGACGTTGATGGAAAGGGCAAAAAGCATGCTCAGTGGTGTTGGGTGAGGACAAAATTCTAGGCAGAGGCAATGGAGACAGCATGTTACCTGGTCAATAAATCACCTTCATTAGCGTTGGAGGATAAGACTCCACAAGAGGTATGGACTAGTAAGAAACCCTCTCTTTCACATCTAAGGGTATTTGGATGTGATGCATATGTACATGTTCCAAAGGAGAAAAGAACCAAGTTGGATAGTAAATCTGAAAAGTGCAACTTTATTGGGTATAAGGATGGTTTAAAGGGTTATAAGATTTGGAACCCAGTAACAACGAAGGTTGTGTACAGCCGAGGTGTGGTGTTCAGAGAGGTGAAATATGTTATTAAACGTGAATTCCAACCAAAGGAACCTGAGAAGATAGAGTTTGAGCTTAAGGAGGAACAATCGGACTATACTGCAGAGGAGGAGTCAGAAGATGAAGAGCCACAAACTCCAGGTGTGAGAATATCAGTTCGAGAAAGAAGGTAGCCGGAAAGGTATAGCCCATCTGCTTTCTGTTCAATTTTTTCTTTATCTATTACTGATGATGATCCCAGAACTGTGAAGGAAGTAGTAGATTCAGAGGATGGAAAACTATGGAAAGAGGCCATGGTTGATGAAATGGCATCTTTGCACAAAAATGAGGCTTGGGATCTGGTGGAGTTGCCAGCTGGAAGGAAACCCATTGGCAGTAAATGGGTGTTCAAGAAGAAGACAAATGCAGAAGGAAAGGTGGAGAAATACAAAGCTCGGTTGGTAGCAAAAGGTTATTCCCAAGTGCCAGGAATTGATTTTGGTGATATTTTTTCTCTTGTTGCCAAGGTAGCTTCTATTAGATTACTTTTATATGTTGCTGTTGCTGTTGCTTTTGATTTTGAGGTAGAACAAATGGATGTGAAGACATCATTTCTTCATAGGGATCTAGAAGAGGAGATCTACATGAAACAACCTGAAGGTTTTGCGATGAAGGGTAAGAAAGAAATGGTATGCAAGTTAAAGAAGTCTCTGTATGGGTTAAAACAATCACCAAGGATGTGGTATCAGAAATTTGATACATTTATACGAGGACTTCGCTTCACCAGAAGCAAAGAAGATCATTGTGTGAATTTTAAATTAATTGGTAACTATGTTATTTATCTGGTCTTGTATGTGGATGATATGTTTCTGGTTGGAAATGACAAAGAAATTATCCAAGATTTGAAGACCCAATTGTCCTCCAAATTCGACATGAAATATCTTGGTGCTGCAAACTATATTTTGGGCATGGAAATTAAAAGAGACAGGGAAAAGAGGAAGCTTTGGTTAAACCAGAGGAAGTATGTTGAGACAATATTACAGAGGTTTAATCTGCAGGATAGTAAACCAATGAAGGTTCCTATTCCTGTAGGTGTGAGGTTATCTGTTAACAGTGTCCCAAGACACAAGAACAGGAAGAGGACATGTCCCGTGTTCCATATGCAAGTGTAGTCAGTAGCCTGATGTATGCAATGGTCTATACTAGATCGGACATTGCACATGCAGCGGGAGTATTGAGCAGGTTTATGTCAAAACCAGGGAAGGAGCACTGGACAGCAGTGAAGCGGGTTTTCAGGTATTTGCGTGGCACTAGTGATTGTGGTTTGTGCTACAAAGGAAGACCAGGATTGGACAGAGTGTTGGATATTCGTGGCTTTGTTGATGCAAACTAGGTTGGAGATCTAGATCAAAGAAGATCTACAAGTGGGTATGTGTTTAACCTATTTGGAGGTGCAGACAGTTGGATGAGTAAGAAACAATCTACAGTGGCACTATCAACTACAGAGGCAGAATACATGGTAGCCACTCATCCAAGCAAGGAAGCAGTATGGTTGTAGAGATTGTGTTCAGGTATGGGGTTAGTACATGGATCTATAAGGATAGACTGTGACAGCCAAAGTGCAATTTTCTTGGCAAAGAACCCTGTATATAAGTTATATTCTTTCCATGACTAGCCCATGTAGTTAACCGGGGGGTTAGAGGGGGGGCGGAGCCCCCCCCTTCGTTGTGCCGATTGCATAGCCAAGGGGTCATAGGGGGTTTGAGGGGTGCAGGTAACCCCCTTCTATGGGTTCCAGGGCAGCACCCTAGAAAATTTTGTTTTTGGACCCTATATTAGGTTGGGTGGATGTACCTATGGTTTTGTGCATGATTTTCGCACATGGTTTTGGACGCGATGGTTTTCGGTCCATGGTATTGGATGCTTAGGCATGTATAAATATGTATTGTAACATTGAAAGGAACATAATGAAAAATCAAGCTGGTAGTCCCGGTTTTGGGATCCATTGAAAATCTCTATGTATATGTGTTTTATGTGTTATGCTCTCACATTGTTTATTTTCTATGTTTTAGAATTTGTATGAAGGTAATTTATGTACGGGGTTAAAACCTACAGTAGCTAGGGTAGTTAATAATTTCCCATGAAATACTTCAGAATTGTAGCATACATCCCTTCCTCCCTACATCAAGAAAACTCCCATATCATACCCAATTGCATTTGTCTCCACTTCAAAGGGTTTCTACAAGTTTTCTAATGCCAGAATTGGTGATTTCCTTTTCTTCTTCTTTAGCTCTTCGAAAGCCCTTTGTTGTCCTTTTACCCACTAGAAATTCTTTCCACTTATTATTATGGTGTGGAGAGGTGTTGCTACCACTGAAAATGAGGCTATGAACTTCCTCAGGTACTGTGCTTCCCCAGTGAAACTCCTAACATAAGAAACATTAGTAAGCACCAACCATTTCATGATGGCCTCCATATTGGAAGGATTTATCTTCAATTCTCCTCCATCGATCACATACCCTAGATACACCAATGATTGTTGCGCAAACTCACACTTCTTGATATTTACTAGCAGTTGGTGCTTCTTCAATGTTTCCAGCACTTGCGTCAAATGTGACATATGATCCTCCTAGGTAGCACTATATACCGGTATATCATCCAAATAGACAATAACAAATGAATCTATAAAAGGGTGCAATAAATCATTCATCTCATAAATGTAGGTAGTGCATTAAATAGTCCAAATGGCATGACTAACCACTCATATAAACCTTGCTTGGTTTTGAAGGAGGTCTTCCATGTATCTTCTTCTTTGACTCGAACCTGATGATATCCAGACTTCAAGTCCAACTTGGTGAAGTACTTTGCATGTTGCAACTGATATAGCAGATCATCTATCCTGAGCAGGGGATATCTGTTCTTCAGCGTTATTTTGTTCAATGCCATTTAATTTGTACACATCTGCCACATCCCATCCTTCTTCAACATAATGATGATGGGTGACATGTACTCAGTCAAATGGCACCCTGTTCCATGAACTAACTACTGCAATTGTTTCTTTCCCTCACTTGCTTCTATAACATACTTCCTGTACAACCCAATATTTGGCAATATGCAGTCTGGTAATAGCTAGATCTCATACTCCACTTCTCTCTTAGGTGGTAACCCTTTAGGCTCTTAGAACACATCCTTGTATGCATGTGAAATCTCCTCCAATTGCTTTTTATGTTTCTTAGTACACCCCTCCAAGGATGTCTTGCCTCTTATTGACTCCTCTTTAAGCTGACTTTCTCTTAAAAATAATAAAACATACTTCTTGCTGGAACTAATCATTTTTTTGGCTTGGTTGGTACTTACCAATGATATTTTTGACTTGCCTTTGTGTGAGTTGATGATAAACAGTTTTCCATCCTTGACGAGCTGACTTTGGATGGCTCTCCTCTTGAATATTTCATCATGCATTTATATGTATGGACTCCCAAAAAAAACTCTACATATATCAAGGGGAACCACATCCAGATCTACTTCATCAATAAAATCAACATTGATAGCAAATCTGATTTTACACTGTTTTGTTACCTTCAACTTTGCATCCTTATTTACCCATCCCAATGGATATGGTTTTGGATGATCATGAACTTCTGATCCAAACTTCTTGACCAACTCTGCTGCAATGAGATTCTCCTATCCTGAGTCAAATAGAGCATCAATCTTTGTCTCCTTGGCCTGTATTTTTATATATAAGAGTTTGGTCATTTCTTTCCCTTCTTGTTGCTGAAGTCTACTCAAATTCACCTCCTTATGTATTGATGTACAAATGATCTTCTCATCCACATCTGAGTTTCTTTCAACTTGGTTGCTTAAATCATTGGTCATCAAATTCTTCATCTTGTTCTTCGGGTTTAACTCTGGACGCAACTTCCAACATTTTTCCTCTATATGGCCGTATATTTTGCAATGCTTGCTAGGATCTTTGCACTAGTGTGTTGTGGCTACCGTCTTCTTATATTTTTCCCTTTTTTGTTTCTTCTTCCCCTCCTTAGTATCTTCTTGATGCTCCTTCTGCTTCGATCCACTTTATTACACTCTCTTCAAGCTTATGTTCTCCAGGTATTGTGCCTGTACACAAGCCTCGTCCACTGATTTGGGCTTGAACAATATCACTTACTCACACAGATGGCAGTGCAGACCCCACAAATACTTGAAGAGTACATCTGGGTTCTTTTGAGAGATACCCAACATTATAGCCATCTTCCTGAATTTTGTGGTGTACTCATGCACGCTTTGGCTTGACTTTTTCCTAAAGTAACACCATCAGATCCATTAGTCCTCCATGTACCCAATAGGACAAAACTATGACTTAATGAGGGTTTTGAAATCCTCCAACTTAGTCACTGGAGGTTATCCCTCCAATCTCAGGGTTTTCGTTTGGCTCTCCCACCAAATCAGTGCATGGCCCTCTAATTTCAGCCACACAAATGAGATATTTTACCCTTTCTCGATCTGATGGAAATTTAAATAAACATTAAATTGCTGCAACCAGTGGTTCAAATTCAGAGCGTCGATCCCACTGTGGTATGGCTTCATATTGAATTTTTCCTCTATTTTAAAAAAGGGACTATGATTGGTTCACGACACTCGAATTAGGTTGATCTTTTTCGAGTCCTTTCTTTGACTAGTATTTGTTTCTCCCCGATCTTCTGATCCCCGTTCTGATTTGTCCTGTACATTCGAACCCCCATCTTCTCCAAATATCCCCAACTTTTTATTCAAGACTAACATGAGGAGGCTTACATTGCGGTTGAAATTTGCGACTTGTTGTTCCAACCACGTAAACATCACCTCTACAGGATCACAAGGTTTATTGACATATTCGTCGGCCATGATTAGGGTTTTATGATTTTTAGCCCCGCTGATCTAGATCTCTGCAATCTCCACAAAATTCCCAAAGAAAACTGCACTGATACCAAATGATCTAGAAACTTACTTGGATATTCCACTAAACAGTTCATCACAACATATATGATAATATTATATTAAAAATATGAGATTCTACACTATTACAGTTTTATTAAACTTTAAAATCTATAGATTTAATTGTAATTAATTCATGCACGCGATGGAAATTATGCTTAAAAGTAGATAACGAAAAAATAATCTCACACACACATAAGACACAAGATATGCTCTCTAGGAAACCCTTTCGAGGGAAAACCCAGTTGGAAGGTGAGACCGCTTCACTCCCTTTTTCTGTTTGGAAATATGGTTGCAAGTACAAAGAAGTAATGCTTGTGGCGCATGGGTTGCTACAATAGAAAAATCCTCTATGTGTGACTCCTATCTCTCTTGGCTATCTTTTTCCATCTACGGAGCAAAATTCTCTTGAAAGAATGAATTGCCTCTTCCTCCTAGTAGCCTGATTATAACACAGACTGATAGCCTACTAGTGGTTAATTTTGACTACATCAACTCTGAACTAGAGTTACAATATAGACTCTTCTAGAGTCTTTTTCATTCATGTAGCTAGCCCCTTTCCATAAATAATGGGTTCTGACATGACATCCTCCTGGACTAGAAGTGTGAAAACATGAAGGTCAACTTTTGAGTGGCATAAATTTTGCATACAAACTTCATTTGATGTGCTTCTTGCGTTGTTTGAAATATATTTCAGTGTAGAATAACATGAAATGGTGCGAAGCTAAGGCGACAAAGTTTTACCCCCAAAAAACATCGTTTGATGCCTCAAAATGGTCCCAAAAAGTTTCAAACCTTGTTTTGTCAAACTGGGTCTCGTTAATAAAAATGATCCCATGAGCTAATTCCTCCACTTTTTCCACTCCAAATGCATCGAGATGGATGAAAAAATATAATGATCTAATTAGATCAGTATAAAGTTAATATTTGAAATTTCTACATATCCATTAAATTCATAGAATTTGAAATGAAATAAAGATAACCTTGATCAACTGTTTAAGCTTCCCCTTGGGTTTTAATATTTTAAGATTGCATATTTTTCAAACTTAGGAAACTAAGTTGTGCAAACCCTAGCATTTTAGGATTGTGAGAAATCACACCTTGCTCTTATTCTTGGTCAGACTTCGATGAATAAAATATTAATTGGTGGTTTAACTTCATCAATTCAATATTTCCTCGAGAATGCATGGCCACCTTTCTGATCTTCATATAAAGAAGCAACTACATGTCTAAGTTGGTAGACTATGAAGTGAACACAACTACTCTTAGAGCATTTTTTCATCTCTCATGCGAGTGTTTTTAAAATCAATTGTGCAAAAGCTGAGCATAGTCTGAAATGAGGAGTAACAACGACATGTTCCCATTTATAATTTCATCATCAACGTGACTAGAAATAACCTCAAATTTTTATAAGTTCCTTACTTTTAATGTTGATAGATGGATGTGTACCATAGTCGCCAATATGGGTGAAATGGCATTGAAGAATTCGAAATTTCATTAATACTACTATTGTTATGGTTTATAAATTATTGATCACATTTTCAATTCAGAAAAACATGTTGTAATTAAGATGTATTTACGCCAATATCAACATTTTTTTGGGTGACAGAAGATCAACATGCTTTTTTTAAGTGATTGACTTCTTCATTAAAAACTAAATAAATTGGGAACTCCCATTTCTTCATCTTTATATCCACTCTAGTCTAATCAATTACCAAGGTCCACTACAAAACAGTAAACATTGATGTGAGAGTAGATTACAATCCCATTAGACTACAAAAGGCTTAAAGTGTTGTCATGGTCATCCCCCTATTGTGGAAACGGTTAGTCCTCTCTCAAGAAATTTAGAAGATCTCTTTGATCTTGTTGTATGAGTATTGTTGGTCATGGTTTATATAACCAATTAATTACAAATCATGAGTCTGAAGAAATTTTTCATGGAATAGTTTATTTTTCTTTCTATTTTGTATTTACATTTTTACCAAATCAAATCAATCTATAGTATTCTTAATACTTAAAAAATTCTTCTTTTTCTTTTTTGTAAGCTTGGCAAGACTACATCTTCATCATGTCCAATATATCACCTTGATCGGGGTGGGGAATTGAACCGGTGACTTCATATCAAGGAGTGTCTTAACAGAGCACCCAATCACCATCTATCCAAAACCCATAGGCTAATACTTAAAAAAAAATTATCTCCATTTTAAAATTTTAAATAAATATTATTTATCATTTATTTTATTTAAATATTAATAATTCAATTAATTTTTTCAATTAATATATATATAGTATTTAAATATTAAATAATTTAATTAGCTTGTTTTCAAAGGCAATAATATATTGAATAATCAATTTATTTAAAAAATCAAATGATCGCCAATTTAATGAGAGCTAACTTCAAACTTAACCTACTTACAAAGTTACAAGAAAACTCATCCATTATTATCCCTTCCCCAAGGAAGACGATACACGTATTCAATTCATGGTCAAACTATGATTTAATAGACTAGTCGACAAAAATCAAACAACCATTTATAACGAAATTAATTTATTTCTTGGAAATATTTTCAATTTTTTTATCTAAGTTGTGCTTGGTTGAACAACATTAAGTCTTATTGTTTCTTGATGATTTGCGTCGCCGATTAGGTTGACAGCTCTGAGCGTTTGTACTGGGTTTTACATTGGCCGCAGTATGCATGTAAAGTCAACATCAATTTACTTGATGTGTAATTTATGTATGTTAATAAATTGTTTTGTGGCCTGGATCTGTAATTTATGTTTTTTTTCACTGCATTAGGCTTTTTTTAACGCTTCACTTTGATAAACTAATAAATTGTTTACCTTGTTCAGTTGATGTATACGTTCTCACTGCTTTATAGGGAAACTCTTATTTACATCTTTATAGCAAAGTTAATGCGTCTTGACATGCGTCTTTGATAGCCAGATATAACACGCTGTTTTTTTTTTCTCTAGTCATTACCGCGCACGTGTTATATCTGACTATCAAAAATGCATATCAAAGCACATTAAGTTTGCTATAGAAGTGAAAATAAGAGTTTCCGTGAACATAGTTGAGCAATGACACATGTCCACTATTCTATAGAGAGTACGAGCAGGTTCTCTGTTGTACTCTCTGTTCATATGCTATGAAGTTCAGATAAGTCACGGTGATCACAGTTTACAAAAATTATTATTTTTTTATATTATTTTATTTTAGAAAGTGTGAGTACGAAATTTGTGGTGTGATTTTTGGAGTTCACATTGTCACAATTAGAAAACATAAAATAAATAAATTAAGTGTATAATTTTGCCACATTAGCATCTTATTTTGGAAAGTGTTAATACGAAATCAAGATTTGATGCATGATGTGGTGTGATTTGTGATTTTTGAAGTTCACATTATCACAATAAAAAATAAAATAGTGTATATACAATTTTCCACATTCACATTGCCTTGGCATTAGAGTTTGATATGATTTTTGATGTTTTTTTAATTATTTTGTAATTTTCTTCAATAATAATAATTATTATCTAGTTATTCATTAAAAATTTAAATGAGAAATATTTTTTTTTATATAATTTCATTTTTGTTAAAAAATATTATTAGAATTATTTTCCTATAACCATGGTTGATACATAAATGAAAAAAAATTACCTGCATACTGATAAGTCGTATGGGGTTGGGCCCTTATTGCCAAGCATAGGACCTGTCTACCAAATCTTTCATGTAGCAGCATGTAGATTCTACATGGATTTACTTTAATGTAATACTTTGAATCAGGCAAAAATAAATCTGTAATTTATGTTGTTAAATAAATTATTTAATGAGGTGGATCCAATGGTTCTTAAAAGGGTTTGCCTAATTTGTGTTTTAATCACTGTGTGAAATACCATTGTGTGTTGTATCGTAAATTGCAATTTGTATTCAACTATATATTCATTGAAGTTAGGTTACTTTATTCTTCTCCTCTATGTTCACATTCAACACCATTTAAATGCTCCTCTATGCATATGTGTAATTAACTAAATGCACACCTTATGATTAATTAATGAGTCTTGTGGCTTTCACTTAGGATCCACTACGCTTTCTCTGCTTTTGGTAACGAATCACTATGATCTCTCTATGTTTGATAATGAAGCACTACACTCTCTATGCCTAGAGTTTCACTTGTAAGATAGAGAACAAACTAAGGAGCTCGTAGGAGGAATTGCTCACAGGTGGAGTTTTCAAGATACAGGGACTTTGGAGAGCCGCCTGCGACTAAACCAGTGTTAACACTATGAATAAGGTATGTTTATTTATTGTAATGTTACGATAGTTCCAGTAGTCAGCTGGTGTTTTTGAAAGCTTTGGTGTTTGTTTTTAATGCTTCTTTCAGGGTGTCAAATTATAAATTGTTTACATTTTGCCACTTGTTTCAAATTGATTTTTTTTTGAGAAAAATATGTTTTCTCATATTAGTCATCTCTTTTACAATTTGCTCCCTATAGGGTGGTTCTATTCTCTAAGAAATTCCCTTGTTTTCTAAGTACAGTGATTCACATGTTTCACTAAAGATATTTTGTATTCGCTTGACCATTTTCACTTTTGTGCCAAATCAAAAATCTTCTAGTGATGGTGGCTTGGTCAAATAGTCCATCTTGAATGCAACTTCCTCAAAACTTGTTTTCTTGGCGAATTGAACTTCTTTAGATTTAGGGAAAAATTGTTTGAGCAAAAATGGTATAAAAATAAAAATCCAAGTCAAGAAAAAAACTAAATAGCTTCAGGGAAAAAAATTTCAAAGCAAAAAATGTTACAAAAATAGTGACCACATATATCGCCCTTTCATACCTGTGTAAAAAATGTGTACAAAATGATGAAATTATGGAATTGTTGTATGAACTCAAGTCAGAAATATATAAAACAACGATATATTTACAAATAAATCTTGTCGTTTTAGAAAAAATTATTGTGAGCATAGACAATAAAATTATTGATGTAAAGAATTTGATAATAAAATGTTTGTTAAAGTACTTTGTAGTAAAAAGGTTATTTATTTGAAATTTGTAAATATGAATTCAACGTAAATACAAATTGATGCTATCACCTTGCAAATTTATGAACAAAATAATCAACCAAAATAAATTTATAATAAAACTAATTTTATATAATTTTAAATATAAATATCATATTTAAAATTGCCAAGCTCTCCACGTTGACCCCCTTTGGTAAGGTGATAATTCTTCAAATAGTATGATAAATTTTATTTGAGTTGTCTCATTTTTTCAAGTGAATTTGGTCTAGAATTATCTTGAAACTCAAAATTCCATTTAGAGAAGAGGCATTTTAACTTATTTTAAATTATTTGAATCGTTTATTTTGATAAAACAATACAAATGTAAAACTTTAATTTATAAAAAGAATGAACATCCACATTTCTTTTCATAAATATGGGAAAATTAGACTAGTTTGTAGAGAAAAATTTAGAACATGTGTAAAGAAGTGAAAGGGAAAAACTAATTACACATTCAAGTGACCCCAAAGGGGCATCCCCTGCATTTGTCACCCATCTTACTGAATTTTTTTTTTTCAAATCAATTGAATGATACACAAAATACTCCTGCAAGTAGTTGAAAGGTGCTTTAATACAACTCTATTTAGTGGCAACCACACTAAATCCTAAGACAACTGGATATGCAAATATTGCTCAACAACCAACGTTGTCGAGATCAACTACTCATCCTTGGATGAAAGGATGGAAAAAAATGTTGGGATGAAAACTACTATCTCAAATGCTTTTAATCTACTTCAACATGGATCCTTGTGTATGTCATGTGGTCGTGATCTTTTATTTGTATACATGGATCCAATGTATATTGTTTATGACCATGATAGAAAATCTAAATTATTATTATTTTTTTTATTCAAATATAATATCTAAATTATTTCATTTTTTTGTTGCTAACCATGAAAATTAAAAAAGAGTGCAATATCAATCATCCATTACATGCATTGTTTTTTACAATAATATGACAAAACACAATAAACTATATTGTTTTTAATGATACTAAAATTAAAATTGATTTAGAGAAATCATATAATTACAATGATTTTAGGAATAATAAACTATATAGGCATTATGTAATTGCATTGATTTTAAGAATGATATAACATGAAATATTATTTATCTTAGATATGATAAAAATGAAAGATGACTTAGAGAAACTAGTTACATTGATTTGAATAGTAACACATGTAAAAAATTACGATGTTTTAATTTTAGTGATGATAAAATGAAAAATGATTTAAAATAATCAAATAATTGTATCGATTTTAATAGTCAATTGTAATTAGTATCATTCCTTTCTTTCAATTAACATTTTGTATGTAGGATTGTTGATAGTTACATTGATTTGAATAGTGACACATGCAAAACAATATGATGTTTTAATTTTAGTGATGATAAAATGAAAATTGATTTAAAATAATCAAATAATTGTATTGATTTTAATAGCCAATTGTAATTAGTATCATTCATTTCTTTCAATTAGCATTTTGTATGCAGGAATGTTGAGAATGGTATGTCCCTTTTAGTTTTTCATCCTTGCTTCGAAGAAAGTAAAATTAATATTACTAACATTTTCACATAAAACAAGGACGACTGGTGTAGCCGTACTGCTCAAGGGTAACTAGTGTAGTGGTAATCCCTGCCCACATGCAATTTTAGTACTATATCGCAACAATTTTCTTTATGCGACACGTTGGGTTGCAATTTCAATACTATGAAACAATTTATTTTATGCCACTTGTTGGGTTGCAATTTCAGTACTATGAAGCAATTTGCTTTATGTTGTGTGTGTGTTGGGTGATAGGAGATCAAGGTGCTTTATGCCTGGCATCGTTGGTAAAATTTTTGTGCATACAGAAAACTTATGCACATTACAAAGATAACTTCAGGTATCTCCTTCTGCAAATGAAGTAGAAACTAGAAAACTGATATTAGAAATAACATACAATATCACAATTTCAAAAGATTTCAATGATAGTGCCTCAAATGTGCTAATAATGTTGCATCCTTAGGCTCCATGAACTAGACCATCTACGATAGCTTCAATTTCCTTCCTTCTTTTGCCCAAGGTTTGTTACAACAATTCCAATAAAACCATAAAATGGATTTTTGTTATGCTTTGCACTTCCATCGGCCTGTAAAGTTGTAAACCTTTGAAAATATTTTGTTCGCAAGGATTTTGTATTGTAAATTTGCTATTGATTAATAAAATTTATTTTATTTATCTTATACATTAAAACACATATAATCTGCTAACTTTAAAATTCAATGATCAAAACAAGTGACATGGAATGCTAGCTATGTAGCCTTGCTAAATAATAAATTACTTTAAAATGTTTCTTTTGCAAAAATGCAATAAATATTATCGACATTTTTGTTTCACATATTTTGTATTTCTAATCCAAAAATTCCAAAAATTAAGTTTAGCCATTTAGTGCGAGTGGAAATTGAGTGTTTTTTTCAGAGGTGGGAAAACCTACATAACTCAATTGTCAAACCAGCAGTGAGGACAACCATCTCTAGCTGTGAACTACAAATGCAGGCTGACTCATCATAGTTATTCAAAGAAAACCACACCACCTGGAATAACTCGTTGGTGGTCCATAAGGGGGTAGGCTTTCACTCTTGCCAGATGCCTCTAAGTCTTGGGCCATTAAAGAATATGAGCTCTTAACTAAGCAGAAACAGTGTTAGGAAATTGAGTGTTATTTTATCTATAGATATTTTTTCCCTTCTAATTTTTCTTTATTTCAAATACATATAATGTTATATAAAAATTAGAAAGAATATATATATATATATAGAATATCTCTAAAATAATTCCTAAATTACTAAGTGTGTAGTTCAATGGTTAAAACCAATCAAAATAAAAATCTTTTCCAGAAATCTCTCTTTTTATTCTTATTTTCTTTTTAGTTTTCTAATATGGGGATAATTAATTCACTAATAATTTCTTTGAGTATTTGCATGTTTGTTTTTATATGAGAAATGTGTGTGAAATTCAAGTTGTGAATGTGTTTCTTTAACATTATCTCATATTCTTTTTAGTTTTCAAATATGGAAATAGTTAATTTACTAATAATTTCTTTGAGTATTTACATGTTTGTTTTTTATATGAGCAATGTGTGTGAAATTCAAGTTGGGAATGTGTTTCTTCAACATTATCTCATCAATACCAACTTCATAATGGAAATTATGAACCTTTTTTTCTCTAATTTTCACTCTGGGAGAGTATCTCAAGAATTCTCTCTTTTGATTTTTCATTTCTATATCAATCAGAAACTACTACTTGTAGCTTATTTAAGAATAAACAAAAGAAAGAAATTTAGTCATTAGAAAGGATTCAAAACGAAACAAAAGTAAATAACATATTTCATAATCTAGCATTGAGAATAAACATAAAAGATTTAAAGAAAAGAAAAATATATATATAGAGGATTTTAGAATCCCTTACCAACTTAGACATGATTCCTTGATTTCTTTGAGCTACAATTTTAGCAAGCCAAACATATGTCTTCATGTTAAATGTGTTGCTTAAAGAGTTGCTAATATTCAACCAAATATTTGTAATCTCCTCCAACCAAGTAGCTTACAAACTTATAAAGAATGCTCTACTTTTAGACCACTCATAAGTAACATCAAAATTAAGCTTATTTGTACTATTTCCTTTGTATCCTTTGAAATTTCACAAAATCTATTTTGCAAAAAAATGTGCAAATATAGTTCATTAAATATAAATGGATGTTTGTTTTAACTATTAATGAAATATTTTAAGACACTTTTGAGAAAGTTAGTGACACTCAGATCTAAATTTGCAAAATGGAAATACCTTGAAAGAAGAGTTGACGAAAAATTTATTATTGAGTATGCAATAATACTTGTGGGACATCAGTGACCCTAGTAAGATATCATTGTTTTAGTACTTTTGGTGGAGTTGTTAGAGGAATAACAATATGTAATGATTTTTTTTCCAAATGTGGGGAAAGTTTAAGTGAAGAAATCAATGCTCACAAGCAAGGAAAGGTAGACCAAGAAGTAAGAGAGAAAAAAACACATGATACACTCATGGGAAAAGAAATGTTATCTATTCAATACCAATTTCACTTCCATTGTTCATGGCATTTGCCTCACCTTTTATGCCATATGGTTCACAAAGAAATCTTACTCTACTGGATATTCATCCAACACAAGAAAAATTGAAAAATGTTTAGAATTCATTGGAGAGAAATGAGGTAGATGATGAAATTTATGATTTTTTCATTAGTTTTAATATCTCTTTTAATACTATTAATATACTAATTATTTTTGGAAGTGTTTAGAAAAATGTCCAGTGGGGTTCCACTTATAATCCTTCAAATATTTTAAAGTACTAGGACCAAAGGATTTGAGAAGAGAAAACATGGAAGAGACGAAAGAATTAAACCTATAAGGGATTCAGGGATCATTTTTAGATGCACTTTAGTTTGTGATGGTTGAACCAATCTCTAGTTTAAACCTCTTGTAAACATCTTTGCTTGTTTCCTCAACGAGAAATATATTTGTCTACTATTAATGGTATGAAAAAAAAAATTGTTGAATATTTATTTGAAATATTGATGGACACATTATTATCATCCAAGTTGTCACTAATAATGCAACCAATTGTGTTCATTCTAGTGAGATATTGATGGAGCATTTCCCTAATGTGTTTTTGACACCTTATATGGCACATTGTATTGATATTTCCTTTCATGGCAATGATAAAATGGATTGAATGTAGGAAAACGTATTTCATGAAATGCAAATGGTGAAATTTACTCTTAATTGTTGAATAAATTTGAGTATATTTAGAAAATAAAAAATTAGAAATCTCCTCAAACTTGATGACACTAGGTTTTCCACCCATTTCATTGCATTCTAGAAGGAAAGAAAGCAAAAATATATGTTGAGATCATTTGTATGAAACAAAGAGTTGGTGGTTATTCCTTTGTCAAGATTGAAAGGTGGTAAACTAGTAGAGTATACAATATTTAGTGAAATATATATATATATATATATATATATATATGCACATAAAAAAATATTTCACTAAATATTGTATGTAACTCTACTAGTTGATATATATATATATATATAAACCTATTTTACAAATTTTAAGGATGGTACAATCTAACAATGGCAGCATGGGTTTTGTTTATGAAGGCACGCACAAGAAAAAAGAACACATATCATTAACATGTAGCAATAATTAATTAATATAGAAACCAATATGGGACATTGTGACAAAATACAGTGTATGTTGCATAGGCCATTTCATGTTGCCAGGCTTTCCTTAGCACTTACTTCCTTTCATGTACCTAGGGTTAGGGATATCATGGTAGGATTTTGTAATTGTATGCATAAGATGTATGTTGATCCTAATATATATGATTATATACAAGTATAATCAATATCATGTATGCAAGGGATTGGCCATGCTTTCACTATTCTTAGGGTGACATAAGATATGTGCCACCTAGAGATCACCTTTAGTTCATTAGTGGTTTCTCTATGGATATGATATGTCATCATTGCAAGCATTTTTAATCAAGGTGTTGAGTCGATTTTGTATGAGGTGCATAAATTAAAAACATTTGTAATAAATTCGTTAAGTCAAGTATGTATGGAATCACAATTGTTTTTACTATTTATGTACCTTTGCAAAACATTACATATAAATTATTGTAAAAATATAATATTATTTTCATATTAAAAAACAGGTCACTAGTGCATAATCATGTGAGCGGAGTTGGAACACACATGATTTCATCCATAGCAAGAAGAGAAATCATTCAAGAGTAATAAAGTTGACATATTTAGCTAGCATTCATTACAATTTACACTTATGTATGTAATATGTTTTTGGGGAATACATCCACTTTATGATAGTATGTGAGGCCCCCATAATTTTACTACATCTAGTCCAACTTCACAAGCATGTGTTGTAGGATCATCTTGCACATCTATGCCTCACATCAATGTGGATGATGGTATTTTTTAGAGATTAACATGAACCTAACAACTCAATTCATGAAAAAATCAAAAGTACTTAAAGTAATCCATATTAAATAAAATTATTTATTTAAGGATATATCTCCAAATCATAATTCATTTGGTGCAAAAGACATGTATAAACATACATAGTAAATGATAGGTCATGTCTTTGAGAAAGTTCATAACTTATCATTATTGTAGATTAATAATGTGATGTGACTATCATTACATGGTTTTTATTTATTACATAATAATAACTATATTAATGATTACAAGTCGTAATGTACCCTAGTTATATTACAACTCTTCCCTCCTTAAAAATATTTTGTCCTTAAAGCATAGGAAAGGAAAATAACTTCCAAAAACTGAACCATATTCTTGTAGCCTTCACCTACTTGATAAGGTTGATAACACAATGTGATAAGATCTTTGAACCTTTGATCAATCCATATAACGTTATTTGTGGTATTACCCAATGATAAGATACTAATTTTGTTCTTCTTTGTTGTTGAACCTAATGTGCACAAATCCTAAGATGGTCTGATATGTAAGAACATTATTGACTTCAGTTATATACCTTGGGATATTAGTATTTCTTGTATACTACTGATTGTATGGTTTGGGTGTCAATACAATACCCTCATAAGTTGAAGCTTCTTAACCTATGTTTTAATCATGTCATGATTTACCTAAGCCATTATGAAAATATCTAATGTTTTTGTATTTAGTGACGTTATAACGTTTTTCAACTACAGTATGAGTGATTGATGGTATGTCAGCTTTCACTAAATCTATGGATGTTGCTTTATCAATGAATTGTTTCTTGAACTTAACTTTTGGAAGCTCATTGACTAGTAAAACCTCATTACCAATGAAACATTGATTTTTAGTTTTGATCTCTTCTATTGAAGTTGACTTCTCTTCAATCTCAACTTTTAGTTGCTCTTCCATTGATACAACTTCGCTAATAAAAAAATTATGTCTCTCTACATTGATTGCATTGGTTTCAGTGCCATTATCTTTGTTTTGATCTTTTTGGTGCACTTTCTTTTCATTCTCCAGCTTCTTCATTTCTATTAGTAGAGTTTTATTATGATTTCTCAAATAAGAAAATTTGTCGTCTTTGGATGCTAATATTAGTTTATTGGTATTTTAAAAACATTTTTCCTAAGTTTGTTTTATGTCCTTATTTTGTTGTTGCATCTTTTTTAACTATTTTTTGAAATTTGTGAATTTATATATGTTACATCACCAATTCCCTCCAACTATACACAATTTTTTTGTCTTTATTGATAATGGTTTCTTCAAGCCTCTAATTTTTTCTTCTAAATCATCACAACCGTGTTTGTGATTTTTTATCATATTGAATTGCACCATTTTTCTATATGATTTATATACACAAATGAAAAAAAATATGTTTTCTTAAATCCACTCATAATATTATCCTCCCTCTCTAGATAGGAGGTTGATAAAAGTTCCGTTTTCATATTTAAATGAATGGCACCAATGTTTCCATCTAGTTTGAACCTAGAATTATGTCAATAGCATAAATGTTGATAAAAAAAAATAATGAATTGGGATATGAATTTATAATCACTCATTGACAGATACAGGTCATGAATTTCAAATTTATTGATTCTTTTAATGTCTCCCTTTACGACTTTACATTAATTTGGAATTAACAATTGATTTTTTGAGTTGACATTAATATAATTTATCTGGAGAAATGATATTCGAGATAAGATTGCTTCGACTGGCAATCATGGACGACTAGGGTTTGAATCAGACCTATGAACGGCAGACCTGCACAGACCACGTTTTCCTGTTCTCTCTCAGCAGTGAGGACACAATGCTACACAATAAAGGCACAGTTCACAAGCAATGGATTCCCCTCAGGGGGAGGATAGGGCGCCTACCCCAATTTCGTTGAAGATGTCAAGGTAGAACACCAGGATGATGTTGGACCAGTTCCAAACACTTTACCAGACAATAAGAACAAGAATGAAGCGCGAAAGGCGACGTTGGCCACATATAAGCCCGTCACGGTTGAAAGACCAAAGATTGAACTCCCAAGCCATCGGATCAACAATCAAATCCAGTACATGAAGGATCATGCACTGATTGGGAAATTTATAGGCTTCTGGCCCACAGAGAAAGCCTTGCATGGCTGGATAGCAGCCAAATGGAAACCAAAAGGGCACATTACCTTGCAGTTGGGGCCTAAAGGCTTCTTTACAGCTATTTTCAACTATATAGAAGACTGAAACAGAGTCCTCGATGGAGGACCGTATTTTTTCAATGCAGCAAGTTTATAACTGAGAGATTGGATAAAACGATTCAACCCTGACAAAGAGGATTTAAGCTGGGCACCAGTATGGATTCGCCTTTACTCCCTCCCTTTGGAGTATTGGGATGAGGACTCGCTACAAGATATTAGGAATGGCTTAGGGGAGTTCATTAAAGTCGCAGAGGAGACGAAACTCAGGCGATATACCTCCTATGCTCGAATATGTGTATACATGCATCTCAGGAAAGCTCTCTCGGATGCGGTAAGTCTTTACCATGATGATTTTGAATGGATACAATCAATAGATTTTGAGCATGTTCCATTCCATTGCAAGAAATGTCGTTCCCTCGGTCATCTTCTCCGAGACTGCCCTTCAAACCTAAAAGCCTCAAACCCCTCCAATATGGATAAATCTGACTCGGATGGCTTTACCAAAGTCACCAACCGTAAAAAGAATCATAAGAAACCCTCAGTTGGCCTTAAAAAGCCTGTAGCCAATGCCTCAATGCCTTCCACAAGCAACATCTTTGAGATCCTAAATCACACGGAACAGAACACTTATGAAATCCCTGATCAATCGAAGGACATCCCCAAGATGACTCCTCTTTCCACCCCTTTGAGCTCTAAGATTACCCAAAAATCTGTTCAATCAACAGACCCTACCTCAGCTACCCCCAGTCTCTTACCGCAATGGAATATTCAAGGTATGGAGGTTGACAATATGCAATAGGAAATCACGACTGTAGCAGAAATAGCAACAGAACGAAGTGAGATCCAGCACATGGAAGAGGAGCCGGAGAGCTTTGACATTGGAGATCTAGATACATTGGGATTAGAGCAAGCTTGTAAGAAAAAGGAATACGACAAAATCCCAGAGAGGCAATTGGAAAGCTTAGAAGTCATCCTCTCCAGAGCACAGCAGCAAAGATCTTTAGGCATCCAACCTGGGAGTCAATGGGACGGTAAAAATACTACTAAAGACAATAAAAAAGAGGCAGGAAAACCAATCTACAGAGAACCATCTGCATTGGGGAAATGCTGGTAGAATCGGGAAGATATTTCAAGCTTAGAAAGTATTACAACCCCCTTCCTAGCAGTGCACCATGAAGCTCATCTCATGGAATATCAGAGGGCTAAACAACCCTGGAAAATACAAACTGATAAAAAACATGATTCAAATGGAGAAACCCCAAATTTTTTTCATACAAGAAACCAAATGTAACTCTACAATATTGGACCAGACACTTGCAAAAGCGTGGCCAGGCAGCAAAGCAGTAGCAGTGGATGCTTTTGGTGCATCAAGAGGACTAGCCATAATCTAGGATGAATGAGCTATCACACTTGATAATATTCATGTGAGTAAGCATTTTATACAAGCCACTTTCCATATTACAGGGACTAATGTACATGGTCATCTAACCAATGTCTACTTCCCCCAGGAAGCAATGAATAAGATAGACATACTGAATACCTTAGCCTTGATCAACTCAGAAAGAACATATCCAATCTGGATCACAGGAGGAGACTTTAATATGATAACAAGGTTGGAAGAAAAAAGAGGGGGCAGGGCTAGATTAGACAATGAAAGCATTCACTTCAAAAACTTCATCCAAGGTAATTGTCTCATAGATATGGCATCCAACAATGGTGTATACACATGGAATAACAAACGAGCAGGAGCACATCAAATCGCCTCACGATTGGATCGGCTCCTACTTTCAGATAATGCAATCCATATAGGTGGGGATTTCACGACGTCGATCTTACCAATCACAGGTTCAGATCATTGGCCTATCATGCTTCAATGGCAGAGGCCAGGTAATGCCACTCGCAGGCCTTTCTGCTTCGAGTCTTTCTGGATGTTGCATCTAGATTTCAACAATCTGATTCAGGCGGTTTAGAAAAATTTCAAACCTTCGGATGGTAAAAAATGTATCAGTTCCACCAAAAACTTAAAAATCTCAAGAACAACATTACACAATGGTCTAGATCAAGAAATGAAACAACTACAACAAAGGATCATCACGGAAGGACGATCTGAAGACACCTCAGAGCTGGAAAAACGCCTGCAATCACAATTATTTGAAAGAGCCAAGCAAAAGTCCAGAATCAGATGGCTTAAAGAGGGCGAAAGAAACACAAAGTTCTTCCATCGCACTACTATTAAAAGAAGAATGCATAACAACATCACTAATATTCAGAATCCGCGGGGGGATTGGTTGGAAAAACATGACATTGAACAAGAGTTCATTACTCATTTTAAGAAGGTACACCAAGAACCTCAGATAGATAAACTGTGGGCTACTGAAAAATAACCAAGAATATCCCTAAGATCATAATTGAGAAACACAATCAGCTCCTCTTCAGGCCAATCTCTTTACAGGAAGTGGAGTGTGTCGTGCGACATCTCAAAGAAGGAAAAGTGCCTCGCCCCAATGGCTTTACTTCCAATTTCTTCCACAGATTTTGGGATCTTATCAAAGACAAGGTCTGGCAAGTCGTGGAGGAATCCAGAACTAATAGATGGTTGCTTCCCTCTCTGAATGCAACCTTTTTAGCTCTCATCCCCAAGGAAGATCACTCTCAAACTCCGGACAAATTCAGGTCCATTGCTCTATGTAATGTCATATACAAAATCATCTCCAAAGTAATTGCTTCCAGACTAAAACCTCTGCTCCCTCTACTCATATCACACGAGAAATCATGCTGTGTGGAAGGAAGACAAATCACGGATGGAATCATTCTCACTCACGAGATTATACACTCCTTGAAGCAATTCAAAAAGGCAGGCATGCTCCTAAAAATCGATCTTTCCAAAGCTTTTGATAGTTTAAGCTGGAAATATATACACAAAATGCTGATAGCCTTTGGCTTCTCCCCCCCCTGGTCAAATGGGTCATGAGTCTTATTTCCTCTTCCTTCTTCTCCATTCTGATCAATGGGATCCCTTCCTCCCCCTTTCGCCCCTCCAGAGGCATCCGGCAAGGAGATCCCCTCTCCCCCTTCCTTTTCGTTATAATGGCAAAAGGACTGGGAAGATGCATCAAAGAAGCGCTTCATTCCCAGCAATTAAGAGGTATTTCTTTTCCCAACACCCCAATCTTCACCCACCAACAATTTGTGGATGATAGTATGCTATTGGACATCCCTCAATTCAGGAAGCTCTCAAATTAAAAACCATTTTGTCTGATTTTTCGGATGCCTCTCGGGCTTGCATTAACAAGACCAAATCTCAGATCTTCTTCTTTCATACCCCTACTACAACCAAAGCCTCAATTGCTCAAATCCTGGGTTTTTCAATAGCTACTCTTCCCTGTAAATACCTGGGAGATCCCATGACGAACTCTACTTTAAAGCACTCATCCTGGAAATTACTTTTGGAAAAATTAGAAGCCCGTCTCTCTTCCTGGACTTATCATATGCTAGACATGGCTAGCCGTCTAGTCCTAATCAAAGCCGTGTTGCAATCCATGCCGCTCTACCTTTTTTCAGTTATGGCAGCTCCAAAATGGGTCCTCAAAGAAATTAGAAATCTTCAAAGATCTTTCTTGTGGGGAAACACAGGCCAAAAGAGAAAATGGGCCCTAGTAAAATGGGACACAGTGTGCCTCCCAAAAATTTATGGAGGTATTGGGCTTTGTGATCCTCAACATAGTAATGCGGTCATGGGAGCTCGCATCTGGTGGAAATGGATCTCAGATCCACATGCTCCCGGGGCTATCCTTTGGACAACGAAATATGCCAATAACCAACCAGTTGATGATTTAATCAGACTCACAAAAGTAGGATCAGGTTCTCTCATCTGGAATGCAACTAAACAGCACAAGGATGTAATTCAACAGCACAACTTATGGGAAATTAGGAATGGTAATAATGCCTTATTTTGGTAAGATTCTTGGCAGCAAAGACCCAAGTTGAAAGACCTAGTCGAACCTCAACACATACAGGACTGGGAAGGGCAACTGACGGCAAAGGTAAACCAATACTAGATGCCTACCCACACTCAAGGATATAGGCAATGGATAAATTCGGATCACATCATCAGGCAAGACACTCAATTCATCAAGGACAGTCTGGAAACAGAGCTTTCAAACAGGAAAATTTGCTACTCTGATAAGAGGGATAAAATTAGATGGGGTTATGAAGCAAAAGGAACCTTCTCTACACAAGAAGCTTACAATTTAACAATAAGCACCCAAATAGTCAAAGACCCACTATGGAACAAATTTTGGGCCCCCACCATTTGGCCAAAAGTCTCCACTTTCCTCTGGCTGCTATGCCAAAATAAAATTCTCACTTGGGACAACCTACGGAAAAGAAGCTTTTATGGGCCTTCTATGTGTCCCAACTGCAAAAAGGCAGAAGAAACCACTGAGCACCTAATAAATTCCTGCCCACTGGCGAATGGACTTTGGGAAAAAGTAAGCTTCAAATGCCAAAAATACGTACGAGTTAAGGAGAATATCTCTAACACTATACGTACTTGGGCAAACAATCCTTACAAAAGCAAACTGTTAAATGCACTATGGAAACTAATCCCAGGATTCATCATGTGGAATGTTTGGAAAGAAAGGAATCGTCGCATCTTCAAGGACCGGTCCTCCTCTTCAGAAGTTCTATGGAATAATATAGGTCAAAACCTTCGAGAAACCTTGATGCTTCAAGCCTGGTCAGAAGAAGATTATCCCGCCATCCCTCAGGAACAAACTATCTGGGAAAACTAGAACCTTCAATGGAAGCATATACAAGCAAATCAGGGTAAAACTTCCTCACAAGGAAAGACAGCAGACAGATGGACCCCTCCACCCCAACACATGATTCAACTCAACTTTGACGGTGTTGGTCACTTTAATTGCTTATTGAATTAAACAACAAAGTGCGACATTAATTGTCAACCCAGGGAAGTCTTGTTATTTCAAAGGCAACTGCGTACTATATGTACTCAATTTTAAAAGCAACAGAAGTTATAGTACAAACAAATCATGCCTTAAATTAACAAACTGAAGCTCCACTCTGCATTACAACAATTACACTCTACTGCAGATAGCTATCAGAAAAACGCTTAATTCCACGCAAAGAAATAGAAAGAATCAATCTGCAAAAGAAAACAATGGTTGTGCTGTAACAGAGAGTCAGGACCCTATCCCCCAGAGCGGGAATCTCCAGCACCTACCTCTGATTAACTTAGCTTGCCAATTCACTCTGTAACTTAATCACTGGTGAAACACTCATACAACAATTAATTGGGAAAGAAACAGAGTTTCAGCAAAGGGATTATAAACAATGTTCAGCAAATAGTACTGTTAACAAGGCATGAATAAAACACACACTTAACACACTGCAAATATGTAATGGGTGAATCTTGTGATGAAGGTGGGCCTTGTCCTTCTCACAAGATTCCCCAGGAAACAAGAACTAGAAAAAGATGTTCAGAACAAAACTTTATTCATCCATCAATATGTCATATTACAAAAAGAGTTCCAGTCCTATTCCTTCAGCTAAACCTTTTTCCACAGTCTATTCATCCCCCTCTAATGTAGATGTCTCCTCTTTATAAAGAGGAGACATCTATTACAAAAGATTTACA
Source organism: Pinus tabuliformis (assembly GCA_031772625.1). Classification (NCBI taxonomy): domain Eukaryota; kingdom Viridiplantae; phylum Streptophyta; class Pinopsida; order Pinales; family Pinaceae; genus Pinus; species Pinus tabuliformis. Next base: position 765,647,992 of record CM062807.1, on the reverse strand, counting down.
TTGTTTTAACCCATTATACAAAAATAGGGAAATCAATTCCCTGTCAATGAAATGTTGTTACAGTAATGTTGTCTTTAGATATAAGTGTTACATCCAGTGTAACAACTTCCTCGGTGATCAGTCCTGGTTCCTTTGCTGCTGTCAAATTTAGAACGCGGATCTCAACTGTTTCAGCATCATGATTCGCGTGTCATTTCTGTTGTTTCAGCAACTACAAAAATAGTCTTCCAGGCTGTTTCAGCATCACAGACTGCACATCATCCTTTAACTGTTTAGCACTTAATAATTCGAAGATTAACTATGAAGATGTCGTGATTATATGCTAAATAATTAAACGTATAGTGATGAGAAGAATCATTACATACCTTTGAGATAATTGGGTTAAAATACTAACAAAGGCTTTTAAATATAAGTTTGAAAGGGATGGTATCATAGCAAAATATATGGTCAAAAAGGGACAATATGAGGTCCTAACATCCCCCCAACTGAAGCAGTTGCATGTCCCCATGCAACATCTACTCTGAATCTGAATCAGAATACTGGGATGTACAGTGCAAATTACTTATACAGTAAGTATAAAAGGTGCTATCAGTCGAATCTCTGAAACCCTGGACACTCTGTAATCTCTGCCATGCTGCAAGCTCCTCCTTTTTGGACACCTTGAAGTAGGCCTTATATTGTTGTACTGGCAACCAGAGAAGGGGGAAGTGAAAATGATAACCCAACCATTTGTTACCACATCGCTGAACACATTTAACATAATTAGGCACACATGAAATTGCTGCATGAAGATTGAGAGGGTTAAAAGGATGGTATTCCCTTCTTTCCTTAGGGCAATGTTCCCAGAACAAATTGTTTGCCTGCATGGCAAGAGATCCTTTCTTCTTGATATACTGCTGACATTCTTCTAACACTGCTACCTGTAATTCCTTGATATGCTCAGTCATTCTTGGTTCTTTTATAACCCTATGATGTTCAGCAATGAAAATAGTAGCATTCTGTGGTTCAGCTCGAATCCACAGAAGGCGATTTTATTCGTTATGTTTTGCTGAAAGAAAAGTGTTTTGCCATGTGAGATGATTGGCCATAAAAGAGACCAGTGCTCTAATCTGAATGTCACCAGCTACAGGAATCAAATTAAACTTCCTATCTTTCGGCATGGCCTCATTATGGAGATAAAGTTCACATAAGAGGTTCTGTTCGTTGACTGACGCTGCTGCAAAATTTTCAATAAACTGCTGGCGTGTAGACACTTCATGAGGTCGTCCATCTCTGACTGCTTTTATCTGAAGGAATGTTAGGCATTCTGCTAGGAACACGAAATAATTAAAATATGGTTTTCTAGTAGCTAGAAGTCTTTGAACTAAGTCAAAGATAAGAGACAGTCTGGTTTTTAACTTTTTATTTTCCTTCTGTTGTGCATGGAACTGTTCCAAGACTTCCCAATTTCTATATGCATGATTCTGCCATACTGATTTTTGTGCCTGAAATGCCCTTTCTTGCGACAAGGCATACTCTTTCTTCCATATATCGCTGAGTTCTTGAATGCTTAAAGTTTGAGTAAAGACAGTCTCTGCACAAAGAGGCTCAGTCTGGGTAAATGCCGTCTCTGCAGACTTTGGTGCAGGATTCTCAACTTTAACAACTGGGGTAGGCCGGGGTACTTGCGGTTTCTCTTCTTCTTCAGAAATATTTGAAGGCCCTGCTGGTTCTTGTGTAACAGCAGGGCGTTCCTTTTTAACTACAACAGGAGTAACTGTAGGAGTAGGTCCAGACAATGGAACTTCGACTACCTTATAACCAGCTCGAGAATAGAGGTCACCACATTGGCTGCACATGTATTCCTCATACCGATCCTTATCTGCACTTTTCTCGGCTGCAGATGCTACCTGGGCCAAAGTATACAGATTAAGTTCTCTTTCATAAGCTTCCCTTGCTATTATTAACTCCTGCTTATAAGCCTCAATCTCGGCTTTCAGAAACTCATTCTCCTGTTGAAGGGAAGCTATCGTGACAGGGCCTTCTGTAGCAGTTGCAGTCTCTGTGGCTGGTTCAAGTGGATGGGAGGATGGTTGTTTGGTGGCAGCTTCATTATTTATTTCTCCAGCAGGTGGTTCTTGTGTGACAACTACTGGGCCATCGGCTAGTTTTGTAACAGCTATATCCTCCTGAACATGCAAATTCTGCATATCGAGCAACTGAGTGACTAGTTCTTCCATAGCAGCAGTATCCTGGGTATCTACACTTTGCTCATTGGCAGGTGGCTCTTGTGTATCAGCTGTTGAGTCAGTAACAACTAGGTCTTGCTCTATTTCCTGATCATAGTCATCAGCAGGTGGTTCTTGTGTGACACTTGCTGAGACAGTGGCTGATTCAGCTGTATGTTGATTACCCGTTTCCTGTTTATCAGCAGGTGGTTCTTGTGTAACACCTGCTGAATCAGTAGCTGCTATGTCCTGATGTGTTTCCAGATCATGATCGTCAGCAGGTGGTTCTTGTGTAACACCTGCTGGACTAGTAGTTGGTTCTTATGGGACAACTACGTCTAGGTTGTCTATTTTTAGCTCCTCAGCAGGTGGTTCTTGTGTACCACCTGTTGAGTCGGTAGCTGGTTCTTGTGTAACAGCTACATGCGGTACATCGTCCTGCATGTCTACTTTTGATAAGTTAGCAGCTGGTTCTTGTGGAGCAGCTGCATCTTCTGAAAGGAATGATGTCACAAAATCCTGGACGTTTTGCATTTCGGTACCTGAGGGTGAGGAAGGTAGGGATTCGGGGTTTGGTGGGGTATGGGGTTTTAGAATAATGGGTGGAGAATTTAGGATAGGGGTCTTTGTTGCTGCTGCAGAAGACATCCTCCTTCGTCTTCGAGGTAAGGAGGCAGGAAAAACAGTGGTTTTTCTTTTATGGATGGCCTTCTCTGGGGTAGGAGGAACATCAGAGATAGTAGCTTGTTTCATTGAGGCCCTTGTTCATCTTTTTGATGAAGGGACAATCGTTTCTTGCCTTTTTCTTTTCCTTCTCAGCCTAGCCAGGGGAATGTCGTCGTCTGAATCACCACTGGGGATATGGACAGTGGGAATGGATGATTCAGGTAAATTATGGGACGGGGTTGATACACTAGCGGGGTCAATTGGACTGGCTGTCATGGATGGCTGAGGAATTTCAACATTCACTTGGGAAGTCTCAGTTGCCGCTTGAGAAGTTTCAGCAGTTTCTTGAGGGATTACAGCAGCTTCCTGGGGTGGGTTGTTAAGGGGGGAAGGGTTCTACAGGGCAAAGCCCCTAAGGATTAAGAGCTTAACCAGGCGATGGTGAGTAATGGAGAGGAGTGGGTACCTTGCATCGTTGGAATAATGCGACATATTCTTTAGACACCCAAGCAGATAGTACGGCATATTTAATAAACGCCATGTCTTAAATGATTCAACAAAACAAAGTCATGCTGGTACACTACCTGGTAATGTCCTTCGCAGGTAAGATAGTGCTTAACAAACTCTGCAACCTTTAGCCATGGAGGTGGTAATGAACGCAGTGCAACACCTCTGCCTTTAGGTTCGACCCGCTCCCCAGGTAGAAGAAAATCTTGTTATGTGTTCAAGATTATGTGTTTACGGCTGAACCAGCAGATGCCATTGACCGGTAATCCTGAAACCTATGTTATATCCTCCTCTATTACCAGAATTCGCACTCCCCGAACAGTAGAATAATCTTCCTTTAAATTAAGTGCGAATTCCAGGACTTGCTGAGAATCAAATTCCTGGAGTCTCCGGAAGTAATCCACCCAGCCCGCTTGCAGAAAAATTTGATATGCTTCTAGGTAAAGTTCCAATAGAGCCGTTGAACCAGGTTCATTTCGGACAACGTTACCTCCCATAGTTACTGGTTCGGTAAAATGCACAATACAGAGCCGAGTTACTGCAGCTGAGACAAAGTAAGATATTGCAAATGGGGTTATGACATAATAAAACCGGGACGGGGTGACGAGACTCTATCGTGTACAAAAAAACGACGGTGATTGGCATATCGGGTAATGATTGCAAAACTTTGATATTCCCCCCAACTGTGGCTAAAATGATAAGTTTTGAGTGTACGGTGATTTCGGCAATCATATCGTGATCTTCTCATTAACTATAGTTTAATATTTACACATAAACACGCATACCTCACGTTTTACCTTCGATTGCTGTGCTGAAAGTCTATTTTCGTCGTTTAGTGGATCACCAATGGTTATTAGAAAGGGTTATAAGATATGAGGGTATTTATATAAAAGGCTTTCTCTATTCACAGGAGGTAATGGCGAAGGAACTCAATTATCAGGATAAATGGCTGATTCTCTGAGAATGGATAATGTTATGTATTGATTATTTCTGAGAGAAGTTGATGCCTCAATTACGGGAAAAATGGGAAAATTGACGCTTTTTCGGAAAAATGGGAAAAAGTTGGTGTTTCAACAATGGAGAGAATGAGGAAAAATTGGTGTTTTAGCAACGGGGAAATGGGGAAAAATTGGTGTTTCAGCAACGGGAAAAATGGGAAAAATTGGTGTTTCAGCAACAACAGAAACTGGTGTTTCAGCAATGGCCGAAACTAGTGTTTTAGCAACAGGAAAAGAGATGCTACTGATGGATAATGAATTGAAATGGAATGGCCATGTTTCCCAAAATGAAACTTGATCCTGCTTGTAATGCAATTATTCCTTCAACCAGCCTCCGAATTAAGACCTACAAAATAAATTGTAGTATGGCAGCCCTTGACAGGGATTATTAGTTAAGTAATCTAATCTAATATTAATACAAAAATAATCCAGAGATTAAGTGCAATGAGGGGCAAGAGGCTCCCCCAAAAAGATGTAGTGTGAATCTGCCATACAAGTGGCCTTAAAATCCTCCTTAGAAATTGGTTGCTGGTACGGACAAAGTTGATACCCATTTACTAGCACTGGAGTTCTAGAACCATCAATTGTTAGGAGCCTTACTATTCCATTAGGAAAAACAATATCTATTTCGTAAGGTCCCAGCCACCTTGTTCGTAGTTTTCCTTGAAAATTTTCAAACCTGGAATCATATAGTAAAGCCCAATTACCTTTTTGGAACTACTTATGTTTAATAGCTTTGTCATGCCACCTGGTTCTTTGCTGCTGAATCATAGTTGTTTGATGGATGGCATCCAACCTTTTTTCATCCAATTCCTGCAGCTACTGCAACCTAGTTGTCTGTGCATCAGTCAAATCAAGGTTAACAGCTAAAGCAGTTCTTAAAGTTTTAATTTCAAATTCCACAGGGAAAACAACACTTTTGCCGTAAACCAATTCATAGGTTGAAAAACCTGTAGTGTTCCTCCAAGTAGTTCTATAAGCCCATAATGCCTTAGGCGGTCTTTGAGACCAATCTTTCCTATTCTCCTTCACAGTTTTTGTTAAAATAGCCTCTATGACTTTATTTGTACTTTCCACCTGACCATTAGCTTGGGGGTGATAAGGTGTAGTCATTTTATGATGATATGATATTTTTGAAGCATATCATTGAAACCATGTGAATTGAAAGGAGGTCCTCCATCTGTGACTAATTCTCTAGGCACCCCAAATCTAACGAAGATTTCTTCAAATAAAAAGGTTAAAACAGATTCTTCATTAGCTTTGATTAGTGCCTTAGCTTCCACCCATTTAGTCATATAATCTATACAAACCAATATATAAACTCTTTGGTTGGATGGAGGGTTGATGGACCCTACAAAATCTAGAGCCCATATTTCAAAGGGTTCAAATATTACTTGAGGGTTCAGTGGCATTTCATCTCTATGGTTGGGTTGGCTCATTCTCTGACAGCTGTCACAGGCCTTGACATATTTCTTTGCATCCTTGAAAAGTGAGGGCCAATAATAACCCATCCTGAGAATTTTATGTGATGTTCTCTTATCATGCCCACCACAAGGGCCATCATGACAAGCCTTCAATATGTCATAAACCTCATCTTCTCTAATGCATCTTCAGATCTCCTGATCAAGTCCTGTATGAAAAAGACACCCATTTATCCAGCTGTACCTAGCACTTTGTTGAATGATCCTTCTTTTCTCCCTCTGTGATAGGTGTGATGGTAACTTCCCTGCAACCAAATAATTAGCAATGTCTGCATACCATGGTGAGTGAGCAGATACTGAAAACACATATTCATCAGGAAAGGAATCATCTACTGGAGTATTATCATCAGTTTTTATCTGAGAAAGGAAATCAGCAACTACATTTTCTTTACCTGGTCGATCCACAATTGTAATATCAAATTCTTGTATTAACAATAACCACCTGGTAACTCGAGCATTTGTAACAGATTTATTCATTAAATACTTAATAGTTGAGTGATCAGTGTGAACAAAAGTAGGATAACCAGTAATATAATGTCGAAATTTATTAATAGCATAAATAACTGCTAAAAATTCTTTCTCGGTAATTGTGTAATTAAGTTCAGCAGGGGTCATATTCTTACTAATAAAGTAGATAGCATAAGGAAGATTGTTTTCTTCTTGACCCAAGACAGCTCCAATTGCAATATCCGAAGCATCAGAGGATATGTGAAATGGAAGTGCCCAATCAGGTCCCCTCAGAATAGGAGTTGTAGACAACTGATGCTTAAGTTCATCAAATGCTTTCTGACAAGCATCAGTCCACTTAAATTCAGCATTTTTCATAAGTATCACAAACAAAGGGGAAGCTATTTTAAAGAAATTTTTGATAAATCTTCTGTAATATCCAACATGTCCTAAAAAGTTTCTTACATCAGTTTGTGTTTTAGGAATAGGAAGGGTCTGAATTACCTGTACTTTGGATGGATCCACCTGAATCCCAAGGAATGAAATGAAGTGCCCTAGTACAATTCCTTCGTTCATCATCATATGACATTTTTCAGTACTCAAGGAAAGATTAGCTTGTATGCATTGTTTAAGTACTTTCTCAAGGTTTTGTAGCGCAACTTCAAAAGTCACACCATATGGAGTGAAATCATCCATAAATATTTCCAAAGAATCATTAAGCATATCAGAAAAAATACCTATTACTGCTCTTTGAAACGTTGCTGGAGCATTACATAGTCCAAATGGGAGAACTCTATAGGCAAAAGTTCCCCAAGGACTAGTAAAAGTGGTCTTGTCCTAATCTTGAGGTGCAATTCTGATTTGGTTATATCCACTAAAACCATCTAAAAAGGAAAATAATTTCTTCCCTGACAAACTGTCCAACACCTGATCAATAAAGGGCAAGGGGAAATGATCTTTTTGGGTGGCTTTGTTTAAGGCTCTATAATCCACACACACTCTCCATTTCCCATTTTTCTTAGGCATTATCACCAATGGAAACACCCATTCACTGTCAGATATGGGATATATAAACCCTGCATCAAGCAACTTTTAAAGATCTTCCTTAACAATTTCCCTCAAGTTGGGATTCATTCGTCGCTGGGGTTAATAGACTGGTCGGGCTCCCTCCTTAATATAGATACAATGAGTACATAATTCAGGAGAGATCCCCTTCATGCCTATGTAATCCCATGCGAATGCTTCCTTGTTTTCACGGAGCAACTTCATTAGTTGTTGTGTTTCAGCATCTGATAAATTGGGGTTTATGTTCAATGTTTTGCCAGGTTCAATTTCTACTGTTATGCTTTTAGAGGATATAGCAGTTGATGTTTGAGGTAAATCTTCATATTTAAGCTTTTGTTGTGTTTCAGGATCCAGAATTGCAGTTAACTGATTATGTGCTTTAGAAGTAACTGAGGAAGGTTCAGAAATAAAATTACTAATTACTTCGTCTTCTGTGGTATCTTTAAGAGTTAAGGCTTGTCCAATGGTCAAGATGGGTTGAGTATCATTATCCTCATAGTCTAACCATACAGAATCATCATTATTAATCATAGGTGTAACATGAGGGTACAACGTAAGCTTCTTAGTTTCACAACCATTAGAAATTGTCATTGAACCCGATCTACAGCTGATAAAAGCATCTGATGTAGCCATCTAGGGTCTCCCCAAAATCAGAGGATGCCCCCCCAACTTTTCTTTAGTCTGTAATACCACAAAGTCAGCTGGGTAATTCCAGGATTCAACTGAAATGATCAGGTCTTCAATAACCCCCTCTAGTTTGATTGTGGAACGATCAGCTAATTCCAGGATAGTTGGTGTTTCTCTAATTACATTTTTCAATTGTAACAGTTGTGCAGTTTCAAGGGTCATGATATTTATAGCAGCACCTAGGTCTACCAGAACTCGCGAAACAATAGTTTTTCCAACCTGCACTGTGACCGTAGGGTGACCAGGATCACCATATTTTACAGGAGGGACTTTTCCTAACATTAAAGAAGCTAGATCTGCCATCACATGAACTGTAAGGGGATCTTTAGACTTCCTACAGAGTTTCTTGATGCAAATGTCTCTAACGGTTCTGGCATAGATTGGTACATCTCTGAGTGCTTGTAAAAGTGGAATTTTAACATACAGATTCTGCAATTCCCCTAAAAGGTTAAAAGTAGGCGGCTCAGGCGTCTTAGTGAGAGCCAAGCACTCAGGGAACGGTGGTTCTGCTGTTTCAAGAGCTTTATTAGAAGATGGCTTGACTGTTTCAGCAGTTTTATTAGAGGGTGGGTTGACTGTTTCAGCATCCTTATTAGATGATTTCCTCTGTTCTGCTTCTTCTTTATCAGAGTCTGAAGAGGTAATATCATCTATAATTGGCTCGAATACTCTCCCAGATCGTAAATGAATATCGTTACATTGCATAGGAGATGTAGGCAGGTTTTGAATGTCGATAACTTGCACAGCTTTATTGTTATTAGGGTTAGGGTTCGGTTGTACAAGCAGCGGAAGCTTCATGATCTGATTATTCGGCGGGGTACCTGCCGGAAGAGAAAGTTGTTGCTGGAACTGAGGAAATTGATTTGTGGATGGAGTCTGTTGAGCTCTCCAATTTGGGTTCCATTGGTTAAAATAGGATTGCTGTAGAAGCCTGGGAGTCCACATTGCAGGGTCTACAAAGGGAGGGTTTGTTTGCTGCATGGGTGGGAAATTCATTTGATTAAAGGGTGGGTATTGCATTTGGTTAAAGGGTGGGTAATTTGCTTGATTTAATGAAGGATAATTATTCCAATGATTAAATGGCATACTAGAATTCGTACCTTGTCCTCGTGGTTGCCATTGCCTCCTTTGTGTCAACAGATAAACTGCTTTAGCTTCTTCCTCTGTTGGTTGTAATGCTGCCTTTATCCCTGGTAAAGAGGGGCATTGTTGAGTTTTGTGGTCCTTTTCACAAATGGTACAGATTGGCACCTTGTCCAGTGGGCATTCCCTCAATGGATGTTTTTCCTTGCATTTAGAGCAGAAGATGGCCAAAGCAGCTTCTGCTTCTGCCTGATTCTTTTTAACCTGCAAGGTATCAATCTGTGAAGCAAAAGAACTTAACATTTCAGTCTTGAATTCCTCAAGTAGATTACCTATTTCAGCCCTTGTTGCTCCACCACTAGCTGATTTCTGGACCCTTGAATAGGTACTATCCCTGCTCTTTGATTTATTTGCAGCTCCTCTTGAACACCTCTTGTAGAGGTTAATAATTTCGTCATATGATTCTTTGGATATATCTCCTTTACCAAGCATATTTAACATATCTAAACAATCATCCCTTACCACTTTCAATAATATTGTTTTGAGAATATATTTACTTACATCGGGGTGCTCAGATCTCTACAGATTATACTGGAGTCTTTCCACAAAGTCCTCCAGATTTTCATCCTCCTTCTAAACCATCTTGAATAATTCCTCCCTTTTTTCTCTCGTCCGGCAATAGTCTTGGTATTTGGCCATAAATTTCTCCTTCATCTGATCCCATGTTATGATCACATGAGTTCGCAACCTCATAAACCATCTTAGTGCATTTCCTTTTAATGTTGCTGGAAACAACTTCAATTTCTGAGCAGGATTAACATAATCATAGCTTCTACACAATATATCAAATTCAAAAAGAAACTCATCAGGGTCTTCAGAGGATAAACCATGGAAATTGGGTAATGCTGAAAGTGGGATATTCTTCATAGGAGTTGTTCCTCTGGGGAGTTCCCCAATAGGGAATTCCAGGGTGGAGAGAGAATTTTCTCCCCTTCCTTCTCCTCTACGACCTCCACCGAAGAGTCCTTCATTTTTATCCTCCATTGGTTGTTTTCCTGATGCGCTTGCCCGGTCTTCAGTGCTTTCTGTTGGACTCTCAATGTCCTGAACTGGTTCCTCAACTTCAGTATCTTCTATTGGTTCTTCAATATTTTCTACTGGTCCTTCGACTTCCTCTACTGGTTCCTCAGTGTATTCTGCTATTTCTATAACCCTTTCAGGTCCCACTACTTCCTCCGTTTGATAGTCTGTTTGGAAAGAGTGTTGGGTTTGTGGCCTTTGAGAGCTTAACCTCTGGGATATCTCAGCGTTTGAAATAATATCATCGATGAAAGTTTTTCTTCCTCCTCTTCCTTTGCCCTTGCCACCTATAGGATTAGTTTTCTTGCGTCCTCTCATGCATTTTTCATATCTACAAAAAAATCATCAGTACTTTTAAAATCTATAATTGCCTTCCCCGGCAACAGCGCCAAAATGTTGGTCACTTTAATTGCTTATTGAATTAAACAACAAAGTGCGACATTAATTGTCAACCTGGGGAAGTCTTGTTATTTCAAAGGCAACTGCGTATTGTATGTACTCAATTTTAAAAGCAACAGAAGTTATAGTACAAATAAATCATGCCTTAAATTAACAAACTGAAGCTCCACTCTGCATTACAGCAATTACACTCTGCTGCAGATAGCTATCAGAAAAACGCTTAATTCCACGCAAAGAAATAGAAAGAATCAATCTGCAAAAGAAAATAATGGTTGTGTTGTAACAGAGAGTCAGGACCCTATCCCCCAGAGTAGGAATCTCCAACACCTGCCTCTGATTAACTTAGCTTGCCAATTCACTCTGTAACTTAATCACCGGTGAAACACTCATACAACAATTAATTGGGAAAGAAATAGAGTTTCAGCAAAGGGATTATAAACAATGTTCAGCAAATAGTACTGTTAACAAGGCATGAATAAAAGACACACTTAACACACTGCAGAAATGTAATGGGTGAATCTTGTGATGAAGGTGGGCCCTGTCCTTCTCACAAGATTCCCCAGGAAACAAGAACTAAAAAAACATGTTCAGAACAAAACTTTATTCATCCATCAATATGTCATATTACAAAAAGAGTTCCAGTCCTGTTCCTTCAGCTAAACCTTTTTCCACAGTCCTGTTCCTTCAGCTAAACCTTTTTCCACAGTTTGTTCATCTCCCTCTAATGTAGATGTCTCCTCTTTATAAATAGGAGACATCTATTACAAAAGATTTACATTGTTTTAACCCATTATACAAAATAGGGAAATCAATTCCCTGTCAACGAAATGTTGTTACAGTAATGTTCATAGAAAATTTTAGGGGCGAATGTTCGCCCTTTGGCGAAATTAAGGGGTTTTAAATTTTTAGTGGGCGAATATTTTGTATCATAGTACATTTTTACAAATCACCTCAAATAGCCCACCTTATTTTAAGGGAGAGGGTAAAAAAGGTAAATTTAGCCCTTGAAATTAGGAGTTACAACCTTCCATTCGCCCATTTTCAAGAATAGGTTTTATTTAAGTGAATCCTATGGGCCAAAGGCCCAAAGACCATATTTATAAAAGAGGTATGGTAAATTAATAAAAATATAAATAAATGAAAGGCATGGTAGATAAATAAAACATTTTTTATATTTACTCCATAAGTCACCTTATATACATGCAAGGGTGTAAACAAATAAAAATATAAGTAAACTAGACACATGGTAAATAAATAAAACCTCTTTTTATATTTAGTCCATAACCCTCGTTCTATTTATGAAGGCTCAAGAAAGAGGTTTTATTTAAGTGAATCCTATGGGCCAAATACCATATTTGTAAAAGTGGTATGGTAAATTAATAAAAATATAAATAAATGAGAGGTATGGTAAACAAATAAAACATTTTTTTTTATATTTACTCCATAAGTCACCTTATATTTACGAACACGCAAAAAATGCGTTATATTTAGGTGAAACCTATGGGCAAAATACTATGGGACAAATACCATGGACTAGATTGTTATTAATACCATGAAAAAAACATTATTAACCCTAATATTAATAAAAATGGCACATGGTATTGACCCTGGTATTCACCAAAATGGCACATGGTATTGACCCATGGTATTCACCTGGAATGTAGCCTATTTAAATGGGGGAATTAAACCAGCATAGATCCATGTTTACTCTGGATCTACTATCGTGATATGCAAACTAGCATAGAGTGAAAAAATATTTGATCCGATCAAGAGTAAAAATGGATGATCAAGAGTAAAAATGGATGTTGTAATTTAATGTATGTTAAACATTTTAGCTTGGTTAAAATAAAAAATAAAATAAAAATCAACTATTAATTTTATTAATTTTTATAATAGTAATTTTTAAGCTCCAGCTTTATGATAACCCATGGTATTGACCCATGGTAATACCATGGTATTCATGTGAGCATAGACTATTTAAAGGGGAAATTCTATCATCTTAGATCCATCTTAATTCTGGGTCTACCAAATGCTCAGAGGGATAAATAGATTTCATCCCCCTAAGAGTGGTAGATGTGGAGTTAAGATGGATATAGGTTGGTTTTTATGATAATGAAGATATTAAATAGACTTAGGAAATTATATTGTAGAAACATCTTAAGGTGATGGTTAAAGCATAGACATTGGACAAGTATATTTGTATACTTCTGTTTTAAACTGAAACAAATCCAGCGCTAAAAGGAATGGATTGATTGCACTAGTCATCGTTCTATAACTTTCCAACATATGCTGGAGTAAACAGATTGTAATTTGGGCAATTTTTCTAATTGCAAACAGGAACATACTTGTGTATTGGCAGGGTGGTTACGAGGTCCCTAGAAGTGATGAATTTGAATTTTTCTTGGTTTTATATATAGTATTAGGTTTTTTCTCATGCTTTCTGTGAATGGCAAGGGTGAATTTTATCCTACACCCACTAGGTTATCGATATGTAATTTTGGTAATTTTGATTTCAAAAAATATTTTAAAGAAATGCAATGATTTCATTTGTGTATTCAATAAACACATGATTTTATAATTGAGTAAAATATTCGCCATGCTTGGTGAGAGATTCGCCAAAAAATTATATATACATATCATATTATTGATAAAATTGCCTTCCATTTTTCCTATATACCATAGAGATTCGCCCATTTATTATACATGTAAATTTAGGGGGGTTCTTAAAATTTTCCCTAGTAATGTTGTCTTTAGATATAAGCGTTACATCTAGTGTAACAGCTTCCTCGGTGATCAGTCCTGGTTCCTTTGCTGCTATCAAATTTAGAACACAGATCTCAACTGTTTCAGCATCATGATTCGCGTGTTGTTTCTATTGTTTCAGCAACTACAAAAATAGTCTTCCAGGTTGTTTCAGCATCACAGACTGCACATCATCCTTTAACTGTTTAGCACTTAATAATTCAAAGATTAACTATGAAGATGTCGTGATTATATGCTAAATAATTAAACGTATAGTGATGAGAAGAATCATTACATACCTTTGAGATAATTGGGTTAAAATACTAACAAAGGCTTTTAAATATAAGTTTGAAAGGGATGGTATCATAGCAAAATATATGGTCAAAAAGGGACAATATGAGGTCCTAACAGACGAGGCGTCTAGAGGCAATCTAGGCAAAGCAGGATATGGAGGAGTCTTCAAAGATCACAAGGGCATTCCGCTTCTAACTTATTTAGGTTCAATTCGCTGGGATACAAATAACTCGACGGAATTAGAAGGACTATGGCAGGGGCTTCTCCTAGCACAACTCTATCATTTCTTCCCACTTATAATAGAAGGGGATTCCTAGATTCTCATCAACATGGTTAATCAAATCCTGCAAGGGACGCCCTCCTACAAGGTGGGAAACAGTTGGAGATTGGCAGAGCGACTTGAGCTCATTGAACACTGGCTCTCAACCCACAAAGCTGTAAATCTTAAACACTCTCGCAGGGATGGAAACAAAGTAGCATACCTTCTAACTAACATTGGGATAGATAGTGGAAGGAATTTTCATGCAAGCACACTTAATACTATGGCCACTACTTTTCAGCTACAGGAATACAATGAATTGGTCCAGATTGAAATGGTTCAGGAAGAAGAAACACACCCGGATGCGGGTGTTCATCCCAGGCATTAACATGACAAGATGGCAAGGCGGCGGACGGGCTGGCCACATGGCCCCCTGCAACTTCCCCCATGCCACTCTGAATGGCATTCATGGCACCTTGCAGGAGCCATTAAATGACTACACAGGCCGAGGCAGAGCCAATTCCCACATAACCATGGAGCCTGCGAATTTCTCTGTTATTCCTCCCCCCCTGATTTAATGTGCCTGTCCTCCGCATGTGAGAGAGCGTAATGTGAGCACCGTCACTGGTAGTAGATGTTGGCTGTTAAGCTATATCGATCTGGGTAATGGATTCCACCATTCCCACACCAACCTCTACAATCTTTCTCATGACCACAACTCTTCTATAATTTCCCCGCACCGCTCCTCTGTCAATTCATCCACAATCCTTACTGCTTCTTCCCCAGTTTCCATCCCCATCATGTTCCGCCATCGTATGCGCAGTAGAAGAGGAGGCACAAGAGGCAGAAGCTCTCGCTCACCTACAATGCCTAGCCCCGATTCGGTTTCCCTGCCTCCTCAGCAGATAATCCCAACCCGTTTAGTTTCGCGGGGCGATGCCTAGAGACCTGAAGCGGCAGAGGAAGAGCCTTGCTCCATGGCACAAGTTGTGGAGATGCAGCAGTCCACACTGCTACCTTTCCCCTTCCTCCACACCCTGCTCCTCACACCATGCAGTTCCGTTTTCGCAGTTCACTGAATCGCCCAGTAATCATCGCCACCGTCTCAATTACCTTCACAGAAGAAATTGAACCGCCAGCTCCTCTGGCTGATCACACTGAGGAGGCGACCAGAGTAGGACTGAGCAGCAGGAGCCGAGACAACACTAGTGATCGAGAAGCTGATGAAGTTCAGGCCACCTTGCATGACCAAGCAGTTGCTGGCAGTCAGCATGTTGAAAAGAGCAAGCTCAGTTACACGCAGGCTTCTGGTAGTTGCCGCGGAGACACGTCAGGACCGCGTGTTGGAGCATGCAACATTAAGGGAAGCCAACCATCACATGGACATGGTGCGTCGGATGAGGATGACGACCCGGATAAGTACGCATGCCCGATTGTGGAGGAACCAACCCCGGATGACTAAGTGCCAAGTGTCGAGTTAGCCAGGTGGACGTTTTGTCATGTTGATGGTTCAGTTACTGTTCAGTCTTATGTGTCTTCTGGTTAGGATTATGATTTGGTTCAAATGTTTTTGTTATGCTGTGATAAAACTGGTTACCCCTGTGTGGGCTATTTTTGGACTCATACTTTTTTGGACTGGTTTCCCCTCTGTTGGGGCAGTCAAAAACAGTTATTCTGACTGTGTGATGAATTATGCTAGGATCCTCTGTGGTCGAGCCTCACTGTAATCCTTTTTTGTATCATATTAATAGATTAAACTTACTTAGAAAAAAAATATAATTTATCTTATTAATCAAACAAATATCAATGATAATATGCCTTCTTTGAATATTCCCTTTGAGTTTTCATAATTTAGGGACCAGGGTTGAACTTCTTATACATGAGATAACCTTCCTTATATCTTTTTATTAAAATCCATTTTTCCCAAAATAATCTTATCTTTTATCCTTCACACTAGGTTTCTTTATTCACTTATACTTAATTCAATCTTAAGAATTAATTTAATAATCCTTTAATTGTTCCCATAGGCACTCTATATCCCAATGTGGGGGCAATGTTGTAGTCATGTGTAGAATGAAGTGTTAAGCAAAAAATAATAATTATAATTTACATAATGTCAATTTAGTAAAAAAAATTAATAACAACAATAAATCGATATAAAAACTTAACAAAATTAATTAATAGACACATACACTCACTCAATGCTATGCATACCATACTAAAAACTTAAACCAAGTTAAAGAAAAAATCCAAAATCATATATATGTAATTATATGTATTATTGGGGTTTTAATAAAATTTAAAATAAGAAAATATATAGAGATGTGAAATTTATACAAATATAAATAATATTATTAAGAACCAATATATATCCATTTTAACTTTGGATTTATCAAGTGCTAAGAGGAATCAAATCTTTTGACGTGCAAATATTTGCTCGAGTTTTACACTCAAAAAGTGGTTTGCATCTTGAGAGATTTGATCCTTGCAAGATGCTTGGTAAATCTAAAATTAAGATAAATATAGTGGTTTAGCTTGTGACAAAACAATATATTATGCTTGATAATAATATTTGACCATTTAAGAATGTAAATATTTTTATGCTTATATTTTTATTTTTAAAATTATTTTTACTTAAATACATATAAAAAAAAATTATAGATACAAAATGATTTTTATTTTTATTTTTATTCCCCATATAAAGAAACATTTATATTTCTTTACTTGCCATTGTTTTTTTTTTGGAAAATTCCCTTTTCTATTATTTTTTTACAATTTATATGGTAATTCACTTTTTTATATTCATTATAAAATCTTTGCTTAACTCAATATTTTTATTTATATACACTTTTAAAAATACATGGAAAATTCTCTCTTATTTTTCCTTTATGTACTTTTTAACCATACTTGGAAACATATATAGAAAGAAATTGGTCATGAGCTTCAAAATTATTTGATTAATTTTTTACTTCATTTTCTCTCTCTTCTTCTCTTTTTTATTTTATTTTATTTTATTTATAATAGTGTTTAAACTTTGCATTTATGATAATGATTATTTCTATAATATTATCTTGAATGGTGAACTATTGGAAAAATAATTATTAACCATAGGTTAGTGTAACAATCTATAATGTACCCAAGGACCAATATGGGGTTCCCAGTGAGTACCCAAGGGGAATAATCATATATTTTAGGCATTGTTATGTAATAGTGATCATAATTAGTAAATAAGGCTTAGTATTAGCATGGACATAAATGTTGTAAGAAGGTTTATTAGAAGGTTCCTTCTCTAAAATGTTCTTAGTTGGTAGATAATATCATAAATAAAAGTATAAACAATGTAATCAGTATGGAGGAAGAATATTATGACTAGACTTTATCTCATTACGAGGTAGACCCTTAAAGACTCAAGTGAACAAGAGTGGATTCATTCTATAAAATGATCAATGAAAGGTGTTTCCTTACCAAAAAGGTCTTGATAGTAATAGAGTAAGAATCTTTTCTATGTTATTCTTGGGTTTTTTTATGTGATTCTATTTTAAGATCTAGGGCACAAAAAAAAATTGGTATCGAAACTCTTTCTTCAACCGAAAAGCAACATATTTTTTTTTCTATTTTATAGGTTATCAAAAGAAGTAAAAAGAGAGCCTCAACATATCAACCAATTTCTATAACTTTTGGTACAGAAATTGACAAAATTGGTTTTGTATATGAGTTCTTTTTAGAAAAATGTGTGTGTGTGTGCGCCCGCGAGAGAGAGAGAGAGAGAGAGAGAGAGAGAGAGAGAGAGAGAGAGAGTTTTCTAGAGTTTACATCTTGCTAATTTAAAATCAACTATTTTAGGATATTTTCATGAGAAACATATGGATTGTAAAGTTAATATTTTTTAACATGTTTCTTGGATTTCCATCAAACTAATAGCATTGAATAGAAGATCTTCAAAGTTTTGATTTTGTATATTATATGTTGTTCTTTTGATCTACATCTTCTACATTATAACCATTGAAAATCTTTATTTTTAAAACTGAATGGATTTGAAAAATGACAATATGTTAATATTGATTAAATAAGCCTTCCAAGATTACTCTGTGACCATATGTTGTTGGAGCAATGAAGAGTATAACCAAAACATATATATCTAATATGTTTTAGAGGATGATTGTGATGATTGGTGTATGGATATTTGTCATTTGTGGGATAATAACTATTTTCAACTTCTATTTGATGACACTACTCCACCTTATGAAGAAAACAACATAGAGGAAAGTCAAGATTTGGTTAACACTACTAGTTTTCAACGTGCCTATTCTTTAGTACTACTGTGTTATGTGGGTAGTTTCTTGGATATGGATAGAATTACATATGACTGGGGTAAGCATTCAGAGCACCATTTTCAACTATCTATTGATTTTATGTATATACAAAGGGAGTCAAAATGCACACTTGGACATGGGATCTAGGTTCAAGATGAAGCTTATTGGACTACTTTAGGATGGTGACTTGCACTTGTACTTTGGATTACTTAAACATTATGGTCAAAACTTATCCATGGGACCCTGGAATATTGTAGTTGTACTTTCTCACAACAAGTGTTGAGAATAATGTTTTTCTAAGGGGCACAAAATGTAATGTACCTAGGGGAGTAATATGGGGTACCTAGGGAGATGTTCAAGAGGAATAATAATAGATGCTTAAGTATTGTTATGTAATAAATGTCATCATTAATAAATAAGGTATATGTAGTAGAGTGAACACATATATTATAAGAAAATCCACTAGAATGTTCCATCTACTAGAAGGTTTCCTTTACTAAAATGTTCATAATAGGTAGATAGTATGATAAATAAAAGTATACGCATCGTATTGAGCATGTTGAGAGAGTATAATGATTGAATTTTATCTCCTTAGAATGTAGCCCCCTCGAATATGCAAGAGAATAGGAGTGGATTCCTTCCCTATAAAGTGATGTCATACCCTAAGGGTTTCGATATTAATATGGTAAGAAAAAATTTCATCTTAAAATTTTCTATATGATAATATTTTCATATATAAAGCACATAAAACACATTTTCCAATTACATAATTATTATTTATTACATAATAATCACCATATTATTTAGTTTTAACATGTCGAAGATATATTATAAAGATATTCTAGAGAAAAATAGTAATAATAATGCCTCCATTATAACTTTGATACACCCATTTCAATGTTGAGGATGGAGATGAGATCACACATCTTGAAAAAAATTATGATTTTCATTTATAATCATAATCTTAATATGTTATAGAGATATTCTAAAAGAATAGTATGATAATGCCTCTATTATAACTTTGATGCACCAATTTCAAGGTTGATGATCGAAATGAGATAACACAACTTGGAAAAAAATTATGCTTTTCATTTATAATCATGATCTTAATCTTCTCATTTTTATTGGTAATTTAAAAAAAAAATTGATTATTAGTTATTACTTTCTTACCATTACTTTGTATTATTTTTGAATTTTTGTTAGGTTATTATTAATTATTACTTTCTTAATATTACTTGGCATACTTTTGCTATATGAAAATGAATTTACATTAATTTTATTTATTAATTTAGTATAGAATGGTTGAAACATTATACTTTGTATTGTTTTGAAGTTTTGAAGGTCATGATTATCATTTTTTATTTTCAAATATTATATTAAATTTGAACTTAACTAGTATTTACTATCATAAAGATTGTGATCTAACGGTTCAATAGGGAGATTTCGTTTACATAAATAAATTTTGTGAACCAAGACAATGTGATTTTCTTGTGAAAATAGTGATTTTTTTGTGACAATGGAGTGCATTTTCTATTTATTGACACTGATCTTCCATATCCTATGATGTATGGAGTATACAAGGCCATAAATCATGGGGGAATATGATGTTGAGCCAGCACGGGTGGTATTCCAAAGGAATGTTCATCATTGCCCGAGGAAAAATTCAAGGCTGCTATTTGATAAAGACAATTCAACCAAAAACATTAGATAAAGTGGAAATTAAAATGAGAAAATCGAAAGTCATATAACCATGTCTAATGACTTACTTGTATACAATAATTTGATTTCATCCTAGCATGGTAGAACCATATAACTGGAAGGGTTTTTAGAGTTCTTTGTAATATGAATGCATTATGGGAGAATAGAAAGCCGTATAACCATGTCGAATGACTTACTTCTGTACAGTAATTTGATTTCATCTGAGCATGGCTAAACAATATAATTGAAAGGGGACAGTGTTTTTTGGTAATATGAATGCATTAGAGGGACTTGATATGTTTGTCACAATAACATTTGCATGAACCAACTATAGCTTAATGTTACTAATTCCGTAAAAAATTAATTGATGTTGCATTCCCCGTTAATGGTGGTGTAGAAGGATAATCCAACACTCCCCGTTTGTTTCATGGAATGTGCTTAAATCTAGCAATGTGTCTGTTTACTAACACCTACGGGTTTTGGTGTAACGGCAATCGTGATTCCAACCACTAGTATCGGAGCAAGGGTCGAATATCCACTGTGCAAGCCGCTTAGTGCCATCGCCTTACTCTGGCAACGTTCATTAAAACGTTGGTTGTTACCTCTGGAGCTGTTGAAGGATCTGTCTAGGAGATCGGAAATCATTGCAAAGAAGAGAGCCCAGGAAAAGGATCTGTTCAGGAAATAGTTGAGGAACGTTAAGACAGTTGTTACAAGAAATAAAAAGGTCGTGGGCATATGGTGAAACGTGCATGAAGCCTAAAACGTGGAGTGCATAAGTGCTTTACGTGGAGTTCGTAACATTTTTTTACATCAAGCTTGCACGTATACGTCAAGTTTTTTTTTCAAACCAACATATGTATGTGCGAAATGTCAAAAGGTTAAAACATTATATATGTTTTTTATATTTAATATGAAACATATATAATTATATGTGGAAATTTTGAAAAATATATTTTAAAAAGGAGTAGGAATTTTGAAAAGGGTATTTTAAAAGGAGGAAGGTCATTATTACTAAATTTTAAAGAGTAATAATTAAAGTTTTATTTTAAGTGGAGTTTTTGTGTTTTGGGGCATGAATTTGATTAAAAATGGAGACAACAGTTACAAATATGGAGAAGCTAGGTGGGGCTAATTTTTCCCTATGGAAATCACAGATGGAGGATATACTGATTTGAAAGGATCAGTGTTTGCTGATTGAGAGCACAACAAAGAAACCCTCATCGATGACAAATGAAGAGTGGAATAAGCTAGATAGAGAGGCGATTACAACAATCTGCCAATATTTAGCAGAGAATGTTTATTTCAATGTGTCTAGAGAAAAGACGACAGAAGTATTATGGAAGAAGCTCCATGATATATATGAGAAGAACACGGCATCAAACAAAGTGTTCTTGATGAAGAAGCTTTATAATCTCAAAATGAAGGAGGGTGCTTCAGTTGTTGAGCACTTGAATGCATTTAATATTATTACTAATCAACTTGCCTCTGTAAAATCATTTTAGATGATGAAATTAGAGCAATTTTGCTAATGTGTTCTATGCTAGAAAATTGGGAAAATTTAATTGTAGCTATGAGAACTTCAGTAACTATAGGGACCCTGAAGTTTGATGATGTCAGCAACAGTTTAATGAATGAGGAGCTACAACGCAAGTCAATTGCGGAAAACTACGGAGGAGAGGCTCTAGCTCTAGCTGATCGTGGTAGGAGAATGGATCGAGGCCGGCAAGGGCGATCAAGATCGAGAGGCGGATCAAAATCAAGGAGAGGCAGTATCATCTGCTTTCATTGTGGAAAACCAAAGCACATGAAGAAAGAATGTTGATTCTGGAAGAAAGGACAAAAGGATTAGAGACTGTCTAGTACAAATCATAAGTCACCGAGCACAAATGAAGGTGAGACTACTGTTGTAGCCACAAATGGTGATATGTTGTTTACTGTTTCGGTAGAGGATGCATGTGTATATACATCTAGCAGTAGCTTTGATTGGATCTTTGACTCTGGGGCATCTCACCATGTAACCCCATGTAAAGATAGTTTTGTTTCATATAATCCTGGTGATTATGGTAGAGTGCATTTGGGGAATAATCATTTTTGCAGTATTGTTGGAGTGGGAGATGTCCAGATCAAGATGAAATATGGACAAGATATATTGTTGAAACGGGTCAGGCATGTACCAGAAATGCGCATGAGTTTAATCTCTATGGCACGACTGGATGATGAAGGCTATTCCACAAGCTTTGGAAAAGAAGGCTGGAAAATTAGCAAAGGAGCATTGGTCGTGGCCAAAGGACCCAAGACAGGAACATTATACACATTAAAGACACTGATAGGAAAATCAAATTTGGTTGTTGTCACAAAAGAAGGAAATTCAGCAGATCTGTGGCATAAGCGCTTGGGTCACATGAGCAAGAAGGGCTTAAAAATCCTTTTTGAAAAAACATTATTGCTAGGTTTGAAATCCTACAATCTCGATCTTTCTGAGCATTGTATATATGGTAGACAAAGAAGGGTTTCATTCCTTAGAGGTGGCCATGACAAAAAGAAAAATGTGTTAGAATTGGTACACTCAGATGTGTTTGGGCATGTTAACATCAAATCATTAGGACGAGCATCATATTTTGTAACATTTATAGATGATGCATCCAGGAAGGTTTGGGCATATCCTATGAAAAGTAAAAGTGAAGTGTTTGGAATATTTCAAAAATTCCATGTTGTTGTTGAAAGAGAGACTAACAAATTGCTGAAGTCTTTAAGAATAGATAATGGTGGAGAATATTGCTTAAATGCATTTAAGGAATATTGTAACAGGTTTGGCATAAAGCATGAGAAGATTGTGCCTGCTACTCCTCAACAAAATGGTGTCGCAGAAAGGATGAATTGCGCCATTATGGAAAAAGTGTGAAGTATGTTGTCCAATTCCGGTTTGGAGAATAATTTTTGGGCTGAAGCAGTCAGGACCGCTTGCTACCTCATAAAGAGATCTCCAACTACAACCTTGGATGGTGGTATCCCTGAAGAAGTTTGGACTTGTAAGAATTTGAATTATTCTCACTTTAAAATCTTTTGATGTGAAGCATTTGTACATATTCCCAAAGAAAATAGAACTAAGCTAGATGATAAATCTATGAAATGCATTTTTTTGGGATATGTGGATGAATATTTTGGTTATCTTCTATGGATCCAGTCAAACATAAATTTATTAGAAGCAGGGATGTTATATTTAATGAGTCAGAAATGTTCAAGAGGACTGTAGGTGAGTTGGAGGTCAAGAAGGTTATTGACAGGTTTGAAGAGCAGTAGGAAAGCATCCCACCAATACAAGAAAATGAACAGCAAATTTAGGAGCATGATGAACAACAAGTGGAAAATGATGAACAACAAGAAGAAGGAATCTTGCAGGAACCTTTACAAGAGATTCAACCTGATAATGCACCACCACAGTCGGTTCGCAGATCTTCTAGGCCTCATAAGCCTTCTGAAAGATATCCTCCTTCAAACGATATTTTGTTGACTGATGAAAGTGAGCCTAATTGTTTTCGAGAAGCTTATAAAGTTGAGCACAGTGAAGAATGGAAGAAAGCAATGGAAGAAGAAATGAACTCTTTGCTGAAAAATAAAACTTGGGAGTTGGTAAACCTCCCAAAAGGTAGAAAGGTTCTGCAAAACAAATGGGTTTACAGGATTAAGCATGAAGGTGATGAAAAGAAGGAGAGGTATAAAGCAAGGTTGGTGGTGAAAGGTTTTTCCCAAAAAGAAGGTATTGACTTCACTGAAATTTTCTCACCTATTGTTAAAATGTCATCCATTAGAGTCATTCTTGGTCTAGTTGCTACTTTAGACTTAGAATGTGAACAGTTAGATGTAAAAACTACTTTCCTTCATGGTGAATTGGAGGAAGAAATTTATATGGAGCAGCCAGAAGGCTTCATAGAAAAAGGCAAAGAAGGCCTTGTTTGTAGGTTGAAGAAGAGTCTCTATGGGTTGAAATAGGCACCTCGACAATGATACCAGAAATTTGATTCATTCATGTTGGAACATGGTTTTCAGAGGTTGGAAGCTGACCATTGTGTCTATATCAAGAGGTATGATCAAGGAAAGTATATCATATTATTGTTATATGTGGATGACATGTTGATTGTTGGGCATGATAAGAATAAGATCAATAGGTTGAAGAAAGATTTGGGTAGCAAATTTTCAATGAAGGATTTGGTACCAACACAACAGATATTGCGCATGAGGATTATGCATGACAGGAAAAACAAAAGGTTGTGGTTGTCATAAGAAAAATATATCAAGAAGGTGCTTGACAGGTTTAATATGAAATATGCCAAGCCAGTTGGTACACCCCTTACAGCCCACTTCAAGCTAAGAACTTAATTATGTCCTAGTGATGACAAGGAGAAAGAAGAAATGAGTAAGATTCCTTATGCTTCAGCAGTTGGCAGCTTGATGTATGCCATGGTATGCACACGAACAGACATTGCATATTCAGTGGGAGTAGTGAGTAGGTTCCTTGCCAATCCAAGCAAACAACAGTGGCAAGCAGTAAAATGGATTTTGAGGTATCTTAAGGGTACTAGTCATTATTGTTTATGTTTTGTTCATAATAAGACTGTGCTTAAAGGATTTACAGATGCAGATATGGCTGGAGATATGGACACCAGAAAATCCACTACAGGTTATTTGTATATATTTGCAGGTGCAGCAGTATCCTAGCTGTCAAGGCTACAAAGAATAGTAGCCCTCTCTACAACAGAAGCAGAGTACATAGCTGCAACAAAAGCTTGTAAAGAGATGTTGTGGATTGAACAATTCCTAGGAGAGATAAGAATAAAGCATGACAAGTATGTGTTATATTGTGATAGACAGAATGCCATTCACTTGGCGAAAAACCCAAAATTTCATTCAAAAACCAAGCACATTGACTTAAGGTACCATTGGATCTGACATGTGTTGGAAGAAGAACAGTTCTCCTTGGAAAAGATCCATACAGATAGGAACCCTGCTAATATGCTCACTAAGATTCTACCATGAAATAAACATGAGTTATGTAGAGGCATGGTAGGCCTCGGTGTGACTTGATGACTCTTATTTGGCTTCAAGTGGGAGAATGTTAAGTGTGAAGCCAAATTCATGCAGGATTCTAGATCCTTCTACAATGCCATTATTTTCTAGATCTCCAGGATTCTAGATCCTTCTACACCACCATTAGTTTCTAGATCTCCATCTGAATCACATACAGGATTCTAGATCCTACTTCTGTCTCTATAAATTTGTAATTTCTCTAGCCAAGGAAAGCAAGCCAAGTTCTCAACCTGTTACGTAATGCAAAGTGATTTCTGTTCTCCAATGATTGTTTTATCTATTCCACTATTTCTGATTGAGTAATCTTGTTGTTTCTCCATTTGTTTGTCACTGTGAATTATTCTCTGCTATTGTCGTCTAAGTCTCTGAGTATAAATCTGTTGTGTGTTATGTATGCTCTGGGAGAATAGAAAGTCGTATAACCATGTCGAATGACTTACTTCTGTACAGTAATTTGATTTCATCTGAGCATGGTTAAACAATATAATTGAAATGGGACAGTTTTTTTGGTAATATGAATGCATTAGAGGGGCTTAATATGTTTGTCACAATAACATTTGCATGAACCAACTATAGCTTAATGTTACTAATTCCGTAAACAATCAATTGAAGAAATTGTCCCCCATCATGCATCACTCATATTATTGTATGACGACAAGAGAGAGAGAGAGAGAGAGAGAGAGAGAGAGAGAGAGAAGGAGTTGGAGTGGGAGAGAGGGAGGTAAGAATAAAGAAATAGAGAGATAAAGGTGGAGAGAGAGAGGAAGTGACAATAAAAATGGAGATAGAGGGAGAGATGACAACAAGAGGGAAGAGAGATAGAAGCGGGGCAGAGGGAGAGAAGAGGAAGAGAGAGAAAACAAGGGAGAGGAGGAGGGAGGGATAGATAGATATATTGGAGAAAGAGAGAGTATGTTTTGGTGGTGATATAGAGAGACAAAGGGAGACAGAGATATATATGGAAAGTGAAGAGAGGGAAGAAGAGAGAGATGGAGAGGGAGAGGGAGGGATATTGAGATTGATAGAGATGGAACATGTTCTTGACCATTAAATTAACTTAAATATATACTTTCTTATAACATTAAAGAATGAAAACTCACTCTTTTGAAAATAAAGCAAAATAGAATTAATCAGTGAGCACACTAAGTGTAGAAAGAGGGCATTATTTTTTTTAATAGACTCCCTGCTCCAGAAAGGAGGGAATTACAATGAGATCTCATGAATTCTCAAAGCTCGGACTACTCTAGAATTAAGGATTTATCTTTTGAAAATGTTGTCATCGATAACCTCATAAATCAGGAGAAAAGTATATATATAATTGTCAAAAATACCTGTAGTCTCTGCGAATGTATTTATACGATCTAGTTACTTCATCTCAAAGAGTTTCAGTTTTGAGAAATTCTAGAGAAAAATAGTAATAATAATGCCTCCATTATAACTTTGATACACCCATTTCAATGTTAAGGATGGAGATGAGGTCACACATCTTGAAAAAAATTATGATTTTCATTTATAATCATAATCTTAATATGTTATAGAGATATTCTAAAAGAATAGAGTTACAGAAGAGATCCATTATTCGACGGTAAACAAACGGAGCAGATGACTGGTGCACGGCGGCCGAGTGGTGATGTGTAGGTTAAGGCAACCAACCAGTGCCCGGATTAGCGGTAAGTCAGTCCATACACTAAGCACAGATGGCTTACGCACACCCCATGCTTATTCCATTTAGCCCATCTGCATCCTTCTTTCCCCCCATCCACCAATAATCACCTGACATAATGAGCTTAGCATGCCTTAGTAACCGATTCATGCTCGCCGAAGAATAAATCTACATCCTCTCCTCCTGATCAAATTTTTCCCAGTTATCATCAAACATAACGTGAGTCATGCGCGTTGCTGGCTAATCCTCCTCCCTCTTCATCTGACCATCCTTTCGACTGATTTCGCTCTTAGCGGGATTCCTTTCACAACGTTCCAAGAACTCTCTCTGCGTTATTGGAATTCCAGTTTGATTTTGATCCTCACTGATCTGGATGGTTTTCTTTATTTCTGTTTTGCATCTTGCCCTCGATGCGCCTACGTATCCAGGTCCGTTTATTCCTACTACTCTTGCATTATCCTCCTAATTAAACATTTTTAATTTATGAAAGTTATTACTTTTTCTCTGAATGTGCAAAACATGATATTTTCTGGAAGATAGGCACTAGTTTTCTGTTATGTTATGATATGAGCAATATAAATACTGGTTTCAGAAGAAGAGCTTATAGAAGTAATTTTTTCCTTCTTCTTCTCTCATGACTGGAATATCATTCTCATGCTGGTCGCGGCTCCGGTACCAAAGATACAGAATTTTTGTGTTATCTCTAAGCCATGCACTGATATTCGGTTTAAGCTAGGGCCTTGGTGGTGTGTTTGTGTAGTTCTGTGTTGTTGCATAGCTTGTCCAGAAGAAACAACATGAAGTACTGTGTTATGAAAACATAATTCACTCTGAAACAGGCCTTTGCCTCCAGTTTCAAGCCTGGAAGATCATAGGATTGTCAGCAGAGTCTTGGGCTCTCGCTTCACTTCTCCCCACCCTCCCTGGACTTCCCAGTTCAGATTTTTTCCGGGGTCACTGGTTTCCAACTAGCAGTGCAAAACCCAGTTCTTATCCACTCTCCCCGATTTCCTAGGACAGAATTTTTCTGATCCCAATATACTTTGTTTCAGGATAATTTATTATCGTTGGACGCGACTTGAATTCCTGAAACATATTGAGCCGTCAGCTTTCAAATATTCCATCTCCTCTGTCATAATCCAGCTCATGACTCCGTCATCCGTCTATCAATAGGGAGACAGTTGGCCTCACTTTTGAAATCCACCCTCTTTTGGAAGTTGTCGCTCACTCTCGAGACTTCCACGCGCCTGTACTTCGGTCAGACATGAAGTATTGTGAACTCTCTCTCTCCAGGCTCTTATAAATGACCACACCTGTCCTTCTCTGTCTTTAGTGTCCGACACATATCCTTCTCGGATTTCCTCTCGTACCCTTAAGATAAGATTTAGGAGTGGCATTTAAGAATGGATTACTTGGCGGACTCTGTTAGGCCCTTATACTAATAGTGTAACCCCTTATTGTTATTAGTACAACCCACTTATTATATTGATGTACCCATGTAGTGCCCATATTGTTACTATTGTGCCCCATAGAAGCCCACTATTGTTATTATTGTGCCCTTACATTATTATTGTTATGTCGGCTCTGATTATGTTATGACCCCTTAGACTCCTATATATAGAAAGGAGGTCTTTTCATTTGTATCATCCAAGAATTGTTCATTTATGTAATGTAAAGGAGGTTGCCCCTCGAAGAGGCTAAATTCTAAGGCATTGATCTATCTTTTCTATCTTTTCTTGAGCTAGTTTCATAACATTTGGTATCAGAGCTTTGGATTCTAGGGTTTCGCTGCTCCAAACAGGTCATCGTGGAATTTTCGCTATAATTTTTTTTCCGCGACGTTTCAGAAGTTGCAAAAAAAAACCCATTTGAGAAGAAATCACACTGAACCTCGAGTCTGAATTTCATAGCTTTTCACACTATATTTGCAGAGATATGATATGAGGAAGTTGGTCTTTTTGCAGACTCCTGAATTACATTCCAAACAGGTGACCTAGGGAAAATCATCATAACTTTCTATTTCTGGATCGGATTGAAAATTAGTAAGAAGGTAGAGAAAGAGGACAGACTATAGTTTCTTGTATGCATTTTTCAGATCCAAATGTCGAAACAGTGACTCGTGGCACGTCGTACAAGTTCATTCTACTAAACTAGTCTATAATCAAGTCACTGTGGGAGATTTCGCATAGCTCTTCCTTGGAGAATCCAATTTGGGTCAGACTGGTGGCATTGGAAAGAGGACACAGAGGGCTACTACAGGTCGCAATTTCAGAACTTAAAGATCCGAAAGTACAGAGTTACAATCGTTTCAAGATCGAGCTCCTAAAATCAAGAAAAAGCAAGATGAGGAAGTTTGATGGCAAGGATCCAGTAAATTGGATACTTCAGATGGAGAAATATTTTGATCTACATGGTGTACCACGGTTACAAAAGGTATGTATTGCATCTTCATATTTAGAACCGGATCAATTTTTATGGTATGAAGGGCTTTGTTCTCGTAAACAACTTGTTACGTGGTCAATTTTCACGGAGAAAATGATAGCACATTATGAGGATACAAAGAGAAACACCTTCTCTAGAGCAACACCACAACAATTGGAAATAGTAAAAGGGATTTATGACATAGTGGAAAGCAAAATTATGGAAACCAGGAAGCATACCCCTCACAGCTATAAAGATGGAAGTGTTGTTTCTCCTAGCCTTCCACAACCTACAAGGGTTACACCACAACAATTGGAAGAAAAAAGAGAAAAAGGGCTTTGTTACAATTGTGATAGCAAATGCACTAAAGGTCATAAGTGTGCTGAAAAGAAATTATTTTACATAGAATATGAAGAGGAGGAAGAAAAGGATCGAGAAACATCAAAAGAAGAAGATATACACTAGGACCCCACCCCAGAGAAAGAAAAAATGAATCAGACCATATCTTGTAAAGGATTGGCAAGAATTACCACTCCTCAAACTCTCAATATAGGAGGACATATCAAGAAGAAAAAGGTGCAAGAAGTGAAAGATCAAATCAATAAAGAAGAAATGAATCCAACCATATCTTGTAATTCATTGGTCGAAATTACCACTCCTCAAACTATCAAGATAGAAGGACATATCAAGAAGAAAAATGTTTAAGAAGTGAAAGATCACATCAAGCATCAAGAAATGAATCTGACCATATCTTGTAAAGGATTGGAAGAAATTACCACTCCTCAAACTCTAGAGATAAAAGGACATATCAAGAAGAAAAAGGTTCAAGCAGTGAAAGATCACTTTGAGCATCAACAACAAGTTCTCCAACTTTTAAAGGATAACGCCACTTCGGTGCAAAATCAAACGAAACAACAGGTATATCAACATCGTAGTGAAAAATGTTTTGATGTAGGTGATTGGGTATTTTTACTGCTACATCTCAAACAAGCTATTTATGAGAAGGAAATGTTGGCAATACTACATGCACTTAAAAAATGGCGACCTTACCGAATGGGAAGACTCTTCAAGGATGAGGATGTGGAAGCATTGTTTTGTGCTATTTCTATTATCCAACCAGATTGGATCATTTAAGCAAGGGATGAATGGAAGAAGGACGAAGAAGTATGGCCACTTATTCAAAAGTTGCTAAAGATCCCAATTCAAACAATATTGCCAGAAGTTGAAGAGGAAGGAAAAATCATATTGGAACCTGGAGCAGTCACAAAAACAAGAACTCGACAGCTATGAAATCGATCAATTTCAGAGTATCTCATCAAGTGGAAGAATTTACCTGCTGAAGATTCCACATGGGAGGACAAGAATTTTATACAGAAGCATCAAGAACTACTCAAGCGTTGAGGACAACGCTTTTTGAAGGAGAGGGGCATGTTAGGCCCCTATACTACTAGTGTAACCCCTTATTGTTATTAGTACAACCCACTTATTATACTGATGTACCCATGTAGTGCCCATATTGTTACTATTGTGCCCCATAGAAGCCCACTATTGTTATTATTGTGCCCTTACATTATTATTGTTATGTCGGCTCTGATTATGTTATGACCCCTTAGACTCATATATATAAAAAGGAGGTATTTTCATTTGTATCATCCAAGAATTGTTCATTTATGTAATGTAAAGGAGGTTGCCCCCTCGAAGAGGCTGAATTCTAAGGCGTTGATCTATATTTTCTATCTTTTCTTGAGTTGGTTTCATAACAGACTCCCCTGCCATGGAGGCCATGGTACAAGGAGCCATTCAGGAGGAGTCCCTCCACGACAGCCCCAAGTTGTCAAACATCTGGCAGCCTACCCTGGATGCCATGGTAATCCTCCCCTCAGGCTCTCAAAAGGATTTGGGCAGACCTGATAAAATAAGATCGTCGCGAGGGAACAGCATCAACGGGGCTGGGCTCCTAAGCAGCACATATGAAAAAGTTCACTCAAGAAGCCAGAAGCCTGTAAAAACCTCTTCCTCTCCTGCTGCATTAAAGATTGATAGTGTCTATCTGGCAGATCGCATAGGAAGCCTTCAGCAAAAGGCTTTAGTAGGGCGGTGGCACTTCCCAGTGATGGACGACCAAAAAATGAGAAGCTGGCTTGAGAAACAATGGAAGCCATTAATTGGATATGTTCCCATCGTGGCCAGATTACTAAAGGAGTGGTACTGCTTCCACTTTCTTAATACAGGTGATTTGGAAACCATCTTGAAGCATCAGTGGGTCCATGGAAGAAGCTTCTTAGCATTACACAGATGGTACCTGGGTTATAACCCGCTCACGAATGTCCCTCCCAATAACCTAATATGGGTAAAGCTTCTCGGGTTGCCTCTGGAATTATGGTCAAAGGAGACTTTAGCAGAGATAGGGAATGCCATAGGGAGGTGTGTGTATGTAGATCCATGGTGCTTAGGGGAGAAAGATAAAAGAGTAGCCTGGGTACTGATTGATAAAGCGTTCAGAGGCGGCTTTCCAGCCCATATAGACATTTTCTGGAGGGAGAAAAAAATCAGACAGAGGCTAGATTTCTGGGGAGTCCCCTTCAGGTGCTCAGCCTGTCATCGCACTGGCCACCTTATCAAGAATTGCCTGCGGCGCCCTCCAAGAAGCCGAAAACTCCATGTTTCACCTTATTATGTGGCAAAGTCCTCCTCTTCGAACTTGGAGAAAACAGCATCTCCAAACAGTTAGTCTCCCCATAGTCTGATTGCGCAACATAAACTATCCTCTGAACATCACCAGCAAACCACTCCGCCGCTCTCCAAATCTGACCCTCTGTATAGAATCTCTCCTTCGATGCCCCCTTTGGAGATAACCTCGAAACATGAATTCTCTTGTCTGCAGAACCCTCCTTTGGAGCCTCTCTCTGACCATCCTGTCCCAAACCCTCCCCCGATTCCTCGGCCTTTAATTAACGTCAGAAAGGAAATCCATTTTATTCAATCCCCATCCCCGTCCCCGAATAAGAACAACTCTCGCCCTGGAATAGAGAACGTGTCATTGGTTTCGCCCACCCCTGCTAATTCTCCAATCACTTCTCCATCAAACTCGATTGGAAGTGACCTCGACTATATTTTAAGCAAGAAATCTCTGGAGCTTGAGCCTCTAACCATTCATAAGCCGGGAATACGAAGATCCCCCTTGATAAGCCCCAATTCTGCTAGTAATATTACGGTGAGGAGGAAAACCAACAGAGGCACTAGACACTTCAGGGGGAGGGGCGATGCAGCAAGCGGAAACATCAGTAATTTATTCCTTGTCGATATACCCATTATTGTTATGATGGAGGAAAGGCCCCTTAGAGCAAGCAAGGCCGGAAAGCCTTCTCAATGAATTTTATCATATCAGTAAATATTAGAGGTCTGGGGGCAGACCTTAAGTTTGTGGCCTTAAAGGATTTTCTACTGTCAGTAAGCCCCAAAATTATTTTAATTCAAGAGACCATGCATCCCTCCTCTGTAACAGTCTCCTATTTCAGAAAGATGTTTCCCCTCTGGCACATTTCTGCCTTGGAAGCTGTTGTGGTAAAAACACAACCCCCCATTTTTGACTTGTTCACTTCAAATAATGGGGACCCTTTCTATAAAATTTTTGGCTAAACACCTTTTTGGATTTTTATTTAGTTGATTGTCCTACGCTTTTGTTAATTTTTCGTTTTCTTTGGATTCTTGTTTTGATTGCTTTGTTAGAATCAATTTTTTATAGGCTTCCCATTGACACTTGTTTCGCCTCATTTGGTCAACTGGTTTGAAAATGGCACTCCTTTGAAAATCTGATTATTTATGTAGCCTGGGTCAAAAATGCTTAAAATGTACAATATTGCTTTTTGTAAATAAATTAGTTCAATAATGCATTCATTTCAAATATTAACCCATAGCGAGTTTTTACTAACATTTTTCCATTTTTAGTTATGCAGCCAAATCATTAAGTATCGGGTTTAAGAAATATACTCCAATTTCCAAATCAATTACTAGTCTTAAAAACCCATAACATTCAAGTGGCTGTAGTTTATTTTTATTCTTTTTATTTATTTATTTTTAAGTCGCTGTAGTTTTAATAATTTCACATCTTAACTAAAATTCATTAAAATAAAACCAAAATAAAAAATAATATTAAATCTTAATTTAATTAAATTTAATTAATATATAATTAATTTAATTAAATTAAAATTTAATATATAAAATATATATATAAAACTTATTTCGCAATCGGGAGATCGCATCGGAAGTTTTATGGGACATATTTAAAAAGCTCCGACACCACACCATACCCCGATGCCGATATCGGATCGGGGATTTTGCATAAGGCAAAGGGGCATTAACCAAGTCTTATTATAAACTTTGATCGCATCAGAGCTGATACGAGCTTTCATGCGAAGCGAGTTTAACAATCATCCCAATCTCTCGATGCAATCGCCGATCATAAAAAGAGAATGGGGCATTAACTTATATTGTAAAGTTTGTAATTCATTTGTTTTTCTTAACTTCCACTCATACGTATGAGTAAAGAAGTAGAAGTCAAGTGGGGTAGTTATGAAGTGGGAGGATGGTATATTTTAATTTAGTTTAAAATATTTAATATTTAATTAATAAATTTTAAATTAATCAGATTAATTAATTTATAACATTTAATTAATTTGATTAAATTAATATTTAAATATCATTTAGATTAATATTAATTAGTTTTTAATAAGATTTAATTGGTTTATAAATAGTTTATATTTTAGTTAGTTAGATATTAATTAATAAATAGATTGATATTAATTAACAATTAGGTTAGTTTATAATTAGAATTAATTAGAGACTAATTTAGGATTAGTTTTTAATTACAATATTTTTAGCCCAGCAACAGAATTTCCAGATTCATGCCAGATTCGATCCATCAACTTTGGAGGTTCATAGATTGAGTTATACTTGGCCAAATGAGGCCCACGACAGCTTGTTGGAAAGAGAAAATCAAGGAGAACAGTTTTGAGGAGGTTTCACTAACAGATTTAATCATTTATTGGGTCAAAAATCAGGCAGAAGATCAAGCTCCGAATTTTGAAAACAAAATCAATTTTCTGAGTTATTTTCTTCATTTTCATTTGTCCAAACCTCTTCTAATTGCAGATCCATTGGTTAATAATATCTTTGGCCAATCAAACCATCCCATGCATCAATTGAAAGCTTACATTTTATTTTCAAGTATTTATTTAAATAGAATTTGATTGGATTTGATTTAATTGCCAGAAATGATATTTTGATTGCATCTTAATTTATTTTGATTTCTTTTGCAGGAAAACAGTGGAAGAAATATGGAGAAAAGAATCTCAATCAATGAGAATGCTCCAGCAATTGAAGATCAGGATTTTTGAGCAAATAAATTGGATTTGGCAGATCTCTCTTCACCAAAACTTCCCTCTCAAGAACTCCTACACAAATAGTATAAGCAATAGATTGCAGAATGTAATAAGGGGTTGCTCTCCTCTGCAATTCTAGACTTCTAAAAGCACTATTGTAATAGGAATTTAGAGTTATAGGAGAGAGGAGAGAAAATCTCAGATCTGGGGATTATTAAGGATTTTTCCTTTGTATCTTGAATTATGTATGAGGGGCAGAGTTTGCACTATTGTGGCTCTAGTTTTGAAGGCAGAAGTTTAAGCAATGTAAAGGACTGTTGGAGACCAAGATCAGAGAAATGGATGCAATAAATTGGTATTTCTAATACTATTGTTTCAAATATCAGTTTCATTTTATGGTAATAGGAATGTCTCATTTTATTCATGTTTGCACATTATTGTCAATATGGGTAATTTGTCTCAATTTTGTTATTAGGTATCTCTGTTCCTATGAATTAAAATCTAATTTCTGAGTAACTATTTACTCAGAAATCTGTCTTATAAAACTGATTTATTGAATGGTAATGTGTTGTGAACTATTTCCACATATTATCGTTTAATTATTGGATTTACTGATATGATAATCAATATCATTCATGTGAACTACTTCCTGAGTGTTGTTGGTTTATTATTTCAGTTAGAGGTCTCAATAGGATTTGTTTTGATATCCATAATATCAATTAATTGAACTACTTCATTAACTTGATATTTATCATAAGCAAGACATGTTTAAATCCCAATACTTTAATTATCTTGCTCTTAATTGGGTTAGATCTATATCTGCCTAATTAAGACAGATTTAGATTAGTTTCTTTTGCTTGCATCATAGGATAAGCTTGCATTTAGAGTAAATTCTACATTCTTTTAAGTCCTCTCCTTAAAGAGGCAAAACTTTAGTTGTGGCTTGGCTGAACCCAAATCAGCTTAAGGGTCATTCTCTTGCCTGATCAGCAAGAAGAAGTGATCTGATATCCCTAACTATTGGTAGTGAAAGATACATCATAAACCAATAGCTATAGGGAGAAGGTAACTGGACCTAGTTAAACCAGTCAGAGCCACCACACCAAACGGAAAAGGAGCTGCTTTAAGGTCCGGACCGAGTGGTTATCCCCCAATGTTGTTGCAGTGATTTTCGAGGCATCAACATTTTTGGCGCTAGAAGGAGGGCCTGAGACTTTTTGTCTGTTGGAGTCTTTTCAATTTTAATATTTTATTTATTGTGATGGCTCCTCTTAAACTTCCAATTTGGAGTTGTATTCATGGACGTGCATCCTCCAATACCCCGCCCGAAGTGGTAAGACTCTTGTCTCAGGTAAAATTCAATGGTAAGAGAAATTCTTCTGCTTTTACCCATGTCTTTCAATTTATTCAAAACATTTCAAATTATGATTTTCAAGGAATTGATGAGGGCATCTTATGCAGAATTTTTACTCTTGCATTTGCGGCAAAAGCCAGAAGCTGGTGTAGAACTCTTCCAGTTGCTTCAATCCACAGCTGAGAACAATTTGTTACAATTTTCATTTGTAAATTTGACGGCTATAATTATGAACAGGTATGTGAAGAAATTGAATATCTACGTAGGTTTGAAAATGAGTCTGTTAATGATTTTAATATTCGATTTCGTTTGAATTGCTTAAGATTTAAAGATGAAGATAAACCTACAGAAGAAGAATCATTAGATTGGTTTCAATATATTTGTTCTCTTCCAACCATTCCCATTCCATATGAAATTAATTCAAGTTTTGTTTCATCCCCTTCTAATATAAATGAGAATCCCAATATGGATGTGCAAATAAATTATGATGAAGTGGTTTCACAAAGCTTGAAAAATATTTCTATTCAAATGCAAGAAGACAACAACAACAATTTTGGAGAAAAAGCCGCCTTGAAATCTGAAAGCTACTTTGAAGTAAATTCGGAAAATCAAATCACAAATCAGCAAGTACAACCAGCAATCAAAATGCAAACTGCTGTACAAATTTCTGAATTTCTCCATAATGAGCAAATGCCAAAATCAGAGAAGCAAAGCAGCGTTCTTCAAGAAAGCATACGCACGCAAAGGAATGATCTGCAATCTGAAATTTACAATGAGCATAATGCACAAGAGCTCTCAAGCAGAGACAATTTTAAATGCATTGTTTCAGGTTCACATTTTTCTCTTTATCCTGATATTTTTAATGATAGTAATTTTTCCCCTCTTGGTATCAATGATATTTCAGAAATTAAAGAGGATGATTTAAATGAATTACCATTAAATTTTTATCAAGATAAAGAAACAATAATTGATCATTCTTTTGACACTAATGAACATGAGATTTTTGTTCCTCCTTGTTTTGGTATATTGGATGAAATCGAAGGGAATTCCAGACAATTTTGTGACGTCATTTATGATGATTACTCTGACATTGAGGATGTTGATTTATATTCTTCTCAAGAGAATCCTCATGATAAAATTCAAATAACATCTGAGGATGAGGAACGCTTCAATTTAGGAATTATCCCAACTAATCCTCATTTTAGAGCAGCAAATTATCTTCATGATTTCACCATTCAAGAAAACATTCCAATTTATGATTCATATGAGGATCAAACTCCCATTCCTATTCATAATCATAGTTCGTTTTCTATTTCACAAGTTGGAATTCGAAATTACCTAAATTTCATAATTCTAGCCAATCCTTGTGAAAGAGAAATTATTTCAAAACAATCCCAATTGTGCTGTAACATTAGTTGTACAAATAGTGGTTTCATTTTAATTTTTCTCTCACAGTTATTTTGTTTAAACTTAGATTTATTTTCTGATTTTATTTTGCAAAATTTTCACACTTTTCGCTAGCATATTGAACACCTTACTATCAAACACTCAATTGATGCATTGCCCGATTGGGAAATTGAAGTTTCATATTATAATCATGAGCATCAAAAGATATCAATATTTCAATTTCAATCAATGCTAATGTTTCATCAAAAGCTTCTATTTTTTCAAAGACAATGTCAACAAGAGAATGTATTTTTGCAATTTAGCCAGCAATTCAATTCAATTAATAATTTTCCATTTCATTTGAAAAATTTCATCCATTTTTCATTAATTCATTTGAAAAATATTTGGAAATTTTTCTCTCAAAGGAAATTGTTAATAGCTTAACATTTGTACATAACACTAACAATTTTTTCCAGCCTTTGAATTTGAAAACTCATATCCACAATTCAGCCTGTTATCTCCTCTTTTAAACGTTTCCCAATCATTAATGGAAATCCATCCAGATTTTTATGATCCAATTGGTAGTCAATTGGAAAGGAAATTTCAAGAGAAAGAGATTTTAATTAAGTTCCTAACAATAACTGTACATTCTGATTTCATATTTATTTTCCTTAGTTTATTTAGATTTGTATTTTTATTACTAACATTTGAACCGTACATAAACGCAGCAATTAAAATGAGAAAATGGCTACATTGGAAATATGACTATACCTAGTCATTTTCATGCATATGGTTAGAATAGGAGTAGAACTAGCATTTGCACCTAGTGTTGCAAAGGAAACGCCGTAAGGCATAGTGTGTGGAAGAATATTGAAACGTGAATAGGCTTTTGCGGGCTTTTTTGGAAGCAAGGGTCGATGAATTAGAGTTTTAATTTGAGGGAGCGATGCCTAAAACCGTTGAAATGGAATGCAAGCAGCCATAAATATGCATTGAACCTGTTTAGAGACCTTTGTTTGTAGTTGGTAAAAATTGTGGAGTCAAAGGTGAAGATAAATGAATGAATCCATGCGAACAACAACCGGGCAACCATATTGATTTGGAAAGGGCTATTTAAGAAATCATTATTCAAATGGAAATTAAATTAATATGCGAACAACAACCGGGCAACCATATTGATTTGGAAAGGGCTATTTAAGAAACCATTACTCAAATTGAAAATTAAATTAATATGAAGATATATTGAAAACATGTATTATAATCATTAAAGTCAATTGATTTTGTAAACAAAATATGTTAAAACCCATTGACAATGAAATGGTTGTGAGGACATAAACTATCAAAATGGCATTGATCTTGAAACATCCCTTTTTAAGTTTGAAACGGGAAACACAAAAAGTTGTGAGGACATGAACTATCAAAATGGTATTTGATGTTGAAACATCCTTTTTTAAGTGTGAAATGGAAAATACAAATAGTGTATTGTAACATCCTTTTTAAAGTTTGAAATGGAAAAGACAAATAGTGTGTTGTAACATCCTTTTTAAAGATTGAAATGGAAAACACAAATAGTTGTGAGGAAACAAACAATGAAAACGATATTTGATCTTGAAACATCCTTTTTCAAGTTTGAAATGGAAAATACAAACAGTGAATTGTAACAAAAGAGGTTCGAGAAGGAATATAATAGTCTAAAGAACATTGTGCTTGTCATTACATATTTGAAGTTGTACAAAAACATGGTGGAGGTAGCGAAGGCCTGAAGAAGCAGCAATGGACCTGCAAAATTTATATTTTGTTAGAATTAGTAATATGTAAAGCAGTTGCAGAAATTTATTAGTAATACTCTGTAGGTGAGTTGTGTCAAAATGAATCTGGAATGAATGGTAATGAAGTTACCTTTGCTATGGGGATCCATATATTGTTAGTGGAAGATGCATGGTGAATAACAGCATATTGAACAGCATTAGAGGTCAATGCACAGCTGGAGATGCAGTTTTTTTTGCTTGCCAATCTACATGTAGTTGTGCAGGTATGTTATTTCTGAGCCCATGTGGCCTGCTACAAAAGAAAGAAAAGGTTAGAATGAGATTTACAGATAATATAAAGACATTCTAATATTTGCTTATTTACTAATATTGATTAAAGTTTGTTGTTGTTGAAAGATATGAAAAGTATGTCATGAAATAGAATGAGGTAAATATGGAGGAAACCTTTTGGTGATGTCAAAGTACGGGTTGGAGCAGATTATCTAGAGGCGGCATTGAACGGAGAATTTCTTCTGCGTGTTTTCTGCGAGCAATGTTTTTGGTGTCCTTCATTTTACTGTAACGATCGAAACTGAATGCGGGGTTAATCCGGAGATCTTGTAGAGAAGGCACTCTTGAAATAGCTGTGAATGTGAGACCTTGACGTTCTGTTTTTCCAATGTCAATTGTTGCTTTTGGAAGTGTCATACCTTGAGATTTATGTATGGTTAAAGCCCAAGCCATCTTCAGTGGAATTTGTGCACGACCATTTCTTTTTACTGCTGGAATAGGCAAGTGAGTGGGGTTTCTTTCATCCCAAGGAGGCCCAATGTACTTGGGGAAATCTACGACAACAAATGTTGGAATTTTTGGTGGTGCAGTTGATTCTTTGTAAAAGATGGTTACAATTTTTCCAAGGGAACCATTAACAAGACCGGCTGAAACCCAAAGGTTGGAAGTCAACATAACTTTTTCGCCATTTCATAGCAATACAATTCGCTCAAGTTGCTCATCTTCAGAGGAAAGACTGGAATATGTGTTGTCATCTTCAGCAATGGATCCTGCGATAGGAGTGTTTAGAGATTTCATCATTTGCTTATTATGGACCATTGTTTGAGCATTTGTTGGAAATAGATGCATGGAATCATGGAATGAACATATTTCTTCTTATGATAAAAAGGAATCTGTGCACAACGTGAGTACGTTGTAGTCGTCGATTGTTGGATTTACATATCTAATGTTCTGGAGAATGTTCCTGAAAGTAACCTGTGCGATGTCGTCGCCTTGTTGACGAAATATTGTGTTTAATGTGATGATTGTGTTGAAGGTGTTCCACAGTGCACTTCCGTGGCTCGTCCCTGCATATAGAGGTATGTCTTTGACGGGTGGTAGCTGACCGAGATCACCAACCAATATTATGGAACAACCACCGAAAGGAGTGTTTCTTTGGTGGGGAAATGCCTCGCGAAGACGTTCATCAATATGGCTGAGAAGATTTGGCCCAATGAAGCTCATTTCATCGATTAGTATGTATCTTATATGCCTGAGTTCTTCTTGGAATTTTGCAAGAGCACTACCTTCTAACGGCATAAGATCCTTTATAGGAAGGTGCAAAGCAGAATGGATTGTCGATGCTTGTATGTTGAAGGCAGCAACCCCTGTAGGGGCGAGGAGCATGATCGGTGAAGGTTCCAGGCTTGCAAGGCCTATGAGCATATCTTTGATGCAATTAATAAGGAGGGATTTTCCCGTACCAGCAGTGCCTTGTATTATCATTCTGAGAGCAGGTAAATAATCCTTCCTAGCAAAATGATTAAAAATAATATTTAGAGCTTTTCTTTGCATTGGAGATAATGTAGTAAAGGTCAGCAGGGTATGTTGATGTGTTTGAAGAATGCGGTGGATGGAGCGGCTATTCTCAATGAATTGTATTGCATTATTTTGTAGATCCAATGGGATAGTGGTATGATTCCAGTTATGGGTGTCATCAAAGCCACGAAGACCAAGCATGTCAAGGTCGTTTATGAGAATCTCATTTGTAGGGTGTAATTGGGAAAGTAATTCCCATTCATTTATTTCCATGGTGTCTGTTGGATTGGCTTCATTCATAGTTGAGGTATCATTTGTGACAGATTCAATATCAGATAGTGTGCGGTGTTGATGCTAAGGATTGTAGAATGGGCGAAATGTTTGCCAATTTGCAATGAATTCTGTAGCAGAATCTCCTATATCTTGTACGATACGGCGAAAAGGTTTGTATAGCATAAGTTCAACCCTACAAAAGTCAGCGTAGCAAGGTTCTATTGTGGATGGTATGGAGGAGTAACGTGGTATGACCCGAACAATTGCTTTTGTAGGCCTTTGTTTCCATTTGTTTGTTTTGCGACGAGGATCATATGACCAGGATCTTGCCAACTCTATTAGTGATGTGGACTCTAGGGTGGAAGGGTGCTGGATATATGTATCTATGAAGTGCGGGGATGTAGTGGAGGTGGTGTCCGTTTGTGGAAGGCGCATAAGAATTTTTTGGTTTACATTTAAAGAAATGAATGGCCGACTACATAATGTTAATGGTAATTTTTGCAGCATATGGCAGGTCTCTTGTGCTCCAATGTCACGATCAACAAGGGTTTCTACAAGAAATTTTCGAAATGCGGATGTTGCTGGGTCAGCAATGGGTGAAGCCAGGACAATTCTACGTAGCATGTCGTGGAAGCTTTCAGATTTTTTTTCTGCTTTGGATGCATATTTGGTGATATATTTTTGTACAACGTGTATGGAGAGTACGGGTTGGCAGTCAACATTTGCATGCCAAATAGATAGGATGGTAGGGTTATGGCTATTGAGTCGATCGTCATTCCGAGCAGGGGTGTATGTTTTTTTGCCATTGGAATCAATGAATAAGGCCGATTTTGGATGTAATTCCCACGGTGCTTTATAACGACATTGGAGTGAGGATCCATTTTTTCTTAGGCACGTGATTTCTGAGCACTTTGTGTGACGTTCAACACAATTGACGAGTTGTTCATAGTCACTGAAAGGATTGGTTCTGAAGATTTGCGGTGTGGACAACAGGCAAGGGTCTTCGGGATTTGTCCAAGCATTTGGTTGGTTTGAAGTCGAAGGAGCACGAGGGTTCCAAGCATAAATATATTTGTCGAAGAACTGCCTTGCAATATCGACTGCTTCTGTGTCTTCCCAGTTGAGATTCTCCATATCAGGTGCATTTTCTATCCAAAGGAAACCATGGATGTGCGCAGATCCCCTATGTTTCCATTCATACCTAACAAGTATGCGTTTTTGTAAGATAATTTTGCAATAGGTGAGGAATGTTGTTTAGAGTTCTTGGAGGAAAAGAAATGCGGTAGAATGCGTACCTGTACCAGTAATCTTTTGTATTCAAGTGTTTCTCTAAGATAATCTCACGAAATGCTGTGAATCTATGGTGCATATATAGTGATGTTAAATGTGGGTTAGAGATAATGTTATCATTTCTCCACTTTTGTTGTTTTCCAATATCAGTAGGAAGAAATCCGGGCATGACTGCATGAAGATCAGGCCATTTTGTATCAGCTACACTTAATGTGAAGAAGAACGTCGGGCAACTGAGTTGAGATATCATGTCCATTAGTTCATTTTTAGCTTTGTGCCAAAATGACCTTGTTCCACGTAAAGAGCTACCGAATCGCATGACTTGCTCTGCCAATTGCTTATCTGGAAATTGTTCTAATCGAATGTTCAGATCTTGAATAGATATTGGAAAGTTATCTGTGATGTTTTTTTTCACAAAAATCGACGTTGTTGCTTGACTGTGATGCTGCATCATGAGATTATATATGTAATAATGAAAGCGTGGGTGGCTTCCAAATCTGTTATCATAGTAACGTATGAGATGAAGTGCATATTCATGTAACTGCACTGCTTTCATTCTTGGCTAATTTGGCATTGCAGCGCCTGTCGGGAAACGGGCGGGGAAAACCATAGAGAGTAGACCTTCTGTGTTGTATTCATTGACTGGCGATAAACCAATTGTTGGCCACTCAATTGTAGTATCAGATTGGTGGTTGTAAGCATGCAAATAATGGCGGATTTCTTGGATTTCTGTATTTGTATTGGGTATGATGGGTATGAACGATGATGTTTGGCCAGCAGATGGGTCTGTGAAATCTTCGGTGAGCTCATGGGGTGGTTCAAGTGGAAGGCGAACAGTGGTTTCTGTAGTATTGGAATGGTGAAGGGAGGAGGAGACATCGGTGGGGATTGCTAGTAAGGATGCCAGTGCGTTGGAATCAATACGAACATTCTTATAGTATGGGTCATTAGCCAATTTGTATTCCAATGCAGCGAGAACGTGATGTCTACTGACAATGAAATCATAAGCCTTATGGTCATTACTATGACGCGTGACAATTAGGATGTCCAAGTGCTCAACACGTCGTGGCAACATGTTTGCGATTTTTGTAATGTCTTGAGGAAAACAAATTGTGTGGCCACTGTATTTATATTGGCCACCATGTGCATGTGTTACCTGAAGTATAGGGTTAACCCTAGCAATGAGCATTTCTTCTATTTGTGAAAGAGACGTAAGGGTAGCTGGTTGAGGGCCAGGGTTCATGTTGTTTGATAATGAGAAGCGATGACCCTTTGTTTCAAAGGCGCATCTGGAGCAGCAATACATGTGGTTGGAATTGCGGATATGTATTCCAGGATATG
Source organism: Pinus tabuliformis (assembly GCA_031772625.1). Taxonomy (NCBI): domain Eukaryota; kingdom Viridiplantae; phylum Streptophyta; class Pinopsida; order Pinales; family Pinaceae; genus Pinus; species Pinus tabuliformis. Next base: position 765,604,312 of record CM062807.1, on the reverse strand, counting down.
ATTCAAGACAAATGGAGCATGGGCATTTAGGTGGAAGTTTATCAAGCTTTGAATGGAAATCTCGATGTGCTTGATCAGTATAAACGTTGCTGAAAGCATGTACGAAGGAGGGGTTAGGGCAATGAGGCATGGATGTATTTGTTTGAGAGGTTTGCTGAGAAGATAAAGAGTCTGATAATTGCAAGGGAGGATTGTTTTCAGGGTGGGCCATTTCAGACGAGGAAGGTTGGTCACCCTTTTGTTTTTTGTGTTTTTGACATTCTATGATGTTTTTTTTTGCTTGGTAAAGCTCACGGCGCCGTGCATTTATTCGTTCTTTATTTGTTGCATAGTATCTTTGAGCACGTTCATTATTAGAAGAAGAAGCCATTCGCAAAATTTATGGTAGCTATAAGAAAGGGAGGGGAAAAGAAGAATGTTATTTGGAGACAACAACCATGTTATTGTATGAAAGCGAAAGAAGGGTAAAAAATGCAAGCGAAAGCGAAAGAAGGGGAAAAAATCTAAGTTCTGAACAGTGCCATGTGAATTTTTTTATTTGAGAAATGTTTTTGAAAGAACGTATTAGTATTTTTTCTGCATACATGTAGGTAGTTTCATGTGTAAAGCTGATAAAAGGAAAAAAAAATGTGATTTTGTCTACTAACATAATGCTAGATACAATGGAGAACGAATATTTATTTCAATGGTATATAAGAAAATTTCATAAGAAGACATGCAACAATATATCTTGTAAAGTTGTATTTATAAAATTGGACAATAGGAATTGCCAAAAAGCAAGGAACACATTCTGCAATATTTATCTACAATGTCGAGATGCTCTGAATTTCTCGAAGGATGTTGTTGCATTCTGTCGTGAAATGCAGTTTTTCTTCTTTTATGATAACGCATTTCAATCGTGGGACTTCTTTAAAAGTTTCTGTCTTCACCGATAGTGTGAAGATATGATCTGTCCATAGAGCTCTAGAGACAATTTCCTTGATTAGTTCTGGATCTGAACAATTTCCTTGATTAGTTCTGGATCTGAAGATAATAGATAGAAGTCTTTGGCATTATTTCCAAGAATTGTAGAGCCCACGTCTTCGAAAGCAACAATTGAAGCCAATTCATCAGTGTGATCTTGTATGTCGATTTTCAATAAGTATATGTAATCACAGTCGCTTACTTCAGCGTTGCATTTTGGACAGAACCACATCCCTGTATTTTGTGGAATAAGTTTTTTCATGCATTTTTTCCCACCAACAATCGACGGGCAAGAAATGTAGTAAAAACTATCCATACCAATTTTTGTTATTGTGCCCTTTAATTGGAAAAATGTTGGTTTCTCTAAGGAATCCATACTGTAAATGTCAGCAATTATTATTTTTTTTTGTTGGTGGCCAAAAGGAGATCTTGTTGTCAAAGATGTAGAAGCTGCAGTCGAGCCTTCTTTTTTAAACCACGACTTTAGCGCATGGGCCTCTTCAATGTCAGGATCTACAAGAACAATGGATCTCGTTGTAGTGCCGATATTTTTTCCATTAAATTCTCCAACACGTGCAGATTTGATTGCAATGATGGGGTTATTTCCTGTAGCACATAGGGAGGAGATTTCCTGTGAAACGACATTAAAATTATCTCCCCAAAAGATTGCATCTATGTTATACCCTGACATGTCTCGAAGCTGTACTGTTTGTTTATTGACTTCAGAGCCATCTTTTCTACGTATAGTGCATACACTGGAAATGTCTGTGACAACACCAAGAATATCAACAATGGAGTTGACGTTTGTTGTTCTGATATCATCAATTGATTTTATATTGAATCGCACTGTTGGATTATGTTTTTTTCGCTGGCAACATGTTCTATGGTAGATGTTGCATTCAACAAAATTTCCCAGTCATTGTTCAAGTGGTTGTATTGCTTATTATCCATTTTTACATTCCCTTTAGAGACAATGTAGACATTTCCATTTTGGATTTTGTCGAAAAAATAATCTGCGACATTGTTGAAACATGTAATATGTATTTCTCCACCCTCTGTATCGAACAGGTCAAAACCAAACACTTTACCGAGTCCGTATTGATTATGAAACTGTCGAACAGTTGTTTTCCTTTGGACGTATCCTTTTATGCACCAGTTTGAGTGGTAAGGGTTTAACGATTTGATGGGAATTTGAACTGGTTGAACGGACGGGGCTGGAGTAGTTGGAAGAGGGCAGTGCCTTTTTGATGGAGGATGTGGATCAGATGAGGATGGAGAGTTTCATTAGATGTGATGGGGATACTCATAGTTTTTGGATTGCCAATTAAGGGTGCAAATGAAGTAGATATTTCAAAGTCTATTAGCTTTATAGACCTACAAGACAAATGAGAGTCAAAGGAATAACTGTTAGAAGCGGTTGTGTTATAAATAAAAAAATGTTAAATTTGAAATAAGAAATTTATAACAAACTTACGTTGAAGGACCAATAGCTGAGGTAGTCCAACTTTTAACATTTATAATAGAACCCTTTTGTAGCAAGCTTGTTGCTACGAGATCATTGAAATCTTTTGGAAGCATAATGTGTTTCTTATGTGTTCCGTCTGAAATTGCAGTACGATATCGTGGAGTTGAATTTTGCATTGATTGTATTGGCTCAAGTTCAGCAATTTGTAGGTATGGTTGAATATGAGTTGATCCATATAACATTGAGGAAATTGCATTTTCAGTGAGGTTTGATGTCATTTTCTGGTACAAAACAAAACATAAAAATGTTGAAAGAAGCATGTTCAGTTTTTTTCTAAATGAGTGGGCATCTAAGCTTGTAAACATAATGAAGAAAGATATTTATTACAACAACTTTTATACGTTCATTTTTTTTAAGCATACTTCCACAAAGCGCAGAGGAAGGAGAGGGAGAAACAAATGAAATAGAAGGTTTGGGGGTAACTCTAGTATCATCTGGTTGCTGATTTGATTGCCCAATAATCATGGTGTTTTGAACGACAGAGGTCGAGAAAAGCCATACCAGCAGGTGAAGTGCAAGCCCTGGAAGGGACAATGTAGCCATATGAGGTACACCAACATCTCCCCTAGAGGAAAAGGGAGTAGGATTCCCCCAAGGGGAAATCCTTGATTGGTGGACTCCATTTTGTCAAACTGAGACCAACGAGGGAGCAGTGACGTTATTCTGATTTGAATAAATTGTATGACACTTTGACACAACTTGCTTTTTCAATTTTTAAGAGCCGAGAAAAAGCTAAAGATGATTCTAGTCGCCTTCGATTTGGGAAACTCTAGTATCATCTGGTTGCTGAGTTGATTGTTCAAGAATCACAGTGTTTTGAATGGCAGAGGTCGAGAAAAAGCATATTGGCAGGCCAATTGCAAGCCTTGGAAGGGTCAATGTAGCCATATGAGGTGCACCAACATCTCCCCTAGAGGAAAAGGGAGCAGGATTCCTCCAAGGGGAAATCCTTGATTGGTGGACTCCATTTTCCTACCCTAAGACCAACGAGGGAACAGTGAGGTTATTCCGATTTAAATAAATTTTATGACACTTTGACACAATTTGCTTTTTCAATTTTTAAGAGTCGAGAAAAAGCTAAAGATGACTCTAGTCGCCTTCAATTTTTTACGAGCCTGAAGTGACAAGTGCTCAGATGGTCCTTTTCTTTTAAGGAGTCCGAAAAGGAACAAAAGTGACTACTCTGGATATCTAGAGAGGGGGATTACCAAACCAATCGCAAAACTGCAGAATACTTTTTATGGTACGGCAGTCAATCTTCCCGAATGTTGTGTTCAGTGCATTGCGATCGATAGGGCGGCAGACACAGCTTCCTAAGGATAAAGGATATAGCCTACTATGGTCTCCCAATATATACTCGACGGTACGTGGGAGCACAAGTCCGTACTGGCACTTGTCATTTCAAAGAGGAGGAATCACCCAACCTACGATGAAAGTGATAGTTACCAGGCTTTACGACGCCGAAACATGTCTCTAGCCTAGACGTCTAAATGGTGTGCGTTAGGTTCCAAAGTGTTTTTATGTTTATTGAAATGTATTTTACAGTTGATCTTTCTTAAGAAGTTTGCCTTTAAGGTTGATCACGTGATGTACATATACAATTCCTAAATATGCAATCTAAGATGATAAACAATCGTTTACTTTCTTTTTTGCAGTGAAAATCCTAGCTACTAAGGAAAGAGAAGAGAAACTGTTTCAACATAGAGCAGAGAGCACACGCAAAGTCCTAAATCAATTTCCGCATGCATTCTAAATGTAAATGTACATGCATGTATTTGTTTTCCGCTTTCTTAATGTGTGGATGACAAAAAAAATGCCAAGTGGAATATAATATCAATACAGGGATATGACTAGTCCAGAATTCAGACAGACATTTAAGCAAAGGTATTGACATTTGTATCTAAGATTTTCTAGAATCTGTTCACTAAAAACAAGACAGCCACGATGGCACCACTTTGCATTAGTTTAACACAAAGGAATAAAGTTTAAATTATCAAGAAAGCATATATTTAACTGAATCATTTCAATCGGAAAATAATTTTGAATGAAATTTATAAGACTCTTTAGTTGCTCAGTGGCTAATGTACAATTGATGGAAGAGGATTTTGTATCATGGCCCATGGATGAAATAGAAATGAAGCAAAAACTCGGAAAGGAGATTAAGGTTGTTACCGGAGATGAAGCAATACAGAAAACACCCAGAAATGTCCCTCAATGCTGAAAGTTGGATTGCCTAGTGACAAAACAGAGTAGGCCAAGGCAAAGTATCTGTATTTAACATTGTTGTGTGAGTAACCAACATAAGCTGCACAGTGCTATGCAAATTAATAGTCTTTGCGAGAAGAAAACCCAACATAATCCACACAATCTAATCCTCACGAGGAAGGTTTTGCAGGGATTTAAAGGTTTTCTTATGTTATAAAATCCTAGGCAAATGTGGGTGCCCCAGCAAATAAAAATGTTTACCATAATACCCACTTACTATTAAGCATTGTCTCCAAAGGAACTTGAACAATATGATAAAAGACTCATCTTTTACTTCTATAATATACATAATGTTAAATATATGAAAAACACTTTTTGCTTTCAAGTAAGACTCTATAGTTGCTGAGTGGCTAATGTACAATTGATGGAAGAGGATTTTCTATCATGGTCCATGGATGAAATAGAAATGAAGCAAAAACTCGGAAAGGAGATTAAGGTTGTTACCGGAGTTGAAGCAATACAGAGAACGTCCAGAAATGTCCTTCAACGCTGAAAGTTGAACAGCAACTACAAATTAGTTTGCAACTGCTTCACATATAGTAAAAAATGGATATTGTCAGATAAAGGTAGGGAGAAATTCAATAACAAAACAGAGATTAAACTACATGCAAGATGATCCGAGAACAAGTAGTTTAATATCATCTTTTAATATAATTTGATGGTTAAAAAAATATGTTGCATCATTCAAAAGTTATCAATTCAAATTTAGAATTCAAATTTATAGATAGAATATGCATGACTTTGCACATTAAAAATAGAATATGTATAACTTTGCAAACTTAAATAGTGATTTCAGAAGTAAAATATATAAATACATTTTATGAGTCAAATTACTTCCCAAGTTAACAAGATTGGATCTCGTTACAAGAACTTCCAGCCACCTTGTTGTAAGACCTTCATATTTAAAAACATTTTACCCTACTTATACTCTGTAATTGAGAGTATAGCTAGAATATAAGGTTGTACTTCGTTACATGGGAAATATATATATATATATGCACATCAAAGCCTGATTGAATAACCTGAGAGCATAGTTCAAAACAAAGTGCTCAAAGAGATTTTGTTTAGTAAAAGGATGTATTCGTATGGTTTTGGTAGGGGATGTAATCAAAAGATACATATTTAGGCAATCCTAAAAAGCAATAACAAAACAGAGATTAAACTACATGCAAGATGATCCGAGAACAAGTAGTTTAATATCATCTTTTAATATAATTTGATGGTTAAAAAAATATGTTGCATCATTCAAAAGTTATCAATTCAAATTTAGAATTCAAATTTACAGATAGAATATGCATGACTTTGCACACTAAAAATAGAATATGTATAACTTTGCAAACTTAAATAGTGATTTCAGAAGTAAAATATATAAATACATTTTATGAGTCAAATTACTTCCCAAGTTAACAAGATTGGATCTCGTTACAAGAACTTCTAGCCACCTTGTTGTAAGACCTTCATATTTAAAAACATTTTACCCTACTTATACTCTGTAATTGAGAGTATAGCTAGAATATAAGGTTGTACTTCGTTACATGGGAAATATATATATGTGCACATCAAAGCCTGATTGAATAACCTGAGAGCATAGTTCAAAACAGAGTGCTCAAAGAGATTTTGTTTAGTAAAAGGATGTATTCGTATGGTTTTGGTAGGGGATGTAATCAAAAGATACATATTTAGGCAATCCTAAAAAGCATGGGTAATCTATTAAGACAAAAACTCCACAGGGAGAATGGCATGGTAAGATTGATGTATTCAAATTGTTTGGTAAGGGATGTATATAAAAAACATATGGGTAGACATAGCCTCAAAAATCTATAAAGATTGTATACATTAGTTTCGGAACAACCCCAAACCAGTGTCAAAAGATTCTATACATTAGTTCAAACTAATAGTTCCAGAACAACCCCAAACCAGTGCCAAAAGACTATATATTAGTTCAAACTAATAGTTTCGGAACCCCAGACCAGTGTCAAAAGACTATACATTAGTTCAAACTAATAGTTCCAGAACAACCCCAAACCAGTGTCAAAAGACTATACATTAGTTCAAACTAATAGTTCCAGAACAACCCCAAATCAGTGTCAAGTCAGATAAGGTTTGCTTTGATAGCCATTTTCAAAACTCAAGACTCATAGCTGTAGCCTAACCATCTTGCCCTCATTAGGGGTTTTTCTCGCTACTTTAAAATGCGGCTGGGATGGGTTTTCCACAACTACAACTACGCTAATAGAATGACTTTGCACACTAAAAATAGAATATGTATAACTTTGCAAACTTAAATAGTGATTTCAGAAGTAAAATATATAAATACATTTTATGAGTCAAATTACTTCCCAAGTTAACAATATTGGATCTCGTTACAAGAACTTCCAGCCACCTTGTTGTAAGACCTTCATATTTAAAAACATTTTACCCTACTTATACTCTGTAATTGAGAGTATAGCTAGAATATAAGGTTGTACTTTGTTACATGGGAAATATATATATATATATATATATATATGCACATCAAAGCCTGATTGAATAACCTGAGAGCATAGTTCAAAACAGAGTGCTCAAAGAGATTTTGTTTAGTAAAAGGATGTATTCGTATGTTTTTGGTAGGGGATGTAATTAAAAGATACATATTTAGGCAATCCTAAAAAGCCTAGGTAATCTAATAAGACAAAAACTCCACAGGGATAATGGCATGGTAAGATTGATGTATTCAAATTGTTTGGTAAGGGATGTATATAAAAAACATATGGGTAGACATAGCCTCAAAAATATATAAAGACTGTATACATTAGTTCCGGAACAACCCCAAACCAGTGTCAAAAGATTCTATACATTAGTTCAAACTTATAGTTCCAGAACAACCCCAAACCAGTGCCAAAAGACTATATATTAGTTCAAACTAATAGTTCCGGAACCCCAGACCAGTGTCAAAAGACTATACATTAGTTCAAACTAATAGTTCCAGAACAACCCCAAACCAGTGTCAAAAGACTATACATTAGTTCAAACTAATAGTTCCAGAACAACCCCAAATCAGTGTCAAGTCAGATAAGGTTTGCTATGATAGCCATTTTCAAAACTCAAGACTCATAGCTGTAGCCTAACCATCTTGCCCTCATTATGGGTTTTTCTCGCTACTTTAAAATGCGGCTGGGATGGGTTTTCCACAACTACAACTACGCTAATAGATTGGGATTTATGCATTGTTATCGGTGATAATGATGTGAAGTAAATATCATTCACAGAAAATAAACAGTGATATGACAAAATACCGTCCTGGAGGGCTTGAGAAAACAGGAACCCATTACTCCTCATACATGATCAAGTGTAGTTCCGGACATCAAAAAGCAAGATCCCAAAAAGAAAAATCGGCAGCAATTAAAATCGCGGGGCGATCAGAAAACTTTGAAGACATTTTCTGTGAATGAACAATTTGTCTGGGAATATTCCTGTCACACAGAACTTTACAAGGTTTACCCCAGAAAGGTATAGATATAATGAACACATTTTATTTCTAGATCAAATTCAGTTTTCTTCTTGATATTCTCAAGTCTGTACATTTTATCTGATGGGAACGATTTTTGCCTCAGTTTTGTTGGAAATCCAGGTCTCTGTGGCTATTGGATTGGATGACTTTGTGGGATATCTGCCAGACAACCAAAAGGTGATAACAGAACTAGATATTACAAATCAGATTCCATAGATTTGTATTAAATATCCTTTAGATTATATTCATAGTGTTATCTATTGATTGTGTAAATGGACAGCTTCTGTGTGAACAACAGCTATTGTTTACTAGAGAGCTGGGGCCTACTATAAATTTAGACAGATTGTGAATAAAAATTTCAGACCTCCTTCAAGTTGTCAGCGAAGGTACATATAACAGTTTAATTGAATAGTTTAAGAAGTTGATTGCAAACGGTAATATGCAACGCTTAGATCTCTGCTGATTAGGAAAACTGACCATGCTCAGTTGATGCAAGTCCGAAGTAAGTGTCGGTATGTACAATGGAATAAATGATGAATAGTGGAACACTGTGAGGAATCAATGCGATTGTGCAAATAGGTTCTAGGTTCTATGTTTGTGAGGATAAATATCTCGAGTTTACACAAGTGACCTTGGTACTTGAGATTTTTCAACCTGCAGGTGCATATTAGACCGGAGTTTAGAGGGTCTATGCTGGTGTTCATAGTCAATGGACCTAATGCACCGTCTGGATTCGATGCACAATTAAACACATCACTTTACATACAAAGAGTTGATGGATCACTCCTACCCACCTCACCAGGGCTGAAAAGTGCATGCATTTCAAGTTTGATGAATAAACCTGCTCTTCGAGTAGTTAAGATATGAAGCACTTAATGATGAATAGTTTTAATAAAAAAATTCAAGTCTGATGATTCATTGATTGAAGTATTTGATGACCCTTTGGAATTTGCTACATTGCAGGTAAATTTCGATGCAAAAACAGAGTATGACATGATCCAGAATTATAAAATTCTGCAAGACGTGTTTACTAAATTGAAGATAGACAAGGTATTGGACTTTTGGTATTAGGCAACTAAATAAACAAAAAAAAATTCCCAGCTAAACAGAGATGCCTCTTTTACAATGATCAAGGCTTATAGTACAAGACTATGCCCAAACTGTACATTTTGATTCAATGAGAAGTAAGCTCCTGGAATTAGTTAAAATGAATGTTGGTGAATCACCAATGGATGACTAATCTAAAGGTGTGCAAAACGATATCAAGAGAAGGAAGGATCTGATTTCTTTTATCTAGAAGTTCCAGCTCATCTGAATACTATGCCCTCTTTCCCATTTCATGGCAGCAAGAAGTTAACGTTTCCTCCATATAATTATGCAATCCCAATCATCACTTTGGGCAGCTTTTCTGCTGAAGCTGAGTTGAATATATCTACAATATACTCTTTCAGAGACCAATGCATGAGAGAAGTACCACTAAAAATCCTATAGAATTTCTTCAACCTTGCAGTATATAATTTTGTTTCGTTGCCATGGGAGATAATGTTAACTAATTCTAATACAGAGTATACAAGATTAAAACCCGGCTTCTGTAAATTTAATACGTGCAGAAATCCAGCTGGGCATTTTCTAATATCTCACAGAAAATTGCTTCTGGTGCCTGGAATGTCTTCTTGGTGGGTTATTATTATCCATTATGATAATTCAGTTAGCTTAAGAGCTAGAAATATTGAAATTTTCTCCAGTCTATGGACTAAAACATTTCTCATGTTGATTACATACTGGGTGACAATCCAAGGGCCACAAGTTACATGGTGGGATATGGACCAAAGTATCCTCGTCAGTTCCACCACAGGGCTTCTTCCATTGTATCACAAAGAGGATTCAACCTTTCTTAGTTGCAAAGGAGGATATTCAATATGGTTTGATTGCTAGTGGAATGACCCTAATGTTTTATTTGGTGTTGTTGTTGCAGGACCTGATAACAATGATAACTTCGTAGATGCAAGAGACAACTATCAGCAGACAAAACCTACAACCTACAATAGTAGGCCTATGGTGGTACTTTTTGCCAGACTTGGGGGGGAATTGCTGGAAATGACCAGAGTCTTCCAAGTAGCCTTCTCTTATAGGATGCAATTACTTTGGTTTTAGTTTATTTTAGTGATGATGTTGTTGGTGGTGTTCTAATGGTTGTTTCTTGAAATTGTTGTTCCTAAACCTGGATCATGTTCAAGTTCCCCTGCTCCAACTCATGATCTACCTCAAAATCCAAAACCTAAGACAAAGCCCTCTTCAACAAGTAGGAGCTAATATAGGGATGATGGATGGTGCCTACTTTGTAGGCAGGAACAAGCTTCTAGCATGGATCAATTCTGCCCTGCAGCTCAATCTCTCCAAAATAGAGGAGGTACTCAATAGTCAATACATACCCAATTCATTGTTATTGCCAGTATTTGAATGCTGAGATGTTAAAACATGATAGTAGCAGGATGCCATCATTGAATGATCATTTGTAAGGGATTTTGTATGTATCATTTGAGGGCCCAACACATTTTCATGTCTTGATTTCTGAAATGAGGATGATGGTTATGTGTATATATACAGGCTGCATCAGGAGCTGTTCAATGCCAAATGATAGACATGGTTCACCCAGGAGTTGTCTCCATGCACAAGGTTTAAATTAAATAAAACTCACAATGGCTTTTGAGCACAATTGCCATGTAATTCTATTTGAATCCATGCTCAGGTTGTTGGTCTGAATCGCTGCTCGTCTTTTGATGATTCACTCTGCCTATAATGTTTGAAATCTATGGAGAATCTATGATACTATATTTACTAGCACATACCCTCATAAACGCGCGTCTGATATGCACCTAGAGGTTGCTCAGGTGAGGATAAATATCTCGAGTTTACACAAGTGACCTTGGTACTTGAGATTTTTCAACCTACAGGTGCATATTAGACCGGAGTTTAGAGGGTCTATGCTGGTGTTCATAGTCAATGGACCTAATGCACCGTCTGGATTCGATGCACAATTAAACACATCACTTTACATACAAAGAGTTGATGGATCACTCCTACCCACCTCACCAGGGCTGAAAAGTGCATGCATTTCAAGTTTGATGAATAAACCTGCTCTTCGAGTAGTTAAGATATGAAGCACTTAACGATGAATAGTTTTAATAAAAAATTTCAAGTCTGATGAATCATTGATTGAAGTATTTGATGACCCTTTGGAATTTGCTACATTGCAGGTAAATTTCGATGCAAAAACAGAGCATGACATGATCCAGAATTATAAAATTCTGCAAGACGTGTTTACTAAATTGAAGATAGACAAGGTATTGGACTTTTGTTGTAACTACTATTTCCAGACGCACGTTATGCAGACTTGTTTTGTATTATACATTAGAAGCACAAGAGATCTGATAAAACCTATTCCAGCTAAGAAAAATGTTTGTGATCAAGTTGAAAGTTGAAACAGAATAGACCAAATATATGTTTGAGGTGTGACATTCATTTAAGGGAAATGACATTTTGTTGAACAAACAACCTTCTTTATCTATACATTGAGATGGCATTTTGTTGAACAAACTATCTTCATTTTCTGTACTTTGAGTGTAATCCAAGATGTAAATGAATAACATAGAATGTTCAACAAGGAACCATAAATGTTGTTTCCAACTTTTAATATTTTGTGGCTGGGTCAATTCTTCAGCTTGACAATTTTAATAGTCATAAATTACGTTCCACCTTCAAGATTACACAGTTTGATCACAATTTGACATGAAACATTGTCTGACCGTGATAGAGGGTGGTGCATAAATGCACGATTACCATAATCGGTTGTGGCTATTGTCTTGTCCCACATTGTTCCTTTCAGCTATTGTTGGGAATGTTTCTACTGACTTGGATGTTTCCCATTTTTATTGCTTCTGCATGATGATTTCAATTAGGCTAGATTGGATTGGTCTTGCGGCCATGAGCATCAAATCCTGGTGACCAACTTAGATAGCAATATAACAACTAAGCAGAAAGAATTCCCTTATACCGTGGTCTATATTGCATCCAGATGTTGATCGGCTCCCATTGACTCCTACCCGCACCAATCTGAGCAATTGAATCTCATACCAAACTTGGAACTATACTTGAATCCCATGGAATTTACATATTAATCTTCATAAATTGATGCCATACTTGATTGCATTTCTAGTAATTACTGTATCAGATCCGTAGAAATGCCATGAAGGATGGTTCATTGACCCACTATCCCCTAGTGACTTCTCTAATGTAGGACCTCTTCATGGTGTCTTGGTGCCCCTTATTGCTAGTCAAGGTAACCCCGATGTCCTCTATCTTGTGGACTACTTGAGCATATCATAGATGATGGTATTCTCAATTTTCAATAATCTTCACCTATTGGCTGTGTGAATCATTTGCAGATTATCCGCAAATAATGGCCCATGTGTCTGTAATGTTTCTAAATCATATCCTTCTTACTAGTTTTCCTCGAGTTTTAATGCCGACTCAAAGGAAGGATACACATGTGAAACAATAGAGAAGATCTTGAATATACACACAATTTATTGTCTTGCTACGTCTTATTACTAACATTAACCTATATAGCAACTGGAAAAGGATATGGGATAAACAACACTGGTAATTTACCCAGAAAGCAATTTTGACATCAGATCCCTCCAAGCTTTAGGGTCTTATAGGCTTTTTCTAATATAATTAATATAATAAATTCATTATCAAGAAGACAATATAGCCTATACTTTTTTGGTCTTGCCTTAAAGTGCAGGAAGATAGTATTTTGCCTTTAAAAGTATATAAATTAGAAGCCTACAAGTCCTAATTTGGGTCACTATCATACCATGTAAAATGCTTTAAGAAATTCAATAAGAGACAGTCATTAATAAAAAATGAGCAAGGAAACCAGAGCGGAGTTAAGAATAGGCAGAGGAACGAACCGAAAAATGTGAAGGCCGGCCGACCCCAAACTTTCTTTCGTCTTACAAATGCGTGCCTATTTTCTATGTTTTTTCACCAGATATCCGCAAATAATGGCCCATGTGTCTGTAATGTTTCTAAATCATAGCCTTCTTACTAGTTTTCCTCGAGTTTTAATGCCGACTTAGAGGAAGGATACACATGTGAAACAATGGAGAAGATCTTGAATATACACACAATTTATTGTCTTCCTGCGTCTTATTACTAACATTAACCTATATAGCAACTGGAAAAGGATATGGGATAAACAACACTGGTAATTTACCCAAAAAGCAATTTTGACATCAGATCCCTCCAAGGAGCGCACAGGGTTGCTATGGACATGGATAGGCCAAAGGAGCATGCGATTCGCGAGGCAGGTGGGAATAAGAAAAAACAATGCATCAGATTTTCCACATAGCCTTCAAATGGGTACAAAGAGAAGGGAAGAAAGACATGAAGATTCTCTGCGAAGAGTCTCATCGCCAGCAGAAGAGTCTCATTGCCAGCAGGCAGTCTCTGCGAAGAGTCTCATCGCCAGCAAAAGAGTCTCATCGCCAGCAGGCCAGGCCTAGCCTTTCATGCCCCATTACCATGGAAAAAAAACCATTTTTATGAAAAACAGATAAAACGAACGGCATAAAACACTCCAATCATCTAACACACAGAATCAATGGCTCAGGATCACACACGTCACATTTTAGGGATGTCTTTCTCAGAGGGAACGCCTTACGGCGTAATTAATTTAGTTAGCTTGTTTTATGTAGTTAATTTGCAATAGTTCTATAGATTAAAAAATAAAACAAAGCAATCAGCCTTCTCATACATGTTCAGTGGAAACATTTTTCCTTATCAGAAAATTTTAATTCTGGCTTTCCTTTTTGAAATTTCTTATAGCGATATCTCTACTCTGCCTATTTTGAATAATGTCTTGATTAAATTCAATTAAAGTTGCACTTGGTATCGATTTCCTCAAAGCCACTTTTCTTCATTTCGGGATTTCCGTCTAAGATTTTCTTTTGAAATTTATATGGTAAGGATTTGAGGATAGAAAAGCTTCAGGACCCCATTATCCCATGAAATGTATGACTGTCTATGATAAGCTTAATTCTAATTCCATCATTATTAGTCAGTCCAACCTTTCACGGTAATTATATGAAGTTCATATTATCTTCCTCGGAATTTGCTAAAAGCTGACCTTAAGGATGTCCATTTTGCTAAGTGCACACATTCAAATCTGTTTTGATATTTTTCCACAATTAGTGGCTTAATCTCATTCTAATCTTTAGTTGATTATTTGATGTTGTAATACGCATCATATTCATTTACTAAAGGTATTATTGAACAGTCGCTATAACAATACAGATTCTTCTCAAGTTATTAAGAATAAGCAGAGATAATAAATTGTTGTTTCAATTCGAAAGGGGAGCCTATTTTTATATTTATTTCTGGTAAATTTTATATTTCCTGAACATGAATAAACAGATTTTATTTAGGCTGATTGCACACTTAGATTTAGAATAAATAATGAGATGATTTTAAACGAAGAAAAAATTTTGATAAATCAAAGGAAGAATTTAAAGATTTATGAGGTAAAATCTGCAGACAATTTCCTTCCAGGTACGCATTTACAAGTTCGTCCTCATCTCTTATTAGTTTCTCTTTTCCTTAGTTTATTTTTGATTCGTGTTATGTTTTATTTACAGGTTTTCATTTGTTTTCAAAAACTTGAAGTAAGCAGTAAACCCATTTCAAATTTGCAATAGGCTCAGGGAAATTTTATTTGTGATGCATTAGAATTTAAGCATTTTTTAATTTTGCTTTTATTCACTTAGAAAACCCAATTGAAATTTCAAGGAATATCATAAGACCATTTGCATCAAAAGATTTCATCAGAAGTAATTCTTAACATTTCGCATACCTCCGATGTATTATCTTACTCATATGCCATATCGCATTTCGCATATCGGAGCTTTGCAGTTGACGTATACTTCCATTATCGTGAATCGTCGATCTCTGATAATCGACTTTACCGATATTGCGATAAACACATAATTCTGGACCCGATATGAAATTCAAATCAAAGTCATAAAATTATCGCGTCCGTTTAATCGCAATAATGGTAAGAGCATAACTTTTAAAGGGTCGATGTCTCGGATCCGATATGTTATCAAATTTTCATCATAAAATTATCGGGTCCACTTTTCATCGCATATCGGCGTATTGAGAATTGTTACATCATGCACTTAAGATTGCCGATCACGATTGCCGATTAGCCACGTCATTCATCGCATATCGGCATCGCAAGAATCATATTGTGTTACATCGGGTACCAAAAGTCCACTCATCGCCGATTAGCAATCGCCGATATCGCAATCATCTCATCGCATTTTTATTTATGCTCATATCATATCTTGGAATCTGCGATGTGCGATGTGGGAAGCACAGTGTAAATATGCCCCGACCCCCGATATAATATTTCTTTAATGATGCGATCGCTTCATCTCATAGCACAACTTCTCATCGCATGTTTTCATATCAGCGATTTGCCCTTGCAACCTTTGATGCGAGAACTTCAAATGCATGCCTCTAAGCCATTAACATTTAATATATATATGGCATAGCAACAAAAGTGAAGTCTTGCAAATTAAAATTGAAGCATGGTGAAGAAACATGTTATGTGAATCATCCGATACGGCGATATGTTATTTTAAAAGCAAGCTTGGGAAACCACTATGGAAAAAAAACAATTGTTGACAAAATTGCAGCATACAAAAATCATTTCAATTTCTCATACATTTTAGTTTTAAATATATAATTCCATAATTAAAAATGGAATTCAAGACCTCTCTATCTTTATATTTGAATTCTATTATCTTCGATTTGGTCTTGATTTTGGATTTTATAAAATCATGGAATTTTGAGAAACAGTCATTACTGCAAATTCTCATTCTCATTTCTTATGCATTTGTTTTAATTTCAACTCCCTTGAGCATTAAGCATTCCATTTTTACATTTTACTGCTTCCTTTAGTGTAAATAAAATAAATAATGATTTTGAGTTACAGGATTTTGGTTAGTTTGACTTCTTTATGTTTTGAATGCTAATTAAAATTAGAAGTCAGCTAGTTTGGAGAAACTGATATTTTCAGGTAAGATCAAAAGAAATTATCCAATGGTAAGATTCATGTACCCACTTTCATTAATTTCCATTTCGTTGCTTTAGTTTCAGTTTTGTTTTTCTAATATACAAATCTGTTTTGCAGCTCTTCATAAAAACTTTCAATCCTCTGCCGGATCATATTCTTGAAGTCCATACTCTTCTACTGGCTTTATTTCAAGAGGCAGCGATAATCCTCATTGAAACAGCCACACCAGGAAGTTTTTGAACCTTTAGTTTGTTTCTTTAAGCATTCCTTTTTAGAAAATGATTAAGATGATGCTTGGAAACAAGAAGATTCATATCAGACAGAAAGTATTCATTGTGGCTGAATTTTACAATCACTGTTATCTAAAAGCCTAAAGCATTCACAACTCTGCAAGGTATGTTTTTCTAAATCTCAACATAAGAAGGAATGATTACATGCTTATTTTCTTTTTCTTCATATTGTTGGAGACATTGGTATAAACATTCTTGTTTGAGTTTATCTTGCGAAACTTGGATTTTCCTTTCCATTTTTAGAGATTTCTTTGTTTTTATTTTTGTTCGCTGATTTCTTTTCTCATTTTAGCATAAGAATTCTTTTCCTTTGGATTTCAGTTTTGATTTTGGTGACTTTGCCATTATTTATATGGAAAGCCTATTTGTTACCTAACAATGGTTAGGATACGTGGAGAAAAATTGTTAATAGTCACCTATTAATTTTTTTTCTTAAATATCGTAGTAAAGTTTGATTTTCTTATTATAAAGGTAGACATACTTAAGGAAGAAATTACCAATTTAGAGAAGTTGGCAAAGTATCATAAAATCTGAAAATTTCTTTTTCATCAAATTGTAATCATTTTGAGATTTCAAAATTTTATTAAGATCTTTCAAAGTTTTATTATCAGTCAAGAAAAGTTATTTATAACCAAGTAAAGACACTTTACAGCAAAGCACCTTTAACTCTGAAATTGTCATTCTTAACTCTTAAGGAGTCAATGATTCTCCCTGTCCCAAAAAGTCTTATTTTTCTAGAGTATAATCCAAAAATATATTTAAACTTAAAAGATAAGAGGTCTCATCGTGAGCCTGCTTACCATGATCATAGGGGAAAAATAGGCTGACATTACCAACATTGCTAAACAAACTAGGGTAATGGCTTATGATTGCAAACAATTATAAGACAAGGGGTCTCATCACGAGCCAGCTTGTTCAGTCCGATTATAACCAGTGAATGGCATTGTCAACTATCTGGCCACCAAACCAGGACAGTGGCTTTTAAAGATTTATAATAAAAATAAAAAAAAAATAAAATAAACATATATATATGGATTTATTTCTAGATCAATAATTTTTAAAGAGATGGGATTCTGAATCATTGATGATTAAAAGGTAACCCTGTCGAAACTATAGATGTTTGCTGGCAGCAGTGGCTCTACCTATGACAAAGGAGTATATTTTAAAAGCTAAGCTGTAAAGTGACCCCTGCTTTATCTCTACAACTAATTAAGGACTGATGAAGAGTTTTGAAATATTTTAATGTATGAGGAATTTTAAGAAAAATTACAATCAGATGATTCTTGCTTTTATTCAGACTAATGAACTTAGTCAAGCATTTCAAGCATAATTTTCTCTTCTTTAATTATTTCTACTTTAATTTTAGGAAAATCTTATTCATATCAAACAGAGATAACTGGTTCTTCTCCCGTGTGTCGCCATTGTTGTGGTAAAAACACAACCCCCCATTTTTGACTTGTTCACTTCAAATAATGGGGACCCTTTCTATAAAAATTTTGGCTAAACACCTTTTTGGATTTTTATTTAGTTGATTGTCCTACGCTTTTGTTAATTTTTCGTTTTCTTTGGATTCTTGTTTTGATTGCTTTGTTAGAATCAATTTTTTATAGGCTTCCCATTGACGCTTGTTTTGCCTCATTTGGTCAACTGGTTTGAAAATGGCACTCATTTTAAAATCCGATTATTTATGTAGCTTGAGTCAAAAATGCTTAAAATGTACAATATTACTTTTTGTAAATAAATTAGTTCAATAATGCATTCATTTTAAATATTAATCCCATAGCAAGTTTTTACTAATATTTTTCCATTTTTAGTTATGCAACCAAATCATTAAGTATCGGGTTTAAGAAATATACTCAAATTTCCAAATCAATTACTAGTCTTAAAAACCCATAACATTCAAGTGGTTGTAGTTTATTTTTATTCTTTTTATTTATTTATTTTTAAGTGGCTGTAGTTTTAATAATTTCACATCTTAACTAAAATTCATTAAAATAAAACCAAAATAAAAAATAATATTAAATCTTAATTTAATTAAATTAAAATTTAATATATAAAATATATATATATATATAACTTATTTCGCAATTGAGAGATCGCATCGGAAGTTTTATGGGACATATTTAAAAAGCTCTGACACCACGTCGTACCCCGATGCCGGTATCGGATCGGGGATTTTACATAAGGCAAAGGGGCATTAACCAAGTCTTATTATAAACTTTGATTGCATCGGAGCTGATGCGAGCTTTCATGCGAAGCGAGTTTAACAATCATCCCAATCTCCCGATGTGATCGCCAATCATAAAAAGAGAATCGGGCATTAACTTATATTGTAAAGTTTGTAATTCATTTGTTTTTCTTAACTTCCACTCATACGTATGAGTAAAGAAGTAGAAGTCAAGTGGGGTAGTTATGAAGTGGGAGGATGGTATATTTTAGTTTAGTTTAAAATATTTAATATTTAATTAATAAATTTTAAATTAATCAGATTAATTAATTTATAACATTTAATTAATTTGATTAAATTAACATTTAAATATTATTTAGATTAATATTAATTAGTTTTTAACTAGATTTAATTAGTTTATAAATAGTTAATATTTTAGTTAGTTAGATATTAATTAATAAATAGATTGATATTAATTAACAATTAGGTTAGTTTATAATTAGAATTAATTAGAGACTAATTTAGGATTAGTTTTTAATTACAATATTTTTAGCCCAGCAACAGAATTTCCAGATTCATGCCAGATTTGATCCATCAACTTTGGAGGTTCATAGATTGAGTTATACTTGGCCAAATGAGGCCCAGGACGGCTCGTTGGAAAGAGAAAATCAAGGAGAATAGTTTTGAGGAGGTTTCACTAACAGATTTAATCATTTATTGGGTCAAAAATCAGGCAGAAGATCAACTCCGAATTTTGAAAACAAAATCAATTTTCTGAGTTATTTTCTTCATTTTCATTTGTCCAAACCTCTTCTAATTGCAGATCCATTGGTTAATAATATCTTTGGCCAATCAAACCATCCCATGCATCAATTGAAATCTTATATTTTATTTTCAAGTATTTATTTAAATAGAATTTGATTGGATTTGATTTAATTGCCAGAAATTATATTTTGATTGCATCTTAATTTATTTTGATTTCTTTTGCAGGAAAACAGCGGAAGAAATATGGAGAAAAGAATCTCAATCAATGAGAATGCTCCAGCAATTGAAGATCAGGATTTTTGAGCAAATAAATTGGATTTGGCAGATTTCTCTTCACCAAAACTTTCCTCTCAAGAACTCCTACACAAATAGTATAAGTAATAGATTGCAGAATGTAATAAGGGGCTGCTCTCCTCTGCAATTCTAGACTTCTAAAAGCACTATTGTAATAGGAATTTAGAGTTGTAGGAGAGAGGAGAGAAAATCTCAAATCTGGGGATTATTGAGGATTTTTCCTTTGTATCTTGAATTATGTATGAGGGGCAGAGTTTGCACTATTGTGGCTCTAGTTTTGAAGGCAGAAGTTCAAGCAATGTAAAGGACTGTTGGAGACCAAGATCAGAGAAATGGATGCAATAAATTGGTATTTATAATACTATTGTTTCAAATATCAATTTCATTTTATGGTAACAGGAATGTCTCATTTTATTCGTGTTTGCACATTATTGTCAATATGGGTAATTTGTCTCAATATTGTTATTAGGTATCTTTGTTCCTAAGAATTAAAATCTGATTTCTAAGTAACTATTTACTTAGAAATCTGTCTTATAAAACTGATTTATTGAATGGTAATGTGTTGTGAACTATTTCCACGTATTATCATTTAATTATTGGATTTACTGATATGATAATCAATATCATTCATGTGAACTACTTCCTGAGTGTTGTTGGTTTATTATTTCAATTAGAGGTCTCAATATGATTTGTTTTGATATCCATAATATCAATTAATTGAACTACTTCATTAACTTGATATTTATCATAAGCAAGACATGTTTAAATCCCAATACTTTAATTATTTTGTTCTTAATTGGGTTAGATCTATATCTGCCTAATTAAGATAGATTTAGATTAGTTTCTTTTGCTTGCATCATAGAATAAGCTTGCATTTAGAGTAAATTTTACATTCTTTTAAGTCTTCTCCTTAAAGAGGCAAAACTTTAGTTGTGGCTTGGCTGAACCCAAATCAGCTTAAGGGTCATTCTCTTGCCTGATCAGCAAGAAGAAGTGATCTGATATCCCTAACTATTGGTAGTGAAAGATACATCATAAACCAATAGCTATAGGGAGAAGGTAACTGGACCTAGTTAAACCAGTCGGAGCCACCACACCAAACGGAAAAGTAGCTGCTTTAAGGTCCGGACCGGGTTGTTATCCCCCAATGTTGTTGCAGTGATTTTCGAGGCATCAACAGAAGCAAACGGCCTCTCAGGCGGTTTGGCGGTATTATGGGATCCTAGCTGGATAATAGCCAAAACCTACCGCTGTCTCGCGGGCATTCTCATTTCGGCTCAACTTAGAGGACAAAAATGCCCCATTAATATTCTAAATATATACGCACCATACAAGAATCGACTGCCTTTCTGGGAATCTCTTTTTGCATCAGAAATATTTGATGTTGAATTTTTAATGATTGCAGGTGATCTCAATTTCACCTTAAACATGGACGAAATCTGGGGCTTAAACAAGAAAAACGATCCTATTGCCGACAGAATTAAGAACGAGTTGCTCAGCAGGAATTTTGTTGACATTCTCCCTCCCAAGCTGCATCCGACGTGGGAAAACGGAAGGGCCGAGAATGCTTATATTGCCAAGAGAATTGACAGATTTTTACTCCATGCAAGTCTAATTGACAAACTAGGAATGCCTTTCTCAACAATTGAGAACGTCTTCATCTCTGATCACAGGCCGATTATGCTCGGATGGAGGGCAAAGGGGTTTAGAAATGGTTATTCCTTTAAATTCAACAGGACATGTCTTGAAGATCCGGAGTTCAATGACATCATTACCAAATCCTGGTCTGAGATGTCATCCTCCGAAGCTGCTCCTCTTCTATTGACTTTCAGAGACAAAATGGAGGCCATACGAAAGATGGTAAAAGAATGGCAAAGCCAAAAAAGACTTGCGAACAGAAAGGAGCTCCGGGAGATTCAACTGGAACTGGATAGCGTTGCAGATTCCATGGCCACACACATGCTTCCTTTCAAAACAAGATGCCGGATAAAGGAGCTCCAAAAGAAAAAAGCGAAAATTTTGGAACAGGAAGAATCTTTCTGGAGGTTAAAAAGCAGAGCGATCTGGTTGAAGGAAGGAGACAGGAATTCAAATTTCTTTCATAATTTCGCCAGCTCTAGATGCGAAAAGAATTCCATATGGAAAATCAGTGACGGGAAAGGAGGTTTTCTATATTCCCAACAAGACATTTCAAATGGAGCGGTCAAATACTTTGAGAACCAGTACAAAAGGTCAGAAGAATGCAATATCTAGGATGTTCTTTGGGGCATTGAAGAGTTTCCTAGGATGTTTGATGATGATCTAAACGACCAAATCTTTCAGCCGGTCTCAGAGGAGGAGTTGCTGAGAACAATAAAATCCTTCAAGAGGGATAAGTGTCCGGGCCCTGATGGTTGGACGATAGAATTTTTCTCTCACTTTTTTGATCTTATGAAATCAGACCTGTTAAGGATGGTGGAAGCAACCAGGATGTCAGGCTGCATCAATCAAAAGATTTCTTCCACCAACATAGCTCTTATCAAAAAAAAAGTGATGTGGAATCCTTTAAGGAATATTGACCGATCTCTCTTTGTAACATTTCCTTCCAAATCATATCAAAGATCATAGCTGAAAGAATAAAAGGAACCTTATCAAAACATCTAACAAAGGAATAGCACGCCTTTCTTAAAGGTAGAAATATCATGAGCGTTGTTGCAAGCACACAGGAAGCATTGTTCGCTATTCATTCAAAAAAAACTGATGCGGTTATCCTCAAAGTTGATCTCTGCAAGGCATACGACTGCCTTGACTGGGGCTTCACTAGGTGCATGCTCGCAAAGATCGGTCTAAGAGCCAGCATGATCAACTGGATTATGGCTTGCGTTGAAGGAGTGAACTATGCGGTCATAATAAACGGGATCCCATCTTCCTTCTTCCGCGCAGCCAGAGGCCTTTGCCAAGGATGCCCTCTTGCGCCGCTTCTGTTTATACTGGCCATGAACTCGCTTAGCCTCCATATAAACAAGGTTGTCAAGGAAAATAGATGCCGACCTTTAAAAATTTGCAGAAATGTCTCTATTTCCCATAATCTTTTTGTAGACGATGTTATTCTTTTCGGGATGATTTGCAGAATTTCCTGGCAATGCTTCTATGAAATCCTAAAAAGATTCCAAATGGCTACAGGACTGCAAATAAACTATGCGAAGTCAGCTATTTGGCTGAAGTTGCTTGGCTAGCTAATCTATTTGGAATAAAAACGCAAACTATCAGTCTTGGCATCAAATATTTGGGCTTTCAATTAAAAGCAAATGGCTACTCAAAGGCAGATTGGAGGTGGATAACAGACAGATATTACAGGAAGATCTTAGCCTGGGAATACAGAACTTTAACACTGGCGGGAAGAGTGACTTTGGCACAATCAGTCCTGAATCAGCTTGTGGTTTACTGGGCACATTTATTTTTTCTCCTGGCGAGCATTATTCAATCCATGAATAATCTCACAGCAAACTTTATTTGGGGCAGTCAAGCGGGAAGATCGAAATATCACCTTTCAAAACTGTCCAGCATATCGTTGCCAAAGAGCATGGGTGGTTGGGGCTTGCTCGACTTGCGCACTTTTGGGAAGGCTCTTCTATGCAAGTCATTATGGATAGCGGTTCATGGAGAAGGATCATGGAGCTCCATTATACAGAAGAAATATTTGGGTAGGAAGGACTTAACTTTTTGGTTCAGGAAGGGAAGGATTGGCGTCCCATATGGTTCTCCAATCTGGCTCAGCCTTTGCAAGATTGAAAATTTCTTTTTAAATAATTTAATTTGGCGCTTCCAATCTGGAAACAAGATCCTTATTGAGAAGGATCAATTCTTAAGTGGTGCTGAGGAGATCAATGTGCCTGAACCTTTACTAAACTTCTTTCACAGAAGGGGTCTCTTCTTTTGGGACAGTCTGATTGCGTCATGGCAGGGTCCTATCCCTCTGTGGAAAGATGCAGGAACTTTAAAAATGCCTGGCCCGATTTCCCTTCAATGGGAGCATATCAGGACATGCCTAAAGAACTGTGGTCTTTTTCACTCTGGAGAATCTGATAGCCTCACTTGGAAATCATCGAAAGGGTTGAATAGTATCCGAGTTAAAGATGTATATCTAAACTTGATCAGTCTTAAGCAGTCCTCCCACCATCCCATCTTCCCTCGCATATTTTGGAAGGCTTCATGTCTGCCCAAAATGATCTTCTTTGCCTAGCTCTCATTCCACAATAAGAACCTATCCTGGGCAAACTTAAAGAAAAGGGGATGGCACGGCCCCAGTCTATGTCCCATATGCAAGTTTGAGGAGGAATTTGATGACCATTTATTTCTGCAATGTGAAGGCTCAAAGCAATTATGGCATGCCTTGGAGAATTATTATGGAGTCCAGCACAATATTCATGCTTCTATCACAAATTCGCTCCTATGGTGCAGTGAGCAAAATGAATCCTGGAGGACAATCTTCATCATTGCTTTGTGGAGTATATGGAAGTGGCGTAACAACTCCATATTCAATGGCTGCAATTCCCCTTTCCTGGACATTTTTCTCAAAATTGTTTCTCTTCATGAAGCCCTTCCGCAAAGGTCCCTCAAGAAAAACAAGAGCGCCAGCAATGATTTATCAGAGGATCCTTCCTTCTATCCAAGAGCATACTTCGATGGAGCGGAACAGCTTGGTTCCTGTGGATGTGGAGTTATCATTATGGTAAATGAAAACAATCAATTTTTCGCCCATTGGAACGGTGGGAAAGGCACCAACAGTAAGGCTGAGGCGATGGCCCTAGCGGGCCTTCTAAAACTTTGCATCTTCCTAAATATACAGGACGTCTCGGTGTTTGGAGATTCTAAGGTAATGGTGGATTTTGTCTCTGGAAAAAATCATATTTTCATGCCGCACCTTGTAGGATGGACGAACATGATCAGTTTTTACTGGGGAAGCTTGCAAGGTGGCTCCATACATCATATCAGCAGGGACCTAAATCAGCAGGCCGACTCGCTGTCAAAAGAGGGTCTTCATTCAGCTCCGGGTCTTTGGTTCTTGCAGGTTTTGTTTGAAGGGAACCTTTTTCCTATTCGGGAATTCTCCTTTCAGGATTTCTAGTCTCTCGCATGCAATCTCTCAGGTTTCTTCTTTTGTTTTTTGTTTATTCATGATGAAATTCCTATCTTTGTCCATGCGGAAGCATCCTCCTATGCTTTTCTGTGATTAAAACATATGAAGAACATCATCAAGATGTGCGATCTGCTTTTGTTCCTTTGCTTCCTGGTTATGCTGGCTATAGTCTTACTAGCAAGTTTTGTATAGCAACAATCTTCAGAATCTGGACATATGTATGCTTTTTATATTTCTCATATAATATAATCTCACTTTTTCTACCTGGAAAAAATAAATAAATAAATAAAAATAAAATAAAAAAATAAAAAATAGTATGATAATGACTCTATTATAACATTGATGAACCAATTTCAAGGTTAATGATAGAGATGAGATAACACAACTTGAAAAAGAAATTATGCTTTTCATTTATAATCATGATTTTTGTAAAAAAAATTGATTATTAGTTATTACTTTCTTACCATTACTTTGTATTATTTTTGAATTTTTGTTAGGTTATTATTAATTATTACTTTCTTAATATTACTTGGCATACTTTTGCTATATGAAATGAATTAACATTAATTTTATTTATTAATTTAGTATAGAATGGTTGAAACATTATACTTTGTATTGTTTTGAAGTTTTGAAGGTCATGATTATCATTTTTAGTGTTTACTATCATAAAGATTGTGATCTAACGGTTCAGTAGGGAGATTTGGTTTACATAAATAAATTTTGTGAACCAAGACAATGTGATTTTCTTGTGAAAATAGAGTAATTTTTTTGTGACAATGGGGTGCATTTTCTTTATTTATTGACACTAATCTTCCATATCCTATGATGTATGGAGTATACAAGGCCATAAATCGTGGGGGAATATGATGTTGAGCCGGCACGAGTGGTATTCCAAAGGAATGTTCATCATTGCCAGAGGAAAAATTTGAGGTTGTTATTTGATAAAGCCAATTCAACCAGAAACATTAGATAACGTGGAAATTAAAATGAGAAAATCGAAAGTCATATAACCATGTCTAGTGACTTACTTGTATACAATAATTTGATTTCATCCTAGAATGGTAGAACCATATAACTGGAAGGGTTTTTAGAGTTCTTTTTATTATGATTGCATTATGGGAGAATAGAAAGTCATATAACCATGTCGAATGACTTACTTTTGTACAGTAATTTGATTTCATCTAAGCATGGTTGAACAATATAATTGAAAGGGGATAGTTTTTTTTGGTAATATGAATGCATTAGAGGGACTTAATATGTTTGTCACAATAACATTTGCATGAACCAACTATAGCTTAATGTTACTAATTTCGTAAACAATCAACTGATGTTGCGCTCCCCGTTAATGGCGGTGTAGAAGGATAATCCAACGCTCCCTGTGTGTTTCGTGGCATGTGCTTAAATCTAGCAATGTGTATGTTTAGTAACACCTGTGGGTTTTGGTGTAACGGCAATCGTGACTCCAACCACTGGTATCAGAGCTAGGGTCGAATATCGACTGTGCAAGCCGCTTAGTGCCATCACCTTACTCTGGCAACATTCATTAAAACGTTGGTTGTTACCTCTGGAGCTATTGAAGGATCTGTCTAGGAAATCGGAAATCGCTTCAAAGAAGAGAGTCCAGGAAAAGGATCTGTTCAAGAAATAGTTGAGGAACGTTAAGACAGTTGTTGCAAGAAATACAAAGGTTGTGGGCATATGGTGAAATGTGCATGAAGCCTAAAACGTGGAGTGTGTAAGTGCTTTACGTGGAGTTCGTAATTTTTTTTTACATCAAGCTTGCACATATACGTCAAGTTTTTTTTCAAACCAACATATGTATGTGTGAAATGTGAAAAGGTTAAAACATTATTTATGTTTTTTATATTTAATATGAAACATATATAATTATAAGTGGAAATTTTGAAAAGTATATTTTAAAAAGGAGCAGGAATTTTGAAAAGGGTATTTTAAAAGGAGGAAGGTCAATATTACTAAATTTTAAAGAGTAATAATTGAAGTTTTATTTTTAAGTGGAGTTTTTGTGTTTTGGGGCGTGAATTTGGTTGAAAATGGAGACAACATTTACAGATATGGAGAAGTTGAGCGGAGCTAATTTTGCCCTATGAAAATCACAGATGGAGGATATACTGATTTTAAAGGATCAGTATTTGCCGATTGAGGGCACAACAAAGAAACCTTCATCGATGACCAATGAAGAGTGGAATAAGCTAGATAGAAAGGCGATTGCAACAATCCGCAATAATTTAGCAAAGAATGTTTATTTCAATGTGTCTAGAGAAAAGACGGCAGAAGGATTATGGAAGAAGCTCCATGATCTATATGAGAAGAACACGGCATCAAACAAAGTGTTCTTGATGAAGAAGCTTTATAATCTCAAAATGAAGGAGGGTGCTTCAGTTGCTGAGCACTTGAATGCATTTAATATTATTACTAATCAGCTTGCCTCTGTTAAAATCATTTTAGATGATGAAATTAGAGCCATTTTGCTGATGTGTTCTATGCTAGACAACTAGGAAAATTTAATTGTAGCTATGAGAACTTCAGTAACTACTAGGACCCTAAAGTTTGATGATGTCAGCAGCAGTTTAATGAATGAGGAGCTACGACGCAAGTCAATTGCGGAAAACCAGGGAGGAGAGGCTCTAGCTCTAGCTGATCGTGGTAGGAGAATGGATCGAGGCTGGCAAGGGCGATCAAGATCGAGAGGCTGATCAAAATCAAGGAGAGGTAGTATCATTTGCTTTTATTGTCACAAACCCAGGCACATGAAGAAAGAATTTTGATTCTGGAAGAAAGGACAAAAGGATCAAAGACCGTCCAGTACAAATCACAAGTTATCCAACACAAATGAAGCTGAGGTTACTGCTG
Organism: Pinus tabuliformis; assembly: GCA_031772625.1. Taxonomy (NCBI): domain Eukaryota; kingdom Viridiplantae; phylum Streptophyta; class Pinopsida; order Pinales; family Pinaceae; genus Pinus; species Pinus tabuliformis. Next base: position 765,576,420 of record CM062807.1, on the reverse strand, counting down.
TAGCCACAGATGGTGATGTGTTGTTTATTGTTTCAGTAGAGGATGCATGTGTATATACATCTAGCAATAGCTTTGATTGGATCCTTGACTCTGGGGCATCTCACCATGTAACCCCATGTAAAGATAGTTGTGTTTCATATAATCCTGGTGATTATGGTAGAGTGCATTTGGGGAATAATCATTTTTGCAGTATTGTTGAGTGGGAGATGTCTAGATCAAGATGAAATATGGACAAGATATATAGTTGAAACAGGTCAGGCATGTACCAGCAATGTGTATGAGTTTAATCTCTATGGGATGAATGGATGATGAAGGCTATTCCACAAGCTTTGGAAAAGGAGGCTAGAAAATTAGCAAATGAGCATTGGTCATGGCCAAAGGACCCAAGACATGAACATTATACACATTAAAGACACTGATAGGAAAATTAGATTTGGCTGCAGTCACAAAAGAAGGAAATTCAGCAAATCTGTGGCATAAGTGCTTGGGTCACATGAGCGAGAAGGGCTTAAAAATCCTTGTTGAAAAAAAATTATTGCCAGGTTTGAAATCCTACAATCTTGATCCTTGTGAGCATTGTATATATGGTAGACAAAGAAGGGTTTCATTCCTTAGAGGTGGCCATGACAGAAAGAAAAATGTGTTAGAATTGGTACACTCAGATGTGTTTGGGCCTATTAACATCAAATCATTAGGAGGAGCATCATATTTTGTAACATTTATAGATGATGCATCCAGGAAGGTTTGGGCATATCCTATGAAAAGTAAAAGTGAAGTGTTTGGAATATTTCAAAATTTTCATGTTGTTGTTGAAAGAGAGACTAACAAATTGCTGAAGTGTTTAAGAACAAATAATGGTGGAGAATATTGCTCAAATGCATTTAAGGAATATTGTAACAGGTTTGGCATAAAGCATGAGAAGATTGTGCCTGGTACTCCTCAACAAAATGGTGTCGTAGAAAGGATGAATCGCACCCTTATGGAAAAAGTGCGAAGTATGTTGTCTAATTTCGGTTTGGAGAAGAATTTTTGAGCTGAAGCAGTCAGGACCGCTTGCTACCTCACAAATAGATCTCCAACTACTTCCTTGGATAGCGGTATCCCTGAAGAAGTTTGGACTGGTAAGAATTTGAATTATTCTCACTTTAAAATCTTTGGATGTGAAGCATTTGTACATATTCCCAAAGAAAATAGAATTAAGCTAGATGATAAATCTATGAAATGCATTTTTTTGGGATATGTGGATGACTATTTTGGTTATATTCTATGGGATCCATTAAAACATAAATTTATTAGAAGAAGGGATGTTATATTTAATGAGTCAGAAATGTTCAAGAGGACTGTAGGTGAGTTGGAGGTCAAGAAGGTTATTGACAAGTTTGAAGAGCAGCAGAAAAGCATCCCACCAATACAAGAAAATGAACAGCAAATTCAGGAGCATGAAGAACAATAAGTGGAAAATGATGAACAACAAGAAGAAGGAATCTTGCAGGAACCTTTACAGGAGATTCAACCTGATAATACACCACCACAGTTGGTTCGCAGATCTTCTAGGCCTCATAAGCCTTCTCAAAGGTATCCTCCTTCAAACTATATTTTGTTGACTGATGAAGGTGAGCCTAATTGTTTTCAAGAAGCCTATAAAGTTGAGCACAGTGAAGAATGGAAGAAGAAATGAACTCTTTGCTGAAAAATAAAAATTGGGAGTCGGTAAACCTCCCAAAAGGTAGAAAGGCTCTACAAAATAAATGGGTTTACAGGATTAAGCATGAAGGTGACAAAAAGAAGAAGAGATATAAAGCAAGGCTGGTGGTGAAAGGTTTTGCCCAAAAAGAAGGTATTGACTTCACTGAAATTTTCTCACCTGTTGTTAAAATGTCATCCATTAGAGTCATTCTTGGTCTAGTTGCTACTTTAGACTTAGAATGTGAACAGTTAGATGTAAAAATTGCTTTTCTTCATGGTGAATTGGAGGAAGAAATTTATATGGAGCAGCCAGAAGGCTTTATAGAAAAAGGCAAAGAAGGCCTTGTTTGTAGGTTGAAGAAGAGTCTCTATGGGTTGAAACATGCACCTCGACAATGGTACAAGAAATTTGATTCATTCATGTTGGAACATGGTTTTCAGAGGTTGGAAGTTGACCATTGTGTCTATATCAAGAGGTACGATCAAGGAAAGTATATCATACTATTGTTATATGTGGATGACATGTTGATTGTTGGGCATGATAAGAATAAGATCAATAGGTTGAAGAAAGATTTGGGTAGTAAATTTTCAATGAAGGATTTGGGATTAGCACAACAGATATTGGGCATGCGGATTATGCGTGACAAGAAAAACAAAAGGTTGTGGCTGTCACAAGAAAAATATATCAAGAAGGTGCTTGACAAGTTTAATATCAAGGATGCCAAGCTAGTTGGTACACCCCTTGCAGCCCACTTCAAGCTGAGTACTGAATTATGTCCTAGTGATGACAAGGAGAAAGAAGAAATGAGCAAGATTCCTTATGCTTCAGCAGTTGGCAGCTTGATGTATGCCATGGTATTCACACGACCAGACATTGCATATTCAGTGGGAGTAATGAGTAGGTTCCTTCCCAATCCAGAGAAACAACAATGGCAAGCAGTAAAATGGATTTTGAGGTATCTCAAGGGAACTAGTCATTATTGTTTATGTTTTGGTCATAATAAGACTGTGCTTGAAGGATTTACAGATGCAGATACGGCTGGAGATATGGACACCAGAAATTCCACTACAGGTTATTTGTATACATTTGCAGGTGCAGCAGTATCTTGGGTGTCAAGGCTACAAAGAATAGTAGCCCTCTCTAAAACAGAAGCAGAGTACATAGCTGCAACAGAGGCTTGTAAAGAGATGTTGTGGATGCAACAATTCCTAGGAGAGATAGGAATAAACCAGGACAAGTATGTGTTATATTGTGATAGTCGGAATGCCATTCACTTGGCGAAAAACCTAGCATTTCATTCAAAAACCAAGCACATTGACTTAAGGTTCCATTAGATCTGACATGTGTTGGAGGAAGAACAGTTATCATTGGAAAAGATCCATACAGATAGGAACCCTGCTGATATGCTCACTAAGATTCTACCACGAAATAAACATGAGTTATGTAGAGGCATGGTAGGACTCAGTGTGACTTGATGACTCTTATTTGGCTTCAACTGGGAGAATGTTAAGTGTGAAGCCAAATTCATGCAGGATTCTAGATCCTTCTACACCGCCATTATTTTCTAGATCTCCAGGATTCAAGATCCTTCTACACCGCCATTAGTTTCTAGATCTCCATCTGAATCACATACAAGATTCTAGATCCTTCTTCTGTCTCTATAAATTTGTAATTTCTCTAGCCATGGAAAGCAAGCCAAGGTCTAGGCCTATTACGTAATGCAAAGTGATTTCTGTTCTCCAGTGATTATTTTATCTATTCCACTATTTCTGATTGAGTAATCTTGTTGTTTCTCCATTTGTCTGTCTCTGTGAATTATTCTTTGCTATTGCCGTCTAAGTCTCTGAGTATAAATCCGCGGTGTGTTATGTATGCTCTGGGAGAATAGAAAGTGGTATAACCATGTCGAATGACTTACTTCTGTACAGTGATTTGATTTCACCTGAGCATGGTTAAACAATATAATTGAAATGGGACAGTTTTTTTTGTTGATAATATGAATGCATTAGAAGGGCTTAATATGTTTGTCACAATAACATTTGCATGAACCAACTATAGCTTAATGTTACTAATTCCGTAAACAATCAATTGAAGGAATTGTCCCCCGTCATGCATCACTCATATTAGTGTATGACACATTGCTGAAAAGGTATATTATTATGTTATTTTCAAAAGAGTGAGTTTTCATTCTTTAATGTTACAAGAAAGTATATATTTAAGTTAATTTAATGGTCAAGAACATGTTCAAAATAAAGCAAAATAGAATTAATCAGTGAGCACACTAAGTGTAAAAAGAGGGCATTATTTTTTTTTAATAGACTCCCTGCTCAAGGAACGAGGGAATTACAATGAGATCTCATGAATTCTCAAAGCTCAGACTACTCTAGAATTAAGGATTTATCTTTTGAAAATGCTGTCACTGACGACCTCATAAATCAGGAGAAAAGTATGTATATATATATATATATATAGATATATAATTGCCAAAAATCCCTGTAGTCTCTGCGAATGTATTTATACGGTCTAGTTAGTTCATCTCAGAGAGTTTCAGTTTTGAGAAAGTCTTACACAACCATTTTCAGTTGTCCATCTGTTCCCTAATTTTGAAACAGTGGGCTCAGGAGTGTGTGGAGGACAATAATGTAAACTAAAATGAATTGCATGTGAACTGAGAACCGGAAACTTGTTACACATGCATAGAGATTCATCGTATCTTTGAGAAGATACAAGACAGAAAATGTAGGCGGGCAATCCTGACAAATTCTGGTGAGGCGCAGGTGGCCCAGAGATAGTCGCGGGTGGCCCAGAGATAGTCGCCAGGTGGCCCAGAGATACGATCGAGAGCACTGTAAGGCGCAGGTGGCCCAGAGATACGATCGAGAGCACTGTAAGGCGCAGGTGGCCCAGAGATAGTCGCCAGATTCTGCTCGACTAATTTTAGAGATGGAGGATGCTTGGATGAAAATATTTTTCCTATTTTCCTTTCTAACAGAAACATTCTTTGTTAGAGCCTTGTTGTAAATTCTTGATCATTCTTATCTCATTTACAAATTCTGGGAATATTATCGGTGTATTTATAAGGATGTGTGATTTGTGACAGTGTTTGCAATAAATGTGGGATCACAACAAACACTTTCTTCACTCGTCATCTAAATTGCTGGATTGCCGGCATAAATGTGTTTGACAGATTGTCATATCACCTTCCAGCATATTTTTAGGGAGACTAACACTGTAACAGATAGTCTATCAAAGAAGGGACTATCGGAGCATACAACAGGGAAAGTTATGCAGATACGCTGGCAGCTAACTCTTGGGATAATCTATTTAACGAGGGGTTTGTCGAGAAGACGGGAGCATTTATTGTGAAGCTTCAAAAAAAAGGCCGAATACATCAAGCGGATGAAAAAGCAATCTGTCCCATAGGCTATCTTTAACCTCGTAAACGTTAAAATAATTTCTTTCTTTCTTTTTTCTTTCTTTCTATATATGGAAAATAATCATGTCAAAAAATGACACGTTAAACTGCCATAATTTACTTGCTATGAAGGTCTTTCTCTATCATGAACAAAACTTTTATGATGATGCAATTTTCAATGTTTCGTAGAGTTTACCTTTCTGGATATTTTGGTAGTTGCTGCCTCATACAGTCTTTGTAGAAACAATGGTAGAAACGATTATGAGCAGTGGGATGGCATTATATTTTGAACAATGAAATGGTAAATTATATAAAACAGTGTGTTTTTTTATCCGAAAAAAAACAATAGTATTATTTTATTAGAATTTATTTGTATTTATTGGAATGGTTTTAAGTGTGAAGAAAATCTGATTTATAAAATTTATTGGTTTAAAATGTAATTTATTTTTACTTTTATTTTTTAATTTTTTTAGTACATTAAAGTATTTTGGTATTATCAAAATAATTCAGAATTATATAATTATTCTAATTAATATAACTAGGAGATTTTTGTTAATTGCTTAGAATATTGGAAGATTCATATTTTTTTATTAATTCCAGAATACAAAAGATATCAGCCAACTAATCCCAAACTACAAAAAAATAAATATAATGGCAACCCATTACAAAGCATAACAGAATACCAGAGGTAGTAGCAAGCATCAATACCATAAATAATTAGAGGAAGAGATGGGAGCATGGACCCTCGGGGAACAAGTTTTTGTATTGCAATGCAGGTGAAGCATGCCCATGGTAAAGCATTGGTTCCGCAACATCCTCTAGATGTCTTCCAAATAAGCAAATGTGTTATACCTTTCCTCTTGTTTGTTTTTCAATATTAGACCAAGCCCAAGTCTTCATCTACCAATAAAGAGCAACAAAACTAAAATATTGTTTTTTTGTCCCCTTGTATGACCAGGGTTAGTAACCCAGCAAGAGACCTCATTCAAAATCTCTAACTCGAAGTAGGATAGTCTTTTCACTCCTGCCTGAGTTAATTATCTAATTTGGACTCGTAGGGATATTTCATTAAAATATGTAGCAGTTGAATCCTAGGCAAACAGTCAAGCCTTCCATTGACCAGGTGAGCTACTACCACCACCACCCTTTATGCATCACAAGCATTGTCTAGGCAACATGACAAACAAAAGGGGGTCACACTTATAATAAAGGCTAAAATGACCAAGACCTGGAAAGTGGAGAAAATCCTAGATCGAACACTACCAAGAAATAGTCCCAACAAGATACTAGCTTCGTCACAATGAAACATAAACTATAATATACCACATGATAGACAAACAAAAGGGGATCACACTTATAATAAAGACTAAAATGACCACACGATAGACAAACAAAAGGGGATCACACTTATAATAAAGGCTAAAATTACCAAGACCTGGAAAGTGGAGCAAACCCTAGATCGAACACTACTAAGAAATAGTCCCAACAAGATACCAGCCTCGTCATAATGAAACATAAACCAAATTATACCACATGATAGAACTTCCTACTAAGACTTACTGCAATCTGAAAAATAAGACAAACAACAAATCACAAACCCAATAGTGTACCAAACATTCTATAACTACACTAAGATAAAAAACCGAAAAACTCAAAAATGTGTTAAACCCCACAAATTTAAAGTGTAATTTTAAATACAATATCAAAATTTAATTGTATTTATTCCAATGATTTTAAATGATTATTTATATTTGAAGTGTAATTTTAAATACAATATCAAAATTTAATTGTATTTATTCCAATGATTTTAAATGATTATTTGTGTTTGAAGAAAAATTTATTTGTTTAAACACATATAAATTTAGTGTTTTAAAAATTCTCGAGACATGGTAAATAATATAGTCAGAATTTACCTTTCTAAACAAAAATCCCTTACATTTAACAACAAACAAACAAAAAAGACAAAAGATTACGGTTAAACTGAGGTTTAAACAACTCCAACTTCCCTGCTTTCTACATTGGAAATTAAGATTCAAGAATTATTTATAGTTTTATTGAGTGGAGGTTTCAGCTGTTACAATGCATCATGTTGTATCAGTATTAAACGAGGGGTTTTAAAGTTTATTAAAGCTTTGAGGACACAACCTTCTCCCTCCATGGCACCAGCACATGTAATATGTACCACAAAATACTCCATATAGCACATGCAAGCTGCTGAAGAACAATTCATCGGCATCTTGGTGTCCAGAGAATAATTTAGGAAGGATCATGTATATGTACGGTTCACAATTTTTAATGGTTAGTCCTTAATGTGATCTGTTACTTTGCAATTTTTAATGGGTAATTGTTGATATGTTATTGTTATAGTTATCAAGTAGATTTATAATTTTTTTTAATATATATATAATATAATATAATAAAATAAAATAAAATAAAGTATATGATAAATTTAAAATTATATTTTTTTAATATACACATTATATGGAAATCTATATTAAATATAGAGAAAATTTTACACATTAAAATATTAAATTTATATAGAGAAATCAAATCTCTCTTGATATAATTTTTTAAAAAAGATTTGTATTTCAAAATATTTGATCTTACAACACTTCTATTGATTATTATTTTGTATGTTTTTTCATGTCAAATCTATATTATATATAAAGAAATTTTACACATTAAAATATTTTAAATTTATCTAGAGAAATTAAATCCTTCTTAATATAATCTTTAAAAATATATATATTTCTAGATCTTAGAATTTTCTGATCTATAATGATAATGAGATTGTCTTTCATATTTATCACATTAGTAAGATTTGATCAAGGTTTGGAACCATCTAATAGTTCATCCTCTGGACAAAGGTGAAAAAATCAATCTCATTTGGAGAGATTGATTTTTTCACCTTTCTAGTGAGGATGAACCACATTAGATGATTCGAAATGTTGACCAAATCTTAATAATGTGATAAATCCGAAAGGCAATCTCATTAAAAATATATTTGTATTTCAAAATATTTGACCTTACACCAATTCTACTTATTATTATTGTGTGAGTCTTCTCATACTGGATTGTATACACTATGTGAACTTTATGTTAAGAAATGATAGAATTACACATATTTTTCAAACTATAATGTAAAAAATATTTATTAACTTTCAATTTTTTTTTAAATTTTATTTATATAGACACGAGTTTAGCTTAAGGTGATTTTATTTTTTTCAAAGAACTTTGAATATTTTATTTATAATACACATTGAAATATTTTTTTGGTTATTAATATATTTTTAAATATCATATATCATTTTTTTAAATACTGAAAAATGAAAGATAATAAACTCTTGAAACAATAAACTCATTTTCCACAGCCTAAATGGGGTGATTTATTCGAGAAATGGTCAAGGGCACGCTACAGTTAGTCACAATGCCTTCAGACATCTTATGACTTGCTAAGCATCCCAACCATGAGAAGCTACCAAGGCATGTTACTTAGGTTCAATTACTATCCTCTAGAAAATGTTTATAGTTCTCATTATTTCAAGCTTGCTGTTGTCTGCTATTTCAGGCCAAGGTGAGGGAGACATGCTTACTTCTAAGAGGGGGTCTCCCCACTCTTAGGAGGTTATTGGTAATATGTTTGGTGTTAAGCTTCCTAGGCCTACTCTATCGAAAAAGGCCAAGGCTCATTGATTACACTACTCAAAAGTATATATATTTTTCTCATAAATATACTCCTCACTAGTGTGACACTCAATCTATATTTGTCTCCAAATCACTCCTAGGGATGCCATCATTTCATGTCAGATAGCCCTTGTGCACCATGGGGTAGCATAATATCAAGGAAAAGGGAAAAATCGAGCCTAAATGAGAGTTGAAAGCTTGGCGGATTGGTTTAGAGAACTTACATCATAGCCAAACCAAAAGGAAATTACTTAGGTTGAAAGAAAACTAGCTAACAAGAGACGCACCCTTATGGACACTAAAATGCTATTGGAGTTAGTTGATTGAGTCCCAGATGTAGGGCACACTCTAGGGCGATAAAATAAGTAGATGTATACAATGGATATATATTTGGCACCTAAAGTTACTCCTTCGTAGTGATGGTAAATAGAAAAGAGAGTAGGGAGGACATTCTTCTCTCTCAGGGTTGGGTGCGGCAGTGATTGGAAACAATCAATCAAAGACTAGATCATATCAAGAAACATATGGGCATCCCTCCTGAACCATGTTTCTCCTAAAGCAGCAACAAGGAGCCCGTCCCAATGGAAGTTATCGATTCAGTTAATTCTACTTGATGGTATTTTAATCTTCTTTTCTTATACTTTTATGTTTTAATTATGTAATCCTCAGTTTAACATTGACCCAACAAGCTTAAAAGCTAGTATAAGTATTTGGTTTCAAAATATATAGACAATATTTTGTCTTCTACATTTTTGAAGATACTAAAGTTTGATGTCTTATCACATCTTCCTAATAGCTAACCAAACCATACTTCAGGGAATTAAAATATAACCCTCTATTTTCAAACAATACAAAAAATTACTTTAAAAATAAAAAATAAAACAAACAACCATTTTCCACCATTTTTTTGTAAGCTCGGTAGGACCTTTCTTTTCATTATCATTCAAAAATAGGCAAGTTACATCCATATATTGAATGGTTAGGTGGCCTCAACCTGCCCGGAGGGAAACCAAGTCTATTTTCCACCTAACGGCATGATAAGTCATCCAAAAACAAAATAGAATAAGTCTATCCGTCCATGCTAAATAAGTATGATTGTCCTTAAATTGCCTAGCATCTAGATAATTTTATACATACTAAAAGTAATAAAAAGACAAAAATTGATGCATATACTAGTAAGTAGAATAGAGGTGATACACCAGACTACTCATCATCTGTTGAGTCAACTGGAGCCAAATCCTTTGCACTTGACCTAGGAAGTTCAGATTGTGGAATGCATGGGATATGCCTCTAGATGTGGCTAAGGTAGTCATTTTGTTGTTGTAACTGAAATTTGATTTGCTGAAAATATTTTCTATAGTCTGGGAAATCCTACGCAGTTGTGGCCAATCTTGGAGGAATGTGTTTCAGGGCTTTAACCAGGAGGCTCTTCAACAACCAATACAAATGAATAGTTTTCTTATACTAAGAAACCTGGCCCCGAGAATTCCCTAGATCAAGCACAAAGGTATGCCAATCATCTAAGTTGAGATCCAGTAGTCCCACTATCTCATTTAACTCTGCTTCCCATTTAGCGATGAGCTGACGAACCGGGGTCGAGCCTGTGTGATACGCTGTAGTTGCTTCATCAATGATCCTGGAGGTGGACTTGCATCCATGAGATTTACTGTTGAATGTGCTAGGAGTGGTAGAGATTGCGAGCATATTCGCTTCTTTCCATGCCCATGAGAACCACGAGTGATCTAGCCTATTCCAGAAGCAGCGCGAGCCATGATGTTGCATTTGTGCCACAGATAAAACAAAATGAAACCCACAAATTGATACCCAGAATGCTAACCCGGAACAAGCCAAAACCTAGTAGTTAAGTGTTGACTGGGGTTGCACCTAATAGGTCTTGCCAAGGTAATCAATTGTGAGAACCACAATCCATGCAAAACCCAACGGTGGCCCCAATTATGGACCCGGAGTCTTAAAAAGGAGAAGTCCCAATGCATTGAACCATAAGTCCAACAATAGGCATAACAAATAAGGGAAGAATTAAAAACCAAGCCATTTCTTTGCAAAGACCTGGGGACATCAGGGTCGTAGCCACCAAATGCCATAGGAAAACCATGGTTGGGATGCCAATGATAGAACTAGAGAGACCTTAAGCAGCTCCTCGTCCTAATCAACAGAATACCCATACAATCCAACAAAACTCCGTAGAGCACAAATATAGGAATATAGAAAATGAGACAACCCTCAAGCAATTCAGAGACAACCATAGCCATTTCCAGAGAATACTTCTCCCATACCATTTTATATAGTGTTTATCCCTTCTCCCATGAAAGCCTTAGACAAGAAGAGTGAGTCATGACAGATAAATAAGCGATAAGACTTAGCACATACCCAAGACCGACGACCTAAACCCATTATGAATGAACCAGAGCCCCGCGAAATACCTCTACGGAGTGTTTCCACAGGTTGCAGGGTTGCTCGATTCCACACTTATGTCGAAACCATACATAGACATAAGACTTATAAGATTGAACACCTAAAAGGTCGGGAGCATGTCGTGTTAAACCAACCTTGCCACCTTCTATAATTACATTGAATGCATCTAGACATGCTTCCACTACTCCATTTGATACGAGCATGTGGAGGGTGGTGAGGGATCGCCTTGGGATCCGGAGAGTGTCCATCACACAGTACTATGACCGATATTATCCCGCTCGCACCTCGATTGGGGATATGGGTCTTTGTCTTGGCGGGACTGTTGACTTTCCTTATTATCCTGTTCCAGGATTGCATTTAAGGGCTGCAAATAAACTTCCGGGATAGGAGGGGGCCAAGTTCGCTCAACGGATCTACGCTCATGTGTGTAACTCCAATTCGCTAGGAAATTCACAGTGGTATTTCCTTCTCGCCACACATGGGAGGTGAGGATATAATCGAAGTTGTGGAGGAGATCACTGACTTCCTTAACTAGTTGAGAAATGCACCAATTGTGGCTGATTTTTTCCCACCGTGCTCCTTGATTCATCTTTTTGATGATTTCTATCACCAGCTTTGAGTCTCCTTCGATCACGATTTTCCGGTAACCCATTCTAATAGCGGTTTGGAGGCCTTGTTTAACAACATTAAATATTGCCTCATTATTGGTTTCAAAACCACAATCCACCGCATAAATCAATCTCGCCCTCTTCATTGAATCCCGGAAGAGCCCTCCATAACCTACTAGACCCGGATTGCCCTTGGATGCACAATCAAAAATTAGCTTAATAAAATCATTCGGAGGAGCAGAGACATGTTGGGGAGACGTTACAGGGGCAACTAGAAATTTCCATGAGCTTAGGACAATCAAAGAAGGGGACAGATTTAGCAAAGTTATAATTCTAGCTTCATGAGGAGCGACTAACCAATCATCTGGACGTCATTTCTATGCTAATATTGTTTCTCGAATGTTTTGGACTATGCCTTTCCAAACAACCTCCAGGGTTTTATGGATATATTTAAAGATCATGTTGTTTCTTTCCTTGCAAATAACCCAAAAGAAGAATCCCAAAGCCAATTCCCAAGCTCAGTTGAGCATAGAGCTTGAAAATATACCTTTTCGCTGTAAGTGAAGGGTTCCCTTCATACTTTGGAAGTCTCTATACATATGGCCAAACAGAGTGCCTAGTTGTCTCCATTGATGATTAGCAAAAGGAAAAGAGTTCAAGAGGTGTTCCAGGTCCTCATTATGTTGACCACATAAAGAGAAAAACGATGGACCATGCATACCATGTTTTTGAAGTAGATCACAAGTAAGGATTCTCCATTTACAAACTAGCCATAAGAAATAAGTTATTTTCGGCCAGAACCGACCAGACCATATCTTCTTCCATAGTTGGTTGTGTTGATTCTGATGATCCTCCGATCGAATTTTATATGCTTCCTTAAAATTGAAGATACCCCAATAGAGTAGCCCCATCTAAGAATTTTTGGTCCATCCAGGCTGGTAATTTTTCATGATTGTAATTCTTTGTCCAAGTATTTCCATTGATCGGATATGGGTGAATTGGGTCAATCATGATGAGTCTTCCATTGCCTCCATCTTGAGGGCGCTGGCAAGGGTTTCTAGAATTGATCTGCCTACTGATAATTCTGAATCGTTGTGTAAAAAAATATCTCGCCAAGATCTTGTCGACTAAAAAGCTTCTCTCTCTGTTGCCATGAACCTTTACAAAATAGTGTCAATTTACCATTTCTAATTTCCCAAAAAAAGTGTTGGGTGATTAGGTCTCTATTGACTACTTCCAAGTTCCATATTAAGGACCCCTTGGAAGGATCTTGGTATCAGAGAATGTCCTCTGTCTGTAGCGGCATGTCGTATTTTCTGGTCCATATGTTTTTCCAAAGGTCTTGTCCTCCCTTGATCCAACGCCACCATAATTTAGCACCCATAACTTGATTTGAGATGAACGGATCCCTGAGGCCCAAACCCCCATCCAACTTTCCTCTTGTGAGATGGGGCCACGAAACCAGTGCCCATTTCTTCAATTGTTGCGCTCCACCCCATAAGAACTTTTTAAAAATATCTACCATAACATTGCAAGAAGTTTTAGGGGCAGCCATCCCGAATAGCTGGTATATATGGATTGACTGGAGAAATGCCTTAAGAAGTACAGTCCTACTTGTTATATTTAGCGCTCAAAAAGCCTATCTACTCAGCTTCGTTTGAATCTTTTGGAGCAGGCCTTGCCAACACGAAGTTTCTAAGGAGTTAGATACCAAAGGCATTCCCAGATATTTGATAGGTAATGAACTAATCCCAAATCCAAGCGTCTGAGATAGGAAGGTTTGGATATTCACAAGGGTATTGAAGAAAAATATATTTGACTTGTCATTATTGATCTAGGTACCCGAGGCTGACATGAGATCCTGCAGAATAGCTTTGACCCTTCTCACTTCCCATAGAGAAACTTGACAGAATAACATAATGTCATCCACAAATTGCTAGTGGGTAATGGAAATATCATTACCCCAAGGACGCAGACCCTTAATTTGGGATGATTGAGCCTTCGTTCTTAGATATCTTCCAATACCCTCGGCTGCTAGAATAAAAAGAAAAGGGGAGATCAGGTCACCTTGTCTCAGGTCGTAGGAAGGGTTGAAGGTTTTGGAGGGAAAGCCATTTAGTAGGATTGAGAAAATAGGAGATGAGATAAGAGACAGGATTCAATTCAACCAGCGCTAATCAAAGATAAAAGACTTAAGAATACTGATAAGGTAGGTTCAACTTAGCCAATCATAGGCTTTCGATATGTCCAGCTTGATCATCATGCCAGGGATTTTATATTGCTTCATGGAATGGATAATTTCTTGGGAAGTAATGATATTGTCCAAAATTTGACAGCCTTCCACAAAACGGGTTTGTTTAGGAGAGATAAAATCAGGAAGGAGAGGCTTGAGTCACTTAACAATAACCGTGGAAATGATCTTGTAAATGACAGTACACAAGGTGATTGGTCTAAATCCTTGAGAGTCTTTAGATTTGGTAGTTTTAGGAATTAAAGCAATAAACGTGGAATTGAGACCCCGACATACCTTCTAATTTTGACGGGATTACTCCACCACCTCCAGAATATCTTTACCGATGAAGCTCCAAGCAGCCTAATATAATTTTGTAGTGAATATGTCTAGCCCTGGTGCTTTTTTTAGCCATCCCTTTGATAACATCCTCTATCTCCTCCAAGGTAACCACTCGCATGAGTACCAGGTTTTGGTCACGAGAGATGAGTTGTGGAATGTGCCAAATTATTCTCTGAATAGCTTTTGATCCGTCCTTGGGAGGTTCTAACAAAAGAGACTAGAAATGGTTTACCACCAGTCTTTCCATCTCTTCATGTTGGACTCTATTCCCTGAGTGATCCTTGAGGGATAATATTCTATTATGTTGTCGATGTTGGATCATAGCTTTGTGGAAAAACCAAGTATTTTTCTCCCCTTCCTGAAGCCATCATATATGATATTTCTGCTTCCACAAAATTTCTTCTTGTTTCCTTCTTTCCTCCATTTGGTTTACCAGTCTTCCTTCCTCCACCGAGGTGCTCTCAGATATGCCTTCGCTAATGATTTTTTTTAATTTCTTGCATTCGGTTTTAAAGTTGGTTCTTACAATTCATAATGTTATCGAACTCTTCATGATTCCATCACTTGATCTAGATTTTCAAGTCCTTTAATTTTAGCTAAAAAGTGTGCATGTGGTTCATCCCTCAGGATAAGCTCCATTTCCATCAGCTTTCCACTTTTTGCATGAACGAGGGGTCCCTAAGCCAAAAAGATTCAAATCTAAAAGGACCATTTTTGGGGGTCATTTTTAGGTCAATCTCCAGACTGATCAACTAGTGATTTGAACCCATGCATGGGAGAATGGAGGTTTCAAGGAAAATATCATGACTAATTACTACTCCGACACTAGAAATCTATCAAGTCATGAAGCTACCTGATGTTTACCTCTACGTCGATTGTTCCAGGCATACACCCCATTATTGTTGCAAATCCACTAGATGTGCCTCCACTATTGTGTCATGGAACGCTTCCATTTCGGCATTTATGCGGCACAGGACGCCCTTCTTTTCTTCTATCGACATGATCAGGTTGAAGTCGCCTCTTACAATTCACTTCTCCTCTAGGAAAAGTCTTATGCGTTTTCTAATATCGTAAAGGAAAACCCCTTTTTCTCCTCGAATGTTAGGCCCATATACCCCTAACAGTAGACACCCATCACGAGTACCAATGTGTCAGAATTTTCCTGAGAGAATCTTAGGCATACTAACCCAATCTCCAAATGTAATTTCAGTAGGATTCCATAAGATAGTGATCCCTCCTTCACTCCCTTTGGAATCCTGAGCTACTGGGTTTGAAATTTATGACCATGTATTTTAATCTAGTCTTTGAGATTTTAGTTTCTTGGAGGATCATAGTACTCAGTTTATCTCTTTTAAGTTAGTGTTCCAAGTATTGTTGTTTGCCTCTATTATTGAGGCCTCACACATTCCATGATGTAATAATCAGTGGGAAGGCTTATTAATTTGGTGGAAGACCACGGAAAGTAACACCACCCTACCTGAGTTTACCAACAAATCGTCCACCATCTGTATGGATTCTTGCAAATTATTTTTGCCCCTTTTCTTGTTGGAAATATTGAGAGGTGGGTGAATCAGTATTTCTTTTCAATTGTTCTTTTTACTAGTTAGATTCTTTACAATTATAATCATAAATGAAATAAATAATAAATTTATTAAGAGAGGACTTTAATCCTCTTTTTCAAATAATTGAGTACAATAATAGTTGAGGGCACCAACCCTTCAAAGTTCCAGGCACCAACCTGTAGCCAAGCACCAACTTGGACTTTTTAATGAGGCTCTGACCTCTAGGGCTTCGACCCTATTCTTCTCAAGGCTCCAACCTTGTGTTTAGGGGCTCCAACCCCTAGGACACCAATCCTAATTTCTTTTTTTAATAGAGAATGTGTGATGTACTTACTTGGATGTCTTTGATAAAATTCTTCACTATTCCATAAATACTTGAAATTAACTTCACTTACTCTTCATTGTACCTTGTCCTCCATAGCCCCAGCTACAAGTTCCAAGCCACTTTCCTTCATTATATCCAAGCCATTGACTTACCACAATCTGATCTTTTGTTAGTAGTACATGACCACCAGTATGTGTTGAAAAGGTTGCCTGATCTGGAGTTGTAGACATGGTTCGAGTGAACAAGAATCATAGTCTGAGGGTATAGAAGAAGGCTTGTAGTTTAGAGCCGAGGTATAGTGACTTAGATCCAGCCTTGTCACTATAACTATCTGTAATAAAGCACGAGGTGCAGTAACTGTAACTATAACTGTAATTGTCACTGTAACTGTCTGTAATAGTCTTGTAATGAGGTCGAGGTGTAGTCCTGCAATGAGGCCAAGAAAGAGAACGGTTCTACAATGAGGTTGAGGTGTAATATTCTAATGAGGCTGACGTGCATTCCTGTACTGAGGCCGAAAAGAATAGTCATGTAATGAGGTATTCAGTCTAAGGTATGATAGGCTACAGCAACAGATCCGGGTCACCACAGTCTGAGCTACTATAATCACAATCCGAGCAAAGGAGATGTTTCAGGATCCGAGCCACCACAGTTCAAAGGTATGAAGGTCGAGGTGTATGATATAATTCATAGTCCGAGACTTTGTGTTTAGATGCTTAAAGGTGATCAACTTTAGCTTTCCATGTTGTCAGTAATATTTAAGACCCAAACTAAATATCCATCGATACCCTTCCTAATTTTGCCTCCTTCTGTGTTCATGAGTTTTGAGCTACGACTCCTTTTTTGTGTATTTGATTGCCCTTTGATGCACCATCAAAAATTAGCTTAATAAAATCATTTAGAGGAGCAGAGACATGTTGGGGAGATGTTACAAGGGCAACTATAAATTTCCATGAGCTTGGGACAATCATAGAAGGGGACAGATTTAGCAAAGTTAGAATTATAGCTTCATGAGGAGCTACTAACCAATCATCCGGATTTCATTTCTATGCTAATATTGTTTCTCGAATTTTTTGGACTATGCCTTTCCAAACAACCTCCAGGGTTTTTTATGGAGATATTTAAAGATCATGTTGTTTCTTTCCTTGCAGATAACCCAAAGGAGGAATCCCAAACCCAATTCCCAAGATCAGTTGAGCATCGAGCTTGAATGCCACCATAATTTAGCACCCATACTTGATTCGAGATGAACAAATCCCTGAGGCCCAAACCCCCATCCAACTTGCCTCCTGTGAGATCGAAACTAGTGCACATTTCTTCAATTATTGCGCTCCACCCCATAAGAACTTTTTAAAAATATCTACCATAACATTGCAAGAAGTTTTAGGGGCAGTCATCCCAGAGAGCTAGTATATAGGGATCAACTGGAGAAATGCCTTAAGAAGTACAATCCTACCTACTATGTTGAGCACTCGGAAAGCCTATCTACTCAGCTTGGTTTGAATCTTTTGGAGCAGGCCTTGCCAACAAGAATTTTTTAAGGAGTTAGATACCAAAGGCATTCCCAGATATTTGATAGGTAATGAACTAATCCCAAAGCCAAGCATCTAAGACAAGAAGGTTTGGATATTCACAAGGGTATTGAAGAAAAATATATTTGACTTGTCATTATTGATCTGGGTACCCAAGGCTGACATGAAATCCTGCAGAATAGCTTTGACCCTTCTCACTTCCCGTAGAGAGACTTAACAGAATAACATAATGTCATCCACAAATTGCTAGTGGGTAATGCAAAGATAATTACCCCAAGGACGCAAACCCTTAATTTGGGATGATTGAGCCTTCGTTCTCAGATATCTTCTAATACCCTCAGCTGCTAGAATAAAAAGAAAAGGGGAGATCTGGTCACCTTGTCTCAAGCTGTGGGAAGGGTTGAAGGTTTGGGAGGGAAAGCCATTTAGCAAGATTGAGAAAATAGAAGATGAGATAAGAGATAGGATTCAATTCAGCCAGCGCTGCTCAAAGATAAAATACTTAAGAATATTGATAAGGTAGGTCCAACTTAACCAATCATAGGCTTTCAATATGTCTAGCTTGATCATCATGCTAGGGATTATATGTTGCTTCATGGAATGGATAATTTCTTGGGAAGTAATGATATCGTCTAGAATTTGACAGCCTTCCACAAAACCGGTTTGTTCAGGAGAGATAAGACCAGGAAGGAGAGGCTTGAGTCACTTAACAATAACCGTGGAAATGATCTTGTAAATGACATTACACAAGGTGATTGGTCTAAATCCTTCAGAGTCTTCAAATTTGCCAGTTTTAGGAATTAAATCAATAAACGTGGAATTGAGACCCCGATATACCTTCTAATTGCGACAAGATTCCTCCACCACCTCCAAAATATCTTTACCGATGAAGCTCCAAGCAGCCTAATAGAATTCTGTAGTGAATCTATCTAACCTTGGTGCCTTTTTTTTAGCCATCCCTTTGACAACATCCTCTATCTCCTCCAGGGTAACCACTCGCATGAGTGCCAGGTTTTGGTCACGAGAGATGAGTTGTGGAATGTTCCAAGTTATTCTCTGAATAGCTATTGATCCATCCTCAAGAGGTTCCGATAGAAGAGACTGGAAATGGTTTATGTTGGACTCTATTCCCTGAGTCATCCTTGAGGGATAATATTCTATTATGTTGTCGGTGTTGGATCATAGCTTTGTGGAAAAACCGAGTATTTTTGTCCCCTTCCTGAAGCCAATGTATATGATATTTTTGCTTCAACAAAAGTTCTTCTTGTTTCCTTCTTTCCTCCATTTGGTTTACCAATCTTCCTTCCTCCACCGAGGTGCTCTCAGATCTGCCTTTGCTACTGATTTTCTTTTTCTTGCATTCGGTTCTAAAGTTGGTGCTTATAATTCATAATGTTATCGAACTCTTCATGATTCCATCGCTTGATCCAGATTTTCAGGTCCTTTAATTTTAGCTAAAAAGTGTGCATGTGGTTCCTCCCTTGGGCTAAGCTCACTTTCCATTAGATTTCCACTTTTTGCATGAACAAGGGGTCCGTGAGCCAAAAATATTCAAATCTAAAAGGACCATTTTTGGGGGTCGTTTTCAAGTCAATGTCTAGACTGATAGACTAGTGATTTGAACCCATGCATGGGAGAATAGAGGTTTCGAGGAAAATATCATGACTAATTACTTACTCCGACACTAGAAATCTATCAAGTCATGAAGCTACCTAATGTTTACCTCCGTGTTGATTGTTCCAGGCATATACCACATTATTTTTTGGCAAATCCACTAGATGCACCTCCAAAATTGTGTTTCGGAATGCTTCCATTTCGACATTTATGCAGCGCAGGACGCCTTCTTTTCTTCTAGTGACATGATCAGGTTGAAGTCACCTCCTACAATCCACATCTCCTCTGGGAAAAGTCTTATGCGCTTTCTAATATCCTAAAGGAAAACCCCTTTTTCTCCTGGAATGTGAGGCCCATATACCCCTAACAATAGACACCAATCACGAGTACCAATGTGTCAGAATTTTCCTGAGAGAATCTTAGGCATACTAACCCAATCTCCAAATGTAATTTTAGTAGGATTCCATAAGATAGTGATCCCTCCTACACTCTCTTCAGAATCCTGAGCTACTGGGGTTTGAAATTTATGACCATGTCTTTTAGTCTAGTCTTCAAGATTTTAGTTTCGTGGAGCTTCATAATACTCAGTTTATCTCTTTTAAGTCAGTCTGTCAAGTATCGTTTCTTACCTCTATTGTTGAGGCTTCACACATACTAGGATGTAATAATCAGTGGGAAGGCTTATTAATTTGGTGGAAGACCACAAAAAGTGGCACCAACCTACCTAAGTTTACCAACAAGTCGTCCACCATCTGTATGGATTCTTGCAAATTATTTCTGCCCCTTTTCTTGTTGGAAATACTGAGAGGTGGGTGAATCAGTATTTCTTTTCAATTGTTCTTTTTACCAGTTAGATTCTTTAAAATTATAATCATAAATGAAATAAATAATAAATTTATTAAGAGAGGACTGTAATCCTGTTTTCAAATAATTGAGTACAATAATAGTTGAGGGCACCAACCCTTCAAAGTTCCAGGCACCAACCTGTAGCCAAGCACCAACTTGGACTTTTTAATGAGGCTCTGACCTCTAGGGCTTCGACCCTATTCTTCTCAAGGTTCCAACCTTGTGTTTAGGGGCTCCAACCCCTT
This sequence comes from Pinus tabuliformis, assembly GCA_031772625.1. NCBI lineage: Eukaryota > Viridiplantae > Streptophyta > Pinopsida > Pinales > Pinaceae > Pinus > Pinus tabuliformis. Next base: position 765,555,897 of record CM062807.1, on the reverse strand, counting down.
GGACACCAATCCTAATTTCCTTTTTAAATAGAGAACGTGTGATGTACTTACTTGGATGTCTTTGATAAAATTCTTCACTATTCCATAAATACTTGAAATTGACTTCACTTACTCTTCATTGTACCTTGTCCTCCACTGGACTTCACTATTGCTGCAAATTCAATTAATAATACCATAGCCCAGCTACAAGCTCCAAGCCACTGTCCTTCATTATATCCGAGCCACTGTCTTACCACAGTCTGGTCTTATGTTAGTAGTACATGACCACCAGTATGTGTAGAAAAGGCTGCCTGATCTAGAGTTGTAGACATGGTCTGAGTGTACAAGAATCATAGTCTGAGGGTATAGAAGAAGGCTTGTAGTTTAGAGTCGAGGTATAGTGCCTTAGATCCAGCCTTGTCATTGTAACTGTCTGTAATAAGGCACGAGGTGCAGTAACTGTAACTATAACTGTAACTGTCACTGTAACTATCTGTAATAGTCCTATAATGAGGCCAAGGTGTAGTCCTGCAATGAGGCTGAGAAAGAGAACAGTTCTGCAATGAGGCTGAGGTGCAATCCTCTAATGAGGCTGACATGCATTCCTGTAATGAGGCCGGAAAGAACAATCATGTAATGAGGTATTTAGTCTAAGGTATGATAGGCTACAACAAGAGATCCGAGTCACCACAGTCTGAGCTACTATAATCACAGTCTGAGCAAAGGAGATGTTGCAATATTCGAACCACCACAGTTCAAAGGTATGAAGGTCGAGGTGTATGAGATAATACACAGTCTGAGACTTTGTGTTTAGATGCTTAAAGGTGATCAACTTTGGCTTTCCATGTTGTCAGTAATATTTAAGACCCAAACCAAAGATCCATCGCTGCCCTTCCTAATGTTGCCTCCTTTTGTGTTCATGAGTTGTGAACTACGACTCCTTTTCTGTGTATTGGATGATCGAAGGATGCTAAAGGAATGAGGTCTGAACCTTTATTTATAGTGGTTTTTGCAAAGGAGGTGAGGATACACGTCTTTAAGAATAGGCCGACATGAGTGTGAAATGTAGGTCATCTAGATAATTAAATATATATTTTCTGACTTAAAATTTTGATTTCTCTCTAACCACCAGGAGTTTGGAGGCGTGTGAGGGCTCGTTGGAAAGGGGAAACAATCCTCTTTCAAATGGTCTAGAGTTCATTTCGAGAGGATGCCTTCAAGGTGTCCAGATTTAATTGTTTTGTTGATTGTGCATAATTTTTTGTGCAGACAGTCCTCATCATAGTGTGTCATCATCATGACTCCAAGTTTTCCATGTGATCATGGTGGCATTCATGTCATCAACCATGCATCATCCTTGGTGACTTCCAACCATGGCATCATATGTCATCAAATCAATGTCCATCAAGAGAGTTATATTTCATCAATGACAATTATTAACCAACACATTCTAGAATGTAACAATCAGTGGGAAGGCTTATCAATTTGGTGGAAGACCATGGAAAGCGGCACCACCCTACATGAGTTTACCGACAAATCGCCCACCATCTGTATGGATTCTTGCAAATTCTTTCTACTCCTTTTCTTACCTACTTTTCCAAATACACTCGACTCTTCTCCTTGGCTTGGTTGAGAACCCAAGTGATCTGGTTGATCCAAAGAAACTGAGCCTTGCTTAGCTTGATATTGTTGAAATTTTTCTTTTTATAGTTGTTTTTGGTCTTCAGGAATGAATCTTTCGTCTAGATGCCTCAATTCACTCAATAATCATTTCATGATTTGTTCTTCTACACTGAGATCCTCCTTCGTTCCATCTATTTCCATATTGACTTGATATTTATTTTTCCCTTGTCCTTCTTTTTCCTGTTGTTCCTCTTCAACTTTCCTCTTAGCTTTATGGCCACCCTTTGGAGGAGTGCTAGGGTTTTCTTGACTAGCTAGGTCTCGCACATCACTAGGAGTTTTGTCTTCCTGCTTCAAAATCTTGTAGCGATTTTTGTTGTTAGGAGCCTTGCGAGGCTGTTGTTGGCATGTACCCAGGGTATTTTGCGTATTGTGCTTATTTTTTTGGAATTCGCGCAATCCATCTTAATCCTCCTGAGGTTTTGCTGCAACCTTATCGGTCTGAGATATCATAAGTTCAGATTGATTAAGGGGGCATTCTTTGTACAAGTGTTCGTATTCATGAAATCTTTTGCAACGAAATGGGATGTGCTCGTAATCCAATGGTTATTTCCATACCTCATGCTTGTACTCCAGCTCGATAAATTCCAAGAGGGGCTCCATTAGATTCATGTACACATAGATTCGGGTGTATGAGGTATACCTTCATCATCTTGTTGAATATGCAACCTTAACAAAACTTCCAATGAATTTTCCAATTCCTTCTAAAATTTTTGGATCCCGGAAATCCATAGGGAGACCAAATAATCTAACCCTTATTGGGGTTGCCATAGATTTCTCCTGATCAGGGTTATAGCACTCCTCCCAATGTCGCATGAAGAGACCAACATTGTAGTAGAAGTAGGGTTCATTTTCAAAAACCCTCTCCTTACCATCAAGACTGGTAAAAATCACTGTAAAGAAACCCCAAACCCCTAACTTCATATCTATATTCTCTTTTGGTTTCCATTTCAATTGGATCCATTTAACCAAATCTCTTTCAAAGGGCCATATGCCTCTAAACTTGCAAATCAGTTCCTGATCCTTTATAAATTTCCGATAATAATCCAATTTATTATTGGGAATCACAAATCAAGGTTTCTTCACTGGTCTTAGCAGGCATTGTCCCTGGGTTCTTTCTTTCCACTATGCTCCCAAGACCAGGCTACCTTTGCCTCCTCCTTCAGCGATGTTTGCAGTCATGGCTCCTCCCTGGTTTCTCATTTCTCTGACCGTTATGCTTCAATAGGAGGGGATCTCTCCCCTCCCGCCTGATGCGGTCATACCCATGTCAAAGATGTCGCATAAGACGACACCCTTGGGTTTGCAAAGAGACACTTATGCAAATCGTTCAGAATCTACAAAATGAAACCCTAAATTTTACAAACATTGTTGACATAAACTTACCTTTAATTAACCATTTTCCACCATTTTAACCTGAAATATTCAAACCATTAAAACTACTCTACATATTTAACCAAGCCAACTTACAAACTTTTAATTCTAGGTAGTGTTTCCATTCATTCTTATTGCTCAATAAAGAATAAGTGTGATTATTTAAAAATGGTATACAATACAAGGACGCATTTTTACAATGAACCTGATGAGGCGTGAACACAATACTTATTTGTGCATCACTATTTTATTTTATTTTTAAATTTAAAAGATGTGGTATTTATAATAGAGTTTACCAACAGAGATTAATATTGTATTCAATGTTTTTTTTTTTCTGAATAAGTCTACTCCTATATTGATACAAAATATTTTCACAACGAGGCAATAGCCTCAAGAGGTCTAACCTTGAAGATGGCTTATGCACATTACAAATCTGAAAATTGACCCAAAAAAACTAACAGAAGACCGATTAGAACTTGGACTATGACCGGTACATTGAAACAGGAACCACATTGTCAAAAATGTAGACTAACCGGAGTGCCTAAACTGCTTGACGGAGTTGATACATTTAACCCGAACTGTAAACATAGACAAAAACAACTGAACATTTCCCCTTGAACAGACATGGAGACTGCAAAAGAGAACGACAACTTGATTATGCATCTTGAGCGGTGGAAGGCACTTCTTCCACAATCTGACAACCGAAGCTGGAGGAGTCATCATCGTCTGAGGGATGGCCCTCTTCTTTTGGCGGGCCAACTTCACTCGGAACATTCGAACACGCTAGAGCTTGCTTATCCTGGGAAGCAGAACTCCTTGGGACATCGCCCTGCTGTCTCGGATTCTGAGAGGTGCCTGGCAATTCTTCCACCCTCAGCATCGAAGTCGCATTTGGAATTGCCGGAACCAAGCCAACTGTGCCTTCACTCAGCTGAATCGTAACAGAAGCAATGAAAGAGTGATTGTTGAGAGTGCAGGGGATTTGAAAGCGGGTTGAATGCACATGAGAATGGTGTGGGTTCGACATTGCAGCTTGGTTCCCCCAGCCACGACCACGACTTCGCCTGGTAGCAGGATGGCTTTTAGTGCCACCTCCTGAAGAGCCAGAGAAGGTATCCGAGGAAGAGGAAGAAGCCTAGCGAATGGGACGACCACAGGCGCCGCCCCTTCGGCAGCCCATTCTTTGGCGCAGGATAGGCATGCTGCTCAGAGCAAAAAGAGCAGGACAAGCAGCAAGTCTTTGCAGACCAGGGGAGACTAGAAGGGGGAGAGTTATCCCACTCGCTGGTGCTTTGAGAAAGTTGGAGGACAAACGACAGAAGAAAATGCTGAAGGGACTTTGGAGAACCAGGAGATCCAGCAAAGAAACTACTCTGCGTGCTTGAGCGCCATGGATTCCTGGATTATCCCAAGAGCAGAGCACTACAACTGCGAGGAGGCCAGACATTTGCAAAAGAGGAACAGAACAGAATTGGAGGAGCGCCATGGGATTAGAGCGAGGGAGCCTGTGTAGAATGTCATGCCGCATTAACGCAGCCATGAATGAGCTTGCCAAGAGATTGAAGTCTGGCAGCAAGTGAGGCCAGGTGTCGTTGAAAGTGCTCCACGCACCTGCCCCTCCCGCCGACTTCGTACCTCTACCTGTACCGTTCACCTGCATCTGGGATATTGTATTCAATGTTCATTTTACGGGAATTTTTTAATTTTGTTATAGAAAAATATATTAATTTTACTAATAATTTTTTATTAAAAAAACATATTAAACTAAATTTTATAATTAAATTATTTAAATTGAATAAATATTTATGATAAATAGGTAAATATAAATCTCATGCATGATGAATGGCTAAATATAAATCTCATTCATGGATCATATGTGAAGGAAAAAGTTGTATTTCAAATTGAATGTTTAATTTTATTTATTTTATTTATTTTTTAATTTTTTTAATGTTGTAAAGTTAACTAGTTAAAATAAGTTATTGTTAGCCCATGGGGCTTTGGATTGATGGTGAATGGGTGCATGGTTTAGACCCTCCTTGTGATAGGTCACTGGTTCAAATCCCCATGGGTGCTTACCTACCAAAAGGAAATAAAATAAGTTATTATTTTCCTATAAAAATGAAAATTAATTTAAATTTCATATATAAAATTATTATCTTATAACCCTTAATGATAACCAAATAATTCTTAATTTACCATATTTTAATTTTTTGAATGGACATAAAATAAAAATACTTAAGATGGTTGAGTATTAGTTTTATATTTCAAAGCTTTAAAATTATCTTAACGGCAACTACATAACCTCATTTACTATGTTTTGCATCTACTATGCTTTACTAGTATAGATCCGATCCTTCTTAAGTACGAGAGAGGGATGAAATTTCTTCACATGTAAACTTTTTTAGAGTGAAAAATATAATGTGTTATTTTTCATTGTTTAAATGGTATTTTTGAATGCTAGATAGAGTATATATAAGGCCAAATAAAAAATTTAACCATAAAAACTTAATTTCTTTTATATATGAAGTTGATATCGACATAAATTAGGTAACATAGATCTTCAAATAATTCATTTAAATGTCTTGTTGAAATATTTTTGAAAAGTATAAGATTTAAACATCATTTACACATATTTTTTTACTTCTAATTACTTTACAACATATTCATTTTTTTTAATTATAGTCAACATTATTTTTCTATTTAGAACATAGTTTTTATTTTTTATCTTTATTTTAAAGGGGCACAGACAACATCCCTTCATATTGGTTTGTAGAATAATTATAGCCGACATTATTTTTTCTATTTAGAACATTATTTTTATTTTTATTTTTTATTTTAAAGGGGCATGGATGGATGCACAAACTTACACATCCCCTGGGTTGTAGAACCAACATAGATCCATCTTAAATATGGATCTAACATGAGCCGAGAGGGATCCAATTACTTCACTTGAAAAAAAATTGTTAGCAGAAATTATTTAAATGTTTTGTATAGTTATTTTATTTTTATTTTATTTTTAAATTTTTAAAAAAAATTATTTTGGCCAACATGAGCAAAATTTCAATTTTGATGACGGACGAAAGGGCTTACACATCATACTAGGTTGTAGAATTAGCATCATAGTGGGCTGTAGAATTAGCCTCGCCTCTCAACTAGCATAGATCCATCTTAAATACGGACAGGCTTACACATCATACTGGGTTGTAGAATTAGCCTCTCGACTCAACGAGCATATATCCATCTTAAGTACAGATCTAACATGAGCCGAGAGGGATCAAATTTCTTCACGTGTAAATTTTTTAGAGTGCAAAATGTGTTATTATTTATTATTTAAATTGTATTTTTGAATGCGACCAAATAAAAATTGTAACTATAAAAACTTAAATTTTTTTCTATATATAGATATATATGAAGTTGAAATCGACATAAATTAGTTAACATAGATCTTCACATAGTTTATTTAAATTTCTTGTTGAAAAATTTTTGAAAAATATCCGAGCGTAGATCCATCTAACTCCAGATCTATGATGCCCCAAGAGGAATCAAATCCCTAGAGGTGAAAACCTTCTTTTTGGAGTGTAGAATTTAAGGAAAGTTTTGCACCTCGAGGCATTTTATCCCTCTTGAAACATGATAGATCCAGAGTTAGATGGATCTAGGTTAGTTCCAACTAAGGGCAACAGTGTCATATTTTAAGATTATCATTATTATGTATATGTTTGAGATAAACTTCGTACTTTGAAATTTACATTATGTTTTCTTTTTCTAACATAACCATATAATTTTGTTCTTTATTTAGTCTATGTTGCTTGCCTGTCTATTAGTAATTAATTGGTGATGAAGAAGGAAGACAATCTTGTCAATAGCTTGTAAGAGGATTGATATTACACATCTATTTCGTTTAATTTTAGGTATCACAGTTTTTGACAACTAATTAATTCTTAATAATGTCCCTCCACGTATTACTAAATATATCTAGAAGAGTAGTTTTAATTTTAAAGATGCTAAGTTACCTCAATCTGTTTAGATGATAGATATTTTAATAATTTTAATTATGAAAAATGATGAAATAAAGATTTTGAATGCAAAGTGACAATGTAATAGTGTTGAATGGCAAAAAATGTGAATAATAAGAAAGTAATCAACTAAAAATAATCTGATCAATCTCAAACTATTTTCTTCCACTATTCTTATTGTCACCCTTGTTAGTTTTGCCATATTTTCATATCAATTGTGTAAAAAGTGTAGTTTAAATCGTAAAGGATTCAAATATTTAACTCGAGTTATTGTAGTAAACATCTTACATTTTCTCTCTTGCTCTCCAATATTAATACTTTGAATTACTATAACACAAAAATCAATGCAATTTGTCAATAATTTTTTTGTGCTTAAATTAAAATCAATCGGATTGCTAATCCAATCACTTTAAAATTAATGTATCATCATACATCCAGTTACATCAAATTAGAAATAAACATCTACACTTAAATCAATGCATCTAATGCAAGCAATCAAATATTATTAGAAAAAACATCTAGAATGAAATCAATGCATTTAATGCAAGCAATCAAATAGAATTAGAAATCAACATCTACACAGAAATCAATGCATCTAGTGCAAGAAATCAAATATAATAAAAAATCAACATCTACACTGAAATCAATACATCTAGTGCAAGCAATCAAATATAATTAGAAATCAACATCTACATTGAAATCAATGCATCTAGTACAAGTAATCAAATAAAATTAGAAAACATCTACATTAAAATCAATGCATCAAGCAATCAAATAGGATTAGAAATCAACATTTACACTAAAATCAATGCATCTAGTGCAAGCAATCAATTATCATTAGAAATCAACTTATACATTGAAATCAATGGATTTAGTGTAATCAATATACTAGGATTATAAATCACCATCTACAATGAAATCAATGCATCTAGTGCAAGCAATCAAATAGGATTATAAATAACTATATACATTGAAATCAATGCTTCTGGTGCAACTAATCAAATAGAATTAGAAAACATCTACATTGAAATCAATGCATCTAGTGCAAGCAATCAAATAGGCTTAGAAATCAGCGTCTACACTGAAATTAATGTATCTAGTGCAAGCAATCACATATCATTAGAAATAAACATCTACACTAAAATCAATGCATCTAAATATAAATATATTTAGCATATTTATATTAACATCTATGTCCAATTATGCCATGAAACACATTCCTCCAAACTTAGCCATGACTACGTAGGGGTTGAAATGTCAATGTTCTTACTATGTTATAGCACAAATCACAATGTATCTAAAATGCCAACAAGAGACAAGGCATAACTCTAGTTAGAAGGGCGTATGACCACGAAGTGAAATGGATCATTGATAGCCTGTGTCAGAAAATCAACATGCAAATTATCTGGTCCATGATTGTGGATTAAACACTTCTTTACATTGTGCAATGAATATATCTACGTATCAATCGTGGGAAAAGAGCATAGTGCATGTGTAATGCATATCAAATACGTTGAAATGTGTATAACGTGTCAGGCATTTGATAAGTGCGTGTGAAGTCCTGTAGAGAGTTGGAAGCAAATCAAAAGTTAGACCACGAATATGTGAAGATCGATGGAAGTGATTCCTAGTTATGGAGTGATTGTTCTGGTATAGCGAATGATGATAAACCCGTGGTTGCAGTAAAAGGTGAAATATTTAGAACATTGGGAAAATGAGATTGAGATCAATGGCCGATTGATTTGTTAGACCGTATTGTTCACACCCTTACAGTCCTTCAGAGATTGTACAAGTTCGTGTGCGGCTTATGGAACTAACTATTAATGAAAAAAAATCTTCCAGAGATATGCGCATGCAGTCCAACTCTTATCACCTGCAAGTATTATGGCACACACTAATAGTCGTGATCAAGTTTGCAAGGAAGACCTAGAAGATGCTAGTACCTTGTTCCTCAATGCAAAGGCCTTAACCAGACTTCTTCAAGAGCAATGTGACAGATACATATCATAATAAATCAATCTGGAGTGTGATTGGTGTTCAAACTATGCTATGAAATCTAGGACCAATTGTATATTCCCATACGTGCATGATTAGAATAAATGTATGCCTATATGGTGTGGTGTCCTTAGAGTTGTGACAGTGTACAAGCTATGTATTGGTATTTAGTATATATGCTATTGCATGTTATTGCCATAAAAAAAATAGAGGTTGCGAAAGAGTCTAAGTATGATGGGAGGTTGCGAAAGATTCTAAGCATGATTGGACATAGATGCTAATATTTATAATATGTTAAATATATTTAAATTAATGCATCTAATGCAAGCAATCAAATATCATCATAAATAAACTTCTACACTAAAATCAATGCATCTAAATATAAATCATTGCTCAATAAAGAATAAGTGAGATTATTTAAAATGGTATACAATACAAAGACTCATTTTTACAATGAACCTGATGAGACGTGAACACAATACTTATTTGTGCATCACTATTTTATTTTATTTTTAAATTTAAAAGATGTGATATTTATAATAGAATTTATCAATGTATTCAATGTTTACTTTAAAAGAATTTTTTAATTTTGTTATAGAAAAATGTATTAATTTTAGTAATAATTTTTTATTAAAAAAATATATATTAAACTAAATTTTATAATTAAATTATTTACATTGAATAAATATTTATGATAAATGGATAAATATAAATCTCATGCATGATGAATGGCTAAATATAAATCTCATTCATGGATCATATGTAAAGGAAAAAGTTATATTTCAAATTCAATGTTTAATTTTTGTTTAATGTTTTAAGGTTAACCGGTTAAAATGAGTTATTTTTTCCTATAAAAAAAATAGAAATTAATTTAAATTTCACACATAAAATTATTATTTTATAACCCTTAATGGTAAACAAATAATTCTTAATTTACCATTTTTAAATTTTACTCTTTAATTATGAAATTAAACTAACTAAAAATATTGTCATTAAAACGTGTAGTTACTATTTTAATTTTTTGAATGGACGTACAAAAATATTTAAGATTGTTGAGTGTTAGTTTTATATTTCAAAGCTTTAAAATTATTTTAGTGGCAATTACATAACCGTATTCACTATGTTTCGTGTTTACTATGTTTTATTAGTATAGATTTTTCTTAAGTATTGTATCAAATTTTTTCACATGTAAATTCTTTTAGAGTGAAAAATATAATGTGTTATTTTTTATTGTTTAAATTGTATTTTTGAATGCGAAATAGAGTGTACATAAGGCCAAATAAAAATACTAACCATAAAAATTAATTTTTTTTTATCTATATATAGATATATATGAAATTGATATGACATAAATTAGGTTACATAGATCTTCAAATAATTTATTTAAATCTTTTGTTGAAATATTTTTGAAAAGTATAAAATTTAAACATCTGATTTACACATATTTTTTTACTTCTAATTACTTTACAACATATTCATTTTTTTTAATTATAGCCGACGGTGTTTTTTCTATTTAGAACATAATTTTTATTTTTTATTTTTATTTTAAAGTGGCATGGACGAATAGACAAACTTACACATCTCCTGGGTTGTAGAATTAGCATAGATCCATCTTAAATATGGATAGCCGAGAGGGATCCAATTTCTTCACTTGAAAAAAATTTTATTAGCAGAAATTATTTAAATTTTTTTTTAATTATTTTGGCCAACATGAGCAAAATTTCAACTTTGATGATGGACGAAAGGGCTTACATATCATACTTGTAGAATTAGCATCAACCTGGGTTGTAGAATTAGACTCCTGGCTCAACTAGCATAGATCCATCTTCAGTACGCACATGCTTACACATCATACTGGGTTGTAAAATTAGGCTCTCGACTCAACGAGCATATATCCATCTTAAGTACGGATCTAACATGGGCCGAGAGAGATCAAATTTCTTCACATGTAAATTTTTTTAGAGTGAAAAATATAACATGAGCCGAGAGGGATCAAATTTCTTCATGCATAAATTTTTTAGAGTGCAAAATATAATGTGTTATTTTTTATTGTTTAAATTGTATTTTTTGAATGCTACCAAATAAAAATTGTAACCATAAAAACTTAAATTTTTTTCTATATATAGATATATATGAAATTGAAATGGACATAAATTAGTTGACATAGATCTTCAAATAGTTTATTTAAATTTCTTGTTGAAATATTTTTGAAAAGTATACAAGCCTAGATCCATCTAACTCCAGATCTATCATGGGCCAAGAGGGATCGAATCCCTAGAGGTGAAAACCTTATTTTTGGAATGTAGAATTTAAGGAAAGGTTTGCACATTGAGGCATTTTATCGCTCTCAACACATGATAGATCCAGAGTTAGATGGATCTAGGATGGTTCCAACTGTTTGAGATAATCTTCATACTTTGAAATTTACATTATGTTTTCTTTTTCTAACATGACCATATAATTTTGTTCTTTAATTTAGTCTATGTTGCTTGCCTTGAATGGTTTGTATGTCTGTGTTTGGATGTTTTGAGTGTTTGTGTGTGTCTATGTTTGGATGCTTTGAGTGGCTTGTGTGTTTATGTGTTTGGATTTGGATGGTAATGTTTGTGAATGTTACAGTTTTTGTGTTATATTTCTATATGTGTATGTAATTTTCTATTAATAATTAGTTGGTGATGAAGAAGGAAGACAATCTTGTCAATAGCTTGCAGGAGGATTGATATTGCACATCTATTTCATTTAATTTTAAGTATCACAGTTTTTGACAACTAATTAATTCTTAATAATGTCCCTCCAAGTATTATTAAATATATCTTGAAGAGTAGTTTTAATTTTAAATTTGCTCAGTTACCTCAATTGTTGAGATGATAGATATTGTTAATAACTTTAATTATGAAAAATGATGAAATAAAAATTTTGAATGCAAAGTGACAATGTAATAGTGTTGAATGGCAAAAAATGTGAATAATAAGAATGTAGTCAATTAAAATAGTATTCATTGTGATCAATCTCAAACTATTTTCTTCTACTATTCTTATTGTCACCCTTGTTAGTTTTGCCATATTTTCATATCGATTATATGAAAAGTGCAGTTTAAATCGTAAACCATTCAAATCTTTAACTCAAGCTATTGTAGTAAACATCTTACATTTTCTCTGTTGCTCTCCAATATTAACACTTTGAATTACTATAACACAAAAATCAATGCAATTTGACAATAACTTTTTTGTATTTAAACTAAGATCAATCGGATTGCTAATCCAATCACTTTAAAATTAATGTATCATCATACATCGAGTTACATCAAATCAAAAATCAACATCTACACTGAAATCAATGCATCTAATGCAAGCAATCAAATATTATTAGAAAAAACATCTAGACTGAAATCAATGCATTTAATGCAAGCAATCAAATAGGATTAGAAATCAACATCTACATGAAAATCAATTGATCTAGTGCAAGCAATCAAATATAATAAAAGATTGACATCTACACTGAAATCAATGCATCTAGTGCAAGCAATCAAATATAATTAGAAATCAACATATACACTGAAATCAATGCATCTAGTGGAAGAAATCAAATAGAATTAGAAAACATCTACATTAAAATCAATGCATCTAGTGCAAGCAATCAAATAGGATTAGAAATCAACATTTACACTAAAATCAATGCATCTAGTGCAAGCAATAAATTATCATTAGAAATCAATGTATACATTGAAATCAATGCATCTAGTGCAATCAATCAACTAGGATTATAAGTCACCATCTACAATGAAATCAATGCATCTAGTGCAAGTAGTGAAATAGGATTATAAATAACCATATACACTGAAATCAATGCATCTAGTGCAAGCAATCAAATAAGATTAGAAATTAGCATCTACACTGAAATTAATGCATATAGTGCAAGCAATCAAATATCATTAGAAATAAACATCTACACTGAAATCAATGCATCTAATGCAAGCAATCAAATAGGATTCTATAAATCACCATGTATGCTAAAACCAATGCATCTATTGCAAGGAATATTCTTCCCTCTCTCCCCCCTCCATCTATATCTATATTTTTTTCCATATCTCCTTCTTTGTCTCTCTATCTCACCCCAAACATACACACACTCTCTTCATCTCTCCCTTGTCACTCCCTCTCTCTCTCTCTCTCCACTTCTCTCTCTCTCTGTCTTTCTTCTTCACTCCCTCTCTCCCCTTACAACTCCGTCTCTTTGTCCCTCCCTTTGTCCTCCTCTCTATCCCTTTCTCTCCCCCCATCTCTCTCTCTCTCTCTCTCTTCCCTTCAACCCTGTCACTTTCTCCCTCCCTCTCTCCTTCTCTCTCCTGCTCTCTCCCCCTCCATATTTGTGTCTCACTCCCTCTCTCTCTTAGCCTTCTCTCCCTCTCTCATTCCTCTCCTTCTCTCTCTCTTCATTCCTCCTCTCCCCTCTAATTTAGTATATCTCCTTCAACGCAAGCAGTCAAATAGGATTAGAAATCACCATCTACACTAAAATCAATGCAGATAGTGAAAGAAATCTTCTTCCATCTCTCCTTCTTTGCCTCTCTATCTCACCCCCCACCAAAAAACACACACATGATTTCTCTCTCCATATTTATCTATCTTTCTATCTCTCAATTGCTTCCTTCTTCTCTCTTTTCACCTTCCATCTATATCTCTATCTCTCATTGTCTCTCTTTTGTCTTTCTATATCACCCCCAAAAGATACACACTCTTTCTCCATATTTATCTATCTCTACCTCACTCTTCCTTTCTCTCACTCTCTCTCTCTTCCCCTTCTCTCCCTCTCTCCCACTTCTATATCTCTTCCCTCCTACTCTCCTCTCTCCTTCTCTCTCCATCTCCCTTATCGCTCCCTTTCAATCTCTCCACCTTTCTCTTTGTATCTTTCTTCCTACCTTCCTCTCTCTCTCCCCCTTCCTCTCTTATTCTCCCTCTCACATCCTCACTCTCTTTCTTCCTCTCTCCCCCTTTCTCTCCGACCTCCCCCCCTCTCTCTCTCTTCGTCATTCGAATTTATCATTGTCTCCCTCCCTCTCTCCTCTCTTGCTCCCCCCCACTCCCCCTTCTTTCCATTTCTCCTTCTTTGTCTCTTTATCTCACCCCAAGCATAAACACTCTCTCTCCATCTCTTCCTTGTCACTCCCTCTCTCTCTCCACTTTTCTCTCTCTATGTCTTTCTTCTTCCCTCCCTTTCTCTCCTTCCAACTCCATCTATTTATCCCTCCCTCTTTCCTTTCTCTCACTCCCTCTATCTATCGACCTCTATCACTCTATATCTTTATTCTTCCCTCCCATCTATATATATATATATATATATATATATATATATATATATATATATATATATATATATATATATATATTAAAATTTAATATTTTATTAATTAAAAGTTATTAAGTTGAATAATATTAATATTAGATTTAATAATAATATGAATATCAATATTATTCTCTCAATATTAATATTAAATTTTTAATGATATTTTTTACATGGCATGATAATAAAATTTATAATAAAACTACATCAAATGAATATTTTCTAATATTACAACTTTTACGTGGAGATATTTACTTATAGAAAGATTTTAATATATTCATAGGATATGGTTTTAAGATTCATTTTACAAATATTTAATTAAAAGAAATATTAAAAGATTTTAAAGCAAGATTTTGGATTCTTTGTATTGAATTTTGATTTTATTAAAAAATAAAGATGTTTAAAATTTTACCTAATTTGAAATTTTAACGTGGTAAAAAATTTTGTTGAAGGTAAATTTATGATCTATTCAAATTCAACGTATATAATAAGAGAACTATTGAACGCATGAGATAATTGTATTATAATTTGTTTATCTAAAGGCATGGGATAATTGTATGGTAGTTTTTTTTATCTATATGGTTATTTTCATTTTGCTTAATTTTTTCTATTTTCATTATTAATATTTTTAGATTTCTAATTTTTTGTTTTTATGTTGGCCGACATTAGCTAAAATTTAACTTTGAGCACGGACATACTTACACATCACGTCATACTAGGTTGTAGAATGCTAAAGAATACTTACACATCACGTCATACTAGGTTGTAGAATGCTAAAGAATGTGCCTCTCGACGCAAAAATTTAAACATCTGATTTACAATTTTTTTACTTTTAATTACTTTACATCATATTCATTTTGTTTTTAATTATAATTGACATTATTTTTGTATTTTATTCATAATTTTTATTTTTCGCATCCCCTCATACTGCATATAAAATAAGCCTCTCAACTCAACAAGAAAAATAACAATTTATCAAATCTCTCTTTGTGATATCTTTACAAACACATATTACAATTAAAATAAATTAAATTAAATTGTTAGGAATGAGTTAATCTTCAGTTAAAGTAAATATCCTCACTTTAAGTAAATTCTTACCATGCACAAGGAGACATGTAAGTAGATCATACATAGAAGATGAATAGATTCTAATTGTAATTCTAATTTAATTAATTAAATTAACCTCCCAATATCTAAAAGAGTATGTCAAAGCTTATCTTCGATTAAATTAATTAGGTAGATATGTGGAAGATGGGTAAATGTTATCTCGCCATATATAGTGGAACGCTAATATCAAATCAAAGATTGCTGAGTAAGAACATGAAGAGTACATGATAATATACTCAATGTTGTATTCATGCACGGACCAACCAAAAAGAATTATATAGGAATCAACCCTCATTCTGCCATCTCATTGGCTATATGTCTCATAGTTTTCATGCTCTTCAAATTACTATGTAATTCAAATTACTCTGCAAATGGAGGCTGATCGACATCTACTGAACCTGTGGATTGTGATGGCATGATATAGGCATGATGTCAAAATAAAAGTGTAATAGAATTCAGTGAGATCAACCTTGATTCTTTAATTTCCAATGGGCTACATGTCCCAAGGCTTTCCTACTCCTCAAATTCTTCAGCAAATGGACATTGATGTGCATACCAAACCCATTTGTTGCGATGGAAAACCTAGTATTTGATTCTCTATGTCCACTATGAAGTTGTAATTTTAGATTACATGGAGTTGAAGTTGTGCTGATGGGTTATGCATGCATGAATTACATGAAAATAAGATGGATTGTACAGGTTCACAATTTTATTTTTTTTAACTAACTTTATATACTAAAAATGATAAATATTCATTTTTTTTATTGTATGGATAATAAAAGAAAAAATTTTATAAATATCGTGATAAATAAAATATATATAAGCTTAGAGAGTTAGCTTAATTAGTTACATTCTTATTGTTAAAGCACTTTCTTTTATTGGTATTGAAAAGTCACTAGTTCAATTTTCTCTACACTTCGGGGTGGATCTACCTACAGGAAGTGATCTTTAAAGTGATCTTTATCGTGATCTTTAAAATGATCCTTGTCTGTACACCCTTGGGATGGATCTAGCTACAAGAAGTGAGGAAGTGATCCCATCCTTGTCGTGATCCTTAAAGTGATCCTTGTCTCTACACCCTCGGGGTGGATCTAGGAAGTGAGGAAGTGATCCCATCCTTGTCGTGATCCTTAAAGTGATCCTTGTCTCTACACCCTCGAGGTGGATCTAACTACAGGAAGTGAGGAAGTGATCCCGTCCTTATCGTGATCCTTAAAGTGATACTTGTCTCTACACCCTCGGGAAGTGATCCCATCCTTGTCGCGATCCTTAAAGTCATCCTTGTCTCTACACCCTCGGGGTGGATTTAGCTATAGGAAGTGAGGAAGTGATCCCATTCTTGTCATGATCCTTAAAGTGATCCTTGTCTTTCCACCCTCGGGGTGGATCTAGCTACAAGAAGTGAGGAAGTGATCCCTTTGAGACTGTTATAAGTATTTTGTGGATGTATAGATGAATATATATATATATATATAATCCCTTACCCTTCAATTAAAAAAATCTAAAATATTTTCATTTCAAATTTAACAAATGATTTTTTATTCTAATTTATATGGATGGAAAATAATTATTCCCTTCGATGATGAGTAAAATAGATTAATGCCATGCATGTGCTTGAAAATTGTCTATGGTTTAACCTTTAAATAAAACTCATCACCTCAAATAGCATGGGTCACCCAATACCTTTAAATAAGATAGGTTACATCAAATATTATGGAAAAATACCATGGGCCACTTAATACCATAGCCTTGAAAACAATTTATGGTGAAAAATTGTCCCCTTTGCTTAAAAATAGGGAAATGTGATTCTAAAACTGTCTTGCCTCTTAAGCATAAGTGAATATAATTCCTTTTTTCCCCTTGAAAATAAGTCAACATGATTATTTATGACATATATTGTGTGGCTATTTATATAAATATATATATATATATATTAATAGGGTTTTGAAATATGACAAACAATGAGATGTTTAAATAATATAAAATTTTCATCAACCTTAAAATATTCTCAAAAAAAAATCTTCTTTTGGTGATATTTCACCCTTAAAATACATCCTTTGCTTGATTTATCTATTTGTGCACATTTATTTCTTTGTGTTCCTTAAAAAAGGGTAAGAAATGGTTTTATGTAATTATGATATGTTTATTATTTAACTTATTGTGTCTAGAGACACATTATCTCGCCCAATATAAGGGAGATGTGTAATTTTTCCATTTATACATGTCTTTTTCAAATTCAAAACAAAAAATAGTATAAGTGGCTGGCATGAAATAGATGAATGGTAAAAATATTCCACTCTCACTCTCACTATCAACCATAAATAAAATATTTCAATGTCTATGTGAAATAATAGATGAATGGTAAAAATATTCCACTCTCACTCTCACTATCAACCATAAATAAAATATTTCAATGTCTATGTGAAATAACACTAGCCTAGATCCATGTTAACTCTCATCAAGTAGATGAATGGTAAAAATATTTCACTCTCACTATCAACCTTAAATAAAATATTTCAATGTTTATGTGAAGTAACACTAGCCTAGATCCATGTTAACTCTGGATCTATCAAGAGCCTAGAGGGATCATATCTATCAAGGGCCTAGAGGGATCAAATTTGTGGAGTTGCAAACCTTTTCTCAAGTTTGCACTTAAAAAAGAAATTTGACCACTCTGGATGCTTGATAGATTAGGAGTTAAGATGGATCTAAGTTGGTTTATATATATATATATATATATGAATGGTAAAAATATTTCACTCTCACTATCAACCATAAATAAAATATTTCAATGTTTATGTGAAGTAACATTAGCCTAGATCCATGTTAACTCTCGATCTATCAAGAGCCTAAAGGGATCATATTTATAAGGGCTTAGAGGGATCAAATTTGTGGAGTTGCTTTTCTCAAGTTTGCACTCAAAAAAGAAATTTGACCACTTTGGATGCTTGATAGATTAGGAATTAAGATGGATCTAAATTAGTTTATATATATATATATTAGCAAAACCATGTGTTCTAGAAACTTGAAGTCCAAAAATCACCAAATGTAAATAGACTATTTTACCTTAATTTTATTATTATTATTATTATTATTATTATTTTAAATGTAATTTCACTGTATCAAAATGCTTACATAATAAGACATTATATTAAAATAATAATGGAGAAATCTAGAATATTTTCATAGATATAAAAATTGTTATGTTGTTTGAATTGCTTTTCTTAATTAATTTAGTTTGGTTGAATGTAATTTTATATATATAAGAGTTTGTTGGTGTGGTAAGATGTTAGGAACAAGGTACTAACATCTTCTAGGTCTTCCTTGCAAACTTGATCACAACCATTAGTGTGTGCCATAATACTTGCAGGTGATAAGAGTTGGATGTTGAGATTTTCTGTTTTGGAGCAAAAAAGGAAAAATCTCAGCTAATGACAACAATAGAAATTCAGTTCCTAGATTAACTCCAGTTTGTTGGGAGGGAGTTAATGCCTCCTATATTTGATGTGAGTGAGTTAATGAGGCTGTTAGATTCTCTATGCTATATAACAGGCAATCATTCGGATGTTGGCTAAGAGTGTGTGAGAGTTTTGTGAGGATTTCTTGATGTAATCTCCTGTTTGATTAATAAGATTGCCGATGCCTATGTTTGGTGGACGTAGCCCAGATTGGTTGGGTGAACCACGTTAAGAGCTGTGTCTTATGTGCTTGATTTTTTCTGTTGTGTTACTTGTTGTTTAATTTAGCTGTGCATCTCTCCAACAATTGGTATCAGAGCGCGTTGGAGGAGCGGCACTGCTGGAGGTGGAGCGCGGAGTTGGTTTGGTTGCTGGTGAGCAGATCGATTGCTGCCTGGAGGTGCTGCGTGGCTCAGGCAGCGTATGTCTGCTGAACAAATCGTGCTGGAGCGCTGGAGCTGTGTCTTACGTGCTGGAGCGTTGGAGCTGTGTCTTAACGAGTGCCCAGGTACAGAATTTTATAAACAAATATTCAAACGTTGACTGTATGCGCCATATATAGAAGTTTACTGCAACCCAATTGGCCCTGCGCGTTTTTTAATTGCCCGAATGCCATGAAACAATGAAATCTGTTCTATTGAAAGAAATATATACAGTGAAAAAACAGTAAAGTAATCATAAGCATCCGAATATAACATCTACAAATGATTAGCATCGGTCTTTGTTGGATAGTATGGGGCGCGGTTTATGATTAGGCCTCCAAGAATTCGAACAATGAACGGGAGGTATTGTGGGTGACTGTGATTTTACAAGTATCGGTAGCTCTTCTTGCTATTTAATCACACTAATGCAATAAACAGCAGAACACATTTACAAGTATTCCGTTGTCTTTCACATAAAAGAATGTGCGCAGAGAGGAAGCAGTAAATAACTGCGTAAACAGGAAATTTGTTTGTTGCATGCGTTTAACATAAAAGAATGTGCGTAGAGAGAAAGCTGGGAATTGTTTTTTATTTTGGCGGTGGTCTTTAAATGTTGTTTTCGCTGGTGGGGATATACTGCTGAGGTTGTTTATCTGCTACCCTGAGGTATTATTTTTTTAATGCTGGCGCGGAGGTATTTTGACTGTAATTTTGCACAGCCATAAGTCAGTTTTTTTTTGTTTGTAAAAACAAAAGCATACAAAAGCATAGGCAGTTTTTTTTTTTTGTGTAAAAACAAAGGCATAGGCAGTTGTTTTTAATTGCTGGTTAGTTTTGGAGATTATTGTGTTTTTTTGCTGATACAAAATGGCGAAAACGCAAAGTGCCCGGTTTGAAATTGAGAAATTTAATGGCAAGAATAATTTTGAGATCTGGAAGGTGAAGATGCACGATCTGCTGGTTCAACAAGGTGTGGCGAAAGCACTGTTGGGGAAAAACAAAAGGCCTCCTTCCATGACGGAGGATGAATGGGATGAGATGGACGATAGAGCTCTGAGCGCAATTCGGTTATGTCTGGCGGACGATGTTCTGTTCAACATTGTGTCAGAGAAAAACGCCGCAGGCCTGTGGTCGAAGCTTGAGAAGCTCTATATGACAAAATCTTTGACAAATCGGATTCTCCTAAAACGACAGCTTTACGGTTTGCGGATGAAAGAAGGTACCTCGATTGTTGATCACCTGAATGTTTTTAATACCTTACTGGTGCAGTTAGACAGTCTAGATGTGAAATTTGATTCAGAGGATAAGGCAATAACTCTATTGTGTTCATTGCCCGAATCCTGGGATCACTTTGTTACTTCCATAAGCTTTAGTACATCAGACATCCTTGAGTTTGACGATGTTTTTGGAGCCTTGTTGGCTGAGGAGACGAGGAAGAGGTTGAATGCAGACACCTCTACATCAGAGGTAATGATGGCCAGAGGTCGCTCACAAGAGAGACACTCCGGGGGAAAGCATAGCGACTCTCGCTCAAAGTCCAAAGGAAAGAAGACAAAGGTGAAGTGCTGGCATTGTGGCAAGGCTGGACATCTGAAAAAGGATTGCTGGAAGCGAAAGCAGGTTGCTAAAGAAGGCTCTTCGACAGAAAAGAAGGAAGCCAACACCACAGATACAGGTTCAGTATCTGGTTCAGGTATGAGTGATGAGGTATTGTCTGTTAATGTTTCAAAACATAATCAACATTGGTTGTTAGATTCCGGGGCATCTAACCACATGTGTATACATAGAGATTGGTTTAAAACATATAGATCAGTTGATGATGGAGTCGTGTACATGGGTAATGATGTCACGTGCAGTATTGTTGGAATAGGAAGTGTACAACTACAAATGTTTGATGGCACAACCAAAATGTTAACTGATGTAAGGCATGTACCAGATTTAAGGAAAAATTTGATTTCATTAGGAGCACTTGATTCAAATGGATATAAAACTGTAATTCAAGTTGGAGTAATGAAAATTTCCAAAGGCATCTTACTAGTTATGAAAGCTAAGAAAGTAGGAAATCTATTTCAGTTAGAAGGTAGAATTGGGTCAGATTATGTGTCTGTGTCTGAACATGACAGTAGTTCCATTCACTTATGGCATCAAAGATTGGGGCATATGAGTGAAAGAGGATTGAAAATTTTGGCTGACCGAAAGTTACTTCCTAATCTAAGATCTGGAAAATTGGATTTCTGTAAACATTGTCTGTTTGGTAAACAAAGTAAACAAAAGTTTAAAACAGGCAAACATACTAGTAAAGGCATACTTGATTATATCCATTCAGATGTTTGGGGTCCAGCCCCTACAGCGTCATATGGTGGCTCGTCATATTTTGTATCGTTTATTGATGACTTTTCTAGGAAAGTGTGGGTCTACATGTTGAAAAGGAAGTCTGATGTTTTTACAGTTTTCAAGCAGTTTAGAGCATTGGTAGAAAACAACACTGGTAGAACTATAAAATGTTTAAGAACTGACAATGGTGGTGAGTTTTCCTCCAAGGATTTTGACAGCTATTGCAAGGATGCAGGGATCGAAAGACATAAGACCACGGTTTATACTCCTCAGCAGAATGGAGTTGTTGAACGCATGAACAGGACTCTTCTAGAGAGAGCAAGGTGTATGCTGAGTAACGCCGGGTTGCAAAAGGAGTTGTGGACAGAAGCAGTGGCAACAGCTTGTTATGTGATAAACCGATCTCCATCAATGGCAATAGGCTGCAAGGTTCCGCAAGAGGTATGGAAAGGACACCCTTGTGACTATTCTAAACTCAGAGTGTTTGGCTGTGAAGCATATGCTCTAGTGCCTAAACATCAGCGAACTAAATTAGATCCAAAGTCTAAAAGGTATATCTTTGTTGGGTATGGTGATGGAACAAAGGGATATAGATTGTGGGATCCTACTACCCGCAAAATCATCATCAACAGAGATGTAAAGTTTAATGAATCCTCTCTTCTACAGTTAGATGTAGATAGAAGATTGAAACAGGATGATGTATTTGATTTCCAGCACATTCAGTTTGACAGCATTTCTAATGATAGTCATAACAACCATAGTTCAGATTCTAGTCATGAACAGGTTTCAGAATCAGATTTTGAACAGGCTTCAGATGGAGGTCATGAACAGGTCTCAGATGGCGATCATGAAGAAGTTCCTACAAATGATAGATAGCCAATTGTGGAAGCACCAGAAACATGCTTGAGGTCTACAAGGATCAAACGTCCTCCAAGAAGGTATGATGATCATGTTACTTCAGTTGCTTTGATCGCTAATGATGATGAACCTTTGTGTTATCAGGAAGCTGTAGAAGGTTCAAATAGTGACAAATGGAAAGCAGCCATGAAGGAAGAAATGATGGCCTTAGGTAAGAATGGCACGTGGGATCTGGTTGAACTTCCTAAAGGCAGGAAAACTGTGGGATGCAAGTGGGTGTTCAAGGTGAAACGGGGTGTGAATGATACAGAAGACAGGTACAAAGCGAGGCTGGTTGCAAAAGGGTTTTCTCAGAAAGCTGGCATAGACTTTCATGAGATATTTTCACCAATGGTTAAAATTGTTTCAATTAGAATTGTGTTAGCATTAGTGGCTTTGCTTGATTTAGAGTTGCAACAGTTAGATGTTAAGACTGCATTTCTACATGGTGATTTAGATGAGGAAATATATATGGAACAACCGGAAGGGTTTGTTCAGCATCGCAATGAGAAATTTGTCTGCAGGCTCAAGAAGTCATTATATGGCCTGAAGCAGTCGCCTCGGCAGTGGTATAAGAAGTTTGATTCTTTCATGTTGAGTCAGAAATATGTTAGAAGTGAATATGATCATTGTGTTTATTTTAAACAGTTGAATAATGGCATATTCATTATCTTGGTATTGTATGTTGACGATATGCTTTTAGCAAGCAAAAGCATAGAAGAAATCAACAGGTTGAAGGCTCAGATGGAAAGGACATTTGATATGAAAGATCTAGGAGCAGCAAGACAGATTTTGGGCATGGAGATTTTCAGAGACAGGAGCAATGGTAAGCTATGGCTATCACAACAAAAGTATATTGAGAAAATACTTTTGAGGTTTGGTATGAATAATGTGAAGCCTGTGTCAGTCCCTTTAGCTTCCCATTTTAAGATTTCTTCGAGTTTATGTCCTAATACAGATGAAGAAAAGGATTATATGTCTCGAATTCCATATGCCAATGTAGTAGGATGTTTAATGTATGCGATGGTTTGTACTCGACCAGATATTTCACATGCAGTTGGGGTTGTCAGCAGGTACATGGAAAATCCGGGTAAAGAACATTGGTCAGCAGTGAAATGGGTGCTTCGGTATTTGAGAGGCACAAGTAGTTATTGTATTACTTACAATAAAAGTAGTGAATCTGTTTGCGGATATGTTGATTCTGATTTGCAGGTGATTTGGATAAGAGAAGGTCAACTTCAGGGTATGTCTTTACTCTTGCAGGTGGAGCTATTAGCTGGATGTAAAAGCTACAAAACATTGTTGCTTTATCCACTACTGAAGCAGAATACATTGCTGCTTCGCATGCTTGCAAAGAGGCGGTTTGGTTGAAAGGTTTGCTTGGTGAGTTTGGTAGGTTACAGGACAACATCAGGTTACTTTGTGATAGTCAAAGTGCAATACATTTGGCTAAGAATCCGGCCTATCATAGTAAATCAAAGCATATACCGATCAAGTACCATTTTGTAAGACAGGTTATCACTGAAAGGGGAGTCTCTCTGGAAAAGGTGCATACAAAGGAGAATTGTGCAGACATGTTCACGAAACCAGTTTTGTTAGAGAAGCTACACTGGTGTTTGGCTTCTCTTGGCTTGCAGAAAAGATAAAATAATAATAACAGGGCATCAGGCTAATTGTTGTCAAGGTGGACATTGTTGAGATTTTCTGTTTTGGAGCAAAAAGGAAAAATCTCAGCTAATGACAACAATAGAAATTCAGTTCCTAGATTAACTCCAGTTTGTTGGGAGGGAGTTAATGCCTCCTATATTTGATGTGAGTGAGTTAATGAGGCTGTTAGATTCTCTATGCTATATAACAGGAAATCATTCGGATGTTGGCTAAGAGTGTGTGAGAGTTTTGTGAGGATTTCTTGATGTAATCTCCTGTTTGATTAATAAGATTGCCGATGCCTATGTTTGGTGGACGTAGCCCAGATTGGTTGGGTGAACCACGTTAAGAGCTGTGTCTTATGTGCTTGATTTTTTCTGCTGTGTTACTTGTTGTTTAATTTAGCTGTGCATCTCTCCAACATTGGACTGCATGCGCATATCTCTGGAGATTTTCTTCATCAATAGTTAGTTCCATAAGCTGCACATGAACTTGTACAATTTCTAAAGGACTATAAGTAAGGGTGTGAACAATACGGTCTAACAAATCAATCGGCCATTGATCTCAATCTCATTTTCCCAAAGTTCTAAATATTTCACCTTTACTCAAACAACCACGGGTTTATCATCATTCGCTATACTAGAACAATCACTGGATAACAAGCATCACTTCCATCGATCTTCACATATTCGTTGTCTAACTTTTTATTTGCATCCAACTCTCTACAAGAATTTACACGCACTTGTAAAATTCCTGACACTCTATACACATTTCAACGTATTTTATCTGCGTTACACACGCACTATGCTCTTTTCCCACAATTGATACACAGATCTATTCATTGCACAACGTAAAAAAGTGTTTAATCCACAATCATGGACCAGATAATTTGCATGTTGATTTTCTGACACAGGCTATCAATGATCCATTGCACTTCATGGTCATAAGCCCTTCCAACTAAAGGAGTTATGCCATGTCTCTTGTTAGCATTTTAGATCCACTATGATTCACATATTATAGCACATTTAAATACTAAATATAGATTAACAATCTCATATAATCTACTTAGAACTGTCACAATATGCCTCAATAAAGGATCGGCGAATGGGCATCATAGGTTTCCATAGAGATTTGTGATGAGGGTAAATTTAATGTCTGCAATAGAGGTCAGAAATAAGCCCAAATAGGTGTAAAAAAACATGAGCAAAGCATTTCACAAACCCAAAGAAAACCCTTCATCAAAAAAAAATTAAACCCAAATCAACCTACTCTAGTTGAGCGTGATGGCACAAGACCTCAAAAAAATCAAATCAGAAGATGTATGTGTGAATAATTAATACTTTGATGAAGAAATTCGAGCCTTAATTTATAAATATGGAGGAGGCTTCTAGAACGGTCGAAATGACCTTTTTTAATGGAGCCAACCTTGAATTTGAAATTTCACAAACTAAAACATCCTTTCAGACCCACTTCAAATGGGTTTTCTTGCTTGAACGAGGACCAATTATGGCAGCTTAAAGCCCATAAAAATTATTTAAAATTAATGTCATCTTTAATCTTAAATCTTGACCAATCATCAAGTTGTTATCATCATCTCATTTTGGGGTCTCTAATTATACTTTTGGGACACAAATTTTGATTAAGCGTATCTCCTTAACCGTGAGGAGTTATGAGGTGTGTCACCCACTGTTGGAATCAGCATGATGAAGAGAATCAAATGGAGATATTCTTCAAAACAAAAATATTGATTTTCCCATCCAAATTCTTCATCAAAGGTAGTGCATCATGACCATATTATCCTTATGGGGCTTCTTGACCAATGGAGCTTCCAATCTATGAAATCTACAGACAAATATTAAGAGTGTTCAAAGACCAATGTTGGACTCAATGACAACACCATTCAACACAAGGTTCATAACGAGGAGAAAGTTTGGGACTTCTCTAAAGGACAAGTTTGTGAACAAATAATTATTGACCAGAGTTTTTGGACTTGACTTGTGAAAATGTTGGCAACAACAATGAACTTAGATGTTTTTTTAAAGGAACATCACATAAGATTTTATCTGATGTCATTATTGATGAGGAATCTTTAAGCACTGACCTAGTTACTCCAGATTGTTATAAAGACAAGGAATTAGTTCCCCATAAGTCCTACTATGATGAAATAAAAAGAGGTGGTTTCCAATTACCTAGGAACTCACTGATGCTGAGCTCTTGGATGCATGTGATAGTTTGAAAGATACTAAAATTCTTGCAAGTTCCATGACATATATTCCAAAGTTGGAATATGTGGGAGTTTATCAAGCAATACATTGGGTGCCTACTCGGATGGATGGTAAGATTGGAAAAGCTTTGATTGCAAGAAGCATGTTTCTAGTTACATTAGCTCCTCTAGGGACACATAATGTTTCCATCAAGGATTTGTCACTTAGTGCGTATATTGAAGAAGGCAGACATTTTTTTGGATTGGAGGGAAACATCCAAATTAGTTGGTATAGAGAAAACGAGGAAGGAACAATGATTATGATCATTGGAGAAAACTCTAAATCTTATGAAGTTATTGATAGATTTTAGTTGTTTTCCCATTTTATTGAATGGCGTTATGGGGGGATTGTCTCTATCATATCCTAGCAATCTCATTTTTCTAGAACTAACCGAAAGTGCAGAAGCTTGTTCTTCAAGAAAGATTGTGGAAGCAGATATATCAACTACTGTGAAAGTCATTCCAAAGAGTGAGTCTCAAAAAATCATTTGGAGAAGTACAAAAGGAAATATGTTAAACATCAATGGTTATGATCATCCGAGTTTGAATATGTAGAAATATTTGAACCCTTGTTTTCACAACGCTCATACTTATATAAAGTTCATCAAGAGGATGTTGGATGTTGTTTGTCATATGAATGTGTTCTAACAGATATATTTGGTAGGTTTGTTGGATCAATTTCAGCAGTCATCACCTATGTTTCACTAGGTGAAGTAGGACAAGCCATGTTGTTGAAGTATATACCGAGTCATGTCGTACTCGAGGCAAAATTTGAGGTTCTTCCCAATACTCAAGTTTGTTCTAAGACTTATGTTAAGGAAAACAGTTGAAGAGTTGTGTTGAAGTTAGGATTGATTATCAATGCATTTGGAAGGTATGAGTTGGCTTATCTAATCAAAAAGGAGAAATAGTGTTTATATGAAGGTATGCATTTTTTTTCTTGACACAGTATTATTAAGCAGCAATCTTGAAGTATGACTTTTGCAAGACAATGATTTTTAAGCGAGTTGACAGAGTGTTGTTGAACATAATTTGTACATGTATTAACAAAAGTTGACAATAGTGATACCATTGACAATAGATATAGTTTTCACATGACAAGTTTATTGGAATTGCAAAGAGTGTCGATGAAATTTGAAAATATTAGGGTTTGTAAATCCTAGAAGTTTAGAAATTTATGACTTGAATGTGAAAGCCCTAATGTTTGTGGATAAAACCCTAGAGCTAGACTGGGAGTATTGAATATTAATGAATCTGATGAATGAAGAAACCCTATATCATGCAAGGAAGGAAAGGAAAGTGACATGCATTAGTAGTTTATGATGAGGGCAAGGACGAAGATTTCTAGCTAGATGAGATTGCAAATGGATTTCAATGATTTCTGCAAGAAGGAAAGGATCAAGAGGAAGTTGATAATTGTTTACAATCCTCGGATCAAAATATAAGTACTTTATTTCTTTCTTCCTTGATTATTTCTTTAAGATTCTTGTAGTTATATCTTGTTATTGGTTATAATTACTTCTTTTGTGACCTCCTAATGAGGTTTGCAGGTACATCATGAAGGTTGCCAAGGCTCTGGTAGCAAATGGAAGCATCGGGAAGAACGAAGAAAATTTTGTGGGAAGCGGATTCTCTCAAGGTCGAGCATAAACTCAATTAGAGTGATTTGTGCTCAAGAGGGAGAAATTGTGCATACATCTAGAAACATGTCAGATGACCAAAAGAGCTCCTAATTAATATGGATTACATGCATCAACAAGTTTTAAGGATACCATAATGGAGAAATTGTGGCGACACCTAAAGGGAAGTGAGTGGTGACTTCCAAGTGGATCTACAAGATCAAGCATATGATATATGGAAGCATAGAAAATCACAAAGTGAGATTTATGGCAAGAGGGTTCTCCTAGAAAGAGGGAGAGGACTATGAGGAGACATTTGTTCCAATTTTCAGGTACGCTTATGTTAGAACTATTATTTCTATTTCTTTTGTTTGGGGTTACATCATATGGATGTAAAGACCACTTTCCACAATTAGTGATTAAGGAAGAAAAATTGTACATAGAACAACTTTGAACCTTTGAGGTACATAAGTAGGAGTCTCATGTCAATACGCTAAATAAATATTTGTATGAACATCGGGCATGGTATTCTCAGATTGATGGATACCTAGATTGAAGTACAGCTAAAAGGATTCATAGATTTTGTTTGGTGCTCAAGAGGGAAAAATTGTACATATATCTAGGACCATGCCAAATGTAACACCCTCCTCCCACATCCACCCAAGTAATGATGCTAACCAGGGTAAACATGAGATGAGAGGCTACTATGATCATATTCTAAGGAAGTGGAATCAACAAAACATCGCACACAATTATCCAACATCATCAACAGAACCCTCAGGAGAAAAGTCAGCCACCTTGACAGCCTATCTGTGGGTCCCACTACTATTCTGGATCTCTTTTTCCATGGTCGTTCTCATGTTATGGGCAAGGGAGTAACCAACAACCCAAAGTCGCTCTCACAGGCTTGCCTGCCAGCGACCAGAGACCAAAATTACAAGTTCCATGCTAATGACCTTAGGATTTAAGCCACTTTTTCAGGCCCATAGCCCATGCCACTGCCCAAAATGCAGTGATAGCTTAGAATCAGTAAAAATACAGGGAAGCAATGATGCAAAAGAAATAAAATAAACAAGACCATAACTAGACCCCTACTAGCCATGACAGGCATTTTATCAAACACATCATCAACATGTAACATATAGGTGTAAACAACAGAATTAAGTGTGGGAATATCATACTAATCTGAGAATTGCTATGAACCATTGTTCCCTCATGTCAATTGTTGCATTATCATCTATTAGGTAGTAGACACATTATCCATTCATATACAAGTAAAAACATGTTGAGAACCATACATAGATGATGTCATAAAATGTACATATAACCAACATAATAGGAACAGAAATACCATAAACATATCAGCCATCGAAATTCACATATACATCAATACATTTACACATGAAAATAAAGGGAATGAATTTCTCATTAATGAATGCAATGAATCAACCAGAGATGGGACTACCAAGTTCCACCTGACCATAGATTGGGTGAGCCAAGTCTCTCTTCAGCCAACCACCCTCGTGTCATATTCCAAGCATGAATGTGGGACTCATAGAATATACCAAAAAACACCAATCAATGTGGATGCCACCAAAGTTCTCCACCTACACCGTGAGGAATTTGAGTGCCTCCTAGTCTCTCAGGCTTTACCGTGCATCCACAGTTTGATCCAGGGATCACTAGGCCCTACACCGAGACATCATCTCCAAGATTTACTGTGCATCCCATCGCAGGACCACTAGGCCCAAGAGAGAGAAATCCACCTCTTAGCTTTACCGTATATCCTGCCATTCACCGGTAAGGATTCCTAGGCACACAATTTGGCTTTACCGCAGCCCACAGTCTGGTTTAGGGATTACTAGACTAGTGGCTTCGTGATCCTTAGTCAAGTTCAAGGACCACTCAGACCATGTGTTTTTCAATTCGAAGATCCACCCCACTCAGCTTTGAATCCAATCCGGCCATCCCACATAAACCAAATAAGAGAACCCATCTCATCAAAGCTATTAGGAAATGGCAAGGCTAAGCTGAAAATATTGTCACGCATGGAAAAACCCATGCCATGGTAGGAAAGAAACACATGAAATCCCATGCATGCCAAATCTAGCAAGTAAAATACACATGCAAGTTGATATCTACAATGAAGTCTGTTGTAGTTGCTTGATCCTAGCTTTCCCTAATTTCTCTTTACTTCCTATTGCCTTCTTTTCCTTTCTTTCTCCAATTCCAAAGTGCTCCAAGAAACTCTAAGTGTCCAAGAGTATGAGATAGATAGAGACAATAATGAGATAGCTCCAAAAATCAATTGAGAAAAGGTTACTAACTGATCCTCAGAAGCCTTTTCACGAATGAGGCCTCTATTTTCTTCATTTTCCATTTTTTTCCTTCATTTTCCTCCTCACATGCACCCTATGACCTTTCACCTCCCTTTTCTCCTAATTTCCATTATTTTCATAAATAACTATGCCAAAAATTCCATTTTGGCTTTCCAAAGCCTTAGCCATTGCCTTTGCCAATTTCCTTGGCCATAAACAACCAAACGAACACCCCCTAGGATGTATTTCCCAATATCCAGCTTGGAATAAGTCTCCCATCAATTTTGGTTATTGTTTTTAACTTTTATTACATGGAATTTTCACCAGGGTTGTTATAGAACCCTCCCCCTTAGGGGACACCATCCTCAATTTTCAATCACATATATACCTTAGAAACTTGCTAAAAGAAGACATATTGATCATGGAGCTTTATAACATAACTTGATGCAGTATTTACAATGAAACATCTGCTCAAAACAAAACATGATGAAAACATGATAGCATACCGCATAGTGGAGCTTTATAACACAGCTCATTATGGTATTTACAATGATCATCTTGCTAAGTGCCGACCCACATGATGTCATAACATCATGATAACATAATCACATGATAGCATATTAACATGGCATCATAATAATAATAACATGACACCCATACTGCATAGTGGAGCTTTATAACATAGCTCATGGTGGTATTTACATCCATATACATGTGTACATATAACAACATTACCAGAAATATATACCAAAAACATATACCAAGCATATATAAAAACATATACTAAACACCATATCTAAGCATATATCAAAACATCATATAGCATATACCAAACCATCATAAAACATATATCAACCACCATAAAACATATACCAAACCACCATAAAGCACACATAAAACCACCATAAAGCATATACCAACCACCATAAATCATATACCAAACCACCATATCGACACTTCTTTGCCTCAACTAAAAAACAAGGAAGGATACATAGCCTGCATCTTATCGGCCATCTCCCATGTAGCTTCATCGGGCCCAAAGTGCTTCCATTGCACTTTAATTTGCTCGATTGCTTAGTTTCGGATCATGAGCACATTTTTCTGCAATATACACAAAGGCTCCGACTGGAATTCTCCATCTGGTTCCACCTGCAATACAGACAAGTCAATCACATGATCAACATCCTTAACATACTTCTTAAGCAAAGACACATGGAAAACATCATGGACTTTCACTGTCAGAGGTAGTGCAAGTCGATATGCTACTGGCCCAATCCTCTTAGTGATACTGAAGGGCCCACAAAACCATGGTGCCAACTTGGCACATGATCCAATCCACAAGGAGCTCTTCTTTGATTTGATGCACAAGTACACATGTTCCCCAACCTGGAACTCCTTGAACAACCTGTTCCTATCTGCATAACTTTTCTTCTTATCCTGTGTTGCCTTTAGATTCTTCTTGATCACCTGCATTTCCTATTCAATGTCTGCCAACATCTCTAGTACAATCAACACCCTACTAACCATATCACTCTAACTGATGGGAGTATTACAACTCCGCCCATATAATGCGTCAAAATGACTCATCCTCAATGACTCCCGATAACTGTTGTTGTATAAAAACTCTATCAAACAAAGATACTCTTCCCACTTGCACTGTTGATGCATCACATATATCCTCAACATGCCTTCCAATATGTTGTTGACCCTCTCTATTTCTCTATCTGTCTACGAATTATAATTTGTGTTGAAGGCCAACTCTGTGCCCAAACCTGCAAATAATTCCTTCCAAAACCTGGAAGTGAACTTTGCATCCATGTCTAACACAATCTTCTTTGAAACACCATGCAGTCTAACCACATCCCTAATTAATAACTGAACCCATCGCTAGCTGAGAATGTAGACTTCACCGAAATGAAGTGTGCAACCTTTGTTAATCTATCCAAAATGACCATAATGGAATCATGTTGTTTCACAGTCTTCACCAACCCTGTGATGAAATCCATGAAAATGGCCTCCCATTTCCACTCTGGAATCGCAATCAATTGTAGCAGTCCACCTAGATGTTTACACTCTGCTTTCACTCGCTAACAGTCAAAACACCTCACCACAAACTCTACTACATCCCTCTTCAAATTTAGCCAATAGTAGAATTTATTCACTATTGTCATGGTCTACTAATAACCTGGGTGACCCGAATATGATTTCGCATGAAACTCCCTCAAGATCACCCTCTTGGCTCATTGTTGTCTGGCACACATATCCTGTCTCAAAACCTAACCAATCCATCTGCTATAATACAATAATCCATACCTATACACCTGCACCTATACCTGTACCTGTACCTATGCAAGTACCTGTACTATCATATGTACATGTACCCGCACCTATACCTATACCTATAATATCACATGTACATGTACCAGCACCCTGCTGCAACCTGTGCACAATATCCATATGCTTGAAATCCTGCTGACTTACCTGTAAGATCCTATCCTATAAGTCTATCTCATAGGAGCTCATAGCTGCCAAGTGATATACCTGTACCCATCTACTGAGAGCATATTCCACCCTATTATCTTTACCTTTGATGTACCTAATCTCGAAATCAAACTCGTTGATCGTGGCCAACCATCTAGCCTGTCTGGCATTCAGATTCGACTGATCAAACAAATACCTCAACCCAATATGATCACTCATAAGTACAAACCTCCTGCCAAGAAGATAGTGTCTCCACATCTTCAATGCATGTATGATCGCTTCTAACTCAAGATCATGTGTCGGGTAGTTCTACTCGTGCTCATTTAGTTTCTGGGACTCCTAGCATACTACTTGTTCATCCTGCATAAGGACTCCACCAAGCCCTCTCTTGCAAGTATTTGTGCATACCAGAAACTCCTTGTCCAGATCTACAATCTATAACACTAGTGCATGTGTAAACAACTACTTAAGTTGATCAAAGCTAGCCTCACACTCCTATGTCCATTTTAAATTCTTTCCTTTCCTTTGAAATGATGTGATGGGATAAGAAATCTATGAGAAGTTCCTGATGAACCTCCTATAATAACCTGCCAAACCAATGAAAGATCTCACTTCATCCACACTCTTAGGAGCTACCCACATCATGATGGCCCTTATCTTCTCGAGATCTACTACAATGCCCTCCTTGGAGACAACATGCCCAAGTAGTGTACCTCACTCTGAAAGAAACTACACTTGTTGATCTTAGCATACAATTGATGCTCCCTCAACAACCTCAACACTGCTGCTAAATGTTTGACATGCTCTTTCTCATTTTTAGAATATACTAGCATATCATCA
Organism: Pinus tabuliformis; assembly: GCA_031772625.1. Classification (NCBI taxonomy): domain Eukaryota; kingdom Viridiplantae; phylum Streptophyta; class Pinopsida; order Pinales; family Pinaceae; genus Pinus; species Pinus tabuliformis. The sequence goes on along the minus strand of CM062807.1, from coordinate 765,522,121 downwards.
ATGAACACAATAACTAACTTATCCAAATATGGATGCAACACACTATTCATCAAACACGTGAATGTAGCTGGAGCATTAGTTAAGCCAAATAGAACAACAACAAACTCATAATGCTCATACCTAGTCCTGAACATACTCTTGTAAATGTCCTCATCTTTGATGCATACCTAATGGTATCCAAATCTCATATCAATCTTCGAGAACACTGCTGATCGAACAAGTCATCAAATCCTCAGCAAAGGGTACCTATTCTTCATGATCAATTTGTTCAATTGCCTATAGTCAATGCATAATCTAAGAGTACCATCTTTCTTCTTCACAAACAATATTGGTGCGCCCCAAGGTGATACACTTGACCTAATGTATCCCTTTTCCAACAATTCCTTCAAATGCAACTTCAGCTCAACTAACTCAGGTGTGCTCATCTTGTAGGGATCTTTTTATGCTAAAGTTTCCCCTGGAACTAACTTAATAGAAAATTATACCTCCCTGTGAGGTGTTAACTCTATAATGTCCTCAGGAAATACATTCTTGAACTACTGTAAAACTGGGTACCTTCTCGCCACATCTGCGTCCTCAACCTCCTTACCCTTATCACTATAAATGTGCACTGCAAATAACATACACCCTTTCTTGTGGCTACACTTTGCTTGCATAGATATAACCATTCTAACTGATGTGGATTTATTCTTACCCTGCAAGACTCTTGATTTCCCATTGTCATCAACACACTCAATAGCTTTATCATAGCATTCTGCCTTGGTTCTATGAAGATATAACCAATCCATGCTCAAAAACATATTGTACGATCCCAACGGTAATACATTTAGATGTGTTGCAGTAGGCATACCATTCAAGTCAAATGCACAAGCTCTTACCCAATGATGAACTCGCTTCTTTGTACCTTTATCCAACTGCACTAACCAAGATTCTGCATGTAATTCCTCACTCAAACCACACTTATCCACCAATTTAGGACTAACATTACTATAATTAGATCCAGGTTCAATCAAAATATAAATAACTTGATCACAAAGCTTATCATCCATCTCAATGATAGATTCCTGGTGTTCTATTTGCCTGTTGTCCACTACTACAAAGATATGTGGAATACTCTGACCAACATCCCCAATAGTCTATGTCTCTTGTGCACTGTATATCTTAGGCCTTTCACCTTGATGTTGTGGAAAATGTCTCCTAAGGTGTTCCCTCACCTCTATGTTGTTGTTGTTGTTGCTATTGTGGCCCATGTCCCTGTCTAGCTGCATTAAATATCTTTTGTGGTTGCATATTTTCTTTCCCATATGCATTCTGAGGCCTTGTCCTCTTAGGTTTTCATTTACCTCTACCTTTATCTTTTCCCTTCCACCAATGCTGAGATTCATTCTTACGCTTTGAATGCTCATAGCAATGCTTCAATTTCCAAATGACTTCCTCAAGTGACCAAGGTTCATCATACTCAATCTGATCTCTAAATTATAATGGAAAACCACTGACAAATCTCTGAACTTTAGCTTTATCATCAGTAAGATATGGTACATACCTCAATAGCTCTAGGAACTTAGTCGTATACTCTTCAACTATCATTTATCCCATCTTTAGTTCATATAATTATTTACCCTTACTATTGTAGTATATTTCTTATAAGTACTTCTTCCTAAAAATCCTCTTGAACTCCTGCCAAATCAAGTCATATGTCCTAATGTCTCTGACCCGCTTAACATCTTCCTACCATATGTTTGCTTTACCTTTCAAGTTGAAGATAGCTATGTTGACCTTCATGTTATCTGTGTACTCGTGCAACTCAAAGAAGTTTTTCATCCTGAGTATCCAAGCCTCTACCTCTTCTGGGTTCTTCACATCTCCATCGAAAGTAGGTGTTTTTGCTTTCTTGAATTCATATGGCAAGTATCCCCTATCATTCCTCCTATAAGGATGATAGTGATGATGATCATGATGTCTATCAGAACCAGAACTAGAATAGTACATGTACTTATCGCCCCTCCTATCTGGAGTGTCCAAAATGCCTTCTCTCATTGTATCGGATCTATCTGACTTGCATCTACTAGGAGACCTACTGGCATATGCCCCATTAGTTCCATCCTCATGTCCATGGCTAATCTGAAGTGGCCCTTGTCACTGCAATTCTAACAAACTCTGAAGAAGTATATCACTAACTGTTACACAGTAATTTTTCACCATTTTTCACCGTCCCTGTTACCCCTCTCCCGCACTTTGGAGGACTCATTCCGGGACCTGTGAGAAGTGACATAACTTGAAAACACTTGCATTATGTTCCCCTAAGTATGGACTTCATATGCCCTGAAGACATCTCCTGCAGAATATCCTTAAAAAGTTCCCTTTTTCCATTAGCGCGGATCCACAGTGTATTACCCGCGCCAATGGGGGAAATCCTCCAAAGAGGGTGCGCCAGTTGGCACTCTGTCTCAGAACTATACCTGCGCCAACCGAGTTTGGAAAAGCTTTTTAACAAACGCACGCGCGAAGGTTTTTTCCTTTCGACTCATGAAGCTTTTTAAGGATAATGCCAATCCCATGGATGTATTGATTCATCGTATCTCCCTTTCCTCTATCCATAATAGCTTTTTGAGGATATTCCCAATCCCATAGATGGTGTGATTGATCTTATCTCCTCCTCCTCCATCTATAAAAGCTTGTTTTGTTGCATTTGACAAGCTAGTTCGAGCATAGGGAGAATTATACTTTCAGAAGTCTAAGAGATTGCTGTAAGAGTCTTCTTTGCATTCATAATCAAAGAGAGAGAGGCTTGTTCCCAATCCCAACAAGCTTTGCAAGACATATGTAGCTGATCACCCAGCCAAAGGAGGATTTGACGTCAAAACTATGGTTGTATTCTTCTTTGTTGATTATCAATAATAGATGACTATCATTATGGTTCCACTCTTGTTGTTCATTGTAATGATGTTTGAGTTATATCTTTTCTGACCGATATATAATTGCATCTATTGGATTTTATGCTTGTATTTGTGTCGTTCTTTGCATGTGCAGGTGTCCATTCACAGAGATCATGAGGATCGTGACCGGCCGGAGCAAAGGAACGGGAGTGTCGACTCTTCTACAACATTAGCGTTGGAATCCAAGTAGGCTCTCATCATTTACCTTTAATTTGTAATTAGGAACCTGCGTGGTAGCATTGTTTGATTGTTGCTAGATCCATTCTGGGTTAGTGGGGATCGCCTCTGTCCGCAGAGGGGATTTATCTCTCCAACAATTTGGCAACTCCACTGGGGAAGCTATTTGTTGTTTGATTCGTAAACTTTGGATGGAGCCTGAAGTACGGCCAGGTAGCCTTCGAAACACTATTGCTCTGCATTAGCGAAGTAGATCAACACCACTTCAGTCAATCTCCGGTTTGGTTTATGAACCGAACAACTTGGAGTTTGTCTTGCCCTTTGGTTTTCTCTTGTTTTTCTTGCTTAGATAAGCTTTCTGGGTTGAATTTTTAAGTTGTCTCTTGCTGCTTGGTCTGTGTGGATACTGTTGATCAAGCCGTGGACTGCTTGTTTTTATTTTTAAGCTAGCAAACTTGATTAGCGCGATTTTTTCCCTGACAGTCGTGCCAGTGGGCGCATGTTGCACAAAAACAACTCGCGCTAATCCCTTAAAAGCGCGAGTTACAGCCTGACAGTCGCGCCAGGCCTGTGAACTTTTCCAGTTTGCTTGTTTGGAAGCCTTCTGAGCTTAGATTTCTATCTTGTCGCATTTTTTCGACTACTGGAGTGTGTCAGAGCTTTGTTTGACTGGTTTTGACCTTCATCCTTCGGGTGTTTGCCTCTTTCCATCGATTTCACATTCCAGCCCTAGGGCATCTAGTGGCTTTGTGCATCGAGCCTTCCCTGGGAGCTTTTGGTTCTTTGATTGTCCAGTCGACTTCTTGGCTACCTTTTGCACTTGTCTAGTGGTTGTCAAAACTTTTTATTGAGTTCTTCGAGCAATTTTACCTCTTTTTCATTTGGATTTCACTTGGCTTCGTTTGGGCTTAGATTACATGGCTCATTGAGGTCTTTGTGATTTTTCTTGGTTTGAAATATTTTCTTGGTGTTTCAAGGACTTGATTATGTTTTCATTGAGTGAAATTTGTTTCTTTTACTCTTTGTTATTATCTCTCAAAATTTGTTTAGTGCATTTTGCCATCAAAAAGAAAACAAACAATCTCTTTTGCGTTACAGTAGTTAATGGAAATTAGAGCTTTTCATTGTTATTAGCGATTAATGACTTTAAAGAAAAGTTTTGTTTATTGCCATTAGCTGCATTAGAGTCATTGTTGATTGTTTTATGATCATTTTGTTTGATTGAAAGATCTCAACTCTCTCGTAACTAGCGTTCATCGAATGAAATGATATATTTTGGCATATAGCTTGCATTTAGGAAATTGTGAGAGATTACATACGGTAAGACCTGGAAACTGAAACCTAATCAAAGATCAACCGTAAATTGAACTGAATGAATCTAAAAATGCATTGCAACTAAACGCATACATCTAGAGGTCTAGGCTAGAGACGTGTTCTGGCATCGTTAAACCTAGTCACTGTTGTTTCACATTCAGGTTGGGTGATTCCTCCTTTTGTGACTTAATAGTGGTCTAGCACGGATTTGTGCTCCCACGTACCGTCGAGTATATGGGGAGACCCCACTAGGTTATCATTCTTTAGCCATAGGAAGCCATGTCTGCCGCCTTACAAGCTGTAACGCACCGAACACAACATTCGGGAAGATTGACTGCCGTACAGAAAGTCCTTGGTTTTCATATGATTGCCAAGGTGTATATGCAGTTTTACGGATTTGTTTGGTAAACCCTTTGCCTAGTCCTCCAGAGTAGTCACTTTTGATCCTTTTCGGACTCCCTAAAAGAAAAGGCTCACCTGAGCATTTGTCACTTCGGGCTCACTAAACATTCGAAGGCGACTAGAGTCACCTTTTCGTCCTTTTCTCGACTCTTAAAACATGAAAAGGTCAAGTTCGGTTCCTTTGTCTTAAAATTTATTCGGCCATGATTCACATTTACCCGGTTAGATCTTGTTTACGTTAGCTTGAGTAGGCTTCTTTTTCGATGGCAACTTTTCCGGGGTTCACCAACCCAGGGATCCCCTCTGACGGAAACCCTGGTCATTTCGCTCCTTTTGGGAATGTTGGTGCTCCTTACATGGCAACGTTGTCCCTCCCAGGGTTAACTGTTGCGTTTCCTGTTTGGTTGTTCCCAACCTCTTTGGTCCCTGCCGTCTCAACTTCTGGTCAATCAGTCCCTCCACCTGAACAACATCATGTTGATTCTAAGGTGGACCTCTCCCCTTCTTCGCCTGCTTCTACATCCTCATCTTCTACTTCGCCTAGTGAAAGTCTCGATTCGAGTAACCAAGTGGCTAAGAAGAAGAAGAAGAAGACGAAGAAGAAGAAGTCTCATAAGGGAGAGGCTAAAAGTGCAGTTACTCCCTCGAGTACACCTCTCATCGGGCCACCTTCTGCTCCTCTGCGGAAGGTCAAATTTCCTTGTAGATTATGAAAGGAGGACCATCTTCTTCGCGACTGTCCTGACATTCCCAGGGTCTTAGAAGTATGTGTTGTTGGGAAAAGTATCCAATTCGGAATGTCCCTATCCCACTCTAAGAGGTGATAGTGCCTTAGCAACAAACAAGGAAAGCTATCTGAATATTCTTCTTTATGAGATGCAAATAGAGAAAGAAGGATGTAACTAACCGGTGTCTTCCGCTAGTTTGTCGATCCAATCACTCTCTCTTTTGTTCGCTTCCCGCTGCCTGTTCTTTCACTGGTCCAGCTTCACACAGTTCCTGCAAAATCACAAGAGAGGAAAACTACACAAAAGATATAGATTCACATTCATAACTAGTTTAGGATCAGATATAAACTAAATATGCGAATATAACAAAACATCATTGAAATACAAGCATATAGGAGAAACTCAAAGTAGCTTTATTGATATGATAACAAGGTTCAGGAGGAGATACAACCAAGTGAGTCCCGATCCAGCATCTACCTCCCAGCAAAAGAATCCCTTCCTCTCCTCCAACAAAGCATAAATCACCCAATGTACTAATCTCAATCTCAAACCAACAGCAATTCTCTGCAAAGTACAAAATTCCAGCCCCCTGAACCTCTGGGTGAGAGATCCATATATAGATGTGAGCAGAGAGGATGAGTCAGCTCATGTTTTGACTTGTGGCTTCTCTCTGTCAGTTCTTGCTTCCACTTGGAGGTTGTGAACCTCTTACTCATCACTTGGTCGAATTTACTGAGGCAAGTGTCATTGAGGAAGATTCTGGAAGCTTCCAGGGTCTTTACACCTCGTTGAATGAACTTGCCATTTGTCATTTCCCGCTCAGCGCACCCTGGTAGTGCTTCTACCTGCGTTGCAGTGCAACTGGCCAGTGTAACCTCTGCATTTCAACGCAGGCAGCTAGTGGAGCTGTTGAATTGATCCTGATTTGACCATTTCTGAGTGATTTTTGGTGGAGAACTTCTGGGAGAAGCTGTCTTTGGTTGACCTTGTTCCTTTAGGGGTAGGAACAACTCATTTAGGGACTTTGGATCCCTTGGATTATGGACATTTCATGCTCAATGTTGTAAGGCACAAAAATGTCTATAACAGTTGCCCCCTAAAGTATGAGGCCGTTTATCGGGTGAAATGCTTTATTAGGAGGATCTGAAGTTCTTCTAATGCTGGGAGGAGACCTGTAATAAGATACAATACAATACATTATTTTTCATACTGCTTTCATAATCTAGCTGAGGCGGGCATTCCCATGCTCAGCTTTATAAATTCATTTTTCTGTACATAGAACAGACAATCGTCTGATGGTAGACTGATGATTTTGATGAAATCATCATCCTTTTGGTAGGATGATTATCTGTTGTAATGCTGTACATGTCAATGTCTTTATCTTTCCTGAATATATATCGCAGCCCGGATGGATGAAACTAGATCCGGGGTCTTCAATCTCGTTCGATCTTCACTCTAAGTACGAGTCGATCCATGTGAGAAATGTTCTGAAGTCGAACATGGAAAGACATCGCTTGATTACCAGTCAATGATGTAAACTGTTAACAAGCGCGAGAGGAATCACCGATAATGATAATGACCCTCAAGGTACTGCAGTACAATTCACGTGGTGTGAATAAAGGACTTGGCGTCGAACACCACGCAAAATCTTTCGGTCGAAGGTCATTGATGTATACCTGTCGCCGGAAGTGAGAAACTTGCCATTGAGGCATGCAAGCTTCAAAGTATTGAAGGGGGTGTTCCTAGATCAACTTCTTGGATAATGAGCTGATGTCGACAAGAAGCGATCCGTCAAAGGAGGGCCTTGATGTATCCCACATCAGTGACACGGAACGGAGCAAATGATTTTGATGGAGGTGAAAACGATCTGATGATATATGGTTCAGGGTGGCGGTCATGAAAGGATGAAGGACAATGTATGGTAGTGGATGGGACACGGTTGACTTCTCTGGATGACTTCTCTTGAACATATCGGCGACACTTGTGTGATGGATTGGTAGCATTTACCCCAAAGGTGGATGGTATGGCAAGACCATGGCGATGTAACCGGTGAATGAAACAACCCAACCCGACTCAGGCACGGAGTGGAAGTGTCATGTTCAAGAGCGACTTGCTACCAATAAAAGTTCTATGAATTTCTCCCAATTTTTCCCCAGCCATTTCTGACTAGTACCTCTTTATTTTTGTCAAGCTTGAGGAGGATAACATATGCTTGTTCTATAATTTGCCCTTCGGGCAAACCTATCGCTATGTTTTAACGAGCCTAGCGATAGTGAAACTCGTTCTCGTCTAAAGACAAGTTTGTCGCTATTAATGTTTTTTAACGAGTTTAACGACAAAGATAACTCGGTCCCTTTTCATTTTTAGAGAGTCTAAAAAGGTACGTAAAGATAACTCCAAAGTTCCTTTTTCGTCATCTAATCCCTTAAGTCCGAAAAAGTATAAAACAATACAGAAGGGATGGATTTTCGATAGTTTTAACGAGCCGAACAAAGCAAGCGCTCGATCTTTTTGTGCAATAATCCCTCAGGTCCAAAAAGATTAAAATCTAGAGGAGGGATAGCACTTCCGGTCGCTTTAACGAGCTGGAAGGCCAAAACTCGGCAAACTTTTCATATTTTACGAGTCAGATGAAAAGAGCTTAAAGAAGACTCGTCTTTTGAGGAACGAGTGATAAAACGGGTAGCAGTTGATTCCAGGTAACGGTTGGAATTTTCCAATCACGGCAGTGTCACAAGGGTAGCTAAGTGAGATCACTCTTCGCAGCTGTTCCTCAAAATGGGTAAACAATCAAATGGAGGTGAACGATCGGCTAATGGAAAAGTGGAGGTGACTGTGCAAACACGACCAAGGCTTTAACGGCTGATAATTTACATTCGCAGTGGTTATTTACCGGGTAGTTCATTTTTTAACGAGCTTAAACGCAAATTGAAACACTTGCTCGATCTTATGTTTATTTTTTAACGAGCATGAACTATACGCTAAAACTACTCGATTTTATGTTTATTTTTTAACGAGCATGAACTATACGCTAAAACTGCTCAATCTTATGTTTATTTTTTAACGAGCATGAACTATGTGTTAAAACTGCTCGATTCCAGTCATATGATAAGAATGTCTCATTTAAGATTCCATCTTTTATGGAGCCTGCGCCTTATAAAGCTTTGCTCCGGAGTCCTTTCTTTATGCAAGTTAGGAAACGGCTAACCCAAAAAACAGATAAATAACCGCTCTTTGCTTACACTCCAAAAGGTTTGCATGCCCCCAAGTATAAAGTATGATTTCAAGGTTACCCCTCAATTTGCAGATAAAACATTTGTTCTACCAGGAAAGGCCTACCTCTTTCAGGTTACCAAAGATTGTCTCATTCGCGCAGCAAACAAAACATTTCCTCGGCAATGTCCACCGAGATGAACAAAGGTGAGTGACAACGAGCACCAAACACATAACTTTGACAAAAGAATCTTATTCTAGAACAACCCCTCTTCCATGACGGACGGGGTATGAACTAGTCATATTCTCCCGCGGAAACCTACCTTATACCCAAAGTTTTCCTGCCGAAGCAGACCAGGACGCATGCCCCCTGGGTTCCAGTCATATCCTTCCGAATCACTCGCGCTCATCGGGAGGACGGACCGTGGGTTGAGACATTTCTTGCGTGAAGAGACCATCTAGGGATGGTATGTGACTATTTGCGATGCGTGATCCCGGAAATGAAAGCTGGTCCACGAGCTTGACCACTCTTCCTTCGTGCGGAAAACACATTACTCTAAAGAGTGAGGAGACGATGGCTCCCATGCAATATATATAGTCTCGTCCAAGGAGTAGGTTATAATCCAAGGGTCCTTGAACGACCATCACGTTCATTTGAACGGTCTTCCCTTTCAATGTGATAGGCACATTGGGGAGGATCCCTAAAGGTCGACTGGTTCCTTTATCGAAGCCTGTCAGATTTCTCATTTCAGGCAAAAGCGCTGGTGAACCAAGCGCTTTCCAAGCAATAGAGGAAAGGATACTCACAGATGCCCCCTCATCAATGATGGTGCCAGCCATTATCATTCTGTATATTTGAACGATAATTCTGAATGGTATGCTGGCTGGCAAACGGGGTCTGCCTAGTTGGTTCCAGTCGAAGGATACAACCAGGTTGCTTGGTGGTGGGACCGAGTAAACGGCCGGATATCGCTCTGACGAACTTCCTTCCTACGATAAAGGAATGGGTGCATTGCCCCCGTGTTCGTCGGAGTCTGTGTTGATGAAAAGAATCTGGATGGTGTCATCCTTATCCTCCTCAGTGATTGTATCATTTGAAGATAAATCCTCTGAAGGCAAGACCGAGTCAACTGCCGCCTCGACCTTTTGACTTTCGTCTGGTATGGATTCAGTCGGTTTATCCTCAATGATAGACGCTTCAGCTGACCACTTGAGCGGGCCAGCTGGATTCTCAACTAACGAAGGACTTGGCAAGAGTCTTTGATATCCAGGAGGGAGTCGCAACGGTGAAACCGGGCGATCTTCCAAGACTCCTTTGGCCTCGTCTAAGAAGGGACAACGGTGGAGGGCATGGTTGCCTTCGCACAGTCTACAGGGAGGTCTAGCCCTCCCTTTCTATCCTGGAACTTCACTTTCACTAGTTGACGGTGTACTTTCAACATGGCTATCAGAGGTTGACGACACCGGATTGTGCAAACGGGGAGACCAGTCCCTTAGAATCCGAGGGATGCAGGGACAATCTCTGTGAAAGTGGTCTCCCTTGCAGATGACACATGGCAATTTAGGCCTGGTCAGTGCTGTGTGTGGATTTTCATCAGACGACACTTGTTTTCCCTTATTTGCCTTTGGCTCCTTCTTCTTTTTCTCTTTCTTCTTCTTTTCCTTCTTCTCCTTAGGAACTTGGTTTTTAGATTTACCAGTTCCGTCACGCGAAGAGGAAGGAAGAGAGGAAGAATTATAAGAAGTAGAAGGTTGGTGGGAAATTCTGGACTCGTCTAATTGTTGATTCAACTGTTCAGGAGTAGTGGTGATCTAAACGACATTGGTTGAGAAGAGCCAGACCGGCAGGCCAATTGTCAGTCTTGGAAGCGACAATGTGGCCATATGGGGCGCACCAACATCTCCCCAAGAGGAGAAGGGACTAGGATTTCCACCAAGGGGAATTCCTTGGTTGGTGGGCTCCATTTTTCTCAACCTAAAGACCAACGCAGGAAAAAGGGGTGATTGTTCCGTTTAAAATAAATTTTAACGACGCTTTAGACACAACTTGCTTTTTCAATTTTAAAGAGTCGAGAAAAAGCTAAAGATGACTCTAGTCTCCTTCGATGTTTTAACAAGCCCGAAGTGACAAATGCTCGGATGGACTTTTTCCGTTATAGAGTCTGAAAAAGGCCAAAAGGAACTGCTCTGGAGTTCTAGGTAGAGGGTGTGCCAAACTTTTCGCAAAACCGCAGAATACTTTTTAGGGTATGGGCGGTCAATCTTCCTGAATGCTGTGTTCAGTGCATTGCGATCAGTAGGGCGGCCGACACGGCTTCCTATGGATAAAGGGTTATATTCCTATAGGGGTCTCCCAATATATACGTGACGGTACGTGGGAGCACAATCCGTACTGGCACTTGTCGTCTCTCAGGAGGAATCACCCAACCATCAGCGAGGAGACCAGTGACCAGGTTTTACGACGTCGGAGCACGTCTCTATCCTAGACCTCTATGTTGTGCGTTATGTTACAAAGCGTTGTTAAGTTCATTCAATTTATTTTAGGTTGATCTTTTTTAGAAGTTTGCCTTTTTGGATCACCACGAGATGTATGATACAATTCCTAAATGCAGTCTAAAGATGATAAGCAAGCTTTTATATCTTTTCAACAATGAAAATCCTAGCTACAAAGGGAAAAGAAAGACACCATCTTTTCTCAAAGAGCATAGAGCACACAGTAATGCACTTTTCCCTAAATCAACATACAAACTGTCAAAATGCAAATGCACATATGCATGTATTTGTTTTCACTTTCTTAATATTGATGCCTAAAAAGAAAGCTGTTATATAAATTTGAATTTGATTTCAAGTGAAAACACAAACAAGTTCCTTTTTCGAAATCAAAAAGACGATTACGACACTTTATGATTTACTTGTTTCGACACTTGAAATGCATAAATTCAAACCAAAAGACAAAATTAAAAGCTAGATCAACTGTGAACAGCAAACAAACTCACTCCTAAGATCAAAACGACACTTACAACAGGCCTAGATCTAGGGGCGACAGTATGACTAGTTTACTTTTGTAATGGGAAACTGCAAATGATGTAACAAACACATAAAGAACAAATACAGTTTCTTTATACAACCGAGGCGGAATTGAGGCAAAGAAAAGGGGTTTCAGATAGGTACACTGACTGATAATAGGCTGCAAAAAACAGAGATGAAACTGAGCAAAAGGAAGCAAGGAACCACAGCTGCACAAGGCAAAGACTGATCAGCGCACTCCTAACACAGAGGATTTGACATTCAGCGCAGGTAGCCTTCACGGGACCTGCATTGAAATGCAGAACCTCTTCACAGAGTCTGTGCTGAAGCAGAAACGAGAGTTGTTTCTGGGTTCTGGGTTACGGTTTGCAGTTAAATCTACAGTTTTTGGCCGGATAAAAGCTATCAATTAGGTACAATTAGGAGGATGATTTATAGGAGGACTAAGATCTATCACAAAGGGCTGTTAGAGCACTTGTGGATCAGCTCCTTAGATCATAAACAGGCCCAGTGAGAGGGCTAGAGTAGCTGATCTCTACTTTGCATTTGTAAATAGCAAATGCAGTTCAATTCGGCACTCTTGAGTTTATGAAATGAATAGCAATAGAAACACAAATAAACTAACAAGATACTCTCCCCAGCGGAGTCGCCATTTTGTTGTTGGGAAAAGTATCCAATTCGGAATGTCCCTATCCCACTCTAAGAGGTGATAGTGCCTTAGCAACAAACAAGGAAAGCTATCTGAATATTCTTCTTTATGAGATGCAAATAGAGAAAGAAGGATGTAACTAACCGGTGTCTTCCGCTAGTTTGTCGATCCAATCACTCTCTCTTTTGTTCGCTTCCCGCTGCCTGTTCTTTCACTGGTCCAGCTTCACACAGTTCCTGCAAAATCACAAGAGAGGAAAACTACACAAAAGATATAGATTCACATTCATAACTAGTTTAGGATCAGATATAAACTAAATATGCGAATATAACAAAACATCATTGAAATACAAGCATATAGGAGAAACTCAAAGTAGCTTTATTGATATGATAACAAGGTTCAGGAGGAGATACAACCAAGTGAGTCCCGATCCAGCATCTACCTCCCAGCAAAAGAATCCCTTCCTCTCCTCCAACAAAGCATAAATCACCCAATGTACTAATCTCAATCTCAAACCAACAGCAATTCTCTGCAAAGTACAAAATTCCAGCCCCCTGAACCTCTGGGTGAGAGATCCATATATAGATGTGAGTAGAGAGGATGAGTCAGCTCATGTTTTGACTTGTGGCTTCTCTCTGTCAGTTCTTGCTTCCACTTGGAGGTTGTGAACCTCTTACTCATCACTTGGTCGAATTTACTGAGGCAAGTATCATTGAGGAAGATTCTGGAAGCTTCCAGGGTCTTTACACCTCGTTGAATGAACTTGCCATTTGTCATTTCCCACTCAGCGCACCCTGGTAGTGCTTCTACCTGCGTTGCAGTGCAACTGGCCAGTGTAACCTCTGCATTTCAACGCAGGCAGCTAGTGGAGCTGTTGAATTGATCCTAATTTGACCATTTCTGAGTGATTTTTGGTGGAGAACTTCTGGGAGAAGCTGTCTTTGGTTGACCTTGTTCCTTTAGGGGTAGGAACAACTCATTTAGGGACTTTGGATCCCTTGGATTATGGACATTTCATGCTCAATGTTGTAAGGCACAAAAATGTCTATAACAGTATGGTCTCGCGATCCAGCCTACCCCTCATCATCCTCTGAAGCTCACGACGATGCTACCCTATTAGCTGGAAATGGTAAGGGAAAAGGGAATATTCGAATCCCTTGTAAACTTTGTGAAGGCAATCATCCCATTCACCTTTGTCCGCTCATGGATAAAGCCTCCGTTGTCTTGGAAAGTCTTACAGCTCCCTCACCCCAACTACCTATTGGCTATCAACGTCTCTCTGCAGCCGCAGATCGCCCCCTTGTTGACAAAGAGATTGATTCAAATTCTTCTCTTGTCCAGGCCCCTCTTCCCGAACCTGGGTGTGCCAAGCCTGTTCCAGACCATCCATTGGTCAGAAAGAGTGTCGACTCGGGTTTCCCTCCTGTCAATCACTCTGTGTCGGAAGAGCATAATTCCCATGTTCTTCTCGTCTCCTCAGATTCTCCTGAGTCCGGAAATGACTCTCCTATCCCAGCTGCTCCCAAGAGTCCTGCTTCGGTCCCTTTAGAGCAGGGGGGCAATCATACGATTCCCCCACCAAGTAGTTCAGTCGTTTCCTTCGACTGGAGTCGTTTGACCACCTCCCACCTTCCATCCCATGTGCCTTTTTGGGTCACGGTACATGCCTATAATAGGGCAATACCTGGCACTATTTTGGATGAGGGTGCATCTGTCAGTCATATGCCTGCCACTACTTGACAAGCTTTAGGTTCCACACAGCTTGTGCCAGTCGCACCGAATCTGACGGCTTTTGACGGAGGAACTAGTCAACCATTAGGGATCCTTCCACAGTTCCCTATTACTTTGGGAGGAAAAACCGTCTATATAGACGTATCGGTTACCCAAGGTGCTTTAGATTTCAGTCTTCTCCTTGGCCGTGACTATGTATATGCCATGGGGGCCCTGGTCTCTTCACTTTTCCGTGTGGTTTGCTTTCCACACGATGGAAGAATCATGACTATAGATCAATTATCGTTCGTTCGTCCCCGAGTGCCTCCTGCGCAGTCGTCATCCCCTCCTAGTTTTCATCCACCAGTTGCATCTGCCCCACCATAGATCAACTACGTGGCCACTTATCCCATGCCTATATCCAGTGATGCTGCTGTCGTGCATAGTGTCCTGGGGGCATTGGGTCCTGACTTTCGAGATGTTACCGTTCCACCCGGAGTGGCACTCTTGGAAGCCCCGACTTCCTGTTCATTCTAATGAAGTTCGGGCGGAGCATAGTTCATTTTCTTATGTCAAGGTCCTTAAAAAATGAAACTAGGTCTGGCCGAGCATAGTTCCTGATCTTGTGTCAAGCTCATTAAAAAATGAAATAAGGGTTATGAGGATAGTTCTTTTCCTAGGTCAACCTCATTAAAAAATGAAACATCTCCTCCTTTCCAAATCGAGTCTTTGATTAAGATCTCGTAAAATACAAGTCGAGTCTTTCATAGATCTCGAGAGTGAACCTTCATTCCATCCACTTTGTTGAATGCAATGAAGCTTGGGGGGCATGTACCTCATTTTGCGTTATTATGCTAGGGGCATGCGAACTTATAACAAGCATAGTTTTTCATTTCAAGCTTGTGTAAACATGAAACCGAATCCAAGCAGAGTTCTCCATGGTTCAAGCTTGTGTAAAAATGAACCCATACCCATTTTACATCTCGTGATTGCCGTTATTTCGCTAAATTCTGTTAGATGAGCCTTGGTTGTTTCATTCCATTGCTACCATCTATTTGGTTGATCATATGCTTTCACTTGGTTGTTTATCCTTTCCTGAGGAACCGCAGCGATGAGTGGTTTTATTAGCCAGCCTTTTGACCATTATATGTTTTGAGCAATTCCACCATTTCCGGAACTAGTTGCTACCCTTTATACCACTCGTTCCTCTAGGATGAGTCTCCTTTTAAGCTCTTTTCTGACTCGTAAAAAATGAAAAGATTGCCGAGTATTTTTTCCTTTTTGACTCGTTAAAGAGAATAAAAATGGAGGTCTGCTTTCAGCTCTTTTCCGACCGTTTAAAGACGAAAAGATTGCCCAGTTATTCCTCTTGACTCGCTAAACGTAAATAAGGGGCGGTCGTCTTTAAACTCTTTTCCGACTGTGTAAAAATGAAAAGATCGTCGAACCCTTGTCGTTTCAGGTTCGTTAATGGTTATGAAACGACGTGATTTCGGTCGCTTTTCTACTTTTTCAGGTCGAAGTCACTAAACATGAAAAGTACTCATCGATCGTAATGGTCGGGCGGTTCTTTCGAGCATTGTTTTATACTTTTTCGGGCTCGAGAGACACAACTTTACGAAAAAGGACACCCTTGGAGTTTTCTTTTCTGTTGTCTTTTCAAACTCTCTAAACATGAAAAGACGTCGAGTTCTTCCTCTATCAGACTCATTCAAACCTGATGACATTGGATTCTGTCGAAATGACGCCTCACAAGCATATGCTATCCCCGTCAAGCTTGTTAATAAAAATAACTGGGGTACTCGCCAGAAATGGTGGGGGAAAATGGAACCATAATTATTGTCATATCGGCAGTATGTCTCTCTTGAACATGGCACTTTATTTGCATTCGTGTCTGGGTGGGGACATCTCATCTCGTTTTTCACTTGCCTCCGTGGGTTTGGGTGATCCTGTTTGACCTCTCATCTGCTCATTTCCTCGTCACCATGACCTTTGATCCATTGCTGTCAAATACTGCCAAGTCCACTGTCGTGCCACCAATATGTTCAAGAGAATTTGACCTCTGCAGAATAACAACCTCCCTCTGATAGCTCACATAATTCTAATTCACCACAACATTCTTCCTATGTCTCGTGTCGATGATGTGGGAAACACTATGGCCCACCTTCGATCAAGGTCACTTCCTGTCGACTTCAGCTCATTAACCAGGAAGCTGATCTAGAGACTCCCTTCCGGTGCCTTGGAGCCTGCATGCCTCAATGGCAGGTTCTTCGTATTCGACGTGAGGTTTTCATCATTGGCCTCCGATCGAATGATTCTACGGGTGTTCGACGCCAGCTCACTGATTCACACGCCGTAGATTGTACCTATAGTACCTTGAGGGCCATTGTCATTATTGGTGGTACCTCTCGCGTCTGTTAACAGTTTTCATTATTGACTGGTAATCAGACGATGTTCATGCATGTTCGACTTCAACTCATGTATTCGCATGCTTGAACTTGTACTTTTGTTCGGGTCGAGATGGAGCGCAAGACCCTGGATTTTGTCTGTTGGAATCCAGGCTGTGATTTTGTGGATTATTGTGATTATTACATGACTCATTCACTGGATGGCTGCGACCATGCCTGAGTCTATTCATCGATCCTCACCGGATGGCTGCACCCATACCTTGGATCTAGATTATTATGTACTCTGTTATGGATGGTTGCGCCCATACCACATATATCATGTACTTGAGATATCAGTTGTACCTCTCTATGCAAATTCTCCGGTGGCGGCATTTTCAGTTGCATGTGTTCTTGTAAAGCATTTCACCCCTCTCTCTCTCGGGCCTCATGCTTTAGGGGGCATCCGTTACACAGTAATTTTTCACCATTTGTCACCGTCTCTGTTACCCCTCTCCCGCACTTTGGAGGACTCATTCCAGGACCTGTGAGAAGTGACATAACTTGAAAACACTTGCATTACGTTCCCCTAAGTATGGACTTCATATGCCCTGAAGACATCTCCTGCAGAATATCCTTAAAAAGTTCCCTTTTTCCATTAGCACAGATCCAAAGTGTATTACCCGCGCCAATGGGGGAAATCCTCCAAAGAGGGCGTGCCAATTGGCGCTCTGTCTCAAAACTCTACCCATGCCACCCGAGTTTGGAAAAGCTTTTTAACAAACGCACGCGTGAAGGTTTTTTCCTTTCGACTCATGAAGCTTTTTAAGGATAATGCCAATCCCATGGATGTCCTGATTCATCATATCTCCCTTTCCTCTATCCACAATAGCTTTTTAAGGATAAACTCAATCCCATAGATGGTGTGATTGGTCTTATCTCCGCCTCCTCCATCTATAAAAGCTTGTTCTGTTGCATTTGACAAGCTAGTTCGAGCATAGGGAGAATTATACTTTCAGAAGTCTAAGAGATTGTTGTAAGAGTCTTCTTTGCATTCATAATCAAAGAGAGAGAGGCTTGTCCCAATCCCAACAAGCTTTGCAAGACATATGTAGCTGATCACCCAGCTAAAGGAGGATTTGACATCAGAACTATGGTTGTATTCTTCTTTGTTGATTATCAATAATAGATGACTATCATTATGGTTCCACTCTTGTTGTTCATTGTAATGATGTTTGAGTTATATCTTTTCTGACCGATATATAATTGCATCTATTGGATTTTATGCTTGTATTTGTGTCGTTCTTTGCATGTGCAGGTGTCCATTCACAGAGATCGTGAGGATCGTGACCGGCCGGAGCAAAGAAACGGGAGTGTCGACTCTTCTACAACACTAACGTTGGAATCCAGTAGGCTCTCATCATTTACCTTTAATTTGTAATTAGGAACCTGCGTGGTAGCATTGTTTGATTGTTCTAGATCCATTCTGGGTTAGTGGGGATCGCCTCTGTCCACAGAGGGGATTTATCTCTCCAACACTAACCTCTGCTTGTTTCTCTTGTGCCTGTATGATATGGTCATTATCTGCCTTAAAAATCCTTATCTCTTCCTTTAAGCTCCTCAGTGTGACTGCCAAATCGGAAGGATTTCCAACACCATACTGCTCTTCAAATTCATAGGGTGGGTCCTTGTAGTCAACCATATTTCTAGTCGTTGATATTTCTTCCTGCAATGCATAAGATGTCAGATAAACCAAATCACAATAAATCAATGTACCTTAGTATAGCTCGAGGAGGATACCTTGTCTAAAATATCACCAAATTAGTGTGATACATGTATAACATAATCATAACATCATATTGACATACGCAATTAAATGTATCAACACATAAAAATCACTCTAGCTAGGGTCCATTCATCAATGCAAGGCCATATCAACAATGCATGCTATGACCTCATGCATGACAACAACCATTACTCCATTATACACATTGCCACATGAAACCAACAACATGCATAAGCAGTGCCTAATCAACTAAACATACGCATAAACGCATGTAGTCGAACATAAGCAATCGATTCTTGTAATCAACCTACAAGACTGATACATGTAATCAAAACATACAAGAATGTAACCCAACCTACAAGGATGTAAGTAGGCAGTATAAAATCAACATGTAAACATCATATAACCCATATGCAACCAATTACATACTCATGACAAATGCATTCTGAAAGACCAATATCAAATTCTCCATATCAACCATACTACAACCATGATCAATCATCAAGTCAGTGCAACAAGCATATGAAATGCAAGTGTAAGAGACACACATGCAACTAACATGCATGCATGACCAACACACAGCACCCATCCAGTCACAGAGTTGAACCATGCTCTGATACCACTGTGTAACACCCTCCTCCCACATCCACCCAAGTAATCATGCCAGTCAGCGTAAACATGAGACAACGGGCTACTATGATCATATTCAACCTCTTATGTGACCTTAAGGAAGTGGAATCGATGGAACATCCCACACAGTCATCCAACATCATCAAAAGAAGCCTCAGGAGACAAGTCAGCCACCCATACAGCCTGTCCCTGGGTCCCACTATTGTTTTATATCTCTTTTTCCATAGTCTCTCTCATGCTATGGGCAAGGGAGTGACTAGAGATTTAAGCCACTTTTTTAGGCCCAAAGCCCATGCCACTACCCAGAATGGAGTGATAGATTAGAATCTGTAAAAATACAGGGAAGTAATGATGCAAAAGTAATAAACTAAACAAGACCATAACCAGACCCCTACTAGCCATGGTAGGCATTTCGTCAAACACATCATCAACATGTAACCTATAGGTGTAAATAATAGAATTAAGTGTAGGGATCTCATACTTATCTAAGAATCGCTATGAACCATTTTCCCTCATGTCAATTGTTGAATTATCCTCTATTAGGTCATATACACATTATCCATTCATATACAAGTAAAAAAATTCTGAGAGCCATACATAGTTGTTGTCATAAAATGTACATATAACCAACATAATCAAAACAGAAATACCATAAACATATCAGCGATCAAAATCCACATATACATCAATACATTTACACATGAAAATCAAGGGAATGAATTTCTCATTAATGAATGCAATGAACCAACCGGAGATGGGACTACCATGTTCCACCCGACCATAGATTGGCTGAGCCAAGTTTCTCTTCAGTCAATCACCCCCATGCCATATTCCAAGCATGAACGTGGGACTCATAGAACACACCAAAAAACAACAATCAAGATGGATTCCACCGGAGTTCTCTGCCTACACCATGAGGAATTTGAGTGACTTCTAGTCTCTCAAGCTTTACCATGCATCCATAGTCTGATCCAGGGATCACTAGGCCCTACACCGAGACATACTCTCCAGATTTTACCGTGCATCCCATCTCAGGACCACTAAGCCAAACAGAGAGAAAATCCACCTCTTAGCTTTACCATATATCCCGTCATTCACCAGCAAGGATTCCTAGGCCCACCGAGGCACACAATCTGGATTTACCGCAACCCATAGTTCAGTTTAGTGGTTACTAGGCTAGTGGCTTCATGATCCTCAGTCCAGTCTAGGGACCACTCAAACTGTGTGTTTGTCAATTCAGAGATCCACCCCACTCAGCTTCGAATCCAATCTATCCATCCCACGTAAACCGAATGAGAGAACCCATCTCATCAAATCTATCAGGAAGTGGCAAGGCTAAGCTGAAAATATTGTCACACCTGGCAAAGCCCATGCCATGGTAGAAAAAAAACACATGCAATCCCATGCATACCAAATATAGCAAGGAAAATACACATGCAATTTGATACCTGCAATGAAGCCTGTTGTAGCTGCTTGATCCTGCCTTTCCCTACTTGATCTTTGCTTCCTCTTGCCTTCTTTGCCTTTCTTGCTCCAATGCCAAAGTGCTCCAAGAAACTCTAACTATCCAAGAGTATGAGAGAGAGAGAGAAAATAATGAGAGAGCTCCAAAACTCAACTAACAAAATATTACCAACTGGTCCTCAAAATCCTTTTTATGAATGAGGCCTCTATTTTCTTCATTTTCCATTATTTTCCTTCATTTTCCTCCTCACATGCAACCTGTGACTTTTCACCTCCCTTTTCTCCTAATTTCCATTATTTTCATAAATAATTGTGCCAAAAGTGTCAATTTTCCTTTCCATATCCTTATCCATTGCCTTTTCCAATTTCCTTAGCCCCCCTAGGATGCCTTGCCCAACATTAAGCTTGGAATAAGTGTCCCATCAACCATGGTTATTGTTTTTAACTTTTATTACATGGAATTTTCACCAAGGTTGTTACACCAAATGACTAGAAGAGCTCCTAGTTTAGAGGGAGTAGGAAAGCCAACAAGTTTTAAGGATACTATAATGGAGGAAATTGTTTGAGACCTAAAGGAAAGTCAGTGGTGACTTTCAAGTGGATCTACAATATCAAGCATATAGTAGCAGCATACATTAGCTTATCTCTAAGAAGAGATGTGGTTGCTACATGCCTCTGAACTATGTTACAATGAGGCTAAAGGACCTATTTATTATTGAACAACATGGTAAAACCCTAAACAATCAAAACCCTAACCCTAGGAGATGGAACACCAAGAGTTTGTAAGCCCCATTGGGGTTATTTGGGCAGCCAACTTCCCGGGGTCATAACTTGGTCATATTATTTATGTTTGGTGCATATAATAGCTTGTTGGAAATATCTCTCTGAGGACTACAATATATAGGCCAGAAACCTACTGGGGACCTAAAAAAACATTGTTTAGGGGGTCAAAACTGCTCTAGAAGTTCAAGACCCAAAAAACTGCTAAAAATAGTAAATGCTACAATAAACAAGGAAACACATGAAACTAACTGGAGGTCTATGTTGAATAGGCGAGTGGCCACAAATATCCACCTAGATCAGTGAGTTCTAGGTGTAATAGGTCAGTGGCTACCAATATCCACCGAGATCAGTCCCCCCTCCTTAGGAAGCAATTGTCCCCATTCCATGCAAAACCTCCATGAGGTGAGGAAATTTATGTTGAACCTGGTCCCTGGTGAACCACTTGCCCTCATGAAGTAGTTGGCCTACATTAACAACTCGATATAGTTGGATCCTCTATTGGCGAGTGTTCTTAATCTGTGTGTCCATGATCTGATCAGTTGTGGCATGTTCCATGCAGACTGGGTTTAGCTCTGTTGGTGTGAGTTGTTCTGCAATGTCGGATGTGTCGAGCAATGGTGGAAAGTATGGTTGAAGACGGTCTACATTGAACACTGCGTGCATATCAAGGAACGAACAATGTAAACTTTGAAACGGGAACTATAAACTCAAAACGGGAACTCTAGCCAAAAAACCCCAAAAAAACATCAAAAACAATGCTAAAAACGAAAAGTGTGTATACTAGAACGATGTTTTTATTTTTTAGGCGTCAATTTTGAACATGTTTTAAAAAAGGCAGTGAATACAAAATTTACTATGAAATTTTCATACAAAATATAGCTTCAAAATGAAAATAATGATACTAGAACAATGAATTTTTTTTTAGGGTCAATTTTCAAAAATTTTAAAAAGTGCTAATAAAACCAAATTTTTATGTCTCAAACAAAGTTGTTTATGAGGAAAAAACACATTATTGTTTTTGGTAGAATATTATTTTTCTTTCCTACGTATAAATTTAACATGTTTTCAACCATAACATGCTAGATATAAAAGAAATTGAAATTTTTTCAACTATAAAATTAAAAAACCATGACATTATGAACAAATTACATCACTAAATGAATTCAAAAGTCATTATTTGTATACTGAATAAAACATACATTATATCTCTAATTTAATATTGCATTGTAGATATTTAAATAATAAAATTTATCATAATTAAGACATATAATCCAACAACATAAAAATGCTTCATAACTTCTCATTTAACACCATATGGAAAACATTAATTTTATTTGAAGATACGATGCATACATCAGTTATATAAACTGTCTTAAACAATTATTCAAAATCACTCATATTTTCTTGCACACCATCAGAATTCACATCTTCAGATGAGTGACTGGATGCTGACGAAGATGTTCCATATTCTTCTCTTTCATCAACTAGTGCCCCATATGAGTCCACATGCATGCCCAACATTCCAGGTTTCAAAATTCTTCTAGATCTACGACTGGTTTCAGCAGACTCCGATGTCAACATAGTTCCTTCTGGTAACAACCTTTTCAGAATCTCTATCGTCTTGAAGCGAAGAGTTCCTCTCTTTGTTAAATTGAAGTCATAAACAAGTATGTCAACATCCTCCAATTGCAATATGTCTGTGCGGCGGCGATTTATATTTGTACCCTTTCTTTTTCTTTTTTCGCCATTTTTTTGTCAACTACCATCTCTAGCTTATACACACCATTGAATGGGTGTGTATTTGTGGCATACCAATGTACTTCAACACCTGTAACATCCTCATGTTCTGTAAAGACCTTTATAACTTTAGCAACCCAAAATGGATAGCCATTGGGATCTCCATCTGCTAGCACTGCAATCATGCAACCCTCCTTAATATCCTGTACTAAACCCCTATAAAGGTCTTCCATGGCTTCACGTTGTGCACGAGATCTTCTGGAACCAATATACATCTCTCTTTTCGTTTCCTATGAAGAATTAATAATACCTTGACTTTGTTACTGTTCAACAATGTTTACTTCCTCATGTTCATTCGACACATTTTGTGGCCAAATAAATGGATTTTTCAAAGGTATATCTTCATTTGTTGTTGTTAAAATGATATCACTTTTATTATTGAAAAATGACTCCCACCAAACTGAATCAGCAATGTCAAAGTACTCATATGTATATCTAATACATTTTTTAATTTCTTCCAAGCAATCAGAATAATTTATATCTCTATTCTGTTTGCGTGCATTCTGAACTTCACCAACTGATTGTAATAACAATATTTTTGATGCAAATATTGGACGATCTCGAATGAACTTCAAAAATTGCAAACCTGATGACGGTGCCCATTCTATAGTAGTTGAAAACTTCGTGCCCCATATTAGTGTTTTCCCATCAATTTTTTGATACGAAATTGATGTTGGAAGCTAATGTCATTAAGTTGTTCAATGCATTTCCCCTCACCATATGATCCCAGAATAAACCTTCGCATGTCAACAGTTTCTTCCAACACATCAAAAGTAGGCTCTGGCATGTATGATTTCTTAATACATTCAATTAGTGATGCAAAGCTCCCAACTTCCTTCCTCCTCAATGTGACTGAAAAACAACTGAACATCTGATCAATATGGTCATGAGTGTGCCCAACAAGAAGGAAACCAACCTTTACATTTTGAAAAATTCTCAATTCAACAAGCATGTTCAGATATCCAAAAACAACCTGATTTTTGTTTTCACGGCAAGTGTTGTCCAATTGTAGATACAAAACTTCAGGAAGATTACCAGACCAATGAGAAATCACATCATGAATTATGGTTATGGTCAGATTTGCGTCATTATGAATATTTGGAGCTGTGAGGTACACCCTTGGCAATGTTTTCCCATTGAAGACCATACAACCGACCAAGTGAAACTGAATAAAATTTTCCTCTTGTAAATTTTTGGGTGTGCGAACAAAATGTGGTAAAAGTTTTTTCTTCTGGTCCATACCATCAATTATCAAACCCAAATATTTATTCGGATTATCATAACACTTCTTTCGATGCTTGTACAACTTCTTCCTTTCATTTGTTTGTTGTTCGCGATGCTCCTGAAGTTCTTTGACAATTAAATCTACACAACATAAAAGAAATTCATTAAGAAATATGTTTTCATAGTTGATGACCATACAATTTTAAAAGTTAAAGTTATGAACGCTTACCTCTTTCTGAGCCTTCACATTTATCCCTTTTTGATTTAAGAGAAGCACTTGTACTGCAAATCCCCATCCTTGTCTTCTTAGGAATACGGACATTATTGAATTATTTCTTCCATATCTTCACAAAATATTGATATGTAATAAATTGGCCATGTCCCTCAGAACCTTCTGCATATTCTTTGTATAAGTTGTAGATTTCTCGTCTTGAAAAATTATCTGGAATATGTATTGTCTCTCTATTTGGCATACATTCTCCATGCTTTGAAAAGAAATCTTTCATCCATGACATTGCAGTATTTGATAATGGCCCAAACTGTGTTTTATGACGTACTTCTGATAAAATGTGGGATCCTTTTCCAAATTTTCTTGAATTCTTGAGAGACGAAAATTCCCAATCGAATGAAACATTTTGAAATCTTTTCTACACAATAATAAATTCCTAATATGATAATCATAACCTGACAATGTAGATTGCATGCAGCCAACTAAATATGAATTTTGCATGCTTTTATTCATTGACAAATATCTCTTCCTGCTTTCTAATGCAAATGTGAAATCCATATGTTTCAAGCAATTTTTTTGGCAACATTCACTTGAAATGAGAGCACTGATAGAACTTCTTCTCGTCAGA
Source organism: Pinus tabuliformis (assembly GCA_031772625.1). Classification (NCBI taxonomy): domain Eukaryota; kingdom Viridiplantae; phylum Streptophyta; class Pinopsida; order Pinales; family Pinaceae; genus Pinus; species Pinus tabuliformis. The sequence goes on along the minus strand of CM062807.1, from coordinate 765,497,040 downwards.
TATTCTGCTCTACCCCTTGTATAACTAGAACAGCTTGCATTGATATGAAAAGGTCTGCTCCTACTCTTCGATACAATATTTCTTGGCAACATCTCCATCATTGGATCATCATTTTTATAAGGATTTTCATCATCATTAAGAGGAATGTTATCCACACTATGATCAGCTCTGCTTTTCAAATATTGACTTAGAGGATACTCTTCATCTTCCCCTTCTTCAGTGCTACTGTCATAGTCCTTAGAATTCAGACTGAATGGAAAATTTGACTCGATGTTTAATGGATATTCTTCCTCATGTGCATTGTCAGTGCTACTCTCATAGTCCATAGAATTAGGACTACGTTGAAAATGTGACTGTTTACTTATTGAAGATGCTACATCCTGTCCTTTGTCACTGCTACCTTTATACTCATTAGAATTAGGACTAACTGCATCATCCTGTCCTTCATCACTGCTGCTCTCATAGTCCTTAGAATTAGGACTAAGAGGACACTGTGACACTCCATTCTTTTGAAATTCATCATCACGCTCTTCATAACTGTTGCTCTCATAGTCCTTAGAATTAGGACTAAGTGGACACCGTGACACTCCAATCTTTTGAAATTCATCATCCCGCGCTTCATCACTGCTGCTCTCATAGTCCTTAAAATTAGGACTAACTGGACACCGTGACACTCCATGCTTTTGAAATTCATCATCATGCTCTTCATCACTGCTACTCTCATGGTCCTTAGAATTAGGACTAAGTGGACACTTTGACACTCCATTCTTTTGAAATTCATTATCACACTCTTCATCACTGTTGCTCTCATAGTCCTTAGAATTAGGACTAAGTGGACACTTTGACACTCCTTTCTTTTCAAATTCATTATCACACTCTTCATCACTGCTGCTCTCATAGTCCTTAGAATTAGGACTAAGTGGACACCGTGACACTCCATTCTTTTGAAATTCACCATCATGCACTTCAAAACTGCTGCTCTCATAGTCCTCAGAATTAGGACTAAGTGGACAACGTGACACTCCATTCTTTTGAACTTCACCATCATGCTCTTCAAAACTGCTACTCTCATAGTCCTCAGAATTAGGACTAAGTGGACATCATGACGCTCCATTCTTTTGAACTTCACCATCATGCTCTTCATCACCGCTGCTTTCATAGTCCTTAGAATTAGGACTAAGTGGAATCTGTGACTCTTTATTAATTTGAAATTCTCCATCCCCTCTTTCATTCTTTAGAATGGGGACTAAGTGGAAGAATTGACTTTCTATTCATAGTGGAAGAATTCCCGTTATATTCATCAATATGAATAGAGTTGTTACGCAATGAAGATGTTGAAGGTGTATAAATCGAAACTTCACTATCAGAACAATCCATCCCTTTCAAATAGAAGATGTTGAATGATACAAATGGAGTCTCCTAAGGATATTATATAGCTTAAAGAATGAAATATTCCCTCCAAAAAGTTTCGCGAAAATATTACCCTCCAAAAATTTTCGCAAAAATATTTCCCTCCAAAAGTTTGTTAGATTTATTTACCTTCATTATTTTATTCTACAATTTATTGAAAAACGTAAACTAAATTTTTTTATGAAATAAATCACTAAAATTAAAATTGTAAACTACAACTTGTACATTAATTATTCTAATAGTTAAAGTATATAATATTTACTAAACAGCTGAATTTTTTTTTTTTTTTTTATAATATATTCTAAAACAAATTAATCCCACATTCAATCCGTTGTAAAACAATTTTACAATATTCACTCTATAATATTTTAAAACAAATTATCCCACATTAATCGTACGGAAAAACATCTCCGTAATTTCACTTATATATTAAATTTCATTATCACTATTACTCACGTCACATCCAGGTTTTCTGAAGTTCGTTGAAAGACTCGTGAATTTGTGGAGCAGCTATATTGCTATCAACAACATATTCAACGAAGAATTCTCGCAATTGAAAGGTAAGTTCAATTTTTTTCCTTCAAAATTTTCATATTAAATTAATTTAATGAAGAATATTTTTTTTTAAATTAATAATTTTTCTAAGCCAAAATAACAATTACGTCAATCGTGAGCATGGTGGGCCCGATCAAACTCAATCGCCCAATAGTCATGGGTGGGTCGTCGTCATGCCCCCCATGTCCCTTCCCACCCCCAATGCTCCAACCCTCCCCCAACCCATGTGCCCCCCTCCCCCCACCTCTCAGCCTCCCCCCAACCCATAACCAACCTCTCCCCCTCACCCATGCCCCCTCCCCCCTCCTACCCAACCCATGCGCCCCCTCACCCTCTAACCCGCCCCTCCACTACACCCCACACCCATGCGGTCCCGCCTACCCACGCCCCTACCCATGCGCCTAATCCCCTCTATCCCCCCCTCCCCCCAACTCCCATACGCCACCCCACCCGCTCCCCCAACTCCCCTACCCATGCGCCCCACCCCCTAACTCCCATACCCCCAAGCCCCCCACTCACGCCCCCCGCCCAAGCCCCCCACTCACACCCCCCGCCCAACCCCCGTACCCCACCCCTCTACACCCCCCACTACCCCACCTACACCCACACCGCGCCCCCCCTAACACCCCTACCCCTCCCCCACCAACGCGCACCCCCTGCCGCTCCCCTCACCCCCACCCTCTCCCCCACTCCCCTCCCCCTCTCCCCTCCCCCTTTCCCCCAACCTCCTCCGCCCGCCCGGCTGACGGCCTCCTCTGCCCACCCTCGGCCGTGCCACCCCCGCGACCCTCCGCCCTGCCCGACCGGTGGGCGGTCGATTCCGGGAATCGACGGCCCGCCGGTCGGACAGGGCGGAGGGCCGCAGGGGTGGCGCGGGCCTCGGTCGGGCAGGGCAGAGGGCCACGGGGGTGGCGCAGCCCTGGTCGGGCGGGGCAGAGGGCCACGTGGGTGGCCAAGCGCGGGCAGAGGAGGCTGGGCGAGAGGGGGAGGGGAGGGGAGGGGAGCAGCGGGGTAGTGGTGGGAGAGGGGGCTGAGAGGTGAGGGGGCGGGTTGGAGTGGAGGGCCGAGAGGTGAGGGGGTTGGGGGGGCGCATGGGTGGGGGTTGGGGCAGGTGGGGTAGTGGGGGGGTTGTGGGGTTGGGGGTGAGGGTAGGGGTGTGGGCGTGGGTAGGGGGTTTTGGGGAGCGGGAGATGGGGGTGGAGAGTTGGGAGGGATGTAGAGGGGGGGCGCATGGGTAGGGTGGTGGGTTGGGTAGGGGAACGCATGCGTGGGGCATGGGTAAGGGATGTTAGAGTGGTGGGTCATGGGTAGCGGGGGTAGGGGGTTGCGGGGGTAGGTGGGGGGGCATGGGTAAGGGGGTTGGAGGGGTGGCATGGGTAAGGGGGTTGGAGGGGTGGCATGGGTAAGGGGGTTAAGGGGAGGGGGCTTGGGGGGTCGGTTGGGTAATGGGGGGGCATGGGTATGGGGGTTATGGGGGGTAGAGGGGGGGGCATGGGTAGGGGGATGAGTCGGTTGGGTAGGGGGTTGTGGGGGGTGCGTGAGTAGGGGGGGTAGGGGGCTCACCCTCATTTGCCCAGCTGTCCACTTAGCCCCATCGTCCCTCACCCGACCTCCCGCCCGCCCATCGACCCGCCCGCCCGTTAGAGGTGGCTGGGCAATTCTGATTATACAAATAAAAAATTTATGGTATATTTTTGTTGTTAATTTAAGTTAATATGTTTTTTTTATTTACTAATTTATGTGTTTTTATTTTTTAGGAAAATGGCATCAAAGAAAATTTTTGTGAATCTTTCTGGACCAAAGACTCTTAAAGGTGCATCTTCAAAAAACATTGGTGAATGAACTCCACCTGAGCTCATGGCTACAAATATTTCAAGTGCCTTAAGTGATAAGAAGATAATTTCAAACTGGAAAAATTCAAAAGAGGTGAAATTTCCATCAAGAGTCTGGTATGTGAAAGAAAGAGAAAGCACAAATGTGAATATATATCTATATATTGATATACCCCATAATAATGAAAATTTGGAGGTGATGGGAAGAGTCATAGATATGTGTTCGGTACCGAACACTGAAGTTGTTTGCGTACTTACAAAAGCTCCCAAGTCACATGAAAGGATTAAATACCGACTATCATATTCATTATATGACACGAGAGAGGTATCTACAAAGTTGTGTAAACAAATCGTAAATGAAATGACACAAAACATCGTAAGTATTGTTATTTGTATTTGTATTTTGTGTTCTTGAAAGTGCCTCGCTATATTTTTTTAACTTTGTTTTTATTGACATATGATATTTTGTTTGGCAGAATTTTGTTGAAAGTTGTTCAATTAGGTTGGGAGGCATTCATTTCATAGAGCATGATATCATGAAAGTTGTCAGCAATTTTTACTCAGTGTCAGAAGAAGATGTGGAAAACATGAAAAATGTAGTAATTGATGATGCTACAAAACTACATCCAAAGAATCAGAAAAAAAGGCCTCTGGTGGATAAATCTAGCAAGGGTAAATAAGTTACTTTTGAGGACGATGAAGTTGAAATTGACAGTGAAGCATATGTTGCCATTACTGAAGGTGACATTGGAACTGAGAAAAGTCGTAAAAGACCAAAAGTAACAATGCCCAAGAATAAATCTATTGAGAATGTTATGACGAAGAAAAGTAGAGTTGAAGATCTTGAAGTAGTCATTACCAGCAGTCAAGAACCTAGTGAAACTTCAAAATAAAGCAGAAAAATCATTACACCAAGAGCTGATTTAGATGATGGCATTATCAAAACAAAACAAAATGCCATTTGACAGAATTTGACAAAGAGAAACTTAATTGATGGTGGTCGTACATTTTAGCTAAATGTCAGACAAACCTATAAGGCAAGTGAAGGAAAATGCCAATATCAAGTCAGAAAGCCACATCATCTGCATGTTCACAACTTGAAGACATTGATGAGGTACAATCCATATGCTCATGTAGTTAGTTATGTGCTTCTTGTTGATCCACATCAAGTTCCCAACAAAGAAGCATTTGATAAGTCAAAATGTTTTGAATACAATTATTATGTGCTTGGGGGGAACCATTCTGTAGAAGCTCAAAGCCAATTGATGGAGGATTGTCTTAATAACCCACGTTTTGAAACAATGAAATGTATCATTTATGTTGGTTTAAATGAAACAGAAGCAAAGTTAGTGGCATGGTATCATAATTCAGATAATGAATATAGGATGTCTATGACTTTCATCCAAAGGGTTAGATTTATTCATAGTGAATTTCAAGAAAAATGTGGTGGGGATAGGATAAACGTTACTGCAGATTTCCGAAAGGAATGTTGCATGGAAATAGGCTATCAAATTGAAGAGAAAACCAATTCAAAAGGTGGAAAAGACAACAGAAATAGTGATTTATTCAGAGGTGTTGATAAAATTTTCCAATTAGCATTTAGAACTGGATATGTTTGGAAGTTGATTGATGAGATTTTTAGCATGTGGGAAGACATTGGCATTAAAAACCAGAGGGTCAAAAAGTCTAAGCCATTGATATGTAGCAACAGTAAATCAGCTCCTGAACTGAAGCAACTTCCAAACGATATGACCATCACGCCTTGGAGGGCGATGCAAGGAGTGAAAGACGAAAAAATTGTCAAAACAATATTATCTTGTGTGAGGCCAGGGGAATTATCATTGGAAGAAATGTCTGAAGAATTTCAAAAGTAAGTTTGCTGAATTATTTTTATTTATTTCTAGATTATAGTTATCTTTTAAATAAAACATGTTGTTCTTGGTAGTATTTGTTATGCATATCATTATATTAACTTTTTCTTACTTTATCTATGCAGTCACAAAGTGTACATGAAAATTCAGGAACAAATGGTTAGATTGTTGAATGAAGATAGTTGGGATGACGTTGTACGCAAATATCTAGATTCAAGTTCTACATCAACATTAAAAGCTTTTTATCTTGCATTTAAAAAGGTATCTTGATTTATACATTCAGTTTATTCATCTGTGTACTATTTTTAGTTTAAAACTTACACATATATTTGTTTATTTGATAAAAGATGAGGAAGGAAGATAATGGAGCACCAGACAATTTCAAGACTTTTATTGAAAAAATAAAGATTGAAAGACTGAAGAAGCAATGTATTAAGAATGTTGAACTTGATCCAACTCTTAATCATTTCATTTGGAATGGGCTAGACACTATTCAATATCAAGTAATACAAGGCAACTGTGAAGACATTGCTAAACTCATACCAAAAAGGGATTATGCCCTAGTTATTGCAGATATTCCCCATGGTTTCAATATTCCAAACATTTACTATGATAGTGACCCTTATACTTATCAAGCTTTTAATAAAGTGGTTGGGGGATTTGTAGAAGTGGCATCATCACTATTATGGAGATTTGTGACATTTCATTGAGACACACAATTGGCAATGATATTGTCAAGCTTCAAGGGGAAAACAAATTCAAGGATATAGCTTACATGGTAAGATGTTTAAAAGATATACTTGATTAATGTTGAAAAATTCATTTATGTACAAGTTAACTGAACTTTTACTATTTCATGTTACAGGCAAAAGTCAGATCTTCTTAACAATGAAGATCAACAATTTATAAATGACTATGAGTTCATTCATATTGATAGTTGGGCAAAAGATGATAGCCATATGTCTATGATTTTTAATCAGGTGGACGGAAAGAGTCATAGCCAAACACTGACTTATGATGCTGTTGTGAGAAAACTAACATATGAAGACAAAGAAACAAAAGGAGAGATAGTTAACATTTATCAAAAACCACAATTATTGATTAACTATCTTATAGACATATGTTCAAATGAAGGAGATTGGGTTCTGGATTTATTTTCTGGCTCAGGTAGGTTTTGTTATATGGAATTGAATTTCAATATGTTCTTTTTTTAATTAATATGTCATTGTACTAATTTACTTCATTATTTTTTTTGTGCTTGATAATTAGGTACAACACTAGCATGTTGCCTTCAAAAAGGAAGAAATTGCATTGCAATTGAGAAAGATCCATTACAATGCAATTTCATTCAGCAAAGAATTAATTCTCTTCAATTTCTTCCAGATGCAATGCAAGAAATTGGGTTGAAGAAAATGGACTTTAGTGAATCATGTGTGGCAAAAAAGGCAAAGGAACCCCAACCACCATTACATGGAATGTTTGGAAAGACATACATTGGGAGATTCGCAGACATCAAAGACCCATTAGAAGAGGAAAATGAGCAAAATGAAGCAGAAAATATTGTGGAAGAAGACAATGATGAAACTCTAGAGGACGAAGAGTTTGGATTACGTGACATTGTTGATTAAATTTAAGTTATACTTGGAAATCAAGCTTTGCAATGTTTTGACTCTGACATTTTATGAAAAGAATAATCAATCAATTAAAATTGTTATGTGTTCAATATTTGTAATTTGTGATTTTCACATTGATTTTTAAGTTAATTATTATTTTTTGAAAAAAAATGATTATTATTATTTTTTTGACATGAAATTCATAAAAAAAAAAACTATTATTTAACCATTTTTAGTTAAAATTTTTGTATAAAAATTGTGATTTTGATATGTCAATTCTAGCAAAAAATTATCAAAACGTGTAGTTTTTTTGTTATATTTATGTTAAAAATAGTTATTTTTATGTCCATTGTTAAAAAATATTGTTTTTTAGAAACAATTATTTCATGTGGATTGAAAAATTAATTAAGGATGTATAAATATGTAGATTATCTAAAATTCAAACTATCGACTTTCTAATTAAAAAATGCAAAACAATAAAAACCCCACTACAAAAAAAATTAAAATTAAAATAGAAAACAAGAAAATATGAAGAAAACCACCACTTCAAAAACTATCAAATTTAGAAAATAATTATTTACATTTCATACACTGATGCAGAACACTCACTTTTTAAATCAGCATGAAAATCACTACCATTCTAAAACGTAATGTACATGAAAAAAATTAAAGTTCCAAAAACTATGCTTTAAAAAAAACATGTGTGTTCTGCATAACCCCTTTTCAAAATCAGGTCATTTTTTTGCTATCTCTACAAAACGGGTAACAGTATCAGTTCTCGTTTCAAAGTTTACATTGTTAACGGCAGAATGTTGAGCTCGAAGGCATTGTCTCCTACAACCTTTGTGATGGTGTATGGCCCATATCAAAGTGGGCGAAGGTTGTAGTGGGGTCCAGTGAGGCACTCCTTCTGCAAATGAAGCCAAAATTTGTCTCCCACTTGGAACATTTGTGGCACCCAATGTTGATCATGGAACTGCTTGTACATAGTATTGGCTTTGTCGAATATATCATGGAGTTGTTGGCGGATGTGTTGAATGCACTCAATAAAGTTTTTATCCTTGTCAGTTGCAGACTGGATGTGAGTTTAATCTCCCTGAGTAGCTGCAAATGATATGGCCACATCAATGGTACATAATGGCTGAAATCCCAACCCTACCTGAAAAGGGTTGTGGCATGTTGAGCTATGGAGAGCTGTGTTTCAACTGTGTTGGACATAAGGGAGGCTTTCATCCCATGTGTGTGGATGCTTCGAGTTGTACATCCATGGAATGTGTATGATAATCTTGTTGACAACCTCTGTTTGGCCATCAGTTTGGGGGTGGAAAGTCATGGACTTAGTACATTCAGTATCCAACATAGACCAGAGACTTTACCAAAATGCACTCAAAATTTTGTTGTCCCGATCTGACACAATGGACTGTGGGATCCCAAAGTGTACCCACACTCGCTTAAAGAAAAGCTTAGTAGTGGCCTGTATTGTGATATTCTTCTTACATGTTGCCATAATGGCCATCTCAGAGAATTTGTCAACAACCATGAAAACGCGGTCATTTTCATGCTTAGTTGAAGGAAGGCCCGACATGTAATCAAAGGAGATGGATTCCCAAGGTCGACTAGGAGTAGGAAAAGGAGTTAATAGGCCTTGCTTCTTGATGGTTGGTTTGGAAATGGAGCAGGCAGTGTAGGATCTAATGTACTTCCCAACATCATAACAAAGGTTAGGCCAATAAAAATATTTTTGCAGTACTACTATTGTTTTCTCTACTCTGAAATGTCTAGCGACTCGACTATAGTGCCTCCCAAATCATCTTGGCACGCTCGCTTGAAGGAAAACAGATGTGTCCCGGGTGGAATAACAATGCATCCTGGAGGTGAAATTTTGGAACTTTCTTACCTCCCAAGAGTGTCTGGTATATGTTTTCGAGTTCTAGATCACCCTTGTAAAGATGCGGCCACCCCGAAGTCTCATGCCTACAAGAGTCGAGCACAGAGATCGGTGCCATGACTAGTGGTCGACTGAGGAAGTCTGCAATATTATTGGTGTTGCCCTTATTGTGCTTAATATTCAAATGGAATTTTTGCATCTATGTGGACTGTTTCTGATGGCGATCACTTTGCAACTTCCCTTGTGTCTGTATGAACTATAGGGGTTGGTGGTCTATGTGGATGACTGCTTCCTTCTCCATAATATAATGCTTCCATTGATGGTAGGCCTGCACAACGGAATAAATTTCTTTGTCATAAGTGGGATACTTCTAAATTGTGTCTTAAAGTGTCTCACTGTGGTAAGCCACCAGATGCCCCTGTTGAGTAAGAACTACACCAATGGTGTAGTCAGAGTCATCTGTCTCAATCTCAAATGGTTGTCACAGATCTAGTAACGTCAGCATTGGTGCAAAGCATAGGCAATGCTTCAACTCACAAAATGTCTTATGTTGGGTTTCAAACCAAAATAACTTTGCTTTCTCTCCCCCTTAGTGACTTCACTTAAAGGCCAAGTGATATGAGAGAACCCCAACACGAACTTGCGATATAAATTGGCAAGACCTAGAAATTTGTAGAGCTCTGTTAGAGTGGTTGGGGTTGACTAACCTGAATGACTTGCATCTTGGCTAGGTCCACATGCACACCATTCTCATCAATGATGTACCCCAAATATTGAACCTGGTCATGCCAAAAGTGCATTTCTCCAAATTGGCACATAGCTTGTGTTGTCACAGGGTTTGGAGAACCTGTCAAATATGGTGCAGGTGCTCTTCCCAACTCTGGCTAAATATCAAGATGTCATCTAAATACACCACCACGAATGCATTGGTGAAGGGTCTCAAGATGGCGTCCATCAATCTCATGAAGGTTGTGGGGAAATTCGTCAACCTGAAAGGCATGACCAACCATTCGAAAAGGCCCTCCTTGGATTGGAAGGAAGTCTTCGACACATTAGAGGGTTCGTTAAGAACCTTGTGATAACCGACTTCAAGACAATCTTACTGAAATATTTGGCCCCCTTAAGCTGGTCCAAAAGGTCATCAATCTGTGGGATTGGGTACCTATTCTGGATTGTGATCTTGTTCAATGCCCGATAGTCAATACAGAGTCTCTAGGTATCATCCTTCTTCTCTACCAATACAATCAGGCTCCCACAGGGTGATGAGCTTGGTTTGATGTGCCCTTTCTGCAACAACTCCTAAATCCACCTCTTGATATCATCATTCTCCATAACAGAGCGTCGATATATTGGTCCATTGGGTAGCGGCGTGCCAAGGATTAGATCAATGAAGTGCTTGACCTGACAAAGCAGAGGTACCCCCATTGGTGAGGAAAAAATGTCCCTATATTCCTCCATGACCTTGTCCATCTGCTCATGTTGTGTGAAGGAGCCCTGTCTGGAAGTCGTAGCCATAATATTCTTCTTTCCCTGAGGCAAAATCATAAGAAAAACAAATTTCATGGTCTTTGAAATGATCTTACTATGTTTCTTTCTAGAGATCAAAGAGATAGCAATAGGAGGTGCTACCTCTGGTATCCTGTACATCTTATTTCCTAAAGTAATAATCACAGAGCGAGGTCTAGACTCATATATAGCATGTTGCTTCCATAAGTATGGTTTTCCTAAAAATACATCACAAACTTCAAGAGGAGCACATCACATAGTACCTCATTCGTGAAGGGATTGATGTTGTATGGAAGGTGGTATTATTGGTTGATGAGGAGATCTCATCCTTAGTGAAGCCACCCGATGATGTACGACTACGGATGTGTTGTAGTCGGTAGGACTGACCGCTTCACGGCCTCTGCTGAAATGAGGTTCTTTTAGCTCCCCTTATCGACAATGAACTGCAACATAGAAACCTTCACCCACATTTGTGAGTGGAAGAGGTGTTCCCCCTCCTCTAGATCTTCAGGCTCATTCTTCTATAGCTTGGTGGTGGACACAGTGGCACGGAGCTCCACGTCAATTATTTTCTTACCTTTTCCATTCCCCTTTTCGATTTCTGACTTTGAGTCAGAACATGCATTTGATTCAAAATCCTTTATCTCGTCCACTAGTGACTGCTTGGCCCGACACTCACTTGTGTTGTGAGTGGAGCTCTTATGGAACTCACACCATTTTCTCGTGTCCTTCTTTGTCTTTGTGGTGTTGTTTTTTTCTTACAGCTTCGCTGGTTTGTCCTAGATCGTTCTTCCTTGGCTTTGTCCTTTCTCTTAGGTTTGGAGGTGCCTTTCCCTTGCTTTGGATTCACAGATCCAAAGTCTCACTTCTTATGTTTAAACTTCTGCTCAATCTTGACAGTGTATCGGTACGACGTGCCAAGTGAGGAGATGTCCAGGAACTCCATCTCGTCCTTGATGTACATCTGTATACAATCGCAGTACTTGAGTACCAAATGTCGCTCAAAATCCTTGATACCCAACTTATCCTTGATACCCAACTTTTTGCTAAGGGTATGAAACATAATGGTAAAATTCGGCACGTCTGGGTCCCTTCCCTGCCACAGCGTGGTCCACTTTATGTATTTTATCCTCATAGCTCCTGACAAGGTAGTACTGCTCCTTGATGGCCTCTCAGAACAAATTCCAAATAGGTGTGGCTGAAAATAGTGAGGGTGTACTTTCCTCCTTCTTCTCACAGTAGGTTTCCCGCCAGTCCTTGACGTGGGGGGCACCTTTGAGAAGTGTGAAAGTAATATTTTCCCGACTGGAAAAATCATGAATAGAAAAATATCCTTTTAGTAGATTTAACTATTTATCTACGGCGTCTACATCTATATGGCCTTCAAATATGGGGATGTCAAAGTTAACTTGTACCTTAAAGGGTGTGGCGCTTCCAGAGTGTCTTTTGGAAGAAGATGTATCGCCTTTGGGTAGCCACTGAAGGATCTGCGAAAATCTGTCCATCATCATGTTCCTTTGTCGCTCAAGGGCTTCTTCGAGCTTTATTTTGAAAGGATCTCTTGCCCCCTTGTCTTTCTTCTCTTCTGTCATGGGAGGTCGTCGGGATTTGTGAGGTTGGTCTTGCAAAGGTTCAACGAGTTCGAGCCCTAACTCCTTATATCCTTACCTCATCAGGGACATGCAAAGAAAAATAGATAAATAGCAGACCGCTTTCATACCACTAATCCAAACTTAAAAAAGAATGTAATAAATGACAGATATAACCATAAATATAGAGATACAACAGAAATAACACTTCATTTCATTAATATCAAATACTGAAATATGCTTACAAACAGAATGGAAATAAATTAGCTCGGGCAATGGTATCTTATTTCTAAGAAGAGATATGGTGGCTACATTCCTTTTAATTGTGTTACAATGAGGCTCAAGGGCCTATTTATTATTGAACAACAAGGGAAAACCCTAAACAACCAAAAACCTGACCATAGGAGATGGAACGCCAAGATTTTGTGGGCCCCATTGGGGTTAGTTGGGCTGCCAACTTCCTAGGGTCATAATTTGGTTATATTATCCTCATTTGGCATGTACGATACCTTGTTGGAAATATCTCCCTAAGTGTGGCCTACCGCAGACCTCAAAAAAACGTCATTTAGGGGGTCATAACTGCTCCAGAAGTTCAGGACCCAAAAAAACTGCTAAAAATAGTAAATGTTGCAATAAACAAGGAAACAAATGAAACTAACTGGAGGTCTAGGTGGAATAGGCGAGTGGCCACCAATATCCACCTAGATCAAGCAGGGTTTTTTTATCATGTGCTAGAGACGACTGTGATGACAGGTCGAAGCATATTTAGATCACGTACCACCACATCTGGGACATGGTATAGAAGGGATCAATGAGCCTCCAATCCATTTCTATGGAAGAATAGGATATTGACATTCTCACAAATCCTTTGTCCCAAGATGAAGTTTTTATACTTTAGGGACAATCTTGGAGTGGTTGAGAATGATTCGCTTGGTTAAAGAGAGTGTTGTAGTATCAAGGGGCGGAGATTCTCCTTAAGTCAAGGATATTAACGAGGTCATGGGTATTGACCAGAAGCAATGTAATGTGGCTAGGGAGATTGGCGTAGAGAGAATCAAGGCCCAGAGTTGTCCCCCAGTCAGGGGTTACCTGACCATGTTACCAAGGGTTATTTCGCTAGTGGGTTGAGTGAGTTCCTTATAGAACTGGGCAAGTGTTTTGACATTCAATATCATGTGACAACATGTGGTAATGGTAAATGGGCTACAAGGTTTTACCATTTGTCAGGCGGTTCCTGACATGACTCCTAGTGACGACTTGTTCAGTTGGTGACCCAATATTAGTCTTATTGACCCCATTCAAAATGTTTTTACCATATTTCCATGGGTTTTGGCAAGTGGGTGATGTTATCACTTAAGAATTCTAATGCCAAAATTTCTCATACTAGTTTGATGATAAAGATCGGTGCTAGTCTAAGTTTGATTGTTGTTTTCCTTAGAGTCTGAGTCTTAGGGGTCTTGAGTCAAGTATGCATTCTCATTCATCACTGGTCTCATAGCCATGTGTCATTTTTGTTTAAAAGTTACTATGTGCCACAAAGCCCTTTAGGTGATTTCGTAGCGCATGTAACCATTTTGAAGTGTTTTCGTAGCGCATAAATCCTTTTTAGCAGTTTTGCAGCGCAACAGGTTTTAGGTGATTTCGAAGCGTGATATGTTTTAAGTGATTTCATAGCACATAATTAAAAATTTACACTGACTGCGCTACGAAATCGGTGATTCGTGCATTCCGCAGCGAATCTTTCCTAACTGTCAAATCTGTCAAGTTAAGTTATAGTTGCGTCATTCAATGTAAGTTTATGCACTCCACATATCATTTCCAACGGCTTATCTCCATCATTACAGCTGCTAGGTACATTGGGACACACGGATTACAAGTTCCAAGAAAAGCCAAGTATTCAAAGTCTTAATGATGATTTTATTCGTTGCATGAGGAACAAGCCTGCAAGTTTTCAATTTGTATACATTGTTATCAAGCGAGGCAGTTGTCAGGCAAGGCAAAGATTGAAGTTTGAGCAGCGACAGTGTCTCAAACCTTCATGGAGGGATTGGTAGAAAGAAAGACCACAGATCATCAGATGTTTGAGAAACGAACCTGAAGGTTTAAACATAACCTTGAAGAACAGAGAAGTCGAGCATGCATTTAAACAAGCTGGATGTTGGAATTTTTTCAAGAAACTCCAGGGAGGTCATGCACAAGTCACCAAGGAATTTGCCTTGAATTTCACAGGACTAAACTCAAAGGTTGGTATGTTGGAATTGCAGGTCTCACCAGACATAATATCCACAGTTACGGAGATTCCAAGAGGGAAAGAAAGTTGGTTCAAGAATTTCAAATTTGATATGACCCCATGCAAAGAATTTCTAAAGCAGGAGTTCATTAACTCAGATTTAAACAAATCTGTTCCTAGAAGTTATGTCAAAGAATCAGATGCCCATTTGCTTACCTGTATACAGAAGTACCTTACCTGTGAAGGGAGATATAACAAGGTGTATTCATATCATTTTAAACTTCTCTTGCATTTCACAGGAAAGACATCTATTGATCTACCTTTTTACTTATTCCGCAGCTTAAGCAAAATGTGTGATAAGGTGCAGCTAAGAAAAGAAGCCTGTGAGACTTCATTGTTCCACCACGGCTTGGTTAAGTTGATTGTTATGCATGAACTTCAAAGAGTAGGTAGGGACTGGCACACATTCATTTTCATGTCTGGTTTCAAGAACGAGACCAGTCTCAACCCTCAAGCTGCAAAAGATATTCCAACAACAACTGGTCATCAGGCAGAAACAAGATCCAAGAGGTTTTCAAAGTTAAAGGCAAGAAAACAAGTAAGAGAATCCACCAGGCCACTGACTATCCAGGATACACCCCAGCAGTCCTTTAAAGAGAAAAGTCAGATTAAAGAAAGTGCACATGAATCAAGCACAGGTGAAGGAGTTCAAAGAAGAAGAACTAGGAGCCAGGTAGCTAAAGAGAAAGGCAAATCAATGATTATTGAAGAAAGCCATGTTTCAAAGGGAGACTTAAATGACTTATTGCAAGCCATTGACATTGAAGAATCACCACTAGTTCAAGTAGATTTGATAGAGTCAGTAAAAGACAAGGATAAGAGAGTTAAAGCCTCGAAGAAACTCAAGTTTGATGATCAAGTTGATCAATTTGTCTTTAAGCCCAGGAGACTCATAACGAGGAAGTTTAAACAAATACAGGAGGTACCGCCAAGGGCAGATGAAATAGGGGAGGTGACACGACCTCATGAAAGAAAGGATAAAGGCAAAACAGTTGCCATTCAAGAAGAAGATAGTGTGGAAGACTTGAAAATGAGATTGGAATTGGCCAACTTTGAAATTGCTAGACTAAAGAAAGCTGCCAGGAAATTTGCAGTTAAGGAGGCTTATTTTAACCAAATGCAAGCTCAGTGGGAGGACCAAACATTTCAAATTCCCGAGGTGGTTGATTTTAGTGTTCAATTCCGTAGCTGGACTGTTCCTGCAATAAAGGAAGCTCAATTTATCAGAAACGTCAATACAAACCTAAGATCTGGGTCAAGGTCAATGAAGAAACAAATTGAAGACTTAAAGATACAGTTAAGCCAGCTGAAGGAATCTCCTTAAAGAAATCTCACTTCAAGTAAGGCTATGTTTCAAATTTTGATGGTCTTGCTTGGTACGAAACTGCTGAAGCTACACAATATAATCTCAGTCAATCGATTTTGAAATACAAGCGGAAATTTTGAAAAGGGAATATCTTCAAGGGATCATCTAAAGCTATCAACTTTCAACAAGGTCAAGACAGTTGGAGGAAACATGTGTTTTAATCCAACTCTAAACTTTTTGTCATAAAGTGAGCACATTTACTACAGTCCAAGATATGTCAGACAGCTTGGAAAATCTTTTGCCTTCACACATGAAAGAGGTTGACAGCACATCAAAGACATGGCAATCTGTTATATTTTGGATAATCAAAGATAAAGGGCATGGTTCTTTGGATTCGAACATTTTTTAGGCAAACCAAAGGCCGATAAACAGGGGTAGTTTCCTATGTTTCAGGGGCAATGGAGAAGATGTGACATTGAAGACCAGCATGGAGCTTTGAACATCCACCACAGCCAAACTAAAAAGGGACCAGATGTCAAAGAACGAGAATGATTGTAATTAAGGCTATTATTAGCATAATATGGAGTTAGACTCCTACTTGATTTAGATCTCTAGAAAGTCTAGTTGCAGTTTGTTACATTTAATAGGTAGTTAAAAGTTGAACAGGTGTCATTAGAAGTAGATTTCGAGTTCCCCTCATGTTTGAGGAGGAATCTTTGTCAAGTAGAAGAACTCTATATATAGGAGAAAGGGAAATGTAATAAAGGTTGGAAATTTATGTAAAAAAGCTCTGATATTTGGCTTATGTAAAGACTCTGTTTTTTTTTTTGTAATACAGTACTGGCTTATTACTTCTCATGAATCATAGAGAGTTCAATGTAATATTTTCATTTGTTTTCTTTTCATGTTTTCCACAGTGTTATGAGTATTTGATTACTTAGAAATCACTTGTAGTGTTCTAATTTCCTTCACATACTCATAAACTGTCTTCTTTGTGTTCGGTGTGCGCTACTTATATTGAAACCTGAATGCCTTGACTTTTATGCAAAGCCATCCTACTGTTAATACTAAATCACATATGACTCCATAAGCCCAATGGATACTTGTTAATTTTATTTCCACCATTTTCATTTTTATTTGTTTCACAAAGAGTTAGCCATCTTGATCATAATCAAAAACCTTTAATCCTTTGAGAGAGCCCTCTCAGGCTAAGGAGGCTAAGCCTTAGCTAAAAGATTGGTTTGAAACAGTTACTTGAAGTCTTCCTAGTCTGCAGCCTTCCAGGGCCTGATTTTGAGATAACATTTTGGTGCGTCTGCCGGGAGCCTGAAGATTATTCATTCCCGAAAACAAGAGACTGAACTTCTAAAGGTAGGAGGAGCTCAGAAGACTTTTCGAGGTTGAATTCTACCTTGGTGACTCCATACAATTTCAAAGTTTAAAAGGTGGCTTCGAGAGGGAGATATACACGAAGAAATCCTGACCTAGATCCACCTACTCCTGTGGATAATCCAAACACCATTTCAAGGAGCAAACAAAGATTTACTGAAACACCAGGTACTCCATCTTTTTCAAAATCTTTGCTCTCTGAATTTTCAAGAAGTCCTGAGGACAAAATTTTTGATGATAAGATTCATGAGGTGTTGTTGAGGTCTGAAAATGAAGAAGAACTCATTGGAATTATTTTAGATTTACAAAAAAGAGGTATTGATACTTCATCCTTAGTGTCACAAAAAGATAAGGAGGAATTTTGGGAGGTTGTTACTTCTGAATTGTTGTTAGAAGAGGAAGATTTAAATAAACTCAAAGAGCTTGATCCTTTTGAAGTCTTACTCAAATCTAAAATTGGTCTACCCCTTCCAAATTGGAGTACATTTGTCAGTGGTTTGCAAAGTCCAAATAGTCCTTTTCGTATCAGCACTTTATGCTGCTAGAATTCCAACATGGGGAGGGGATGAAAATATCACAGCAAAAGAACATGTAGACAGATTCAAAGATTTTGTGGACAGAGAGGAAGTTGATGATGAGGATGTGAAGCTTAGATTGTTTGCACAAACCTTCATTGGAGAGGTTCGAAAATGGTTTAAGGCTCTTACAGCTGGAAGCAGTCACAATTGGGCAGAGTTTGAAGATAGTTTTCTAAGGAAATGGGGAAATAGAACTAACCCTATCCAAGCTCTTACTGAATACACAATCTTAGAAGATCTCCTAATGAAACTGTCCAAAACTTCTCCAAGAGGTTTAATAAAATATACAATTCTATTCCAGCCCATTTGAAACCTCCTGGGGCCTTGGCACAGCTGATATATGCCGAAGCGTTTGATTCTGACTTCTCTCTGTTACTCAGAGAAAGGGATTCTGCTACTCTTGATGACATGCAAAACGATGCAATTAAAGTGGAGGTGAACATGATTGTTGCTAAGAAATCAAAGATGGAAAAGGCTAAACTGAAAGAAGAAGAGAAACCTTCCACTTCAGCTCCAGAAGATAAGTTTGAAACAATGATGAAGACCATGGAAAAATTAATGGATCGGTTGGCTCTTGGGAATACCTCTGCTCCCCCAGCACAGCAGGAACCTCAATTTAGGAATCCTCAGTTGAAAAGACCTCAAAATCAGCAAAGGCCAAGAGAGAACAGAAATCAACAGCCAAATCCTCCAGTAAGACCTCCTTTCCAACAAAATTTGGTGGATGAAGAAGATGAACCTGAAATTGTTGAGGAGTCCATCCATTGTCTTGATGAAGAAGTGTCAAGGATTTTCTTGACTAAGGAAGAACATGATGAGGCCGGTATGTCCAAATCAGGAGAAGAGCCTTCAGACTATTTAAAGGGCTATCAGCATGCTATCTTTGAGATGCAAAAGCAGTACAATCTCAGGAATAGAAACGTGCCCGTTACAGCAAGCAAAGCACAGCCCAAGAAGGATGTCTCAAAGGCAGTTGAAGATAAGAAGGACAACTCAAAGGTTGTTGAAGGTAAGAATGATTCTCCACCTAACAAAAAGGATATTCAAGCTCCATCACTGTTGGGCCTCAAAATGGTCCCTATTTTCACTCCCTTATTCACCAATATCTTCACATTTTACCTTCATGTCACCTCCATTCCACCTCCACATCATTACATTTACCTCATTATTGGGTCATAACTATGCTTTTCCAAAGTTTATTGATTCTTAACATTTTTAAGTGGATTTATGGCTAAACTTTAGAAAATAATATGCTTATACTTATACCTAACAATTAGAATGAGTTTGTTGACATGTGTAGGTACAAAGGAAGCCTCCAAGACACCTTTATGTGGCCTTGAAGGATCAAATTCGAATTTGATAAGATAAGCCTCATGGAAAAGATCATGATCTCATGGAGAAGATCATGGACCTCATAGAGAAGATCATGGAGGATAGGGTTATGTGTCTAGATGGTTGAGAAATGTATGGAACTAAAGAGAGATTAGTGGATCATCATTATGAGTTTGTTATCTCATCCCATTGTATAAATAGAAGTGCCTCCTCCATTCCAAAGGGAGGACTCTTGGAGCATGTATCCAACTTATGATGGAATAGAATAAAGCTTCATTTTACATATATTTCCATTATGTAGTTTTAGATATAAGTTGCCTTAATGTAGTATATGGAATAGCTTGTCACTTTGTTCTTAGGAGAATTGAGCTCACTCTAGAAGGATCAAAGGAACATGTTATTTCATATTAGATCTTATTTCATTTAATTGCTTAGATGTTTGAGGATTTGTTTGTGATTGATGAATGAGTTTTAAATTAGAATCTTATCAGCATATGAGAGGACAACCAAGGGTCTAAGTTAGGCTCTCTCTCCATTTGATTTGTATGATAATTGAAATTCATTCTTTTGCTTTTATGTTTCAAGTCATTTCATTTCTTATGCTTATGAATGAATCTTAGTTTAGTTTGGATTAGTATATGAGGGGACAATCAAGAGACTAAGTTAGTCTTTCTCTCTCTTTGAATCTAAACAACAATTAAAGTTCATTCTCTTGTCTTTATTTCAAGTTTTTGGTTTTATGTAATTAATGATTTCTCTATGATACTGTAGGGAAGGACAACCAGGACCTCCTTAGTTAGGAGCCTCTTCCCTTGCATATTATATTGAATCGTAAATAATTTAGTTAGACATAGAGTTAGTTGCCTACTCCTGCATATATTTTGCTGGCACCATCACAAGCTTACGAGTTTCCCTGGTCGATAATTTAATGAAGCAATTTAAGCAAATAAATTTCCCAACAATCACCTACTAAAGAAATTGAGAAGATTGTTTCTGTTTTTAACCTTGAGAATGAGATTGCAAAAATCAAGATATCAGTCCCCTTTAGTGAAATCCTCAAGGTACATAGATACAGAAGTAAGATTGTTGAAATGCTCAATTCACAACCAGGAGTAGCTGATATCTTAAATGTACAAGAAGATAATCTTGTTATTTACTTGGGTCCAAGACTTGAAGATGAACAGAATGAAGAGTTTCCTCCTTTCTACATAAGCATTAGCATTCATGACATGACTTTACATAATGCTATGTTAGATTTAGGGGCATCTCATAATCTTATACCCAAGGTGATCATGGAAAGACTGGGATTAGAGGTAACTAGACCATATAAGGATTTATTTTCCTTTGATTCAAAAAGAGTTCAATGCATTGGTTTGATTAAAGATGTTGTTGTGGGTCTCACACAAATTCCAGCAAAAACAATTGTCATGGACATTGTTGTCGCTGACATTCCACCTAAGTTTGGGATGCTTCTTTCAAGATCGTGGGCAGCAAAAATCAAGGGCATGATGCAGATGGACCTTACCTATTCTACTATCCCTGTTTTTGGTGAACAAATGAGGTTGTATCGGGAGACCAGAATGGCTTATATGTTAAGCAGCAAAGATAAGCCACAAAACTTTCCCATTTATTCATGTGACACTAGTTTCGGATCAGCCATCCTTTTCAATGAGTAAGCTGAAGAGGAATAAGAAGATAATCTTTCAGAAAATCAGTGCCAAGGAGATCAACAAAAAGATGAACATGAGACAACAGGTTGGTGGTCATTATATTTTGATGGATTAGCAGGAAGAGAGGGGGCAGGAGCTGGGATTTGGATCACAAGTCCTGATAAAGAAAGTAAGTTTCTCTCCTACAAGTTGAATTTTGATTGCACTAACAATATGGCTGAGTATGAATCTATGATTTTGGGATTAGAAGCATTGTTAAAATTGAAAACTAGAAATATTGTTGTTTGTGGAGATTCTGAATTGGTAATAAAACAAGTGGAAGGTGCTTACCAAACCAAGGATGTAAGGATGAGGGCATATAGAAACTTAGTGTTGGATATGTTGGAAAAGCTTCAGGCTCATACTTTTAGTATCAAAACCAGAGACCAAAACTCTATTGCAGACTCTCTTGCTGTTTCAGCCAGCCTTTTTATTATTCCTATACACTCTTCTGAAAAATATGAGGTGGAAGTTCATCACAAACCAGTTATACCAGATAACATCATTAATTGGCAGGTCTTTGACGATGATCAACAGGTGAGGAATTTCATTGAGTTAAAGGAAGAATTTCAGAGCACTCAAATGGATCAGCAAAATATGTTTGTGGAATCAAAGGAAAACCCTGAAGTCTTACAATTAAAAAACAACTTGATTCCAAAGGGTCTCATTCCCCTTGAGAAATTGTTTGATCAAAACGATGTATTCAAAGCACCAAAATTACAAGCTGATGAAGAAGAGGTGGAAAGCTGAAATTTAGGAGATTCAGTTGTGCCTAAGATGGTCAAGATTTCAAAATTTCTTGCAGCTGATATGAAGACTAAATATGTTGAGATGATGAAAAGGTTCATTGATGGTTTTGCATGGAACTATGCTGACTTAAAACAATATGATTCCTCAATTATACAGCATACCATTCCTATTAAGGAGAATGAAAAGACTTTCAAGCAGAAGTTAAGAAGAATTAATCCTCTTCTTATGCCATTGATTGAAAAGGAAGTGAAAAAAAATTTTGATGGTAAGATTATTGTTCCAATCAGATTCTCAAATTGGCTTGCTAATTTGGTCCCAGTCAAGAAAAAGAATGGAGAGATCAGGATTTGTATAGACTTCAGAAATCTGAATAAAGCTTCATTGAAAGATAATTATCCTCTTCCCAAGATGGATTTGATTCTGCAAAATATTGTTGGTTCACAAAGGATGTCTATGCTTGATGGTTTCTCAGGGTACAATCAAATTCTTGTTCATCCAGATGATCAAGAGAAAATAGCCTTCACAACGCCATGGGGAACATTTATGTACGCCAAGATACCTTTTGGTCTCATGAATGTAGGAGCCACTTTCCAGAGAGCAATGGATATTGCTTTTGCTGAAGAAAAGGACAAATCAATGGTGGTTTATCTTGATGACATCATAGTTTTTTCAAAGAGAGAAGAATATCATTTGAAACACCTTGAAAGAGTTCTGCTGAAATGTAGAAGGTTTGGTATTTCTCTTAATCCAACCAAAAGTATTTTTGATTTAACCTCTGGCAAACTTCTTGGTCATATTATTTCTGAAGAAGGAATTAGGATTGATCCTAATAGAGTTAGTGCAATTCAAAAATTAGAGCTTCCAAGAAGTAGGAAAGAGATTCAATCCTACCTTGGAAAAGTTAACTTTGTTAGACGATTCATTCCTAACTTTGCTGAAGTTGTCAAGAGCATAACAAAGATGTTTAAAAAGGGAGTGGACTTTAAGTGGACAGCTGAAGCAAAGAAATCATTTGAGGAGATCAAGAAGGCACTCACACAAGCACATGTACTTATCAGCCCTGATTTTACCAAAGAATTCCTTATTTTTACATTTGCTTCTGCAGATACAATTGCCGGAGTTCTGCTGCAAAAGGGAAGTCAAGGTACTGAGCAACCTATTTCTTTATTTAGCAAGACATTAGCAAATGTTGAACTGAAGTATAATATCCTAGAGAAACAAGCCTATGCATTGGTGAAAGCAATAAAGGATTTCAGGATCTATGTTTTGCATTCTCACATTGTTGCCTATGTTCCAAATGTTGTTATAAAGGATATTCTAACACAGGCTGATCCGGATGGAAAAGGGGCAAGTGGATAGAAAAATTGTTAGAGTATGACATTGAGATTAAACCCACAAAGTTGGTAAAGGGTCAAGTGTTGTGGGGAAAAATGCCTATGCAGGACGATCCTATCCACCTATGGTGTGATAGTGCCTTAGCAACAAACAGAGACAGCTATTCTGGTTTCTTCCTTTATGAAATGTGAAAGAAGAGAGATCAATAGACTTACATGTGTCTTCCGTTTGTCCCTCGATCCAGATCCTCTTCTCTTTGGGTGTTCACAGCTACTTTCCTCCTCGCTCGCCCAGTTTCAACAGATTCCTGCGAGATCACAAGAGAACAACTACTTGCGACAAGAGAAGAACACAACACAAAGACAGATATTCACATTCATAAATGATTCAGGATTAGAAATAAACCAAATACACTAATGCAATCATACATCAAAGATACATCAGTATATAGGAGAAAACCAAGATAGCTTTATTGATAAATAAAAAGGTTCAGGAAGAGATACAACCCAGAGGGCTCCAATCCAGCATCTCCTTCCCAGCAGAATGGAATTCCTATCTTCACCTCCCTTCAAAGCATTAAGCACCCAATGATTCCAGTCTCAAACCAACAGCAATTCTTTGCAATAACAAAATTCCAGCCTCTAGATCTCATGGAGGAGAGATCCATATATAGATGTTTGGAGAGAGGATGAGTCAGCTTGAGATCTGACTAGTGTCCTCTCCCTCTGTTAGTTCTTGATTCCACTTGGAGGTTCTTGCTTCCACTTGGAGATTTGGAACCTCTTACTCATCACCAGTCGAATTCCTTGAGGCAAGTGTCATTTTGGAAGCTTCCTGGGACCTGACACCTTGAGGAATGAGCCTGCCACATGTCCTCTCCCGCTTAGCGCAGGTAGCCAGTGTTGGAGTTGACATTCAGCGCAAGTAGCCAGTGGAGCCATTGACATTCAGCGCAGATGGTCAGTGGAGCAGTTGACATGATCCTGAATTGACTTGTTTTTGAGCAGTTTCAGGTGGAGAACTTCTGTGAATTGCTGTGGTTTGTTAGCCTTGTTCCTCTAGGGGTAGGAACAACATGTTTAGGGACTTTGGATCCCTTAGATTATGGACATTTCATGCTCAATGCTGTAAGGCACAAAAATGTCTATAACAGTTGCCCCCTAAAGTATGAGGTCGTTTATCGGGTGAAATGCTTTATCCAGGAGGGTCCGAAGTTCATCCATCTGCCGGGAGGAGACCTGTAATAAGATACAATACAATACATTATTTTTCATACTGCTTTCATGATCTGGCTGAGGCGGGCATTCCCATGCTCAGCTTTATAAATTCATTTTTGTACATAGAACAGACAATCGTCTGATGGTAGACTGATAATTTTGGTGAAATTATCATCCTTTGAGTAGGATGATCATCTGCTGCAATGATGTACATGTCAAATGTCTTTATATTTCCTGAATATATATCGCAGCCCGGATAGATGAAACTAGATCCGGGGTCTTCAAACTCGTTCGATCTTCACTCTAAGTACAAGTCGATCCATGTGAGAATTGTTCTGAAGTCGAACATGGAAAGACTTCGCTTGATTACCGGTCAATGATGTAAACCGTTAACAAGCGTGAGAGGAATCACCGATAATGATAATGACCCTCAAGGTACTGCAGTACAATTCACGTGGTGTGAATAAAGGACTTGGCGTCGAACACCACGCAAAATCTTCTGGTCGAAGGTCATTGATGTATACCTGTCGCCGGAAGTGAGAAACTTGCCATTGAGGCATGCAAGCTTCAAAGTACTGAAGGGGGTGTTCCTAGATCAACTTCTTGGATAATGAGCTGATGTCGACAAGAAGCGATCCGTTTAAGGAGGGCCTTAATGAATCCCACATCAGTGACACGGAACAGAGCTAATGATTTTGATGGAGGTGAAAACGATCTGTGACATATGATTCAGGGTGGCGGTCATGAATGGATGAAGGATAATGTATGGCAGTGGATGGGACCCGGTTGACTCTTTCTGAACGACTTCTCTTGAACATATGGCGACACTGATGCGATGGATCGGTACCATTACCCCAATTATGGATGGTATGGCGAGACCATGGTGATGTGACCGGTGAATGAAACAACCCAACCCGAATGTGGTACGGAGGAAAAGTGTCATGTTCAAGAGCGACTTGCTACCATCAAAGTTTTCTTTAGTTTCTCCCAATTTTTCCCCAGTCATTGCTGACCAATACCTCTTTATTTTTGTCAAGCTTGAGGAGGATAACATATGCTTGTTCTATAACCTGCCCTTCGGGCAAGCCCATCGCTATGTTTTAACGAGCCTAGCGATAGTGAAACTCGTTCTCGTCTAAAGACAAGTTTGTCACTATTTAATGATTTTAACGAGTCTAACGACAAAGACAACTCGGTCCCTTTTCATTTTTAGAGAGTCTGAAAAGGTACGTAAAGTTAACTCCAAAATTCCTTTTTCGTCATCTAATCCCTTAAGTCCGAAAAAAGTATAAAACAATACAGAAGGGATGAGTTTTCGATAGTTTTAACGAGCCGAACAAAACAAGCGCTCGATCTTTTTATGCAATAATCCCTCAGGTCCAAAAAGATTAAAATCTAGAGGAGGGATAGCACTTCTGGTCGCTTTAACGAGCTGGAAGGCCAAAACTCGGCAATCTTTTCATATTTTACGAGTCAGTTGAAAAGAGCTTAAAGAAGACTCGTCTTTTGAGGAACGAGTGATAGACAGGGTTAGCAGCTGATTCCAGGTACAGGTTGGAATTTTCCAATCACGGCAGTGTCACAAGGATGGCTAGGTGAAATCACTCTTCGCAGCTGTTCCTCAAAATGGGTAAACAATCATATGGAGGTGAACGATCGGCCAAATGAAAAGTGGAGGTGACGATGCAAACACGACCAAGGCTTTAATGGCTGATAAGGTCACATTCACAGCGGTTATTTACCGGGTGGTGCTTATGTTTATTTTTTAATGAGCATGAAGTCCGCGTTAAAACTGCTCAAACTTATGTTTATTTTTTAACGAGCATGAACTATGCGCTAAAACTGCTCGGATCTTGCATTTATTTTTTAACGAGCATGAACTTTGTGCTAAAACTGCTCGATCTTATGTTTATTTTTTAACGAGCATGAACTATGCGCTAAAACTGCTCGATTATACCAGTCATGTGATAAGAGTGTCTCATCAAGATTCTATTTTTTAAGGAGCTTCATCTCACTAAGCTTTGCTCTGCATCCTTTCTTTATGCAAGTTCGGAAACGACTAATCCTACGAGTTTAAAGGGTTAGACCTACAGGTTTAAAGGGAGGACCTAAAAATTTAAAAAATAAATAGCCGCCCCTTGCTTGCACTCCAAAAGGTTTGCATGCCCCCAGGCATAAGGTACGATTTCAAAGTTACCTCTACTTCTTTTCCGTCAAAACATTTGTTTTAACGAGAGAGGCTTACCTCTTTCAGGTTACCCAAAGATTGTCTCGTTACTCTTTCAAACAAAACACTTCTTCGGCAATGTCTACCGAAATAGACAAAGGTGAGAGACTCCGTCTGTCAACTCACATAACTTTGACAAAAGAATCTTATTCTAGAACAACCCCTCTTCCTAGATGGACGGGGTACGGACTAGTCATATTCTCCCGCGGAAACCTACTCTATACCCAAAGTTTTCTGCCGAAGCAGACCAGGACGCATGCCCCCTGGGTTCCAGTCATATCCTCCCGAATTACTCGCGCTCATTAGGAGGACGGACCGTGGGTTGAGACACTTCTTGCGTGAATAGACCATTTAGGGATGGTTCATGACTATTTGCGATGCGTGATCCGGGGAATGAAAGTTGGTCCACGAGCTTGACCATTCTTCCTTCATGCGGAAAACACATTACTCTAAAGAGTGATGAGACGATGGCTCCCATGCAATATATATAGTCTCGTCCAAGGAGTAGGTTATAATCCAAGGGTCCTTGAACGACCATCACGTTCATTTGAACGGTCTTCCCTTTCAATGTTATGGGCACATTGGGGAGGATCCCTAAAGGTCGATTGGTTCCTTTATCAAAGCCTGATAGATTTCTCATTTCAGGCAAAAGCGCTGGCGAACCAAGTGCTTTCCAAGCAATAGAGGAAAGGATACTCACAGATGCCCCTTCATCAATAACTGTGCCAGCCATTACCATTCTGTATATTTGGACAATAATTCTGAATGGTATGCTAGCTGGCAAGCGGGGTCTGCCTAGTTGGTTCCAGTCAAAGGACACAACCAGGTTGCTTGGCGGTGGGACCGAGTAGACGGTCGGATATCGCTCTGACAAGCTTCCCTCCTGCGATAAAGGAATGGTGGCATTGCCCCCTTGATCATCAGAGTCAGTGCTGATGAAGAGAATTTGGACGGTGTCGTCTTTATTCTCCTCTGTGATGGTGTCATTCGAAGATAGAGCCTCTGAAGGCAAAACCGGGTCAACTGTCATTTCAACCTTTAGACTTTCGTCAGGTATGGATTCAGACGGTTCATCTTCAATGACAGGTGCTTCGGCTGACCATCTGAGCGGGCCAGCCGGATTCTCAACTAGCGAAGGACTTGGCAGGAGTTTTTGATATCCAGGAGGAAGTTGCGCTCGTAAAATCGAGCGATCTTCCAGAACTCTTTTTTCCTCATCTAAGAAGGGACAACGGTGGATGGCGTGATCGCCTTCACACAGTTTGCAGGGAAATCTAGCTTTCCCTCTTTGTCCTGTGGCTTCACTTCCACTAGTTGACGGTGAGCAGTCAACATGGCTATCAGAGGTCGATGCTACCGAATTGTGCAAACGGGGAGACCAGTCCCTTAGTATCCGAGGGATGCAGGGACAATCTCTGTGGAAGTGGTCTCCCTTGCATATGACGCATGGCGATTTAGGCCTTGCCAGTGCTGTGTGTGGATTTTTGTCAGACGACACTTGTTTGCCCCCAGTCGCCTTTGGCTCCTTCTTCTTCTTCTCTTTCTTCTTCTTCTCCTTCTTCTCCTTAGGAACTCGGTTTTTTGCTTTACCAGTTCCATCAAGTGAAGAGGAAGGAGGAGAGGAAGATGAAGTCGAAGGCTGGTGGGCAACTCTGGTCTGGTCTAACTGTTGACTTGACTGTTCAGGAATAGTGGTGTTCTGAACGACACTGGTTGAAAAGAGCCAGACTGGTAGGCCAATTGTCAGTCCTGGAAGCGACAAAGTGGCCATGTGGGGCGCACCAACATCTCCCCAAGAGGAGAAGGGACTAGGATTTCCACCAATGGGAATTCCTTGGTTGGTGTGCTCCATCTTTTCAACCCAAAGATCAACGCGGGAATAAAGGGTGATTGTTCCGTTTAAAATAAATTGTTAACGACGCTTTAGACACAACTTGCTTTTTCACTTTTAAAGAGTCGAGAAAAAGCTAAAGATGACTCTAGTCTCCTTCGATGTTTTAACGAGCCCGAAGTGACAAATGCTCGGATGGACTTTTTCTGTTATAGAGTCTGAAAAAAGCCAAAAGAAACTGCTCTGGAGTTCTAGGCAGAGGGTGTGCCAAACTTTTCGCAAAACCGCAGAATACTTTTTAGGGTATGGGCGGTCGATCTTCCTGAATGTTGTGTTCAGTGCATTGCGATCAGTAGGGCGGCCGACACGGCTTCCTAAGGATAAAGGATATATGCCTATAAGGGTCTCCCAATATATACGCGACGGTACGTGGGAGCACAATCCGTACTAGCGTTATCGTCCCTCAGGAGGAATCACCCACCTTCCACGAGATCGACAGTCACTAGGCTTAACGACGTCGGAACACGTCTCTAGCCTAGACCTCTATGTTGTGCGTTATGTTGCAAAGCGTTGTTAAGTTCATTCAGTTTATTTTAAGTTGATCTTTTTAGAAGTTTGCCTTTCTGGATCACCACGAGATGTATGGTACAATTCCTAAATGCAGTCTAAGATGATAAGCAAGCTTTATTATCTTTTCAACTTTGAAAATCCTAGCTACTAAGGGAAAAGAAAGACACCATCTTTTCTCAAAGAGCAATCAGCACACTCTAATGCACTGTTCCTAAATCAAGCATGCAAACTTATCAAAATGCAAATGCACAATGCAGGTGTTTGTTTTCCGCTTTCTTAGTATTGATGCCTACAAAGAAAGCTTTTTGTACAACTTTGAATTTGCTTTTAAATGACAGATACAAACAAGTTTACTTTTTCGAAATCAACAAGGGTAGAAGAGATTACAACACTTTGCGACTTTCGAAATAAACAGCTTGTTTCGATACTTAAAAGAGACAAACTCAAACCAATAAGCAAAAGCAAATGTATAATCAACTATAAACAGCCAATGAACTCTCTCCTAAGATCACAATCAACAGATCTGAATCAAGGGCTACAGGATGATTATTTCACTCATGCAAAGGAAAACTATGAATGACGCCACAAACACATAAAAACACTCACAGTCTTTTTGTACAAAAGGAGGCAGAATCTAAGCAAAGAAAAGGAGTTATCAGACTGGTACCTATGCTGGTTACAGGCTGCAAAAAACAGAGATCAAAACAGGGCAACAGAGAGCAGAGAACCCCAGCTGCACAAGGCAAGACTGGTTCAGCGCAACCTCAACACTGTGGTTTTGACATTCAGCGCAAGTAGCCTTCACGGGACCTGCGTTGAAATGCAGAATGCCTTCACAGCAGTTGCGCTGAAGGAGAAACTCTCGTTTCTCACTGGGTTCTGGGTCACAGATTGCTCAATAATCAATGGTTTCAGGCCAAATCAGAAACACAAGCAAGGTACAATCAAAGGGATGCTTTGAGAGGGTACTAAGATCTATCACAAAGGATCATCAAATCATTTGTGAGTCCATCGTTCAGATCATAGACAAAATCCAGTGAAGGATCAAGGCAGCAACTGTCTACTTTGCAACTGAGAATAGCAGAAGCAGTTCGATTGTTGCTGTTGAGTCTATGAGGCAAACAATGATAGAAACACAAATAAAATGACTAAAACAAATCTCCCCAGCGGAGTCGCCAATTTGTTGTGGGGAAAAATGCCTATGCAGGACGATCCTATCCACCTAAGGTGTGACAGTGCCTTAGCAACAAACAGAGACAGCTATTCTGGTTTCTTCCTTTATGAAATGTGAAAGAAGAGAGATCAATAGACTTACCGGTGTCTTCCGTTTGTCCCTCGATCCAGATCCTCTTCTCTTTGGGTGTTCACAGCTACTTGCCTCCTCGCTCGCCCAGCTTCAACAGATTCCTGCGAGATCACAAGAGAACAGCTACTTGCGACAAGAGAAGAACACAACACAAAGACAGATATTCACATTCATAAATGATTCAGGATTAGAAATAAACCAAATACACTAATGCAATCATACATCAAAGATACATCAGTATATAGGAGAAAACCAAGATAGCTTTATTGATAAATAACAAGGTTCAGGAAGAGATACAACCCAGAGGGCTCCAATCCAGCATCTCCTTCCCAGCAGAATGGAATTCCTATCTTCACCTCCCTTCAAAGCATTAAGCACCCAATGATTCCAGTCTCAAACCAACAGCAATTCTTTGCAATAACAAAATTCCAGCCTCTAGATCTCATGGAGGAGAGATCCATATATAGATGTTTGGAGAGAGGATGAGTCAACTTGAGATCTGACTAGTGTCCTCTCCCTCTGTTAGTTCTTGATTCCACTTGGAGGTTCTTGCTTCCACTTGGAGATTTGGAACCTCTTACTCATCACCAGTCGAATTCCCTGAGGCAAGTGTCATTTTGGAAGCTTCCTGGGATCTGACACCTTGAGGAATGAGCCTGTCACATGTCCTCTCCCGCTTAGCGCAGGTAGCCAGTGTTGGAGTTGACATTTAGCGCAGGTAGCCAGTGGAGCCATTGACATTCAGCGCAGATGGTCAGTGGAGCAGTTGACATGATCCTGAATTGACTTGTTTTTGAGCAGTTTCAGGTGGAGAACTTCTGTGAATTGTTGTGGTTTGTTAGCCTTGTTCCTCTAGGGGTAGGAACAACATGTTTAGGGACTTTGGATCCCTTAGATTATGGACATTTCATGCTCAATGCTGTAAGGCACAAAAATGTCTATAACATCAAGGCTTAGCCAAGCTACTGACACAATAAATTTGGACTGTCTTGATATTAACTTGAGTACAGAGATCTCAGAAATTGCTGAAAATGAAGAGGAATTGGTCCAAATAAATGAAAAATTCTTGGTTTCAGAATGGTACAAGGATGTAGCATTTGTTTTGCAGCATAATAAAGCCCCTGCTAATCTTTCAAAATCCAAAGCCCAATTTGTCAAGCTGAAATCTTTAAGATATTTTGTGTATGACCAAAATTTCTTTTGGAAGGATGCTGGAGGAATATTGTTAAATTGTCTCATTGAAGAAGAAGTTGATAAAGTAATTGATGAATTCCATAAGGGAGATTGTGGAGGAGATCACTATTGGAAAGCTACTGCAAACAAGATCTTGAGGGCTCGATATTTTTGGCCAACTATGTTCAGAGATATCTATAAAAAGATAACTACATGTCATGAATTTCAAGTGTTTGAAGGAAAGAGGAAGCTTGTGCCATTGCCTTTGGTTCCTATATATATTGAAGCGCCTTTCCAGCAATGGGGATTAGATTTTATAGGGGAAATCCATCCTCCTTCATCAGGTCAGCATCGCTGGATTCTCACAGCCACTGATTATTTTACCAAATGGATAGAAGCAATCCCAACAAGGCAAGCAAATAATTCAGTGATTATCTCTTTCTAAGAAAATAATATATTATCAATATTTGGTTGCCCAATGAAGATTATAACTGACAATGCTCAAGCTTTTAAGTCCAAGAAGATGATTAATTTTTGCCATCAGTATCACATTTCTCTTGACACTCTACTACTTATTATCCGTAAGGAAATGGCCTTGCTGAATCATCAAACAAGAGCCTTGTAAGAATCATCAAGAAGCTGCTGCAGGAAAATAAGAAAGCTTAGCATTTGAAATTGATGTATGCTTTGTGGGCTGACCGGATTTGTACAAAGAGATCCATTGGAACATCGCCATATCAGTTAGTATACGATGCTGAAGCCATATTTCCAACATCCCTTGGAGTTCCTGTGATGAAGTTGATTCAAGGATTAGAGGAGGAACCAAATGCTGTACAAAGAAGAATCAATCAGCTGATAGCCTTGCAGGAGAAAAGAAATGAGGTGTTTGACAATCATCAACAAAGTCAGAACAGAATCAAGAGAACATTTGATAAAAAGATCAAAGAAGTTACCTTTCAAATCCATGATAGAGTGTTGAAATGGGAAGCTAGAATTGAAGAAAAAGGTAAGCATGGTAAATTTGAAAATTTGTGGAAAGGGCCATATCAAATTTCTGCTTTTCATGGAAATAATACTTACATTCTGCAAGAGATTGATGGAAAACCATATGCTGGAGGACCTGTCAATGGCAGGTTCCTAAAGCATTATTATTGATCAAAATTCTGTCAGTTTCTCACAACATTGTATATACCTGTTTTATCAGTTTTTCTTTTGTTGCAAATAATGACAAGCTGAACAGAAAGCTCAAGCCCGAGGTGAAGGCCCAAGAAGCTGGAAAGAAATGCTCGTCAAGAAAATCTATGTTTATCATAAAATGGACAAAGCACTGGACCTGCGAGTTCTTAGTGTACTACAGGAGCACACTATCCCAAGTGGAGCCACTATTATCACTTAAGAATTCTAATGCCAAAATTTCTCATACTAGTTTGATGATAAAGGTCGGTGCTAGTCTAAGTTTGATTGTTGTTTTCCTTAGAGTCTGATTCTTAGGGGTCTTGAGTCAAGTATGCATTCTCATTCATCACTGGTCATTCTCATTCATCACCGGTCTCATAGCCATGTGTCAGTTTTGTTTAAAAGTTACTATGTGCCACAAAGCCCTTTAGGTGATTTCATAGCGCATGTAACCATTTTGAAGTGTTTTCGCAGTGCATAAATCCTTTTTAGTAGTTTTGCAGCGCAACAGGTTTTAGGTGATTTCGTAGCGAATAATTCAAAATTTACACTGACTGCGCTACGAAATCGGAGATTCGTGCATTCCGCAGCGAATCTTTCCTAACTGTCAAATCTGTCAAGTTAAGTTATAGTTGCGTCATTCATTGTCATTTTATGCACTCCACATATCATGTCCAACCGTTTATCTCCATCATTACAACCGCTAGGTACATTGGTACACACGGATTACAAGTTCCAAGAAAAGCTATGTATTCACAGTCTTAATGATGATTGTATTTGTTGCATGAGGAACAAGCCTGCAAGTTTTCAATTTGAATATATTGTTATCAAGTGAGGCAGTTATTAAGCGAGGCAGTTGTCAGGCGAGGCAGCCATTCAGGCAAGACAGAGATTGAAGTTTGAGCAGCGACAGTGTTTCAAACCTTCATGGAGGGATCGGCAGAAAGAAAATACCACAGATCAGGCAAATGTTTGAGAAACGAACCTGAAGGTTTAGACATAACCTTGAAGAACAGAGAAGTCGAGCATGCATTTAAACAAGCTAGATGTTGGAATTTTTGCAAGAAACTCCAGGGAGGTCATGCACAAGTCACCAAGGAATTTTCTTTGAATTTCACAGGACTAAACTCAAAGGTTGGTATGTTGGAATTGCAGGTCTCACTAGACATAATATCCATAGTTACGGAGATTCCTAGAGGGCAAGAAAGTTGGTTCAAGAATTTCAAATTTGATGTGACCCCATGCAAAGAATTTCTAAAGCAGGAGTTCATTAACTCAGATTTAAACAAGTCTGTTCCTAGAAGTTATGTCAAAGAATCATATGCCCGTTTGCTTACCTGTATACAGAATTACCTTACCTGTGAAGGGAGATATAACAAGGTGGATTCATATCATTTTAAACTTCTCTTGCATTTCACAGGAAAGACATCAATTGATCTACCTTTTTACTTATTCCGCAGCTTAAGCAAAATGTGTGATAAGGTGCAGCTAAGAAAAGAAGCATGTGAGACTTCATTGTTCCACCATGGCTTGGTTAATTTGATTGTTCTGCATGAACTTCAGAGGGTAGGTAGGGACTGGCACACATTCATTTTCATGTCTGGTTTCAAGAACGAGACCGGTCTCAGCCCTCAAGCTGCAAAAGATCTTCCAACAACAACTGGTCATCAGGCAGAAACAAGATCCAAGAGGTTTTCAAAGTTAAAGGCAAGGAAACAAGTAAGAGAATCCACCATGCCACTGACTATCCAAGATACACCCCAGCAGTCCTTTAAAGAGAAAAGTCAGGTTAAAGAAAGTGCACATGAATCAAGCACAGGTGAAGGAGTTCAAAGAAGAAGAACTAGGAGCCAGGTAGCTAAAGAGAAAGGCAAATCAATGATTATTGAAGAAAGCCCTATTTCAAAGGGAGACTTAAATGACTTATTGCAAGCCATTGACATTGAAGAATCACCACTAGTTCAAGTAGATTTGATAGAGTCGGGAAAAGACAAGGATAAGAGAGTTAAAGCCTCGAAGAACTCAAGTTTGATGATCAAGTTGATCAATTTGTCTTTAATCCCAAGAGACCCATAACAAGGAAGTTTAAACAAATACAGGAGGTACTGCCAAGAGCAGATGAAACAGGGGAGGTGACACGGCCTCATGAAAGAAAGGATAAAGGCAAAACAGTTGCCATTCAAGAAGAAGATAGTGTGGAAGACTTGAAAAGGAGATTGGAATTGGCCAACTTTGAAATTGCTAGATTGAAGAAAGCTGCCAGGAAATTTGCAGTTAAGAAGGCTTATTTTAACCAAATGCAAGCTTGATGGGAGGACCAAACATTTCAAATTCCCGAGGTGGTTGATTTTAGTGTTCAATTCCGTAGCTGGATTGTTCCTGCAATAAAGGAAGATCAATTTATCAGAAAGGTCAATACAAACCTAAGATCTGGGATCAAGGTCATGAAGAAACAAATTGAAGACTTAAAGATATAGTTAAGCCAGCTGAAGGAATCTCCTTAAAGAAATCTCACTTCAAGTAAGGCTATGTTTCAAATTTTGATGGTTTTGCTTGGTATAATCTTTCTTGAAGAATCATACATTTCCATTCATTTTTGAAAGGCCTTGGAGCAGTTGAAAGAATGTTTAAATAGAAAAAGGCTCAAAATGGAAAAAATTTGGTTGAAACTGTGTTTTTTGGAATAACACAGCAGTTTCATAGCGCGCTACGAAACTGCTGAAGATGATGACTAACGCTCAGCAGTTTCGTAGCGCGCTACGAAACTGATGAAGCTACACAATCTAATCTTAGTCAACCGATTTTGAAATACAAGCGGAAATTTTGAAAAAGGAATATCTTCAAGGGATCATCTAAAGCTATCAACTTTCAACAAGGTCAAGACAGCTGGAGGAAACATGTATTCAAATCCAACTCTAAACTTTTTGTCATAAAGTGAGCACATTTACTACAGTCCAAGATATGTCAGACAGCTTGGAAGAGCTTTTTCCTTCACACATGAAAGAGGTTGACAGCACATCAAAGACGTGGCAATCTGTTATATTTTGGATAATCAAAGATAAAGGGCATGGTTCTTTGGATTCGAACATTTTTTAGGCAAACCAAAGGCCGATAAACAGGGGTAATTTCCTATGTTTTAGGGGCAATGGAGAAGATGTGACATTGAAGACCAGCATGGAGCTTTGAACATCCACCACAGCCAAACTAAAAAGGGACTAGATGTCAAAGAACGAGAATGATTGTAATTAAGGCTATTATTAGCATAATATGGAGTTAGACTCCTACTTGATTTAGATCTCTAGAAAGTCTAGTTGCAGTTTGTTACATTTAATAGGCAGTTAAAAGTTGAACAGGTGTCATTAGAAGTAGATTTCGAGTTCCCCTCATGTTTGAAGAGGAATCTCAGTCAGGTAGAAGAACTCTATATATAGGAGAAAGGGAAATGTAATAAAGGTTGGAAATTTATGTAAAAAAGCTCTGATATTTGGCTTATGTAAAGACTCTGTTTAATAAAGGTTGGAAATTTATGTAAAAGAGCTCTGATATTTGGCTTATGTAAAGACTCTGTTTTTTTCTGGTAATACAGTACTGGCTTATTGCTTCTCAAGAACCATAGAGAGTTCAATGTAAGAGTTCCATTTGTTGTCTTTTCATGTTTTCCACAGTGTTATGAGTATTTGATTACTTAGAAATCACTTGTAGTGTTCTAATTTCCTTCACATACTTGTAAACTGTCTTCTTTGTGTTTGGTGTGCCCTACTTATATTCGAACCTGAATGCCTTGACTTTTATGCAAAGCCATCCTACTGTTAATACTAAATCACATATGACTCCATAAGCCCAATGGATACTTGTTAATTTTATTTCCACCATTTTCATTTTTATTTGTTTCACAAAGAGTTAGCCATCTTGATCATAATCAAAAACTTTTAATCCTTTGAGAGAGCCCTCTCAGGCTAAGGAGGCTAAGCCTTAGCTAAAAGATTGGTTTGAAACAGTTACTTGAAGTCTTCCTGGTCTGCAGCCTTCCAGGGCCTGATTTTGAGATAACAGGTGACTAGATCCATTTACAAAGTGTATGTGTATAGTGGGTGAATAGATCCATTTGCATGATTCTAATGCAGAATGCTTTCCACGTGGTTCTGGTATAGAACATGAACTATATGGATACATCAACATAGATAGATCATTCAATATTTTCTTGGGATGGAGAAATTTGTCAACAAAATGTACATATGAGGAATTCAAAGTTAATACCTCCCTAGCTAAGAGGGAGTGTTGAATTTTGGTGGTTGCAATTGGGATTCAAGTCAACCCAAAAGAGGGAAATTAAATTTGATTTTAAAATTTGTCCAAGTCGACTCCTCAAGTATATATCGTCCCAACACAAAGATATGTGTCCCTTGGTTGCCACAAGACCATTATATATACCTATTCATCGTCCCTCTTTTGGACACACAAAATTTGGGTAGTCTCTTGTGAAAAGGAAAAAGAAAGTGAACCAAAGAGCTCTAGAAAAGGATGAATATATCTCAATGAAGGATGAGTAGCATCAAATGAAGGTCGAATGATCAAGGAGTAATTATGTATGGTTTATGGATAAAAGAAAAAAAAAAAAAAATTGTTAGCCAAAGTTATGTTTGGTGCCTAGAAGGAGGGTCTAATCCCTAAGAAATTCTATAGCAGGAGAGCCACAAGCCAAAGTTTAGGCCACATATGGTTGAAATATAGCTTAGGGGAGTCGAAAAGGCCTCAGAGTTGTTCTATAGTAGGGTCGAGAGGCCTCCGGAGAGAGAAAGGAGACCAAAAGCCTCAAACTGGTGAGAGAAGCAAGGCAAGCCAATAAGAATACTAACAAGCGGGACAGAATGGTGATAGTGGGTTGGTCTAGCCCTAGGAATTCTTAGGTTAACTTATAAAACTCAAAATGCACTATTGTTGAATTGAACATTTCTCCTAGAAAAATATTGTTGGGTTTTCCTCCAAGTTTGGGTTTCCAAGGTGAAAATGTGTGTCTCTTTATTTTCTTGGCTATCTCTTTATGATCCTACTGTCATTTTTGCATTAATGTGATATTTTCTATGTATAATTTCTTAATGATGTATATGACATAAGTGAACTTGGTTAAAGGAATCATTAGAAGTAATCATCAAAATAGAAAGACAATTTCTCTTAAGAAAACCAACAATTGGCCATCTATGTAACATTGTGTAGATTGCAACTACTTGCACAACAAGAATTTGGACTATTCACTCAACAAACTCAATGAAACACCCAATTTAACAGAAAAAAGATAACAACGGCAACATTTACCCATATATTTTCATATTAAGTGATAGTATTTGACAATCTTCAAACAATATTTTTCAAGAAATTTGTTCCTTTCAATGTCATTGGTTTTTTCTCCTAGCGCAAGATCTTAACAGTTGAACCATAATGACACGGATGGAGATCCGACCTAATTATGATAACTTGGTTGGGCCATTAATAACGGTTCATAAACAAACACAAGGTGAATATATTGTTACAATAAAACATCGTAGCTTACTCAATTCAGCCTTCAACAAATGTTTACAAATAACCCTAAAGTGAATAGATTGTTACTTTTTTAGCATAAAAATTATACCTCCACTCCAACATATTAGTTATCTACTACTTTTATTATAGAGCCATATTTTGTGTTAGTTTCATATATGTGGTTGTCCAGAGTATTTTAACAACAAACCAATTATGTTAGTGATCTTTAGTTCGGAAGGTGTCTTCTACTTACAAGAGTGGTGCAACAACTAGGCCTATTGAAATAAAACTAGATTGGGGAACATTATAGTGGGTCATATCATCATGTATTGGAATATTGTCTAGAAAACTTATAAATTGGTTAGAGCATTAGGTGCTAATGTTCTGTACATTTGAAATTACAAGAACAAATTGCTACAAATTTAGAGGATTTTGAATTTATGGAAAAGATCTCAATGTTACTTAGAAACAAGAATACACAAAGTCAATACAAAGTTAATGTATCAGAAAATGTTCACAAATGTGTGGAAAGGAAATATTAGGCTTCAAATATGTTTATAAACAAATTAAAGCCTACAAATAAATTTCTCAATTATTATTTAAAGTGCATCATGACAAAAACATATAAAGGAATGGGAAGAAGCTGTGTTAGTTTAACAAAGTCTTGTTCATTGTTATAAAAACACTTAATCTTGATGATATATTGAAGGGTTTTAGATTAGAGAAATGTGAAACGTTCTTAATCACTAAAATCATATCCAAAGAGCCCTAATAAAGAGTATGAATTATTAAAAACCTATTTTATTATTGTAAAAGTCAATTAAAACAGGGATAGAAACTTAAAAGACATAGTTAGCATTTGTATAAGCCAATTAATATTTATCACTTCAACCATTTGTATAAGCCAATTAATATTTATCACTTCCAAATATAGGTTTTTTTTTTCTCGGTAAAAGACTAAACTATTATATTATGTACAGGATTCAAAAATACATCATGGTGAAACGAGAGTAAGGCTCTGGGTATGTCACCCGAGAGCAATTGAGGCATCCAAAAACTAGCCCACGCAGGGGCGCCAGACACAAAAGCCAGACTTCCATAAGATCACGCCCATGCAAGGGCACCAACCATTTCATCCCACGCAGGGGACACCGACCTTACCCAAATCATTGACACAAAATTTAGGAACATGGACATTAAACCAGACACGAAAGAGAGTAGAAGCATTGTTACTTTAACAGAGTCAAAAAACAAACAGCAGAAGACCAAACAGAAAGCCATAGAAACCTTGTGTGCGGGCGTCATCAGTCGTCCATTTGCACTTCCTCTACCCAGCACCAGCCATAGGCTTCTCTTTCAGCCGCAGTGGGAAAGGTGTCTTCCTCCTCGCCAGTTCCCGGCTTCTGATATTGCTTGTGTTGCATTACGTTTTTCGGGTCTGAGACCGCACCTTTAACCTCCTGCTCCTTATCAGCTTCAGAGGTCGCTGCTTCATGATTCTGATTGTCATTCGTCCTCTGCCCCTGTTCATCCACGGCGTCCTCATCTTCCCGGGCATTTTCTATGAACAAGACTGAGACATGCGCGTTGATCCGCGGATTGTTCATGGCACTACTGAAATTGAAGATAGCCGAACCAAAGGCAGGCAAGGCATCCGAGCTCGAAGCCCCTGCATCCATGAATTGGCTGGAGTGGAGGGGGTTGGCGCCAGTGGAGCGAGCAATGTTGCATTGGCAGCAATGGACAACATTGTCCGCTTCATGACTGCGCGAGATTCCCCCTCTGGAAGTGCCTCGGCGGCTAAGCATGCGCTGTCGAGGTCTCACCATTCTCGTGGGAGGCAAGGGAAAGAAATTCCAACAGACAACAGGGTAGTCCAGACCCCCTGCAACCAACGCCGACTGAGGGATGAACCAGACAGACGGAGAAGAAATCCCGACAGAGACGGAGAGGCCAGGCAACTGCAATACCACAAACATTCTCTGATCCCATACAGCGATATCCCTTATGACTTCACCGGCCCTGCTTTGGAGCTCCCCCGCCATAACTGCTACCGTCGCCTGAGCCGAATTACCTCGCGGAGCATTAACTATCTCCTGCCATTCCACCTTATACCATCTGCAATCGATGGCTGTGTTATCTACGGCTACCTTGTAATGACCACTTCCAAATATAAGTTAAAATGAAAATGTCAATATAATTCTTTTCTTTTAACTATATATAAATTCATCAACTATGATTTTGATAAATAATTAATTTCAATGTGATTTATTTTTATATACAAAGTTGTCACTACAAGTCAATTCATATTAACATTAAAATCTTCTAATATCATAAACCAACCAGACACAAAATTGATCATTTAATATCATAAACCACGCAAAATTGATCATTTATTATGCAGGATTATCCTATTAAAGGGATGTGAGCTTATTAACAGAGTAAGTGGAATGTAATATTCTAAAATAAACAATGTAACATATAAATAAAATAAATTAATGAACAACGATTTGAGTAATTATTTCTTTTCACTGGTGTTAGCCATTTATAGTTACATACAAAGTTATCAAGACCAGTAAACACATATTGACCTTAAAATCATCTAATATCATAAACGAACAACGCACCAAATTGATTATTTATTATGCATGATTATCATATTTAAAGGGATATGATCTTATTAATATAATAAGCAGAAAGTTAGGAGTTTATTAATAAAACAAGGGAAAAGTAATATTTTAAAATCCTTTTTATTTTGGATTTACTAAAGAGGTGTATATTTAGATTTGATTTTGTTTGGTAAATTTGAATTAAAATGAATCTAAGTTGGTTTTATTATTAATTATAATTATAATTATGATTATTAATTTTATATTTATTTTATTTTATTTTAATCAAGTCAAAATGTTTACCTGACATTATAACATCTATACATATTAAGTTGGAAAGGACCTCTCTAGGAAATTACTTTTCACTTTTTATTATTTTTTAATTGATCTCATAGTATTTTTTCTTTTAAATTTAATTTTAAAAAAAAAAATTATAAAATTAAATTAAAATTAAATACTTTTAAAATATTTTGATTTTGAAATGTGTTATGGTTATTCAGAGAGTGGTATTGATAAACCATGTTATTGGCCCATGGTATTGTAACAAAGCTCACTTACAAGTTAAGAATACCCATGGTAAAATGAGGTTGAATATCCATAGTTAAGAATCTTGTTATATTGTACATTTATTGTAAGTATTACGTTTTAATATAATAAAAAAATATTATAAAATTAAAATAAAACAATTTTTTTGTAATTTTTTTTAAATGAGTTATGATTGTTGGGTATGTGGTATTGATAATCCATGGTAGTTGCCCATGATATTGTAAGAAATCATATTTAGAAATTAATAATATCCATGGTAAAATGGAGTTGAATATTCGTGGTTAATAAACTTGTTATATTATAAATATCAATTTTTCATGTACTTATTAGTTAAATTTAAAAATCATTATCATAATTTATATGGTAAAATGGATTTTAATTTATAACTACTATATATATGTTATATTAAATAATGTAATATGTATATTATGATTTTCCTTTATCTAAAAAAAATTGTTGGTAATTTTATTAATAAAAACAAATTTACAATTAAAAAAATAAACTTAAAGGATATTTACATCTAACATCTCACATCTAGCATTTACACATATATCCTATAGTGAGTTGTAGAGCGCCTCTTAGTGCAATCAATAGTATCAAAGAAATTTCAATATACTTCAATAATAATAATAACAAGATTAATAGCTACAATGCAAGCAGAATAGTCTTTGTCTCTACGGATAGTTAATTGATTAAGGTTGTGCAGAGTGCAGATGTGGGGTTTGCATTTTTTCATTATTCTGGAATGCTCCATTTCTGCAATAGTTTCCATAATTTGTCGGTATTCCCACCTCCGCACACGCTTCCTCCGCACCTTCGCACAATGAAATTTCTCTGCACAGTGCATAGCTATGAGAAGGTGGCCTTCATTGTGCGAAGCTTTCTCAGCACCTCTGCACTCCGCACAATGTGAAAGATTACACACAAAATATTATTTCCTATGTACTGTTTTAGTATGGAAAGAAAGTGGCACCATTTTTTATTTTATTATTAACTTTGTTTTAAGTTTTCATTCGTTTACATGTACATTTGTGGACTTCACAAAATTATAATTATATATGTTTTCGATTGTGCAACGCCTACCCTCTAGAGCGAGGTAAGGGCCATCGGGCATTTCTTTTGGTGTGCAGAGAAAGGGTGTGTGGGAGAGTTTGTGTCCCTTGCTCTGCATAGGCATTACCCGCACACCCTTTCTCGCTACAGGCCTGCCTTTAAGCTCCATGAAAAATGGAGGATTTTCCCACCAAAACCCATGTTTTCTTCAAGCAATTGCAAGGTACTAAATTCAACCCCCGAGTCCATGCACAAATATACAGAGCAGGCTAAGCAACAACACACTTCATGAAAATGGTGCGAGGTCGATTTAGAAATCAATGGATTCCTTTTTGGCAGCAGAAGAATTGCATCTACTCATTAATTTTTCTAGACGAAAAACGGAGGTTTCTATATTTGACAGAGAGTCATTCGATGATTGAATTAATATTATCGATTACTGGAAAAAAGCTCAAGCTAAGGTAGAAATGAAAATTGATCCATTTTTATTCTATGCATTAATTTTTAGGGATTGAAAGTCATGTGATCTTGTGTAACACCCTCCTCCCACATCTACCCAAGCAACCAGCCAGCTGGGGTAAACATTCGACGAGAGGCCACTATGATATGATTCAACCTCCTACGTCACGTTAAGGAAGTGGAACCAATAGAAATACACCATACAGACATTCAACATCAGCATTAGGACCTTCAGGAACCAATCCAACCTTTCTGCAAACCAACCCCTGGGTCCCACTAATATTTTTGACCACTTGACCTATTGACACTCTCATGTTATGGGCATGCCAACATCCAAGGACCTCTAGACGCTCTCACAGGCTTGCAAGCCAGTGTCCATGGACTATTTTGCACAATATTGTGCTAACGTCCCTAGGATTTGAGCCACTTTTTGAAGCCCAGAGCCCAAGTCACTACCCAAAATTGAATGACATCTTCAAAACAATAAATTAACAAGGAAATGAGAGTACAAATGCAATCACTTGAATAAGACCTTGACTAGACCCCTACTAGCCATGATAGGCATTTAGTCAAACATATCACGAATATGTAATTTACAGGTGTAAATAACATATATGAGCATAGCTTATTCTCAGTGTGCATGGTATCTCAGGGACCTTATTTTGGATTTCCTTTTTGTAATAAGATAGTATTCAGTAGTATGGCTGCTCTCTATGAAGAGTTATGCACTGTTCAGCTTCATCTCTATATAGGTTTGTCCAGGTTTAAAGTTATGACTACCACTTTTGTAAGCAGAAGGAACAGCAATATCTGCACAGGTTTTTTGACAGAGGGCTGGCTACGGCCCCCTCAAAGGTTCAAACCTCTTTGTACATATTTTTTCTCCTTTTAATCTAATAGAATAGCCTTTACATAGAAAAAAAACATATATGAGCATAGGGGTCTCATACTTAGTTGAGAATCGCTAAAAGACATTGATGCCTCAACACATTGACTGCCATTTCATCCACTACGTCATTGATACATTGTTCATTCATTTACAAGTAAAAACATGATGAGATCCATACATAGCTTCTGCCATAAAACATATATATAACCAACGTAATAGCAATACAAATATCAATGAAATCAAAGTCATATGATCCACATATAAACCAGTATAATACTCATATAAATACAAAGAGAAATAACATCATATTGATGATGCAAAATCCAAACCTGGGATGGGACTTCCGCGTTCCACCCGACCGTAGAATGGTTGAGCCAAATATCTTTTCAGCCATTCACTCTCGTGCCATATTCCAAGCATGAATGTGTGATCTCATAGAACACATCAATTCAAAACCATCCAGGGCTTCCAAAGGCCATCCACCTTAACCCATCAAACATTGGTTCCACCTCACAGTCGTACATCACAAAACCATCATCAAATTGGTCTCCATCCAAGCCTTCCAAGGCTTCTAGAGTGTTTGTTCCAACAAAGGCTTCCAAGACTAGTAACTCAACCCACAGTTGTCGTCGAGCTTCCAGAGAATTTGTCCAACCAAGGCTTCCAAGACTAGTAACTCACTTCCAGAGCATTTTTCCAACCAATGCTTCCAAGACTAGTAACTCACTTCCAGAGCATTTGTCCAACCAAGGCTTCCAGGACTAGTAACTCAACCCAAGTTGTTACAGGGCTTCCAGAGCGTTTGTCCAACCAGGGCTTCCAAGAACTAATAACTCAACTCAAGCTAAGTAAACATGAGAATAACAAAACGAGGAATAAACCCA
Source organism: Pinus tabuliformis (assembly GCA_031772625.1). NCBI lineage: Eukaryota > Viridiplantae > Streptophyta > Pinopsida > Pinales > Pinaceae > Pinus > Pinus tabuliformis. The sequence goes on along the minus strand of CM062807.1, from coordinate 765,452,630 downwards.
CAATCTCCATGGTTATCCAAGAAAAGGAAAGGCTATGAAATCCACTGTCAATCCAAGCAATCCTCCATGCTAGTGACAGATCACAACCAACAAACCACATGCATATGTCATGCATGCCAAAACGAGTGAGGAGAACATATGATTCCAGCCTAAGACGCACATACCATAATGATACAGTCCTAAGCCGCATATACCCACAGTATGCAAATAAAATTACATGTCACACTTGTCCTAGGAATTCCAAATTCCATACTTTGGGAAACCTTCCATAACCAAGGTTTAATCCTCTTTAATTAAATGCTTAAGCGAAAACATTCATTTAACTATCCCACAGGTTTTGACTTTGGGTTATTTTTCACCTTCGGCGCTTATTAGCCATACCCTAGTCTTTAGACTTTAGTTAAAACTCAAACTTTAACCCATAATACATTAACCCCACTTATTTCTATTATAATTCCCATATAATAGAAATATCTCATAAACCACACTTAAACCTTACCTTTCCGCCATTCTTCAAACCTTTTCACACACATCGATGCTCTCCTTAGCATGTTAAATCTCTGTCGTCGATCTCATTCCTCAATCCAACTGTTATCGTGTCACCCGATCGCCAACTAGCTTGGTTGATCTCCACCGTTGATCTGTCTCGTCCGATCCAACGACTATCACGTCATCTAGCGTGAAATCGTGCATGACCGATATCAGATCAAGAGTGCGTGAGAAAAGTGGTTTTCTCTTTCCACCGTGTGCTACATGTCGGCCGCTAAAGGTAATCACGTAGACTTTAGAAAGACCGCTTACCACCTTTAGGGCATGCGAGAAACTTCTTACCCCTTGCGAAGACCGCTCCATCCTTCTGCTAATACATGGTGTAAATCTCTGTCATTCATCTTCTTGACTTTATTTGCGCGACTTAATCTTAGTTGTCTATTGCTCACAACCTTGTCCATTGATCTGACTAATCCAACGATTCTTGTGCATTGCTGTGTTCTTTTGTTTCTTATTATGTAATATCCCATTCAACGTTTTTCTATGTATTTGTTCTCCTCATACGATCTTTACTTGTTCTGATCCCGATCTTCAGCTCACGCCTTTACACTTCCTTCGTAAACCTTTAGGCTTTAGGAAACCTTACAAATATACCTTCGTTGTGACATTGAAGGTTTTCTCCAATACTAGATGTGTGTAAAAATGACACTCTTCTCTGCACTTCTCTAATTCTGCACACCTGCAACCTATGTTACACAGAATTACTCTAGTCCACACACAATCTATAATTAATTTACTCAATACACATCACACAAACTCAGAATTGATTTATCTGTATTAATTAACAAACATTTACACAATCAATTCCTTCTAGGCCTGATCTTCTATATCAGTGGCCTTTCCCTACCTGCTCATAGGCTTAACTGACTAACTGAATGACGACTGACTGGCTGACTACTGACTAACTGATTGATTGCTGACTGACTGAATGACTGCTGAATGACTGACTCTATGCCTTTTAGGCTTACATTTATACAAAAGGTTTTGTTAACCAATTCTGGTTCAGATCCTTAATCTATTGAACTAAATCCTGAATATCCTCTAAGTCCACTTTTAACTCCAGTAATCCCTAAGAATCCTCTCTAGTTCCACGAATCATGACACCACTTTCTAGTCTAAGATTTACAATTGATTTCCAACTCTCTCAATCCCAACTGATCACTCATTATCACTCATGTTTTCCTACATTCCAGAGCATTTACAAATATCCTCGCAATATCTAATTAATTCATATTCCAACCACTCAAAACATTAATAATTACATACATAGGAATCCAACTTCCTTGAAAACACAAGACCCCCTAAGTTAACTAGAATAAAACGAAATTGTTGAGCTGGATGTTCCTGAATCAGACTCCCAAGGTTAAAATAATCATGATCTCCTGATCATGTGCTTCTGACCTTTGTCTTCCTGGATCCCATACTTATTTCTGTAATTTGTCTTTGTTTGTTGTTGTTGTTTGTTGTTGTTCCCTAGGTTTCCACACTTTATGTTGCTTTGCCCCACTAGCTATGCCTTCACAGTCTACGGCTTTCTTTCTCTTTCTGCTGCTCCTTGACCTTCTTATTGTTGCTTTCTTATGAGGCACCTTCATCATCAATCTTATTATTCTTTCAATCTCTATGTCCAATTTATCTTTTGACTGATAATTACTTTGCCATTTGTTGTTGTACTTTGTCCACTCATCTTCAAATTATTGTTTGTTGTCTTCTCTTTGAAGTTGTTGGATTCTTACTACCGCCCTTTCATCCTTACCCTCTTGTGACTTTCCAAACAACCTTTGTTCAATATCTATAAATTTACTTTCAAAAAATAAATGGTCCTCCAATTCCCTTTGTACTTGATTCCCCTCAAATACATCACTATGTTGTTCATCAATTCCAACATATTCTCTTTCCTCTTCTTTGACAACCCTCAGTAATTGTCCTTCACTTCCTTGATTGATTCTCACAATCAACTTAACTTCTTCAAACATGGTATCTTCATGATTTTCATCTTCCTCATTAGCATGTCCGACCTGACAACTTCCAGTGTTCTTCAGTTCTAAAACCGACTCTTCAAATTGAAACATGTCTGTCTCATCTTCATCAAATCCTATAATCATAAAACAATTATCGGAAATAAAAATATAAGGCCTCATTACCTTTTCCTTCTCTGGAAACATCTCAGTATGCTGCTCTGATTTTTCCTCCTCTATCAGCACATCAGTATGCTGATTCAATCTCTCTAAAGAATTCTCCAAATGCCTTTCGAAATTGTCAGCAAGTCTCTCTTCCACACCATCTGCTTCAATGATGTCTTTCTGCTCTTGTCCACTTTGGTGAACTCCTTCCTCTACAATCACACTATTATACTCTAAGTTTTCCAACAAATATTCCAACAATTCAATTTCTCTTTGACACTTCATAAGCACTTCATCATCACTTATAATTCCTACATTTATACACAAATTATCAACTTGAAAATTACAAGGTTCAATAGTCTCAACTGTTGCCTCACATATCAACTCTTCAGACTAATTCTCCATCTCCTTCTTTCACAAGAAATTGTTCCTGGGTTGTAACAGCTTCAAACATCAATGTATTACTAAATTCTTTCTGCTGCAATAATTCATTGCTTTTCCCATTTAAAAGACATTCTCCATCCCTCTTTACTTCAGAGTATTCATCTTCTAAAAGATACTCTTCCATACTTTTGACAGCTTCAAAATATTGTTCATCCTCTACAAAACCTTCCCTTGTTAGTGACCAATTATCAGATGTCCTTTCTCCCTTTGCTAAATCTTTTGCATAGACTTCTTCTTTCTTAACATCTTTCAGTAGATGTCCTTCTTCTTCAATACATTTTTCCTTGTTATCTCTCTGTAAACCTTCTTCAAGAGCTATCCTTGTCCCATCATTTGCATTAATATTCTCCTTCATTTGTCCTTTATCAAAATTCATTAGATTACTTCTCTAAGACAATATTCCTTCATTCTTCATCAGAATAAGATCCTGATCTTCCATCTCTATGACAGCTTTAAATGATCGCCTTCTCTCTTTAAGTAACTCATCCATCGACTCTTTCTGTTGTAACCAGTCAAATTATCCCTCTTTTTAGAAATTTTATTTGTCACCTTTTACTTCAAGATCTTCATCCATTCTGAAGACATCTTCATAAAGTTTCTTTTCTCCTGCAATCATACACAAACTATCAGTTTTAAAAATAAAATACCTTGCGGTCTCACTTGATGTTTCAGTCATCATCTCCTTGTTGTTCTGAATTCTCACAATAATTCATAAGATCTTCCACATATCTCCAGTGTTCATCTTCATCAAGAACTTCACCCTGTTCTACTTCACAAATGGAAACTTCCATTTCTAACTCAGCTTCTCTAAGGCTTTCCACCAGCCACTTCACTTGCCTTTGTTGTAGCCTTCTCTGTAACTTAGACCACCTCACTGCCTTTTCCTCAAGACCCAACCTTGTCTTTGGTTTTCCTTTAGTATCATCCTTAATACATTGAGTTGTTATTTTAACTCTGCAATCTCCTTGTCATGCTCCTCTTGACTCATTCTCTTTCCATTTGCCTTTGCATCCTCCTTCTTCACTTTTCTTCTGTTATGGTCTTCCTCAAAACCTATGTTATCTTTGTTATGACTATTAGTAGTCATCTCCTTTTTTATCTTCATGAGTTCCTCACTCACTTGCTATGAGCTGCATTAAAGCCTCTACAGCAGCAAGTCCTCCTTGTTGCCACTTACCTCACCAAGCTTTCCTTTGTACTTAGTCTTTTGGCAAGTACTTGGTTCTATATTCTCGGGAACCTTTTTGAGCATTTCTCTCTGCTCCTTCTAGGCTTCAACTCATCTGCACCTTTTAAGAACACAATTGTCCTCTTATATTTCAATCATAAATGAAATACTAGGTTCTGACCACCTCTTCTTTCACTCAGAAATTCTTACCAGATTTCTTCATCCCTTAGCAATTCTACCCACATCCTCTGTCGAAATGCCTTTATGATCTTTCCGTGAGCTACAACAAAGCCTCTGCAGTAACAAGTCTCCTTCTTTCTACACATGCCTCACTAAGCTTCTCTCCTCTGAGCTCAATCTTTTGGCATCTCTCTGGTTCTCTCCTCTGGAACCAATTGAGCACCCCTTGCTCTAGGTTGCTGCAATCTTCTCAACTTCTTATGTTGCTACCTTCAAGACCTCTGCATGATCTTTTTCTACCATTCGCATACACTTTGAATGGATTGTTCTCTGTTTCCTTTGCATTTGCAATTTTGCTACACTTTATCTCTGTGTGCCTATTGTTTGTCAAATTTAAAATCTGATCTCCTCTTGCCTGTATACACATCTTCAAAACATAACTCTATTCTAAATTTTATCAAAGAATTCTTTCATACAGAATTTCCTTGCTCTGCTCTGACACCAAATGATGTCAACCTAAGCCGCACATACCATAATGATGTAGTCTAAGCTGCATTATACCCATACCATGCAAATAAAATTACATGTCACACTTGTCCCAACAATTCCAAATTCCATACTTTGGGAAACCTTCCATAACCAAGGTTTAATCATTTTTTAATTAAATGCTTAAGCAGAAACATTCATTTAACTATCCCATAGGTTCCGACTTTGGGCTATTTTTCACCTCCAACGCTTATTGACCATACCCTAGTCTTTAGACTTTGGTTAAAGCTCAAACTTTAACCCATAATACATTAACCCCACTTATTTCTATTATAATTCCCATATAATAGAAATATCTCATAAACCACACTTAAACCTTACCTTTTCGCCATTCTCAAACCTTTGCACACACATCGATGCTCTCCTTAGCGCGTTAAATCTCCGTCGTCGATCTCATTCCTCAATCCGACGGTTATCGCGTCACTCAATCGCCAACTAGCTTAGCTGATATCCACCGTTAATCTGTCTCGTCCGATCCAACGACTATCGCATCATCTTGTGTGAAATCGTGCATGACCGATATCAAATCAAGAGCACGTGAGAAAAGTGGTTTTCTATTTCCACAATGTGCTATGTGTCGGCCACTAAAGGTAATCGCTAGAATTTAGAAATACTGCTTACCACCTTTAGGATGCATGAGAAACTTCTTACCCCTTACGAAGACCACTCCGTCTTTCTACTAACATGTGGTGTTAATCTCTATCATTCATCTTCTTGACTTTATTTGCACGACTTAATCTTAGCTATCTATCGCACACAACCTCGTCCGTTCATCTGACTGATCCAACGGTTCATGTGCACTGCTACATTCTTTTGTTTCTTACTATGTAATAGCCCATTCGACTTTCTGTCTGTGTATTTGTTCTCGTCTTACGATATTTACTTGTTCGGATCCCCATCTTCAGCTCGCGCCTTTATGCTTCCTTCATAAACCTTTAGGCTTTAGGAAACCTTAAAGATATACCTTCGTTGTGACATTGAAGGTTTTTTCCAATACTGGCTGTGTGTAAAACCAATACACTTTTCTCTACACTTCTTTCTAATTTTGCACACCTGCAACCTATGTTACGCGGAATTACTCTAGTCCACACACAATCTATAATTCATTTACTCAATACACATCACACAAACTCATAATTGAGTTATCTGTATTAAATAACAAACATTTACACAGTGAATTCCTTCTCGGCCTGATATTCTATATCAGTGGTCTTTCCCTACCTGCCCATAGGCTTACCTGACTGACTGATTGACGACTGACTGAATGACTGCCGACTTACTAACTGACTGCTGACTAACTGCCTCTATGCATGTTAGGCTTACATTTATACAAAAGGTTTTTTTAAACAATTCTGGTTCAGATCCTTAATCTGTTGAAATTCCTGAATATCCTCTAAGTCCACTTTTAACTCCAATAATCCCTAAGAATCATCTCTAGTTCCACGAATCATGACACCACTTTCTAGTCTAAGATTTACAATTGATTTCCAACTCTCTCAATCCCCACTAATCACTCATCATCACTCATGTTCTCCTACATTCATAGCATTTACAAATATCCTCACAATATCTAATTAATTCCTATTCCAACCACACAAAACATTAATAATTACATACATAAGAATCCAACTTCCTTGAAAACACAAGACCCCCTAAGTTAACTAGAATAAAACAAAATTTCTGAGTTGGATGCTCCTGCATCAACATACATGCAACTCGATACCTACAAGAAAATCGCGTTGTAATTGTTGCTCCCGATGTTCTCTTGTGCATTCTTGCTCTTCATTTGTCTTCTTGCTCCAAAAATCCAAGTATGCAACACCCTCCAAGAGTGCTCCAAGAAAAATCTAAGTATCCAAAAGTAAGAGAGAGTTCCAAAACTGACTGACAAAAGGTTACCAATTGATCCTCATAAGCCTTTTTATTAATGAGGCTTCTATTTTCTTCATTTTCCATTATTTTCCTTCATTTTCCTCCTCACATGCAACATGTGACCTTTCACTTCCCTTTTCTCCTAATTTCTATTATTTTCATAAATAAATGTGCCAAAAATGTCATTTTGCCTTTCCAAAGCTTTAGCCATTTCCTTTGCCAATTTCCTTAGTCATTAATTAATCACAAGTGATCCCCATAACTAGAATTTTTCCCAACATTCAGCTTGGAATAAGTATCCCATCAACCGTGGTTATTATTTTGCCTTTCTTAACTTTTGTTACATGGAATTTTCAATTCAAGGGTTGTTACATCTTGATTTATTTTCCAGAGGTGGGATTTTTGGAATTTTGACTCTCCATAGTTGCTTTAGCTACCATGTTTTGTTCCTTGGGAGATAAACTTTCGATGCTTGATGCCTTTCGAATGGGATTGTAAAGCTTTCCATCGCCTATCTTTTTGGTATTTTTAAGGGACCTATGGAAGTTGTGTGGCTAGATCATGATATAGTGTCAAGATTTGTTTGTATGGTGCGTGGAGTGCTTCAAGTGGAAACCTTTGGTGTGATGCAAGAGAAATTGGGAGATGCGCTTAAAAACCACGACGTTGTGTGGTGTTTTCTTGACTGATTTTACGCTTTTTTGTAGCATATTTTGTTTGAACCACTAGTCTTGTGCAGAGAAAGCTTTCAAACTTGCATTGTCTTGTGCAGAGAAATCTTTCAAACTTTCATTGTGCAGACCTCAGTCTATTATATTTCTATGAGATGGTTTTTGATCCCTTATAGAAGAAATACAGCATGTAGTTTTTATCTTCGTAGTATTTAACGGAAATGCTTCTTACATTCATAATATTGAACTTTCAATGAAACTCGACGCCTTTTAATGTAACAACATCTATCAAAATCATTTTTGACAAATTCGACTATATCAATCGAATAAATTTGAAAATTTACGAAAATTTATCAATCCATTTGATTCAAGTTCAAAATAAAAATTTTGGTCCCTTATGAGGTAATGTTGAGTGAAATACGAACATCTCTCATCAAAACAATTGCTATGGTGCGCCTTATAAGGTATTTAAAAATAATTGAGCAAATGGGAGTAGGTAGATAGCCGAAAGTTATTTTCAATGAAGGCATGAGTGAAAGAAAGAGATCATGAATGAGACAAAACAACAAATGGATGCAAAATTGTGATACTTACCTCAATGTCTATCCTACAAATAGCAAGGAGTTAAAGAATTTTTTTATGGAGAAGTTCCATGAGCATATATGGGGAAAAGAGTTGGCTAGAAAGAAGAATTACTATGATCAGGAATTCAACCCCACTTGTCGTTCTATCTATGGGAATAGTTTACACTAACCAACTTTTATTCGATGCTTTTGTTCCTTGTGTTTCGCATAAGAAATCTTACATCTTATCATGTAACATGTCAAAATCATTTAGAAGCAACAAATTCGACTATATCGATTGAATAAATTTGAAAATTTATCGATCCATTTCACTGGTTGGGAGTATCGCTATAAAATTTGATTTGAATTTTAATATTTTAGTTTTTCAAATAATTTTAAAAAGTGGATTTAAGAACACCGTGACCCTTTTAAAAATCATGACAGATTTACAAAGTATGCAATTTTGATGTGGTAAAAGATTGTATTTTGCGGCAATGTTATGGGCCTTCTAGTATTGGATTCTCGAATATTCCAGGGATCTGCAATAAACTTAAGATTAGCCTAATATATCTACCACGCTGCCATGTGTTTTGTAAAAAGATCAGTGTTTTCCATATGTCATGATTTCTTTAGAATATTGAAAGATGAACTGCAACAAGAAATAGTGTGGGAGTGCAGAGCTGTGGGAAAGTGTGGAGCTCCGCACACCGCACATTTGATGTAATGACATTTTTTTGGACTCATGTTTCCGCACGCTGCACATTTGATGTAATAACAAATTCTTGGACTCATGTTTCAAAGAATTTGATCAGAAGTTGGTGTGAGGTAGTTGTTGTGCAAAACATGAATACTTATCCGACAAATACAAGAAAATAAAAGAAATCTTAACTAACGAGGATGGCATTGGCAATAGATATGAATGCCATGAAGTCTCGAACACAATAGCAATGTTGACTGCATTTTTTACTGCGCTCAACAATATGTGTGTAACAGAACTTGTAGGTACTTACCGTAGCAAAGAAATCCTAACTAACAAGGATGGCATTTGCAGTAGATATGAATGCCATGAACTCTCGAACAGTAGCAATGTTGACTGCATTCTTTACCACGATCAGCAAATATATGTGTGTAACAGAAGTTGTAGGTACTTACCGTGGGACATATCAACAGGGCCATCGACATTAGCTCATGCAACATTTTATGGTGATGAAACAGCATCAAAAACCATGGGTGGTTCTTGTGGATACGGGAATCTATTTAACAATGGATACGGTATTCAGACAATGACTCTGAGCACATCTTTTCAATTATTGAATTTGTTTATTGGGTTGTCCCGTCGTCTTGCCTTTGGTACCTATAGAGATATCGTCGCACTACGCGGAGGAGATTGTTTAGCAGGGGATGGAGTTGAGTTCTTGGGACCATGAGTTCGCTTTACGGTGTGCCATTTATCCCGAGGTTCCAGGGGTTGAGACGAAGGATTATGGAGCTTGCAATATTTTGTAAACAGAACGAATGGAACCGTCTAACATGACTTCGCGACCTACGACATCTAAGTAGAAATACGAAGGATAGTTTACCTAAATTATATCTCCAACTATTAATTATTTATGAATTTAACTCAGGCATAATCTCCTCGAATGTTGCATCCGTTCACAGGGTCCAAAAGTGTGGAGTGTTCCATCCCAAGTGAGTAGTATTTACTATTAAGGATCTGAAACACGGTCCCTGAGACTGATATTTATTGGAATGCAAAGCGAGAATCGTCTACGTAAGAGTATTACATAGTGTAGCGAGTTAGCCATAGGAGTGCAAGTAGCATAGCTATGATGGAAAGTGATAGTTGTTGGAAGTAGTGGAAGTACGCAACCAATAATTATGGAGATACAACTTCATTAATGTAGTGGGGGTAGTCTTGTGAAGTTCAATGCGTGCTATCCACAATCTTAGTATCTAGGGGTGTCTTGTGAAGAGCACAGTGAACTTTCTTTGCATTCTGCACAATGAGTTGGAGATTCTTTTAGCCTCTCCCCACCCCCTCGTCCACGTAAAGGACATGAAACCACATCAATTCTGATATCATTGGGCAGTGCAGTGTTAGAGCACTCACCTATGGAATGGCCACTCACAAAATTATCATTTTTCCGATTTTAAAATTACCTTTCAAGCACTGACAAATACCAAAAATGAAAAGCCCTCCTTCAAAGGAATTATGTCCCATCAGCGCTTGCTTAGCCAATCAAAAATTAGAAATAAGATTACCAAAAAATTAGAAAATAAGAATATTAAGCATTTTTCTCCAAACTTTGGTTAAAATTGCAATAAACACATGAAAATATTGAAATTCAACACACTTTGATGCGAGGTGATTTCTATAGTCCTTGGCAAGGTGGCAAGGCAGGGACTAATAAATAGGCCTTTCAATATAATTTAATAATAATAATAATAGATAGGCCTCATAATCTTATATTTCAAATGCTAATGAAAAGTGTTAAAAGGTCGCTAACCCACGTGATGAATAATATTATGACATCTCATTACTCCCATGCACATCTTACCTTATTGGTTTTCCCATTTGGTCATTTGTAAGCTTCTTTCATTTGTATTCCATTATTTTATTTGCATTATTTCATTCACTTTACCACACCTAAGCACTATTATTGCCTTATCATTTGTGAAGTATATGGGAATGAGTACATCCACAAATATTGATATTTGTGGTTAGCAATGAATCCTAGAAGAGAGATCTCAATAAATGTGTTACCATGTATTTGATCTTGACCACCCCGGTGACCCAATATACTTAATGAATCATCAACTAGTGGCTAGTATGACATTAGAGTTCCATGGATAAGCAAAGCGACATGAGCATAAACCATTACCAAACATGTAGATAAGAGGGGATTTCCATACCAAACTCATAGCCAAGTTGTGAAAGGTTCTCCATGTAATGAGAGCTAACAATGGAATGGTTGAGCTAGTGCAAGCATTAGCAATGATGACATGCTTCTATGTTTGGCATGTGTTGGTAATGGGTGTTGGATGAATCTGCATCATTTTATTCAACATTGATATTCTTATATATTACTATTTCTTAGCTAAAAATATGTGGCACACCCTAGGGTATACTTAGACAGAACCAACACACCCGGGGGCATATTTAAGTAGGCCCTTTCTTTCATCATCTTATAACCCAAATTGGGGGTGGCATTGAAAATGGATGCCTACAATTGGGTGTTAACCTCCCCATGTACAACAATTCCATGATTACAGATTCCCATGAAGACGAGCATCCTAAGGTTTGAATATTTCATTTGAACTCATATCGTAATAGTCTCTAAACAATGTATTTAATGTCTTCGTTGAAGTTCCTAATTAGAATTGTCGGTGATATTCAGTTTACATCCAGTGTTTAGATTTCACTTCTCACCAATTCCAACCTAAAGGTTTAAGAGGATTTTTGGTGAGAAATGGATGTATTAGAATAACTCATTATCAAGCAAGTCTTTGGGTACATGAAGAGTGTTTGAGTCAAGTTTTCTTGTTTAACATGGGCCTTTGTCAACATTGGGCAGCATTTTCTTGCTCCCACACATCACTACATTTTTCTCTCGTCATTTTCATACCTTATCATTGAAAATCCAATAGTTGATTTGTTACACAACGTAAGATGCCTTCTTGGGTTGTTTTCCAACCCGATCAAAATGGGTTGCACAATGTTACCCCTTGAAAATTTTCCTTGTGTTCTTTGAATCATATGTATTTCACTTATCCTATTCATTTACGTGTGATAGTTCCATGCACATTGCCTTCAAGGTTACCCACAATAATGTAACACAAGCATTCATTTTTTATCATTTATGCTTCATAACGCATTCACTTCTTCATGCTTGATGACCAAAATATTAGCAATAAGCGTTGGTTCAATAACTCGTAATAATTACACTATTTCTTATTAAGCTTCTAAGTTTATAAAGATTTTAAAATTTATTTATCTAACCTACCTATTGTTGGCTTAGGTGGGCTCAACCCAGGTTCGATTCTTTTGTTGCGCACCAACAAAACCCTCAACCACTGGCCCTCTCGGCAATGATCTGCGGGAAAATCGCAGTTTCCCCCGACCTGATTATTGGAAGTTGTAGAACCAGGTTTATGCAGCGTCCTGAGGGATATTGCATTGTGGCACATGTGTATCTTCTTTTATGTTTTAACTCTTATAAACAACTTCGCAATAACAATCAACTTCACATGTATACATTACTTCATATAATTACATTTATTTCCTAAGCATAACATAAACACTCATAAATTGTGTAGTACTAAAAGAAGTGCAAATAATAAGCAAATGAACACCCAGACACATATTTTACCATGGTTCATCCCAATGTGTGACTACGTCCACAAGAAATGTTGCTTATAATATGAATTTGGTACAACAAGTAGTTCTTCCCTATGCACACAGCTGCAGGGTGTCTGCACACTAAGTTGCAGACGATCTGTGCACTGTGCTGCAGACCCAGGCCTCCGTGCACACAGCTGCAAAGACTCACCCTTCCTCCAAAATACAAACCACAAAAATATCATATTCACATAGATTTGTTCCAATTCATCATTTCCTTCTTCTTTATTATCCATCCCTATATATACTATTACATGAGGGATTGCCATCGTTACATTACCGTGGACTTGATACCATGGTTTCCAAAATACAAGGGACTACGGCCCAAAATCAACAACTTTAAAATATTTTAATGCTTTTACAAAAAGCAAGGGGCTTCGTTGTGAAGCCCCGATGTTGCACGGTCTTCGTTGTGCTCCACTGCTCTACTGCATAGTTCACTTCGTACACCGTGGCATCCTTTCTACTATGCGCTTCCACAAAACTTGGATTTCTTCCCAAAAGCTGCCCAAAATCTAGCCAAGTTGGGTTATGCCCAATAAGCCCCCAACACTCACATGTGACTTGTCCCGAGTCACTCATTTTTTGTGCCCCAAATCTTTGTTGTGATTCTCATGTAGGTATCATTATATTGTTGAAGTATTTCTACTACCTGCTTCTCCTCTCAACGCACTTCTTCTAGTAGTGCCTCTGTTGTTGGTCCGGAAATCTTTTGTAGCACTTCTTTCTCCCTTTTTCATAGCTCCTTGAGCCTATCGTCTACTGCCTATGAAAGTTTGAGGGCCTCATCCTGCCACAGCTTAGTCCACTCTATCAAAATCTATGCTTTTCTCCGAAGGAATTCAATCTACTTTTGAAGAGTTTGTCCTTTAGTGATTCTTATGAACCTCTACAAGACTGATAAGGTCTTTGCAGTTGCATGGAGTTCCTCAAACTCCTTCTGCTTTCTCTGGGGATCCTCTTCAATCCTCTGAATTTTCGGATCCTCCTGCAGTGAGGACCAAATCTGCATAGTTTCATCTAGTAGTTCACCACAGTCTGCCACTATGTTGAAGATGCTTTGCAGTGCAGATTTTAGATCCATTTCCCTCTTCTTACGTACTTTCGGTGGCGTGATTGGTTGTGGCCTCATTTGAATCTCACTAATCTTCACTTCATACTCGAACTTCATTTCTGCAAACTTATTCTTTGAATCCCTTATTGCGAGGTCGAGCTTCGTAACCTTCTCTGTTGGTGACTCTTCTTCGCAGACCTTTACGTCCGTAACTTCACTGATACTTTTTGTGATGACTTCCTCTAGTTGTTGTTGTTGTTGGCATGCTCCACCCATTTCCTTAATCAGTTGATCGAGCTCTTTCTTCAGTGAAGCTCTTTGTAGAATTTCCCACTGTAGATCAACAGATTATGAAATATACTAAAGAAGAATACAAGATCTACTTCTACAACAAACTTGTGGAAGCTTAATCAATTTTGAGCAAGATCAAATAGAACACATATAACTGAGAATGAGAAGTAAATCACACATGAACACAGAAGAATACTCTGGGGAAAGCCTCAGCTAAAAACCCCGATCTCTGTATTATCATACAAGTGGAAATATGTTCAAATTACACAAAGCATTAGCTCACAAGCTATGCTGATCTCAGTACAATCCAACAATACAGCTCACAAACTGAATAGACACAAGATATGCCTTCCATCAGCCCTCCAAGCCTCCTATTTCCTTGCGCAGTTTCTCTTGGGGTCCAATGTTGCCACCTGTGTGAATTGGCCTCATCACACACTCATCAAACTCAAAAGTAACTGTGCAATCTTAAAGGAGATAATTCCTTCTGCATATATGAGTTTCCTATATAGGAAAATTCCTCCAACTGATAGTACATTGTCCCTTCATCTGATCTCAATTGGGTTTCTGACTGAACTGACATGCATGAGTTATTTATGAGAGAATATTGAGTTATCTGAAGTGCATTAGTTACATGCATGCATGCATTAACTAACTGAACTCACAATCAGTTCCACAAACTGTTGGAACTAATCTAATTGGACTTAACTCAGTTAACTAAGCTAACTAATTACAACTCAAAGTACAACTCATCCTGATCTCCTTAATCAAAGGATAACTTCCTCAATCAAAGGGAAAATTGTTGCATGTCTTCACATAGGCTTCATGTATGATTTTCTCCAACTAATTAACTCAAAATGAATTAATTAATTATTTTTCAAATAGTTGCTATGATCGAATTCGAATTTTAATTCTCAATTTTAGTTCAAGGACTAACTAAAATTGGAATGTATCCCAAAATGATATTTATAGCAGTGATATTTTTAGCATCTCTATTTTATCATTCCTTGTTGCTATATCCAACACTGGTACCTGAGATGTTATTTATAGCATTTCTATTTTTAGCATTTCTTGTTGCCATTTTCAACACTCCCTCTCAACAAGAAAGGCATTCAACTCGAACTCGATCCTGAACCTTTGGAATGTTCTGCATGCAACACTTCTCTCAAGTGTTGTTGCTCCAGCAACTCAAAAACAAAAAAAATATCCAACCTGAATCAGAATGATGCCTCTGCCATCAAAGTCTCTGACTGTTATTGCCTCTGTCGACCGAAAACTCTGCACTTTTGTGCTCTTCAGTATCTGACTGCTCTAGCCTCTATCACTTTGATCTTTGACTGCGTCAATCACATTGATTCTTGTTGTTGCATCCATGTTGTTGTTGGTTCTATCTCCCAGCATGCATCCGCACTGCACCTCCTCTCATCATGTTGCATCGTGCTGCCCAATGCTGGACTGCAACTCAGTTACTGAGAAGTAAGTAACTGATCTCCCAACTTACCTCCCTGTTGGGCTAGAAACACCCTCTGATTCTGAAGCTTCCTCTACTGCTCCATCTGCATTTGTCTCTACCCACTCAGCCAGTCCTGCTACTCCTCTTCGGGGCTCCTGTAGCAAGGTCTAATCAAAGAGGTTGGGTACCTCAATGATCCTGCCCCTATTCCAGCCTTCTTGGGACTATCAATCCACATTGCCCCACCTCCGACCTGGAGGTATAGATACATGTGATCCCTCTGCCCAGTTGGCTCGAAATTTCCCCCTACTGGAGGTCTTTGTATGAGTGGATGCCTCCACTCGATCTCCTCTCGACTTCTCCCATTGTGGCTACTCCACAACCTCCTAAAGCTTCTTCACCAATTGTGGCTCCTTCACAATTGTCTGAGACTTCTTCTGGCACTACATGTTGAGAGGTAATGTACTCTCCCTCTCAACCACCAAGTATCCAACAGTTGCCTTGCTCTTCAAGGCTTTGCATGCATCTTGAACCTCAAGAGCATATAGGTTCTTGACTCATGAACCGATCTGCTTCACCTGTCTCATGGTGACGTGTCTAAGGAAAACCTTTCCCTTACTGAAGACTACATCATAACCTTTGTCTTTCAACATTGTGATCGATACCAAGTTTTTCCTCAGTCCTGGCACATACTTCACATTTGTCAAGGTAATGCAAGCTCCATGCTCCCTCTCAAAAACAATTGTGCCTACTCCTGAGACACTATACTTTTCATTATTACCCATCTCTATGAGTATCTCGAGATCTTTCTCCTCCAAGGTACTGAACAAACTCTTATCGCCAGTCATGTGGAAAGAGGCTCCATTGTCTAGGTACCAAACACATCCCACGATGGATGAAACCATGCATGTGATGAGAGAGAAATCCAACTCAAACTGTGAGGCCAGTGCCTCACCATTTGATCCCTTCGAGGATCCCTTCTTGGATTTCTTCTATGGACAATTCGTAGCATAATGGCCCACCTCATGACAATGAAAGCATCACACTTTCGATTTATCAAACTTCTTCCCACCATGGGAAGAACTAGATTTAGGATGGGACACCTTCCCTTTCCCTTTCCTCGCCTTACTCGCTAAGGCTAGATTTTCTTCATCATCTTGTTTTGATGAAGATCCATCTCTGGTGCTTCTCCTTATCTCCTCCTGCATTAGATCCAACCAAATTCGTTCCCAATCTAGTAGTTTCTCTCTTCCATTTATCGAGTCTTGGTAGCTATGCCAGCTGTTAAGAAGACCGAGGAGAGCAAGACTCAGTATGTCATCATCGGTTGTCGTGATCCCTACACTTCCAAGCTCATCCCTGTAGGTGGTGAGCTTGTTCAGATATGTAGAGATCATGTCGCCCTTTTCACACTTGATTTTCTGAAGCTTATCTTTCAGTGCTAGCTTCCTCTTATCATTTTTGTTATGATATAGATCTTTCAATGTTTTCCACATCAAAAATGGTGTCTCCTTCCCACAGAGGCCCGAGACAATGTGGTCTCGAACTCCCTCCAGGAGGATTCTCCTCGCTCTAGCCACACATTTCTTCCATTCCGCCAATTCTATAGCATTAGTCGTTGTTGGCTCGGGGTCTTCTTGATCAATAAATTCCATTAGACCACTGTCCTCTAATACTGCTTCCATGCGATCCTTCTAGGCTATATAATTCAAGCTGCCATCAAGGGCATACTCAAGCCTTAAACCGTTGAATGCCATTGGTGAAATTTGAGATGTGATAAGAATTCGAATTCTATAATCAGAACTTGAAAATTCGAACTTCTCCCTTCTTTGTATATTTTTCTTCACTTTGATCACCTTTCCTCTGAATACCATGTAGAATTTCCCACTGTAGGTCAATAGATTATGCAATATACTAAAGCAAAATACAAGATCTACTTCTACAACAAACTTACGGAAGCTTAATCGATTTTGAGCAAGATCAAATAGAACACATATAACTAGGAATGAGAAAGAAATCACACATGAACACAGAAGAATACTCTGGGGAAAGCCTTAGCTAAAAACCCCGATCTTTGTATTATCATACAAGTGGAAATATGTTCAGATTACATAAAGCATTAGCTCACAAGCTATCCTGCTCTTAGTACAATCCAACAATACAGCTCATAGACTGAATAGACACAAGATATGCCTGTCCTCAGCCCTCCAAGCCTCCTATTTCCTTGCACAATTTCTCTTGGGTCCAATGCTGCCACCTGTGTGAATTGGCCTCATCACACACTCATCAACCTCAAAAGTAACTACGCAATCCTGAATAATTCCTTCTGCATGGATGAGTTTCCTATATAGGAAAAATCCTCCAACTGATAGTACACTCCCTTCATCTGATCTCAACTGGGTCTCTGACTGAACTGACATGCATGAGTTATTTATGAGAGAATATCCAGTTATCTGAAGTGCAATAGTTATATTCATGCATGCATTAACTAACTGAACTCACAATCAGTTCCACAAATTGTTGGAACTAATCTAACTGAACTTAACTTAGTTAACTGAGCTAACTAATTACAACTCATCCTGGTCTCCTTAATCAAGGGATAACTTCCTCAATCAAAGGGAAAATTGCTGCATGTATTCACATAGACTTCATGTTTGATTTTCTCCAACTAATTAACTCGAGATGAATTGATTAATTATTTTTCAAATAGCTGCTAAGATCAAATTCAGATTTTAATTCTCAATTTTAGTTCAGGGACTAACTAAAATTGGAATGTATCCCGAAATGCTATTTATGGCAGTGTTATTTTTAGCATTTATATTTTAACATTCCTTGTTGCTATATCCAACACTGGTACCTGAGATGCTATTTATAGAATTTCTATTTTTAGCATTTCTTGTTGCCATTTTCAACACTCTTTCCTTTTCCACCTATATATTTAACAGCGAAGTGCGATGTTCTTGCTCCTATAATTCAGTTGTTATACCTTGGTGGAAATCATGCAATCTCTGAGTTGGAAGTGCGGCGATGTTCATATTGACACGGTCCCACCCTTTTGATTGCTCTTTGTCTTTGTTTGATTCAAACTATAACGCTCCAACTAGTATCAGCATAATCCTTAATCCAAATTTTGTTTCTATCCGTCGCTTTGGCTGTAGTGATTGACCTGTTTGTTCTGGTTGTATGGTTGTCTGTGGCAATGCCTTTAACTATTCAATACCTTGCTGAACATCTACCAAGAGCGCTATGTAGAAATTATCAATCATGTCCCATGTTTTTGTTGTTACTTCCTAGACTTTTTCTCCAATTTCGGCAATGTCCCTGTAAGTAACGACAAGTGGTATTGCGCCCTTAGATATGTCTACCTTCTGCTTCTTCCTTGCGCTCTTTTTAGGTGTTGTACGTATCTTGTTCTTGATGATGAACGATGATTCCTCTGTTTCATCTTTGTCATTGAGAGGATCTTGGGTACCCTGTTTCTACTCTGGCTCTGTCTCTTCTACATCTTTTCCTTTTTCCTTTCCACTTGGACCCGAATCCAGCGCGGCGTCCTTCTCTGCTCCAACGTCTTCTATGGTTGTGGTCATCCACTCTACTGACCAGTGTTGTATTACCCTGAGAAGGTCATCTTCAGTGACCAAATATGGCAGATGATGCCATGTCTCCATCGAATCCTTCCGAGCCTTTACATATATCTTATGAAAGCCTGCCTTCAACTCTGCTATATTGCGATACTAATCATACAAACTCAGTGACAGCCTGGGATGTTGGTTCACCACCATGCACAAGTCCATGTCCAACAATACAAAGAAGATCATGTTCTCTTTTGCGCGTGATGGTTCCTTGGTATGCCAAAGTGAGGCATATCGCGCGGTTTCGCATACATCTGCTTCGACTAGAGGAAACTGTGAATCCTCTAGCTCCTTCCATGCTAACAACGTGATGATCAATATCAACCACACATAGTGAAATGTCTTACCCTCTTCCTATGCTTCTCGGCAATCCTCCAAAAATTCCCTACATAAATATCCGGCCCAGTTGAACTGAACCTCGATGTTGCACTGCACGACTAAGGAAACCACAGTCATGGGGACTTCGTTTGCTCGATACTTCCTCATTATCTTTCCATTAAGATGTGTGTAGTGAAGCACACCCCTTGGTCATTGATGGAGTTAATATCATAACCTCGTGACTTTTTTATTAGCCAGAACTTGTCCTTCATGGTTTGTGCTACCGCCTTGTCTTGGTTTTTGCCGACGAACTCTTCGACAGGGTCCTTTCCTTGGTAGGGAAATCCAATAATCCTTCTTATCAACATTTCATCAATCGGGATCCTCTTCCCCAACCAAAGGAATTCATCATGCAGTAATACCAGTAACTATCAGAAACAGGTTGTGTTAGGCGTGCTTCTACAGAAGTATGGCAAATTTAACATGTTCAGCAAGCCAGATCTCTTCAATCTCTGAGCCCATTGGTGCAGCTCCAACCTTGTAACTCCGCTCTCTAGATATACCTATTGTAGGTACTTGCTTGGCTCAAACTACGGATACTTACTTCGGTCATTGAAGTCCCAATCCTCCATCTTTAATTGTGGAATTTTTCCTAGTAATTCTCCTTCGAATGGCACTTTTTCTAGTAGCAGCAGTGTGAAAGTGGTGAATTTCATGTATTTGGGATCTTTAATAGGCTTGGAACCCGGTTTCCATGGTGAAAAATATGGTGGCAGCATAGAGGGAATTTATGCGCCCTCTATGTCCATATGGTGTATTCAGCTTCCTCCTCACTATCATGGATTTGTTCTGGTTCTTTCTGCTGCACTGGTTTCTTTGCCTTCTTTGCAAGTTTTTTATCCTCCTTATTCTTTGTATGTTTCTCTTTCGCTACCTTATTTCTCAATGGATGTCCTTAGCTCTACTCCAGAGGCTTTAGCTGGTCCCTTTTCTTGTCTTCTTTGTGGTTATTCTTCCATTGCAACTTGTTTTTGTGGCGACCTAGCACGCGTTGAGGGCACAAGTACACTTGATGTTTTTGTTTTACCAGTTTAGGCTTCCACGATGCCTACTAGCCCTTTCTCTGCAAACTCTTTAGCAATCTCTTCGAAACTTCTCTCAGACATACAGCAACGCACTTATCTCACACATGGTCGCAAATTCTCAAACTAAATTCAAAATGTGGGGCGAGACATCGATTTTATAGCGAATTTGAATTTCGAACCCCATGATTAGCTTAGATCTTGCTCATTCAATGCAGATATGGTGCTAGATCTGACCAGCTATGCTTCATAAATTTGTTTCTCCTGTGCCTCTTAACAGTAACTTTCTTTTAACGACAACTTTTTCCTTCCAACGGTCATATTTCCGGCAAACTTCAATGAACCTTTCCTTCTGGCACAACAATACTTCCTTCATCGTGGTTCTTTTGGACTTCAATATACTCCTAAATATCACGCAGTAATCTTCATTTAGCAAAGTTCCCTTCTGCAGAGTAGTTTATAGTTCATTGCCCACTTTCAACTGCAAGTGGCACTCAGACTCTTCTCCTTTCATCCTTTAGTGTGAAGCTCCAGGGGTAGAGTCATCCCTGTATACCTTCAATATGCTACCATTCATTGATCCTAGAATCAGCTGACCATTTAACTTCACGAGTTGAACTGCACCACCATCATAGATGTGCTTGATGATATACGGTTCTAACCAATGTGTTTTAAATTTTCCTAGGAAATTCATGAATTTGCTATCATATAAAAGTACAAGATCTCCTTCCTAGAATGTCTTATGCTTGATGTGTCTGTCATGTCAGGATTTCTCCCTTGCTTTTTTCACTTTCTTATGAAAACCTGCTATCAACTTGTCTTCTTCCAGAGCAAGTAACTATGTCATCCTTTCTTCCATTATATCATAGTCCTCTATGTCTATGAAGGTTGCAATTCTTAAACTTGGCACAATGTACTCCATAGGCTTGATTTCTTCTTGTCCATATACCAACCAAAAAGGTGTCTGTCATGTCAGTTTCTTGCATGTTGTCCTATATGCCCACAACACTGTTGGAATCCTTAGATCGCAATAACTTTTGTTCATATTGCACACTTTTATGAGTGCATTCTACATAATCTTATTGAATGCTTCCACAGTTCCATTTGCCTGAGGATGATAAGGAGTGCTCTTCTGGTGGTAAACTTGAAATTCCTCAGTTAATTCTTCAATGGTTTGATTCAAGAAATGTGATCATTGATCACTCATCAATATCTTTGGACACCCAAATCTAGACAAAATACACTCAAATATGAACTTCGCAGCAATTTCTAAGTTTCAATCCTTCACAGGTTGTGCTTCGACCCACCTAGTCAGATAATCGGTCGCAATGATTATATACCTCGCACCAGTCTTTTTTCCTTGGTGGATTGATCGATGCCACAAAATCAATAGCCCATTTGTCAAAATCATACTATGTTACTTGTGGTACTAGTGGCATTTCATCTCTTCTTGAAGGTTTTCCTATTCTTTCGCAGACATCACAAGCTTGACAGTATTCCTTTGCATCTTTGTGTAATGTAGGCCACCATAGTCTTGTTTTTAAAATTTCTTGCACAGTGGATTTCCCTACATAACATCCACCAGTTGCACCACTATGAGCTTCTATCAAAATTATCTGTCTTTCATGCCCAGGAACATACCTGCACAGTATTTCATGTGGTCCCAGTTTATACAAATGCCCTGCTGTCAGTGAAAAATATGTTGCCTTAACCACCAATTGTTACTTTTGTTGTGTAGTGTATTCTGAAGGGGAAATTCCAGTGGTTAATAACTGAATAATATCAGAGAAGTGCTCATCTGTTACTCTAATTGAAAACAGTTGCGGATCAGGAAGATTATCCTCTATATTTGTTGGTTCTTCTCATGTTTCTATACTCGACAAATCAGGTCCAAAATTTAGTCTTCCTAGATTAACAATAACTTCAAAGTCATACTCCTGAAATAGTAATAACCACCTGCAAATTTTTCCTCCTAAAACAGGCTTGTTTACCAAATATTTTAGTGCAGAGTGATCTGTGAACATCTTGAAATGTGATCCCAACAAATAATGTATGAACTTCTGTAATGCATATACCATAGCTAGACCTTCCCTTTTTGTAGTTGTATAGTTCTTCTCTACTTTAGACAGTTTCCTACTTGCAAAAGCTATGGGGTGATCTATTTCTCTTGCACCAGGTTGTGCCAATACTACTCCTAAATCTATGCATGAAGCATCCACATGAACATGAAATTCCTTATTCCATTCTGGGAAAACCAAAATAGGCGCAGTTACCATATTTTATTTTAGTGTGTCGGGGCTCTTTTGACACTCTTCGTTCCATAGGAATGTTACATCTTTCTTCAACATTTTTTCCATGAGCGCAGTGATCTGCGCATATCCTTTGATAAATTTTCTGTAATATCCTGTATGTCCCAGTGTGGTGCGAAGCTGCCTAACTATCTTCAATGGAGGTTACTTCACAATAATAGCAATCCTCGCAGAATCCACCATCAATCTCTACTTGCAAACAATATGTCCCAAAAAATACCAAAAGGTACATAGAATATACACTTTTTGATATTCAAAAAATCTAATACTTCTGCATGTGTTGAGCATTAGTATTAATCGTGCAACATGTTTCCTCAATAACCCAAACACTATCCGATCATTAAAGTATACTTCCAAAAACTTGTGAATATACTCTTTGAAAGTTGCGACCACTACTCTTGAAAATATGGTAGGGGCATCCTTCAGCCCAAAAGGTATCACTGTATACTGATATGAACCCCATTCTGTAGCAAAGGTGGTCTTATGTCGATCCTTTGGTGCAATTCTAATCTGATGGTATCTTGAAAATCCATTTGCAAATGAATAGGCTTCCTGGCCTCCTACATTGTCCAATACTTCATCAATGAAAGGAGTAGGGAATGGATCATGTAGACATGCATCATTTAACTTCTTTAAATCAAGACAAATCATGATTTCACCTTGTGTTCTCTTTTCTTGTACTACCATAGTACTTACCCACTCTGATTCTTCCACGGGTTCAATCATTCCACCTGTTATCATTTTCTCAAGTTCTTTCTTCACATTTTCTTTGTCTTTTGGATTTAGTCTATAAGGCCTTTGCTTATCTGGCTTCGTATCAGGCTTTAGAGGAATGCTCATAACCCCTAAATCTCCTACAATGCCCTTCATATTTGAAAACATAGTGGGAAATAACTCCTGGTATTCATGCAAAAGATCTGTCACTTTGTTGACCGTTTTTCAATCTAGTAATCTCCTATGGTTGCAAACTTCGGCTAATCTTCTAACCCTATATTCACCTTCTTTGTCTTTAATGGCTTTGTTATATCAAGGATTCTATCTCATGTCCATTCACTTCGTTGTGGCCTTCATATTCTATAATGTCAATATTGTGAGGGGCTTCATCTTCTTTAGCGACAATGTTGTAGCATTCTAGTACATTTTGTAGCTATGCAACCCAATCACGCTGCCCAGTGAGTTGAATTTCATTCTCAAAAATCTTCTTTTTAACTATCTAAAGGGTTGAATCTATATATGGATAGTCATCTTCAAAGATAAATGTCAATATAAACCCATCAACCATTTACGCCCAGCTTGCAGTACCATGTCGAAGTTTCATTTCCAAATATCAATTTTGAGGAATTGTCTCCAATGTATGGATGAACCCATGCAGCCATTCTTCTTGTGGAATATCCTTCCATGTTCTCATGCAAAGTTGGATGTGCTCTTTAGGATCAATTTGACCATCATATTTATCTGTCAATTTTGTCTACCTAACCAAAGCTTACCCATATCAACCTTCGACATTCTTTCCAAGTTCCTATGTTCATCTTATGTGTACCCCACCATCTAGTAGGAGTAGCTCGTAGAGCTATATTCAGGGATAATAATCTTTGACATTCTAGTACCTTTTCTTCATAGTCTTTAAGAAAATGTTTATATCACCCAAACCATCATAGTAAGGCAAATTACGTACCTCAGAGGTTATATAGCAAATTGATTTAGTCATTCTTGCAACTCTCACCTTGTAGGCACTTCATGTGACCTATTTTGAAATTTTCTTGTTCTTCTTCTGAATCTGAAGCACATGAGTTGTTATGCTCCCAACTCAACTTTCCATCTATAGTAGGGTTGATCCATTCTTCTTCTTTGGTTGTCACTTGATAGATGTTATCTATATCAACTGCGTTGTACTCCTCTTTAATTGGTTCAGTATACCTTGCTCCTTCTAATGGATCCAAGGGAACGATCACTCTCATATTGTTGTTTTCAAATATCATTTACCTCTTTTTCAAGTTGATTATAACCATGTTGGTAAATTCCCAATCCAATCCAAGTAATGCAGGATAAGGGTTACTGTCATCCACAATTTCTATTACCTCAAAATTTGTAGTAGTGTGCACCCCTTCAATGTCCAATGTAATGCCTAATAATATTCCTAGAAGAACAATCTTCTGCGGTTTTCCATTCTCAGCTGAATAGGTGACCATTGAAACTTCGATTTACCCATTAGTTCCCTGTTTTCTTCATCACGACATTAGCTTCAGATCTCAGATCTAAAATAACTTGGTCCATATCATATTCTCCTATTTGTGCACTAAGCCTCATTTCCTTTCCAGTTCTCTTTTGTCTGTATAAATTATTTACTGTGTGCATTTCACTCCAAGGTAATTCCTTAGATGCGTAGGATTCTATCAATTACTGCAATCCTTCTACAGCTTTCTAGTTTCTCAAAAACTTCATACAAGTTTGTAGGAGAGATTTTAATATACCTGGATCCATATCTTGTGTCGCAGCTTCTATTATGTCATTGTTATTCTTCTACTTTGGCTTCATGCTAGATGTCAAAGTTGTTGCGTCCATAAAGCTTCACTTCGCCTCCATAAAGACTTCTTTTTCCTTGTGAATATCGAACGTCGGTGATTTCTCCATGGTATTTCTAACCCATCTATCTTCAACTACCTTCTTCCCATACGCTTTTTCATTTCCCGTCGCAACTCCACTCCTTGTTACAATATTGATGTAAGGTTCATCTATCCTCAGTTCTGCATTCATCATGTGAATGTTTTGGGTCAGCTATGGATTTTTCTTTTCTTTCATTTTCGCTATAAGTACCGGACACTCTTCTATTACATGATCAAATGTTTTACAATACTTACAGGTCATATTTGGATTCGGATAGTCTCTTGCGAAGTGACCTACCTAGCCGCGGTTATAACAAATATTCTAACCTTGAACTCGACCAGCTCCGCCACCTCAACCTCGTCCTGCATAGCCACTTCAACCACCGCGTTGTCCACTCCCTTCATTTCCTTGTTCTTTGGCTTACTTCTATATGTATTAGCACCACGATCCATCATGAATTCATAGGCTTGACAGTTATTTTCATCATACCCGCCAACTTACAGAGCTTGCAAAATAAGTTCTTCGCAGTCTGCACATATTGTTGTAACAAATAGAAATCTTTAGAGCAATGTTCACCTCTAGTTCTAGATATCTCGCACCATAAGCTAGATCCAACATTCAAAGGATTAGGTGTTCCATTAGCTATGTAATTTCTGAAAATAGGACATTACTCTTTAGAGTGACCTTCTGCTTTGCATTTTGTACACCATACTTCGTCATGAACTTATTTACTCTTCTTCATATCCTGTAATTGCAGATTTAAATTCGTCAGCTGACTCTATATCTGCTACATACCCGCATTTGTATCACCTATCGGCAAAGCTTCTAACTTCATTGCCAACTCCAAAGCTTCGACTTGTGTCTTTATTTTTTGTTGTGTCAAAGGTAATATGATGTGTGGCAACAGCACAACTATAAACCATTCCTTGTGTTAACGTAGAGCTATATCGAAGCTCACCTGATCCAAAAATACCTTGAACCTTTGATCAAATTCCCATACTGACTCAATCGACCTTTGTTTGATCTCCTTTAGTTCTATGATGCATTGCGACTCGGATTTTGGTTTCTTGAATTCCTTTACCAGCGCTGATTTTATATCTGCGTAAGACCTGATCTGGTTGCTCGAATATTTCATATACCAATTTAATGCTCTATCTCTGAATGTTGTGGCGAGCTGCGCCTTTTTCACATTTTCATCATGGACTAGCTTTGCGGTCCATATTGCTTCACAAAAGAGCCAAAATTGCTCTGGATCCTATGATCCAGTTCCTTTGAAGATCAGCAACTTAATATCATCGGCCATCGTTCTTTTTTGGGGGGAGGGGGAGGGGGATTCGTAATGGAAGGGGGATGGGGTGTAGCGGGTTAGCGGTTCGGGGAAAACCAAACATTTTCTAACTCTGGCTAGATTCGGGCTTCGACACACTTTCAGGCTGAAATGGTCAATAATGTGAAGTTCCTTCGGGATTCGCAGGGGTTTTCTTCACCTTCGGATTCACTCAGCAGAGGGCTATAGTCAATCTATATGAAAAGATTTGGATCTTAGCCATGGGATTTCTTCTTAGTTCCTACTCTATACCTTTTTCCACTTCACATCGTTCTAGTCTCTTCGTCAGATCTTCTTCCGAACATAATCTAATAATCTGACTGCATTCGAAGAATTCCATTTTCACACAAAAGTATTTTAATCGAGAATTTCAAATATCTCAAGTACTTACCTCGTGGTACCTTTAAAAAATTTTGTTCAACTTCACTATATGACACAGATGAATCTACCGCGAATTCAGTAATAAATCCTCCCAAAATCTTGTCAACCCAGAAATCAACAGCTCTTGAAATTTTGTTATCAATGTTCTTGAGTTGTAACAATTCTGAAGTCCAATGCTTAGGTTCGTCTCCTTTAAAAAAATTCTTCTCTCTGTCAATCTTGAAATCCACTCGTATAGCTCGATGTGAAATGAACCAAAGAAGATTTTGTACTAATATTCAAAGATATACTTCTCCAACCACCTTTGATATGACAGTTTAGGGTTTCTGTTCTCTTGATCTGCAAATTTGCACTCCTTTTGTTCTACCCACTCTTGGATTTCTTTCTTCGACAAATGCCAAAATATATCCCTCAAACAGATCCTGGTCCTGGCAACGAAACCTTTTGGTGGCTTAGGTGGGCTCGACCCAGGTTCGATTATTTTGCTGCGCACCATCAAAACCCTCAACCACTAGCAATGATCTGCAGGCAGATTGCAGTCTCACCCGAAGTGATTATTGGAGGTTGCAGAACCAGGTTTATGTAGCCTGAGGGATATTGCGTTGTGGCACCCGTGTATCTTCTTTTATGTTTTAACTCTTATAAACAACCTCGCAATAACAAACAACTTCACAATTATACATTACTTCGCATAATTGCATTCACCTCTTAAGCATAACATAAACATTCATAAATTCTGCAATACTGAAATAAGTGCATATAATAAGCAAATGAACATTGAGACACATATTTTACTGTGGTTCATACCAATGTGGGACTACGTCCACAAGAATTGTTGCTTATAATATGAATTTGGTACGACAAGCAGTTCTTCCCTGTGCATACAGCTGCAGGGTGTTTGCACACTAAGTTGCAGACGATCTATGCACTAAGCTGCATACCCAGGCCTCTGCTCACACAGCTATGGAGCCTTGCCCTTCCTCCAAAATATAGACCACAAAATATCACATATATATAGATCTGTTCCAATTCATCATTTCCTTCTTCTTTATTATCCATCCCTATATATACTATTACATGATGGATTTACATTGTTACATTACCATGGACTCGATACCATAGTTTCCAAAATACAAGGGACTATGGCCCAAAATCAACAACTTTACAATATTTTAATGCTTTTACAAAAAGGAAGGGGCTTCGCCGCGAAGCCCCGATGCTGTGCAGTCTTCGTTGTGCTCCGCTGCTCTTTTACACAATTCACTTCGTACTCAGTGGCATCCTTTCTATTGCACGGTTCACTTCGTACTTTGTAGAATCCTTTCTACTGCGTGTTTCAGTTCGTACTCCGTGGCATCCTTTCTACTGTGTGGTTCACTTCGTACTTTGTGGCATCCTTTCTACTGCATGTTTCACTTCATACTCCGTGGCATCCTTTCTACTGCGCGCTTCCACAAAACTTGGATTTCTTCCCAAAATATGCACAAAATCTGGCCAAGTTGGGTTGCGCGCAACACCTACTCATCAAAAAGATATTCACTTTGGCAATGACATTCTCTATTGTTGGAAATACTGAGAGAGGGGTGAACCAATATTTCCCTTAATTTTCACAATTGATTAGTTTATTCTTAAACATTTAGAGCATCAAACAAACCTGAAACATCAGCACACCAGTACACCAGAGATTTTTATCAACAAGCTTTGCTATGTGTGATTACATACATGTTTACCAGTTGAACTGGAAGGAAGTATAAGACTGCCCAAGTGTTTTACCAACAAGGCTAGATGGAAGCAAGTGCTCCCTGAATGAGTTTCCTATACCAGAAACAATGACCCAGCTACACTTTGCTCCACAAGTTATTGCACTTCACTATCATAGTATTATTGCCACTAATGCTATTGTCCATTGTTTCCATTGTTGCTTCTACTACAACTGTTGTTGTTTGCACTACTTCCACTGATGTCGTTATTGTTGTTGTCTCTGCTTGTTGTTACCATTGTCTACTCTTGTTGTTGTCATTGTTAGTCCAAACCTGCTCTTTGCCACTCCTATACTGCATACAAGATCATTCCTTAATCAAGGTCACTGATACACTATCATATATGTCTCATTTCCATACATCAATCTTCCCATATAAACCAAATATCACTCACTGCCATACATCAAGAGTCTCTGCCATCTAAGAACATTGTCACAAAATTCATAGTCATAAGGATATCGCAATATTGTCATAAAATTTTGTGATACAAGTACATTGTCATAGAGCATACTACCATACTGAAGATATCACTATTTCATCATAATGCAATGCATCACTACCGTGCCTTACATCATTATGCCATGCATCTCACTGCTATAAGCACAATATAATATTTCCACTTTTATACAATAAGGTTATTGTCAATGTCACCCATGTAACATAGTTATACATCAAGGTCACTAATGTGCAACACGGTCACTAACATATAGATCATAATCATGCCTCCAAGACACTGTCACATAGGTTACAATCTCACTATCATATAGATCACTTCCTTATAGTCTCAATGTCGTATAGTTGTTTGTCCACAAGGTCATTGTTTCATTGTCAACAAGTTCATTGTTCCATTGTCAACAAGATCATTGTTTTACTGTCAACAAGGCCACTACTTCACTATCAACCATATCATTGTAATCATTATCACATGTAGGTCATTTTTATAC
Organism: Pinus tabuliformis; assembly: GCA_031772625.1. Lineage (NCBI taxonomy): Eukaryota > Viridiplantae > Streptophyta > Pinopsida > Pinales > Pinaceae > Pinus > Pinus tabuliformis. The sequence goes on along the minus strand of CM062807.1, from coordinate 765,422,960 downwards.
ATCTAAGTCATTGCTAACATGGTCACTATCTTTCATCAAGGTTATTGTCACAATCTTATACATCAAAGACATTGCTAAGTATTTTGACCATCAACATTGTTACAAAGTGACATAGAGTGACACAGAAAATAAAGTGAGCCTTAAAAGGTCAATGCAATCCACATAAATGTGAGTTCTAGAGATAACCAGCATGAGTCATTAAGTAAACTACAAAGTTGAGTTCTTACAAACAAATTCCCAAACAAATGTTGTCCAGGGTGGGGCCAACAACCTCAACAGATTTTAGGGAATGATCCAAAGAATGTTTCATGCAATGTGCCCTGGGGATCAATGAAAATATATTGCTCTTTAGCATACGAATTTCAAGCCTCTCTATATTTCTTCACTAGGTCAATACATTTCAGAGACAATGACTTTCCAAAGCTTTAGCCACTACCTTTGCCAATTTCCTTAGTCATTAATTAATCACAAGTGATCCCCATAACTAGAATTTTGCCCAACATTCAGCTTGGAATAAGTGTCCCATCAATTGTGGTTATTATTTTGCCTTTATTAACTTTTATTACATGGAATTCTCAGTGCCAAGGTTGTTACATCTTGATTTATTTTCCAGAGGTGGGATTTTTGGAATTTTGACCCTCCATAGTTGCTTTAGCTACCATGTTTTGTTCCTTGAGAGATAAGCTTTCGATGCTTGGTGCCTTTCGAATGGGATATGTAAAGCTTTCCATTGCCTATATTTTTGGTATTTTTAAGGGACCTATGGAAGTTGTGTGGCTAGATCATGATACAGTGTCAAGATTTGTTTGTATGGCACGCAGAGTGCTTCAAGTGGAAACATTTGGTGTGATGCAAGAGGAATTAGGTGATGCGCTTAAAAACCACGACGTTGTGTGGTGTTTTCTTGAGCGATTTTACACTTTTCTGTAGCATATTTTGTTTGAACCACTAATCTTGTGCAGAGAAAGTTTTCAAACTTGCATTGTCTTGTGCAGAGAAATCTTTCAAACTTTCACTGTGCAGACCTCAGTCTATTATATTTCTGAGATGGTTTTTAATCCCTTATAAAAGAAATACGGCATGTAGTTTTTATCTTCGTAGTATTTAAAAGCAATGCTTATTACATTCATAATATTGAACTTTCAATGAAACTCGACACCTTATTATTTAACAACATCTATCGAAATCATTTTTGACAAATTCACCTATATCAATCAAACAAATATGAAAATTTATGAAAATTTACCAATCCATTTTATTCAAGTTCAAAATAAAAAGATTGGTTCCTTATGAGATAAGGTTGAGTGAAACAGGAGCATCTCCCATCAAAGCAATTGCTATGGTGCGTCTTATAAGGTATCTAAAAAGAATTGAGCAAATGGGAGTAGGTAGATGGCCGAAAGTTATCTTCAATGAAGGCGTGAGTGAAAGAAAGAAATCTTGAATAAGACAAAACAAAAAATGGATGCAAAAATGGGATATTTACCTCAATGTTTGTCCCACAAATAGCAAGGAGTTAAAGAATTTTTATATGGATAAGTTCCATGAGCGTATATGGGAAAAAGAGTTGGGTAGAAAGAAGAATTACAATGATCAGGAATTCAACCCCACTTGTGATATCCAACACTCGTGACCTCCAACAAAAAGAGTATATTGGAGCTATGATTCCATGGAGATCAAAGATTCTTATAAGAACAAACTCACATCAACTTCCGTGCGAAACGGGATGGTGGAAGAGACCTAAAGAAGCTTGGGAAGAATGGGAGTGTACTTTTTGCACTTATGGGGCAGTGGAATCAGAAAGCATTTCATTTCGGAATGTGATGCTTTCATGGACATTAGGGACAGTTATGGCAGTTTGTTAGCATCAATTCCTTGACATTGTCTTTTCAGTGAGGGGACTATTAGAAGGTTGAGTCAACTCATCATCAATTTGAGTAAGAAAAAAATTGAATTGCAAAAGGAAAAAAACAAAGAGATAAATATCATTCATTCATTAAAAATATTGCTAAAATTTGATTTGCTTTTTAATTTTTCAATTAATTTTAAAAATCTCATAAAGGATGTAGGAACACAATGACCCTTTTAAAAATCATGACAGATTTACAAAGTACTCAATTTTGATGTGGTAAAAGATTGTATTTGTTCGTAAGGCTATGGGCTGTTATGGGCTTTCTGGTATATCTGCCATATTGCCATGTGTTTTGTTAAAGCGCAGTGTTTTCAATAAGTGATGATAGCTTTAGAATATTGAAAGATGAACTTTCACATTATTTGGCATTAACAGCAACCAGTTAGATTTTCCCATCATTGTGCGGGAGTGCAGAGCATTGTGGGGAATTGTCGCACACCACACAATTAACTTCCTTGGGGGTAAAAATAATTTATTTTAAAATTGCATCGACAATAGAGCTTTGACTATTTTCTTTTGAGACACCGCGGTTACATTTAAAGAACGCATTTATTTCGAAGCGCAGCTCTGGATGGATGGGCAAAAGACTCAATAGTCGTTCTATCTGTGGGAGTAGTTTAACTTTACACTGACAAACTTTTATTAGATGCTTTTGTTCCTTGTGTTTCGCATAAGAAATCTTACATCTTATCGTGTAACATGTCAAAATCATTTGGACGCAACAAATTCGACTATATCGATCGAATAAATTTGAAAATTTATCCATCCATTTGACTGGTTGAGAGTATTGCTATAAAATTTGACCCTTTTAAAAATCAGGACAGATTTACAAAGTACGCAATTTTGATGTGGTAAAAGATTGTATTTTCTGGTAATGTTATGGGCTTTCTAGTACATCTGTACTGCCATGTGTTTTGTAAAAATATCAGTGTTTTCAATATGTCATGATTTCTTTAGAATATTGAAAGATGAACTGCAACAAGAAATAGTGTGGGAGTGCAGAGCTGTGGGGAAGTGTGGAGCTCCGCACACCGCACATTTGATGTAATGACATTTTTTTGGACTCATGTTTCCGCACGCTGCACATTTGATGTAATAACAAATTCTTGGACTCATGTTTTAAAGAATTTGATCAGAAGTTGGTGTGAGGTAGTTGTTGTGCAAAACATGATTACTTATCACAATTGATCCGGCAAATAGAAGAAAATGAAAGAAATCTTAACTAACGAGGATGGCATTGGCAGTAGATAGGAATGCCATGAAGTCTCGAACACAATAGCAATGTTGACTGCAGTTTTTACTGCGTTCAACAATATGTGTGTAACAGAAGTTGTAGGTACTTACCGTGGCAAAGAAATCCTAACTAACGAGGATGGCATTGGCAGTAGATATGAATGCCATGAACTCTCGAACAGTAGCAATGTTGACAGCATTCTTTACCACGATCAGCAAATATATGTCTGTAACAGAAATTGTAGGTACTTACCGTGGGACATATCAACCAGGGCCATCGACATTAGCTCATGCAACATTTTATGGTGATAAACATCATCAACAACCATGGGTGGTTCTTGTGGATACGGGAATCTATTTAACAATGGATACGGTATTCAGACAATGACTCTGAGCACATCATTGCACAATGACTCTGAGCACATCTTTTCAATTATTGAATTTGTTTAGTGGGTTGTCCCATTGTCATTGCCTTTGGTACCTATAGAGATATCGTCGCACTAAGCGGAGGAGATTGTTTAGCAGGGGATAGAGTTGAGTTCTTGGGACCATCAGTTCGCTTTACGGTGTGCCATGTATCCTGAGGTTCCAGGGGTTGAGACGAAGGATTACGGAGCTTGCAATATTTTGTAAACAGAACGAATGGAACCGTCTAACATGACTTCGCAACCTAAGACATCTAAATAGAAATACGAAGGATAATTTACCTAAACTATATCTCCAACTATTAATTATTTATGAATTTAACTCAGGCATAATCCCCAAAAGTGTGTAGTGTTCCATCCCAAGTGAGTAGTATTAAGGATCTGAAACACGGTACCTGAAACTGATATTTATTGGAATGCAAAGCGAGAATCGTCTACATAAGAGTATTACATAGTGTATCGAGTTATCCATAGGAGTACAATAGCATAGCTATGATGGAAAGTGATAGTTGTTGGAAGTAGTGGAAGTTCCCAATCAATAATTGTGGAGATACAGCTTCATTAATCTATTGGGTAGTATATATTATTTATTGGATTTTGTATTTAGTAAATGTAATAGGTGGCATATACGACCAGCATTAACAATTTATTAATGGGTGGCATATATTATCAGCATTAATAGAGTTATAACTCCATAAATATTGATAATCTAGAAGTAGTAGTGTAGTGATTAGATTTTTTGTTTTGGAAGTAACAGTGTAGTGATTAGATTTTTTGTTTTGGAAAGTAGTTTAAGTAATGGCAGTGGACAGCGGTAATGGTGAGCCATAGCTATGAGTGTGTGTGCATGAGATACCATGTTCATGTTCCACCCCATATTCATGTTCCACGGACCATGTTGACGTACACCGCATTGTTTTCTTACACTGCATTTCCATATTGTTACAATCAATAAAATAAATAATATTGTTTGACTTTCATTGCGAGGAGAGATCATTATGCGGAAACTTTCATTATGTGGAGTTACTCCACACCTCTACACAATGAAAGCCTTTGCACAACACATTCACCTCGGCACAATGAAATCCCTTGCACAACACATTTACCTCCACACAATGAAAGCCTTTGCACAACACATTCACCTCCACACAATGAAAGCCTTTGCACAACACATTCACCTCCGGACAATGAAAGCCATTGCACAGCACATTTACCTCCACACAATGAAAGCCTCTGCACAACACATTCGTTCTTAAAGAAAGCATCAAATGAAGACATTGTAGAGTTAGTTGATCATTAAACATGCAAGGAGCCCCGTACCAATCATGATAGTCCATGGAGTATACTAGTAAATTGGGATGTTATCCCTATGGACCCACCTTGTGTGTTCATTATTGGCACCATTCAATGCCCACAAACTATATATCCTCGCGGATCTTAATCTGGCAAGCTTGATGTGCCTAGTTTCGATTGTGTGGAGCTTGCGGCAAGACTAAGATTATGCACTAACAAAATATTGAGATCGTTAACTCACACTCCGCATAATTAGGTTCCGGGAGCATTGAAGATAACTTTAACATGATGATGGTGAAGGAGTCAACGATCATCAAACACATGAATTATCCTTTGCATCTAGTTGTATAAATGAACGGTAACCATCACAATCAATTGACCAGAGTTGGAAAGGGAGTATACACAGTGGACATCAGACTTTAGAAATCTCAGTTTGAGGGCGAAAGTGATTGAAACTTAGATCGATCCACAGAGTCAAAAGGTTGGGCCAACTATCACAATTAATAGGATATGACCGTAGCGGTACTTGCATGTGAAGTGATATAATCATCGTATAGATTACCATAAAAACTGGTTAACTCTGCATGCCCAGTTTTCAGGAAGCGGAAATATTTCAATAGAAAATAAAAGCATTTCACATCGTTCATTCTTACGGTAATACGAACCAATGCACATGATATAGAGCGTGCTTTGTGACTAGTTTCCCTTTGCAGAGATGTCTGTGGAGATGATAGTTGTTAGTTTTTCAGTAACTTGTGCAAAGGAGGATCTTCGTTTGCAGACAAGCATGTGGAGCTTTGCTTGTGTGGAGCTTTCTGCACAGTGAAATTTCCGCACAATCGAAATACCAGCTCAAGGATCGAACCCCAAGGAGCCCAAGTTTATAGTTCAGACCAAAAAAAAATGTTTATTCTTTCTAAGAAATAGAATTCCTTTAACTAATTGAAAATATTATGGAGATAGTTAAAATATTATGGAGAAATTTGTATGGTAATCACCCCGCTTTTGCTCATGTCAAAAAGTTGTTCAACCAAAATTTTAAGCCAATTGTGCGTTGGTGAAATGAGCCAATTATTTACATTACCCTCTCAATACCTTGGCGGTGTCTTGTGAAGAGCACGCACTGAACTTCCTTCGCACAGTGAGTTGGAGATTCGTTTAGCCTTTCTCCACGCCTTGGTCCACACAAGGGACATGAAACCACATTAATTTTGACATTATTGGGCAGGGCAATAGTATAACAGTGTTAGAGCACTTACGGATGGAATGGCCACTCATAAAATTATCCTTTTTCCGATTTTAAAATTACTTTTCAGCGCTGACAAATAACAAAAATGAAATACCCTCCTTTAGGGGAATTATGTCCCATAAGAGCTTGTTCAGCCAATCAAAAATTAGAAATAAGAGTACCAAAAAATTAGAAAATTATTTTTCAATTTACGAGAAAACAGGAATATTAAGCATTTTTCTCCAAACTTTGGTTAAAATTGCAATATACACATGAAAATATTGAAAAATAAAGCACTTTGACCCGATGTGATTTCTATAGTTCTTCACAAGGTGGCAAGGCAGGGACTAATAAATAGGTCTTTCAATATGCTTTAATAATAATAATAATAATAATAGAAGATAGGCCTCACAATCTTATATTTCAAATGCTAATGAAAAGTGTTACCACATGATGAATAATATTATGACATCTCAATACTCCCATGCACATCTTACCTCATTGGTTTTCCCATTTGGTCATTTGTAAGCTTCTTTCATTTGTATTCCATTATTTTGTTTGCATTATGTCATTCACTTTACCACACCTAAGCACTATCGTTGCCTTATCATTTGTGGAGAATATGGGAATGAGTATCTACAAATATTGATATTTATGGTGAGCAATGAAGCCTAGAAGAGAGATCTCAATAAATGTGTTACCATGTATTTGATCTTGACCACCCTGGTAATCAACTAGTGGCTGGTATGATATTAGAGTTCCATGGATAAGCAAAGCCACATGAGCATAAACCATTACCAAACATGTAGATAAGAGGGGATTTCCATACTAAACTCATAGCCAAGTTGTGAAAGGTTCCCCATCTAATGAGAGCTAACAATGGAATGGTCAATCTAATGCAAGCATTAGCAATTATGACATGCTTCTATGTTTGGCCTGTGTTGGTAGTGGATGTTGGATGAATTTGCATCATTTTATTCAGCATTGATATTCTTATATATTACCATTTTTTAGCTAAAATTATGTGGCACACCCTAGGGTATACTTAGACAGAACCAACACACCCTAGGGTGTATTTAAGAAGGCCCTTTCTTTCATCATCTTATAACCCAAATTGGGGGTGGCATTGAAAATGGATGCCTACAATTGGGCGTTAACCTCCCCAGGTACAACAATTCCATGATTACAGATTCCCATGAAGATGAGTACCCTAAGGTTTGAATATTTCATGGAACTCATATCATAATAGTCTCTAAACAATGTATTTAATGTCTTTGTTGAAGTTCCTAATTAGAATTGCAAGTGATATTCAGATTACATCCAGTGTTTAGATTTCATTTCTCACTAATTCCAACCTAAAGTTTTAAGAGGATTTTTGGTGAGAAATGGATGTATTAGAATACCTCATTATCAAGCAAGTCTTTGGGTACATGAAGAGTGTTTGAGTCAAGTTGTCTTGTTTAGCATGGGCCTTTGTCAACATTGGGCAGCATCTTCTTGCTCCCACACATCACTACATTTTTCTCTCATCATTGTCATACCCTCTCATTGAAAATCCAATAGTTGATTTGTTACAAAACGTAAGATGCCTTCTTGGGTTGTTTTCCAACTCGATCATAATGGGTTGCACAATGTTACCCCTTGAAAATTTCCCTTATGTTCTTTGAATCATATGCGTTTCACTTATCCTATTCATTTACGTGTGATAGTTCCATGCACATTGCCTTCAAGGTTACCCACAATAATCTGACACAAGCATTCATCTTTTATCATTTATGCTTCACAACACATTCACTTCTTCATGCTTGATGACCAAAATATTAGGAGTAAGTGTTGGTTCAATAACTCGTAATAATTACACTATTTCTTATTAAGCTTCTAAGTTTATAAAGATTTTAAAATTTATTGATCTAACCTACCTACTGTTGGCTTAGATGGGCTCGACCTAGGTTCAATTCTTTTGTTGCGCACCAAAAAAACCCTCAACCACTGGCCCTCTCGGCAACGATCTACAGGCAGATCGCAGTCTCACCCAGAGTGATTATGGGAGGTTGCAGAACCAGGTTTATGCAGTGTCCTGAGGGATATTGCGTTGTGGCACCTATGTATCTTCTTTTATGTTTTAAATCTTATAAACAACTTCGCAATAACAAACAACTTCACACGTATACATTACTTCGCATAGTTGCATTCATTTCTTAAGCATAACATAAACACTCATAAACTGTGCAGTATTGAAATAAGTGCAGATAATAAGCAAATGAACACCAAGACACAGATTTTACCCTGGTTCATCCAATGTGGGACTACGTCCACAAGAAATGTTGCTTATAATATGAATTTGGTACAACAAGCAGTTCTTCCCTACGCACACAGTTGCAGTGCGTCTACACACTAAGCTGCAGATGATCTGTGCACTAAGTTGCAGACCCAGGCCTTTGTGCACACAGCTGCAAAGACTCACCCTTCCTCCAAAATACAGAGCACAAAAATATCACATTCACATAGATTTGTTCCAATTCATCATTTCCTTCTTCTTTATTATCCATCCCTATATATACTATTACATGAGGTATTTCCATCATTACATTACCATGGACCTGATACCATGGTTTCCGAAATACAAGGGACTATGGCCCAAAATCAACAACTTTACAATATTTTAATGTTGTTACAAAAAAGAAGGGACTTCGTCGCGAATCCCCAATGTCGCGCAATCTTCATCATGCTCCACTTCTCTGCTACGTGGTTCACTTTGTACACCATGGCATCCTTTCTACTGCGCGCTTCCACAAAACTTGGATTTCTTCCCAAAATCTGGCCAAGTTGGGTTGTGCCCAATAGGCCCCCAACACTCACATGTGACTTGTCCCGATTCACTTAGTTGTTGTGCCCCAAATCTTTGTTGTGATGTTCATGTAGCTATCATTATATCGTTGAAGTATTTCTACTACCACCTTCTCCTCTCGGCACATTTCTTCCAGCAGTGCCTCTATTGTTGGTCCAAAAATATTTTGTAGCATTTCTTTCTCCCTATGTCATAGCTCCTTGAGCCTATCGTCTACTGCCTGCGAAAGTTTGAGGGCCCCATCTTGCCACAGTTGAGTCCTCTCTTTCAAAATCTACTCTTTTCTACGAACGTCTTCAATCTTCTTTTGAAGAGTTTGTCCTTTAGTGAGTCTTGTGAGCCTCTACAAGACTGATAAGGTCTTCACAGTTGCCCAGGGTTCCTCAAATTTCTTCTGCTTCATCTGGAGATCCTCTTCAATCCTCTGAATGTTCGGATCCTCCTGCAGTGAGGTCCACATCTACATAGTTTCATCTAGTAGTTTGCCACAGTCTGCCACTATGTCGGAGATGCTTTACAGTGCATATTTTAGATCCATTTCCCTCTGCTTACATACTTTCAGTGGCGTGACTAGCTGCAGCCTCATTTAAAGCTCAGTAATCTTCACTTCATACTCGAACTTCATTTTTGAAAACTTATTCTTTGAATCCCTTATTGCGAGGTCGAGCTTCGCGACCTTCTCTATTGGTGACTTTTCTTCGCAGACCTTTACGTCTGTAACTTCAATGCAAGTTTTTGTGATGGCTTTCTCTAGTTGTTTTTTTTGTTGGCATGCTCCATCCCTTTCTTTAATCAATTAATCAAGCTCCTTCTTCAGCGAAGCTCTTTCCTTTTCCACCTGAATATTCAACAGCGAAGTGCAATATTCTTTCTCCTGCAATTCAGTTGTTATACCTTGGTGGAAATTGTGCAATCTCTGAGTTGGAAGTGCAACAATGTTCATATTAACACGATCCCACCCTTTTTCTTGCTCTTTGTCTTTGTTTGATTCAAATTGTAACACTCCAACTGGTATCCACATAATCCTTAATCCAAATGTTGTTTCTATCTATCGCTTTGGCTACATTGGTTGACCCGTCTGTTCCGGTTGTCTGGTTGTTTGTGACAATGCCTTTAACTATTCAATACCTTGTTGAACATCTGCCAAGAGCGCTATGTAGCAATTATCAATCTTGTCCCATGTTTCTTTTGTTACTTCCTGGACTTTGTCTCCAATTTCGTCGATGTCCCCGTCAGTAACGACAAGTGGTATTGCGCCCTTAGATTTTTCTGCCTTCTGCTTATTCCTTGCACTCATTTTAGGTGTTGTAGGTATCTTCTTCTTGATGATGAACGATGATTCCTATGTTTCCTCTTCGTCGTTGAGAGGATCTTGGGTACCCTGTTTCTGCGTTGGCTCTGTCTCTTTTGCATCTTTTCCTTTGTCCTTTCCACTTGGACCCGAATCCAGCACGATGTCCTTCTCTGCTCCAACGTCTTCTATGGTTGTGGTCATCCACTCTACTGACCAGTGTTGTATTATCCCGAGAAGGTCATCTTAGGTGACCAAATATGGCAGATGATGCCATGTCTCCATTGGATCCTTCTGAGCCTTTACATATATCCTATGAAATTCTGCCTTAAACTCTATTATATTGTGATACTAATCATACAAACTTGGTGATAGCCTGGGATGTTGGTTCACCACCATGTGCAATTCCATGTCCAACAATACAATGAAGACCATGTTCTCTTGTGCACATGATGGTTCCTTGGTATGTCAAAGTGAGGCATACCACGCGGCTCCGCATACATCTGCTTCGACTGGAGGAAACTGTGAATCCTCTAGCTCCCTCCATGCTAACAATGTGATGATCAAGATCAACCATGCATATTGAAATGTCTTATTCTCTTCATGTGCTTCTCGGAGGTCCTCCAAAAATTCCCTGCATAAATATCCGACCCAGTCGTTAATGGAGTTAATATCATAACCTCATGACTTTTTTATTAGCCTGAACTTGTCCTTCATGGTTTGTGCTACTGCCTTGTCTTGGGTTTTGTCGGCGAACTCTTCGGCAGGGTCCTTTCCTTGGTAGGGAAATCCAGTAATCCTTCTTATCAACATTTCATCAATCGAGATCCTCTTCCCCAGCTAGAGGAATCCATCATGCAGTAATACCAGTAACTATCGGAAACAGGTTGTGTTAGGTGTGCTTCTACCAAAGTGCGGCACGTTTAACATGTTCAGCAAGCCCGATATCTTCAATCCCTGAGCCCACTGGTGCAGCTCCAACCTTGTAACTCCGCTCTCTAGAGAGTATACATGCTGTAGATACTTGCTTGGATCGAACTGCGGATACTTACTTCGGTCATTGAAGTCCCAATCCTCCATCTTTAATTGTGGAATTTTTCCCAGTAATTCTCCTTCGAATGGCACTTTTTCTGGTAGCAACAGTGTGAAAGTGGTGAATTTCACGTCTTTGGGATCTTTAATCAGCTTGGCACCCGTTTCCTTGGTGGAAAATATGGTGGCAACACAGATGAAATTTATGCGCCCTCTGTGTCCATATGGTGTATTTCAGCTTCCTCATCACTATCATGGATTTTTTATGGTTCTTTCTGCTGCACTAGTTTCTTCGCCTTCTATGCAAGTTTCTTATCTTGCTTGTTCTTTGTTTGTTTCTCTTTCGCTACCTTCTTTCTCGGGGATGTCCTTAGCTCTACTCCAGAGGCTTCAACTAGTCTCTTTTCTTGTCTTCTTTGTGGTTGTTCTTCCATGGCTACCTAGCATGCGTTGAGGGCACAAGTACACTTGATGTTGCAGTTTTACTAGTCTAGGCTTCCATGATGCTTGCTAGCCCTTTCTCTACAAACTCTCTAGCAATCTCTTCGAAACTTCTCTCAGACATACAGCAGCACACTTGTCTCACACTTGGTCGCAAATTCTCAAACTGAATTCTCCAGATAGCAAAGTGTAAAATGTGGAGTGGGACATGGCTTTTATAGTGAATTTGAATTTCAAACCCCATGATTAGCTTAGATCTTGCTCATTCAATGCAGATATGGTGTTAGATCCGACTAGTTATGCTTCATAAATGTGTTTCTCTCGCACCTCTTAACGGCAAGTTTCTTTTAATGACAGTTTTTTCCTTCCAACACTCATATTTCCTGCAAACTTCGATAAACCTTCCCTTGTGGTGCAATAATCCTTCCTTCATTGTGGTTTCTTTGGACTTCAACATACTCCTGAATATCACACAGTAATCTTCCTTTGGCGAAGTTCCCTTCTGCAGAGTAGTTTATAGTCCAGTGCCCACTTTCAACTGCAAGTGGCACTAAGACTCTTCTCCTTTCATCCTTTAGTGTGAAGCTCCAGGGACAGAGTCGTCCCTATATACCTTCAATATGCTACCATTCACTCGTCCTAGAATCAGCTAACCATTTAACTTCACGAGTTGAACTGCACCACCATTAGAGATGTTCTTGATAATATACGTTTCTAACCAATGTGTTTTAAATTTTCCTAGGAACTTCGCGAATTTTCTATCTTATAAAAGTACAAGATCTCCTTCATGGAATGTCTTCTGCTTGATGTGTCTGTCATTTCAGTATTTCTCCCATGCTTTTTTCACTTGCTAAAGAAAACCTGCTATCAACTTGTCTTCTTCCAGAGCAAGTAACTGTGTCATCCTTTCTTCCATTATATCATAGTCCGCTATGTCTGTGAAGGTTGCAATTCTTAAACTTTGCATAATGTACTCCATAGGCTTGATTGCTTCTTGTCCATATACCAACCTAAAAGGTGTTTGTCATGTCAGTTTCTTGCATGTTGTCCTATATGCCCACAACATTGTTGGAATCCTTAGATCGCAGTAATTTTTGTTCACATTGCACACTTTTGTGAGTGCATTCTACAGAATCTTATTGGATGCTTCCACAGTTCTATTTGCCTGAGGATGATAAGGAGTGATCTTCTAGTGGTAAACTTGAAATTCGTCAGTTAATGCTTCAATGGTTTGATTCAAGAAATGTGATCATTGATCACTTATCAATATCTTTGGACACCCAAGTCTGGACAAAATATACTCAAATATGAACTTCGCAGCAATTTCTGAGTTGCAATCCTTCACGGGTTGTGCTTCGACCCACCTAGTCAGATAATCGGTCGCAGTGCTTATATACCTCGCACTATTCTTTTTTCCTTGGTGGATTGATCGATCCCACAAAATCAATAGCCCATTTGTCAAAATTCTACAATGTTACTTGTGGTACTAGTGGCATTTCATCTCTTCTTGAAATTTTTCCTGTTGTTTTGCAGATATCACAAGCTCGGTAGTATTCCTTTGCATATTTGTGTAATGTGGGCCACCATAGTCTTGTTCTTAAAATTTCTTGTGTAGTGGATTTCTCTACATAACTTCCACCAGCTGCGCCACTATGAGCTTCTATCAAAATTATATGTCTTTTGTGCTCAGGAACATACATGCGCAGTATTTCATGTGGTCCCAATTTATACAAATGCCTTGATATCAGTGAAAAATCTATTGCCTTAGCCCCACGGGGGTAAGCGAGTTGGTAATCACAATGCGGTGAAGTTCGTTAGAAAGGCGGGCTCCGTACTGAAGGTCACGAGTTCAAATCCCCCGGACTAGCCCAGAAGTTGTGGAGAGGGGTGGGCATAGGTTCCCAGGGGTTATAGTGGTAGCGGTCAAAATCAACCCCGTGTAACGTGAGTTGCGAGGCTAATCCAGTTGTCGATTCCTCTGTAATCAAAAAAAAGAAAAATCTATTGCCTTAACCACCGATTGTTTCTTCTGCTCCGTAGTGTATTCTGAAGGGACCATTCCTGTGGTTAATAACTGAATAATATCAATGAAGTGCTCATATGTTACTCTGATCGAAAACAGCTACGCATCAGGAAGATTATCCTCTATATTTGTTGGTTCTTCTCCTATTTCTATCCTCGACAAATGATCAAGTCCAACATTTAGTCTTCCTAGCTTAACAATAACTTCAAAGTCATACTCCTGAAATAGTAATAACCACCTGCAAATTTTTCCTCCTAAAACAAGCTTGTTTACCAAATATTTTAGTGCAGAGTGATCTATGAACATCTTGAAATGTGATCCCAACAAATAATGTATGAACTTTTGTAATGCATATACCATAGCTAGACCTTCCCTTTTTGTAGTTGTATAGTTATTCTCTGCTTTAGATAGTTTCCTACTTGCAAAATCTATGGGGTGATCTATTTCTCTTGCACCAGGTTGTGCCAGTACTACTCCTAAAGCTATGCATGAAGCATCCACATGAACATGAAATTCCTTATTCCATTCTGGGAAAACCAAAATAAGCGCAGTTGCCATCTTTTATTTTAGTGTGTCGAGGATCTTTTGACACTCTTCGTTCCATATGAATGTTACATCTTTCTTCAACATTGTTTCCATCGGCGCAGTGATTTGTGCATATCCTTTGATAAATTTTTTGTAATATCATGTATGTCCCAGTGTGGTGCGACGCTGGCTAACTATCTTTAGTGGAGGTAAATTCACAATAATAGCAATCTTCACAGGATCCACCATCAATCCTTGCTTGCAAACAATATGTCCCAACAATATACCAAAAGGTACACAAAATATACACTTTTTGATATTCAGAGAAATCTGATATTGTCTGCATGTGTTGAGCATCAGTGTTAAGCTTACAACATGTTTCTTCAATAACCCAAACATTGTCCAATCATCGAAGTATACTTCCAAAAACTTGTGAATATACTCTTTGAAAGTTGCAACCACTACTCTTGAAAATATGGCAGGGCATTCTTCAACCCAAAAGGCATCACTGTATACTGATATGAACCCCATTCTGTAGCAAAGGTGGTCTTATGTCAATCCTTTGGTGCAATTCTAATCTGATGGTATCCTGAAAATCCATTTGTAAATGAATAGGCTTCCTGACCTCCTACATTGTCCAATACTTTATCATTGAAAGGAGTAGGGAATGGATCATGTAGACATGCATCATTTAACTTCCTTAAATTAATACAAATCATGATTTCACCTTGTGTTCTCTTTTCTTGTACTACCATAATACTTATCCACTCTAATTCTTCCACAGGTTCAATGATTCCAACTGCTATCATTTTCTCAAGTTCTTTCTTCACTTTTTCTTTGTATTTTAGATTCAATCTATAAGGTCTTTGCTTAACTGGCTTTGTATCGGGCTTTAGAGGAATTATCATAACCCCTAAATCTCCTAAAATGCACTTCATATTTGAAAACTTAGTGGGAAATAACTCCTAGTATTCAAGCAAAAGATCTGTCACTTTGTCAACCATTTTTTCATTCCAGTAATCTCCTATGGTTACAAACTTCGGCTAATCTTATAACCCTATATTCACCTTCTTTGTCTTTAATGGCTTTGTTATATCAGACATTTCTATCTCATGTCCATTCACTTCATTGTGGCCTTCAGATTCTACAACGTCAATATTGTGAGGGTCTTCATCTTCTTCAGCAGTGATGTTGTAGCATCCTAGTACATTATGTAGCTATGCAGCCTAATCAGGCTACCCAGTGAGTGGAATTTCATTCTCAAAAATTGTCTTTTAACTATCTAAAGGGTCGAATCTATATATGGACATTCATCTTCAAAGATAAATATCAATATAAACCCATCAACTATTTATGCCCAGCTCGCAATACCATGTCGAAGTTTCATTTCCAAATACCAGTTTTGAGGAATAGTCTCCAATGTATGGATGAACCCATGCAGCCATTCCTCTCATGGAATCTCCTTCCGTGTTCTCATGCAAAGTTGGATGTGATCTCTAGGATCAGTTTGACCATCACATTTATTTGTCAATTTTATGTCTACTTGACCAAACCTTACCCATATCAACATTCGACATTCTTACCAAGTTCCTATGTTCTTCTTATGTGTACCCACCATCTAGTAGGAGTAGCTCGTAGAGCTATATTCAGGGATAATAATCTTTGACATTTTGGTACATGTTCTTCATATTCTTTAAGAAGAATATTTATATCACCCAAACCATCATAGTAAGGCAAATTACATACCGTAGAGGTTATATAGCAAAGTGATTTAGTCATTCTTGCAACTCTTGCCTTGTAGACACTTCATGTAACCTATTTTTCCAATTTTCTTATTCTTCTTCTAAATCTGAAGCACAGGAGTTGTTATGATTCCAATTCAAATTTCCATCTATAGTAGGGTTGATCCATTCTTCTTCTTTGTTTGTCACTTGATAGATGTTATCTATATCAACTGTGTTCTACTCCTCTTTAACTAGTTCAATATACCTTGCTCCTTCTGATGGATCCAAGGGAACGATCACTCTCATATTGTTGTTTTCAAATATCATTTGCCTCTTTTTCAAGTTGATTATAGCCATGTTGGTAAATTCCCAATCTAATCCAAGTAACACAGGATAAGGGTTACTGTCATCCACAATTTCTATTACCTCAAAAATTTTAGTAGTGCGCACCCCTTCAATGTCAAATGTAATGCCTGATAATCTTCCTAGAGGAACAATCCTCTATGGTTTTCCATCCTCAGTTGAATAGGTGACCATTGAAACTTTGGTTTACCCAATAGTTCCTTGTTTTCTTCATTAGGACATTAGCTTCAGATCTCAAATCTAAAATAACTTGGTCCATATCATATTCTCCTATTTGTGCACTAAGCCTCATTTCCTTTCCAGTTCTCTTTTGTATATATAAAGTATTTACTTCGTGCATTTCACTTCACGCTACTTCCTTAGATGCGCAAGATTCTATCAGTTCCTGCAGTCCTTCTATAGCTTTCTGGTTTCTCAACAACTTCATACAAGTTTGTAGGAAATATTTTAAAATACCTGGATCCATATCTTGTGGCGCATCTTCTATTATGTCGTTGTTATTCTTCTGCTTCGGCTATGCTCTAGATGTCGAAGATCCTACATCCATAAAGCTTCGCTTCACCTCCATAAAGACTTCTTTTTCGTTGTGAATATCGAACATCGGTGCTTTCTCCACGGTCTTTCTAACCCATGTATCTTCAACTGCCTTCTTCCCATATGATTTCTCATTTCCTGTCACAACTCCACTCCTTGTTATAATATTGATGTGAGGTTCATTTATCCTCGGTTCCGCATTAATAATCTGAATGTTCTGGGTCGACTATGGATTCTTCTTTTCTTGCATTTTCGCTATAAGTACTGGACACTCTTCTATTACATGATCAAATGCTTTACAATACTTACAGGTCATATTTGGATCCGGATAGTCTCTTGCAAAGTGACTTGCCTAGCCGCAGTTATAACAAATAATCTAACCTTGACCTTGACCAGCTCCACCACCTCGACCTTGTCCTGCATAGCCACCTCAACCACTGGGTTGTCCACTTCCTTCACTTCCTTGTTCTTCGGCTTACATTCTATATGTATTAGCATCGTGATCCATCATGAATTCATAAGCTTTATAGTTATTTTCATCATACCCACCGACTTACAGAGCTTGCAAAATAAGTTATTCATAGTCTACACATATTTTTGTAACAAATAGCAATCTTCAGAGCGATGTTCACCTCTAGCTCTGCGTATCTCGCACTGTAAGCTAGATCCAACATTCAAAGGATTAGGTGTTCCACTAGCTATGTAATTTCTGAAAATAGGACATTACTCTTTAGAGTGACCTTATGCTTTGCATTTTGTACACCATACTTCATCGTGAACTTATTTACTCTTCTTCATATCTTGTAATTGCATATTTTAAATTCGCCAATTGACTCTATATTTGCTGCATACCTGCATTTGTATCACCTATCGGCGAAGCTTCTAACTTCATTGCCAACTCCAAAGCTTTGACTTGAGTCTTTATTTTATGTTGTGTCAAAGGTAATCTGATGTGTGGCAGCAGTACAGTTATAAACCATTCCTTGTGTTGACGTGGAGCTATATCAAAGCTCACCTAATCCAAAAATACCTTGAACCTTTGATCAAACTCCCGTACTTACTCAGTCAACCTTTGTTTGATCTCCTTTAGTTCTATGATGCACTGTAACTCGATTTTGGTTTCTTGAATTCCTTTACCAGCATTGATTTTATATCTATGTAAGACCTGATCTGGTTGCTCTAATATTTCATATACCAATTTAATGCTCGATCTCTAAATGTTGTGGCGAGCTATGCCTTTTTGACATTTTCATCATGGACCCGCTTCGCGATCCGTAGTACTTCGCATAAGAACCAGAACTGCTCTAGATCTTACGATCCAGTTCCTTTAAAAATCGGCAACTTAATATCATCGGCAATCGTTCTTTTTGGGGGAAGGGGGAGGGGGATTCGTAAGGGAAGGGGGATGGGGTGTAGGGGGGTAGGGGGATGGGGAAAACCAAAAATTTTCTAACTTTGGCTAGATTTGGGCTTCGACACACTTTCAGGCTGAAAGGGTGAATACTGCGGAGTTCCTTCGGGATTCGCAGGGGTTTTCTTCACCTTCGGATTCACTTAGCAGAGGGCTATAGTCAGTCTCTATGCAAAGCTTTGGATCTTGGCCATGAGATTTCTTCTTATTGTCTACTCTATACCTTTTTCCACTTCGCGTCATTCTAGTCTCTTCTTCAGATATTTTTCCGAACATAATCTAACAATCTCACTGCATTCGAAGAATTCCATTTTCACACAAAAGTATTTTAATCGAGAATTTCAAAGATCTCAAGTACTTACCTTGAGGTCCCTTGAAAAAACTTCGTTCAGCATCACTGTATGACACAGATGAATCTACCGCTAATTCAGTAATAAATCCTCCTAAAATGTTGTCAACCCAGAAATCAACAGCTCTTAAATTTTGTTATCAGTGTTCGTGAGTTGTTGTATCAATTCTAAAGTCCAATGCTTAGGTTCGTCTCCTTTAAAACAATTATTTCTATTTGTCAATCTTGAAATCCACTCGTATAGCTCAATGTGAAATGAACCAAAGAAGATTTTGTACTAATCTTCAAAGATATACTTCTCCAACCACCTTTGAGATGATAGTTTAGGGTTTCTGTTCTCTTGATCTGCAAATTCGCATTCCTTTTGTTCTACCCACTCTTGGATTTCTTTCTTCGATGGATACCAAAACATATCCCTCAAACAGATCCCGGTCCCGGCAACGGAACCATTTGGTGGCTTAGGTGGGCTCGACCCAGGTTCGATTATTTTGCTACGCACCATCAAAACCATCAACCACTGGCCCTCTCGGCAACGATTTGCAATCAGATCGTAGTCTCACCCGAAGTGATTATTGGAGGTTGTAGAACCAGGGTTTTGCAGCCTGATGGATGTTGCGTTGTGGCGCCCGTGTATATTCTTTTATGTTTTAACTCTTATAAACAACTTCGCATTAACAGACAACTTCACACTTATACATTACTTCGCATAATTACATTCACCTCTTAAGCATAACATAAACATTCATAAATTGTGGAGTATTGAAATAAGTGCATATAATAAGCAAATGAACACCGAGACACATATTTTATCATGGTTCATACCAATGTGGGACTACGTCCACAAAACTTGTTGCTTATAATATGAATTTGGTACAACAAGCAGTTCTTCCCTGCGCATACAGTTGGCGCACTAAGTTGTAGACGATCTACGCACTAAGTTGCAGACGATCTACGCACTAAGCTGCAGACCCAGGCCTGCGCTCACACAGCTGTGGAGCCTTGCCCTTTCTATAAAATACAAACCACAAAAATATCTCATACATATAGATATATTCTAATTCTTCATTTCCTTCTTCTTTATTATCCATCCCGATATATACTATTGCATGAGGGATTTACATCATTACATTACCATGGAGTCAATACCATGGTTTCCAAAATACAAGGGACTATGGCCCAAAATCAAAAACTTTACAATGTTTTAATGCTTTTACAAAAGGGAAGGGGCTTCACCAGGAAGCCCCGATGTTGCGTTGTCTTCGTCGTGATCTGCTGCACAGTTCACTTTGTACTCCGTGGCATCCTTTCTACTGCGTGGTTCACATCGTACTTTGTGGCATCCTTTATACTGCCCATTTCACTTTGTACTCCATGGCATCCTTTCTACTTCGCAGTTCACTTCGTAATTTGTGGCATCCTTTCTACTGCGTGTTTCACTTCGTACTCTGTGACATCATTTCTACTGTGCACTTCCACAAAACTTGGATTTCTTCCCGGAATCTGCCCAAAATCTCGCCAAGTTGGGTTGCGTGCAACACCTACTCATCAAAAAGATATTCACTTTCGCAATGACATTCTCTATTGTTGGAAATACTGAGAGAGGGCTGAACCAATATTTCCCTTAATTTTCACAATTGATTAGTTTATTCTTAAACATTTAGAGCATCAAACAAACATGAAACATTAGCACACCAGTACACCAGAGATTTTTATCAACAAGCTTTGTTACGTGTGATTACATACATGTTTATCAGTTGTACTGGAAGGAAGTACAAGACTCCCCAAATGTTTTAACAACAAGGCTAGATGGAAGAAAGTGCTCCCTAAATGAGTTTGGGCTCCTCTACCAGGAACAATGACCTAGCTACACTTTGCTCCACATGTTGTTGCACTTCACTATTATAGCCTTATTGCCACAGTTTCTATTGTCCATTGTTGCCACTGTTGCTTCTACTGCCACTGTTTTTGTTGCCACTACTTCTACCGGTGCCATTTTTGTTGTTGTCTCTGCTTGTTGTTACCATTGTCTACTCTTATTATTTCCACTGCTAGTCCAAACCTGCTCTTTGCCACTCCTATACTACATACAAGATCATTCCTTAATCAAGGTCACTGACACACTGTCATATATGTCTCACTGCCATACATCATTGTTCCCATATAAACCAAATATCACTGACTGCCATACAGCAAGAGTCTGCCATCTAAGAACATTGTCACAAAATTCATAGCCATAATGATATCGCAATATTGTCATAAAAGTTTTGGCATACAAGTACATTGTCAATAGAGCATACTACCATACTGAAGATATCACTATCTCATCATAATGCCATGCATCACTACCATTCCTTACATCATTATGCCATGCATCTCACTGTTATAAGGACAATGTAATATTTCCACTTTTATATAATAAGGTTATTGTCAATGTCATCCATGTAACATAGTTATACATCAAGGTCACTAATGTGCAACATGGTCACTAACATATAGGTCATAATCATGCCTCCAAGACACTGTCACATAGGTTACAGTGTCACTATCATATAGATCACTTCCTTACGGTCTCATTGTCGTATAGCTTTTTGTCCACAAGGTCATTGTTTCATTGCCAAAAATTTCATTGTTCCATTGTCAACAAGATCATTGTTTTACTATCAACAAGGCCACTACTTCACTATCAACCATATCACTGTAATCATTATCATATCTAGGTCATTGTTATACATCTAAGTCACTGCTAACATGTTCACTGTCTTTCATTAAGGTTATTGTCATAGTCTTATACATCAAAGACATTTCCAATTATTATGACCATCAACATTGTTACAAAGTTATATAGAGCGACCCAGAAAATACAATGAGCCTTAAAAGATCAATGCAATCCACATAAATGTGATTTCCAAAGATAACCAGCATGAGTCATTAAGTAAACTACAAAGTTGAGTTCTTACAAACAAATTCCCAAACAAATGTTGTCGAGGGTGGGGCCGACAACCTCAGCAAATTTTAGGGAATGATCAAAAGAATGTTTCACGCAATGTGCCCTAGGGATCAATGAAAATATATTTCAAATCTTTAGCATAAGAATTTCAAGCCTCTCTATATTTCTTTACTAGGTCGATACATTTCAGAGACAATGACTTTTCATTAATAAGCAATCTTAGGAAGGGTTCGAATAGTCATACTATTGCTTCAAAAAGAACCATCGACTGAAAAATGTCACATGTTATAGGGTTACAAGCGTTTATGCTATTAAAGGACATTGACTAATTTGCACTTCTAGTTTTCATCCAAAATGTTTGCTCATAAATTAGGTGACGTAGAAAGGAGTAGATGCACTACTTGCAAGGCCAAATATCAAACCAAACAAGTATAAAAGGTTTCAAAAAATAAATCCTTGTTCATTGAAAGACAATGCAAAAATTATTCCATAATTTGTCCTCAAAACATTGTTCCAAGCACATCTTTTGTTCCAGAATCAACGCAGTGTTGCTCCATATGTCATCAAAATACTCTTTAGAAATAGGTATCTTTCCAGTTCTGTTTTATACAAGGAGATTTGACATTCAATTGGGTATTTGGTTCAAATTTAGTTCAATCCAAGCTTGTATTTAGTTTTCCTTCATTACAACTGTTAGCTTTGCTGAGCAAAAATTCAAAATTGGATTCAAAATGCTCTCAAAGGCAGCGAATATACGTATAGTCATGCTCAAGATCCATTCATGCTGTCAAAACACTCATGTTGGGCTAAAAGGTCTTCCACCGATAAAATTTTGCGAGAGGAAAGCCCTTGGGAAGGCGGAAATGATCTATCGGGAGGCCTAAAGCACTCCAAAACAAGCAAAATTCAAAATCGCGGGCCTAGCAATTCAAATGAGCGACAGCCGTTTGATCTGGCCAATCAACGGTCCAGATCGCATCGGCGGGTTGAAATTGGAGGAGGCGGGCAGTGGCAGCGACATGAGACTTCGCCGATGAGCGATCGCCGATATCGCATCGGCGTATCGCAATGGAGGATTTACAAAGGGGCAGGTGCAATCGCCGATGGGCCGGACCCGACAGCCATACAGCGCTGCATTTTATATTATATCGGGTCCGCGGTGGTCGCCGATATCGCATCGGCGCTTTCATAGGAGCATGGCCTTTGCTTATATAAATGACCGTCGATGGGTCGGACCCGACGGCCATACAACGTTGTGTGCTATAGTGTTTCGGGTCCGCAGCTTTCACTCATATCGCATCGGCATTTCGCTGTCGGGACTGTCAAAGTGGACAAGGTCTTCACGTAGGCTGTGTTCCGACCCGATGGGCCGGACCCGATGACCACAACACTCCATTTTATATTCTGTAAAGTCTGCGCCCATAGTGTTAAATATATTTTGTGTGTTTTCTTTATATAAAGAAAATACAAAAAGAAGCTTATGGCAAGCGCCGATCGCTGTCGGGGTTCGGGCCCGATAGGGCTCTAAAAGGCTAAATATATATATTTCAAGTCCACCAAGGCCAATTTTTCATGTTTTGCGGCAGTTTTGCAGTGGCGCAGAAATCATTAATGCAAGCATACAACAGTGCAGCGCAGTAGGCAGCTGCCTTCAATTGACAGTATGGCCTAACAGGAAGCAAGACGTGCCTCAGATAGATCAACATTTATCAGTCATGATTGACCCGTGGTTGAAACTTTCAAGTCCAGATGAAGCATTGTGGGCGGGAATGAATAGTGTAGCAGTGTTTCATTGTTGCCAAGCCAGGCAGTCATATTGGAGCCATTCAATGATTCAACAGCAGCATTTAATCAACAGTATGGCCGAGGAGGAGATAGGACGCCACAGATCCAGTCATAGCATTCAGTGGTTATGGGATTCACCCATACTTCATCTCACCTGCCCTAGAAGGATCGCAGAGCACTAGAGAGGGACAAATTTATTCAAAGCACGCCCAGATTTGTACCAGAGGCCCATTCTTGAATGTAAATATGGTTGGTGGCCATTTATGGGCTCCTCCACGTATTGTTCAGTAGAGATATTTTGTATTGTAGCAGTATATATACTCAGAACAGAGATGTAATGGATTGATGAGTGTTTGATGAATGAGAGCCTATTGTAGCCTTTTAACTTCTGGAGACTGTTAATACTATGAGACCTACAGCTTCTGGTCTTGATTTCCATTAATACAAGCTTCTTTTGCTGTCACCTGCTCACTTTCTACTTCTTCTTCTTGTTCCAGGTTGTGCCTGCTTGCATTTATTTGATGTGCTATGAATGTTGATATCAGAGGGGCTGTCATCCCACCTCTGTATTATAATTTAGTGGCTCATTGAAATTGTTTGCAGGTTGCTGTTGTTCAGATAGCAGAGAGCTGTCATCCTCACTGTCTATTGAATAATAGTCTTGCAGATCCTTTAACTGATTGCAGCTGGCCATCACAGAGCTTTGTGCATCTGCTGGTGCAATCAGTCTTCTCCATCATCTCTTTTGAGTAGTTGGTGGTTGAAAGCCTTGTAGTTTGGGGGTCTTCACCCATGTCTGGGGTAAATTATAGTAGAAGTGGTTATCTGGCTTAAAGGTGTTGCACATCCTTCATTTGTCCATCATTTTATCCAACAAAACTGTTGAATTTTTAATGTTCCTGAGCATCACCGATTTACAACCTAGGTGAGTTTCTTGGGGTGATAACATTAATTGGCGCCGTTGCCGGGGAGAGGAGAATCGAAGCTCAGCTTCCCTGGGAGAACGACACAGCTTCAAACTTTGATGACAGACAAAGTTTTGAACACAGATTTTGGTTGTAATCATCTGTCTGGCGACTCCACTGGAGGAAGGCCATCCTTCGGCGACTCCACATTGAAGTTCTGGCGCAGTTTGTGAGGCATACTAGAAGAAATCCGCAGAAGTCTCCAGCTGTTCCAGTGCCTGACCCTGAAAAGATTGTTAACTCAAAGAAAACATTGCAGAAAGGAGCATCAGGATCAGGTAAGCCCAAGAAATCTTATTTGTCTCTGCATGAGGAGTTTTTAGTTGAAGATACACAATTTGAAGACTTAGAGCCTAGTAACGTTAAGGGAGAAATACCTGCAGAGATTCATAAAGCTCCTTCTCCATTTAGTTCCCCTTTGAATCTGAGTCCGAAGAAGGTTTCCCATACTGTCCAAAACATCCCAATATCTTTCCCATCCATTACATTATCTCCTGCTGCTCCATCTGTTAGTATTCTTCCGCATATTCCAAACATGGCAGGACAGCAAGCACCTACTAGGATTGAGAGGATTGTTGCTGCTAGATATGGACCTTTGATATTGCCTACACCTTTAAATGCCATGCCTACAGGAGAATATCAAAAATATATGCCCAAATTCACTGGAACAGAGGGAGTCACAGCAGAAGAACATCTTGAAGCTTTTTACAGTTATGCTGATAATTTAGACATAAGTGAGAATGATGTATGGATGAGAGTTTTTGTCCAGAGTCTTGATGGAGAGGCTAGGAAGTGGTTTAGAGAATTACCCCAGAGATCTATAACAGATATAGAAGCATTAGATGAGGCATTCTTGAAGCAATGGGGAGATAAGAAGGACTTGCTGTATTATCATACAGAGTTTGGAAACTTGAAAAGAGAAAAGGGTGAGTCTTTGCCTGACTTCAATAAAAGATTTAATAGAATGTATAGTAAAATACCAGCTGAGGTAAAGCCTACCCCTACTGCTGCCAAACTCACATATGCCAATGCTTTTGATTCTGACTTTTGCTTATTGCTGAGAGAAAGACGATGTGCTACGCTGGGTGATATGCAAGAGGCAGCCTTGGAGGTGGAATCAAATATTATGGCAGCAGAGAAGTTAAAGAGTCAAGGTGACAGAAGAAGGCCGAGAGGTGAGGCTTCTTCTTCCACTGCATCAACTTCCGAGCCTAAGTTAGACAAAATGACCAAAATGATAGAGTCATTGGCTGCCGAAATTTCTAAGTTAAAAGTTGATCAGACTTCTGGCAAAACAAGGCAGCAAAACACATTTGGCCCAAGAAATCCAAACCCATTCAGAAAAGCAAATGAGCAGCTACAGATTATGCAAAGGGGTGAAGAAGCAAGAGAAGATCATAAAGTAAAATCTCCCTTTCAAAATGCAGTCATGGAGGGGGAACAGTCTGAAGAAGATGAGGATGAAATTCACTGCTTAGAGGATAAAGGTAGTGCTGCATTTTTAACATTGGCCGAATATGAAGAGTCATTGCGGCAAGAGCAAAACAGCCAGAGGTGGGACAGTGGTGCTGTTCTGCAATCTGGTGAGCAGCAGCAAAGATATAATCTAAGATCCAATGCAAAGAATGTCAAAGAAAATACTGTGCAAGAAGCAGCTGCTCGAACAGTGCCACAGAATAGCAGGCAAAGAAGACCAGCAGCCGATCCTATCACCCTCAGAGCTCCAGTTCAAGAGGTAAAAACTACTGATAAAGTATCCTCTTCTTTTAGTTTTGAGTCAGAAATTCAGAAATTGAAAATATCCATGCCTCTTGCTGAGTTGGTGAAGAGTGAATTATTTAGGAAGCCCATCCTTGAAGCCCTTGAGCTAGAACCTAACCAATCCTCCATTGACTCTGTCAATTTGCAAGACGATAAGCCTGCTATTATTATTAGCCCCATGATTGAACCTGCAGATGATACTTCTCCATCTTTCTATGTTTCATTGACTATCCATGATAAAATCCTCCACAATTTCTTGCTAGACACAGGGGCCAGTCACAATTTAATGCCTAAAACTGTCATGGAAGAGCTAGGCCTTGATATCACCAGACCCTATCATGATTTATTCTCATTTGATTCAAGGAAGGTAAAATGCCTTGGATTAATTAAGGATCTGGCCATTACCCTAACCCAGCTGCCCATGAAAAGTATGATAATGGATATAGTGGTGGCCGATGTTCCTCCTAAGTTTGGTATGTTGTTGTCTAGAGGGTGGATTAAGAGACTAGGAGGGACATTGCAGAATGATCTATCTTATGCAACTATTCCAGTGTTTGGAGGAGAAAGCAGGAGGTTATATAGAGAAGCACAGCTGGCATATGTTATTAGTGATGAGAAGAATCCTACAAACCATCCCATATATGCAGTGGACACTGATTTTGGAGCTTGCATCCTCCAAATAGAAGAGTCTCAGAAGGCTGCATTGCATATCCGGAAACCAACAGCTCAGGCTAAACATGATACAGGAGGTCAGATTTGGGAAATGTTTTTTGATGGAGCATGTACCAAGGAGACTGCAGGAGCGGGGGTGGTGTTAGTGGCTCCACAACAAGAAACAGTTCAGTTATCTCTAAAGCTGGTTTTTCAGGTGACAAACAACATAGCAGAATATGAAGCACTGTTGTTGGGCCTTCATGAAGCCAAAGATAGAGGAATAAAAAATCTGAAGGTATTTGGAGATGCTGATCTGATAATTCAGCAAGTAAACAGAACGTTCCAAGCAAAGCATCCAAGGCTTAAAGCTTATAGAGATGAGGTATGGAGAGTCAACGATTTCTTTGATTTTTTCTGCATTTCATATATCCCTAGAGCCCAAAATCAACTTGCTGATTCCCTTGCTGTCTCTGCTAGTTTGTTCATCCCTCCATCGCCTCCCAAACTAGTTTATGAGGTACAAATGAAGTATAGACCCTATGTGCCTGATAATGTCCACCATTGGAAGGTTTTTGATGATGATGATGAGTTAAGTAGGTTCCTTCAAGTCATTGATGAGTTCTCTGAAATGCAAATTGACCAAAACAATGATGCTTTGTTAGAAGATCCCAAGTCCCAGCTTAGAAATAAAATTGGCAAAAATAGCATAGTCCAACTTCCTAGTAACCATATTCCTAAGGGTCTAATTCCTCTTGAAAGATTGTTTGACCACAATGATGTGCCTTACAAAGCTGCCCAAAAAGAAGATCAGTCTCAAGTTTGCAAGCATGATATAGGAGGTCCAGGTCAGCCCAAATTCATAAATCTGTCCACTAATCTATCTGCTGATCAGAGTGCTGAATATTGCAAATTAATGAGGCAATTTGCTGATGTGTTCGCTTGGGAGTACAGTGATCTGAAAACATATAACAGGAGTATAATACAGCATAAAATTCCACTTGAAAAAGGCACTACTCCTTTCAAACAGAAGCTGAGGCCAATGAACCCTATGCTCTTTCCTCTGGTCGAGAAAGAAATTAAAAAGTTGTTGGCTGCTAAAATTATAGTGCCTCTCAGATATTCTAAATGGGTGGCCAATCTGGTTGTTGTGAGGAAGAAGAATGGAGAAATTAGACTATGCGTTGATTTCAGGAATCTAAATAAATGCTCCAAAAAAGATAATTATCCCTTGCCAAAAATGGAGCATTTGTTGCAGCAAGTCTCAGGTGCCAAAGTGATGTCTTTCATAGATGGGTTTTCAGGCTTCAATCAAATCGTTGTGCATCCAGATGATCAAGAAAAGACAGCATTTACCACTCCTTGGGGCACGTTCATGTATGCAAAAATGCCATTTGGGCTAATGAATGCTGGAGCCACCTTTCAGCGAGCTATGGATATTGCTTTTGTGGGTGAAAAGGATAAATTCGTGTTGATATATCTTGATGATATAACTGTTTATTCTGGCAACCATCATGATCATCTACAGCATTTAAAAAGGGTGTTTTTAAAATGCAGGAAATTTGGAATTTCACTCAATCCCAAAAAGTCCCAATTTGCTTTGGAAGAAGGGAAATTGTTGGGACACGTAGTATCTGCTGCAGGCGTTCAGATCGACCCAGAAAGAGTCAAAGCGATTTGAGCCTTGACCCTTCCAAGATCAAAGAAGGATATACAGTGATTTCTTGGCAAAATCAACTTTGTGAGGAGGTTCATCCCCAATTTTGCAGAGCTGGTTAAGCACATAACCTCCATGTTAAGAAAGGAAGCAACGGTAAAGTGGACTGATGCGGCCAGAAAATCTTTTGAGTCCATTAAGAGGGCTATTGTAGAAGCTCCGACTTTAAAAAGTCCTGACTATAGCAAGGAGTTTCATCTCTTCTCATTTGCCTCTAAGGATACCATTGCAGTTGTCCTGTTGCAGCAAGATGAAGCAGGCCAAGAGCATCCAGTTGCCTTTTTCAGCAAGAATCTGAGGGATGCTGAACTAAGGTATGATATTATTGAAAAGCAGGCTTATGCTCTTATCAAATCTTTGAAGGCTTTCAGAATATACATCTTGCACTCCAAAATAGTTGCATACGTGCCTTCTGCTGCAATAAAGGATGTTTTAACACAGCCTGATGCTGATGGAAAAAGAGCGAAATGGATTGCAAAAATGATAGAATTCAACATAGAGCTGAAGCCCACCAAGCTGGTAAGAGGTCAGGGGCTTGCTAAACTGTTGGCTGAAGAAAATTGCAGGTCTTTGGACATTGATTTCTTGTTCAATGTAGCAGAAGATGGTCTAATGGAAGAGCACGAAACAGCTGAAATGCAAAGAGGACAATCAGTGGCCAAGAACCTAGCTTCATGTAGCTTGTATGCTGCAATAATTAATTTCCTGCTAAAGCTAGAAGTTCCTTCAGAATTTTCTCAAAGTCAAGCAAGAACGTTAAAGCTCAAGGCAATGAAATATTGCATCAATGGTAGCTTGCTTTATTGGAAGGATCCATCTGGAGTGCTTTTAAGATGCCTGGATAAACAGCAGTCAATAGAAGTTATGCAGCAGTTCCATGACAGCTTGTGTGGAGGACATCATTATTGGAAAACTACAGCCCAAAAGATTCTCAGAGCTGGGTATTATTGGCCCTCTTTATTTTTTGATGTATTCACTTTTGTTAAATCTTGTGATAGGTGCCAGAGATTTGAAGGTAAGCAGCATTTGAAATCCCTGCCCCTAAAGCCAATCATTGCAAAAGGACCTTTTCAGCAGTGGGGTTTGGATTTCATTGGTGAAATCAACCCACATTCCGGCGGCCAGCACAGGTGGATATTAGTCGCCACTGATTATTTTACAAAATGGATTGAAGCAATCCCAACAAGGAAGGCTGATCATAATGTGGTAATGAAATTTTTATCAGAAAACATTTTCAGTAGGTTTGGTTGCCCACATAAGCTTATAACAGATAATGCAACAGCTTTCAAGGCTAAGGAATTGGTGGAAATGTGTGATTCAATGGGCATTAAACTTGTTCATTCTACCTCCTATTACCCCCAAGGGAATGGTTTAGCAGAGTCCTCCAATAAAAGTCTGATCAGGATTATTAAGAAGCTATTAGAGGATAATAAGAAGAATTGGGATGCCAAGCTGAAATATGCACTTTGGGCGGACAGAGTGACCATTAAGAGATCTACAGGCTGCTCTCCTTTCAAGTTGGTATATGGTACTGATGCTATTTTTCCCATTCAACTTACCCTTCCCGTGGAAAAGTTGCTCCAAACAGCGCAAAATGAAGAGGATGATATGGCCAACAAAATCACCGATTTAACAGAATTATATCAGACCAGAGAACAGCTGATTGAAAAAGCTACAGCACATCAACAAAAGGTCAAAGAAACCTTTGACAAGAAAACAAAAAGAAACAATTTCCAGGTTGGGGATTTGGTCATGAAATGGGATGCTTTTAAAGAAAAGAAAGGCAATCATGGCAAGTTTGATGCTTTATGGACAGGCCCTTTCAGCATTGCACAGATTCAAGGAAACAACACTTTCATACTGAAAGTATGGGAGGGGAACCAGTTTTTGATGGCCCAGTTAATGGGCGGTTTCTAAAGAACTATGTGATTTGAGGTCTTCTGGCCTTAAAAGCTGTAAATAGTCCGCTTTTATCAGTTTTCAGTATGGCCATAAGTAGACTCCATGCCCAATGGAACACTAGGAATTTTGGCTAATTTGTTTGTTGTTGGAAAGGCATTGATCTGCAGGTTCTTGAGACCTCACAGGGAGGATCTCATCCCCAGAAGGAGCCAGTGTTAGCTTTGCTGAACAAAAATTCAAAATTGGATTCAAAATGCTCTCAAAGGCAGCGAATATACGTATAGTCATGCTCAAGATCCATTCATGCTGTCAAAACACTCATGTTGGGCTAAAAGGTCTTCCACCAATAAAATTTTGCGAGAGGAAAGCCCTTGGGAAGGCGGAAATGATCTATCGGGAGGCCTAAAGCACTCCAAAACAAGCAAAATTCAAAATCGCAGGCCTAGCAATTCAAATGAGCGACAGCCGTTTGATCTGGCCAATCAACGGTCCAGATCGCATCGGCGGGTTGAAATTGGAGGAGGCGGGCAGTGGCAGCGACATGAGACTTCGCCGATGAGCGATCGTCGATATCGCATCGGCGTATCGCAATGGAGGATTTACAAAGGGGCAGGTGCAATCGCCGATGGGCCGGACCCGACAGCCATACAGCGCTGCATTTTATATTATATCGGGTCCGCGGTGGTCGCCGATATCGCATCGGCGCTTTCATAGGAGCATGGCCTTTGCTTATATAAATGACCGCCGATGGGTCGGACCCGACGGCCATACAACGTTGTGTGCTATAGTGTTTCGGGTCCGCAGCTTTCACTCATATCGCATCGGCATTTCGCTGTCGGGACTGTCAAAGTGGACAAGGTCTTCACGTAGGCTGTGTTCCGACCCGATGGGCCGGACCCGATGACCACAACACTCCATTTTATATTCTGTAAAGTCTGCGCCCTTAGTGTTAAATATATTTTGTGTATTTTCTTTATATAAAGAAAATACAAAAAGAATCTTATGGCAAGCACCGATCGCTGACGGGGTTCGGGCCCGATAGGGTTCTAAAAGGCCAAATATATATATTTCAAGTCCACCAAGGCCAATTTTTCATGTTTTGCGGCAGTTTTACAGTGGCGCGGAAATCATTAATGCAAGCATACAACAGTACAGCGCAGTAGGCAGCTGCCTTCAATTGACAGTATGGCCTAACAGGAAGCAAGACGTGCCTCAGATAGATCAACATTTATCAGTCATGATTGACCCGTGGTTGAAACTTTCAAGTCCAGATGAAGCATTGTGGGCGGGAATGAACAGTGTAGCAGTGTTTCATTGTTGCCAAGCCAGGCAGTCATATTGGAGCCATTCAATGATTCAACAGCAGCATTTAATCAGCAGTATGGCCGAGGAGGAGATAGGACGCCACAGATCCAGTCATAGCATTCAGTGGTTATGGGATTCGCCCATACTTCATCTCACCTGCCCTAGAAGGATCGCAGAGCACCAGAGAGGGACAAATTTATTCAAAGCACGGCCAGATTTGTACCAGAGGCCCATTCTTGAATGTAAATATGGTTGGTGGCCATTTATGGGCTCCTCCACGTATTGTTCAGTAGAGATATTTTGTATTGTAGCAGTATATATACTCAGAACAGAGATGTAATGGATTGATGAGTGTTTGATGAATGAGAGCTTATTGTAGCCTTTTAACTTCTGGAGACTGTTAATACTATGAGACCTGCAGCTTCTGGTCTTGATTTCCATTAATACAAGCTTCTTTTGCTGTCACCTGCTCACTTTCTACTTCTTCTTCTTGTTCCAGGCTGTGCCTGCTTGCATTTATTTGATGTGCTGTGAATGTTGATATCAGAGGGGCTGTCATCCCACCTCTGTATTATAATTTAGTGGCTCATTGAAATTGTTTGCAGGTTGCTGTTGTTCAGATAGCAGAGAGTTGTCATCCTCACTGTCTATTGAATAATAGTCTTGCAGATCCTTTAACTGATTGCAGCTGGCCATCACAGAGCTTTGTGCATCTGCTAGTGCAATCAGCCTTCTCCATCATCTCTTTTACCTTAAACCGTGAGTAGTTGGTGGTTGAAAGCCTTGTAGTTTGGGGGTCTTCACCCATGTCTGGGGTAAATTATAGTAGAAGTGGTTATCTGGCTTAAAGGTGCTGCACATCCTTCATTTGTCCATCATTTTATCCAACAAAACTGTTGAATTTTTAATGTTCCTGAGCATCACCGATTTACAACCTAGGTGAGTTTCTTAGGGTGATAACAACAACCTTGAGCCTATAACAAGAGATAAGCCTTCTCTGAACTATAGAAATTTCAACAATACCAGGTTGCTTGCAAAGGGAGACACATTTGTGAGCGAGTTCCCAAAAGAAAATTTGGTTGAACCTTAAGCGAATCTCCTAATGACACAAGAGTCTGTCGTGGTCTTAGTCTTATGTATGCACAATAAAGACTTCAAAAATATGTGGTACGTCTTCAATAAAAAGGAAAACAAAC
The DNA here is from genome assembly GCA_031772625.1 of Pinus tabuliformis. Taxonomy (NCBI): domain Eukaryota; kingdom Viridiplantae; phylum Streptophyta; class Pinopsida; order Pinales; family Pinaceae; genus Pinus; species Pinus tabuliformis. Next base: position 765,390,099 of record CM062807.1, on the reverse strand, counting down.
AAATGCAGATCTTCGTCCATAAAATATAGCCTTCATAAAATGTGAGTTACACAACCTGTCACACATCTGCAATCATAATAAATCCCATCAATAATCCCAATGAATCAATGTATAGAAGATAACCTGCAAAACAATTTCAGTGAAACCCTTTTTCAAGCCCAAATCCCTTCCTTCACACCAAATCTCCAAAAAATTACACAATCGCAAGTGATTTTAGAACGCTTCTATAGATCAGCACTAAGCTCATAGCTTTTCCATAAAATATAGCATTCTTCACAGGGTCGCAGAGTTTACAACTCCAGGATTAGGGGAAAAACAATGCTTGATTGGTATGCGGACTTCTTGATTCACCTGCAAAAAGAACCAAATGAAACCCTTAAAAAAATCATCCCAACCCCTCCATAAGATTTATCTCCAATGCACCTCAAGGAAGAGATTTATTTCAGAAAAAAATAGTGAATTTTCCTTGCATCACTTTGGATATCAAAAGTATCGTATTCATAGGGACGAAATGGATTTTAGAGGGGTATGCCAACATGATGGTTTAGGAGGAAATTTTTCAAATTTTAAATTTTAATCAAAAGAATTCCCACCAAATTCTGGCCCATTTGAAATGAATTGAATTTTGACTACCCAAAAACCCCTTCCTTCCTTTTAATAAAATTTGAAGCCTTCCATGAGAGATTTTTTCTATGATTAAATTTTTAATATAAATCATAACAAGAGCTTTATCACTTTGGGTTTTATTTGAGCCAAAGAGAAACGGCCACATCTTCACAATTTTTGGGGTTTTGACCATAGATTGGATTCACTGACTTTGACTGGGCATATCTCCAAAAACATGAAGGCCCACGAGGTTCTCCACGTATCAACAGAATCAGAATGATGAGTTGAATCCAATGATGATGGTCTCCAAGTCAAATTCATTGATTTGCATCATCAAATTCTCCAACAAGTGTGGGGTATGATCATCATCCAAGGGAACCAAAACCCTAGAGCTATGGTTTTACCAATGCATCATCTCATCCATACATCCCAACATGTCAAGGACATCAATGGAGATATCATGTGCTCGCTTTAACATCTAGCATTTGCTTTGATATCCTACACCCACTTTGACATCTTGCATTTGCTTTAACGTCAATGAAAACATACTCAACAATCTCCCCCTATCATTGATGTCAACACACTTGATCATCATCTGGCATGTTGCACAAGCTCCCTTTAACTCCATGTTTCTTCTCTTCGTTTATTTCCAAGATTCTCCCCCCCTCTGACATCAATTGCAAAGGGTGGTTGACACGTACTTGATGATATCTCCATGTGATATAGCTCCTCCTAACAATATGCCTACATGTTGTATCATCTCTATAGGCTCCCCCTAACACTACACTCTCATGTTGCATCATGTCCTCTAATTTTATGAGAATTCATTGTGAACCCTATTTTTCCTGCCAAACCCTAGTGATCTTGTCTTCTTGCCTGGTGAATGATTTTCCTTCCTGGTTTTGCAAGGTCGACGTCAAGTTGATTCTACAATTTCATGCAAAACGGCCAAAGTTATGACATACATAGCACTCTACATCTGGTCTGAATAATGGAGCAAATGTGTTGTAACCTCTGTTGTCACAAGCATATGGTATTTTATCTTGTCTTCAAAAAAGTTCCTCTAGGACTTTGATAAATGCCTCTATACTCATCCTATATTCCCTGCACTCTCCAGCTCTATGTCCATTGTTGGAACATGCATAACAATAACCATGAAATGTTCCCACATACCTGGGTGTATAGTGTGATGATCTTCTAAAAGTATCTCGCCCTCAAGAATATCCAAGGCTTTGTTGCTTCTCACTTCTGAATGCTCTTCTATGATTTGGTGTCTTGAATGCATCATCTTGACTTCTTGAGGCACTAGTCTTCCAGCTTTCAGTGTTGGTTGATTTGTGCAAAACTTTGACTTTAGCCTCTTCATTTTTGGCATGAGGCTTCTTTTCATGAGGTTTCTTCTCTTCTTTAACATGTAGCTTATATTCATCTTTGACATCTTCATCCTTGCAGCATGAAGAATCACCAACATATTCAAGACCCATCTTGATAAGTGGTGATCTTTGGCAATTAACAATGCCATTGAAGACCAGTGAGCTCCTCAATTTTTTATTCAACTTGTCCACTTCTACTTTTAAGGTGACAATTTCTTGTTCATGTTTTACCTCTTCCTTCTACTTCATTTGACTTCTAAAGACATGCCCAGTCCTTTTGGCCTCTTCAAGTTCTCTCTTCAAGGAGATTATTTGCTTGCCAAGTTCTTTATCCTACTTGTTCCATTTATTTGGTTTTTCTTTTTCCTTGAGTTTGGGTGTCAAAGTGCTTTCCTATTGTTTGTCTCTTGCAGCATGCTTTTGTGATAATCCACTTCCTTCTTTGCTTCTTCAAGTTCACGATCCTTTTCTGGCATTTGTTGGTTTCCAATTTGATCCTAAAGTTGGTTGATTTTAACTATGGAACATCTTCAGGAATCATATATCTTTGTCATCTCAGCTTGTAGCTCTTTATTTTTGTAAGGACCGCATCCAGACTATATACAAAAAAAAATTATATTAATCACAACAAAATACAACCAGAAGAGAAACACATTGGGAATTCATTTCATGAAACATATCATAACATTTACATACATTTAACCAAGACCAAAATAGTATTTCAACACATATGTACCATTCACCAAAAGATGAGACTCCGCTTGCTTTGTTGTTGCTGGTATTCCCTTGTTGCCAGTCACCTCCACGAATGAATGACGACGTACTTGATCCGAATGCGATGACCCACTGGTTATCCTCCCAACCTACTCCTTGGGTACTCTTCTTCCCCACGGACCCCCGAGCTGCAATGGGGTTGTACAATGGAGGAATGCAATAGCTGGTAGAGGAGAGCACTCCTTGGCTCAAGAGTCCCCTCTCTAAAATCCTCTACCTCACCAAACTCACTATAGGATCGTAATCACTACTCTGACATCGTCTCATCCATCCAACAATAGGGTTCCCCAAAAAAGTCCCTTCTCCCATGGCTTGCCCCTTCTTTTATAGGAGTCCTCATAGGTGACACTTGGCATGTCATGCATAATTAATTTTTTTTTATAATTCAATAGCTTGATTATTCACCCACCCATGTGTCACTCTCTCATCAAGGGTCTCCCAAAATTATTTACTTAATTTTTATTTAAAACTAATATTTTCCTCACCTCAACAAGATTCCTATTTCTTCTCCCAGTTGCCTCTTTATCCCCCCTTTTTATTCCTTAATTTGTGTTCATTACTTAAAGTCAATTAATGAGTCAAGATTTGATCCTCTATCTACTCCCTAATTTAACTCAGGTTATCTCTTAGATGGATATTCTTATGTTTGTTGTTGCCACATGGAGGTTCTCTACATTTCTCTAAATTTAATTTATTATTCTTATTTTAATTCACCTTCCTCTTTTCTTAATTAGGTTTAATTAGTTTAGGATTAATCTTTATCCTTACAATTATGTCCCTCATTCCCTGTTTACCTAATTAAACCACATAATCTACCTAGTATTTTCCAACATGGGAAGGGTAGAGTTTTTAAGGTAATCTATTTTATTTCTTCCTACGATCCTCTTAACCCAAGTTTTATTTTTTATTTAATTACCTCGGTTTCTAACATCATTTACCCTTGATGTAAATTTACCTAGTTTTTATTCCTTGATTATATTTATTATTTAATTTATTTTTAATGATTCCAAGGGTGCCAAGTTTGGTCGTGCCCTTCAAGAACTTCCTTTGACGTTCCAAGGGTGCTACGCCTAATAGTTTATTTGTGATGCCAAGGGTGCCAATTTGGTCATGCCCTTCAAGAAATTCCCTTGAAGTTCCAAGGGTGCCACACCACTTGACCTTCAAGCATTCAATGACTACGAGGGGAAAGTATAGATGCAACGTCATAGACCACTATCATCTCTTATGTTTCCTGCTATAGTGAGACTAATGGTGTCGGAGATCAAGGAATCTGCCTTGATGCGCGCCCCCCGATAAAATCCTCATGAACAACCCAACTTTGGGACCTGGCCTCATGGCATTGTGATCTTCAAGGCAAAGGTGTTTCAACGCTTCCAGCCCAAGTCACGGCGGGAGTGCTAGTGGGTGAGATCAGAGACACTGTCCCACCCCTCCCATGTAGTTCCATCCACCTATACAACCCCATCACCCATATGTGAGTCATACGGTCAAGCAACTAATCTGTGCCTGCAACCATTAACATATCATCAGAATATAGTTAAACATATATGGCAGGTTTCAAAATCGACTTAGAATTTCAAAGATAAAGTAATATGAATTTTCATCAAACCAGGAGCCATCAACTCGTCATATGCGAGTGCCTCTGATGGTTTCCTGCCATACTCAATAGTCATCAGTAACAAAGTTTCTCAATGTTAGTCATTGTCATAATAGCGTCATTAACAACTCCTAGTCATTCACATCATTGTTCATCGTGAACTAGAACTAATATAAGTAGCCAATGTAAGGAGCACGTCCATCATAGGTATCATCAACATAACATCAGTAGAAATAATACATATACATCAAAGATATCATCATCATAATATCAAATAGGAAATAAACACATCCATCACATCCACTAATAGTAGAGTTAAGTGTTTGGATCCCCAACCTGAGGTCCCCAAAGAATAATTTGTGAGCCTTGAGGCTAAATCATTGTTAATGTCATGTTATATCAAGGTCAATCAACTGGAGAGGGGCACTACATACACCCCCTCTTAATAATGGACTTCGTCCCGAAGTAATTAGAACATAAAAGGATAATGGTGATGCATCTCCTCCTCGTCCTCGCAAGTGGTTATATTAGGACTATAATCGTCCCCTGGACCCTTTTTTTTTTACATTATTATGGTCCTAATAATGCCACATCTAAATTAATTATCAAAATTGATCATATCTTACAGTCTTATGCCAATACATTCAATATGCTTGGCATATATTTTTAATGGGCTCTCATGATGGTAAATCAACATATTTACCCCCTTTTCTTTTTTGTTACCTATATTTAGACATTTTTACTCCCACCTAAATTTATGTATACATTATGGTGGGTAGTAATTGTTGGTAAATATTTTATTAATTTAAATGTACTAATAGGCAAAATGTCTTATGTGGCTCATATGTCTTGGCAATTTACTAACAAATTATTTAGAATTAATAGTCAATAATTTTCATTTTCTTAATAAGTAAATTCAACAGCCAAATTTCATGAGCAAATGATATTCTTACTATGCATAGTCATAAAATAAGTGATATACCATCACTAATGTTTGATAAACCATTAATAAGTAAATTCAACAACCAAATTTCATGAGCAAATGATATTCTTACTATGCATAGTCATAAAATAAGTGATATACCATCACTAATGTTTGATAAACCTATTCCCCGAGGAATTGCACAATTGCATGAGAAGAAACATGGCATTCAATTATACAAATAATGTTTAATATAGCCATATAATGTTTAATCTAGCCATATAATGATAACAAGGTTGATTGTAAAAGAAACAACTCAAAGGCAATACTAGTTTTACTAATTCAATTTATTACTGAAAATATGTATTCATTTGAAAGAATTTTATGTCATTCCACAATCAATTATTAATTCCATCTATCCACTCACTAAAAGTAAATTTTTATCATATGTTTTTCTTCCATCATTCAAATTTAATCAAATATTAATGTATAGACTAATATTTCTCTTATTGAATGCCAATGTATTAGTTTACATTTTTATCTTAGGTCAAGTGGTGAATATAACAAGAGGATTTATTTAAGTTACATATAAAATATTACTTTATTTATTTGATTTTTTTTATTAGATATTAGGTAATTAATGTATAAAGACCTTGTAGCATTCCAAAATTCTATATACACAGATCATACATTTCTATACTTATTTTTAAATATGAGGAGCCTACCATTCCTTCTTGTACAACAATCAATCTTACATTGTGTGTAATGCATTATTTTCAAATAATTCTTTAAATTAAAGTTAAAAATTATATATAAATGTAAATTATTTACTATCAAATTACCACAACACATTAAGTGTCTCAATATGTATAATACATACACCATTCTTATTAATATATAATACAACACTGCAACTTTTTTTTTTCCTCTTTCTTATAATCGTATTAACAAACTTATTTATTCAATCCGGTAAAACATAGAGTATAAATGTGATACTAATGAACTTATTTGTTCAACTCAGCAAAACATAGAGTATGAATGTGATACTAACATGTTAATACATATGGGATGCAAATATATTATTTATTTACGCATATAATTATGGTTTCCATTAGAATTTTTTTTTTTTTAAACAGACCCATAATATATATCCAATATATCTATAAAAATTATATTAATAGTTATTTGTTAACCTTTTACTTTAAAAATTTTATTATAATTCTTAAATGTACAATTAGTAACTTGTATCTATATAAATTTAAATTATATAAAAAGTTGTATCTATATATTTTACTTGTATCTATATAACGTGGCCTTGCGTATTCTTGAAGTTGTGCAGTTTCCTTTTTACTCTCCTTTTACAAACTATCTTTTTAGTGTCCCTTTTAATTAGTCGTTATTTTTGAAAGTTTAGCCATTTCAAAATAAAATAATGATTGGATGATATTTGTCTTGTTCCTCTTCATTTTCAAAATATTTTTATGCCTCCCATCACTAAGTTGGATTGCAAGGTTTTCCTTCTTAACAATACAAATTTGTGTGTATCGACAATTTATTTTTGTTCGATTGAATGACATCACCCATATTAAAATGATGGGCATCTCATAATTCATAAAAGATTATGAATTATAATTATTTTGAGAGAATTATTATAATTCTTAAAATGTGCAATTAGTAATTTATATCCATATAAAGCAAAATTATTAGTGTCATTTCATGTACGTAAATAACAAATCATAATGAATTAAATATCAAATTACATGGTGAATTGTACCTAGAACCCTCGTGATGCAATCAAATGGATGTTCTGGATTAATCACCGCTTTGGAGGTGGTATTTTGTAAATTACTTACCATAACTCCGTAATGAATGGAGGGAATATAGGGGATTGCAATTTACCATCGTAAGTGAAACACCATTATTCAAAAGAGTTAACACAGATAAGTTAATTTTGCACGGCCAGATTGACTAATATTTCACTCACCACGTGGAGAAACTACCAGATGAGTAGGGGAAGAAAATTGCTTGATTAGTTCAGTCATCACTATACAAGTTACCATTAGGGCTTTCGAAGCTCTCCGAGTGAAAATCTTGAGTCCATTTGGTATTAGGGTGACATGTTATACAATTAATACAATGGCATAAAGGTTTGGTCAACTCCAGTTATAACTTATTCCTCGAGTGATGTCAATAGGTGTATTATAGGTTTTGAATATTAATGGTTCATGATATGTTTTAACAAATTGGTTGATATCCGTAGGAAAATAATCTCAAACCTTAAGCGTTTTGGTGGAGAGAGGGTCCTTTATTAGAATTGGGTTTGATGTTATGCGTTAAAATCTCATTGTTGAGGATATTAAGCTTGTTTACAATCACTCCTTCAATTTGTTCTGTTAGAGCCACCAATGCATTGTTTGGGGATTCGAATTTTCCAGAATCCAATTCAACTCCAATACTGATATGAACCCCATTCTGTAGCAAACGTGGGCTTATGTCGATCCTTTGGTGCAATTCTAATCTGATGGTATCCTGAAAATCCATTTGTAAATGAATAGGCTTCCTGACCTCCTACATTGTCCAATACTTTATCATTGAAAGGAGTAGGGAATGGATCATGTAGACATGCATCATTTAACTTCCTTAAATCAATACAAATCATGATTTCACCTTGTGTTCTCTTTTCTTGTACTACCATAATACATATCCACTCTAATTCTTCCACAGGTTCAATGATTCCAACTGCTATCATTTTCTCAAGTTCTTTCTTCACTTTTTCTTTGTATTTTAGATTCAATCTATAAGGTCTTTGCTTAACTGGCTTCGTATCGGGCTTTAGAGGAATTATCATAACCCCTAAATCACCTAAAATGCACTTCATATTTGAAAACTTAGTGGGAAATAACTCCTAGTATTCAAGCAAAAGATCTGTCACTTTGTCGACCATTTTTTCATTCCAGTAATCTCCTATAGTTACAAACTTCGGCTAATCTTATAACCCTATATTCACCTTCTTTGTCTTTAATGGCTTTGTTATATCAGACATTTCTATCTCATGTCCATTCACTTCATTGTGGCCTTCAGATTCTACAATGTCAATATTGTGAGGGTCTTCATCTTCTTCAGCAGCGATGTTATAGCATCCTAGTACATTATGTAGCTACGCAGCCTAATCAGGCTACCCAGTGAGTGGAATTTCATTCTCAAAAATCGTCTTTTAACTATCTAAAGGGTGGAATCTATATATGGACATTCATCTTCAAAGATAAATGCCAATATAAACCCATCAACTATTTATGCCCAACTCGCAATACCATGTCGAAGTTTCATTTCCAAATACCAGTTTTGAGGAATAGTCTCCAATGTATGGATGAACCCATGCAGCCATTCTTCTCATGGAATCTCCTTCCATGTTCTCATGCAAAGTTGGATGTGATCTCTAGGATCAATTTGACCATCACATTTATCTGTCAATTTTATGTCTACCTGACCAAACCTTACCCATATCAACATTCGACATTCTTACCAAGTTCCTATGTTCTTCTTATGTGTACCCCACCATCTAGTAGGAGTAGCTCGTAGAGCTATATTCAGGGATAATAATCTTTGACATTTTGGTACATGTTCTTCATATTCTTTAAGAAGAATATTTATATCACCCAAACCATCATAGCAAGGCAAATTACATACCGTAGAGGTTATATAGCAAAGTGATTTAGTCATTCTTGCAACTCTTGCCTTGTAGACACTTCATGTAACCTATATTTCCAATTTTCTTATTCTTCTTCTAAACCTGAAGCACAGGAGTTGTTATGATTCCAATTCAAATTTCCATCTATAGTAGGGTTGATCCATTCTTCTTCTTTGTTTGTCACTTGATAGATGTTATCTATATCAACTGTGTTCTACTCCTCTTTAACTAGTTCAGTATACCTTGCTCCTTCTGATGGATCCAAGGGAACGATCACTCTCATATTGTTGTTTTCAAATATCATTTGCCTCTTTTTCAAGTTGATTATAGCCATGTTGGTAAATGCCCAATCTAATCCAAGTAACACAGGATAAGGGTTACTGTCATCCACAATTTCTATTACCTCAAAATTTGTAGTAGTGTGCACCCCTTCAATGTCAAATGTAATGCCTGATAATCTTCCTAGAGGAACAATCCTCTATGGTTTTCCATCCTCAGTTGAATAGGTGACCATTGAAACTTCGGTTTACCCAGTAGTTCCTTGTTTTCTTCATTAGGACATTAGCTTCAAATCTCAAATCTAAAATAACTTGGTCCATATCATATTCTCCTATTTGTGCACTAAGCCTCATTTCCTTTCCAGTTCTCTTTTGTATATATAAATTATTTACTTCGTGCATTTCACTTCACGCTACTTCCTTAGATGCGCAAGATTCTATCAATTCCTGCAGTCCTTCTACAGCTTTCTGTTTCTCAACAACTTCATACAAGTTTGTAGGAAATATTTTAAAATACCTGGATCCATATCTTGTGGCGCATCTACTATTATGTCGTTGTTATTCTTCTGCTTCGGCTATGCTCTAGATGTCGAAGATCCTAAATCCATAAAGCTTCGCTTCACCTCCATAAAGACTTCTTTTTCGTTGTGAATATCGAACATCGGTGCTTTCTCCACGGTCTTTCTAACCCATGTATCTTCAACTACCTTCTTCCCATATGATTTCTCATTTCCTGTCACAACTCCACTCCTTGTTATAATATTGATGTGAGGTTCATTTATCCTCGATTCCACATTAATAATCTGAATGTTCTGGGTCGGCTATGGATTCTTCTTTTCTTGCATTTTCGCTATAAGTACTGGACACTCTTCTATTACATGATCAAATGCTTTACAATACTTACAGGTCATATTTGGAACCGGATAGTCTCTTGCGAAGTGACTTGCCTGGCCGCAGTTATAACAAATAATCTAACCTTGACCTTGACAAGCTCCGCCACCTCGACCTTGTCCTACATAGCCACCTCAACCACTGGGTTGTCCACTTCCTTCACTTCCTTGTTCTTTGGCTTACATTCTATATGTATTAGCATCGCGATCCATCATGAATTCATAAGCTTTATAGTTATTTTCGTCATACCCACCGACTTACAGAGCTTGCAAAATAAGTTATTCATAGTCTACACATATTTTTGTAACAAATAGCAATCTTCAGAGCGATGTTCACCTCTAGTTCTGCGTATCTCGCACCGTAAGCTAGATCCAGCATTCAAAGGATTAGGTGTTCCACTAGCTATGTAATTTCTGAAAATAGGACATTACTCTTTAGAGTGACCTTATGCTTTGCATTTTGTACACCATACTTCATCGTGAACTTATTTACTCTTCTTCATATCTTGTAATTGCATATTTAAATTCGCCAGTTGACTCTATATTTGCTGCATACCTGCATTTGTATCACCTATCGACGAAGCTTCTAACTTCATTGCCAACTCCAAAGCTTTGACTTGAGTCTTTATTTTATGTTGTGTCAAAGGTAATCTGATGTGTGGCAGCAGTACAGTTATAAACCATTCCTTGTGTTGACATGGAGCTATTCAAAGCTCACCTGATCCAAAAATACCTTGAACCTTTGATCAAATTCCCGTACTTACTCAGTCAACCTTTCTTTGATCTCCTTTAGTTCTATGATGCACTGTAACTCGATTTTGGTTTCTTGAATTCCTTTACTAGCATTGATTTTATATCTATGTAAGACCTTATCTGGTTGCTCTAATATTTCATATACCAATTTAATGCTCGATCTCTAAATGTTGTGGCGAGCTACGCCTTTTTGACATTTTCATCATGGACCCGCTTCGCGATCCGTAGTACTTCGCATAAGAACCAGAACTGCTCTAGATCTTATGATCCAGTTCCTTTAAAAATCGGCAACTTAATATCATCGGCAATCGTTCTTTTTGGGGGGAAGGGGGAGGGGGATTCGTAAGGGAAGGGGGATGGGGTGTAGGGGGGTAGGGGGATGGGGAAAACCAAAAATTTTCTAACTTTGGCTAGATTTGGGCTTTGACACACTTTCAGGCTGAAAGGGTGAATACTGCGGAGTTCCTTCGGGATTCGCAGGGGTTTTCTTCACCTTCGGATTCACTTAGCAGAGGGCTATAGTCAGTCTCTATGCAAAGCTTTGGATCTTGGCCATGAGATTTCTTCTTATTGTCTACTCTATACCTTTTTCCACTTCGCGTCATTCTAGTCTCTTCTTCAGATATTTTTCCGAACATAATCTAACAATCTCACTGCATTCGAAGAATTCCATTTTCACACAAAAGTATTTTAATCGAGAATTTCAAAGATCTCAAGTACTTACCTTGCGGTCCCTTGAAAAAACTTCGTTCAGCATCACTGTATGACACAGATGAATCTACAGCTAATTCAGTAATAAATCCTCCTAAAATGTTGTCAACCCAGAAATCAACAGCTCTTGAAATTTTGTTATCAGTGTTCTTGAGTTGTTGTATCAATTCTAAAGTCCAATGCTTAGGTTCGTCTCCTTTAAAACAATTATTTCTCTTTGTCAATCTTGAAATCCACTCGTATAGCTCAATGTGAAATGAACCAAAGAATATTTTGTACTGATCTTCAAAGATATACTTCTCCAACCACCTTTGAGATGATAGTTTAGGGTTTCTGTTCTCTTGATCTGCAAATTCGCATTCCTTTTGTTCTACCCACTCTTGGATTTCTTTCTTCGATGGATGCCAAAACATATCCCTCAAACAGATCCCGGTCCCGGCAACGGAACCATTTGGTGGCGTAGGTGGGCTCGACCCAGGTTCGATTATTTTGCTACGCACCATCAAAACCATCAACCACTGGCCCTCTCGGCAACGATCTGCAAGCAGATCGTAGTCTCACCCGAAGTGATTATTGGAGGTTACAGAACCAGGGTTTTGCAGCCTGATGGATGTTGCGTTGTGGCGCCCGTCTATATTCTTTTATGTTTTAACTCTTATAAACAACTTCGCATTAACAGACAACTTCACACTTATACATTACTTCGCATAATTACATTCACCTCTTAAGCATAACATAAACATTCATAAATTGTGGAGTATTGAAATAAGTGCATATAATAAGCAAATGAACACTGAGACACATATTTTATCATGTTTCATACCAATGTGGGACTACGTCCACAAAAATTGTTTCTTATAATATGAATTTGGTACAACAAGCAGTTCTTCCCTGCGCATACAGTTGGCGCACTAAGTTGTAGACGATCTACGCACTAAGTTGCAGACGATCTGCGCACTAAGTTGCAGACCCAGGCATGCGCTCACACAGCTGTGGAGACTTGCCCTTCCTCTAAAATACAGACCACAAAAATATCTCATACATATAGATATATTCTAATTCCTCATTTCCTTCTTCTTTATTATCCATCCCGATATATACTATTGCATGAGGGATTTACATCATTACATTACCATGGAGTCGATACCATGGTTTCCAAAATACAAGGGACTATGGCCCAAAATCAAAAACTTTACAATGTTTTAATGCTTTTACAAAAGGGAAGGGGCTTCACCAGGAAGCCCCGATGTTGCGTTGTCTTCGTCGTGATCTGCTGCACAGTTCACTTTGTACTCCGTGGCATCCTTTCTACTGCGTGGTTCACATCGTACTTTGTGGCATCCTTTATACTGCCCATTTCACTTTGTACTCCATGGCATCCTTTCTACTTCGCAGTTCACTTCGTAATTTGTGGCATCCTTTCTACTGCGTGTTTCACTTCGTACTCTGTGACATCATTTCTACTGTGCACTTCCACAAAACTTGGATTTCTTCCCGGAATCTGCCCAAAATCTCGCCAAGTTGGGTTGTGTGCAACACCTACTCATCAAAAAGATATTCACTTTCGCAATGACATTCTCTATTGTTGGAAATACTGAGAGAGGGCTGAACCAATATTTCCCTTAATTTTCACAATTGATTAGTTTATTCTTAAACATTTAGAGCATCAAACAAACATGAAACATTAGCACACCAGTACACCAGAGATTTTTATCAACAAGCTTTGTTACGTGTGATTACATACATGTTTATCAGTTGTACTGGAAGGAAGTACAAGACTCCCCAAATGTTTTAACAACAAGGCTAGATGGAAGAAAGTGCTCCCTAAATGAGTTTGGGCTCCTCTACCAGGAACAATGACCTAGCTACACTTTGCTCCACATGTTGTTGCACTTCACTATTATAGCCTTATTGCCACAGTTTCTATTGTCCATTGTTGCCACTGTTGCTTCTACTGCCACTGTTTTTGTTGCCACTACTTCTACCGGTGCCATTTTTGTTGTTGTCTCTGCTTGTTGTGACCATTGTCTACTCTTATTATTTCCACTGCTAGTCCAAACCTGCTCTTTGCCACTCCTATACTACATACAAGATCATTCCTTAATCAAGGTCACTGACACACTGTCATATATGTCTCACTGCCATACATCATTGTTCCCATATAAACCAAATATCACTGACTGCCATACAGCAAGAGTCTGCCATCTAAGAACATTGTCACAAAATTCATAGCCATAATGATATCGCAATATTGTCATAAAAGTTTTGGCATACAAGTACATTGTCAATAGAGCATACTACCATACTGAAGATATCACTATCTCATCATAATGCCATGCATCACTACCATTCCTTACATCATTATGCCATGCATCTCACTGTTATAAGGACAATGTAATATTTCCACTTTTATATAATAAGGTTATTGTCAATGTCATCCATGTAACATAGTTATACATCAAGGTCACTAATGTGCAACATGGTCACTAACATATAGGTCATAATCATGCCTCCAAGACACTGTCACATAGGTTACAGTGTCACTATCATATAGATCACTTCCTTACGGTCTCATTGTCGTATAGCTTTTTGTCCACAAGGTCATTGTTTCATTGCCAAAAATTTCATTGTTCCATTGTCAACAAGATCATTGTTTTACTATCAACAAGGCCGCTACTTCACTATCAACCATATCACTGTAATCATTATCATATCTAGGTCATTGTTATACATCTAAGTCACTGCTAACATGTTCACTGTCTTTCATTAAGGTTATTGTCATAGTCTTATACATCAAAGACATTTCCAATTATTATGACCATCAACATTGTTACAAAGTTATATAGAGCGACCCAGAAAATACAATGAGCCTTAAAAGATCAATGCAATCCACATAAATGTGATTTCCAAAGATAACCAGCATGAGTCATTAAGTAAACTACAAAGTTGAGTTCTTACAAACAAATTCCCAAACAAATGTTGTCGAGGGTGGGGCCGACAACCTCAGCAAATTTTAGGGAATGATCAAAAGAATGTTTCACGCAATGTGCCCTGGGGATCAATGAAAATATATTTCAAATCTTTAGCATAAGAATTTCAAGCCTCTCTATATTTCTTTACTAGGTCGATACATTTCAGAGACAATGACTTTTCATTAATAAGCAATCTTAGGAAGGGTTCGAATAGTCATACTATTGCTTCAAAAAGAACCATCGACTGAAAAATGTCACGTGTTATAGGGTTACAAGCGTTTATGCTATTAAAGGACATTGACTAATTTGCACTTCTAGTTTTCATCCAAAATGTTTGCTCATAAATTAGGTGACGTAGAAAGGAGTAGATGCACTACTTGCAAGGCCAAATATCAAACCAAACAAGTATAAAAGGTTTCAAAAAATAAATCCTTGTTCATTGAAAGACAATGCAAAAATTATTCCATAATTTGTCCTCAAAACATTGTTCCAAGCACATCTTTTGTTCCAGAATCAACGCAGTGTTGCTCCATATGTCATCAAAATACTCTTTAGAAATAGGTATCTTTCCAGTTCTGTTTTATACAAGGAGATTTGACATTCAATTGGGTATTTGGTTCAAATTTAGTTCAATCCAAGCTTGTATTTAGTTTTCCTTCATTACAACCTTGAGCCTATAACAAGAGATAAGCCTTCTCTGAACTATAGAAATTTCAACAATACCAGGTTGCTTGCAAAGGGAGACACATTTGTGAGCGAGTTCCCAAAAGAAAATTTGGTTGAACCTTAAGCGAATCTCCTAATGACACAAGAGTCTGTCGCGGTCTTAGTCTTATGTATGCACAATAAAGACTTCAAAACTATGTGGTACGTCTTCAATAAAAAGGAAAACAAACAAATGCAGATCTTCGTCCATAAAATATAGCCTTCATAAAATGTGAGTTACACAACCTGTCACACATCTGCAATCATAATGAATCCCATCAATAATCCCAATGAATCAATGTATAGAAGATAACCTGCAAAACAATTTCAGTGAAACCCTTTTTCAAGCCCAAATCCCTTCCTTCACACCAAATCTCCAAAAAATTACACAATCGCAAGTGATTTTAGAATGCTTCTATAGATCAGCACTAAGTTCATAGCTTTTCCATAAAATATAGCATTCTTCACAGCGTCGCAGAGTTTACAACTCCAGGATTAGTGGAAAAACAATGCTTGATTGGTATGCGGACTTCTTGATTCACCTGCAAAAAGAACCAAATGAAACCCTTAAAAAAATCATCCCAACCCCTCCATAAGATTTATCTCCAGTGCACCTCAAGGAAGAGATTTATTTCAGAAAAACATAGTGAATTTTCCTTGCATCACTTTGGATATCAAAAGTATCGTATTCATAGGGACGAAATGGATTTTAGAGGGGTATGCCAACATGATGGTTTAGGAGGAAATTTTTCAAATTTTAAATTTTAATCAAAAGAATTCCCACCAAATTCTGGCCCATTTGAAATGAATTGAATTTTGACTACCCAAAAACCCCTTCCTTCCTTTTAATAAAATTTGAAGCCTTCCATGAGAGATTTTTTCTATGATTAAATTTTTAATATAAATCATAACAAGAGCCTTATGACTTTGGGTTTTATTTGAGCCAAAGAGAAACGGCCACATCTTCACAATTTTTGGGGTTTTGACCATAGATTGGATTCACTGACTTTGACTGGGCATATCTCCCAAAACATGAAGGCCCACGAGATGCTCCACGTATCAACAGAATCCGCATGATGAGTTGAATCCAATGATGATGGTCTCCAAGTCAAATTCATTGATTTGCATCATCAAATTCTCCAACAAGTGTGGGGTATGATCATCATCCAAGGGAACCAAAACCCTAGAGCTATGGTTTTACCAATGCATCATCTCATCCATACATCCCAACATGTCAAGGACATCAATGGAGATATCATGTGCTCGCTTTAACATCTAGCATTTGCTTTGATATCCTACACCCACTTTGACATCTTGCATTTGCTTTAACGTCAATGAAAACATACTCAACAATCTCCCCCTATCATTGATGTCAACACACTTGATCATCATCTGGCATGTTGCATAAGCTCCCTTTAACTCCATGTTTCTTCTCTTCGTTTATTTCCAAGATTCTCCCCCCCTCTGACATCAATTGCAAAGGGTGGTTGACACGTCCTTGACGATATATCCATGTGATATAGCTCCTCCTAACAATATGCCTACATGTTGTATCATTTCTATAGGCTCCCCCTAACACTACACTTTCATGCTGCATCATGTCCTCTAATTTTGTGAGAATTCATTGTGAACCCTGTTTTTCCTGCCAAACCCTAGTGATCTTGTCTTCTTGCCTGGTGAATGATTTTCCTTCTTGGTTTTGCAAGGTTGACGTCAAGTTGATTCTACAATTTCATGCAAAACGGCCAAAGTTATGACATACATAGCACTCTACATCTGGTCTGAAACATGGAGCAAATGTGTTGTAACCTCTGTTGTCACAAGCATATGGTATTTTATCTTGTCTTCAAAAAAGTTCCTCTAGGACTTTGATAAATGCCTCTACACTCATCCTATATTCCCTGCACTCTCCAGCTCTATGTCCATTGTTGGAACATGCATAACAATAACCATGAAATGTTCCCACATACCTGGGTGTATAGTGTGATGATCTTCTAAAAGTATCTCGCCCTCAAGAATATCCAAGGCTTTGTTGCTTCTCACTTCTGAATGCTCTTCTATGATTTGGTGTCTTGAATGCATCATCTTGACTTCTTGAGGCACTAGTCTTCCAGCTTTCAGTGTTGGTTTATTTGTGCAAAACTTTGACTTTAGCCTCTTCATTTTTGGCATGAGGCTTCTTTTCATGAGGTTTCTTTTCTTCTTTAACATGTAGCTTATATTCATCTTTGACATCTTCATCCTTGCAGCATGAAGAATCACCAACATATTCAAGACCCATCTTGATAAGTGGTGATCTTTGGCAATTAACAATGCCATTGAAGACCAGTGAGCTCCTCAATTTTTTATTCAACTTGTCCACTTCTACTTTTAAGGTGACAATTTCTTGTTCATGTTTTACCTCTTCCTTCTACTTCATTTGACTTCTAAAGACATGCCCAGTCCTTTTGGCCTCTTCAAGTTCTCTCTTCAAGGAGATTATTTGCTTGCCAAGTTCTTTATCCTACTTGTTCCATTTATTTGGTTTTTCTTTTTCCTTGAGTTCGGGTGTCAAAGTGTTTTCCTATTGTTTGTCTCTTGCAGCATGCTTTTGAGATAATCCACTTCCTTCTTTGCTTCTTCAAGTTCACGATCCTTTTCTGGAATTTGTTGGTTTCCAATTTGATCCTAAAGTTGGTTGATTTTAACTATGGAACATCTTCAGGTATCATATATCTTTGTCATCTCAGCTTGTAGCTCTTTATTTTTGTAAGGACCGCATCCAGACTATATACAAAAAAAAATTATATTAATCACAACAAAATACAACCAGAAGAGAAACACATTGGGAATTCATTTCATGAAACATATCATAACATTTACATACATTTAACCAAGGCCAAAATAGTATTTCAACACATATGTACCATTCACCAAAAGACGAGACTCCGCTTGCTTTGTTTTTGCTGGTATTCCCTTGTTGCCAGTCACCTCCACGAATGAATGACGACGTACTTGATCCGAATGCAATGACCCACTGTTTATCCTCCCAGCCTACTCCTTGGGTACTCTTCTTCCCCGCGGACCCCCGAGCTGCAATGGCGTTGTACAATGGAGGAATGCAATAGCTGGTAGAGGAGAGCACTCCTTGGCTCAAGAGTCCCCTCTCTAAATTCCTCTACCTCACCAAACTCACTATAGGATCGTAATCACTGCTCTGACATCGTCTCATCCATCCAACAATAGGGTTCCCCAAAAAAGTCCCTTCTCCCATGGCTTGCCCCTTCTTTTATAGGAGTCCTCATAAGTGACACTTGGCACGTCATGCATAATTAATTATTTTTTTATAATTCAATAGCTTGATTATTCACCCACCTATGTGTCACTCTCTCATCAAGGGTCTCCCAAAATTATTTACTTAATTTTTATTTAAAACTAATATTTTCCTCACCTCAACAAGATTCCTATTTCTTCTCCCAGTTGCCTCTTTATCCCCCCTTTTTATTCCTTAATTTGTGTTCATTACTTAAAGTCAATTAATGAGTCAAGATTTGATCCTCTATCTACTCCCTAATTTAACTCAGGTTATCTCTTAGATGGATATTCTTATGTTTGTTGTTGCCACATGGAGGTTCTCTACATTTCTCTAAATTTAATTTATTATTCTTATTTTAATTCACCTTCCTCTTTTCTTAATTAGGTTTAATTAGTTTAGGATTAATCTTTATCCTTACAATTATGTCCCTCTTTCCCCTTTTACCTAATTAAACCACATAATCTACCTAGTATTTTCCAACATGGGAAGGGTAGAGTTTTTAAGGTAATCTATTTTATTTCTTCCTACGATCCTCTTAACCCAAGTTTTATTTTTTTATTTAATTACCTCGGTTTCTAACATCATTTACCCTTGATGTAAATTTACCTAGTTTTTATTCCTTGATTATATTTATTATTTAATTTATTTTTAATGATTCCGAGGGTGCCAAGTTTGGTCATGCCCTTCAAGAACTTCCCTTGACGTTCCAAGGGTGCCACGCCTAATGTCATGTTATATCAAGGTCAATCAACTGGAGAGGGGCCATACATACACCCCCTCTTAATAATGGACTTCGTCCTGAAGTAATTAGAACATAAAAGGATGATGATGATGCATCTCCTCCTCGTCCTCGCAAGTGGTTATATTAGGACTATAATCGTCCCTTGGACCCTTTTTTTTTTACATTATTATGGTCCTAATAATGCCACATCTAAATTAATTATCAAGATTGATCATATCTTACAGTCTTATGCCAATACATTCAATATGCTTGGCATATATTTTTAATGGGTTCTCATGATGGTAAATCAACATATTTACCCCCTTTTCTTTTTTGTTACCTATATTTAGACATTTTTACTCCCACCTAAATTTATGTATACATTATGGTGGGTAGTAATTGTTGGTAAATATTTTATTAATTTAAATGTACTAATAGGCAAAATTTCTTATGTGGCTCATATGTCTTGGCAATTTACTAACAAATTATTTAGAATTAATAGTCAATAATTTTCACTTTCTTAATAAGTAAATTCGACAGCCAAATTTCATGAGCAAATGATATTCTTACTATGCATAGTCATAAAATAAGTGATATACCATCACTAATGTTTGATAAACCGTTAATAAGTAAATTCAACAACCAAATTTCATGAGCAAATGATATTCTTACTATGCATAGTCATAAAATAAGTGATATACCATCACTAATGTTTGATAAACCTATTCCCCGAGAAATTGCACAATTGCATGAGAAGAAACATGGCATTCAATTATACAAATAATGTTTAATATAGCCATATAATGTTTAATCTAGCAATATAATGATAACAGGGTTGATTGTAAAAGAAACAACTCAAAGGCAATACTAGTTTTACTAATTCAATTTATTATTGAAAATATGTAATTCATTTGAAAGAATTTTATGTCATTCCACAATCAATTATTAATTCCATCTATCCACTCACTAAAAGTAAATTTTTATCATATGTTTTTCTTCCATCATTCAAATTTAATCAAATATTAATGTATAGACTAATATTTCTCTTATTGAATGCCAATGTATTAGTTTACATTTTTATCTTAGGTCAAGTGGTGAATATAACAAGAGGATTTATTTAAGTCACATATAAAATATTACTTTATTTATTTGAATTTTTTTATTAGATATTAGGTAATTAATGTATAAAGACATTGTAGCATTCCAAAATTCTATATACACAGATCATACATTTCTATACTTATTTTTAAATATGAGGAGCCTACCATTCCTTCTTGTACAACAATCAATCTTACATTGTGTGTAATGCATTATTTTCAAATAATTCTTTAAATTAAAGTTAAAAATTATATATAAATGTAAATTATTTACTATCAAATTACCACAACACATTAAGTGTTTCAATATGTATAATACATACACCATTCTTATTAATATATAATACAACATTGCAACTTTTTTTTTTACAAACTTATTTACTCAATCCGGTAAAACGTAGAGTATAAATGTGATACTAACGAACTTATTTGTTCAACTCAGCAAGACATAGAATATGAATGTGATACTAACATGTTAATACATATGGGATGCAAATATATTATTTATTTATGCATATAATTATGGTTTCCATTAGAATTTTTTTTTTTTAAACAGACCCATAATATATATCCAATATATCTATAAAAATTATATTAATAGTTGTTTGTTAACATTTTACTTTAAAAATTTTATTATAATTCTTAAATGTACAATTAGTAACTTGTATCTATATAAAGTTAAATTATATAAAAAGTTGTATCTATATATTTTACTTGTATCTATATAATGTGGCCTTGCGTATTCTTGAAGTTGTGCAGTTTCCTTTTTACTCTCCTTTTACAAACTATCTTTTTACTGTCCCTTTTAATTAGTCGTTATTTTTGAAAGTTTAGCCATTTCAAAATAAAATAATGATCGGATGATATTTGTCTTGTTCCTCTTCATTTTCAAAATATTTTTATGCCTCCCATCACTAAGTTGGATTGCAAGGTTTTCCTTCTTAACAATACAAATTTGTGTGTATCGACAAATTATTTTTGTTCGATTGAATGACATCACCCATATTAAAATGATGGGCATCTCATAATTCATAAAAGATTATGAATTATAATTATTTTGAGAGAATTATTATAATTCTTAAAATGTGCCATTAGTAATTTATATCCATATAAAGCAAAATTATTAGTGTCATTTCAGGTACGAAAATAACAAATCATAATGAATTAAATATCAAATTACATGGTGAATTGTACCTAGAACCCTCGTGATGCAATCAAATGGATGCTCTGGATTAATCACCGCTTTGGAGGTGGTATTTTGTAAATTACTTACCCTAACTCCGTAATGAATGGAGGGAATATAGGGGATTGCAATTTACCATCGTAAGTGAAACACCATTATTCAAAAGAGTTAACACAGATAAGTTAATTTTGCATGGCCAGATTGACTAATATTTCACTCACCACGTGGAGAAACTACCAGATGAGTAGGGGAAGAAAATTGCTTGATTGGTTCAGTCATCACTATACAAGTTACCATTAGGGCTTTCGAAGCTCTCCGAGTGAAAATCTTGAGTCCATTTGGTATTAGGGTGACATGTTATACAATTAATACAATGGCATAAAGGTTTGGTCAACTCCAGTTATAACTTATTCCTCCAGTGATGTCCATATGTGTATTATAGGTTTTGAATATTGATGGTTCATGATATGTTTTAACAAATTGTTTGATATCTGTAGGAAAATAATCTCAAACCTTAAGTGTTTTGGTGGAGAGAGGGTCCTTTATTAGAATTGGGTTTGATGTTATGCGTTAAAATCTCATTGTTGAGGATATTAAGCTTGTTTACAATCACTCCTTCAATTTGTTCTGTTAGAGCCACCAATGCATTGTCTGGGGATTCGAATTCTCCAGAATCCAATTCAACTCCACTTATAATCAAAGCTCTATTCATCACTTGAACTTGAAAGATAATATGAGGTGTTACTCCACTAGTCTTTAAGATCTTATTTTATTTTAAGCAGTGTTCTGTTTTTAAGAACAACACGCTATTTCTCCAGAAAAGAAAGAGTGTGATACCGTGTTATAAATTAAAATCCATTGTCATTGCCTCATTAATACCTATTCAGATAAATTGGAATTAAGAAAGTATATGTTACTACTATTAAGGTTAACATCAATCGATATCGATTATAAATTGTATACTGGAAATCTGTAAAATTCCCATATATATATATATATATATATATATATATATAATTCTATAAAAATGAACTAGCATGACTGGAGAAAAATGGATTCTATAATAAAAAAAATCTACTTATAAAATATTAGAAAACATAGATTTCATATTAAACAATTTATTAAATGTGGCACGAACTTGAATATATAAATGGCATATACAATAGGAATTTGGTAAAAAAAAATATTATTATTATGATTATAATATAGAAATAGAACATAAAATAAGATTTCTAATTAAATATTACTATGATGTGATTGTTTGGCTAAGTGGTCCAAGGCATCTAAATTAACCTTTGTTATGAGAAAGCTAGGATCAAATCAAATGACAGTTTTGTGATATAGACATAGAAAATTTTAGGGGCGAATGTTCGTCCTTTGGCGAAATTAAGGGGTTTTAAATTTTTAGTGGGCGAATATTTTGTATCATAGTACATTTTTACAAATCACCTCAAATAGCCCACCTTATTTTAAGGGAGAGGGTAAAAAAGGTAAATTTAGCCCTTGAAATTAGGAGTTACAACCTTCCATTCGCCCATTTTCAAGAATAGGTTTTATTTAAGTGAATCCACTCGCCCATTTTCAAGAATAGGTTTTATTTAAGTGAATCTTATGGGCCAAAGGCCCAAATACCATATTTATAAAAGAGGTATGGTAAATTAATAAAAATATAAATAAATGAGAGGCATGGTAGATAAATAAAACATTTTTTTATATTTACTCCATAAGTCACCTTATATACATGCAAGGGTGTAAACAAATAAAACTATAAGTAAACTAGACACATGGTAAATAAATAAAACCTCTTTTTATATTTAGTCCATAACCCTCATTCTATTTATGAAGGCTCAAGAAAGAGGTTTTATTTAAGTGAATCCTATGGGCCAAATACCATATTTGTAAAAGTGGTATGGTAAATTAATAAAAATATAAATAAATGAGAGCTATGGTAAACCAATAAAACATTTTTTTTTATATTTACTCCATAAGTCACCTTATATTTACGAACACTCAAAAAATGTGTTATATTTAGGTGAAACCTATGGGAAAAATACTATGGGACAAATACCATGGACTAGATTGTTATTAATACCATGAAAAAAACATTATTAACCCTAATATTAATAAAAATAAAAATAAAAATGGCACATGGTATTGACCCTGGTATTCACCAAAATGGCACATGGTATTGACCCATGGTATTCACCTGGAATGTAGCCTATTTAAATGGGGGAATTAAACCAGCATAGATCCATGTTTACTCTGGATCTACTATCGTGATATGCAAACTAGCATAGAATGAAAAAATATTTGATCCCATCAAGAGTAAAAATGGATGATCAAGAGTAAAAATGGATGTTGTAATTTAATGTATGTTAAACATTTTAGCTTGGTTAAAATAAAAAATAAAATAAAAATCAACTATTAATTTTATTAATTTTTATAATTGTAATTTAATGTATGTTAAACATTTTAGCTTGGTTAAAATAAAAAATAAAATAAAAATCAACTATTAATTTTATTAATTTTTATAATTGTAATTTAATGTATGTTAAACATTTTAGCTTGGTTAAAATAAAAAATAAAATAAAAATCAACTATTAATTTTTATAATAGTAATTTTTAAGCTCCAGCTTTATGATAACCCATGGTATTGACCCATGGTAATACCATGGTATTCATGTGAGCATAGACTATTTAAAGGGGAAATTCTATCATCTTAGATCCATCTTAATTTTGGGTCTACCAAGTGCTCAGAGGGATAAATAGATTTCATCCCCCTAAGAGTGGTAGATGTGGAGTTAAGATCGATATAGGTTGGTTTTTATGATAATGAAGATATTAAATAGACTTAGGAAATTATATTGTAGAAACATCTTAAGGTGATGGTTAAAGCATAGACATTGGACAAGTATATTTCTATACTTCTGTTTTAAACTGAAACAAATCCAGGACTAAAAGGAATGGATTGATTGCACTAGTCATCGTTCTATAACTTTCCAACATATGCTGGAGTAAACAGATTGTAATTTGGGTAATTTTTCTAATTGCAAACAGCGACATACTTGTGTATTGGCAGGGTGGTTACGAGGTCCCTAGAAGTGATGAATTTGAATTTTTCTTGGTTTTATATATAGTATTAGGTTTTTTCTCATGCTTTCTGTGAATGGCAAGGGTGAATTTTATCCTACACCCACTAGGTTATCAATATGTAATTTTGGTAATTTTGATTTCAAAAAATATTTTAAAGAAATGCAATGATTTCATTTGTGTATTCAATAAACACATGATTTTATAATTGAGTAAAATATTCGCCATGCTTGGTGAGAGATTCGCAAAAAAATTATATATACATATCATATTATTGATAAAATCGCCTTCCATTTTTCCTATATACCATGGAGATTCGCCCATTTATTATACATGTAAATTTAGGGGGGTTCTTAAAATTTTCCCTAGATATAGAATTGTGTATTTATCTCACACACTAAGCTTTGAATTCCAAAACAACTCCATTTTGTTTTAGACTTCAACACTTGTGGATAATTGCTTATTTTTATTATTATTATTTTCTTTTTCTTTTTTATAATACATGCTCATTGTTCTTGACTGTGATCATATTATTTATATATATATTCCAATAATAGATGGTCACTTGTCATTACAAAAGGTCATTGTTTGCAATATAGTTCTTGTGACCACCTAATTTATGAGACTTCAATGGATTTCCTAAGCCTCTTTTCTCTCTCACATATTATATCCAATGAATGACCAATACCAACAACATGTTGACCAATATCCATATGGAAATATATCCACAATTGAAATTCACTTCCACTCTCATAAGGGATCTTATGAAACATTGGAGCAATGCCTCCAAATTATTATTGCGAAGCGATGTGTGTGTGGCTGCAAAGTTTGCATGGGGACCAAAGAATTGAAGGCATGTGGAGATTATAGAGCGGTTAAAACTTGGTAGGAATACAAAAACTGTGGAAGACTCTTTGGACTTGAAGAGATAGAAGCCATGAAGAAATTGATTGTATCAAGAAGAGATGGGCTAGTTGCTGTGAAAGATGCCCACCCTTTACTACAACACAATGTGAGACAACCAGAATGCCCTACCGCCGGAGGTTAAATGAAATGCACGATGAATTTCGAACACTGTGTGGGATGCAAAACTAAAATAGACAATGATAAAGTAGCGGTGAAACACTACTAATAATAGAATGAGTTAAGTTTTGTGTCTTTTTTTTTTTAACATGCAAAATCTATTGAAATATTCATACAGTAATGTTAAATTTGCTAACGTAGGTCTGGTGAAATTTGCTAACATAGGTCTGGTGTTTTTAAAGTTGTTAAAAATATCACGGGAGAGATCAAAGTGAGAGGTTGCCAAGGGTTTTTTTTGCTACATAGAAGATTTCAGAAGTGTTAAAGGTTTTAGACCGTCAATCATTTTACATTTCCAGTTGAATTTTGTCATATTAAATCATATTTGATTGAATGTTTGAAATCCATTTTTTTATCGACTTACTTTCACCTATGCATTAGATTGAAGAGGAGAATTTTTGGCTTTTAATAGAGGTTTTATCCTTACTGAAATGCCTAGGTGAAAGGCCAATGAGGGAAATCGAGGCTCTGTCTTGAAAATAAAATAACAATTGTGTACGGTGAATAGATATTGGATTTATTTCATATCATACAAAATATTTTTTTTTTTCACTAAAGCCAAATTTTAAAAATTTCCAGGGAAGAAGTGTGATTATTTTTTACAAGAGTAACGCATCCATTTTCACATAATCCAGCCATCTTTAGGTGAACCCCATTACTATTTAGGATATACACTACCTTTGTGCAGAGGGTATAAAATGAATAAAATGACAACAATGACGAGTTTCAAATCTGGAAAGGTTATGCGGAAATTAGTAAAGCTATAAAGTAAGAGTACCACTTGGACTAAGACTATCTCAAAGGAGGAGGAGGTAGGGAAGGTGCATGTCCCATGGGTTAATGCCAAACCTTGGTTATTGTACACGTTGTTATTCTACTAGTTCGTAGTTTCCATGGAAACGTTGCTTTGTTAATTAGAAAATATTGTGGAGGATTCCATGTATCTATGGTTGTTTCCAACTGTAATATATCACATTCAGTGTAACACATATACGTTTCATTATAGACACTACTATTCATTTGCTGTAATTATGCCATTTGGTGTTATCCTCCAGTGCGCAAGTTTTGAAATCTGGAGTTGAAGACTTCCACTATTTATTATTATTTTTACCTATCGAAACGTGGCAATGGATCTACGCTATAATCGCAGAGGATCAACTATCAAATCAATCAAGTCAACTAGTTCTAATAATGGTTAGTTACTTAGTAAATAAATTCCCTGTAACTTAATACAATCTGGTACCTGAGCTAAGGCCTAGATATGGTTCGCATTAAAGGGTTCCATAAATACCAAATCATAAGAATTAAAATTTCAAACAATAATGACTAACAATGGTTATGTCGATACCAAATCATTTACAGTTTCAAACAATATTGACTAACAATAGTTATACTTGCAGAATATATATAAAAAAAGGTTTTTAACTTTTACCAAGTTTAATATTGTTTTAATAAGCTGAGTTGTTGCCAAGGTATTTTGCCAGATCCTGATTGGCAAAAGTGCCACGTTGGTTTGATAACTTTTGCTCAGATTGCAGACGGGTGTGCAAAGGAGACGATAAAATATTTTCAGCATGAAACACTAGTAACACAACCCGCATCTCTGGGTTGCAATTTGACAACACAGAAAATTTTATGATCGTTTGAAAATATGGGGAATTGAGATGGAATCGTAAAAATTATAGTTTCAGTTTCGTTGTCATGAGTGCTGAAAATTTTCATAATTTTGTTCCTCCCTTATCGTCCTGGAAATTGCTACAATCTCATTGTGATGTTTCTGTCTGTGCTTAAGGTTTATTCAAATATTACTATCAGAGACATTTTCCCACGCTCTTAAACGAGGGTCTGGACAAAGCCCACAAACTCGAATGCAGAGTCAGGAGACTAAGGGCAGTCATGGTGCCGAAGCTGAAGTGATCTCGGGGATAGTGGCAATTACGAGATAATTGCAGAATGGGAGAGTAGAGGATGCGCAACAACTGTTTGACAGAATGCCTGAACGTAATGTAGTTTCATGGACCACGCTGGTTGCAGGGTATGCCCAGAGTGGCTGTATTGAGCATGCTTGCCAATTGTTTGAGGAAATGCCTCAACGAAATATGGTCTCATGGGATTCTATGATTGCGGGATATTGGCAAAATGGGAGGACCGAGGATGCTATCAGGCTATTCAGTGGAATGCCTGAGTGAAATATTTCCTCGTGGAATGCAATGATCACAGGATATGCACAGGAGAAAAGAATAGAAAATGCACGACAATTGTTTGATGAAATGGTGGAGAGAAACACAGTTTCATGGACGGCAATGCTGGCAGGATATGCTCATAATGGTCAATGGAAGGACGCCCTGAAGCTGTTTTCTCAATGCGTTGGGCAGGCTCAAAGCCAAATCAATCAACTTTCACTGGTGTTCTCGATCAAGGTTGGCATTCATAGTCTGGCAGGGTATTTCCTTTGGCCACCATTTCTTTTGCTGAGAGATGTTGGAAATCAAGGGCCGAGGCTTCTTCGGTCAGTGGAAGATTCAATTGCACACTGATCCCTAACATAGCTTTCTGTCGTTGCTTTGTATTTCCAATCTCCCTGCCATCTGGTCCATTTGCAGGATGCATTTGTCAATTCGCATTGAGCCTTATAAACATCGCATTCACACAGGACACCACACCCTGCTAGACTGGCAATGAACCATGATGGCACCTAAGTCACAGCAGCACTAAGATAATTCTTCTTCAACCTGTGACCCCTAGAGGCAATCTGGGATGGGTGGAGACAAATTGGGTTTCATGTATACTCTGGTCACCGAATTACAGAAAATCTTCAAACCTCTTCTCATTTCGGTCCAACATGTGAGAAGGAGCGACTTCAGAGATTCAGCACCCCTACAAGCCATCTGCAGAGTTTGTCGTGTTCGATAAATGGACTCGTTCGACGTGAATATGAGCTCAGTCAAGCATGCGGTGCAGACTCTTACGTTGGCACCCAGATCAGATCTGATGCTTGAGCATAAACAAACAAATTGATTGTAACAGAGAAAGGAATGCAACTAGAGGAATAGCTCAGGATAAGAGTACTGGTGGTGATTGGATATTTACACGAGGATACCCCAGTTTTTCCCACGGAATACATGTGATACATTTGTGATGGATATTCCATGAGATAAATTAGCTAGAGATTTTCATCCTATTATTTAATAAAACTAACCATGCATGCATGGGTCCATAGGCCTCAAGGGTTCAACATGGCTCTGATACCAAGTGTAAGGACCACATCTAGACTATATACAAATTTTTTTTATTTTAATCACAACAAAATACAACCAGAAGAGAAACACATTGGGAATTCATTTCAGGAAACATATCATAACATTTACATACATTTAACTAAGACCAAAATAGTATTTCAACACATATGTACCATTCACCAGAAGACGAGACTCCGCTTGCTTTGTTGTTGTTGGTATTCCCTTGTTGCCAGTCACCTCCACGAATGAATGACGACGTACTTGATCCGAATGCGATGACCCACCGGTTAACCTCCCAGCCTACTCCTTGGGTACTCTTCTTCCCCGCGGACCCCCGAGCTGCAATGGGGTTGTACAATGGAGGAATGCAATAGCTGGTAGAGGAGAGCACTCCTTGGCTCAAGAGTCCCCTCTCTAAATTCCTCTACCTCACCAAACTCACTATAGGATCATAATCAGTGCTCTGACATCGTCTCATCCATCCAACAATAGGGTTCCCCAAAAAAGTCCTTTCTCCCATGGCTTGCCCTTTCTTTTATAGTAGTCCTCATAAGTGACACTTGGCACATCATGCATAATTAATTATTTTTTTATAATTCAATAGCTTGATTATTCACCCACCCATGTGTCACTCTCTCATCAAGGGTCTCCCAAAATTATTTACTTAATTTTTATTGAAAACTAATATTTTCCTCACCTCAACAAGATTCCTATTTCTTCTCCCAGTTGCCTCTTTATCCCCCCTTTTTATTCCTTAATTTGTGTTCATTACTTAAAGTCAATTAATGAGTCAAGATTTGATCCTCTATCTACTCCCTAATTTAACTCAGGTTATCTCTTAGATGGATATTCTTATGTTTGTTGTTGCCACATGGAGGTTCTCTACATTTCTCTAAATTTAATTTATTATTCTTATTTTAATTCACCTTCCTCTTTTCTTAATTAGGTTTAATTAGTTTAGGATTAATCTTTATCCTTACAGTTATGTCCCTCTTTCCCTTTTTACCTAATCAAGCCACATAATCTACCTAGTATTTTCCAACATGGGAAGGGTAGAGTTTTTAAGGTAATCTATTTTATTTCTTCCTATGATCCTCTTAACCCAAGTTTTATTTTTTATTTAATTACCTCGGTTTCTAACATCATTTACCCTTGATGTAAATTTACCTAGTTTTTATTCCTTGATTATATTTATTATTTAATTTATTTTTAATGATTCCAAGGGTGCCAAGTTTGGTCGTGCCCTTCAAGAACTTCCCTTGAAGTTCCAAGGGTGCCACGCCTAATAGTTTATTTGTGATGCCAAGGGTGCCAAGTTGGTCGTGCCCTTCAAGAAATTCCCTTGAAGTTCCAAGGGTGCCACACCACTTGCCCTTCAAGCATTCAATGACTACGAGGGGAAATTATAGATGCAACGTCATAGACCACGATCATCTCTTATGTTGCCTACTATAGTGAGACTAATGGTGTCGGGGATCAAGGAATCCACCTTGATGCGCGCCCCCCGGTAAAATCCTCATGAACGACCCAACTTTGGGACCTGGCCTCATGGCATCGTGATCTTCAAGGCGAAGGTGTTTCAACCCTTCCAGCCCAAGTCACGGCGGGAGTGCTAGTGGGTGAGATCAGGGACACTGTCCCACCCCTCCCGTGTAGTTCCATCCACCTGTACAACCCCATCACCCATATGTGAGTCATTCGGTCAAGCAACTAATATGTGCCTGCAACCATTAACATATCATCAGAATATAGTTAAACATATATGGCAGGTTTCAAAATCAACTTAGAATTTCAAAGATAAAATAATATGAATTTTCATCAAACCAAGTGTCATCAACTCGTCATATGCGAGTGCCTCTGATGGTTTCCTGCCATACTCAATAGTCATCAGTAACAAGGTTTCTCAATGTTAGTCATTGTCATAATAGCGTCATTAACAACTCCTAGTCATTCACATCATTGTTCATCGTGAACTAGAACTAATATAAGTATCCAACGTAAGGAGCACGTCCATCATAGGTATCATCAACATAACATCAGTAGAAATAATACATATACATCAAAGATATCATCATCACAGTATCGAATAGGAAATAAACACATCCATCACAGCCACTAATAGTAGAGTTAAGTGTTTGGATCCCCAACCTGAGGTCCCCAAAGAATAATTTGTGAGCCTTGAGGCTAAATCACTGTTAATGTCATGTTATATCAAGGTCAATCAACTGGAGAAGGGCACTACAATTTTCCCTACTGAGAGCATTATAATTTCCTTTGACCTTATCCCTTTCCCATTCGAATATTTGAAGTTTGTCTAAGGGAATTGGCATCTTCTTCAGGATCAATAGCCATATTATCTTGAACTGCAATTTCCACCAATCAACTATGAATGTTATGAATCCGCCTTCAAGCAGTTAAACTTCGAACAAGAAACCTTTTCTGATACCAATTGTTGGAAACACTTAAAGGGGGGTGAATCAGTATTCCCCTTAATTTTCACAATTGGTTAGTTTATTCTTAAACATTCAGAGCATCAAACAAGAATGATACATCAACGCATTAGTACACCAGAGATTGTGTTCAACAACCTTTGTTATATATGATTACATACACGTTTACCAATGGAACTAGTAGTACAAGACTCTCAAAGGGTTTTACCAGCAAGGTTGGAAGGAAGCAAATGCTCCTTGAATGAGTTTGGGCTCCCATACAAGGGACAATGACTCAGCAACACTCTACCCCACAAGCTGTTACATTTCACTACTATACTCTTACTACCACTGCTACTATTGTCCATTGTTTCACTGATGCCATTGTTGTTGTTGTCTCTGCCTATTGTTACCACTGTCTACTCTTGTTGTCCACTCTCATTGCCACTATTATATTGCATACAAGATCATTGTCATATATCACTCAATGGCATACATCACTCTACCATATAAAACAAATATCACTTGTTGACATACATCAAGAGTCTTTGTCATCTAAGAACATTGTCACAAAATCCATTGTCATAAGGATACTGCAATACTCTCGTAAAGGTTTTGTCATACAAGTACATTGTCATAAATCATACTGCCATATTGATGATATCATTGTTTCATCATAATACCATGCATCACTACCATGCCTTACATCAATATGCCATGTAGCTCATCGTTATAAGGACAATGCAATATTTCCACTGTTATACAATAAGGTTACTATCAGTGTCATCCATGTAACATAGTTATACATCAAGTTCACTAATGTGCAACATGGTCACTGACATATAGATCATAATCATGCCTCCAAGGCATTGTCACATAGGTTACAATCTCACTGTCTTATAGATCACTTCCTCACGGTCTCAATATCATATAGATTTTGTCCACAAGGTCATTGTTTCATTGTTAGCAAGGCCACTACTTCACTAACAACCAAATCATTGTACTCACTATCATATCCAGGTCATTGTTATACATCTAAGTC
Organism: Pinus tabuliformis; assembly: GCA_031772625.1. Lineage (NCBI taxonomy): Eukaryota > Viridiplantae > Streptophyta > Pinopsida > Pinales > Pinaceae > Pinus > Pinus tabuliformis. Next base: position 765,357,648 of record CM062807.1, on the reverse strand, counting down.
ATTATTAACATGGTCATTGTCTTTCATCAAGGTTATTGTCACAGTCTTATGATCATCAACATTGTTACAGAGGTATATAGAGTGAGACTCAGAAAATACAGTGAGTCTTAAAAAGGTCAATTCAATTCACAGAAATGTGAGTTCTAGATATATCCAGGACGAGTCATTAAGCAAAGCATAGAGTCGAGTCCTTATAAACAAGTTCCCAAGCAAATGTTGTCCATAGTGGGGCCGACAACCTTGACAGATTTTAGTGAATGATCAAATAATGTTTCACACAGTATGCCCTGGGGATCAATGAAAAGCTATTTCAAATCTTTAGCATAAGAATTTTGAGCCTCTCTATTTTGCTTTATTAGGCCGAGACATTTCAGAGACACTGACTTTTCATTAATAAGCTAACGTAGGAGGGGTTTGAATAGTCATATTATTCCTTCAGAAAGAACCATTGACTAAAAAATATCACATGTTATAGGGTTGTAGGTGTTTATAATAAAGGACCTTAAGTAATTCGCACTTCTAGTTTTCAGCCAAAATGTTTGCTTAGGAATTAGGAGACACGGGAAGGAATAGATCTGCTACTTGCAAGGCTAGATATCAAGCCAGTCAAGTATAAAAGATTTCATAAAATCAATCCTTGTTCATTGAAAGACAGGGCAACAATTATTCCATAATTTGTCCTCAAGACATTGTTCCAGGCACATCTTTTGTTCCAGAATCAACGTAGTGTTGCTCTAGATGTCATCAAAATAATATTCAGAAATAGGACATACACCTCTCCAATTATGTTTTATACAAGGAGATATGGCATTCAATTGGGTATTTGGTACAAATTTAGTTCAATTCAAGCTTGTATTTAGTTTACCTTCATTACAACCTTAAGCATGCAACAAGAGAAAAGCTTTGTCTGAACCATAGAAATTTCAACAATACCAGGTCGTTTGCAAAGGGAGACACAAATTTGTGAGTAAGTTCCCCAAAGAAAACTGGATCGAACATTAAGTGAATCTCCTAATGACACGAGAGTTTGTCGTAGTTATTAGTCTTATGTATGCGCAAAAAAAACTTTACAAATATGTGTTCTACGCCTCAATAAAAAAAGAAAGCAAACAATTGCAGATCTTCATCCATAAAATATAGCCTTTAGCAAATGTGAGTTCCAAAACTTGTCACACGTCTACAATCATAATGAATCCCATCAATAACCCCAATGAATTAATGTATAGAACATAGCCTACAAAACAATTTCAGCAAAACCCTTTTTCAAGCCCAAAGCCCTTCCTTCAAATCAAATCTCCAAAAATTTACAGTCGTAGGTATTTTAGAATGCTTCTATAGATCAGCGTTAAGTTCATAGCTTATCCATAAAATATAGCCTTCTTCACAAGACCATAGAGTTTACAGCTCCAGGATTAGTGGCAAAACAATGCTTGATTGGATGCAAGCTTCTTGATTCACATGCAAGAAAAACCCAACGAAGCCCTTACAAAAAATTCAACCCAACCCTTCCACAATATTTATCTCCAACGCACCTCAAAGTCTAGACTTATTTTGAAGCAAATAGCGCATTTTCCTTGCATCGCTTTGGAGATCAAAAGTATTGTATTTATAAGGACGACATGAATTTTAGATGGGCAAGCCAACATGATGATTAGGAGGGAAACTTTCAAATTTTAAATTTTAATCAAAAGAATTCCCACCAAATTTTGGCCCATTTGAAAGGAATCAACTTTTAACTACCCAAAAACCCCTTCCTTACTTTTAATAAGAGATTTTTGCCATGATTAAATTTTTATTTAAATCATAATAAGGGCCTTATGACTTTGGGCTTTATTTGAGACAGAGAATTTGCCACATCATTACACCTTTTTGGGTTTTGACCACAAATTGGGTTCACAAGCTTTCACTGGGCATATCTCTCAAACCATGAAGGCTCCACATATCAATAGAATCAACATGACGAAGAGAATCCAATGATGATGGTCTCTAAGTCAAATTCAATGATCTGCATTATCAAAATCCCCAACAAGTGTTGGGTATGATCATCATCCAAGGGAACCAAACCCTAGAGCTAGGGTTTTACCAATGCATCATCTCATTCATACATGTCAGCATGCCAAGGACATCAATGACGATATCCTACACCCGCTTTGACATCCTGCACTTGCTTTGATATCTTGCACCTGCTTTGGCATCCTGCACCTGCTTTGGCATCAATGACAACATACTCAACATCTACATGTTCAATACCCTTAATTATTTGGTGCTTCAACTTCATGATATCTTTGAAAAATAAAAGCATTTCTAACCTCTCATTACTTAATGCAAATTTGAACCAACTCACAAGTTGGAACAATGATGCCTCTAGTTCCTTCACACACTCCCTAAGAGAATTCCCTCTCCTTAATAACACAAACACATTTTTTCCTCAACCTTTCGCAAAGCCTTTTATGGTCCCGTGATCTTGTTTTTATGCCATGTTATCTTTTTAAAAGCAGATTTTTAAATTGCCTAATGCAATCAATAATGAACCAGATCACTTTTTAAACAATGAGACATCTAATTCCCCCACACTACTTGAAATAACACCCTCTCTTTAACAACATGAACACCTATTTTGCTCAATCTTTCAAAAAGCTTTATATGATCCCATGATCTTGTTTTGATGCCATGTTATTTTTTAAATAACATGCATAAAAGTTCAAAATACACAAAATAATTGAGAGAATCTGAAACTTTATGTCAACATTGCAACAAATACATCCCAATGAATTAGATATTAGGTAGCCCACGTGTGCATACCATGCTCAGTTATACCATATCTCAAATTCATTATTTACAATACCCTAATACACTTATAGTGGTTTACCTATCTAATATCAACATTATTTATATGTTGGTCACATCACTAAGACTTCACATTTGGTATATGTTTCGCCTAATATACCAACACATGTATAATTTTTTTATATGGTGACAATTTTTCTTAAAAGGAATCATCTCTTGTCATCTTACCTCGATAGTCAGTTTCATATTTCAAGAAACAAGTTAACAGATTTCAGCCTTAAGATACCATGATTGTCAGTATGTTGTACCATCTCAAAGAGGTGTACTTACTTCGAAACTCATACATAAACAGAGAAGATAGTGGAGACAATATTGAACTTTATATAAATGGTGTAACAAATACATCGCAATTGATCATATTTAATATGAAATTTCGTAATACCCTAATACAATTATGGTGATTTAGCCATTTAATATCAACATTGACTACATGTTGGCCACAAGCGGATAACACTTTGATATACACTCCACCTAACTAATCAATATGTATATACCAACACATGCATATATTTATTTATTTGTATGAACACTTTTTTTAAACAAAACACCTCTTTTCACCTATCTTGAAAGTTAATTTCATTTTTTTAAATGCTTTTGGTCAGAATTGTAAAATCAATTCTTCACAAAATGGTCATGATTGGAAGAATCTAAATCCATCAAAGTTACCTAAGGTTTGCACTTGGCCTTACATGAAACAGCTCTAATCCATCAAAATCACCTAAAGTTTGCACTTGGCCCTACATGAAACAGCTAATGTGGAAGAATAGACCCACAATAAACAATCATGGCACAAATAAGATTTGAACTTGTATAGGGCGGATAACAACTACTCTTATATGAAAAATAGCTTTTATAAATATTGGCACATTGCTCCACCTCAAAATAGTGTTCTTGCCCCAAACTAACCAGCAATTGATGAAATGTTAATGCATTTAAAAACAACAGCTACGAATATCTTAGCACTACAAGCAAAAGAAAAAGTGCTATGGAGATTGAAGAGATCTTAATTTCTTAAAAGAAGATGATCCCATTAGGTTTGTTATATAAATGTTGTCTCCAAAAAAGTAACTGCCTATACAAGTTCCAACTATAGGGTGAAAACTTGAGTAACTGCCTATACATGTTCCAAGTATAGGGTGAAAACTTATTAACTATAGTAGCTAATGAAAAGGATTTTCATGCAAGCTCACTTTCGACCTTTCTTCTACAGCTTGAGAGCAGTATGGTTGCCAGGGCAATTGAACAGAACGTGCGATCCAAAATATTTTCAAAAGATATCCTAGGAAAAAATCACACATAACTTGTCAGGAAATCAGGCTGGATCCCATTATCCTGCTTAAAGAGGAGCTAAGCCTCCGCAATCAGAGTAGGAAGTCGCATGCTCTTCTTGTGATGGCCGCTACGAAAAAACGAGGGTAATCACATGGATGTTAAAATATCATTTCATATATATCATATATCCCAAGAAATTAAGATCGCTAGAGAATTTTGGAACTTTTCAACCCCAAGGGGAATAAGGGGCATTGTTGTTTAAATGACTGCTTAGGAGCCTTACCTGGCCACTCGTAGGTCAAGAAGATATATAAGAAATTTGCGGCTGCTATTCTGTGTTTAATGGCTGACTATGGTGCTGCTTGTTACTAAAATAGTTGAAAATTTAAAAAAAAAAAAACTCCTCCAGTTTGCTAAAGATTAGCATCTAATAAATGCCCCCTTTTAATCAGTATCCCCCATCTTTTGTTTATCGGTGTGTCCATTTTGTTCCTGAATTTCAAGAAGCAGCCTAGTACTATGCTGTTTTTAATCTTAGAAAACAAATTAAATGGCACTGCTACTATCTAATGTGGAGAAGATATAAAGGTAAAATTACAAAGAAAGAAGCAGAGACGTGCATCATAAAACGGGAACTTTATTACAAGCACCATTTAAAACAAAGAAGAATTCATGTTTGGTCGGCCCTAAATGAAGGGAATCCGAGAATTGTATTTCTATACGAGGGAATCCATGAACTGTGTTTCTAGTTATGAGTAAACAATTAAATTAGCACAAGTAGATATTTATGAATCATTTTGCCTAAGTATTAAGTTCAAATAACTTATGCTGCTGAAAGCTTCAACTTCCAAAACATTCTATGTGACTGATATACCAATGTGTCTAATAATTTTACTCACGGTATGACCAAGTCGGGTGATGTTGACATGTTCAATTCTAAACTTTTCCACGGATGGCATCTATGTTGAATCAAATGTAAAGATAACTATAAATAATCTTAACACCGGGCTGATTGAAAAAAGAATCCCAAAACAAGACAATTACATTATCCAAGAACATTTCTAATCAGCAGCTTCCAGATCACGAAATATGGGATTTGCAGCAAGTTGCTCAGCGAACGTCTCCACTATACCCTTAACAAGTGCCTGAAACTCATTATGTTCAAGCTGGCCACTATGGTCTTCATCGACACTCGCAAAGATCTGATCATAGAGTAACTCAACTGTTTCATTGGCTTCTAAAGGAGGCAGACCCCATTCTGAACCCTTCATCTCGAAGAAAGGCCGTAGTTCTGATTTGCTCACTTTACCATCTTTATTCACATCCAACTGCTGGAACATAAGATTTGTCACTTGCTCTAAAAGTTTGTCATCTGCCAGAAACTGCAATTAAAAAATATTGAAGCAGAATAATCAGTTCGTAATTAAATCTGTTGAGTACACCTTTTACAAGGTGTTTATCTAAATAAAGTGCATAAATATTTCCAATCATAACAACCTATTAATATCATCCATACCTTTCTCAGTTGTGAGCCATTGAAGACCTTAATATCTTGGATGATAACAATGGGCTTTAAAGCCAGAGAATCAGCCAGATCTTGCAAGATACCCTGAAGTAACTGAGCAAACTGAGCCTGCCCTAATTCTTCGGTCCCTTCTGCCCCATGCTTCTTTAAAATGTTTGTCAGAAGAGCATCACCTTCAGGGGTAACTGCAGCACAAAAATAATCAGAATGAATTCTACACATTACAAAAGGGCCATCTTGGGGCATCTTTTGTGCCATCAAATGATTTTAGAGTAGAATTTACTGAAAAATGTCAGTCGATATGTGATAATTTAAGAGCAAAAAGGCGCATGGCAAAAAGATTAATTTAATGCGAAATGGAGTGTTTCTTTCCAATGCACTGTAAATCACAAACTAACCCACCATAGCAGAAAGATTAATTTAATGTGAAATGCTGATTAATAAACATCTAATGTATTAGAACTCTGATAAAGCAATTGGCATTGGAGATTGTTCCTAGTGGACAGTTATATATCCCTAGTCTGTAAATCCAAAGCCACTCTGGCCTTGTATCAAGTGGGAAACAGACTAGGCAATTGGAATTAGAGATCGTTCGTCCTGGACAGTTATATATCCCTAGTCGGTAAATCCAAAGCCACTCAGGCCTTGTATCAAGTGGGAAACAGACTAGGCAATTGGAATTAGAGATTGTTCGTCATTAAATCCAAAGCCACTCAGGCCTTGTATGAAGTGGGAAACAGAATAACATAGATCTATCTTGATCCTGGATTTATTAAGTGCACAGAGAGACTAAAAACAAGTGCAAACCTCTCCCTGCATGTGGATTTGTGTTAGATTTTTTCCCATGTTAAGGTAACTAAGAAATGGTCAGTTTTTTCTTTTTACACAAGACAACAGATGTCAATGTTTTTCATTTTAATTTATCATTACAGACACCTGTAACTCATCTCTTCCAGTCAAGAGTGCGCTTCGTTCTCTAGGTGCAATGATGGCAGAAAGAAATAAAGCAGCAACAGCAATCTAGTAATATTCAAGTGGAAAGATTATGATACAAGAAAAAGGAGGTATCCAAGGGAAATTTTAAGGATCCACACTTAATCATGTAAAAACTTTGCCAGCCATAAAAATGTTTGGCATTTTTATTGTAAAATATTCAAATTTCTAGGGCTTTTATATAGCTTTTATAAAAACATTGTGATTTTTCAAGTAAATTATTCTTATGCCATAGAATTTGGGAGAATCATTTAAAAAAATAGAAATTGGTCATCTTTTTCTATTTAAAATATATATATATATGGCAAATTAGCCTACGGATGAAATTTGGCCCCCCAAACTTTCCCTGAAGGTACCAGCCCAAGATTAGCCCAAATCATAGGAAAGGTTAGTAAGAGGCTTGGTCAGAAGGAATTTACATTTTTTGGTTGTTCAGAGTCCAGACCACTACAAACTCCTTCCATCAAGTGCTCTTGGTTTTTGAAGTTTGAAGAGGAAGATGCCTATAAGATAAAATCTACTAGGTCTCGACTCTCAAGGCACTGTACTGCAAAGGCCAATGATTTTAGTACCATAAACTGGGCAAACAAGCTCAGAGGATGCATAAAAATGTAATTGTGAGACTATTACTCTTGACCATGCCTAAATTGCAAGAAAATCAATGAGGCACCCCTCCCGATCCTTGAACATTGGCAAATTTCCTACAATAACTTACCTTGAATCCACAAGGCTAGGGCAACTTAATAGCATGCTTCTTATAATTATATTTTCTATAAACATACATGATACTTCTTATCATTTGAACTGTAGGTGACCAGGAAAAATGCATTCTTATTTGTGATTAGCATATGCAGTGGATCATCAGCTGCATAAATGAGTAGAGATATAGCGCGATCAGTAATTGCAGCAAAGAGATTTTAATGAAAACAAATAGGATAGCTGCAACCTATTACCATGCAGATATGTGGATTGCAAGCAAAATATAAAAAATAAAGTTGCAATCAAGACTAGCTATGCTGCAAGCGTGAAATTACCAAGCACCCTGGTTACATTAGTTGCAAATATAGAGCAGCTTACAGTAATGCAAACAAGAATATTCCATTTCAATAGCCAACTTCAAATACCTCACAAGCCAATGATTCCATAAGTATCATAAAGTCCTAATCATGTTGTATAATGACAATGATGATGATGATAATTAACACCAAGACCAGATTTGAACTACCGGACCTAGAGAAAGGTAAGGAATTACCCGGATTTCTTCAGAAATTTATCTGTGCTCGAAAAGCATTAAGAGAAGTGCTCCAAGATCACCATAGTTTTGATGATTTTGAAGGTTAGAAAGGTTGGTATTGTGACAGGCGTTTTGAATTGTAAACTAATATTTTCGAGTCATTTAATAACATAATGCATCGTGTACTATAATGTCTCATTAAGTCATAAGTATAGATCAGTTATGAAAACAGGGTGTTAATTTAGATAGCAATGGTATGTTCTATGCTTAAGAGCAATTTACGTCAATTTTACTTATAAGCCCAATGTCAAATTCCAGATCTCACGAGCAACATACCAGATAGATCAGAATGAACCAATTGCAAAATGTCAGTAGTCTTGCTATCACTTGAGGGGAATGGTCCCCTTGTATGTTTTCCTTCGGCACAACCCTAACAAACACCTTCATGTTCTACTTTAAATTCGGGCATACCTGTCACCATCTTTCTTGCATCGGGTAGAGCCTTATAATGAAGATGAGCAAACCTCTGGTGCCATAATTCGGATTGAAGAGATGTGTCACAAGACATAGCTCCTAATGGACTTCCTCCAACTTGATATAGGCTATCAACCCTGAATCCAAGAGTAAATGCTTCTTTGAAATTTATTTTCCAAACACATACCTTTCCATCAATGAATGCCACCTTGAATCCTTTGTCCTCCATTGCCAAGATAGATACCAGGTTCTTAGATCATGTACATATAGTACTTCTTGTAGAGGAATGATGTTGCCTTGATTCAATTGAAGAGTAACATTCCCAACTCCTTTCAAGGGATAGGTGACATTGTCTCCAAGAATGATTTCCAAATTTGTATCCTTTTCTATTAGATTTGAAAGAGCTTTCTTATACCCATTGAAGTGCCTTGAGGCACCACTATCAATCAACCAATTTCCCAAGGTATCTGGAAGAGGGGAGATATAAGATAAATTTCTTTTTGCTTGTTGTCTACAACATTAGATTCATCATACCTGGAGTTTCTTGATCTTTTGGGAGGTCGACCCTTTCCATGTTGAGTAGAGAGAGCATTCCTTTTTCCTTTGTTGTTGAACCTACCATTCCTTTGATTGTTGTTGCCCCTGAAATTGTTGCGGTTGTTGTCATCATCCCGAGGTGTATCCATTTTATTAGGACACTACTTGGCATAGTGGCCAAATCTGTTACAAATGAAGCATCTACCCTTTCTTCCATCTTTGAATCCTGGTTTTCCTTGACATTGCTTCTTTGAACCTGCATTGTTCTTCTTTTTAGCATGAGCAGAGAATGCAGTAGGATCATTCCTATTTGAAGGCTCATCTCTCTCTATCATTCTTGTTTCTTCTTGAGTACATCTAGTCAACAATTCATCAAAACCTGAAATCCAGTCATTTTGAGGATAGTAGTATTGAACACGTCCCATTCATGAGGGAGACTGCCAAGGGTAGTGAGGGTGAGCTCCCTGTCAGCAATAACTTCTCCAAGTGATAGAAGATCATTTTTGATTTCGATGATCCTCATGAAGTAGGATTGGATATCTTCTCATCTACCCTTCTTTATGTCCTTCAACTTGTTCTTGAGAAAGAGGACATGATTTGCATTGCTAGCTTTGAACATGCTAACCAACTTGTCATGCATCTCCTTAGATGTGCCCAAATCGAAGATGTAAGCAACTAAATGCTTATGAATAGAATCCTTGATGATCTTCTTAGCTTTGACTTCATCTTTCTTGTACTTTGTCTTAACAGTAGTCGGTGCATTTGAAAGAGGTTCAGTGATCTTTCCCTGCACATAGTCCATAGCATCATGCTCTTCCAAAGTCAAGTCAAGCGACATCTTCCATGCATGATAATCAGACTTATCATTGAGCTTTTCATCATATTTGAAGTAAGATGAGGAGGCCATTGAATCTTGTCCATGTCCAACAAATCTCAGTGATTGCTTTTCTCACTCTTGCTTGGGCTTTGTCTCCACCTCAGCGCTGATACCATGTTAATTTTAGATAACAGTGGTATGTTCTACGCTTAAGAGCAATTTACTTCAATTTTACTTATAAGTCCAATGTCAAATTCCAGATAAGCAATCACATTAACATTAATAGTAAAAGCAAATACAACATAAACAAGAAGTAGAAGACAAGCCAAGATAAGAGGACACAATATTTGGCGGATGCCAGGGAAAAACCCCAATGTGGGGGGACCCCTTCGATCAAATCTTCTTATTATTCTTCAAAAGTGCAGCACAGAGAGAGATGCATCATACAAAATTTGCAAGCCCAAACATTGTCAAAATAGTCCAGTCAAATTGTAGTCAACAAGATGTCCTAGCCAGAAAGTCAACGTTGGTCAAACAAGCAAAGAAACTCCTCCAAATGAGCTCAGTCAAACCCAATCAACCCAGCCTCCAAAGACAATCTGAATCAACCCAAAACAGTCTTGAAATATTCGGTCAAACTTAGTCAACGCATGTCAACGTTGCGGTCAACGCAGATCAGATTGTTGCAATTTCCTTAATTTCTATGAGAGGAGATGTGGCCTCAAGAGATCGGATTTTCTGCTTGAAAAACGCAATCAAAGGAGAAGGTTTGACCCTCACTCAACGCTGGTCAACATCCCCACAATTGAGCCAAAACAGATCTACAATTTTTTGCTTGTAATTCCAGTCAACCCAAGTCAAGGCATGAAGAAGAGAGATGCTCTTCTTTGTTGTATGAACCAATGAGAAGAAAAGAGAGAAAGATGTGTAGATGGTGTGTCCAAATGACGAAAAGGCCTCTTCTATTTATACACAACATTAAGGGTGAAGAAACACAACTATTGGGCTTCATGAACCTACATTAGACTTCTGGCCGACCTAGACAATTTGTCCATAGAAGAAATAGATTCATAATTCCATTTCTGCTTGTCCTAATGAGATGATCTTTAGATCAATCTTACACCTCTCGGAAAGAGGAATCCAATAAGAATATCATCTCTATCATATGCGTTGTCCAAGGTGGAGTTTGGCCCTAGTTGCCAATTTTAACACAAGGGAATATTTCAATCAATTACAACCTTATTAGAGGCTTGTTATGTGTTTAATTAATAAGTCAATCGGAGAATAAACACAATCAAGAAAAATCTCACCAAGAGACAGCTCTATGGTCGATTAAGGGTTTCCACTAAAGATCTCATGTATTTTCTGTTACAATTGAAAGAAGCTACAGTTTTTTACTCTCTGAACATCTCACACTATTGCTTGCTGCAAATGAAAAACACCTAACAGGCATCCATGTGCCTTGCAAAAGGACACTCTTGTTAGTTTACCTGGATGTAGCTTGGACAGTGTCCCAAATACATTGTCTTTCTTCCCCCAACAAAGCAGCATGCAGCAATGTGTTGTGCAGTAGTACAACAGCATGTTGATGATAGTAGCATCAGACAAGTACTTCCACACAGGTCCACACAGGTCTAAGTGTCGATATGTGTGGAATGAAAAAATTAGTTAATCTAATTAAATGTAAAGGTTATTTGCATTAGTGGATTAGATGAATATCAACAGTTCATCTCAATCGAAGTTGAGATTTAATTCCAATTGTCAATCATTTGGAGATTAGGGTTGTGGATTTGGTCAATAACTCAAACTTATAAAAGGAAGGGTAGGGAAAAGACACATCAACCGAGCACAAGACAGTGAGATAGTGAGATCTCAGTGATTTGTTGGAGAAGGACAATCATGATTCATCCTAGTGTGCAGGGTTTAGAAGAAGAAGAACAAGAGGTAGCAAGGGATAAGGATCCTTTCAACCTAGTAAAAAATAGGTATATGCTCTGATGCAATTCGACCTGTATGACCCAGCCAATCAGTGCACAATTCGGCCTTCTTCAACCCACAAATCGCCAAATCGGCCTGATCTCTGCTCAATCAAATTGACCCATACAGCCTCGTATTTAAGTCGCCACCACTCATAATCTTTCATTAACCTCTTAACCTTTAAAGAAAATGGCCAATAAAATCAAAATTAAATTATTGATTCTATGCCTAAGGTCCAAACCTAGGAAATATTTAAATAATTCAATTGTGAGATAATTTTTGTGATTCACATGTCATGGCACTTGATCAATGTAGAATCACCTTCCAAGCTACATTTCAACACTCCCTCTTAGCAAGGAAGGTTTTCTGCACCATCCTCAGCGTATCTCAGAAGAATATAAATTTGCCCTTCATCAAAGCCTTGATTATAATATCTGCTACCTACTCATCTATTGGTACATAATGTAGCTTCATTGTCGCCTTATAAACACAATCTCGAAGGTGTTAAATTTCTAATACTAGCCAAATTTATTTTCTCACAGCAAATTAATTTATCGCTAACGGTTTATATATTTACCCATATAAACATTGATTCACTGAAAAATAAAATCACTAGTATTTTTAACTTCTAGAATTAATATATGCAGCGGAAATAAACCAAGGATATCAATCACACATTGAAAAATTAATTAACCCACAACAATTCTTCGTCATTTCATTATCCGAAAAATCTTGGTTTTTCAATCCATAGAGATACAAGGAAAAATACAATAACTAGAACTTGCAACTCAGTCCCCTCAGAAACAATTCAGCCCAAGTAAATTGGCCTCAAGGAAATCTGCCTCCAGATAAAATCAGCCTAAAGAACTCATCCTCTGGCAACTCAATATGCACCCTCCGGCAACTAGATATGCACCTTGCCACTAGTGCACACTGGGAAAACTCCAGCAACTTGGCCTTCTCCAGATAAATGCAATCTCCCTTCAGCAACTCATCCCCACAATCTCCTACTACTCGGCCTCCTTAGATTCGCACAAACCCACTCGTACTTCTTCTCTACGCATTGGTCCTCTGAGCCACTCGCACTTTAGAGAAAATCGCTCTATATTAGTGATGACTTGCTCACACAACTTGTACTCTTTGTCTTGTATCTTCACCTCTTCGTTAAACTCCCTTTATAATCTTCAATGTGTCCAAATTCCTAAACCCCAATCTCCCTTCTAGAACCATCTTGGAGATCAACGGTTGAGATTATTTCTAAGTCACTTAAATAATTAAATTATTTATCCTTAGAAAATAACTCAATAGTCCACAATAATTAATTTACTTTAATTATTGTATTTTTCCTAAGTTAGACTTTGGAAAGAAGATATAAATCACTGGCAAAGCCAAATAATGTCTTCCACATGCTAAGACACCAAGACAAGGTAGAAAACCTTCTGAAGCTACACACATCAACACTCCCTCCTACCAAGGAAGGTATTCTCCACTACCCCAACTTATCTCAATACTTCACAAACTTTACCTTCACTAGAAGCTTCATGAGAACATTTTCCACCTGCTCCTCTATAGAAATGTATTGCAATCTCATAGCACCTCTCTGGACCTTGTCTCTGATGAAGTGATACTTGATCTCAATATGCTTGGAATGATCATGAAACACGAGATTCTCGGAGACCTTAATGCAACTCTGATTATCACAATGTATCATTGTTGGACCCATTTGCAGATCAAACAATCTTGCAAGCATCTTGCAAAGCCAAACTGGCTCACAACTCGCCATACTAGCTGCCATTTAATCTGGCTCTATTGAACTAAGTTCCACTGACAGCTACTTCCTGTTGAACCATGAGAACGTGGTTGATCCCAAGCTGAAACAATATCTAGATGTGGGCTTTTTGTCCACATCACTCCTTGCCCAACCAAAATTTGCGTACCCTTGTAGCCCCAATCCTCCATCTCTAACATATCTCAATCCAAAGTCTACTATCCCTCACGGGTATCTCGACACATGCTTCATTGCCACCCAATGAACCTGTCTTAGCTCCACCATGAACTGGTTGAGTGTGTTCACAACAAAACATATATTCGGCCTAGTGTTGACCAAATACATCAAGGAAACTATCAGCTACCTATAAAGTGTGGGATCCACTAATTCACCTTCAAAAGCGCTCAAATTCTTCAAATTAGGGATCATAGGTGTAGACAAGCCAGCAATCTTCCATCCTAAATCTCCTCAAGATCTCCACTGTATACTTTCCCTACACAAGGAAAATCTCTCATGCTCGTTTCCACACCTCCAATCCCAAAAAGTAGTGCATCAAGCTGATGTCCTTCATGTCGAATTTTGAAGCAAGATCCTTGCACATCTCTATGAGCTTCTTTGTTAATTTTAGGTATGTTCTATGCTGAGATTAATTTACTTCAATTTTCATAGTTAACTCAATATCTTTTCCAGATTAGCAATCACATCAGCATTAAAGTAAACTGCAGATAGAACATAAACATAAATCGCAGAAGACAAGCCAAGACAAGAGGACACAAGATGTGACGCTAGCCAGGGACAAACCCCAATGCGGGGAAACCCTTGATCAATTCTTCTCCTATGTTCTTCAATAGTTTAGCGGAGAGAGAGAGAGATAGTACATTTACAACAGAAGTCAACACTTTGACTTTCTATATCTACATGATATCAGTTGAAGACATGCTGCTTCAACTGACTCTCTAAGGTGACTTCTTCATCTATCATAGTGCTACATCTCGTCCACTTGCTGCACCTCACCGTGCTGCACCATGTTGCACTTATCATCACAGTGCTGGACCTAACGACCATACTATGCATTTCATGTTGTTGCTCCTGTCACTATGCTGCTCCAATCATTGAGCTGATCTTATCACGGATCTGCACCTAATGTTGTACTCATCATTGATCTGCACTCAATGTTGCACCATCATTGATCTGTACTCAATAACTGCTATGCTGCACTTCATCATCAGTTGCACCACTGTCTTGCTGTCACCTACATGCTGCGTACAGCAATACTGTAGCTCTGTCATGGAATAGCCTTCGCTGCTTGCTATGGCTTGCAGCCTAGCAAAGCAGCTAGTTGTAGCAAGAGATTCTTCCAACAGATCTCATGAACCCTTTATACATACCCCAACATAATCTTGTTACAATGTTGTTTGCTATACTTGACTTTGCTGTCAGCACTTTGATTCACCAACCAAGTAAACAGTCTTAGGAACAAATCATGTCCAAGCATCTTGTTGTAATACAACAACTCCTGTTGCAATTTTAGATCCACTTTCCTTGTTGTGTCTAAGGGTCCTTTCATACATAAATAAGGGCTCCTTCAATTAAGGTTTTCCTCCTATATTTGTTGCAGCCAGGATGTCCTCCATTAGGATTGTGACAAAGGGCAACACTAGCCCTCCTTTGGCAGCGGATGAGGGCATACCAGAACGCATCTTAAACTTCTGTTTGCGCAGCAGTTTAATGGACAATTTGACACCTGCTAGGAACCTTGTTAGCAGTGGCTTGAACCTCCTTCTTGGACTGTTGTTAGGGTAGATAGGAGCCTCATCAAATTGCGAATTAGGGCTTCTAGATTGGGCTACGTAATAGTGCCTCCTAACTGCGTTAAAACTACAGATTAAATCCCTTCCTTGGACAACGTATAACTCTCTTCCTTCATTGTGTGTGCATCTCTCCCTTGACTGCGTTTAGGGAACCAGATTGTAACATTTGATTGGACTGCGGCTAGAGCTTGTCAAGCCTTTCTCTTTATAGCGAATACATGCCTCCTTTTGGTGCCAATGAAACCCTCATTGACTGCGGCCTAGGAGTCTTCTTTCTCTGTGGATATGACCCCTTCAGGACAACGTTAGGTTGCTTAGCATATAGGTCTCTCCTTGAAGCGTAATGGGATCATCCTTCACCTTCTTGACAATGTTCTAGAGTATATCCTTCCATGGTTGTGATTTGATCTTCCTTAGGGCATTAGGCATCATGAGGCTTCTTCCTTTTACAGCTAATTAGGGCATCATTAGGCCAGCGTATATCCTAGGGCACTCCCTCTAGATCTCATCTTCATCAAACCCAAAAATAGGATAAAGAGAGATCACAAGAGTGAGTGTGTCAAATGACTTAAAGTCCTCTTCTATTTATACTAAAACGTAGAGCACAAGAGGGGGTTATTTGGTTGCTGGCCGACCTTGACGAATTGTCCCATAACACAAATAAATTCATATCTCCATGAATATTTATCGGAATCGGATGATCTTTAGATCAATCCTACACCTCTCAATGAGAGGGATCCAGGAAAAATATCAGCTTCCATTAATAAGATGACCCACATGGAGTTTGGCCCTAGTTTCCAATTTTAACACTCCCTCTCAACTAGAGAGAACTCCATCCGCTGATCCATATGTCCGACTATACTATCTCTGTCATCAGTGCCCTGCACTGCTCTGCTCTGTTGAACCATGAAGAAAAAAAATTGATCGAGAATGTCTCATACCATTCTCTACTGACCCGAAGTCAGTTTTATCTGAAGAGAGTGTGTCACATCACTCTTACTGACACAAAGTCAGCTTTATTAATCCCAGATCAATATCACAGGAGAGTGTCTCGAACCACTCGTACTAATCCCAGATCAATAGAGGTCGTCCTAGCATAGGGAGTACGATAGATACAACGATGCATCCATCGATATTACTACTATGGTCCCTATCCTCATTTCCCTGCTCATTGATCAGATGAGAGGTACTTCCCATGAGTCCTAGACTGCATGGATAGGATGCCTCGACAAGAGAACTAATCATCCTATCCACAGGGGAACGAATCATCCTGTCCACTGGATGCCGCAGAGAACTAATCATCTTGGCTTACAGGAGAACTAATCATCCTGTTCCACAGTCGCCACGGAGAACAAATCGTCCTGGCCCACAGGAGAACTAATCATCCTATTCCATAGTTGCCACGGGGTATCACAGGGGAAGGTTGAACTTTTTACCCTGTTCATAGTGCACCACCAGGGGATGGTGAGTCGCCTTGTGGTCACATGTCACTCCAGTAAGTACCCCAAGCCCCCCTAGAGCTCCCAAAGCTCAATGTATGCAACATGTAGGACCCTTTTACAAAGGTCTCTCAATGACTCCAAGTCGTTTGGGAAAATCACAGATTTGATCTTTCCCTGGGGCTTTGACAAAGTGTATGCGACCTGTACATCAATCTCAATGAGATGGAGCTTCCTCGCTCATCGACTTACCATATCCCAGATAAGGTAGTATCTGATGTCTATCTGCTGGAGCAATCATCGAATACGGGATTTCTCAATAATCGAATCCCCCCTGGTTATCACAAAGAATCACAGTGGTATTCATCATATGTACAAATAGCTCACTGAAGAGCTTCCTCAACCAGGCAGCTTCATACGAGATCATACTCGTAGCTATGTATTTGGTCTTGGCGGTGCTTATAACAACCGACTTCTACTTCCTACTCATCCATGATATCGAAGCAGAATCCAAAGAGAACCAGCACTGAGAAGTGCTCTAGTGTTCCTCCACACTGCCTGCCCAGTCAACATTCGAATAATCATGCAGTTTCATATTTCCGACAGTGTATTTCAATCCATGAGAGATTGTGCCCCGAAGATATCTCAAAAGATTCTTGGCACCAATCCAATGAAGCTCAACCAAATATGAGCTCACCATGCTAACTGCAAAACATATGTCCAGACGGAAGTTCACCACGAACATCAACGTGAATGAGTTTATGAAACTCAGAGGCATTTCCCAAATCTGGTCCGACATCACTACCATATAACTTCTAAAAGTTAAGATCCTCGAGGTAGTCACAGGCTTGCAGTTTATCATTCCACATCTGGAATCCAACTCCCTCTTACTTCTGCCAATGAGAGGGCCTGCACCTATCAGAAATAGGTTGTCCTCATAAGGTGTCGATATAAGAGGTCTATCATCCACAACCTTCGGGTAATGGTTTGGATCGGTTTCACTCCTAGTGAGTCTCAGCTTCATCAGATAGCTATCAGTCCTCTCATACTACGCCCGGGGTGTTTTGCTTCAAGCATAGAGGGCTTTCTTCCACCTGTATACATGATATTCCTGATCATGAATTTCAAACCCCTCGGGTTGTTCCAAACCTGTGGACCTGCTACATGAGGGGAATGGTCCCCTTGTAAGATTTTCCTTCGGTACATCTCAGACATGTACCTTCATGCACTTCTAGAATTCAGGCATCCCTGTTACCATCTAACTCACATCGGGTAGGACCCCATAATATACCTCCGGTACTATAGATGAGATGTGTCAACTGGCATGGTCCCCAATGGACCATCCTACAACTTTGTACAAATTTCCAATCCTGAACCCATGAGTAAAAGCATCTGTGAAAATTCTATTTTCAAACATGTACCTTTCCATCGATGAATGCCACCTTGAAACCTTTGACATTCATTGCCGAAATGGACACCAGGTTCTTGCGATCAGGTACATAAAAGAGATTTTGTAAATGAATTGAGTTACCCTCATTCAATTGAGGGGTAACACCCTTTCCGGAATAGGTGGCATCGGCCCCAAGTATAATCCCACAAATGTTTCCATCTCTACCAAATTAGAGAGACAGCCTCCTTCTATCCGATGAAGTGCCTTGAAGCACTACAATCAATAAGCCAGATTCCCAAAGAATCTGAAGGAGAGGGCCAATACAAGACAACGCTTCTTTATCTTATCAAAAACAACATTTGATTATTCATACCTGGGGTTTCTTGCTTTCTTTGAAGAGTCGGCCATTTCCTTGATGACCTACATTACCTGTCATTCCTTTGATCATTGAAGATGTCCCTGGAATGATTGTTATCTTCATCAAGAGATGTGTCTCTGTCATTCAGACACTCCTTCGCATAATGGCCGAACTTATTACAACTAAGGCATCTGCCTTTCCTTCCACCCTTAGATCCGGACTTCCCAATGAAGTGATCTTTAGGTACGCCATCAGAAACTTCCGTTGTGCCATTCTGATAATATTCTCTGCTTCGACTTCACCCTCGGTGAATTTGAAGAGGGATGAGGAACCCACTGATCCTTTTGTCCTTTCCCAACTGTCTTCGGTGATTTCTCTTTCACTCTTGCTTGGGCATTGTCTTCACCTTAGCTCTAATACCATGTTAATTTTAGGTATGTTCTATGCTGAGAGAAATTTATTTCAATTTTCATAGTTAGCTCAATATCTTTTCCAGATTAGCAATCACATCAGCATTAAAGTAAATTGCAGATAGAACATAAACATAAATCGTAGAAGACAAGCCAAGACAAGAGGACACAAGATGTGGCGCTAGCCAAGGACAAACCCCAATGCGGGGAAACCCTTGATCAATTCTTCTCCTATGTTCTTCAATAGTTCAGCGGAGAGAGAGAGAGAGTACATTTACAACAAAAGTCAACACTTTGACTTTCTATATCTACATGTTATCAGTTGAAGACATGTTGCTTCCATTGACTCTCTAAGGTGACTTCTTCACCTATCATAGCGCTGCATCTCATCCACTCGTTGCACCTCACCGTGCTGCACCATGTTGCACTTATCATCACAGTGCTGGACCTACTGACCATACTATGCATTTCATGTTGCTGCTCTTGTCACTATGCTGCTCCAATCATTGAGCTGATCTTATCACGGATCTGCACCTAATGTTGTACTCATCGCTGATCTGCCCTCAATGTTGCACCATCACTGATCTGTACTCAATGACTACTATGCTGCACTTCATCATCAGTTGCACCACTGTCTTGCTGTCACCTACATGTTGCATATGGCAATATTGTAGCTCTGTCATGGAACAACCTTAGTTGCTTGCTATGGCTTGCAGCCTAGCAAAGCAGCGAGCTATAGCAAGAGATTCTTCCAACAAATCTCGTGAGCCCTTTATACATACCCAGACATAATCTTGTTACAACGTTGTTTGCTATACTTGACTTTGCTGTCAGCACTTTGATTCACCAACCAAGTAAACAGTCTTAGGAACAAATCATGTCCAAGCATCTTGATGTAATACAATAACTCTTGCTGCAGTTTTAGATCCACTTTCCTTGTTGTGTCTAAGGGTCCTTTCATACATAGATAAGGGCTCCTTCAATTAAGGTTTTCCTCCTATATTTGTTGCAGCCAGGATGTCCTCCATTAGGATTGTGACAAAGGGAAACACCAGCCCTCCTTTGACAGCAGATGAGGGCATACCGGAACGCATCTTAAACTTCTGTTTGGACAGCAGTTTAATGGACAATTTGACACCTGCTAGGAACCTTGTTAGCAGTGGCTTGAACCTCCTTCTTGGACTGTTGTTAGGGTAGATAGGAGCCTCATCAAACTGCAGATTAGGGCTCCTAGATTGGGCTACGTAATAGTGCCTCTTGACTGTGTTAAAACTGCGGATTAAATCCCTTCCTTGGACAACATATAACTCTCTTCCTTCACTGTGTGTGCATCTCTCCCTTGACTGCGTTTAGGGCATTAGATTGTGACATTTGATTGGACTGTGGTTAGAGCTTGTCAAGCCTTTCTCTTTACAGCGAATACATGCCTCCTTTTGGTGCCAATGAAACCCTCATTAACTGCGGCCTAGGAGTCTTCTTTCTCTGCGATATGACCCCTTCAAGACAGCATTAGGTTGCTTAGCATATAGGTCTCTCCTTGAAGTGTAATGGGATCATCCTTCACCTTCTTGACAATGTTCTAGAGTATCTCCTTCCATGGCTGTGATTTGATCTTCCTTAGGGCATTATGGCATCATGAGGCTTCTTCCTTTTACAGCTGATTAGGCCATCATTAGGCCAGCATATATCCTAGGGCATACCCTTTAGATCTCATCTTCATCAAACCCAAAAATAGGATAAAGAGAGATCACAAGAGTGAGTCTGTCAAATGACTTAAGGTCCTCTTATATTTATACTAAAACGTAGAGCACAAGAGGGGGTTATTTGGTTGTTGGCCGACCTTGACTGTCCCATAACACAAATAAATTCATATCTCCATGAATACTTATCGGAATCGGATGATCTTTTGATCAATCCTACACCTCTCAATTAGAGGGATCCAACAAAAATATCAGCTTTCATTAATAAGATGACCCACATGGAGTTTGGCCCTAGTTGCCAATTTTAACATTCTTCGATCCTGTCAAGAAGAGATCATCCACATATAATACCAAGATGAACAATTCACCCTCAATGAGTACAAAGTACAAGTTGGGATCCACCTCACTCTTAGTGAAGCCTAAACCAAGAAGATATCCATCGAACCTAGCATACCATGTCCTATGAGCCTACTTTAGCTCATAAAGGGCCTTCATCAACTACATGTTTGATCTTGTAGATCCGCCGAGAAGTGACCACAAACTTCCCCTCCGATCTTGGCACAATATCCCAAACATCATTGCTCATGATGGAGCTATACTCCTCTATCATGGCATCTCTCCAGACCCACTTTCCTATAGCCTCCTCAAAAGTGGAAGGCTCAAACTCAAGACGTTGCTCGACAGTGTCAAATAACTAGAATGTTTGGTCGATGGTCTGCTACTACTTGAAAGTGCTACTAGGAGCCTCCACATACTCAACACTCTCAATGTTTGCTCAGCCCATCTCAACCTCCTCCTAGTAGAGCTCAAAGGAATATCTAGCTCATCCTCTGAATTTGTTGGTTATCCCTGTTGGTGTTGTTGGTCCCTGTTGTCTCCTCTTAGTCCACTCCCTCCTCCTAGGAGAACCCTATCGCCACAAACCTCGCCTTGTACTTCTCAATATTGCCATCAGTTGCATGTTTGATCTTGTAGATCCACTGAGAAGTGAACACAGACTTCCCCTATGATCTTGGCACTATATCCCAAACATCATTTCTCATGATGGATCTATACTCCTCTATCATGGCATCTCTCCAAACTTGCTCTCCTATAGCCTCCTCAAAAGTTGAAGGCTCAAACTCGATATGTGGCTCGAGAGTGTCGAATAACTGGAATGTCTAGTCGGTGGTCTATTCTACCTGAAATGGAGCGTCTATATACTCCTCAGCATCTCTCAAAGTCTGCTCGGCCCATCTCAACATCCTCCTAGTAGAGCTTGAAGGAATATCCAACTCATCCTCCAAATTTGTTGGTTATGTCCCTATTGGTGTTGTTGGTCCCTGCTCAGCCTTAGTAGCCTTTCACTCCCACTCCTCTACCACTGCTAACTCCCTTGCATGAGATCTCCTAAGTGTGTTGTCCTCATCAAATCTGACATCCTGACTCAAGATCGCCTTTCTCTGCCCTGGAATGTAGACTCGATAAGCCTTTGAGACCATACTTTTAAAAATCGGCCAACATAACCCAAAAACCAGTCAAATCGGTCGGTTCACTAACGAATCTAGCCAGACTGGCTGCAAAACCGGGCTTATGCCCCCATTTCGCCGAATTTTCACAAAATTTGGGAAAATCGGACCTAATCGCCCAGTTTATGATAAAATTGGCAGGTTTATGGTAAATCGATTGGTTTCGTCATAACCAACCGATTCAATGACACGATCGCCACGGACCCACTGGGCCGGTTTTTGGTAGCTTCTTAGGTGGTTTGGAGGGAAACTAAGGGTTGTTCCCCTCCAAAAACACCCTCTCCAAGCCAATAAAATGAGGTCACCCCCCTCATTTGCCTCACATATCTCATCTGGAGTTTTTGTGAGTTTCATTTAGAGCTTGGCGACTGTTGAGTTTTTGTTGTAGTCATCTTAGATGCTTGGAGTTGGACTTGGAGCTATTTTGGATATAGTTTGGAGTTGTTAGTAGAGTTGGCATCTTCAAGAGGAGGCGAAGGAAGCTAGTTTGCATTTCCAGGTAAGGATTTTCACTTGAAAATTTCCATATTTCACAATTGTCCATGTAATTATTTTTTTTGTGTTCTATGCTATCAAATTTTGTAGGCTAAATATGCATTTTTTTCCTAAATTTATCTTAGATTTTCCATTTTTCTTAGCTGCAATTTTATTTATTTGCAAATTTCAATTATTTCTAGTCACCATGGCTCCAAAAGCCAAGGACATTGCATGGGCTCATTAGGATGTGATTGATAGAAAAATGATATACAAATTTTGCAATAAATCTATTGGAGGTTGGGGTATTCTTAGGTTGAAACAACACTTCGCTGGGATAAGAGGCCAAGTAAAGCCATGTGAAGCACCAAAGAAAGTGTTAGGTCTTGTTAGGGCAGAATATCTTGCCAAGTTTGAGAAGTTTGAGGAGAATAAGGCTAGGGAGAAGGTTATCCAAGAAGAAATTGCAAGGAAGAGAGAAATATTACAAGCCATGAAAGACAGTGGGTATGATGATTTCGAGATTCAAGACTCCTCTTCTATCCCTTCCACCAATGACCCATTTCACTATGTTCCTCTGCTCTTGGGTCTTATCATCAAGGCCACCAATCTAAAGGAACAAAGAGGCTGAAAATCCAGAGTTATTTCTCATCCTCTACCACCATTGCCTCTACTAATCCCACTTCCTCCTAGCCAAGTCATCAACCCACTTTGGATGAACACTGGAAAAAACAATGCAAAAATCTTCTTTTCAATACATTGCTAGATGGTGGTATGATGCAGATATCCCATTTAACGTTGCTCGCTCACCTTATTACCAAGCTATGTGGGACTCTGTTATAGTTGCAGGAAAAGGCTTCAAAGGCCCTGGTATGCATGACTTGAGGGGAGCTCTTTTGCAAAAAGAGATTTCTTCCATTGATGAGTATTTTGCTGGGTATAAAGAGTCATGGCACAAAACAGGTTGTTCCATCATATCAAATGGATGGATTGATCGAAAGAACCACACTATCATTAATTTACTTGCTTCTTACCCTCAAGGAACCATGTTTCTGAGATTAATTGATGCATATGATAAGGTGATGCAATCTTTCTATTTGAGATTTTGCATGAGATTATTCAGGAAGTGGGGGAGAAAAATGTTGTGCAAGTCATCACAAATAATGCCTCAAACTATGTTCTTGCTGGAAAGATGCTTTAGTCCAAATATAAGACCATATTGTGGACTCCATCTACTAAACATTGCATAGACCTCATGCTTGAGGACATAGGCAAAGTGGAGTGGGTAAAAAACACTTTAGAGCATGTCAGGTGCATTACAAAATACATCTACAACAACTCATGGGTATTGAGCCTAATGAGGAAAAACATCGGGGGCAAAGATCTTGTTAGGCTTGCAATTACGAGATTTGCAACTCACTTCCTCACGTTGCAATGTCTCAATTCTCAACAAAAAAACTTGCAGAAAATGTTTTCTTTTGATGATTGGATTGAATCTTGGTGGGATCATGGACAAAATGGCAAAGACACCAAAAATAAAGTTTTTGACAATTATTTTTGGAAAAGGTCTACAGATCTTGTGAAAATAACAGAGCCCTTTGTTAAGGTGCTACGAATGGTCGATGGGGAAAAATTGGCCATGGGCTACATTTATGAGGCTATGGATCAGGGAAAGGAGCAGATACAGGCAGCTTACAAGGATAAGTTAGCTAAATATGGGCATATATGGGAGATCATTGATAACAAATGGAACAATCAACTCCATCATCCTATACGTGCAGCTAGGTATTTTTTGAACCCAAAGTATCATTATAAAGCTCGACTAGGAGATTTGTAAGTTGGGGAGGTAAGAGATAGATTGTATGATTCCTTGGAGTGCATGGGAGATCTGCAGGTTGGGGAGGTAAGAGATAGATTGTATGATTCCTTGGAGTGCATGGTCCCTAACCATGCATACCAGTAGGAAATACATAGACAACTTACTCTTTTTAGTATGGCAATTGGTACCTTTGGCAAAAACATGGCAAAGATGGTAAGAGATGTGGATAAACCAGGTAAGCAATTCCATTTTGTTTTTCTTCTAAGGTTCAATTGTTTACAAATTTACAATTTAAATTATCTGTAAATACTTGTAAATAAGTAATGAAATGAACTAAGTTACTAATTAATGTCTTTTTCTTTGCAACACATTGGTGGGAGTCATTTGGCAGCCAATGTCCTCAATTGCAAAAGTTTGCAGTTAGAGTCCTCAGCCAAACTTGCAGTGCCTCAGGTTGTGAGCGCAATTGGTCTGTTTTTGACCACATACACACAAAGAAGAGAAATTGTTTGCAACAAAAATAGTTAAATGATTTTGTCTTCTTGCAATACAACCTTCGACTAAGGCAAAACCAAATGATGAATAGAAGACTTAATCTAGATCCCATTGTGTTGGACGATATTGATCCAACATCAGAATGGGTGGAGGAGACTGAAGATCCTAAGCTTTATGTTGATTTTGATACTGATATGGCATTAGGGAGGCGTGAAGCAGATTTGGTAGCATCATCAGAACCAGAATTAGTAGTCGCATCAAGCAAAGGCAAACAACCAATGGAAGACACTAGTCGTGCAGCTCGACCAACTCGTGCTTCTAGTAGGTCCACTTCTATTGTTATTGGTGGCAATGCTACAATTGCGATTGCAAATGATGCTAAGGCATCCTCAGACTCTGATCCAGATGATGTTTATGTAGCTCATGTTAATGATCCTGTGTCTAGTAGTGGTGATGAATTTGATCACTGATATGTAGCACTTATTGATCACTGATATGTACCAGGCCAAAGGCCCCATATAGCTTGTAGTAGGCCAATGGTCCCATAGCTTGTAGCATTATTTTTGGACTTTATAGGCCATTTAGAGCCCCATTGCTTATGTATTTTGCCGATGATATGTATTGCACTCGGTGCCATTTTGAGATATTCACCTTTACATAGCATATAGATGAGCAAATTTTGCATATTTTGTCTCTAATGGTTTGGAATCATGGTTTTCAATCTCAAAAATAGCTTTTTTCATTAAAAATTAATTATTTCATGTATTTTTTTAAAAATCAGTTCATTGAGATCTGATCAGTCCTAGATCAACCAATTCTGATTTGAAACTCGGTTTATTAGGTGGACCGATCTCGTTACTGGTTCTGGTTTTTAAAACTATGTTTCAGACCTCACTCTACCCAACAAACAAACTCCTCTCAGATAAGGGCTCCAACTTAGCCCTCTTCTCTGTAGGAACATGGACATAAACAAGACTATCGAATATGCGCAAATGACTCACATCCAGTTTCTCTTGTAAACAGCGCCTCAAGAGTCACATCCTTCAACACCCTGTGAGGACTCCTGTTCTGCACATATACAATTGTATTGTAGGTCTCAACCCACAAAAACATAGGCTACTCCTAATAATAGATCATTTCCCTCACTGCCTCCATGAAGGTCCTATTTCTCCTCTCAGCAACCCCATTCTGTTGAGGGTTGTAAGGTACTGTGAGCTCCTTCTTGATTCCTACTTCCCTACAAAAATACAGGAACTCATTGGAGGTACACTCAGCCCCATTGTCTAATCTCAGCACCTTAATCTTCCTCCCTATCTGGTTCTCCACAAGAGCTTTGATCTCCTAAAACTGATCGAAGACCTCATCCTTGGTCTTTAGGAAGTAGATCCAATTCTTCCTGGAATAATCATCTATGAACGTCGCAAAATATAAGGACCTTGTGATCGAGGTCACAGATAGAAGACCACAAATATCATAATGCACAAAGTCTAACATGCCCTTTGACCTGGTCTCACTTTGAGTATATGCAATCTTGGCTTGCTTGCCAAGCAAATACCCTTTGCACACTCCATCTTGCTCCACCTAGATCTATGGAAAACCAATGACCATCCTCTACACTATCAAAAGAGCTTTGTAGTGTATGTGCCCCATCCTCCTATGCCAAATCTTGTTCTAGTTGTCACTTTCATGGATGACAGTCTTCACAGGTTGCCCTCGCAACAGATATAGATCCCTGTCCCTCCTATCGATCACCTGCTTCTCGCTGAAACTGGTCCCTTTCAACCCAACAACCACTTCACCTCCCATAAAGTTGACCTCTAGTCCTCTGTCTTCCATGGTCGAAACTAAAAGGGGATTCTTCTCCAACCCTGGTAAATCAGAGGTTTGGTGAAGAAAGGCCAGTAAAGATCACCCCTTGAAGACACTTATTCCGCAATCTGATCTATGACCAAACTCTTGATTAGATAGCTCCCTCTATCAAGCCTAAAAATAGGCTAGAAGGTGAAACAAATTTTAGGGCTTGGAAGACCATAATAGTTCTCATTCTTGAAGAAAATGATGTCATAGAATATGTGGAAGGCAAGATTGTTGAACATCAAGATGATGAGGGAAAGGTCAAACACAAGAAGATTGAAATTAAGGCCAAGAGGATTCTTGTTGAATCCATCAAAGACCATTTGATTCCATTTGTTTCTAGGATGAAGACTTCAAAGTAAATGTATGATGCCCTAGTGGGATTGCATGCAGTCAACAACATTGGTCAGAAGATGACCTTGAGGAATCAACTTCGTGATATGCAGATGTCTAGATCACATATTGTGGCTTCCTACTTTATGAGGATCTCTTAGTTAAGAGATGAATCAAAGCCATTGGAGAAAATATTGATGAATCAAAACTTGTGACTATGACTCTTAACAGGTTTCCATATTCATAGGATGATTCATTTATGTCAATCATTTATGGCAAATCAAGAATTCCAAAATTTGAACTATGGACTACCTGCACTCAAGAGGAATCTAGGCTAGAGTGTTAAAGGGAAATATTCAAAAACCTCAAGATGGTGAGTCCCAAGCATTTGCAACCCATACAAAGAATGGTAAAGGAAGAAGAAATTTAGGAAAATTTCATAAAAGGAATTCAGATAGAAGTCCTACTCCCATTCAAGATCAAAAGAAGAAGTATATGTCAAAGATTCAGTGTTTTAGTTCTCGCGAGTTTGGTCACTATAAAAACAAGAGTCCTAAAGGAAAGAATGATAGGAAGAGGAAAGGCAAGCAGCATGCTTCAACAGCAAACATTGACAATGATGAGCATCCACATCAAAAGAGATCCAGGAATTTTACTAAGGGTTGTATGGAATTGTCAGCTCTTATTTGACACCCTCACATGCCCAAAATTCCTTGAAGGAATTTGAGGTGTACTTGTAACTCGTCTCCATTATCAGACCTTAGTGTCCTTTTTCAAGAAGTATATCCAGGTATTCCTGGAGAAGTCATCTATGAAGGTCACATAATAGTGGTATCCACTTAAGGACACCATTGACATAGACCCACACATATCTAAATGTATTAGGTCCAGATGCCCTTGGCCATAGTATTACTACTCGGAAAGGTGGTCTTTTCATACTAGTAATACGTAGCCCTTGCACACATCATGGATGAGAGTCTTCACAGGTTGCTCTCGCAACAGATATAGATCCTTGTCCCTTGCACACATCATGTTGCTCGACCCAGAACTCTAGCAGTGTTATCACAATCTCCTTGAGCACGTTGAGTGCTCCATGGTGCAAATGATCCATCCTCCAGTGCCATAACTCACCCAACTCTTAGCTACCACTCAACAATGCTTGTGTTGGTTCAAAGTTCAAACTGATATCTGAACAGGTTACCTTTGATGACTCCTATCACTTTGGTTATTCTGCCATCCTTGGTTCGAATAAGCACTTTGTCGTCCTCAAAGGTCATGATGTAACCCTTGTCTTCCAAGGTAGCAACAAAGATTGGATTTTTGGTTATTCCCGAAATACACAACACATCTTCCAGGGTTTTCCAAACTCCCTCTGAAAATTGACAGTGCCAACTCCAGCGGCTTTATACTTGGCATTGCCCAAAAGCTCTATGTAGAAGTCCATTTCTTTCTCCTTTAGGTTGGTGCAATACTCCTCCACTCCTGTAATGTGGCAAGAAGCCCCACTGTCAATATACCACACACTGGTGGCTATTGAACTCAAATGGCAGGGAATGAGTGAACACAGAAAACTCATTTTCAAATCTAGCTGCAAATTCATTTAATTCAACACAGCAGCAACCTTTTCTTTTTGGTTTCCATTTTTCTTGTTAAGGCATTGGCTGGCAAAGTGTCTTGGTTGATGACAAGTGAAACACTATTATCTTATTGAGGTCTTTTTTCTTCTCTCACTTAGAAGTCAACCCATTACTTCGCCCTTTCTTTGCCTTCATCTTACCCTTACCAGCTAGGGCAAGATTCTCCTCCTCTTCCTCAAATTTCTTTTTCTGGTCACCTCACTGAGACCCTTCTCTGATCTCTTCCTTAATGAAATCATCCCAAATCTTTCCCAAGTGGGAAGGTGATATCAACCTACAATGCATTTGACGAACACATCCCACTGTTTCATAAAGCCATTCAAGGCTATATGCACCAGTTCTGGTTCAGGTATAATTTCTCCTACAACTTCCATCTCATCCCGTAGTTGAGTGATCCTAATCAAATAGGAAGCTAAACCCTCATCCTTGGACATCCTTGTGTTGTGTAGCAAGTCCCTCAATGCCATCCTTTGACATTGATAATCGCTTTGGTACAGCTTGGTGAGTGAATTTCACATTTCTTTCATTGTCTTCTTCTCGAACATGTGGGATAAGGTGATCTTTGACTCCATCCAGAATTATCATTTGCGCCCTTGCCTCTTTTACCTCATGAAAATCTAGGGCTGTTGGTTCTTAAACTAGTGGAAAATTATGGTGTTGACAAAGTTGCACAGTTTATTTTCCATGAGAACGGTTGTGATTCAAACCGTCCATGAAAGAAAATTTTATGAGTCAAACTAGAGCCAAAGACCCTCCAAGACCTTGTCATGGTGCAAGCAACACGTCGGCCTATCTATAAGGACAAGTCGGTCTTATTGAGGACTCAAGGAAGCCTGAATATAGGAGAACTCGGCGTCATTCAAGGACACACTCATCCAACAACAAAGAAGTTCGATCAAGATAAGAAAGAGACCTAGAAGGAGCGAGGAAGAAGGGGTGAAATTCAGCAGAAGAAATCGAGTTTTGGGGATTGTTTTTGGGTGATTTTTCTCACATGTGTGAAGTGTATTAGGGCATCATTCTGCAGAAGCAAGTACCAAATTGCAGTCATCCCAAGAGAGTCGAGCTTTGGGTCAAAGTAAGTCTCCCTTGCAAGCCGAGTTGATAAGGAGAAGGATTCATCTCAAGCGAAGAAAGAAGGACAAAATCACTATCATTCTCTCACATGTGTCACCTAGGGTTTCTGCAGAAGAAATTTCTGGAGGTCGAAGTTGCAGAAAAATCTGCTGTGGGATCGAAAATGCAGAAGTTGCTGAGGTCGAAGTTGCTGGAAGGAAAACTCTTCAAGGAGGAAAGGTTTCACTTGGTCTTGGAGACGTCTTGGTCAAGGGTCATAGGGCTTGAAATTCATCAATTGAAGTTCTATAAGAAGAGAAGAATTCTTGTGGGTTTTCTTCTCAAGATGAGAGGTTTTGGCCCTGGTTTTCTTATGTCCTCTTGTCATATTGCTCTTTATGGTTTGGTCGCTGTTTGATGAAAAGAACACTAAATATAATCAAGTGAAAGAAGAAGCTAATTAAGTTAAGTAAAATACATCACAAGCAGTTATCAAAGTAAAAAAAATCACCTAACTTGTTGCCCCTAGATTTCTCAACAGAACATTGGTAGCCATGGTAGACTAAACCCTTAAACACTTGTTTGCTGAAGACTTGCATATTTTTAATTTGTAGTTGAAAACCCTATCAAATGCCCTTGGTTTTGTACTCAAAGACTACTGCTCTGATATCATGTTAGATTTCTTGAATCCAGATCAGATTTAATGTCCAATAAAATTTCTCCAAACAGATATAAAACTAATTTCTTCATATATGAAAATTTACAACAACAAAAATACTCTAGGTTCCTAAAAATAAAACAGCAGAAATAAAACAGAAAACCATGCACATAAAAATTATTTGACACAGTTTTTACCTTGGAAACCCCAAAGTGGGGAAAACCAACAAACTTGGGCTCTTTATTCAGCTTCAGGAAATTGATTACAGCAAACCCTTTTCAGGTATTCTAAAACAGCAAATCACTCAAACATTTCAGCCCTTCAACCCAGCAAAACATAGTTGTACGCTCTGATCCAAATCGGCTTGTATGGCCCAGCCAATCAGTCCACAATTTGGCCTTCTTCAGCCCACACGAATTGCCAAATCATCCCTCTCAAATCAGCCTGATATCTGCTCAATAAAATCAACCTGTACAGCCTGGTATCTTGGCCTCCACAAGTCTATTCGCTGCCCCTGAAAGATAGATTATTCAATCTCTTGTCACTGTTGAATGCCCACCTCTTGTGCCAAATCGAATTGATCTCTCCTTCCCTCTATAATTTTCTGACCTAGTCTCCAAAGTGACGGAGTGCTGAAATTGCACCTCCATACTTGAGATCAATGGTCAAGATATAATCTTTTCCTTTTAACCTTTAAAAAAAAGTGGCCAGTAAAATCAAAATTAAATTATTGACTATACGCCTAAGTTCCAAACTTGGAAAATATTTACATAATTCACCTGTGAGAGAATTTTGGTGATTCACTGCATGTCATGGCACTTGATCAATGCAGAATCACCTTCAAAGCTACATTTTCAACAATAGGATGCTTGATGGTTGGTTGCTGTGCATGCTGTTGTTTCTATGGATGATATAACTATTGATACTCCTCACACATATCCTGGATCAGCTTGAACTATGATTATTACGTTTGCTGGAATACTAAAACTGGGCTCTGAAAATCAATGAGCATGAAAGTACCAGCATGTAGTATCATATTTTAAATTGGTTCTTGTCATAAAACTTGTAAGGATAAATCGGAAATGGTTATGAACAAAAAAACTTTGTGGAGAATTGTAGCATATGAAAAGTGCTAGAATCCTGAAATTTCTATCCAGCATTACTGAATCATTGAGCAAACTTGAAGCAGACCTATTTGCAAAGAGACCAGGAGATAAAGCTATTTCCCTTAGTATACTGGACAGTTTATGTGACAGCTACAGAAAAGGGATCGATCTGTGAGTTTTATTGACAGAAGTTAAACAGGCTTCCCATGCCTGTTATATATTCTGACCAAACTCATACACAGATTCTTCAGTGATCCAGGTATAAATGCTATCGTGCTAAAATTAGCTCCTGTTCAGATCAGCCTTAGTTCATGGATTAAATAAAATTCACAAAAGGAATATTATCATGCATTCAGAAAGTATGAGGCTGATAGGGTTGACATTTTGATCATGAGATACCCTGATATTGGTCAGTTTGATGATGGCTGATAGGGATTGGTTCTTGAATTTTCGGGAGAAGCATTCTAGTCCTTCCATGTCTATTGTGCTTATATAATGATATATTACTGCAATGTTCTCATCTTCATCACTTTCTGTGGCAGATTGACATAAGTTGTTGGCATTGAGTTCTTGGGCAAGTGCTTTCTTGCACTTATGTTTCATTACTTTCATAACGATATCAAACAAGATAGAAACCTATTCCCCTGCATGCCTCCACTCCTTTTCATTTTTCCAGCCCCCTAGGATTCCAGGGCATGGCTGATGTAGTACTCATTCTGGACAAAGGCATTGTAATTACATGGAATCTATCCTGATTCCTATGGTCATAATTGATAGAATGGACACTCACCCATCAGAACGCCTTGTCATGATGGATTTCCAGCAGGTAACCCAGAAACAGAGATTTTTAACATTTTCATGACCTCAGTAGTACTCCTGGTTGATGACATTGGAGATTAAGCTTCTCTATTATGCTTCTGAGGCCATACTCTGGAGGAGAAAACTTTTCCATTCTATTATTTCCAGCACTTATCATCACTTATAGCTTATTTTCAGCCTGTTGAACAAAGAAAGATGACCCCTTTATTTTAATTGAAATTTGACATCACCTTGATATGTACAGCAGTTATATTTGAAGGCCAATTCTGAAAATTTATTTGCACGGAATTAAGATGTTCCAGATACGTTGCAATAATGGCATATTATTGAACCAGATCTTTCACACAGCAGCCAGCAGAAAAGGATATTTATGTCACAGCATTTCACTGTTGTTAATCTGAAAGGGAGTTTATGGAACCAACAGGATGAAATATAACCACAAAGAGGGCATTAGCATTCATCTGCAGATCTGATACGATTGCATTTCCAGCAGATTCGCCCAAGAACTAAACAGATATACAGCTTATGATGGAGGTTTTGTCACCTGAGAATATTTGAATGTTTGATCAATGGTTCTGGGGTTGGGAAACATTATACATAGGTTAGATCAACAGTGTAAAGGCAGCAGAGTTTCATGCATTAAAAATGGCCAACGTTACTATCAGCAGGTTAGGAGGGCAGATTCCGAGAAATAATTAGCATAAAGAATGCACTCTTTACACTAGTAGCAAGGGCAATTGTTGGAAATTTTAAAGATTGAAACGACCTGTGAAAAGAAATACCAATTTAAGGGGCCAATTTACCTTCAATGTAGAACTGGAGAGCTGACCTAAGTCCTAAAAGGTAGTTAGAGCCGACCTATGCCAAGTGAATTTTGAGGCCAACCCATATAAATTTTGAAGATGAAAGGTATTTATACACTTATTAGGTGTGCCTTTTCTCTCCTTTTATATAAAGATAGGTCTTCCCCCTCTCTTGTATCATCATTCTATTATCAATCAATGAAATATTGTTACTCATTTGAGTACCATTTTGGAGATGTCTTCCTCCATCTTTTACAATTTAGAAATGCAATCCAACTTGGTGTACAAGCACCCCCAACCTTTTCTCTTTATTTCTTTTTAGATTTATTATTATCAATACTTGGTGTAGTGGTAGTATCCACTTTGGCCACAAGGATATTAACATGTGCAAGGCCTTTGGCATAAGCATTTCTCCTCCTTCAAAGAGTCTCTAGAAACTCTCTCCATCTTTTTCCAATACTTGGATCAGTGATGGTTAGCCCTGTTTATGAGGACAGCACTAGATCTCCAATCATCCATGCTTACGCCACCCATCAGTCACACACCACTCAAAACAATTACATCCTTCTTTCTAGTGTTCCCAACTAACAGTGGCATCAATGAGCAAGCAAACAGCAGCACCACTCCAGCAGACCTCAGACTTGAAAGATCCCTGAGTACTTGTTCTCTGCCAGCAAGACCCATATGGAGTTGCTGACTCATATCTTAGAACAGCAATCACCCTTTCAGTTGGAAAAGATTTGTTTCCCAACAATGGTAGCAGGCCCCACCCTTGAGATAGCAAGATACATAATGGACTAACACTTCTTTCATCTCTTGTGGACAGTATTTTATCATGAGTTGTCACTTCAACCTTAAATTTTAAGAGAGACACTTTAAGAAGAGGTGACGACACACACAAGTGTAGCATCTCCTCCCCCCAATCTTCAAATGATGAGCCTAGAGAATATTGAGGCTTCTTCTCTTTCGTTTGTACCCTCCTCTGATGCATCCTTCCAAGCAGTTTTCAGTTTTTTTGGCTCTTGCCCCTTTGTTGTCCATGTATCCTAGCTATAAATTTCTAGATCATTGATTAAAATTGCTTTTGGTTTTTATATAGGAGAGACCCTTACACTCCTACAGTGTACTGATACTATTCTACCTAGCAATCCCATAGACATGTTTTTGGTCACTTATTGGACATTAATGAAATTATCTTATCTTATCTACATTTAAATATGGCATTGGTTGTATGAAACTTGTGCACAACAAAGCTAAATTCTGTAATATTTAACAAAACATTTCTAGCCCAAGCTAAAAACACTAAACATAGATAGCTGTGATTTTAGAGGCCACACAGATATTGAATCCCAAAGCTTAGGTAAATGAGCCAAGTGTACCTAAAAATGTATTGTATAAAAAAATCCAGTGCCATAAAACACTAATGTTATCAAGTATTTGAGAAGTGGTCTAGAGATTATAGAATACTACATGAATAAAATAAAACAATGTCGAAAAAATTGGCATCAGCAAAAAATCAGCAAGGGTCCAAAAAACATCTTTTTGAAAGCATTGGCAAAAAATCGGCAAACCGCGGCACATATTAAAAAAAAACAAAATTTATTCATTTTTCAAAAAAAAAATGGAAAAGGAAAATAAATAGACAAATAAAGATCAGGAAAAATCAGGAAAATATGGCAAAAATTTAAAAGAAATTGCCAAAGGAAAAAATCGGGATTTTTTCGGGCCAGAAAACTGAAAGGATCGTGTCTTTTCAGGACAACACCGAAAATTCGGCGATTTTATGAGCACTGAAATCAAACTTTAGATTATCTTGTTACCAAAGAAATGCTAGCAAACTCTAATGGCCTCCATCATTACGCTCGTCCTACATACACATTTGTCAAGCACTCATTAAACACTAGTCTTCTTCTATTGTCAAATAAACTAAAATGCTTGCCATCTCTAGTATAACTTCCCAAAGCACGTGCATATCAACATTGTCACCCTTGATATTGTTGTACTTAGCAGTCCCATTAACCTAGTCTACAAATTGCTAAAAAAATCCAACTCAGGTGTGCAATTGCCCCCAACCATTT
Organism: Pinus tabuliformis; assembly: GCA_031772625.1. Classification (NCBI taxonomy): domain Eukaryota; kingdom Viridiplantae; phylum Streptophyta; class Pinopsida; order Pinales; family Pinaceae; genus Pinus; species Pinus tabuliformis. The sequence continues at coordinate 765,322,456 of CM062807.1, read as the reverse complement.
ATTTGTATTTCCCTTCAGATTTATTATTACAATATATAGTGTAGTGGTAGTGTCCATTTTGGTCATAGGGGCACTAAAAACCAATGTTCCACGGGGACGCATCCCCCAAGGTTGGGTGCGCGCACCCCTCGCACCCCATGCACCTGTGACGGGCGAACGTCTGGGGAAACATTTCCCCACGTCCCCCTTTTGGGGAGACGTGGGGAGACGCAAGGGGGGACGTTTCCCTAGTGTGGGGGACGCAACTCCCCAAAAGGGGGATGCCCCTCAAAACGGGCTATGCATTCCCCCTTAAATTTGTTTGTAAACAATGATTTGTGACAGGGGAAACCTAGTATTTGATCATATTGCCCTACTAATGCTACGCAATTCATGGTAATGTTAAATTCTTAAAGTAAAAGGATGAAAATGAAAGATAAAGGAGAATTCATCCTTCTATTTAAATTTTTAACATTACCATGAAATGACTCAGGATGTTTGACAGTGGTTCCAACCTCATTGGATTTCATTTGGAGAAAGTAGAATTTTAGATCTCACTCAAAATCCAGCAGACTTAACAGTTTTTCAGGAATTCAGGATTCAATGGATTGCAATGTTTCCATTGCATTTTGTCATGTACAAAGGTATGGAATTAGTATTTAATCAAGAGCACCAAGCCCTCTGTGTACTCAAGAGCGACTTTTAGACTCATCACTCCACTGTTTTTGAGTTTAGTTATATCAATTTCCTATTCCAGTCTTTAGATTTCAGTATCTATTATAGCCTATTTTTCTTAGTACTAATTAGATTCTAGAATGATGAATTTTAATTTTAAATCAATTTAGAATCTAGAATGATGAATGATGAATTTAATTTTTAAATCAATGTAGATTCTAGAATGGTGAATAATGAATGATGAATATGTATCAGAGTATTTCATTATTGAATCCTGTGGTCTATGGATGAATCATGTATGTATTAGTAAGGATGATGAGTATGGATCAATGTATGTCATTATTTAATTCAATTATGTATGTATCATTGTAGTTATGCTTTCATTATTGAATATGAATTTGAAATATATATATATTAAAAATATATATATACACCAACATCCCCCCCATCCCCCCTAAATTTCCCTAAAATTTGAGGGTACTCCCACATGCCCCCCTTGTGCGTCTCCCTGCACTCGCGTCTCCCTGTCTCGGAGACTTGGTGGAACATTGCTAAAAACATCATGTGATAGGGCCTTTAGCATAAGCATTTCCACTACTTCTCCATCTTTTTTTGATACTAAAATCAATGATGCTTCACCTTGTTTATGAGGAAGGTGTTAGCTCTCCAATCTTCCATGCTTAAGCCACCCACCTAGTCACACACCATTCTTTCTGCTGCTCCCAACAAACAGGGGCACCAATGAGTGAGCAAACAACACCACCATTCCAACAAGGTCTAGATTTGAGAGATCTAGAGTGGCCTCCTAAACCCCACAACAAGACCTATGCTAAGTTGCTAATTTAGGTCTAGGAACGAGAGTCACCCTTCTAGTTAGCATCACTACACCAAGGCTTCCACCCTTTCACTTGCATCCTTCTAGAGATAAATCGAAAATCTTATCCATTGCATTTTTTCAATTGATTAGCAATGAATTTCATTATAACTTTGTACACATTGTTGCATAGGGCGACAAACCAAAATTTATGGGTCAACATCATACTTATCATAGAAATCTCTTTCGAAAAAAATTATTTTGTTCTTCCATAACCATTCGTTCCTCATTGTAGTATGATGCATAATTTTTGTATTTTAATCCCCCTCCTTTAGACATTTTACTCAGTATTTATACTTCCAAGAAATGTCCCCTCTCCTTTTTTATTTCCCAATCTCCTCTTGGGTTATATTTTTTCCTTTCTAGCCATATCTTTGTTAAAACATTTATATAAGCAATCTCATCCTCCATAACTCTTTTTTCTGTGGCAATATTTCTAAAATTATTGATGTGTATTATCTTTATATTAGATTTAAGGTTTTTTAATTTTTTGCAACATGTACATCTTTGAGCCTTCTTCTGTGTTTACTAACTGCCACCATGATTGATATGTTCTTCAAATTCTGGATGTATGAACCGCATCTTCTCTAATCTAAAGGGGGCATTTGGAGGTCTACCTTACACTTCAATCCAAAATAGTATAAGCTAGTGACATAATCCTATTCCTTTAAGGATATAGGAATCTCATTGGTTATTGTTATCAAATAAAGAATCACTAGCCAAGACTCTATCCAACCTTTCTACAATCAACACATTACCTCCTCAATTATTGGTTTCATCATCTCTTTCAAATGGCCACCAAGTTTACAGCTTCCATCATCTCTTTCAATTGGTTCCCATCTACATCTATTATACAAACACATCATCGCTTTTCTAATAAAGTTAATATGGTATTGAAATCCCCTCCAAGGATCCATGGGGATTCATCATGACTAGATTTGAACCTTCTCAAGCTCTCCCCGCAATCCAGATTTATGTTTATCTATTTTTGACCAAATAAGTTAATAATATGAACTCTGATATCTTCTACAATGGAGACAATCCCATACTATCCACCACGTGTTATCCTTCGCACTATCTATTTTGATCTTCCAGGGGTCCCACATAATGTTTCTTCCTCTTACAGACTATCTAATAAGTAGGATCTGTAGGGAAATTTGGAGTGCAGCTGAGGGTTATTGTGCAGTATTAGAATAAAGGGATTCCAAGTACTGGGCAAGCAGATTTGTCCACCAATCTTTAATTTTTTTCCAGCAGCAGTCTGCTGTTTTCCTCATTTCACAGAGATTATGCCTCATTCATCAAGGGCAGCTGGTAAAGGTCAAAGGAAAGGAGTTTTGGTCTTTTTAGAGAGAGGCGGATTAAGCTTCTTCAAAAAATGTCAAGAATGCAGTTTTAGATGATGGTTGGTGGGAGGGTAGATCTCACCATTAAGATCATGGAACCTATCATCCCTATATTCTATTTGCCATCAGCATTCCCATCTCTAGTACCAGTGACTCAGTGTCTACTATCTATGTTCTATATCCCTATATTCTATTTGCCATTTTGATTTTGCAGACATAACGAAAAAACTGCAGTTCATGGTTCCAATTTCTTGTGCATGTCAATTTATCATTGTTGATGTAGTACTAGTTGTATGATTGAATTTGTATCATCATCGTGTAAAATTTTAAATGTTTTAGTATCTAAATTTTAAAGACATTTGAATCTTTGTCTATATTTTTTTTTCTATGTTCTCCATGTCCTGTTTTCCAGGGTTGTCGTGTCCTGTGTCAGACACCCATATTTTCATGTCCTCCGAGTCCCATTCCATCATGTCAGGTGACTTAGCACCTCAAGTATTTTATTTTTCTATCATTTTTAGTGCTTGATAGATCTGATGTTAAGATGCATCTATGCTTGTTCCAAATACATCTCTCTCACACTAATAACATTTCACATCTCATATTTATCCCTGGGAAGTTAGTAATGCTACCTCATTATTACACAAGTGTGATTGATCCTTGCCCAGATTCTGTAACTTCATTATTTGCATCCGGTGACTGCAGCTCCTTTATTTGCCCAATATTTATCAATTTTAATAAATATGCATGCAGATCCACAGCATTCTCCAAAGGATGACTGAATCCACAAAGTTCCAGACATGTGCGGTAATTCCCAACTGTGATCCTAATGGTCCACTGGAAAGCCCAGATCCCCATTAACAGTGCCAAAAGGACGGGCTCATAACCTCCCATCTTAAATTACTGACCCAAACACGGATTTTGATGTGCAGCATTCATCTTGCACCAAATTCAGTAGGATGGAGATTGAACATTCTAAGTTCGAAATGATAAACATGAAATTATAGTAAAGGAAAACAAGTGCAATATGTTAATTAGTGCCGTTAACCATTGGCACTGTTATGATTATGTAGCAATTTTATTCTTGGATGTAAATTTTATTATCATGTGACACAGCTGAAATGTCCTAGGGTGATTTATTTAATTTAGAATGTATTGTTTGCATGGATTGATCACAGTGAGATCCATGTTGGTTACAGGGACGTCAAAATTGTTGCATAACTCTTGTATCTGGATCTGTTCCACACTAGAGTTCTGTGTCCTCTACCTTATTTCTGTAGTTACTAATTTCTTCCTTAATTGGAGTCAACAGATAGAAGGTTAATGTGAAAGTCCGACTAGGTTGAATGTAGTTGTTCAGCAAGGGACTGCCCTAAAAATTATTTTATTACCTGATTCAATAATAGTCTTCAACACATGAAAGTTAGACATCATGTGTCCGTTGTTGTGGTCAGGTGTGTAATCATCTTGACCTACTTACCTAATTAATAGTGTAGTGGCAAAGACATGGCATTCAGTTCCAGCAACCTTTCAAGTAGTGTTCAATCACCAGGCTTGCAAAATGACCATATAATTTTCCCCGATGATGTCTGACCATCCAACATGCAGAAAATGCATCGTATTTAACATTTATAGCATGACTAGTGCTGCTCAAGTATGCATGCATTGCATACTAATGCTACACAGTTGTTCCTTTGGTTGTTGTCTTTGAAATTTAGAGAAACTAATCCATAACAAAAAGACTCTTAACAAGTTTGCCAAAAATCATACCGCATTAATCCAAAGGTAAAGGATTGTGCCAACATGGAAATAGATAAATGCTAGCAATTGAATGATATAGCCCATCAGAATCCCACAGCGTGATATAGGTTGAGCGAAGTATGGAGGCACAAGTTATACAAATAAAAAGACAACTATAAATTAGCAATGTTCCATGGGGATGCGTCCCCCATGGTCAGGGGCTCGCACCCAGGACGGGGGGGCGTCTGGGGAAATGTTTCCCCACGTCCCCCTTTTGGGGAGACGTGGGGAGACGCAAAGGGGGACGTTTCCCTAGTGTGGGGGAAGCGACTCCCCAAATGGGGGATGCCTCTCAAAACGGGCTATGCATCCCCCTTAAATTTGCTTGTAAACAATGATTTATGACAGGGGAAACCTAGTATTTGATCATATTGCCCTACTAACGCTATGCAATTCATGGTAATGTTAAGAAGTAAAAGTGAAATTCTCCTTTATCTTTCATTTTCATCATTTTACTTAAATTTTTAACATTACCATGAAATGACTCGGGATGTTTGACAGTGGTTCCAACCTCATTGGATTTCATTTGGAGAAAGTAGAATTTTAGATCTCACTCAAAATCCAACAGACTTAACAGTTTTTCAGGAATTCAGGATTCGATGGATTGCAATGTTTCCATTGCATTTTGTCATGTACAAAGGTATGGAATTAGTATTTAATCAAGAGCACCAAGCCCTCTGTGTACTTTAGAGTGACTTTTAGACTCATCACTCCACTGTTTTTGAGTTTAGTTATATCAATTTCCTATTCCAGTCTTTAGATTTTAATATCTATTATAGCCTATTTTGCTTAGTACTAATTAGATTCTAAAATGATGAATGATGAATTTAATTTTCAAATCAATGTAGATTCTAGAATGGTGAATAATGAGTGATGAATATGTATCAGAGTATTTCATTATTGAATCTTGTGGTCTATGGATGAATCATGTATGTATTAGTAAGGATGATGAGTATGGATCAATGTATGTCATTACTTAATTCAATTATGTATGTATCATTGTATTTATGCTTTCATTATTGAATATGAATTTGAAAAAAAAAAAAAATTATATATATATATATATATATATATTAAAAAAAATTATATACACCAACGTTCCCCCGTCCCCCCATCCCCCCTAAATTTCCCTAAAATTTGAGGGTACTCCCACACGCCCCCCTTGTGTGTCTCCCCGCACCCGCGTCTCCCCGTCCCGGAGACTTGGTGGAACATTGTAAATTAGTACATCGCTGAAGAAAAGGTAATCCAAATATTTGGTGCCAGCTAAGTTGCACGAAACAGGGAAACGCGGAAGCGAAACGAAACGGGGAAGCGAAACGAAACGCGACCTCCCCAAATTTTGGAAACGGGAAACGCGAATATATATAATAATATATATATATATATATTAAAAATATTTAAAAATTATTATTATATATATGTGCAATCATAAAGCATGAATGATACATTTACTTACATAAACATTTAAACATTAAGATTAAATTTACATCACATTTACTACCTGGAAACCCTAAAAAAAAATTAAAAAACAAGTGTTTTTTTGGGGAAACGTGGCACGTACGGCCTGGAAACGCGTTTCCGGCCGTACGGCCAAGTTTCCGTTTCGGGAAACGTGGCCGTACGGCCGGAAACGCGTTTCCAGGCCGTACGGTACCGGGAAACGAGTTTCGTTTCGTTTCCCCTGGGGAAACGGACCCCCTGCCCACGTTTCCTGCAACTTAGGGTGCCAGCCCTTACAACAAACCTAGGGTTGCAACTTAAAAGAAAGTATACTTAATTGCAACTTTATGACACCTCAACTACTGTGATCAAGTACTGACTCACTAGAATAGTTGTCCAACTGCTGAAGGTCATAACTAATATCCTCTTAAGAGTCTAACAGCAAAGGATGATGCTAAATGGCAAGTAACTGCATATAATGCACACATTGATACTTTGGGACACTTGAAGACACTTTCAACCAATAGTTATCAACAAAGCATCAAACAGCTATTATGCCAAGTTTTGTGATACAATATCTGACAAGGTCAACCTTCAAAGACAGTCAAGATCAAGCCAGGATAGACATTGTTTAGAAACTAGAATAGACAACACACCAAATGCATAGTTCACCAAGGGTTAGCTCAATTGGTCGAGATCTCGTTGCTAAGTACCTTGCGAGTTGGGAGGTCACAAGGTCAAATCTCCTTGACGCCCTTGGGGTTAGACCTTTCTTGTTTGGCCGGTAGGCAAATCCCTTTAGGTTGATCTGCCTAGATTTTCCCATGGATGTAGCAGCCACCTAGTGTATGTGACCCACCTTAAAAAAAATATACCAAATGCATAGGGTTTCTACAAATTTAAAAATTAAATATTCCCTTTTATTAGAGAACATTTCGTTTTACCGATAACACATTCATTATAGTTGGATGGGTTCAACAAATAGTTTATTTTAGGGCTTACACGGCTAACTAAAAGATGACAAGAAGTTTAAATCTCTGGTCAGTGTTACAGGTGTTACTAAATTTACGGACTGTTACCCACCAACATGCATGGGTAACCCTAGAAGAAAAAATTTATCCTATGACGCAGTCTGCAAGCCAGCAGCCCTAATGTGATCCACAGAGAGCCAGCTTCAAATGCCTCTGAATACTCTCCAATCAGTCCATTCATTCATCTAGCTTGCTCAACTGATGAAGGTGGGTCATCTATTGTGAGGTACATTAACCATTTTTGTACTTGTGTACTTTCATTTAACGTTTAAGGGCATTCTAGTATGGATTACAAGTTGATTTGGATGATAGACCGCTATTGTTTATACATTTGTTCCCTTACTTCACCTTTGTAGATATCACTTATCCCTAGTCTAGTGTGACCCTCCCTCCTTTAGGCCTTTCCGTCACTCTATCTAAGAGGGGCAAAAATAGAAGACTAATGATGGCAGCAATCCATGATTTCCATACTTAATATTTGGCATCATTCCCCTAGTAAATTGTCCTACCTTTTGATTGGTTGTTGTCAGTTGCTCTTGTTGGTTCATTGTTGGCCTTGTCCTATGAGAAGAAGGGGTTGCATATACTCAAGGTTGATGCAGTTGTAGGAAAAGAAGGAGCATTAGCCAAATGTAAAAATGCAAAAGGATGGCAATGGATGTAAAGTAAAAGCCACATTTTATCTTAAGCTCTACCCCCTCTTATATTGCCACTCATCCCCAAGCATATCCATGCATATCATGCTTATCAAAGTAAAGGAACTCTCTATGAACATCCCAATCCCGATGAAGCAATAAAATTCCCATCACAAAAAGGTTAATCATATTATTACATGATAATCAATGAGGCTTGTTAAACAAGCCATCTAAAGAAACAAAAATGGCAAGAATGGGGGCCTGGTAAAACAAAGGTGAGGAAGGTAACTCATGCAATGCTAAAAGTTCCCTCTACAAAGGCGCTTATGGACAATGGTTCAATATAACCTAGCATAAGACTATGACTCCATTCTCGAAGTACATCCGAATTTATCTAACCCATCACTTATGCCTATTCTCTTGAAAGGGTACGCCTAGGAGCGCTTTCTCCACTTGGGGTTGAAAGCACTTAATAGGGTTTTGGAATAACCCTACTATACCTAAGCATGGTAACTTGTGTACAAATCATAAGTAGGAAGACATTTGACAATGATGTTTGTATGAAGAATTTTTTACGCCTTTAACAATAAATAAAAACCACTTTGATACTCCTATAGTTCTTGCACCCATGATGTTGATCTCGCTTGTTTCCTTGAGTATGTGTAGATGGTTTCAAATAGTACAGTTGCCATCCTTTGTGGAATTGTTTGATGCTTCGCCAACACTCCAAAGAGGATGTCCAACCCCACTTGATGATGACTAAATACACTTTGACAAAGGATGTTGTGCATTTATTGAAGAGCATTGACCTTGGGATGCCTTGACACGGTTGATGATACCTCCACCCACCTCTAAGACCTTGGACGTTGCCCTCCAGAGCCAGGACATTGCCTTGAGAGCAAGTGTGCCCCAAAGATGATAGGATGCCCCCAAGTTGGCATTAGACCTACTTGATGGACATTGCCATGTTTTTTAGAATATTTGATGCTGATGGCATGGGATCCCGCAAGAGAGAATGGTACATTTTTCTCCATGATGATATCATGCCCTAGCACTATAAAATCCCCTCCATGATGCTTGAAATGATGATGTGGCCACCCTTGTAGAGGATATTTGAGTTGATGAGGCCTTGCTTAATGATTAAGCATTCATTTGATGAGGGCACATAACTTACGGGATGAGATGCACCCCTTGGAGCCATCCATTTTACATTTAATGGAGAGATACACCTTTTCGAGGATGATGTCACCCTGGTAGGGAATTAACTCACACATGTGGGTTAATTATTGCATACTTTTATGTTTTATCATTGATTTGGCTATCATTGGGAAACGTCTTCTGACCTAGGCAAATTGTAATCATGATTTAATATTATTTTAGGGCATTTACGCTAAATTAGGGCAAATCAACTTGGTTACCCTCATAAATAGAGGGAAGTCGATTTTCCTTGATTCATTATTGCAATTGGGGATAACACACAATAGTAAATTGTATGTTCTAACTTCTCTCTTGTGTGATATGGAGCACTAGTGTAGTGAACTTCATTCGATGGATGATTGATGGATGGTTCTCTCTCTTGGATGATTATTGGTGAATCTTGGATGATATGTGCTATTTTCATGTAAGTTATCTTCGACTATCTTGTTCTTGTTGATGAATTAGGGGTTTAATATAAATTTACCCAAGGTTTTGTTGATGTTTTATGGCGTGAATATCTCTTTACACAAGATGTTCACCAAGTTTCTCTTGAGGTGACTTAGTTTTAGCTCCCTCCCATTCAATCTCCAAAAAAGATAGGATGCTAAGCTTGAAGAGTTTTAGCTCTAAGGTTTTGTTGATGTTTTATGGCTTGAATATCTCTTTGCACAAGATTATCATCAAGTTTCTCTTGAGGTGACTTAGTTTTAGGTCCCTCCCATTCAATCTCCAAAAAAGATAGGACGCTAAGCTTGAAGAGTTGGAGGGCACACATTTGTCTTCCTCAATTTCTTTGAATCCACATCCATCTCTTTTCTTCCATTTATTTTTCTACCCAGACTCCATTAACCCTAGATTGAAAAAGGAACTAATCTTATCTCATGGGCCAACTCTTTAAGACCCTTAATATTTTTTTTAATTTGTTCAAGGAAATTAAGGTTAAGTTACAACAAAACTATTCATTTTCATTCAACTACGTTTAATTTTGATGGTTGGAAGGAATGTTCAATTCCCGCAAGTGACATGATGAGCTTTGATGTAATGGCTTTGAGCCTTGTTGTTGAAAACGAATAGTCACTCGAGGATCGAAATATGTATATTCTGTTAAATTCATTTAAATCTAGCACCTGATAAATTATTAACCTAGCAGAACCACAATCTATTGAACAAATTACACATCGAGGTTCTTAACTTAGTTAGCGGAGGCATAAAATATACAATCTCATAAATAAAAATGACACACAGATTATGCACAATCATAGCTCTTCATTAATAAAACCATTGAACTTACTTGGGCTCCTGTTGAGGGAAAATGGCCCAACTAAGAATAAATAGAATACAAATAAACCTGGATCTAATCTAGCAGATCTTCCCTAGATCGATGCTTGATCTTCTCTACAAATTTGGATCTCCAGCCTCTCTACACTCCCTTGGACCCAACACATTGCTCACTGAGATGCCTCGTAAACCTCTCCTAGGATGGGTTGGTCTATATCTGCAAATCGTAGTAAAGCAATGATAGGGTCCATGATCTTAATAGTGAGATCTACCCTCTCCCACAAAGCATCATCTAACACTGTGTCCCTGACACTTTTTGAGGTTGCTTGATCTATCTTTCTCCAAAAAGACCGAAACTCTAAAATGACCATAGCACCAAGAGCAGTCTTGACCTCCCTCAACCTCTTCAACATGATGAATGAAGAGGCAAACCGTGTATCTGCAATCTTCAACAATCCAAGGAGCATTAAAATAGATTTAAGTTCTAAATTCAAGGAATGGACAATGCAAGGTGTCCAAAATACTTGTCGATATTTAGCTTCCACAATCATGCCAACATCCTTACAAACAGGTGCACTGTCTGTAATCATTTGCACACAAGAATCAACACCTACATCTTCAATAACTATAATAAGCAACTCACCAATATATTGTGCATGCTTGTAATGTCCAAGTGCATCCACTGATTTCAAAAAAATTGGTCCATTCAAGGAAGACACCATGAAGTTGATGAGTGGGTGGCGTGCTGGATCTATCCATCCATCAAAAACAATACTAACCCCAGATGTTGGCAATGTTAAATTCCACTAGGGCCAAATTCCACTTTGGACAGCTTATTTGATAAAGATAATCCTTGCATTAAATTCCTCTTCTCAAGAGGATCAAAATCGACCTAAGGATCACCAAATTTGGATAAGAAAAAGTACTTATTCACTCAAAAGAAATTCTCTAAGGCTTTAATCTTATCAAGGCGAGAAAATTTTGAAAAATTGAAATATGAATTTGCCTCCAAAGTGTCAAGGTTGGCTAACCTCCATAAGGGAAAAACATCATATCTATTTGTGTATATATATATATATATAGTCACCCTCCATCTTCATTTGAGAACATAAGATAGAACCATATCTACCTTTGGAATGTCGTTGGACTGAGGCAGAAAGAAGAGTTTGGGGAAGGATTGTCTTGACGTTTTGGTGCGGATCTATTGAAGGAACAAGGCTGAGACATCTGAGGTAAGTGTGGGCCATTTGGTGCTTAGTTTCTACTATTATTTACCTTTTGTTTTGGGTCGCAGAGCTTGTTGTAGCTACAGAAAGGTTGGAATATCTTCTTGAAGGGTCGAGATGCCTGGTGTTGGGTCTCCTCTCTAAACCACAGGCATAAGGAGTACACCGCTGCCTAGACTGAGAGTGTAACCTTTGATCATAATTCTGTGGAGCATCTCAGTGAACTATTGTATGGCCCAAGAAGGTATTCATGATATCTTGATCTATAATTTTGTTGCCTGTTGATTCAAAGAAAGGCCACAAACCTTTGAAAGTCTGATGCTACAAGATGAGCCACAAATCTGACCCTAAGGACTAGCAAAGGGTAGCATCCTTCTTGTCAAGCAAAGCCACAGTTAAGAAGAGGTGTTCTGATTCAGTTAGAAGGGTCATCAGTTATTCGCCAACAGCCCTAACCCTCTTCAGTATATCAGGATTGCAATCTTGTGTACACCATCGATTTGTCTAAAGGTTGTGCTGTTAGATCAATTGGCTAGTCAACCTTGACTTTAGATTATTGTTCTCATATCTCACTCTGTTGGAAATTTGATATATTTAATAAGAAGATTGATCAAGGGTTTTCCCCTTCTTGGGGTTTTTCCCTGGCTTCAGCCAATCTCGTGTTCTCTTGTCTTGGCATGTCTTCTGCATTTATTGTCTACGTTCTTTCTTCAGTTACTATCAATGTGATAATGGATTATGTGATTGCTAATGGAACTAAATTGGAATTATAAATGAGCTAACATGAACATTGAAGTAATTGTCCTAAGCAAAGAACAAAATTTAACATGGTATTAGAGCTCAGGTGAGGACAATCCCAAGCAAGAGAGAATGCAATCACTAAGAAGATTCTAAGGTTCGTCCTCTTATCTCTGCAACTTATTAGAAGAGTCCAGCAAAGAATATTCTAATAGTTCGATCTCCTTTTCCAAAGTCTGGTATGATGATTTTGAATTCGGTTCAGTAATAAGAAGGTTCAGCTGGATTCGATCCTTAAGCAACAAGGGCGTGAGTTACTAGTTAGCTTATCAAGACAAATGGCTCGCATACTATCTGAGGATTGTAATTCTTTTGAGAGGTCAGTATTTCTGTCAATGATTTGCATTGTCACATATTTGTTGGATCACATCACCTCTGACCCACTCCGCATTCAGAAGCCTCACTTCAGGCAGTATTTTATTTCCTCAAAAGCAAGCTTCAGGCATCGCTATATTTGGCATTGTTGCATTTGCAATGCCTCGTTGTACCTCTGTCCACGGTATCTTCAGCATATTCATTCTTCTATGGTCTATGCCTTACATCAGAATTCCAGTTCTCTTGTAGAATGATATTTGGTTGACTGTCCTTAGAACATAACTTCAGAGTCTCCTTTATAACAGAACTTGGATGCCTCATTTAAACAGAACTTTCGATGCCTTGACTTGGCGTGATAGTAATATGGGTTTCTGAGTGGTGTGTCCAAAGCAAAATATCTATGATATGAGGGGACCGCTATGTAATGACTCAAGTCTCCTATCTTTATCAATGAACAAAGTTCATAGGCTCTAAGATACTATTAAAATACTATCAAAAGGTATTCTTCATGTTGCCAGATGTTACAGTCAATGTGCTACTCCAAGTTGTTCTAAGGTGACAAATGCTACAATCTAAGTTGCATTGAAATAGATACGGATACGGGGTTTGAAACGGATACAACAAATTTTCAAAAAATCAGGATACGATACAACAAGGAAACGCCAAGTATATATATATCTTTTAGAATCTAGAAACCATATCTAAAAATACATAATCTTCATCATCAATTCAACATAAACAAATCATCATCATCAATTCAGCATAGACATTGTCATCATCATTATTCATTATTATAACATTCAACATATTATCATCATCATTAGTAATGTAATAAAAAATGCTACAACATTTGTGCTTTCAGGTCCAACTCCTTCAAAGAACATGTCATGCATCGCAGATGATATCTATCTTCATTGCATGGAAATTAAAAGGCCCATGGGATCATTGGGATATTCTATCAAAACCTATTTGAATATTTCAATCTTCTCAACATCAGCTTGGTCTCTTGACTATATACAGGCAAAAGATTGGCTAGAGAAAATTTGTTATATTGAAGGGATTTATGAAATCAAGAGAAAAATAAATGACAATTAACAAAATTTTAACCAATCTGAAAATTAATCGCTCAAATAAATCTCTTTAGGAAAACATTCATCAAACCCTTTTGATTGCATTTTTGAACATCTATCTTTTTCTAAGTACTAAGATTCCTTGATAAATATATGCAGTTCCGTTGTTTCTAAAGATTTAGAAGAGACATTATGAGACTGTGTTTATAGTGAGTTTATTTGCAACTCTGATTTCTTCATTTTTACTATTTATTTATGGCTATACAAATTTTCATGTTTTTTAACATTTTAAGGGTGGATTCCGATCATGATTTTCGTGGAAACGGATCCAAAAAAAATTAAATCCCACGGAAACGTATCAAATTCCAAATATGAAGTTTCCGAATTTTTGAAACGGCACAAAAACATTTTTACAGTGTTTCAGAGAAGAATCGTATCCGTTTCCGTATCGGAAACGAGGATCCGCGTTTTTAACAAATTCTTCAGGCATTTCCGGTAACTTAGGCGTTTAGACATTTTATATGATCCAATGTCAAATTTTTGTTATATGAAGTGTGTTGTCGCGCAAAGTGTCCAAGCACCACGACAACGCTCAGACCGGGGGTTGTCACCCTGATCCCCGATCTCTCCACTTAAGCCGTCACCCTAGGCTAAGGGGGGTAGACACTATGGGATAAAGGAAGACCAACTTGGAATCCGCTGGCTTGGGAGACACAGCGGAAGAAACAAGCAATTGATCGATATTTAAAATTTGAGTAGATCTTTAAACGTTTAAAACCAATGCCTTTGCTAGATGAGGTGAAAACTGAGTAATTGGTTTGTTGATACTGCTTTGGAAATAGAAATATGAACAAACCTTTTAACAATTGCTTGAAAATATTTACTGAAATGTCTAGCATATGATGAGCATTAAAACAATCAAGCAATAACGATCAATTTCAATGACTTAACAAAGCTCCAGCAATTAAATTTTTCAAAAAATATCAAATACTTTGAATAACCACAAAATTTTAAAAGTTAAACACCTAGGATTTAAAATGATTATGCGTGAAATTCCAAACCTAGGAAAATTTATCGTTTTCCAAAAAGTTAAACACCAGATAAAAATTTTAAGCACTTTTAACAATAGTAAAGCGATAAAATACTGATACCATAAAAATATTTTCTTTCAAAGCTCACAATCTTAGAAAATCCTTTTGGAAGATTTTTTTAACTTTTAAATAACCATACACATCCAAATGGCTAAAAATTTATATATTTTTGTAATTTTTTTTCCTTTTTCTTTATATATAAAGAAAAAGGAAAAAAATTAAATCAAAATGAAACCTAACCTAAGTCTAACGTAAATTGACATTTAATGAAATAGATAAAAAGATATGCACCCTAACTATCAAATGCATACAATTTAAAGGAAATCGAATAGTCTAAATGTGTGTTTATGCTTGCAGGTTCGAAGAAAGTTTGACGGCAGCGTGTGGAGGGTGCGATGAGAAGAGTCGGACAGCGGCAATGAAGGAGGATTCGAGGGTAGATCGAAGCAGCGAGGAGGTTTTGGAGAAGGCAGTGTAGGAAAAAGGAGCTGGCCGAAAATGCGTTTGGAGGCAGTAGATGAGGAGCAGACAGAAAGCAAAGGACGCAGTCAGAGGTGGCAGGTTGATGGAGGTAGAGGAGACCACAGCAAGGGAGGGGAGACTACGCGCAAGGAGTTGTGGCAGCGTAGGAGAGATAGCGTGGAGTGGGACGTGAGCAATGCGAGAGAAATTGATGGGGAGCCGCAGGGATGACTGTGTGAAAGGAGCAACGTGGGCAGTTTGACGTAGAATGAGGGTTTGCAGCGGATATAGATAAAGATGGAGGCGCAGCAATAAAACAAAGAAATTTATGTGAGGAAGGAGCCACGGGAGAGTCGACAGCTGGAGAAGAATGAGCAGATTGATGGAAACTTAAGCGTTTTCCTTTGGCAGATTCGTTTGCAGGTGATGAGGATGGTAGAAGAGTGTGCGTGGGCAGCGCATTTGGGACTAATCGCAGCGGATTTGGAGCAACGGGTAATGGCGGTGAAGGGTCTTAATCAGTTTCCTAAAAAAATTTGAGATTTTCCTGTAAAAGGAAACCCCAGGCAGCAGATAGGTAGCCTGGAAAAACCTTCAACTTCTTCAGAAACCTTAAAAAAATTTAAATCCTTTTGCTCCTGATGAAAACCCTGCAAGAAATTTCCAGATCTGGGGTAAATACCCCTACAAGAGCTGATTCTGAGGCCAAATCTTACCCTCCAAGGCCTAGATCTGGATTCAAACAAAAAAATTTCCTCAGATCTGCAACCTGCAATGACAAAAACAAAACACCCAGAAATAATATATGCAAGGATGAAACAAAAAACCCAAAAACCAGCTAAATAATTACAGTATTCACAAGTTAAAAGCTCTAAGCAGCCAGATTTGTCATTATGCCACACATATATTTTTTAAGATTTTAAATTTAAGATGAGGTGCTTCAGAAAACCCTTCATGCATCCACAACAGAAGTTCTAATGATAAGCCCGGGATGAAAACTAGCTGGGCTCTTCAGAAAATGTTGTCCGGGAGTTGGCTGGTCCAACTGAAGACTTCCCCGAACGCCTGGTGATCTCAAAATCAAGGATTGCCTGCACAACTTAATTCAACCATTAACATAGAGGGAGAAAACGACAGTGAAATTCGAATCTAATGGAGATACCTACCACTATATTCAGAAATTAAACTATCATTCAAACCCTAGTGATTAAACAAGATACCTATGTTTAAATCAATCTTCAATAAGCTAACATCAATGGCTGAAAGTAAATCTATGCAAGAAAATAAAACATCTTATAGCATTTCCCGAAGAGTAACACCAACAGAGATTAACTCCAAAGTCTTTCTTTATTTGCACATGAAAAACGATTACAAGAGAGCTTTCACTTAGCGCACGACTCTCAGATCGAATCATCTCAACTGACCACTAACCCCCTATTTAAAGACAAAATTCCCAATGGCTAGTTCGAGTGATCTTTGTCAAAGCAATCTCAACCGTTGATGAGGATCCAAAAATCTTTTAATCCCATCCGTTGAAATTAAAATGATGCGGAAATTCGAAATTATCATTTAAATGCATTTTAATTCATTCAAAAATTTAATTTTTGAATTAATTTCCTCAAAATTTTGACTTTTACTTAACCCTAGGGACCAAGGGCATAAAATTTAACAAAATAATCATTCAACTTTAGTCCCTGGACCTCTTAAAATTTATTTATTTTTAAATGACCCTCGAATTTAGCCTTTGGAAAATTTAAAATTACCTAGGACATAGGACTTAGGACTTATGAGGGCACAAATTATTTTTCTAACCCTCAAGAAATTTTACATCACGATTTTTACATTTTTACATCTCGAGGGGGAAAATCCATTTGACATAGACCCTCATAGACTACCCAGTTCTGCGATACAAACATAATCTAGCAGATCAAGCAATTTGTAATAAAATAACCTAACCAAATAGTTAGGACTATTCCCAAATCACTTTTACATAGACTTGATCTAACACACTAGGACTCCCTTAAGATTCTAATGAAAAAATCCATTCCGGCTTTGGGGTAAGGCTAAAGGAAAACTCTGCCAATCATGAATCGGTGAGACAAAAAACCTTCCAGAACGTAGAACATCACTAAAAAATTAGGTTTACCTAGGCAATTACATGCATGACACAGATCTGCTAAGATTATTTACACTTTACACATGGAGACTAGGTTTACAAAATAACATGATTAGGCTGATGATGATAGTCAGATGGCACGGACACATTGATCAAGCGCTATCCGTTTTGCCAAAAAAGGGGTGTACTCCTATCGGTCGTTGACACGTAGTGGTCAACATCTGAGTCTACTTGGGGACACGTTTCTGCACTGTAGGAATGTGAGAATCCAGAATCTGCATCCACGCAACACACAACAAAACATAAGTAGCATCCATCCAAAAATCATCATATAATATTAAGCACAAAAAAGATATAAGTTCTTCATTTATTAACTATCTAGTAACATGAAAAGTAAATCTAATCCTAAAACAAAAATGAAATGCTAAACAGACAAGGAGTAGGGTTAGAAATATAATATAGAGGATGCCCCATGGCATCAGATGTCATCTTTTAAGATTAGCTTGAGCATTTGGCCATTCGCAGGTAAGTCAAGTGGTTCGCCATCCAATCTACTCAAGTGGAATGAGTTTGGTCCAGCAATGTCTCGGATAATGTATGGTCCCAGCCATAAACTATCAAATTTCTTGTGTTTTCCTGCTTTTTCATTCTTGCGATCCCAAAGAAGTACCGTATCTCCAACCTACAAAGATCTAGATCGAGATGTTTCATCAAAGCTTTTCTTGATGTTAGATTGACTTTTACATATATTATCAAAAGCTATCCTACGAGCTTCATCCAACTCCACAATCTGATCAATTCTAATTTGAACATCTTTATTAGTAGAAAAATGCTGAAGAAGCTCATACGCTGGCAATTTCAAGTGCACAAGTAAGGTCACATCCAAGCCATAAACTAATTCAAAGGGACTTTTACCAGTAGCTTTCTTTTTAGTGATCTTATCTGCCCATAGAGCATACTTGATTTTGCTATCCCAAGATCTTTTATTATCTCCTGCTATCTTCTTGATAATGGTTATGAGATTTTTATTACTTGATTCACCAAGATCATTACCCTGAGGATAAGACAATGCCAAACTTGAAACAAAAAGATGAAAATTCTGAAGAACTAAAAGCCTTGGCATTATCAGTAGTGATCTTAGCAAGGACACCAAATCTAGTAATAATATTATTTTCAATGAAATCCATAATGACCTTTTCAGTGGCATTCTTAACAAGGATGGCTTCAACCCATTTAGTGAAATAATCAATAGCAGTTAAAATCCATGAGTAGCCATTTCTAGAATTTTCATGAAACTTCCCGATGAAGTCCTAACCCCAATGCTAAAAAAGTGCCTCCACAACGACAGGTTGTAAGGGTAGGGCACCAAGCTTTTGTTTCCCAGTGAACAGTTGACAAGCTTAACAACTTCTAACAAACTTATCCACACCAGAAAAAATTGAAGGCCAATAATATCCAACTCTCAGAATTTTGTGGGGTAGTAGTTCTAGCAGCATAATGACCACCACAAAACCCTGAGTGAAACTCAGAAACCAACTTCTTGGACTCAATTTCATCAACACACCTAAGTACTATGCCCTCAAAATTTCTCCATCCAAGGCCATTCTTCATGAGGCAATACTTAGTGGCTTTTAATCTAAGAGTCCTTCTCTTATGAGCAACTACATGGTTAGGACATGTAAGATTTATCAGGTAATAGACAATATCCTTGTACCACTCATGCTCTCCTAATCTCTGCAACTCAGGCGAAGATAGATCGTTAACACAAATCAAACCAAGAGCCTTTTCATTACCTTCGGTCAACATTTGAGCCAAGCCTTGGACTTTGACTAGCTTGGTGGGTCTAATCTTTAAATCATATTCTTGTATTTTAGTGACCCACCTAGCATGAGTCCCTAAGCAATCAGTTTGAGTTAACATATCTTTAACTGCAGAATGTGGGCCAAAATCAATGATTTTGGAATAACCCACATAAGTCTTGAAATGCTTAAGAGATTTGACTAAGGCATAGGCTTGCTTTTCCATGGTATTGTATGTTAATTTAGAATTTTGAAGCGCTCTACTCATGAAAGCAATAGGCTGCTCGTGGCCATCCTTATTTTTCTACAATAAAACACCAGCAATGGTATCTTCAGAAGCGAAAGAGAAAATCATGAAATCCTTAGAGTAATCAGGACTAACTAAAACAAGGGCTCTTGCAATAGCGGCTTTGATTTCCTTAAAAGCCCTTTCGTCGTCTTCCTGCCAAAAAAATTTTACATCTTTCTTCAGAAGACTCTTTATAGGCTTAGCTACTTCTGCATAATTTGGAATAATCTTCTAAGAAAAATTATTTTTCCAAGGAAAGATTGAAGGGATTTAAGATTATGGGGAAGAGGAATCCTTTGGATTGCTTCAACTCTTTTAGGCTCAATCTTGATTCAATCTTTAGAAATGATGTGACCAAGTAATTTCCCTTTGGTTACTCCAAAAACATACTTAGCCAGATTTAAAGAAATCATGTACTCTCTACATCTATCAAAAACTTGTCGAAAATGACTTATATGACTAATACCATTCTTAAAAAGAACAGTAAGGTCATCCTAGTAAATTTCGATAAATTTCCCAATTAACCCCTTGAAAGCATAATCCATAGCCCTTTGAAGAGTAGCCCCAACATTGATTAATCCAAACGGCATTCTAATATATTTGAAAGTACCCCATGGTGTGGTGAATGTAGTTTTATGACGATCCTCCTTTTTAACCCATACCTGATTATACCCAGAAAAACCATCTAGCAATGACATCATTCCAGAACCAGTTACTCTTTGCAACATAGTCTCCATGTTTGGCAAAGGGTAATTATCTTTCTTACATGCTAGATTAAGGTTTCGAAAGTCGACACAAAGCCTTATTGTACCGTTCTTTTTCCTAACAATCACTAGGTTGGAACACCATGTCGAATGTCTCTTTTGAGCAATAATCCTTGATGCAAGCATCTTTGAAAGCTCTTTTTGAACCAAAGGGGCTAACTTAGGATTAATCTACCTAAGCTTCTGACGAAAGAGTTTAGCATTTTCATCTTTCAAAGGGATAGTGTGTTCCATGACATCTTCCCTATAACCTTTTAATTCATCATAAGAAAATGCTAAAACATCTCGATATTCGCGAAGTAAATTGGTCAACTTTTTTCTTTCTTCAACATTAGTACCCTTACCAATTTTAACAATCTTTGGGTTCGTAGGAGTGTCAATCAATGTTTACCTCGAGGTATTCGCCCGGATCCATTTTATTCTCCGCTTTCAACTTTGTGGCATCATGCCTATCAAAGTGTTGTTCTAAAGAAACCACATTCCTAGGAATAGGATTTATGATATGCTCATGATTATCAGATCCATCCTCCTCAGAATTTATCCGAAAATTTTCCAACTCATCCAAATTATCAAGAAAACGAATCACTTGCTTTTCATCATTAAAGACTTGCCAATGCTCTGAGTTATCTGGAACAGAAGGTCTAAATATAACTTCCATTTTAATCTTATCCTCAATTATCCCATCAGACAATTGCAAAGTAGAAGCAGCTATGGCAAGCTCACCCGTTGAACTATTATGCTCTCTTGGGATAGCTTCAAGGTCAAGGGCATTAAAGTGTTACATATTATCCCATACAACATTTCAATAATTCCTTAACCTTTGATTTTTACATGTAAATTTATTTTTAAGCTACATGATAATTAAGTCAGAATCGCCCTTAATGCTAAGCAACTTGATTCTTAAAGCCTTTGCCAACTCAAGACCCAACAACAAAGCTTCATATTCAGAGACGTCGTTGGTTGCTTCAAATTCCAATCGATAGACAAACTTGAAAATATGAACAAGGGGTGATTTTAACACTATTCCTGCGCACCTTTACCATGCCTAGACAATGCACCATCAAAATACATGTACCAAACTTTATCATTGAGATCCCTAATCTTTTTATCAACGTTATCATCAGGAAGAACTATGAAACTAGACATGATAGCATAATTCCCAATGTCGGATTGTTCTTTAATTATATCGTTATGAGGTCTCTTAGGGTCTTCAACATGGAATTTTCTCTTGGGCTCTCTATTAAGTCTCACAAAACCATCACCTCTAGGAGAAAGAATCATAGCATATGACCAATTCATTTGAATACTCCCTCCTAGATCAAAGACCCATTTTCTAGATAAAAGCATACCCCAAGCATCAGGCACATCAACAACAACAATGTCCATAACAATCATAATGTCAGGGTAAACTAATAAATGAACTTGTAAATCTTTGATCAAACCATGAACTTCAATCTTCTTAGAATCCATGGCACATATATTGTAATAGGGTCTAGAAACTCTTAAATTAAGTTGTTCCATGACCCTCTTAGTCATGACACAAGCTGATGCACCAAAATCCAGCATGCAATTATTCAATTTGTACCCATTAACCATCAAAGTGATAAAGAAAGGCTAATGATCCTTGTTATCTAAATCTAAACTTTGCAAATATATAGGAGCATCGCAATAATCAACCTTCGGGGCTTTCTGTTGAGAAACATTAACTTGAGGACCTTCAATAGCTTTTAGTAACTTAGCCCTTTGGGAAGGAATTTTCATAATCTCGGAGACAGGAACCCAGATTTTCGCATTATTAAATCAACTTCGCAAATCGACATCTAATGCAAAGTTTGAAACTGAGTTAAAAATTCAAGGGGGAATCTGATTCCCACTCTAATCTTTATCCCTTCTTTGATAAGCTAAACCTTTATCTCTAGCAATTTCCATGAGTTGCTCTGGAGAAGGTTTTTCACCATAAAATTTAGCCATAATATCATCTTCACTTTCAAAATTATTTATACTAAAAGCTTACAAGGGATAAAGGAAACTCTTTACCTACTACATTTATTTGATTACCTGGCCCAAATATTCCATTATCAAAAATCCTTCTAACTATGGGGCAAGTAGCCTCCTCATGAAGAGCATCACAAGCCCGACAGTAAGGCGGAGCATCATCAACCAAATTAGTATGTTCAAGCGGATTAAGAGGTCTCTACTCGCTAGATTGACCCCTCTTTTGCCAATTATTATTTCGATTATTATTATTATTTCTAGGCTGGAAATTTTGTGTTTGAGCTCTTTCCATTTGGACCAACCTATTCTGCAAAGTAGTTAATTCCTTAGCATGGTTAGAGGTTAATTTCGCTTGGTTAATCTCCATGCTTTCAATCTTTTGCAGCAATTTCTGAACAAGTTCGTTATCGGGTTCTTGAACCTCTTTTCCTTTAGGTTCTTTCAATTTCGTTGAATGCCTATCAAAACCTGGGATTTCAGACTTCCCAGATGTTGCCTTATCTTTCTCAAGTTCTACTGCTAAGGCTTGACAATCCCTGTAATCGGGAAGTTTAGCACGTCTCAACTCATAGGAGGGCTCAGGGCTAAAGGCATCAATATAAAAATCTCGAAGAGATTTGTCGGTAGGTTTATAATCTTGAGGTAATTCCCTAATAATATCATTAAACCTTTTGTTAAATTCTTCAGCGGTTTCATTCTCTCTTTTTGATTATGCTGATAGCTTTCACCAGGTGTCCTTCTCTCTTATCTCCATACTTTTCCTTAAAGGCATTAACAATCGATTGCAAGGAATCAAATGAATCTCGAGGCTTTTCTGTAAACCAATCTAAAGCATTACCCTCCAAGTTTAGAACAAAAAGGGTCATTTTAACATCTTCATGATTAAAATCAGCGGCCCTTGCATATTTTCCCGGCCATGAACTAAAAGCTTTTAGATGCGAATTAGCACTAATTGCATTATTTCCCTGAAAGATAGGCAATTTATCCATCCCATGCTTTGGAATATCATTGGGATAACCTTGAATGTTAGAAAAATCGCAAGGGCCAAATATATCCATGATGTCGTGCTCAACCGAGCTAGTAAAAAGCAAGCGGATATCAGAGAGGGCTTCTTGTCCGAGGTTAACATGAAGTGTACTAGAAGAGATTTTGTGTAATTGTACTTTGAGAGTGCTTTTAGGATCAAGAGCAGGATTAACCAAATTGTTCAGATGTCTTCTAGTATACACCCTTGCGGAAGGTAAATGAAGTGGAGTCGCCACCCTGACAGAAAGTGCAAAGAAAAAACTCGAAAGGAAGAGAGGAAAGAAACGAGACGAATGTCGAGGAAACCAAGGACAGAAAAAACTCTATCCTCGGCAACGGCACCAAAAAATGTTAGAAAAATCGCAAAGGCCAAATATATCCATGATGTTGTGCTCGACTGGGCTAGTAAAAAGCAAGCAGATATCAGAGAGGGCTTCTTGTCCGAGGTTAACAAGAAGTGTGCGAGAAGAGATTTTGTGTAATCGTACCCTGAGCTATGTCACAGGGTTCGGCGAACCTGAAGGTTCAAGTTCGAAATTCGGCGAACCTGAAAAAAAAATTGAAATTCGTTCAGGTTCGCCGAACCTGAAATTCGAACCTCAAGTCGAACCTGAACGAACTCGAACCTAAACGAACCTCAACGAACCTGAACGAACCTCAACGAACCTGAAGGCGAATTTTAACGAATTTTTTAAGGTTCGATTTTTTTAATGATGCACTGAGAACTTCATTATGACAGCCATGATAGCTGTTTTATCCTACCTTCATCACTGTACTCTAGACCATCATGTTGACTGTGATCATGCGAGAGTGTATTCCATGACTGCAGGATCATTGTGATCTTTCTTACACCGAGACAGTGAGATCATGTAAAGATAGTGAGGGATCCAAAGATCTTTCCATTACATATATTATATATATATATATACATTGATTGTTAAGAAATAGATCCACCGAGATGAGATACTATTCCTCACTATACTGAGGTCCTTACTGTCTCATTGATTCTGAGACTGTAATGGTTACTGTGGCTCTTTGTTATGCAGGGATTGTATCCTCCGAGAATGATCATTTCTGCGGCTTTGTTATTGTGCCACAATTGTAGTGTATATATATATATGTCATTGAGATAATGTCTAACATCAATCTTATTAGGCCGAGAGAGAGGTTCTATCATTGCTGTTCTTTGTCTAGAGTCTACACTTCTACAGGAGTATCATCGAGGCCTTGATGCCAACACTGCTATGTGAGATCCATTGACACTGTGCCTTTATCCTAGATCTTTGCTACTCCATTCAGCTGAGATCCTCATAGGTATGTCAAGATCACTAGCTGTGCAATTGTGATATGTCTAGGTAGATTTGTATGCTAAAACAAATATGCCAAGAATGTCTAATCCTTCAATCTTTGCAACGTCCATTATACAAGGTTATTCCTGCTCCATTAGACCGAGGTCATATATATATATATATATATATATATATATTGAAAAATATGTATAGTCGAACCTAATGCCGAACCTCATTCGAACCTGATCGGAAAATTCGAATTCGAATCGAACTTAATCGTTGTCGAACTCGAATTCGAACTCGAACCATGTGACATAGACCCTGAGAGCCCTTTCAGGATCAGGAGCAGGATTAACCAAACTGCTCAGATGTCTTCTAGTATACACCCTTGCGGAAGGTAAATGAAGTGGAGTCGCCACCCGGACAGAAAGTGCAACACGGAAAAACTCGAAAGGAAGGAGTCAAAGACAGGAAAGGAAGAGAGGAAAGAAACAAGACGAATGTCGAGGAAACCAAGGACAGAAAAAACTCTATCTCCGGCAACAGCGCCAAAAAATGTTGTCGCGCAAAGTGTCCAAGCACTGCAACAACGCTCAGACCGGGGGCTATCACCCTGATCATCGATTTCTTCGTTTAAGCCGTCTCCCTAGGCTAAGGCGGGTAGACCCTATTTTTTGGCGATGTTGCCGGGGATAAAGTTTTTTTGTCCTTGGTTTCCTCGACATTCATCTCGTTTCTTTCCTCTCTTCCTTTCCTCTGTCTTTGACTCCTTCCTTTCTAGTTTTTCCGTGTTGCACTTTATGTCCGAGTGGTGACTCCACTTCATTTACCTTCCGCAAGGGTGTATACTAGAAGACATCTGAGCAGTTTGGTTAATCCTGCTCTAGATCCTGAAAGGGCTCTCAGAGTACGATTACACAAAATCTCTTCTCGTACACTTCTTGTTAACCTCGGACAAGAAGCCCTCTCTGATATCCGCTTGCTTTTTACTAGCCCGGTCGAGCACGACATCATGGATATATTTGGCCCTTGCGATTTTTCTAACATTCAAGGTTATCCCAATGATATTCCAAAGCATGGGATGGATAAATTGCCTATCTTTCAAGGAAATAATGCAATTAGTGCTAATTCGCATCTGAAAGCTTTTAGTTCATGGCTGGGAAAATATGCAAGGGCCACTGATGTTAATCATGAAGATGTTAAAATGGCCCTTTTTGTTCTAACCTTGGAGGGCGATGCTTTAGATTGGTTTATGGAAAAGCCTTGAGATTCATTTGATTCCTTGCAATCGATTGTTAATGCCTTTAAGGATAAGAGAGAAGGAAGACACCTCGTAAAAGCCATCAGCATAATCAAAAAGAGAGAGAATGAAATCGCTGAAGAATTTAACAAAAGGTTTAATGATATTATTAAGGAATTACCTCAAGATTATAAACCTACCGACAAATCTCTTCGAGATTTTTATATTGATGCCTTTAGCCCTGAGCCCTCCTATGAGTTGAGACGTGCTAAACTTCCCAATTACAGGGATTGTCAAGCCTTAACAGTAGAACTTGAGAAAGATAAGGGAGCATCTGGGAAGTCTGAAATCCCAGATTTTGATAAGCATTCAACGAAATTGAAAGAACCTAAAGGAAAAGAGGTTCAAGAACCCGATAACGACCTTGTTCAGAAATTGTTGCAAAAGATTGAAAGCATGGAGATTAACCAAGCGAAATTAACCTCTAACCATGCTAAGGAATTAGCTACTTTGCAGAATAGGTTGGTCCAAATGGAAAGAGCTTAAATGCAAAATTTCCAGCCTGGAAATAATAATAATAATCGAAATAATAATTGGCAAAAGAGGGGTCAATCTAGCGAGCAAAGACCTCCTAATCTGCTTGAACATACTAATTTGGTTGATGATGCTCCGCCTTACTGTCGGGCTTGTGATGCTCTTCATGAAGAGGCTACTTGCCCCATATTCAGAAGGATTTTTGATAATGAAATGTTTGGGGCAAGTAATCAAATAAATGTAGTAGTTAAAGAGTTTCCTTTAGCTATGAAAGACTAAATGGAAGTTAAGGAAAATAGTCGAGATGTTATGCATCCCTCTTCAGCTTTTAGTATAAATAATTTTGAAAATGAAGATGATATTATGGCTAAATTATATGGTGAAAAACCTTCTCCATAGCAAATCATGGAAATTGCTAGAGATAAAGGTTTAACTTATCAAATAAGGGATAAAGATCAGAGTGTGAATCAGATTCGCCCTCAAATTTTTAACCCAAGTTCAAACTCTGGATTAGATGTCGACTTGGGAAGTTGGTTTAATAATGCGAAAACCTGGGTTCCTGTCTTCAAGATTGTGAAAATTCCTTCCCAAAGGGCTAAGTTACTAAAAGCTATCGAAGGTCCTCAAGTTAATGTTTCTCAACAGAAAGCCCCGGAGGTTGATTATCACGATGCTCCTATATATTTGCAAAATTTAGATTCAGATAACAAGGATCATCAACCTTCCTTTATCACTTTGATGGTTAATGGGTACAAATTGAATAATTGCATGTTGGATGCTGGTATATCAGCTTGTGTCATGACTAAGAGGGTCATGGAACAACTTAATTTAAGAGTTTCTAGACCCTATTACAATATATGTGCCATGGATTCTAAGAAGATTGAAGTTCATGGTTTGATCAAAGATTTACAAGTTCATTTATTAGTTTACCCTGACATTATGATTGTTATTGACATTGTTGTTGTTGATGTGCCTGATGCTTGGGGCATGCCTTTATCTAGAAAATGGGCCTCTAATCTAGGAGGGAGTATTCAAATGAATTGGTCATATGCTATGATTCCTTCTCCTAGAGGTGATGGTTTTGTGAGAATTAATAGAGAGCCCGAGAGAAAATTCCATGTTGAAGATCCTAAGAGATCTCATAACGAGATAATTAAAGAACAATCCAACATTGGGAATTATGCTATCATGTCTAATTTCATAGTTCCTCTTGATGATAACGTTGATAAAAAGATTAGGGATCTCGATGATAAAGTTTGGTACATGTATTTTGATAGTGCATCATCTAGGGATGGTAAAGCTGCAGGAGTAGTGTTAAAATCACCCCTTGGTCATATTTTCAAGTTTGCCTATCGATTGGAATTTGAAGCAACCAACAACGTCGCTGAATATGAAGCTTTGTTGTTGGGTCTTGAGTTGGCAAAGGCTTTAAGAATCAAGTTGCTTAGCATTAAGGGGGATTCTGACTTAATTATCATGTAGCTTAAAAATAAATTTACATGTAAAAATCAAAGGTTAAAGAATTATCGAAATGTTGTATGGGATACTATGGAACACTTTAATGCCCTTGACCTTGAAGCTATCCCAAGAGAGCATAATAGTTTGGCGGATGAGCTTGTCGTAGCTGCTTCTACTTTGCAATTGTCTAATGGGCTAATTGAGGATCAGATTAAAGAGGAAGTTATATTTAGACCTTATGTTCCAGATAACTCAGAGCATTGGAACGTCTTTAACGATGTAAAGCAAGTGATTTGTTTTCTTGATAATTTGGATGAGTTTGAAAATTTTCAGATAAATTCTGAGGAGGATGGATCTGATAATCATGAGCATATCATAAATCCTACTGCTAGGAATGTGGTTTCCTTAGAACAACACTTTGATAGGCATGATGCCACAAAATTGAAAGAGGAGAATAAAATGGATCCGGGCGAATACCTCGAGGTAGACATTGGCACTCCTACGAACCCAAAGATTGTTAAAATTGGTAAGGGTACTAATGTTGAAAAAAGAAAAAAGTTGACCAATGTAGTTCGCAAATATCAAGATGTTTTAGCATTTTCTTATGATGAATTAAAAGGTTATAGGGAATTTTCTTGTTGCACTACCCTTACAACCTGTAGTTGTGGAGGCACCTTTTCAGCATTGGGGTCTGGACTTCATCGAGAATTTTCATGAAAATTCTAGCAATGGCTACTCATGGATTTTGACTGCTACTAATTATTTCACTAAATGGGTTGAATCTATCCCTGCTAAGAATGCCACTGAAAAGGTCCTTATGGATTTCATTGAAAATAATATTATTACTAGATTTGGTGTCCCTGCTAAGATCACTACTGATAATGCCAAGGCTTTTAGTTCTTCAGAATTTTCATCTTTTTGTTTCAAGTATGGCATTGTCTTATCTCATTCATCAAATTACTATCCTCGGGGTAATTGTCTTGTTGAATCAAGTAATAAAAATCTCATAACCTTTATCAAGAAGATAGTAGGAGATAATAAAAGATCTTGGGATAGCAAAATCAAGTATGCTTTATGGGCAGATAGGATCACTAAAAAGAAAGATACTAGTTTGAATTAGTTTATGGCTTGGATGTGACCTTACCTGTACACCTGAAATTCCCAGCTTATCAGCTCCTTCAGCATTTTTCTACTAATAAAGGTGTTGTTCAAAATAGAATTGATCAGATTGTGGAGTTGGATGAAGCTCGTAGGACAGCTTTTGATAATATATGTAAAATTCAATCTAACATCAAGAAAAGCTTTGATAAATCATCTCGATCTAGATCTTTGCAAGTTGGAGATATGGTACTTCTTTGGGATCGCAAGAATGAAAAACCAGGAAAACACAAGAAATTTGATAGTTTATGGCTGGGACCATACATTATCCGAGACATTGCTGGACCAAACTCATTCCACTTGAGCAGATTGGATGGCGAACCACTTGACTTACCTGCGAATGGCCAAATGCTCAAGCTATTCTTCAAAGATGACATCTGATGCCATGGGGCATCCTCTATATTATATTTCTAACCCTACTCCTTGTCTGTTCAACGTTTCATTTATGTTTTAGGATTAGATTTACTTTTCATGTTACTAGATAGTTAATAAATGAAGAGCTTATATCTTTCCTGTGCTTAATATTATATGATGATTGTTGTGTGTTGCGTGGATGCAGATTCTGGATTCTCACATTCCTACAGTTTAGCGACGTGTCCCCAAGTAGAGCCAGATGTTGACCACTACGTGTCAACGACCCATAGCAGTACACCCCCTTTTTTCGCAAAAGGGATAGCACTTGATCAATGTGTTCGTGTCGTCCGACTATCATCATTAGCCTAATCATGTTATTTTGTAAACCTAGTCTCCATGTGTAAATTGTAAATAATCTTAGCACATCTGTGTCATGCATATAATTGCCTAGGTAAACCTAATTTTCTAGTGATGATCTACATTTCGGAAGGTTTTTTGTCTCATCGATCCATGATCGGCAGAGTTTTCCTTCAGCGTTACCCCAAAGCCGGAATGGATTTTGTCATTAGAATCCTAGGGGAGTCCTAGTGTGTTAGATCGAGTCTATGTAAAAGTGATTTGGGAATAGTCCTAACTATTTGGTTAGGTTATTTTATTACAAATTGCTTGATCTGCTAGATTATGTTTGTATCGCAGAACCGGGTAGTCTATGAGGGTCTATGTCAAATGGGTTTTCCCCCTTGAAATGTAAAAATGCAAAAATCATGATGTAAAATGTCTTGAGGGTTAGAAAAATAATTTATCCCCTCATAAGTCCTAAGTCCTAGGTCCTAGGTAATTTTAAATTTTCCAAAGGTTAAATTCGAGGGTCCTTTAAAAAAAAATTAAGAGGTCCATCAATCTGCTCATTCTTCTCCAACCGTCGACTCTCCTGTGGCTCCTTCCTCACGTAATTTTCTTTGTTTTATTGTTGCGCCTCCATCCTTATCTATATCCACTGCAAACCCTCATTCTACGTCAAACTGCCCATGCTGCTCCTTTCACACAGTCATCCCTGCGGCTCCTCATCAATTTCTCTCGCATTGCTCACGTCCTTCTCCACGCTATCTCTCCTACGCTGCCGCAACTCCTTGCGCACAGTCTCCCCTCCCTTGCTGCAGTCTCCTCTACATCCGTCGAGCTACCACCTCCGACTGCATCCTTTCCTTTCCGTCTGCTCCTCATCTGCTGCCTCCAAACGCATTTTTGGCCAACTCCTTTCTCCTATGCTGCCTTCTCCAAAACCTCTTCACTGCTTCGATCTACCCTCGATGGCACATTATATTATATGGCATACAGGATTCTCATATGAGTATGCACTATATTAATAGCAAACAGAATCCTCATATGACATATTATATTAATCGTATGGCAGACAGAATGTTCATCCTCATATGACATATTATATTAATTGTATGGCAGACATAATGTTCATATGATGAGAGATCTCATCTTTCATAATGGTAGACTTATTATTCACTTGGCATGGCAGACATGATACTCCTGTATTGGAAGAATAGGCTAGTCATAGAAGGGCTAGGACTAAGAGGAAGTTGTCCAAATTTCAAAAGATAAGTATTGTACATCTCTTTTGTTGTCTTTTATCATCACTAATGTTTCTTGATGATGATGTAAAGTCCTTAATGATGATGGTGAGGATATGAACCCATAGAATGATAAATGATATGTACTCCTTGTTGATAAGTACTCCTTGCTGACTATGATTGATGTCATGAATAATGTGATTGGACTCTTTCATGGTGATTTGAACTCCTTGATACTTACTCTTTGATGATGATAATCTGGATAATGATGAATTAGATGATATAGTTGATCTATATACTCTATTTCTTGGATTTCTTGATTATATAAATGATGTGGATCTCCTGATGCTAACATAATCTGTTGATAATGATGTGGACTCATGGATGATGATGATGTGGACTCATTGATGTAAACTTCTTGATGATGATATGAATGAAGTTAACTCCTTAATGATTTGGTTAAGGTCACTTTCCCAATATTTAGAGGGAGTAGTGATTGAAAATGATGTCTGTTGATATCAATATAAGACTTTCAAAGCCAAGATGGAAATCCTTGATACACTATTTCCTGCATGAGATGGAGAAGTTGTTGATCCCTGGTTTTTTTGATAAACACCTATCACATGCCTCTAAGCCAAGTTATGGATGTGCCTCATATATTAGATAGTTGCTCGTTGAGACATCACTGTGATGCTACTATTTATGGCCAGAAATTCACTGCCAAAATATAAGGTTCCATGGATATTCTGATATTGGCTTAGTTGGTAGTGTGACAAGTAAAAGGATTACATCTAGTGCTATATTTCTTGATTATGTTGCTCTGGGAGCACTATTGAAGTTGAATGCATGGCTTATTATGAAGCCAATTGGTTGTTGAAGCTCTTCAGTGAGCCATTTGAGCACATGCTGGAAACCACCGTTGTATATTGCAGAGTGGGATTCGCTTTTCAGAGAATCTCATGTTCTGCGATCGCTCCAATCATATTGGCACCAGGCACCACTTTATTTGGGATATGTTACAACAAGGAGCAATCAAGCTCCAACATTGCAGGATGGATGTACAGGTTACCTACATCTTCTCAAAGCCACTTGATCAAGTTTTCTCAAAAAGAGGTTGGAGTCATGGAAAGACCCTATTAAGAGGGTCCTGATTGAACATTGAGCTCTGGAAGCTCCTGGGGGCTTGGGGTACTTCTTAAGCTATGAGCGACCATAGGGTGAGTGGTTCACCTTCCCCTATTGTTGATGACATATGCATAGGATGAGTGGTTTACCTTCTCCTATGGCATATGAGTAGGATGAGTGGTTCACCCTCTCCTACAAATACCCCCAGCGAGAGATACATATAGGCATCTGTTGACATGTTGGTGGGACGTGGTTCGTCCTTTCCCCATATGTAGGATGCTCATTCCCTACGATTGTTGGTTGACATGTCGGTGGAACGTGGTTCATCCTTTCCCCACATGTAGGATGCTCATTCCCTACGATTGTTGGTTGACCAATCGGTCCCCATGTGTAGGATCCTTCCTACTATTCTTGGTTTGCATGCATGTAGGATGTGGTTCATCCTTTCCCTACTCTTGGTGTTTTGCATGTGTGTAGGATGTGGTTCATCCTTTCCCTACGTGTGATTGTGATGTGTGATTGTAAGATATGTTTCATCCTTTCCTTACGTGTGATCGTGATGTGTGATTGTAGGATGTGGTTTGTCCTTTCCCTACGTGTGATTGTGATATATGATTGTAGGATGTGGTTCATCCTTCCACTACGTGTGGTTATGAGCAAGATGTGATATATTCTTTCCCTGCTATTGATTCAGTATCATCCTACCTCATCCTACCTATGTAGTCCGAGACACATGAGAAGTACCTCTCATCTGGCCAATGAGTTGGGAAAAGTGGTTAGGGACCATAGCACTACCAATGGACGCATCAGGTACTGCCGTAATCCCTATGACTAGGATGCATGGTGTTCTTCAACTTGATATGGGATCAAGTCTGATTGAGGTTTTACCTTTGGACTGACTTTTGTCAGTGGAGAGTGGTAAGGTCTTGTGACTCACTCTCGATCAATTCTTCTTCATTATTACATCAATGTTCAGCAGAGCAAAGCAGAGACGGGATTCAAGGTCTTGTGACTCACTCTAGAGTTGAGATGAGTTACAGAGATGGTTCATGGCGACAGGATGGCATAATGATCAGTGACAATGACTGATGGTTTGACAGGTGGAATTCTCCCTAGTTGAGAGGGAGTGTTAAAATTGGCAACTAGGGCCAAATTCCACTTTGGACAACTTATTTGATAAAGATAATCCTTTCATTAAATTCCTCTTCTCGAGAGGATCAAAATTGACCTAAGGATCACCAAATTTGGATAAGAAAAAGTACTTATTCACTCAAAAGAAATTCTATAAGGCATAATCTTATCAAGGCGGGAAAATTTTGAAAAATTGAAATTTGAATTTGCCTCCAAAGTGTCAAGGTCAGCTAACCTCCATAAGGGAAAATCATCATATCTATTTGTATATATATAGTCACCCTCCATCCTCATTTGAGAACATAAGAGTGAATCATATCTACCTCTAGAATGTTGTTGGACTGAGGCAGAAAGAAGAGTTTGGGGAAGGATTGTCTTGACGTTTTGGTGCGGATCTCTTGAAGGAACAGGGCCGAGACATATGAAGGTAAATGTAGGCCATTTGGTGTTAGTTTCTACTATTATTTACCCTTTGTTTTGGGCCGCAAAGCTTGTTGTAGCTACAGCAACTGGAATATCTCGTTGAAGGGTCGAGAGGTCGTGTGTTGGGTCTCCTCTCTAAACCGCAGGCACAAGGAGTACACTGCTGCCTAGACTAAGAGTGTAACCTTTGAATTAGTGATCAGAATTTTGTGGAGCATCTCAGTAAATTGTTGTATGCCCAAGAAGGTATTCAAGATATCTTGATCTAGTATTTTTCTGCCTGTTGATTCAAAGAAAGGCCGCAAACTTTTGAAAGTCTGATGCTACAAGATGAGCCACAGATCTGACCCTAAGGACTGGCAAAGGGTAGCATCCTTCTTGTCAAACAAAGCCGTAATTAAGAAGAGGTGTTTTGATTCAGTTAGAAGGTCATTAATGATTCAGTATATCAAGATTGCAGTCTTGTGTACACCATTGATTTGTTTAAAGGTTGTGTTGTTAGATCAATTGGCTAGTCTGCCTTGACTTTAGATTATTGTTCTCATATCTCGCTCTGTTGGACATTTGATATATTTAATAAGAAGATTGATCAAGGGTTTTCCCCTTCTTGGGGTTTTTCCCTGGCTTGAGCCAATCCTGTGTTCTCTTGTCTTGGCTTGTCTTCTGCATTTATTGTCTATGTTCTTTCTTCAATTACTATCAATGTGATAATGGATTATATGATTGCTAATGGAACTAAATTGGAATTATAAATGAACTAACATGAGCATTGAAATGATTGTCCTAAGCAAAGAACAAAATTTAACAAATAGGCTCAAGCATTTTGTCCACTTCTTTCTTTGCCTTAGTCAACAATGTGGTTCTAAGCTTCTCTGCCCCAGGAGGCACAGATCCTAATGGAGCCCCTTAGTTAGAGCTCGGCACATCTCAAGAAATAAAAGTGAGCATGCAACATTAAAGGATATGAAATTCAGACAGAAAAGGAATGCAATGATAAGATCAAACTCTTCCCATCTCTCTTTCTAAAAACTCTTGTCCATTGGACCAAGTGCCACTACCTTTCTTTTTGTTGCTTGACCCACACCCCCACTAAAACTCTCAGATGGAAATTTGTTGCTGCTATTCCTCAAGAATAGAAGGGGATCATCATTCTTATTTTTTTCAGATGATACAGCCACTCTTGCCACACCAGCATTGGCCTCTTTTTCCATTTATTTCCTCTTAGATAAAAACATTTGTGTACATGCTCCAATTCCACAACCTATTAAGGCCAACAAATGAGCTTTCACACAGTAATAAGTGCTCTTGAAATGATTGTTGCAATAGTTGCATTTCCAAGCAACATTGTCTCCTCCCTTCAACTTGTTGCCTAGCCCTTGATCTCTTGTGACATACTTCCACAAGGGATATTTGTTTTCTTGAGCCTGTTGTCTTTCTAAATTCATTATGCCCTCAACATTTGAAGTTGTTGTTGCAACCCCACTTCCAATAGAGGGAACACTTGCATACCCTGATGAAATTGGAACAAGAGGGGCATCGCCAATGGGAACATTCTTCCCCTTCCTTTGCCCCTTCCCTGCTACCCTTGATTGAGCCATGAATGTTGTAAAAAAAATATAGAAAAAATGCACAAACTTGTAAAAAAAATGGACATGCAAACTGTTGTAGCAAAAATGCAAAAAAAATAGAAGCAAAATGCACTTACCTGTTGCTTGAATCACCTCCAAAATGCTCCCAAACCCTTTGCTAGTTGCTCCCACACACCCATAACAAGAGAGGCACTCAAGAATGAGTGAAAATTCGGCCCAAATTGGGCTTTAAAGGTCGCACGATGCACTTTTCAGAGGGACATGTGTCTTGAAATCAGGACTCGCATGCCCTTGGAATCTGACCGTGTGCCCATCGAATCCCATGTGCTAGGGCACGCTAGACATGTGAATCAAACACGTGTCCTAGAGAATCATGTCTAATTCGTGGGATTCGGGACACAAGTGGGGGCACGACGAATCCGGTTTCTTAGGTTCCAGAATATATGGTATGCTTCAGTGTTCCTCAAGGCTTGATTTTGTCCATAATTCTGCTATAACTTGATTCCAAACAATCCCGCAGGTAGACTAACAAGAGTATAGACTTTGAGCGAGAAATTAGGTTGTTCATCTATCTTAGGAACTGCGGCTTGCTTCAGAAAGATCCAATGAACTTCCCAAACTTTAAGATCAGAGAGGGACTCGACCAACTTCAAGAAGAAGAAAAGATTGTGTTGCTCCAAATGAAGAGAAAACATGTGCCAAAACAAATAGACGGATAGAAAAATGCAGAGAGATTTATCAACTAGGGTGGAATCTTGCACCACCAAAATTGATTGGGGAAACGGGTCTTAAAACCCTTAAAAGCTAAGCTCAAGAAAACAAATGAATTGATCCACAAATTGATGATGCCTCATTTGATCTCAACCCTCCTCTATTTATAGATTTTCCATGGGCTCCAACAAAATGAGGAGTTGTGTGTGCAACCCCTAATTTAGCCCCAACCAACCCAATTTTTGCCCAATATTGCCCCAACATAGGAAAAATTGGGGTTTTACCCCTTTAACAAGACTATAGCCTATGAGGTCGAATAGGCTATTACGTCCTCCATAAGCCCTCAATTTGGAGAGGACATTACAATCCCCCCTTCCCAAAATTGCTTGCCCTCAAGCAATTGCAGACTTGGGTGTTGTAAAATTTGTTCTCCTTCCCAAGTGGCATCCTCCTCTAGTAAATTCTTCCATTTAATAAGGTATTCTGGAATTACTCATCTTCTTAACTTCTTTTCTCGTATGACCATGATTGTTTCTAGAATCAATTCTAGTTGTCCTTCGTCTAATGGTGGCAATTTGATAGAGGTGGTGACCTACTGTCCCACAACCTTCTTGAGACATGACACATGGAAGACGTTATGGATTTTGTTGTCGCTTGGTAATTCTAACTCATACACTACTTCGCCAATCCTTCAGAGAACTTTGTAAGGTCCATAAAACCTTGGTTTCAGCTTTTTTGCACCGCTTTTCTTGAGTGTAGATTGTCTATAGGGCTGCAATCTCAAGAAAACGAGGTCTCCTACCCATAGTTTTAAAAACCAAAACCAAGTTTCGAACCCGCTACCTATCTAACTATGATTCAAACTAGAACCAGATCGAACCGAATTCAATAAATTGGAATTCAAAAAAATACATAAAATAATTAATTTTAGTGAAAAAAATATATATTTTTAAGATTACAAACCATGATTCCAAACCATTAGAGGCAAAATATGTTAAGTCTTCTTATCTATACCATGTAAGGTTGCATATATGAAAATGGCACCAATTGCAATACACGTCAATTATATCATTGACAAAATACAGAACTAGTGAGGCTCTGAATGGCATTTAGAGTCCCAAAACAACGCTACAATGAGGCTCTAAATGGCCTCCTGAATCAAAAAACAGTTACAACTCAAGCTATTATGCCACTAGCCTACTACAAATCACTGACCGCCATGATCATTCATCAAACTCATCACCGCTACTACACAAGGGATCATCACCATAAGCTCCATAAACATCATCTAGCTTAGAGTTTGAGGACTTCTTATACTCCTCTCCAACCTCAATAACAATGCTAGTAGTAGCATGAGCAACATCACTAGGCCTAACAGAACTAGAACCACAAGTTCGCCTAGTTGCATGACTATTGCTTCCCTCATGAGTCACCATGTGCCATGCTTGGTCTTATTGGTTCACTTCCTTCAGGTCTTGGTTCAACTACCAGATCTGCAATGGGATCAACACCCCAACTCCACTAGACAGCGCCAAACTAGCTCCAAGATGACAAAGAACCTCCAACTTGTTGTTGTTGATCCAGAACTCAATGTTGTTACAGAATTGTCCAAGCTCTCATATGCACACAAACACTAGAAGTCAAATGTGTGAGGCCAATAGGACGTACACATCCTTTTTTAAGCTTGGGGGGGCAAATTTAAAAGGGAACCTACCATGGTTTGCTAAAAACCACCTGGGAATCCCATCAACATGCCCAACCATGTGGCTTCCTAATCGGTTGATTTTTTACAAAAATCGGTCAAGCAGGTGCAAAAGCAGTGGAACCAGTCAGTTTGGTACCAAAACCGGTCGATTTGGTACCCAATCGATCTTGACCAACCAACCAATCGGATTTGTTGGACTGGTTTGATATCTCAGGGAGCTAACCAGTCGATTTGAACGACCCAATTTTTAAAACTAGGCTCCTACCTCAAAACTACATTCTATTCTTTGTTTGATGCTGGTACGCATACATCTTTGGTCGATTTTGAGTAGCATGCATGTTTTCCTTGAGTATCCTAAGAATGTCCTAACTCTCTTGTATCCAGTCTTTAGCAAGGGGTGCCTTGTCTCCAAAAATCTTGCCGATAAAGGATGGTGCATCATATCCATATAGTGCTCTGAAAGGCATCATCCCAATGGATATATGGGGAGTGATATTGTAGCATTCCTCCCCAAGATACAACCTCAACCATTTGATTTTTGCTTTTTGCTAACCCATCGCATAATTATGCAAGTATCCCTCAACCCACTTATTCATGATTTATGTTTGCCCATCTATTTGTGGGTGATAACTAGTGCTAGGGGTTACTTTTGTCCCCACTAGCCTGAAGAGCTCCTGCCAAAATGCACCCATAAACATGTTCTCCCGATTGTTGACTATATTTGTAGGTAGTCCACGGAGTCTGAAGCCTTCTTAAAAGAAGAGTTAGGCTACTTGGTTGGCCAAATAGCTAACTAGAATTGCAAAGAAGTGTGCGAATTTCATCAACCTATCCACCACGGTATAGATGCAATTTTTTACTTGTGTTTCGGGCAGCCCTGTGATGATGTCCATTGGGATGCTCTCCCACTTTTGTTCTGGAATTGTTAGAGGTTGGAGAAGATCTACAGGATGTGTATGCTCGACCTTATTTTGTTGGTATGTCATGCATTCCCTAGCGTATTTCATCACATTGTCCTTGAGACCCTTCCATTAAAACCATTCGCTAATCTATCCATAGGTTTTGAAGAATCCTTAGTGTCCAACTGATGAAATGTCATGCGTGCCCTTCAAAATCTTCTCCTTGAGTGTGGATTCAGGAACCAAGTATATCCTGTCATTATAATAAATAATATCATCGACTATTTTGTAGCTATATTCATGTATGAGTCTGTCGATCAGTGCACAAGCAAATCGATTTTTGGCATATTCTACTCAGGTGAGTCTTCCAGCCTTCAGCAAGCTCCATGAGGAAACATGCTTCCGATTTCCTTGAGAGTGCATCAACCATGATATTCTTCTTTCCCTTTACATAATATCAAAATCATAAGCTTGGACCTTACTTACCGGTTTTTGTTATCGTTCATTCGGGCCCTTTTGTTTCAAGAAATGATGCGGGTTGTTGTGGTATGTCCTAACTATGAACTTGTTACCCACCAAATATTGTTTGAACTTTGCCAAGGCATGCATGATAGCTAGCATCTCCTTATTGTATATGGAGTAAAGTCTCTGTATCCTGGAGCTTCCGACTTTCGAATGCAATGGGGTGGCCCTTTTGCATTAAGACAACCCCTATTCCTTCTCCTGATGCATCACATTCTAATACAAAGGGTTGACTAAAGTCAAGGAGGGGCAAGACTGGACATGAGCTCATCACTTCTTTGAGCTTGTTGAACGTCTTATCTGATTCTTCTGTCCACCTAAATGCTCCTTTCTTTGTCAAATCTGTTAATGGTGCACTTAATTGAGAGAACCCTTTGACAAATCGTCGGTAATAGCTGCAAATCTTGAAAAATCCTCATAACTCAGTCAGATTCTTAGGTGTGGGCCAATCCAATATTGCCTAAATCTTCTCTTGATGAACCTGTACTCCTTTTGCACTAATTATATGTCCCAAATAAAGAATTTCCATCATTCCAAACTTGCATTTTGATGCCTTGGCATAAAGTGATTGTTCCTGCATTATGCTCAAAATTTCATCCAGATGCCCCAAGTGATCATCCCATGTCTTGTTGTATATGAGAAGTTCATCA
Organism: Pinus tabuliformis; assembly: GCA_031772625.1. Taxonomy (NCBI): domain Eukaryota; kingdom Viridiplantae; phylum Streptophyta; class Pinopsida; order Pinales; family Pinaceae; genus Pinus; species Pinus tabuliformis. Next base: position 765,282,876 of record CM062807.1, on the reverse strand, counting down.
AAAAATACTAGTAAGAATTTCCTCAACTGCTTGTTGAAAATGTTGTTCATGCAAGATTGGAAAGTGGTGGGAGCGTTGGTTAATCCAAATGGCATGAGCAGAAACTCAAGGTGTCCATAGTGGCACCAGAAATTTGTTTTTGGCACATCTTGCTCTCAAACTCAAATTTGATGATACCCTAATCATAGGTCAATCTTTGAAAAGTATACTGCTCCATATAGCTCATCTAGTAACTCATCGATCTTGGGAATAGGGTACCTGTTCTTGATGGTTTTTTTGTTGAGAGCTCGGTAATCAATACACATTCTCCACGTGCCATCCTTCTTTTTCACCAAAACCACTGACGAGGCAAACAGACTCGAGTTGGGTCTGATGTGTCCCATCGCTAACAATTCTTGTATGGTCTTTTCTATCTCATCCTTAAATTTCTTTGGGTGTCAATATGGTGTGGTGATTACTGGCTTGGCCCCTTCTTCCAATTCTATAGTATGTTCAAATCCTCTTTTAGGAGGCAATCCTAGGGGAATATCACCAAATACCTGACCATGCTTGTCCAGCACTTGTTGAATGTCGGATTTGTACCGTGGTTTACCATTGTTGGGATTCTAACCCTGCATTATGCAACATATGCTACATCTCCATGCCTAAATATGGCCTCCATTCTTATGGCAGAAATGACCTATGGGCCACCATTTTCCATACCTCACATATTTGGTGCTTTAAATTCCATTTCCAATGTTTGGTAGTCCATAGTGTGTTTTCCCAACAAATACAACCATTGAACCCCCAATACCATATTAATATCTGCAAGATCTATTACGTAAAAGTCACTAGTGAAAGTATAATTACCAAGTGTTACACTCAAACATGGGATCATCCATGTACAGTCCAAGATGTACCCATTCACTACTATCACATCAATGCCTTCAAATTCTTTTGTGAGAATCTTTCTCTTTGCTACTAATGTTGCATCAATGAAGTTGTGTGTAGCTCCCACATTAATCAAAGTTGTGACGTGTTGTCCCTTAACAACTCCCCTAACCCTGAAGGTGTAATATCTAGGTGTTTTGGATAGAGTCGCAATCTTAACTTGTGGTCAAGATTTCTTTTCTTCATGTGGCTTCTCCTCTTCTTTAGTTTCCTCACGAGTTGTTCTTTCTCTAGCCGGCTAGGCTCATCTCTTGGGATGGGTTCTCCTTCTTTGTCCTCATCATCAAAGACCACTTCAATGTACTGGATCTTTCTTTTGACTACACAACGGTGTCTCGGTTCCCATGGTTCCATGCATGTGAAATAGAGCTTCTTCCATCTTAGTTCGCTTTGGGTTTCCTCATCCAACCTGTCTCTTTTGGGCCAATCCCTTTGAAAGGATTTCTTCTCCTTATCTTTCTAAGGGATGGGCTTGGACAAAGCCTTAATTTTTTTAGTTGTTGCATTTCCCATGTCTCAAGTCTTTTTATGGCGTCTTGAAGGGTTGCGGGATTGAACGCCTTGACCTAGCTTTGTAAGGGTTCGACTAATGCCTTTATAAAAAGCATGACTAATCGTTCTTTTGATATGTCTGTCACCATGACTGCAATTCTTTCAAATTTTGCAATAAGTTCTTCATGCGATCCGGTTTGTTTAAGTTGAGCCAATTCTCTGAGGTGTATGTTCGTGTTCTTTTGATCAAATCTATCTATCAACCTATGCATTGTTGAGAAATCAATGCTAGTAGAATTAGGGTTAGATTTCTCTTTCTTGATAATTAATTGTGAATTATGTTGGCTTCTTTTACTTATTTGTTGTATTATCTTTCATCAAGCAATTACCAAATTATGTGTATGAAGATCACAAAAACACAAGACACAAGATGTAGGCACTCTGCCAGGGAAAACCCCCTATCTAGGGGAAAACCCAGTCAAAAATCTCTTCCTTCAATAGTTTTTCCTAAGACTCTTCAACCTAGACACAGACCTCCTCCACACCAAGTCAGCCCTTCCTTCTTCGATCCAAACCTTCGACCTAGCAGCAGCAGCACTTCGACCCCAACAACTTTGACTTGGCAGCAACAGGCAGCAACTGGCAACAACAGCAACTTCGACTTTGACAAAGAGACTTTGATCTCCTAAAGTAGCCCACACGAGAGAGAGATAGACAACCCAAAACTTCGATTTTGTCCTTCCCTTCCTTCTTGACCAACTTCGCACTCCTTTTAGCTTCTTTCTCCAACTTCGCACTTTTTCCCAACTCTTTCTTGGATATCGAACTTGTGAGAGAGAGTGTGTCCAAATGAATTCGATCTGCTCCAATATATAGGCTTCTAGTGAGGTCGAATTGAATAGTTGAGACCGATTTGATCTCCTTGAGGTCAACTTGGTGTGGAGGTGACATAATTCATTTTTTACTCAAAAATAATTCTTTTTACATAGTTCAAAAGCCCAAGAAGGGTCTCATAAATTGTACAATGACTCTAATGACTGAATATTAATCCTAGGAGCCCACAATGGGGACTTTGACTAATGAAATGATGACCAAGCATGAAAAGCATGCTTTAATAAGTCATTGTAACAACAATAAAAAATTATTTTTCATTTTTTTTTACAAGAAATGACTCAAATACATTTATGAAGACCGAACATTCTTCAACATGCATAAAGTCTACATAAGAAGTGATGTTTGCATGCCCCAAAGTGACCAATCCATGATACCACCAATCATGTGTCTCCTTCTAGGTGTAGTGTCGCGAATTGGATGGCATCTGCTTCTAACATAGGGTTGAGTCTAAAGTAGGCGTCTAGTTTTTTGCACCCAAGCCCTTGCTAAACATTTAGATGATCCATTGAATGAGGGAAGAGAAAGTTTACTTACCTTGCTTCTTTTCTGGAATCTAATATTGCTATACTCCAAGAAAGTTAGGGTTCCTCAAGTGTTCTCTTCTATTGTTGCATACTCCCGAAAATAGTCATCAAAGAGTCTATTTGGCTTTGTCGCTTTTGGTGTTGTCCTTGTCTGACTATTAATAAATTGAGGAAGTAACAGTCTGGAATTTTTGTTGTTGGTTGTCTTGGCGGTAGTGTGTACAGGAGGACCAAGATTATGGTTACTGCTACCTTCAATGAGGGTCCTGTTGTTGCCAACGTTTTGGTCACCTAGGAGTTGAGCCATTAGTTGATTGAATTGTTGATGTCCTTGAGCTAATACCTGAGCTATTTCCTGTTGCCCTTGAATCAATTGTTGTCCTTGTTGTTGTCTTTGCAATAATATGCCTATCATTTGTTGTTGGCCCTGGAGTATCGCATTTAACAAGATGCCAAGATCATGTTCTCCTTGCCCTGCTCTTTCCCCCATGGTTGAACACAATGTGTTCCTTTTTTTTCTTACTATGATGTTGTTGGTGTTTATTGGAAGTATACAAGGCTCATGAACTCACAAGCTAGTAGGATGCTTATTCTCTGGTACCACTCTAAAATTACAAGGGAATTTTTTGCCCTAGATTTCTCTTCAACCATAGGGTTTCAATACAACTTCTCTGAGCAATAAATTTTCAAAATGCAAAGAATATAACCCAATAACAGTATTGACTTCAATATAAATAATCACCAACAACATAAATCAACAATCCATCAACCAACAAAATCTAATTTTGCATTAAACAGTGTTTACAAATTGCCCAAATCAAAAACCATAGTCTATCTACAAACAGATAATTAATTCGAACCCTGGCTGCTTAAATACCCAATATGACTTAGATTTGTGCTCAGGCTCTATCTCAGGCCCATTACGATTTAACCCATGGCACTTATGTCCGTTTTAATGCTTTGGCCTTGTGGAACAATGCTCCAAAAACCTTACACTCCTACCTCAGAAATCACTCCAACTGGACTTAGATTTGTGCTCTCACTCTATCTCAAGTACCACTACCATTTAAACCATGGCACTTATACAGGATCTCGACTCGTTTTAAAGCTCCTACCTCAAGAATTACGTTTGGTTTTTTTTCCAACCCTAAGAGGATTGTCCGAACTACGTTCTATCACCACAGATGCACATATTTGGATACACTTCAAACTATGTGACTGTTCCAAAAAATGTGGTCTGCTTAAGGGTAATACACATAGTGAATCTATATAGTTCTTCAAGGCTCGATTTTGTCCATAATTCTGCTATAACTTGACTCCAAACACTCCTGCAGGTAGACTAACAAGAGTCTGGCCTTAGAGAGAGAAATTAGGTTGTCTGTCTATCTTAGGAATTGCAGCTCGCTTCACCGAGATCCAACAAACTGCCCAAACTTTAAGACCAGAGAGAGACTAGACCAGCGTCAAGAAGAAGAAAAGACTTTGTTGCTCCAAATGAAGAGAAAAACTGTGCCAGAACAGATAGATAGATAATAAAATTCAAAGAGATTTATCAACTAGAGTGGAATCTTGCACCATTGAAATTGATTGGACAGAAAGGGCCTTAAAACCCTCAGAGCTAAGCTCAAGAAAACAGATGAATTAATCCACAAATTAATGATGACTCATTTGATCTCAACCCTCCTCTATTTATAGATTTTCCATGGGCTCTAACAAAGTGGCGAGTTGTGTGTGCAACTCCTAATTTAGCCCTAGCCAACCCAAGTTTTGCCCAATATTGCCCCAACATTGGAAAAATTGGATTTTTACCACTTTAACAAGACTATGGTCTACGGGGTTGGATAGGCTATTATGTCCACCATAAACCCTCAATTTGGAGAGGACATTATAGTTTGAGAACCTATTTGAACTTCTATTGGTTAACCTAAGCCCTCTAGATTTAGCCACAGGGACCTTTGAACTTGTCCTCTTGAAATTATATCTTAAATCACCCAAATCATAATTGTTGCATACTTGTCCTTGGGTGAATCTTGTTGTAGAACCCTTAGGTAACATTTAACCTAAGTCTAATTGGGTTTTTTGATCCCTAATATCTACTAGGGAAACCTCCCTTGTGGGGATTGTATCCAACTACAAAAATGAGGGGAATAGTTGCTCTCCCATTATTGCACTCAATGGTAACTCTCCCATTATTTCACTCAATCTAGGTTGCTTAGTGAAACTTTGCACTAAGGTGCTACATTTCACAGTAACAGGGGCAATCTTGGATTAGCCTTTATTATATGGTTGTATTCTCATTAATATTTACACTACTATTGCCACATGGGTGGGGGTGCATTGGGTGTGTCTATTGTGAATAATCCAACACCACAGGATGTGAAACAACTGTGGTTTGAGGGCATTACCCACACCAAAGGCTTTTCCCATCCAAACGCTAGATTTGAGGTGCAAATGTCAAGTTGGTGCGATAGCATTCTTCCTCACTCCAGTGGTAGCATCACTAGCTGTATTGGTATCCTCTCAGGCTTGTGAGTGTTATCTATGTGATCCATTACAAGCTATCACGACAGTGCTATATCTCTACTGTCCACATCAATACTTAGTCAACTCTACTCTAGTCTACTCTCACAGAACTCACGCCACCTTTATTGTAATAAGTCAGATGGTTTAAAAGTGCTGACCTAAACTATGTTATAGAAGGCTCATTGGTATCTCATTATAACTATCTTTCAATTTTACGTCAAATGTTATTTAATGCATTGTGCTTATTTCAAAGTTTCTCTCTCAAACCAGTACATCATTTCCTTCATGCTAAATTATATTTTCTTCTAGAATGATCCCATATATATTTGTAAACTGTACTATGTAGGTACCACGTTTTGAAGATTAAGCTTGAAAAGGGGCTCAGATTAAAACAAGAAATAAAAAGATGGGATGCTTTCTTTTTAGCGTGATTTAAGGAGAAAGTGGCAAATCCATCTCTGCCATTGTTTATTTAGCCATCTAAAATTCAAGATCGAGTTCTAAAATTCAAGATCTAAAAGGAGTATATCAGGGCACTGAAAGCAAATTAACTAATTGACAATAAGCCTTTTCTTAAGTAAACTTACTCAAATTTCTCAGCCAGGCGTGACAGATAACAATGCAGAATAAGATATTGAGTTTGCTAATGCATCAGAAAGATTCCAAGAAATTCATAACCAACTCGAATAAAAGTGCATTTAATTTAACTGACCTGAGAAGGGAGGAACACCCATCTCGACTCCCATCTGAACAAGGGCAGACCGCAACTCATTTCTGCTAAGCTTGCCGCTGTCATCTGTATCAAGATCTGTGAACAGATTTTCTGCCAACATAGCAAAATCATCTTCATCCTCTAGGAAAAGCCTTATGACACTCCCATCCAAAATAGACACAATCAATGGATCATCTGCATTGAACATGTCCTGTAAATTAAATCATGGATTGGAAGAAAGTCTCAGTTCACAACGCCATACAAAACAAGGTAAAGATAAGGTTGCATTTTTCAGGTACAATCATACACTAAGAATCAATATTTCTTACAAATACGAAACACTCTACACAAACAAGATTATAACAATAAAGTTTCCAGGTGTATATTATCAGGGCAGCCCTCATCCTTCTAATACATTTTGTTATTTGATCATAGATTCCAAATACTTTTCAAGGTAAACCTCTTCGTATCTTTTTAACTCTGTCATGTTAGTAAATTTCATTAACATCTAAGCTTAATTTTGTACATAGTACAATTTAGTCCATGAAATAATAATACTTGATATTTAATATGTTACAACTTATTTCAAGGGTCTTTATAATTCTGATTTTGTAAAAATGATAGTTTTATTGTCAATTCCTAAGAAAGGAGAACCAATTAACCGGCTGACAGCAACTCCATTCCAGCAGCGTCCAGATCCAGGAGATCCCAGGGGGCTTCCTGCCCCCGGTCTCCCCCACCCCACCAACAAGACATGTGCAGAGTTACTAACCTGTTGAAGTTTGTAGCTCAGGTAGGTACTTCTGCACAGGCCTTGTGTCTAGACATGTAGAAATCGCCCACATCTGCTTCAAACGCTTGCTTTATGCTGAGCAAGTTGCTAATGTAACTTAGCATAAGTTTAATTTAAGAAACAACACATATTAATTTGTTGGTTTATTGAGCTAATAAGACTTAGGAAAAGTAAAGTGAGGCGATATCTAATCTTAATCACTTTGAGATTAGGGTTAGGATTAGGATTTTGGCTCAATGTAAAGTTATAAAAGCAAAGCTAAGGAGAGGGAGTAAACAGGAGCACAAGATTGGAGGCGGTATCTCACTGAGCGTGAGCGTGTGCTAGGTCTGATGGAGTAAGTGTGTGCTGGGTCTAAGGGAGTGCAAAGGGGCTGGAGATCTAAATCTGCAGGAGAGATCGAGCAATGATCTAAAGGCAGATCTGCTGGATCAGATCCAGGTTATTGTATATGCATTTTCTCAGTTGGACCATTAACCCAAGACGAGAGCCCAAGTAGGTTCTAAGATTTATTAATGATGTGCTGGTTTGTTGGGCAGAAATATGTGTATCATTGTGATTCAGATTGTTATTTGCTCCCATTAAAAAATTTTTGTTAGGACCCTAGCTGTGTGTTTACTCAGTAAATTTTGCTAGGAATTAAATACCAAGTGCTGGGTTAAAGGAAATCTAACACAAGCAAATCCCAGGATAGGAGTAACCCTTCCAATGGGCAGTCCTCTGCTCCCCAACAGCAGTACAGGCCCCCTTTGACACATAGGGATACACAATGAACCAGTGCTTCTTCCAAATCCGGTGGGCAGTCTTTTCTCTCTTTTTGGTACCATTCAATTACAAAGAGAATAAATAATGTATTAATGGTTTTATCGTTGAGCCATAACCTTCTTGGACAATTCATTTTTGGTTCAACCTAGGGATCCAGCCCAACAAACCATTGAAAAGCCTAGGAACACCAGATCTTGATATTTCGAAGATCCCATCCCCTGCAAAGGCTGTATAAGTTCCAAGAGAAGAACAGAAAAAGTCTGCCATGCTTCTAGGTTTGCTTCAGGGCCCAGGAAACCTTAATTTCAAAATGAAGCATTGTGAATCACATCAGTCATTGTGACAGGGCATCTAACTCCAAAACTTGTGCTTCGTGGTCATAACTCTGTCTAAGTAAAAGTTTCTGCCTACAATATAACTGAGAACTGTTGGAGATAAGTGTAATATTTAAAATATAGAACATAGACGAATAATAAAAGCTTCCTTATAAAATGATGTAATAACGGGGCTTAACATGGTAGTCAATAATGAAGTGCTTGATGGTTAGATATATGGGAGTTACATAACGTACTCCTGAAATGATCATATTTAAAATTTAGAATATACATCAGAATTGCTGGAGATAATGGTTATATTAAAACACAAAATATAGATGAAAAAAAATGCTTCTTAATAAAATGATGTAATACTAAATATTTATTAATAAAATGATATAATAATAGAGTATTTAAAATAGTTAATAATGAAATGCTTATATTTAGTTATTTAAGAGTCACATGATGTACTTTTTCTCTAATGGTCATATTTAAAACTTGGGATATAAAAGAATAAGAAACTTTAATATATAAAATGACGTAATAACAGGGTATACATAGTCAATCCTGAAGTGCTAAATACATAGTCAATCATGAAGTGCTTAATAGTTAGGTATTTAAGTTATCTGGGAGTTGCATAACGTACTCCTCTCTCCTACCATGTAATGAGACATTGTGTCACATTAAGTCATCTAATGGGTAATATCGTTCTCACGATTGTGCATAAAATCTCACATCTCAAAGCCATGGTAAGAGCCTGAAGAATCAGGTGAAGGAGCCAAGGAACTGCTGAGACCAGAGAAGGCACCAAGGGACTACTCACACATTGGACAGAAGATAAAAAGGGCAAACCATACTTGAGTGAGTCAAAGCGCTATGTGTGGGAATTCGCAGGGGAAGAACAGCCTCAGAAATATTACAGAAGATCAAATGTAAGTTGACTTCCCTGTAGCCATCGAATAGAGAGAGATTACGTCGCTTAGACCTGTGCTGTGCAAATAGATCAAGATTAAAGGAGCATCTATCATTTCCATCGTGCATGTTTGTGGTGCACAAGTCAAAAAGTGGTCAATGAAGGCTAGAGCCATTGATGAGGGTAACGAATCAAATACTCTGTGAGGGAAACCACGGACAGGAGCAGGGACGTAGCCGCAATAAGCCAATCGAAATGATGATACACGTAAAGGTTGAACCGTCATAGAATGGAGATACCCGTCAAAGAAAGTGATCTACCCGCAGTTCTGAGAAACTGATTCAGAGAATCACATAACAAAGAAAAGAGGATAACAGAACAGCTCTCTGGAAATATCATCATTTATTATGAGGGAGAGATGAGCATTTTATAAACAATGCAAACATTCTCCTTATTTTTAATTTTGTAATTACAAAAGATATTGCATAAAAATCAAATACATTATTAGATAAAGCAAATACATTGAGATGTTTCCTTCTTTCCCAGTTTTTTAGATGTTTCTGTCTTTTCTACTCTTAGATGTTTCCAAGGAAAGGAGTGTGCTTTTTCTTGGTTGCCCAATCAGTGAGAAGTTTCTGATTTGTGTGCCTGTCTTGGTTGCCCAATTCCTCCCTGTTTAGAGCAGGAAGCGTCCCTGCTTCCTCCACCAAATGAGGGAAAGTGCGTTGCAATGTTTCGGTAGTCATCCATTTTGCCTGTGCTGGTGTGTGTCCCTTCTGACCAACCAGATATGATAAGTAAGGCTGCTGGCGTGTATTCCTTTTCCTGGAGTCAAGAATTGTGTCGTTGAGCAGAGGAGGCTGAAAATCTGGAATATTATCTACCGGATGACGAACTGTAACAGATTCCTCAAGGAGAGGTGGTTCAAAGAGCTTGAGATTATTAACATTAAGCACATCGTGGATGCCAAGCTGGGAAGGCAAGTCCAAGTGATATGCATTGTCGCCAATGCATTCCAGAACAGTATAGGGGCCATATCGCAGAGGGTGCAGCTTATGGTGGTGGCCCTTGAAGCGTTGCTTGTCCAACAAGAGCCAGACACGATCTCCAAGTTGAAAAGACAATGGTGTTTGCTGCTTGTCATGCCTTTGTTTGGCGCGATCTTGGGCTGCCTGCAAAGCAGCAGTTACTTGAGTTTGGCATTGAGATATGGAGTGTATGAAATGCTGAGCTGATTTTTGTTCTTGTTGTTGATGTGCAAACCCAGAAGGGGTGATAGTCAGTGGCATCTCAGAGGGTGCACTTGGCTGAAACCCAAAACAAACCTCAAAAGGGGAGAAACCAGTTGAGGAGCGTGGCCCTATTGTAACTATGTTGAATGATGTGCAAATATGTATCCCACTGTTTGTTTCTGGAAAAATAACTGCGAAGGGAGTGAACCAAAGTACGGTTGACAACTTCGGTTTGTCCATCTGTTTGTGGGTGAAAGGCAGTGGAGAAACGAAGTTGGCAACCCAACAAAGACCAAAGAGTACGCCAAAATGTACTGAGAAAAGAGTCACGATCAGAAATAATGCTACTTGGCAAACCAAAGTGTGGCCAAACATGTTGGAAGAAGAGATCTGCGGTCTGAGCAGCAGAGGTAGTCTTATGACAAGGAAGAAAGATAGCCATCTTGGAGAAACGACATACCACTACCCAAATAGCATCATGTTTGTGGAAAGTAGTAGGAAGACCACTTAAAAAGTCCATGGAAATGGATTCCCAAGGACGAGAGGGAATTGGTAATGGTTGATACAAACCATGCTTACAGTTTGAGGGCTTGCTTTGTGAACAAGAGAACATGCGCGAATGAATTTTTCCACTTGCTTGGGTAAGGCAGGCCAATAGAAGTGGCGGTGAAGATTGAGAATGGTCTTGGTTGTGCCAAAATGCCCTCCGCATGAAGAGGAATGTGCTTCACGGATGAGAAGGAGACGATCATCAGATTGTGGCACACAGAGTTGGTTAAGTTTATACAACCAACCATCACGAATGGTATAATCAAGAAAGGGAGTTTGGTTGATGACTGTAGGTTGCTACAGAGCTTCCCATATCTCCCCGACTGAATCCTTCTTTTGGCATGTAAACATTTCTGCACAACGCTTCTAAGGATGGTTGGCCACCTGATCTTGCAAATGGAGTGGCTATCAAGCCTATGAAATCCCTGCAACAGTCCCTTTCAAATGATAACCATGAATGTTTTCTATTTCATACATAAAATGCTGCAACTGTGCAAATCCTGCCCTTCTCTGTTCTTTTCGGACCTCAAAATTCCTTAAACATGGCCTATTCTCTCATCGGTTCCGCCCCCTGGGTCACTGTCGTCTATCGTAGATGGCCCGGCCCCTTTGTTCCCCTTGTATTTTGATATACTTAAAAAATATGGGAAATACATGAAAATTGGCCTCCCTCCGGACTTCAAATCTTATGGATTTCATTCCCGAACCCTTTCGGGTCCAAGACTCATCGCAATCGGCGTTACCACCTGTATAGAGGCCCTGCTCCTTCGCAATATTCTGATGCGATCTTGCAATGCGATCTGATCGCAATCGCACATCGCTCCAGCCAACGGTCCTCATATAACACGATGTATGTTCCTGTTGATTGCGAACTTGCAATGCGATGTGGGCCCCCCGACCCTTGGTAATGTTCTGCTGCGACGTAGTAATGCCATCCGATCGCAATCACTGATCGCTCAACGCCGGGGGCTTTATAGATATGCTCTCCACCGTTGCGACTGCTGATGTGACTCGTCGATTAACTGTCCCTTCAGCTTGGCCAATTGCGATTTAGCCGGTTAGATCTAGGTCATTGATTGCCCAGATCTAACGGCAACTGTGTGTTGCTCTATTCGCACCTACAATACTCTGTTTTTTCACTGTTTTGGAGTGTTTTAGCCTCCCAATAGCGTATTTCCGCCCTTCCAAGGGCTTTTGGCATATGATTGTTTTGATCTTGGGATGATCTTAATCAACTCTTGAAGACTTCAGGAGTGTTTTGGATCCATTTTTTGGGCCAAATGCCAACAAGGCTAACACTGGCTCCTTCTGGGGATGAAATCCTCCCTGTGAGGTTTCAAGAATCACAGAGCAATGCCTTTCCTGTAAAACAAAATTAAATCTTCCTCCTAGTGTTCCATTGGGCATGGAGTCTTTTTAGCATAAACATAAAAAACTGAAAGAAAAACATATTTACAATAATAAGGCTTTAAGGCCTTAAATGAAATAGAGTTTCAGGAACCGCCCATTTACCGGGCTACCAAAAGTGTCTCCTCCTTCCAGATTGTGCAGGATGAATGTATTGTTGTGTTGAACTTGAGCAATGACAAAAGGACCTGTCCATAAGGAGTCAAACTTGCCATGGTTACCTTTCTTTTCCTTCAATGCATCCCATTTGAGCACCCAATCACCAACTTGGAAATTGTCCACTTTTGCCTTCCTGTCAAAGGTTTCTTTGATTTTCTTCTGATGGACTTGTGACTTCTCAACCAGCTGCTCTCTAATCTGCTGTAGTTCAACTAGGTTATTCATTCTTCTTACCATGTCATTTTCTCAATCTTGTTCTTCTTGCAAGAACTTAGCCACAGGGAGAATCAGCTGGATAAGGAAAACAACATCAACGCCATAAACCAGTTTAAATGGAGAATTCCCTATGGACATTTTGATGGAAACTCTATCAGCCCATAGTGCAAACTTAAACTTGGAATCCCAGCTCTTTTTGTTGTCTTCTAAAGGTTTTTTGATTACCCTCACCAAATTCTTGTTAGATGATTCTACCAGGCCATTGCCTTGAGGATAATATGAGGTAGAATGCACCACTTGAATGCCCATGGATTCAGTCATGTCCATCAATTCTTTTGCCTTAAAAGTTGCTGCATTATCAGTGACTAGTTTGGTTGGGCAACCAAATCTAGTGAAAATATTCTCATTCAAGAACTTTATGACAACTTGATGATTGGCACTCTTAGTGGGTATAGCCTCAATCCACTTGGTGAAATAATCAGTGGCTACTAAGATCCATTTGTGTTGGCCACTGGAATGTGGGTTAATCTCACCTATAAAGTCCAAGCCCCACTGTTGGAAGGGACCATTGACATGTATTGGCTTCAAAGGCAGAGATTTTAGTTGTTGTCTTCCTGCAAACCTCTGGCACTTGTCACAAGCTTTTACAAAAGAAAACACATCAGAGAACAGTGTAGGCCAATAATACCCAGCCCTCAAGATTTTGTGAGCTGTGGTTTTCCAATAATGATTCCCACCACAGATGCTAGAATGGAACTGGTGTATGACCTCTACAAATTGTTCTTTATCTAGACACCTCAAGAGGATTCCTGATGGGTCTTTCCAATAAAGCAGATTTTTGTCAATGTAGAATTTGGTTGATCTGAGTCTAATGGTACGAGCTTGACTTGAGCTAAGCCCTGAAGGAACTTCCAGCTTCTGCAAGAAATGAACTATGCTAGAATACCATTCGCATGTGGCTAAATTTTCAGCCAAGGACTGATTCTGCTTTTGCTCTTCTGATGCTCCCTTTGTTTGCTCATCATCTGAATTTAGACCCATGCAATTTATGTCTAATAAGCTGCAATTTTCTTCGATCATGAGATTAGCCAAGACCTGGCATTTGACAAGCTTAGTGGGTTGCACCTCTATGTCAAATTCTATGAATTTTGCAATCCATTTTGCCCTCTTTCAATCAATATCTGGCTAAGTTAAGACATTTTTCATTGAGGCTGAAGGCACATATGCAATTACTTTGGAATGCAGAATATAAATTATGAATGCTTTCAAAGATTTTATGAGAGCATAAGCTTGCTTCTCAATAAGGTCATACCTTAGTTCAGCATCCCTTAGAGTTTCGTTGAAAAAGGCCACGGGGTGCTCTATGCCTTCATCATTTTTCTGCAACAGAACTGCTGCCAATGTATCATAAGAGGCAACAAAGAAGATACAAAACTCCTTAGTGTAATCTGGCAGAGTTTGGAATGAACCTCCTTACAAAGTTGATCTTACCCAGGAAGGATTGGATGCCCCTTTTCGACCTTGGGATGGACAATGTCTGAATGGCTTGAACCCTTGCTGGATCAATCTTCACACCTTCAGCAGAAACAATATGTCCCAGAAGTTTGCCTTCTTCTAGAGCAAACTGTGACTTCTTTGGGTTTACTGAGATTCCGAACTGTCTGCACTTTAGGAAGACCTTCTTCAAATGTTGTAAATGGTCTTTGTGGTTGTTGGAGAAGACTGTTATGTCATCAAGATAAATAAGGACAAACTTGTCCATGGCCCTCTGAAAAGTAGCCCCAGCATTCATCAGTCCGAAAGGCATCTTGGAGTACATGAAAGTGCCCCAAGGAGTAGTGAAGGCGGTCTTTTCCTGATCTTCAGGATGTACAGCAATCTGATTGTAACCTGAAAATCCATCTAAGAAAGACATGACTCTAGCCCCTGAAACTTTTTGCAGCAAGTGTTCCATCTTGGGCAAGGGATAGTTATCTTTCTTAGAGCACTTGTTCAGATTTCTAAAGTCGACCCAAAGCCTGATTTCTCCATTTTTCTTCCTTACCACCACAAGGTTGGCTATCCACTTTGAATACCTTAGGGGAATTATGATTTTGGCATCCAACAGCTTCTTGATTTCTTTCTCAATCAAAGGCAGTGAGAGAGGGCTGACAGGTCTTAATTTCTGCTTAAAAGGGGTGGTGTTCTTTTCCAGTGGAATCCTATGTTGAATAATGTCTGGGTCATAGGTTTTAAGATCGATGTATTCCCAGGCAAAAATATTAGTGAATTGCTTCATGAGGGTGCAATACTTGGAATTTTGGGTAGAAGACAAATGAGTAGACAGATTGATGAATTTTGGATGGGTTGGGCTCCCTATATTATGTTTACAAACAACAGACCCATTCTCTGTTTTGGCCGGCTTGTAAGGCACGTCATTTTGATCAAAAAGCTTCTCTAGAGGCACCAATCCCTTTGGTATGTGATTACTGGGCAGCTGGACGATGCTTTCTCAGCCGATTTCATTTTTTAGCTTGGACTGGACGAATTCTTCCATGTTTTCATTTTCTTGGTTGATGTGTGTTTCAGCAAATTCCTCAACGACTTGTAAAAACCTGTTAATTTCCTCATCGTCTTCAAAAACTCTCCAATATTTGACATTGTCTGGCAGGGATGGTCTGTATTTTACCTGAACTTCATATGTCAATTTAGGAGGCAAAGGAGGAACAAACATGCTAGCAGACACAGCAAGGGAGTCGGCAAGCTGGTTCTTCATTCTTGGAATATAAGAAATGTTGAAATCTTTGAAAGAATCTTTGAGCCTCCATACCTCATCCCTGTATGCTTTCAGCCTTGGATGCTTTGCTTGGAACATTTTATTTACCTGCTGAATGATGAGGTCTGCATCTCCAAACACTTGCAGGCCTTTGATACCCATTTCTTTAGCAGCACTTAAGCCCAGAATCAAAGCTTCATACTCTACTATGTTGTCTGTGACCTGAAAGGTTAATTTGAAAGACCTATGAATGTATTCCTGTGTTGGGGACACAAGGAGTACACCTGCCCTTGCAGCTTCTTTAGAGCAAGCCCCATCAAAGAACATATCCCAAATCTGTGGGTTTCCATCCTCCGCGATCTGGCAAACTGGTTTCTTGAGTCGCGTGGAGGCCAACTAAGATTCTTCATTATGAAGAATACATGCTCCAAAATCAGTATCAACAGCATAGATGGGATGATTAGTAGGGTTCTTCTCATCGCTAATGATATAAGCCAATTGCGCCTCTCTGTATAATCTCTTGCTTTCACCTCCGAAAACTGGGACAGTAGCATAGGACAGATCATTTTGTAATGATCCACCTAGTCTCTTGATCCAACCTCTGGAAAGTAACATGCCAAACTTGGGTGGTACATCTGCTACCACAATATCCATCATCATGCTTTTCATGGGCAGCTGAGACAAAGTGATGGCTAGGTCCTTGATTAATCCTAGACATTTCACTTTTCTAGAGTCAAAAGAGAACAAGTCATGATAAGGCTTGGTAATGTCCAAACCCAGCTCATCCATGACAGCCTTGGGCATTAGATTATGGCTTGCTCCAATGTCCAAAAGGCAGTTGTGGAGGATTTTATCATAAATAGTCAGAGAGACATAGAATGATGGGGAGTTGTCCTCACCATTTTCAATCATTGGGCTGAGAATAACAGCTGGCTTGTCATCTTGCAGATTTACACAATCATTGGAGGCTTGGATGGCTTTAGGCTCAAGGGCCTCGAGGATGGATCTTTTGAAGGACTCATTTTTCACTAATTCAATCAGAGGCATAGGTATTCTTAGCTTCTAAATTTCTTCTTGAAAACTAAAAGGAGAAGGAGATTTGTCAAGGCCTCTTACCTCATGAGCTGGAGCTTTGAGGGTGATGGGATCAACTACCAGCTGTTTCTGCTTATTAGCTTGTTGTACTGCAGGGACAACAGTTCTTTGAACAAGAGTTTCCTTGGCATTATTCATCTTTGACCGCAGATTATATCTGCGCTGATCTTCAGTTTGTAGGATAGCTTCATCATCCCATTCTTGGTTGATTTGGTCATTACATAATGACTTTTCATAGGCAGCTGAGGTCAAAAAGGAAGCATTGCCCTTGTCTTCCAGATAATGGATCTCATCATCTTCTTCAAACTGCTCTTCTTCCATGACTGCATTTTGAAAAGGAGCCTTCACCCTTTGGTCTTCATTTGCATCTTTGTTTCGTTGCAAAATCTGCAACTGCTCATTATTTCTTCTATATGGATTTGGGTTTGGATTTCTAGGAGAAAGGTATTAGGCATTCTTCCTTTCCCTGGTTGTTGCTCAACCTTTAATTTGGAGATTTCAAAGGCTAATGACTCGATCATTTTGGTCATTTTATCTTAGGATCAGAGGATGATGAAGACTCACCCCTTTGTCTTCTTCCATCAGCATTCCCCTTGAGCTTCTCTGCAGCCATAATGTTTGATTCTACTTCCAAGGCTGCATCGTGCATGTCAGCCAAAGTAGCACATCGCCTTCCTCTCAACAGTAGGCAAAAGTCAGAGTCAAAAGCATTAGCATAGGTGAGTTTAGCAGAGGTAGTAGTGGGCTTTACTTCAGCTGGTATCTTGTTGTACATGCGGTTAAATCTCTTATTAAAATCGGACAACAGTTCACAGATTTCTCTCTTCAAGTTGCCAAACTCAATGTGGTAGTAGAGGAGATCCTTCTTATCCCCCCAATGTTTTAGGAATGCATCATCTAAAGCTTCAATATCTGCTATAGATCTTGGGGCTAGTTCTCTGAACCATTTTCTAGCCTCCCCATCTAGGCTTTGGACAAAAACTCTCATCCACACATCATCTTCACTAATGTCCAGATTATCAGCATAGCTATAAAATGACTCAAGATGTTCTTCAGCAGTAACACCTTCAGTCCCAGTGAACTTAGGCATATACTTCTGGTATTCTCCAGTAGGCATAGCATTCAAAGGAGTGGGCAGTATTAGAGGTCCGTACCTAGCAGCTATGATTCTTTCCATTTTGGTAGGTGCTTGTGGACCTACCATAGCTGTGGTGGCTAAAAGGGTATTGGAAGTCTGAATGACAGAGGGCTAAGAAGTGACTGATGAGACTAAAGGAGTATGATGGATAGGAGGTGAGGTTTCCTTTGGGCTTACAACAAAAGGAGAAACTAAAGAATAAGGAGCTTTATGAATTTCTGAGAGTCTTTCTTCACTGCTAGTATTAGAATTTGTACTCTCAACATGTATTTGTTCTATTGCAAGATTTTCTTGAAGAGATATAGAATATTGTTTAGGTTTACCTGAACCTGATGCTCCTTTCTGCAATGTCTTTCTTTCTTTGAAGGTCTTTCCAGGGTCAGGTATTGGATCAGCTTGTGATTTCTGAGGATTTCTCCGAGTGTGCCTCACAAACTGAGCCAGAACTATGGAGTGGAGTCGCCAAGAGGTTCGGCCTCCAGTAGAGTCGCTAGATAGATGATTACAACCAAAAATGTGCCCATACTTTGTCTATCATCAAAGTTGGGTCTGTGTCGTTTCCCAGGGAAGCTGAGCTTCAGTTTCCTCTCCCCGGCAACGGTGCCAGTTATGTTATCACTCCAAGAAACTCTCCTATGGTTGCAGCTCGGAGATTCCTAGTAACATATAATCTTCAATATTGTTCTCAGAACTATTGGAATGGATGATGATTTGGAACAAGTCAGATGACCATTTCAACTCTGTTCTCACTCAAGACATGCATGAACACTCTTAACAACACAAGGCTTTAGACCACTAACACTCAATAGTTTGCAGATTTAATGGATAGATAGAGAATGCTTAACTATACCAGCAGATTGCATACATGAACATATGCGAATGGCTAGCAACAGGCAGCAAATGAGCTTACTGACTGTACTTGCAGATTACATATATGACAACACATATAAATGGCTAGCTACAGGCAACAAAGAAGCTTGCAAATCTAATATATCAAAGCAGAGATAAGATGGTAGTTATCTGGCCTCAGATACACAGAAAACATGAACAGACTATTCAAGTGCAAGCGTAGAACAGAAGAGAAATGGATATTGAACATATAATAGCAAAAGAAGCATGTATTACTAAAGAATGCAAATGAGAAGCTTGAAGGAATAGAGGAGGAACAGTCTCCAAAAGTTGAACCCTTGTTACATCTTGTTTTCAGCTATTTATAGCTCGTTTACAATGATCCTGAGCCTTTTGAGGCTTCAAGTGTCTTAATCTATCCCTCTGTCTTGTTTAACCGTTTGATTCCCTCAATAGGCAGCATGATTCATAGGTTTCTTCTTCTGACAGAAGACTAACCATATTCAGATATTTTGGGCAGCTTGTTGTGATGCCTGGGAGCTCTCTCATGCCAAAGATGCCCCATAATGTTTGTTAAGATGGTTGTTGCGCTGGTCGGACCGTTGATGCTCCATGATCTCGTTTGATTCGGGTTGCAACGTGTTGTGGCCCCTCTCTTTCCCTTTCCGGGATCTGTCCACCGACCGTTGTATCCTGGCCGAATCCCTCTTCTGGCATGTAAACATTTCTGCACAATGCTTCTAAGGATGGTTGGTCACCTGATCTTGCAAACGGAGTGGCTATCAGGCTTATGAAATCCCTGCAACAGTCCCTTTCAAATGATAACCATGAATGTTTTCTATTTCATACATAAAACGCTGCAACTGTGCAAATCCTGCCCTTCTATGTTCTTTTCGGACCTTAAAATTCCTTAAACATGGCCTATTCTCTCATCGGTTCTGCCCCTGGGGTCGCTGTCGTCTATCGCAGACGGCCTGGTCCCTTTGTTCCCCTTGTATTTTGAAATACTTGAAAACACAGGAAATACATGAAAATTGACCTCCCTCCGGACTTCAAATCTTATGGATTTCATTCCCGAACCCTTTCAGGTCCGGGACTCATCACAATCAGCGTTACCACCTGTATAGAGGCCCTGCTCCTTCGCAATATTCCGATGCGATCTTGCGATGCGATCTAATCACAATCGCATGTTGCTCCAGCCAACGGTCCTCATATAACACGATGTATGTTCCTGTCGATTGCAAACCTGCGATGCGATGTGGGCCCCCCGACCCTTGGTAATGTTCTACTACAATGTAGCAATGTGATCTAATCGCAATCGTTGATCGCTCAACGTTGGGGCTTTATAGATATGCTCTCCACCGCCGTGACTGCCGATGTGACTCGCCGATTAAATGTCCCTTCAGCTTGGCCGATTGCGATTTAGCCGATTAGATCTGGGTCGTTGATCGGCCAGATCTAACGGCAGCTGTGCATTGCTCTGTTCGCACCTGCAATACTCTGTTTTCTCACTGTTTTGGAGTGTTTTAGCCTCCCGATAGCGTATTTCTGCCCTTCCAAGGGCTTTTGGCATATGATTGTTTTTGATCTTGGGATGATCTTAATCAACTCTTGAAGACTTCAGGAGTGTTTTGGATCCATTTTTTGGGCCAAATGCCAACAAGGCTAAGACGTCCATCAATAGTACTACTATGGTCCCTATCCTCATTTCCCTACTCATTGATCAGATGAAAGGTACTTCCCATGAGTCCCAGACTGCATGAGTAGGATGCCTTGATAGGAGAACTAATCATCCTATCCAGTGGATGCCACGGAGAACTAATCATTCTGCTCCACAATCACCACGGAGAATGAATCATCCTGGCCCACAGGAGAACTAATCATCATGTTCCACAGTCGCCACGGGGTGTCACAGGGGAAGGTTGAACCTTTACCCTGTACATAGTGCACCACAAGGGGATGGTGAGTCGCCCTGTGGTCACATGTCACTCCAAGAAGTACCCCGCGCCCCCCTGGAGCTCCCAAAGCTCAATACATCATACTTGACCCTCATAAGAGGGTCTCTGAATGACAGCAAGTCCTTCTCGGAAAGTCGGGAATTTGACCTTTCCTAGGGGCTTTTTCAAAATGTCGGTGACCTGTGCATCTGTACTGATATGTTGGAGCCTTATTGCTCCTCGCTGCACCATATCTCAAATATAGTGGTACCTGATATCGATATGCTTGGAGCGATCATGAAATACGAGATTCTCTGATAAACGGATCCCGCTCTGGTTGTCACACAGAATCACGGTGGTATCCAATGTAAATCCAAACAGCTCACTGAAGAGCTTTCGCAACCAGACTGCCTCAATGTACTCTGCCTTGGCGGTGCTCAAAGCCACCGACTTCTGCTTCCTGCTTATCTAGGATATCGAGGCAAATCCCAAAGAGAAACAGCACACGGAAGTGCTCTTTCAGTCCACCACACTACCTGCCCAATCAACATCAATATACCCAAGTAGTCTCACATCTCCGGCAGTGTATCTCAACCCATGAGTGATTGTGCCACGAAGATATCTCAACAGATTCTTGGCACCAATCTAATGTGAGTGGTGAGACTCAACCATATGTTGACTCAATGTGTTGACTGCAAAGCATATATCTAGACAGGAGTTCACCAAGAACATTAATGCTCCGACGAGTTGAAGATACTCGGTAGCATTTCATAAAACAGGTCCGGTAGCACTACCACTTAACTTCTTGAAGTCAAG
Organism: Pinus tabuliformis; assembly: GCA_031772625.1. NCBI lineage: Eukaryota > Viridiplantae > Streptophyta > Pinopsida > Pinales > Pinaceae > Pinus > Pinus tabuliformis. Next base: position 765,261,863 of record CM062807.1, on the reverse strand, counting down.
CTCCATTGGGGTAGTTACGGGGTTGCAATCCACCATGCCGAATCTCTCCAATATCTTCACCACATATTTTCCTTGAGATAGGAAAATCTCCCCTGGTTTCTGCCAGACTTCCAGTCCTAGGAAATAGTGCATAAGTCCTGGGTCTTTCATCTCGAACTCAGAAGCCAGCTCCCTCTTACATTCGTGAAGGAGAGGGTCTGCACCTGTTAGAAAGAGGTCATCAACATATAGCACCAGTATGAGAGGCTTGTCATCTATAACCTTAAAGTAAAGGTTAGGGTCCGCTTCACTCCTAGTGAATCCCAGCTTCATCAAGTAGCTATCAATCATCTCATACCATGCTCGGGGTGCTTGCTTTAACCCATAGAGGGCCTTATTCAACTTGTACACATGAGATTCTCGATCATAAATCTCAAATTCTTCAGGTTGCTCCACATAGACCTCCTCTTTTATCGAACCATGTAAGAACGCAGTCTTGACATCCATCTGATGTAAGTTCCATCCTTGCGAAGCAGCAAGGGCTATGATCGAGCGGATGGTGGTATATCGGGCAACAAGTGCAAATATTTCGTCATAGTCTATACCTTCCTTCTCGGAGAAGCCACGAACGACAAAACGAGCCTTATACTTTTCCGCACTTCCATCAACTGCATGCTTTATCTTATAAAGCCATTTTGAAGTGACAACTGCTTTGTCCTGGGCTTTGGCGACCACATCCCAAACATCGTTTTTCATAATGGACTCATATTCCTTGGTGATAGCATCCTTCCATACTTGATGCTTTGCGGCATCTGTGAATGATGAAGGCTCATTTTGGATGATCGTGCTCAAGATGTTCAGGTATCCCTGATACCTGTTTGGCTTCTTACTTTCATGGAAGGTTCCTCGGGGTGCAATGTGTCCTTCAGCATCATCAAGTATCCCCCTAAGCCATGAAGGCCTCTTCCTAGAAGACGAAGGCTCTTACGGAGGAGGATCAATAGGATCCATAGGTTCTTCCACATCGAGCATCATCTCATCTTCTTTTTCCTTCAGTTCCTCGGTGTCAACCTCTTTAGATCCCCTTAAAGTAGGAAGATTGTCTACCTTGCTAAGAGCCATATCTTCGTCAAAGGTGACATCATGACTAATCTCGACTTCCCTTTGACCAACTACATAGATTCTATAGCCCTTAGTATTTTCGATATAGCCCACAAAGATTCCTTTCTTTCCAGATGCACCCAATTTATTCCTTTTTTCTTTAGGCACATGAAAATATACAGGGCTTCCAAAAATTCTAAAATGAGATACATCAGGTTTCTTACCGGTGAACATTTCTTCGAGAGTCTTGGAACCCAATGCTTGATGAGGGCATCGGTTTTGTACATATACAACGGTATTTGCAGCTTCGGCCCATAGAAACTTCGGAAGTCTTTGATCATGGAGCATAGCACGGACAACTTCCACAATTGTACAATTCTTCCTTTCCGCCACACCATTCTGTTCAGGAGTATATGGTGTAGTAATCTCCCTCTTAACGCCAGCCTCTTTGCAAAAGTCATGAAACTCATTGGATTCATATTCAGTCCCATTATCAGTCCTTAAGATCTTGATCTTCTTTTCAGTTTGATTCTCGATCAAGGCTTTGAAGTTCTGAAACCAAGAAAACACTTCATCCTTCTTTTTCAAGAAGTATATCCAAGTCTTGCGAGAATAATCATCTGTAAAAGTGAGGTAATATAAATATCCTCCCAAGGAGTTCACAGGCATCATACCGAATATGTCTAAGTGAACCAACTGCAATATATCAGAGGGCTTGCTTTGGCTTAAGGGGAATGGTCCCCTTTTGAGCTTCCCTTCGACACATCCTGGACATACATCTTCTTGCTCTAATCTGAACTCGAGCATCCCGGTTGCCATTTTTCTTACATCGGGTAGAGCTTTATAATGAAGGTGAGCAAACCTCTGATGCCATAGTTCAGACTGAAGAGATGTGTCACAAGACATGACACCCAACAGACTTCCACCGACCTGATATAATGAATCAACTTGAAACCCAAGAGTAAAAACATCTTTAAAGTTCTTTTTCCATACATGTACCTTGCCATCGCTGAAGGCCACCTTGTCGCCTTTGTCTTCCACTGCCGAAATGGACACCAGGTTCTTTTTTAGATCAGGTACATATAATACATCTTGTAAGTGGATGGTATTACCCTGATTCAATTGAAGAGTGACATTTCCTACGCCTTTCACGGGATATTTTGAATTATCTCCAAGAACAATTTCTAGGTTGGTTTCCTTCTCTATCAGATTATAGAGAGCTTCTTTGTAACCAGTGAAGTGCCTTGAGGCACCACTATCAATAAGCCAATTTCCCAGCGAGTCCGGGGGAGCAATAGTAGATAGAGCTGCTGGTAGATAATATTCATCTTGCTTATTGTTAACAGTGTTAGATTCATACCTGGAATTTCTTGCCTTCTTGAATGGTTGTCCTCTTCCTTGATTTCTGGCACTTCTTTTACCTCTGCCATTCCTTTGATTGCCTTGAGAGGGATTTTGATCATCGTCTCGGTGTGAGTCCCTTTTATCAGGGCACTCCCTTGCATAGTGACCCGTTTTATTGCAATTGTAACATCGTCCTTTTCTTCCACCCTTTGGTCCAGCCTTTCCTTTGAATTTAGCCCCGGAATTGTTTCTTCTTTTAGTATGAGAAGAAAAGGCAGAGGGATGACCTTTAAGTATCGGCATTTCTTGCTCTTCCATCCTCGTTTCTTCTTAAATGCATCTGGCCATGAATTCCTCAAATCCAGCAATTACATTATTGTTGAGAAGAGTAGTCTTGAATATATACCATTCAGATGGCAGTCCTCCAAGAGTTGTGAGTGTCATTTCCCTGTCAGGAATTACTTCCCCAATAGATAGGAGATCGTTCTTGATCTCGGTGATCCTTAAGAAATATGCTTGCGTACTCTCATCCTTGCCCTTCTTAATTTCCTTCAGCTTATTTCTAAGAAACAAGAATTGATTTGCATCATTAACTTTAAATAAACTCACCAGTCTATCGTAGATTTCATTGGAGGTGTTCAACTCGAAAACATAGGCCACCAAGCGCTTGTCGATAGAGTCCCGAATGATCTTCCTTGCTTTGACTTCTTCCTTGGTCCATTTGTTACTAGCAGCAACGGATGCATTTGATGAAGGCTCAACAATCCCGCTTCTCACATGGTCCAACACTTCCTGCTCTTCTAATGTTAGATCGAGAGACATCTTCCATCCGTGATAGTCAGACTTCTCACAGAGTTTGTCTTCAACGGGGAAGTGTGTTGAGGACCCCATGATTTCTTTTTAAGATAGCCTTGCCAACCTTCTCTTCGGTGATTGCTCTTGCTCTTGCTCTCGCTCTTGCTTGGGCTTTGTCTTCACCTCAGCTCTGATACCATGTTAAATTATGGTATGTTCTATGCTTAGAGCATAGAACATTAAATAATGGTATGTTCTTCTTATTAGCCACAGATTAGCAATCACATATACATTAAGTAAAGTGCAGATAGAACATTAAATAATCAACAGAAAACAAGCCAAAACAAGAGACACAAGATGTGGCAGCTAGCCAGGGACAAACCCCAATGCGAGGAAACCCTTTGATCAAATCTTCTTTTATCTTCAATAGTTCAGCAAAGAGAAATAGTACAAAATCTGAATTCTGTAATTTTATATCAGCAGCAACAAACCCTAGATCAGCAAAGTCAAACTTGGTCAAACTAGTTGAAATTGACCTCTGAAATACTTGGTCAATTTCCGGTCAACTTGTTCTCAAACAGCCTGAAGAAACAGCCCTTGAACAGCCCCAAAAGTTCAATCAATTTGCAGATTTCTGAAGTCAACTTGCAGCCCTAAACTAGGGCAGTCAACACCAGTCAAACCAGAGGTCAGATCACCTCGATTTTCATGCCAAAAATTGCGACCTGCCTAGGAGAGGCAACCACACCCAATCTGCACTTTTGAAAGGTCAACGATTGGTCAACGCTGGTCAAAGAGATGACCTACTGCCCTAGCGTCCTCCTTTCTACGTCTTCCTTGCCCTAGGACGTCTTCCTTTCAGCGACACGTGTGAGAGAGAGAGAGGCTCTTTTTATGCGTAGGAGAGAGAGAGAGAGAAGATGAGTGAATTGAATTGTCCAAATGAGGAGAATGCTCCTTGTATTTATATGCAAACGTTGAGGTTCAATAGACATGACTGTTGGGCTTCTGAGCCTACATAAGTTTGCTGGCCGACCTTGACAATTTGTCCATAATCAAAATGAATTTATATCTCCATAAATACTTATCGGAATCGGATGATCTTTAGATCAATCCTACACCTCTCAATGAGAGGAATCTAGGAAAAATATCAGAAGCCATAAGGTGATCCACATGGAGCTTGGCCCTAGTTGCCAATTTTAACACTTTGAGAGTGTTTCTCCAGGAAACAAGATTGAAAAAGTTCCCTATTGGATTGATCAAGCAGAGTTAGAAGAGCCACCATTGGGTCAAAAGACTGAAGCTGCCAATAGAAACCATTCAAAGAATGGTGACAAGATAGATTCATCAGAAAACTTGGGATGGATCCAAGTTGGAAAAAAAGATGAAATATAACTTTCCAAGGATAACGAGAAGCCAATCAAAGTTAAAATGACACTAAGTTAAGAATGGGATACAAATACATTTGGATTTTAGGGGTATTTTGGAAAATTTTCAGCTGGAATGGGAACAAATTCTATGTATTGCGGAGTTTTCAATAAAGGATTTGGATTGATCCTACGTGCTCAATCCCAAATCTTCAAGGAATTTTGATATCTCTTGTTTTTAGAAGAAATGGAACGATTATGGGTCGGATCCCAACTTTTTTAATATAATCTTCAATACCCATTTCTTTAAAAAAAAATGCATGAGAATTTGATTCTCCACCTTTTTCATCAAAAGCGGCAGCCCAATCACAAAGAGAACAAATTTTGCATTCAAATATTCCCCAAACCAGTGTTGCGGGGGAGTGCCCCCCCCTTCGGACCCGCTCCCGAAGCGCGCTCCGGGCGGGAGCGGCTCGGGAGCGCGTTCCCAAAATCGCTCCCGGACGGGAGCGATTTTCGGGAGCGCGCTCCCGTAAAAAAATTTACGCTCCCTGGTCTGTTAGGGAGCGACTCAGGGAGCGATCGCTCTCGCGCTCCCGGGGCGTTTTTTAATGCCCGGGAGCAATCGGGGAGCGATCGCTCCCGAGCATTAAAAAACGCTCCGGGAGCGAATCGGGCCGGGCCGGGAGCGGTTCGGCGGAAAAAAAAATCCGCCGGACCCGAAAAAATTAAAAATTTTAGAAAAAAAAAATTGTTTTATAAGGCCAATGGGCCAAAAAAACTTTCATTATCACTTCATTGAGCAAGTTGGAGCTGGAGCAAGAGCATTGGAGCGAAGAGCAAGTGCTGAGGAGCGAGGAGCAACTGCCAAGGAGCGAGGAGCAAGCCTGCAGAGGTAAGTAACTTAGTAATCTAGTTAGTTTAGCTGGTTAGGTAGTTAATTTAGTTGTTTGAGTTTAACTGTTTAAAAATCATGTATTTAAATTAAATTAATAAATTAAATGAATTAATCCCAATAAACTAAATTAATTTGCAGATTCAAGACTCAAAACCCTACAAACATCAAACACCATGGACCTGGGGATATTTATTGGCATTTTCCTCTTCCTAGTCCCTTTTATGGTTATTATGGTGGTGGAGAGTAGGAAACGGAGGGGGCCTCAAACTGAAGAGGTGGATGAAGAAGCCGGAGGAAGTCAAATGGGTGAAAACCCCAGTGAGGAGGAGGTGGAGGAGGGTGAACATGACCCTCCAAAAACTAAACAAGACCAAACTCCATTGTGGAAATATGTTCACAGGGCTGAAACAGGGAGAGGGGGTGGAACCACTAAATTTCATTGCCCCCATTGCAACACTGATTACACAGGCTCATACACCCGTGCTAGAAGACACCTCTGCGGGAAAAGGCCATGGGATGGAGAGAAACAAATAGGAATCAAAACTTGTGCAACGGTGTCAACAGCAGATAGAGCCAAATACATAAAGTAAGAGGAGGACGCCCAATACAGAACAAAAAGATCAAGGGGTTTCTTTGAACCAAGCTCACAATCACAAAGAACTCCTTCAGCATCCTCCCAAGGCAGTGGATATGGACATGGAGGCACAGGGTCATCATCTTTAAGGCGTAGAACCATATCAGATTTCCTTGATGAGGGGTGTAGGAATGATGTGGATTCAAAAGTTTACAGGTTCCTCTATGCATGTGGGATACCATTCAATGTTCTACGCTCACCTTATTGGCACGAAATGGTTTCTGCCATAAATGATGCCCCTAAAGGATACAAGAGTCCTGGGTATGACAAGGCAAGAACTGTTGGCCTTGATCATGAAAAAGCAAAAATATCACATTCTTTGAATAAAATGACAAGTTCTTGGACTGACAATGGGGTGTCCATTGTATCTGATGGATGGACAAATGTAAAAGGCAAGCCATTGATAAGTGTTCTTGCTGTGTCTGTTAGTGGTCCCATCTTTCTAGCTGCACATGATTACTCAGACAAGTTCAAGACCGCTATCAACATTGCAGAAAGTCATCACTGATAATGCTCCTAATTGTAAGGCAGCGGGAGCAATTATTGAGGATAAATACCCGAACATATTTTGGTCTGGATGTTTGGTTCACACATTGAACCTTCTGTTGCATGATATTGTCAAAAACAAAAATGAACAATACCAATGGATTGGTGATTTGTACAAGAAAGGAAAACAAATGATAAAATTTATTACAAATCATAGCAATACCCATGGCCTTTTCCGCAGTCACTCGAGATTGGAGTTGCTGAAGATTGCGAGGACTAGATTTGGTAGCTATTACCTCACCTTCAGGCGCCTTTTGAAGGTAAGAGAGGCATTAGCTAGCATGGTATCAAGTCCACATTGGCAGGTGTTAAAGGAAAGGGCTACAAATGTAGCTGACATGGCAGGTTTTGAAACGGTGGAGGAGGCCGCTCTTGATGGGCAATTTTGGACAACTGTGAGGCAGGTATTGGATTTCACCAAGCCAATTTATCACATGATTCGGTTTGCAGATACAGACAAACCAGTGATTGGCGAGGTGTATGAGCAAATGGATACCATGTTGGGGGAAATAAAAGACATTGTTCATAATAAAGATCCCAACTTGTACAAACTGATTCATGATTGTGTGTGTGAACGGTGGAATAGGCTTAACCTTCCACTACATTGCTTGGCGTATATCCTTACGCCAAAATACTACTCTACATCTTGGTTGGGCCAACCTGCAGCAGGGGGTGGGGTTAGGACCAAACCCCATTTAGATCAAGAGGTAACTAAAGGATATCTGGAAGCATTAGAAAAGTTGGTGCCTGACAGGGAGGAATGTGCAGCTGTGCGCCTTGAAATAGGCAGATACTTCAGTGGCACTGGTTTGTATGGTAACTTCCATGCAATGGACGACAAAGATAAATTTGATTCTCTCACATGGTGGGAAACATATGGCGGCCACGGACTTTTGCCAAAATTGGCAAAAAAAGTTCTTTCACAGGTTGTAAATTCTTCTTCTGCAGAGAGGTGTTGGAGCACCTACAGTTATATACATAATGTGAAAAGAAACAGACTCAACGAAAACCGAGCAGAAAGCTTGGTTTATGTGCACTACAACTTGAGGTTGTTGAGCCATTACTGTGATCGGGCTAATGAAGATCCCACATATAAAATTTGGGACAATCACCCTGAGGACGACAATTTGGAGGATGGCATTGTACATATTGAAGAACTAGAAGAGGAGCTTGTAAGGGATGAAAATGAAGCCGCTGCAGCAGCCATGCCACCTCCACCTCCACCATCCAGTAGCAGTGCTCGAGGCACGAGTCTTGTTCCTAGGGTTTTCTTAATTAACTAGAATTTCCAGCAAATTTCCTTTTTCTCATTCAAATAATGACACGGAAATTTCAAGTAATTTAATCTTTAGCAAAACAATAATGCTTTCTTCAACAACACAATAAACATTCAACGCAATGCTGTAGCAAATCCAACAGTGCCAGTATAACCCAGATTCATCAAGTCCAGTATAATTTGAACTTGACAGACTTAAACTACTGTGTTAAACCAAATCCCAGCTATACTAAACTAATCCATAACCTTGGCAAAACTTTCTACTAGTATTGTTCAACTTCAAACAATACCCAGCTAGCTTAGGACTGATAATTTCCTCTTTTCTGCATTCGGCTTCCTTCAGGAACTCGTCAAACCCACTTCACTGCTCACGGATTATCTCAGAGGATTTCAAACTGACTATAATTACGGATTAGAACTTTGTCAGGCCTCAATCAATCATTCTGAACTCTATACAGGAGCATGAGTTCTCCCTAACTTCAGGATTGCCAGTGAATATGACCTCAAAAACCCCGGTCTCAGCTTAGCAGGAGTTAAATGATTTTTGGGGTAACTTCAAATCAGCTACAAGTTAATGCTAACCATCTGAATGGCCTTAGAACAGACAGAAAAGGTAACATTCAACTTCGGACAGAACTTTGGCTTACCTCAGACTTTGACCTGCCTTAAATTCAGACTCTGTTTGCCTCAGACGATTTGTCAAGCTCCAGGAAGGAACTTCAAGGGTCTGTCTCAATTGATTTTCAGCTGCCACAGAGATTTTGGCCTGCTAGCCTCAGAGACTTTGGCTGCCTCGGGAATCGTCCTCCAGATCAGAGAAGATTCAGTCTGCTTCAAGGGAATCCTATCTAGCCCCAGATGAGTCTGTCTGTTGGAAATACTGAGAGGAGGGGTGAATCAGTAATTCTTTCGATTGTAATATTATGCCAATTAAAAATATTTTTACAAGTTAAGCCAGAATGCAACACGTAGAACAAAAAATAACTTTATTATTAAAAATATTGATGACTCCACCCCTCGTTTACAAAGACAGGCTCCAACCTGTAATATAAGTTTTTCAATTCTTCAAGACACCAACCTTGAATAAGAACACCAATCCTCTTAGGCCAATCCAAGGACCAACCTGGTCAATATGAGGACACTGATCCTCTTAGGCTCTAGTCTTCAACTATACTTTAAAAACTTTATCAAAATACTTCAATATCCTTCCTTCAAGATGTCTCCCATAAAAACTGCTCCAAGAATGACTTCCAGAAATGGCTTCAAGATTGCTTCAATTCACTTCAGAATGTTGATCAAGGCTTCACCAAAGTCTGCTTCAAACCTCTTCAAAGACTGCTTTAAGGATTCTTCAAAAACCACTTCAAATGACATTTCAAAGGTTGCTCCAAAAAGCTCTCCAGGGTCTGTTCCAAAAATGTTTTTCTTCAAAGTCTACCCAAAAAGGGCTTCAAAAGTATCTTTAAGGGTGCTCCAAAAGAGGTCTCCAAATTCTGCTCTACAGTCACTTTAAAGTCTGCTTCAAAAAGCCTTGAGACTACTCCAAAGGACTTCAAGAACATCCACAAAGAGTTGCTCAAAAGTTCTTAAAAAAATCTGCGCTTCAAAGATGACTTCAAGTTTGCTCCAACTTTACTTCAAAAAGTTTTCCAAGGTCTGCTCTAAATACTACAAAGACTACTTCAGGGACTGGTCCACAGTCTGCATTGAAAGATTTTAACTTCACTTCAAAAAAAGGCTGCACCAAAAGTCACTTCAAAGACTGCTCCAAAGAGTTTCTAAGGTCTGTACCAATTCACTCAACTTTATCAAGAAATATGCTCAAGATCTGCTTCAAATCAGACTGAGGTCACTGGGGCCGAATCTGTGCATAAGAGAGGTCGAAAATCAGGGGCGAGTCTGTCCCTTCCACAGGCCCAAAACTTTTCACAGGATGGCCGAATCTGCATCTTTCCTTGGGCCGAATCTGAGGCTGAAACCTGGTCATCCCACAGGCCGAAGTCACCTTCTTCCACAGGCCGAGACTGGGCTGAGTCTGTTCAACAGATGTAGACTGAAATTAGCCCTAAAGAAGCCAAGCTCCAGTGCTAGAACGAAGGCTGAAATATGCTCCAATGATTGGGTAAGTTCAGCTCCAAAACTAGACCTAAGTTTGATCCAAAAAACTGATCAGAAGACCCTTCAATAACATTTAATACAGAACAAGCATAGAAACCAAGAAACTCTTCCTTCACCTTGCTCCTAGGTTCATGAGATATGAACCCCCATATTTCTTCCTCAGGTCCGAGTATTCTCTGACTTCTGCTTGACCAAGTTGAAACGGTGAGTCCCTACTCGTATTTATACACGCACAGGCATTTAATTATTGAGAGCCAAGCTGTCAATCTTAGCTTGAAGCTGACTTGTAGTGTCGTAATGGAACCCAATCTCTACAGGTCTGCCTGTATGTTTGAACATTTTGTGATGAGCTCAAATCCATCAGGCTGAGATTCAATGATTAATTTAGAGTTTGAGGAGGTTTGATTAAGGATTAATGCTCAAAATAGTTCGGTGGTTTAGCTTGATGACATTCAACTTTCTGTTTGCGCATCTATAATTATGAAACCTGTGCTCAGCTTCTAGAGTGAGGGAGGAAGTAACCAGCAACCACCATGAAGCCTTTTCCAAGAATGTTGGAAGGATCAGCCATGTGAGCACTTCTTAATACAAACAAATACAACACAGTCATTATAGTGCAGGTGGCCCAGCTGTTGTTTATGGTTTTCCTTTTGAACTTGTAGCACATAATTCACATTCACTTGCATTAGTCTTGACAGGACCAGTTCAATTTCTATCCAATGTACATCCAGGGATTAGACCTCCTATCATAAACCAAAAATATTGATCATTGGGATCTCACCCCTTATAAAAAAATACAAGTTGCTACCCAAGGTTCAATCCCACACATTGCCCCACCTTTTCCCTCAGGATAATCAGGAATCATTACAGTCATTCAATTCAAAATCAACAAACCGTCAAAATTTGAAGAAATTGATCCTCAGTTCTTCTAAGAAGACAATTAATTTATTTTGTTTGCAACAATGTCCACGGTGTGCCTTTTGTCCATGTGAGTAGTACCTCTCATGTTTTTAAACATAAATTTAGTATTTCTTAGGAAGGCGATTGGCAATGACCTCTAATGCTTTGCAAGCAACATCAAAAGCTCTCCAGGTTTGTTATCAAAAGCAACATTTCATTGCAAGATGTAAATTGCAACTACAGGCTAAGCTTGATATGAATGAGACTAGGCCTTTACCTATCTTTGGTCCAAGCCACTACAATTAGGTTCCAATTCCTCACGATGTTTTCAGCCACCCACTGTTTTCTTGGAGCTCAGCCCTTACCCTTCACCTAAACAGCAGAGTTAATATTGTTGAAAGGTACTTTTTGGAACCCGTTTCTCATACATCTTACCCTTTTTGCTTCATCTTCTGTCTTTGATGCTACCAACACCCTTGGCCTCTCTAAGAATTCCAATCCTTGTAGGGAAGGCATGCACAGAATACATGAAGAAAATGATGCTTCTAAAGAATCATTTCCAGATCTTTGTAGTCCATTTTCATGGAACCCAACTAAATGAAAGCCGGAATAATGAAGACAGCTTCTGACAGAGAGCTGGATCTCAGCCAATACCAGAGCAATGATCTCAAGGAGATCGATGGGGTCCAGAGAAACTTTGGAAACTATCAAGAAAGATGTATCAAAAAATTCCTCCTCTTGCAATATTGACCGTTTCTATAATTAATATTAGCATGAAAATAAGGTTCTGACTTCTAGCACGTATATAAGAAAAACTATCAGGATAGACTGGACAAAAAGGAGGTCCATTAACATCATATAATAATGGTTTGTGAACACTAGGATCAACCACTTTGTAAATCTTCTGAGATTTTGTTGGGTTTAGATATTATATAATATTATTAAACATTTTGACCTCTCATCAAAAGAGAATGTCCAATGGAACCTTCCTCCCCTTTCATTAAAGAATACAGAATGGAAAACTTTCAAAAAAAGTGCCAAAGGTAGAAGCTTCAAAGCCAAAAGCTATAACCTAAGAAGAATATCAAGAAGAGGGCAAATAGTACAAGAAAACGCAGAAGATAATGGGTCCAGTCAATGCAAAGTCTCAGAAGGGTAAATCATAAAAGAAGATGACTGGTCGTGAAAGAAAGAAGAAGGCTCAGAAGATAACGGATCCAATCCCTAACAAATGCAAAGTTCCCCACCAAGAAAAAAGAAAACATTCAAATTATGACTAAATTATCAAAGAAAAAAGATGAGATAGATGGACAACAAAACTGAAGAAACAATTTTTACATCAAGAAGAAATTTTATTTGTTATGTTGAAAAGGAAAACTAGCATTGCACTCGAATATTGAACATTAGAGATACCACAATTTTTGTGAAGATAATGTGACATTTTTCCTTCCAAATTTTTTGCATAAAATAGCTATGGTAATTAACCTAATCATTTTTTAGCACAAACCTAAGGCTATCCTTGTTAATAGATAGATAGATAGAGTTCCTGATGATGAACCTAGATTGAGTTCAAAACATGTCAACCAATGATCCTCCATGTGATTTTCTGGAAGATCTTAATCATTATATCATGAATCACAGAAGCATCCAATCTGAGATAGATGTCCTTTTTAAAATATTTACTGACACATTTTAGCACAAACTTAAGGATATCTTTATTAACAGATAGATAGATATCTTTGTTCGCACAGTATCCATAGACAAATCTTGGCAGCAGTCTAAAAATTCATTAGACCATTTCTTAATGTGGCGAAATTCCTATTAACTACGACAAGGCCTTTGGTTCAGAAATTTATTAAAGTTTATGGTTAAATCGGGAAAAAAATATTTTGGGTAGGTTTGGAAACGCACTTCCACTGCGTCCTTGAGAAACTGTAAAATACGGTTTTTTAGGAGTGCTAAAAGGAGGTACCATGAAATAGTCAAAGAAATATGTGCTAAAGCACGTACCAAATGCATCCATTGTAGGCATACTTGGCATACTTGCACTACATGAGCATAAAAAAGGTATCAAAATCATTTTGATGCTGGAAAAATTACTTGCAAGCATGGCATGTATTGACTTAAGACACTTAGTGAGAACTAGTCAAAGTGATTCTTTCGAGTATTCAACAGAGTACTAATCCTAGGGCCATGGTCACCATACTCGTGATCCCTACTAACAAGTACGTAAGATATGAAGGTAGCAGCATGAATGTTAATGCCCAGGCTCATATGGCCTCTTAGATTTCTTGTTTCGACATCATTATTGTATTAAAGCATGGACATGGATTCTTATGGCAGCGACAACCAGGGCAATGCTTCTCATTAACCATGAAGTATATAAATTTGCTAAATCCGCATAACGAAACTACAGTTAATAGGTCTGAGTGCCATTTTATACACACCGACATTGCACAATAATTGGAACACCACTCTCACAGAATGAGTTAAAATAAGAAAAAAATCACAAAATGCCATCGGGGCTACTCTAGTAAAGAACCAAAATCCACCAGATGTAGGTCAAGTTAGTTGGGTTCACAAAGACTGCTACATAAAATGAAGATCTAATAACGAAGTTCTGTTAATATATCTACCTATGCAAAACAACCTCCAATAAACGATGCCAAAAGAACAGTTCCTCTCTCAAGTTAAAATTTACTTAGCATTTACGATTCGGCACCACCCAATCTCAGATGACAAAAAGAAACATTTGGATTCTAAAAGCAGGCAGCCTAGTTTCAGCTACTGCCCCCTATTTTGCTTTTGAGCTGGCGAAGTTCAAGGCTCCAATGTAACTCTATGCTTTTCAGGCACCTACATTCTCACTGTGGATTGGGGACAAGAATTGAACTTGGAACTTGTGGTGCAACATTTCAAGAGCTTTGCTGATAGACAGAATTTGCAACTAACAAACTTCATGTGGACATTTCACTAGCTCAGTGATCGACAGAATTAACAGCTTATAGTAATAAGCCTAACGTCGGCCTCTCGCAAACTACCGTTTTAAGGAAACCTCGACAACTAATCAGATGCCGTCCTGCACAAATTTATGCTAAAATAACAGGTCCTCTAGGGGGAAAGGGTGGCCCTAACTTGAGTTCCCTTTCAAATAAACACAATTTAGTTTTGTTCGCAAACACGCAGGATCCGGCATTGTCAAACACACGCATTTCAAATATGTTAAAGGATTTCCGATCACAAACTGTAAAATAACAGACGAGCCAAAAAAACACAAAAAATGGGCGAAATTCAGCTGCACCTTTGAGCTCGTCTGCAAGAGTGAGCAGATAATCGTGGAGCTTGCGAAGGACGGTTTCTCTGTCAAATTGCAGGGAGCCAATGTCCGTCAACTGCGGTCTCTCCAACACGAGGGCCCTGAGATTCTCCGGCAAGTCAAGGTCGAAAAGAATTGAGGAAGCTTCGGCCTCTGCTAGGGCTAAGAATTCCTGAGCCGTGATTTTTTCGTCCAGATGGCGCGCTTCCAGCCTTCGCTCAAGATTTGGCAACGCATTTCTGATATGCGATCCGTCCAACACCACAACGCCTCCGTCCGCCATTGCAACAAAGATCAGGGGAAAAACTCAAATTCTGATCGGGAAAATCGACATAAACGGAGATAAATAAAGAGTGTGTGTGTGTCCGTTGGTGGTTTTAAAGCTTTAATTTCATGTCTGAGTGGATTTCATGATGGTATTCACAACATTCGATTTACAGTAATTCTATCGTTATTGGCGAGGAATAATCGTTTCCTAATTTAGTCGTTGACTCATTCCAATGTTTTGGGTCGGTTAGACGAGAATTTCGAACTTGACTTTTGACAATATCCTCCTTTTATTTTTAAATATTAAAAATTTTATTCTTAAGTGATTAATTCGATAATTCTTTGATAAACCCATTGCCTCTCTCACCTGGAAATTCTTGGAGGCACATACATTGTTTACTTTATGGCTTTATGTTCAATTGCAAACCCACCTAACCAGAGTTCAGCCATGACCAAAGGATAAGTATGGTTGGTAGAGAAATTTCTTACACAAAGATTGTAGAAGTGCATCTCACCAATACCAATTGAATTTTTTACACCACCTCTAAAACATCACATCCACATATCTATTTGGTATAGTGGTAAGAGTGAGTGCTTCTTAGGATAATAATATAGATTTAAAATTTATTAGGTGTAATATTTATAATATTGCAACTATGAAAAAGTCAATTGTATAATTCACGCCTTTATGGTTAGATGGAATAAAAAATATTTTTGGTCATAGTTTTTAGTTTAGATAGATAAATAATATTACTTAGGCATAACATCATGGTCAAATAAAATAAACAATGTCTTTGGGTCATAACATGTGTTTGGATGGATTAGAAAACACACTTTGGTTATAATATTGTGGTTAAACAAATTACATAATGTTTCTTAATCACAATTTCTTCCCTACACAATGTCTTTTTGTCATATTATTGTTGCTAGAAATAATAGACAACACCTCCCAATTATAAATTCATAGTTGAATGAAACAAACAACATGCCCTTATCACAACTTTATGGCTAGATAGAATAAATGATGACCCTCAAACATGAGTTTAGTCTTGAACATATTATATAGTACTTCTCAATCGTAATGTTAGGTCCCTATACTAGTAGTTTAACCATTTATTGTTATTAGTACAACCCCCTTATTATATTTTTGTGCCCATGTAGTCCCCATATTGTTATTAATGTGCCCCATAGAAGCCCACTATTGTTATTATTGTGCCCTTACATTATTATTGTTATGTCGGCTCTGATTATATTATGTCCCCTTAGGCTCCTATATATAGAAAGGAGGTCTTGTCATTTGTATCATCCAAGAATTGTTCATTTATGTAATGTAAAGGAGGTTGCCCCCTCAAAGAGGCTTATTTCTAAGGCATTGATCTATCTTTTCTATCTTTTTGTGAGTTGGTTTCATAACATTTGGTATCAGAGCTTTGGATTCTAGGGTTTCGTTGTTCCAAACAAGTCATCATGGAATTTTCGCTATAACATTTTTTATGCGATGTTTCAGAAGTAACAAAAAAACACATTTGCGACAACATCGCGCTGAACCTCGGGTCTGAATTTCAGATCTTGTCTCGCTATATTTTCATAGATATGATCTGAGGAATTTAGGGTTTTTGCAAGCTCTAGAATTCCATCTCAAACAGGTCATCGTGGAATTTTCACTATAATTGTTTTTCTACAAAGTGTCGGACTCTTAAATTAAAACCCATTGGAGCTGAAACCTCGGTGAAGCTCGGACCCGAATTTCAGATCTTGTTTTGCTATATTTTCGGAGATACAGTCCAAGACATTTAGGATTTCTGCAGGCTCCCGAATTACATCCCAAATAGGTGACCTTGGGAAAATCATCACAACTTTCTCTTTAAGCATCAGATTGAAATTTCGTAAGAAGTTATAGAAATAGGACGGACGTTAGTTTTCTGTGTATCGATTTCAGGTCCTAAGGTTGAAACAGTGACCCATGGCACTTCATACAAGTTAGCTTTATTGAACTAGTCTATAATCGGGTCATCGTGGGATATTTGACATAACTCTACCTTTCAAATCCAATCTTGATCAGACTTGCGAGGTTAGAAAGAGGACTCAAAGGGCTACTACCAGACGCAATTTCAGAACTTGGAGATCTGAAATTACAGAGTTACAGTCGTTTCAAGATCGAGCTCCTAAAATCAAGAAAAGGAGATATGAGGAAGTTTGATGGCAAGGATCCGATAAATTGGATACTACAGGTGGAGCAATATTTCGATCTACATGGGGTGAAACTGTTACAAAAGGTACATATTGCATCTTCATATTTAGAACCAGATCAATTTTTATGATATAAAGGGCTTTGTTCTCATAAACCACTTGTTACGTGGTCAATTTTCACGGAGGAAATGATAGCACATTATGAGGATACAAAGAGCAACACCTTCTTCAGCCAATTGATAAATCTCAAACAAAAGTGTTCAATGGCAAAGCACATTGAGGACTTTAAAAAATTGAATATCAGGGAAAATGATATTCCAAAGAAGCAGAGGATTGATGTCTCCGTAGGGACTTTAAAGGATAACATTCAACATGAGGTTCATCTTTGGGAACTTGATTCATTGGAGAAGGCATTCAAGTTGGCAAGAAAAGTGGAAAGCAAAATTATGGCAACAAGGAAGTCTACCCCTCACAATTATAAAGATGGAAGTGTTGTTTCTCCTAGCCTTCCACAACCTACAAGGTTGACACCACAACAACTGGAAGAAAAAATAGCAAAAGGGATTTGTTACAATTGTGATAACAAATACATTAAAGGTCATAAGTGTGCTGAGAAAAAAATATTTTACATTGATTGTGAAGAGGAGGAAGAAAAGGATCAAGAAACGTCAAAAGAAGAGAATATACACCAGGAACCAACCCCATAGAAAGAAGAAATGAATCTGACCATATCTTGTAAAGCATTGGCAAGAATTACCACTCCTCAAACTCTCAAGATAGAAGGACATATCAAGAAGTGAAAGATCACATCGAGCATCAAGAAATGAATCCGACCATATCTTGTAATGCATTGGCAGAAATTACCATTCCTCAAACTCTCAAGATAGAAGGACATATCAAGAAGAAAAAGGTTCAAGAAGCGAAAGATCACGTCGAGCATCAAGAAATGAATCCGAAAATATCTTGTAATGCATTGGCCGAAATTACCACTCCTCAAACTATCAAGATAGAAGGACATATCAAGAAGAAAAATGTAATAGTGTTGATTGATTCGGGCAGTACCCATAATTTTATTTATTGTAAGATAGCTAAGGAATTGAATTGCTTCCTATATCCAGCACCAGAGTGTCAAGTAATGGTTGCAAATGGAGGAACCATAAATTTCTCTGGAAAGTGCCATAATATCAAGCTATCCATTGGAGAATATGTATTGAATAGCCCAATGCTTTCCATTCCAATGGGTGATGTTGATGTTGTACTAGGAGTCCAATGGCTACAATCCTTGGGTACAATAGCTTTTAATTTTCAAGAACTTTTCATGAAATTTTCTTTGGAAGGAAATGAAGTTGAATTAAGGGGTATCTTTGGGAAACCGAGAAAGATAATCATCTCTAACGGAATGAAAAGGCTTCTAAAGAAAGAACAAAGAGGTGTAATTGCACAATTATGTTCACTAGAGGTTCCCACATCGAAATCATCTATTTCTCCAGATCTCCAAAAAGTCTTGGACAATCATTCCAAGGTATTTGGGACTCCCAAAGGCCTCCCACCTATTCGTGATCATGATCATGCTATTCATTTGATTCCAGTAAGTGTTCCTCCAAACATCAGGCCTTGCAGATATCCATATGCCCAAAGGAGTAAAATTGAACGTATGGTTGCTGAAATGCTAGAGGTTGGTATAATTATCCAACCAAATTCGATAAACAAAGCAAGGGATGAATGGAAGAATGATGAAGCAGGGCGGGAACTCATTCAAAAGTTGCAGAAGATCCCAGTTCAAACAATATTGCCAAAACTTAACAAGGAAGGAAAAATCATTTTAGAACCTAAAGCAGTAACAGAACCAAGAAATCGACAGCTACGAAATAGATCAATTTCAGAGTATCTCATCAAGTGGAAGAACTTACCCGCTAAAGATTCCATATGGGAGGACAATAATTTTATACAGAAGCATCCAGAACTACTCAAGTGTTGAGGACAACACTTTTTGAAGGAGTGGGGCATGTTAGGTCCCTATAATACTAGTTTAACCCTTTATTGTTATTAGTATAACCCCCTTATTATATTGTTGTGCCCATGTAGTCCCCATATAGATATTATTGTGCCCCATAGAAGCCCACTATTGTTATTATTGTGCCCTTACATTATTATTGTTATGTTGGCTCTGATTATATTATGTCCCCTTAGACTCCTATATATAGAAAGGAGGCCTTGTCATTTGTATCATCCAAGAATTGTTCATTTGTGTAATGTAAAGGAGGTTGCCCCCTCGAAGAGGCTTATTTCTAAGGTGTTGATCTATCTTTTCTATATTTTTGTGAGCTGGCTTCATCAGGCCCAAACATGGTATAGAGCACATGTTGGTCACAGTTTGTGATCAAATAGAATAAACTAAACCCCTCAATCACAGTTTCATGGTTAGATGCAATATACAATACCCCTCAATCACAATTTCATGGTTAGATGCAATATACAATGCCCCTCAATCATAACTTTGTGGTCCAACGTTAAACAATGTTCGATCATGGTTTTGTGGTTGGATCAAATAAACAGCACGTCTTGATCACAAGTTTGTGGCTAAAAAATATAGACAACACCCTCAGGTCATAATGTCATGGTCAAATAACATAGAAAACACACTTTAATCACAAAGACATGGTTAAATAGAATAGACAACACCCTCAATAACATTGTTGTGGTTAAAAATGAAAAAGACAACATCCATTGATCACAACATCGTGGCTAGATAAAATACAAAATATCAATAGTTACACCATACAGTATATGGGGTGCCTAAGGACTAGTTCATGACACTTTAGAGGATGACACCAATGGACTTTCCATGTACTAATGCAGATCTTAGGGGCGTTTTGTTATTGCACATGTTATTTTTTGATACCTTCAATACTTACCTAATTCTTGGTGAACCAACAGAGCAGGCAACTTCATTACGAGATGACTTGGCAATGTCATTTTTATGCTCCTATGCTCACCTCATCTTATCGAATTTATTGATCATATATTCTATAATTGACAGAGGTTGCTTCAATGACATATTATGCATATTCATCTTGTTACAAGTACCACTCTATGATTGAGTATTGGTGAAGAAATATCTTGTCTCCTTATCTTGTGCTCATAATATTCTTGTCATTATTCTCTCTCGGTCATTTCATGGTGGGTTCAAGCCTCGTCCTAGTTGTGGAGTCCTCTAGCTTCGTGGCATATTTCTTAGTAATGCATTCAAATGCATGTCTTCTTTTATCATCCAACCATCGTTTAGCCTATGAACCACCCATTATGTTATCACAATTCCATTTTAAATCGATGATTTTCATTTCACACTCATGTGTACCCTTTGTCAAATGAAGAACATTTCTTATATGATAAATCACAACAGTGGTTTTCTTGAATCTTCATCTACCACTTCGTCTGCAAAAAAGAAGAAGGAGGAGATGGATAAGCTCCACGAAGAGGACCAACAATATCAAGCATAAAAGGAGGTAAAAGATACTTCTTGTTCAACTCATTCTCTTAACAACGATAATGCTTCTTTTGCATCATTTGAGAAACATACCAAGGGTATTGGTATGAAATTATTGACCAAAATGGGGTATATGGGAAGGGTCTTGGAATTCATAGTCATGGGATTGTTAATCCTATTGAGGTGAGAGCACAACCTCAGCATGAAGGATTAGTTTATGTTCAAGGAGAAGTTGAAGAATGCTCCAAAAGTGCAAAGTCAAGGAATTCTTCAAGTGTGAAATTTGTGAAGAAAGAACCCTTGCAGGTTGAAGGAGAATCATGTCATGATGATGATGTTAATGGCAAAAAATATTTAAGGAGATATGAGTACTTCAAAGGAAGAACTAAGTCAAGTTCTCCTCGTCAATCAAGTTCTCCTCAATGGACTCATAATCAAAAAGACCATCATAAAAGGTATAAATGTCTTGATTATTCAAAGTCTTTCTATGACTATATTCAACATGATGATTCAAATAAAATGTTGTGGAATGTGTTTCCTTACACTTTTTGTTGAGCAACTAACCATTGTGTAACCAAGTGCCAAAAAAGGAAAGCATCAGTCAAGAAAATGAATATGTCGATTGGAAGTGAAACCAGGAAGGAAAATCCTCTTCCAAGTTCAAAGACATTTTTGCCAAGAAATGCTCACAAAAACTTTTGCGCTCATTGCAACATAAGTAGGCATTAGATCGAGAAAATATTGGAAGTTGCATCCACATCTTCATCCAAAGGACAAACATGTCATGAAATCACCCGACAAAGGGAAGACAAAAGAACATGCGAGGCACACCATAAGCATGCCTGAAGCAACTCCAGAAGAAAGCGAAATGTTGAAAGAAAACTCCCTAGCCTGGTTGGGTAAGAAATGGTTGGACTATTTGTCTAGATAAATATTGTATTTCTTTTGTATTTCACATGTTGCATATCCCCACAGCTAGGTCTCTTGTAAAAGTGATGTCGTGAATAAATCACTCGTATGAAACAATGTTTCTTTGGCATTTGATGTTATTTTGGGTTATTGATGAGTCAATTTGTATGGGAATTTGAGCATCGAATTTATTACATATTGTAAAAAAATGCATTTCCTTCATGGATATTGTGGCAAGCATCCTAGATTTTGAGATGAGCAGTTGCATTACATCCAGCATGCTACAATTGTGTCAATCACTCATTTATGCAAGTATTTCCATTTGAATCTTGTTTGGGTTATTAGCTAAATTCTCCTTTGTATTTTATCTCTAGTAAAGATTTTGTAGTAGATTGACATAATGATGGGGGCAAAGGCAAGAATTTAATTACATAAATGTAGCCAGTGCATGAGTACAAGAGCAGCTTGAGGAAAGCGAATCCGAGTACAAAACAAGGCATGTCAAGCATCGAGTTGGTCGTGATTTCCAAGTGGAAGATCAAGTTTGCTTATATATCAGCAAGGAAAAACTTCAAGATGAAGATTGTATGAGTCGTCAAGGAAATATGGTCATGAAGAGAATGTTCAGATTCATCTATTGAATACTTTTCTCCTGGATATTTAGACGAGTTGCACGAAGACTCAATGTGAAATAGAACTTCACGAAGATGCGACGTGGATTATCTTCAAGTGGGGCTCAAAGGTACCAATCCAAGTAAAGCAAGATGTATTGAGATCGAGAAAGTGAGGAAGTTGTGCTCTCACTTACTTGCTGAGTAAAAATAGGCTTTTGGTGGTCCAAAAGCTTTCTAGTGGATAGGTATGATGAATTGCTCAAAAACTAAAAGTGCTCAGAATCACCCAAAACTAGTACCAAATCATAGATCTCGTCGTTCTGATTCCAACAACGCTGGAATCGCCTCAATCTGATACCGTATGTGAAAGTTATCGTGTTCTAAAGTTTTTGACAAGCAACTAAAAAGTCAACTTGCAGGGTTTGTAACACCCTCCTCCCACATTTACCCAAGTTAACCGATCTGTTGGGGTAAGCATGTGACGAGAGGCTAATACAATCTGATTCAACTCCCCATGTAAAGTTAAGGAAGTGGATCCCGGATGCGGGTGCACATCACAGTTAATAGGTTGGCGGCAAAACGGGACGGCAAGTGGCCTTGCCACATGGCCCTCTATAATCCTGCACACCAGTTCATAAAATGTATTAACAGTGGCCATAAATGGCAATTAAGCCGGAACTGTCTTCAAACAGCCTACATCTACCTGCCTTAGCTCGGCTCAATGATGACTTCTGGTAATATTAACTCCACCGCCCCAGTCTCTAATCCCCTACCTCTGCAATGCCAATGTCCTTTGGCAGCAGCGGAACCAACCTCTCGCACTGCTACAGGCAGGCACTGTAGCATCCTTAGCTGCATTAATCTTGCCTCAGGTATTCATTTCACTCAAATCTTGGTCTGCAATTTCATCTTCCACCCCGCATCTGTAGCTAATCCTTCCTCTGAGCCGACCTCTGAACCTGCGGCACCTTCTCATCACTCTAAGCCGTCTCCCTGCAGACATCCTCCTACCCCTGGTGTCAATATGCACAGAATTCGCTATAGAATGCGTAGTCGAAGAGGGGGCAGCAGAGGCAGATTGTCCCACTCTCCTCCGTCTCCGGCCTTTGACACCTCCTCCCCTTCGGCTCAAGTGCCTTCAAACCGTTACCCAAATACTCGCAGTGGCAGAGACCTCTCCACCTCCATTCGACGCATTCTGACTCGCCACCCAGTGAAATTCCCTCAAGCCCACACAGCCCCTCCGCTCAGCGCAATTCACTTACCGCTATTCCCTAAAACAGCCCATCATCACCGCCACCATCTCCATTACCTTCCACGAGGAGGAGCCAACCATAGCAGGTGGACGCCATACCAGCACTGAGCCATCCAGGGTCGAGGGAAGCACACACTGTGCAAGGGTGAAGCAAGACACTCAAGCAAACTGAGGAGGGGAAGGACCATGACCATCAAGCAGAAGACGACATGGATCCTTATAGATGTTTTGTCGTGGAGGAACACCCAGAGCAGCGGGAAGATGACACGGGAGCAACGCAGCAGGCAGAAGACGCCATGGATGAATACAGGTGTTTCGTTGTTGAGGAACACCCGTCGCCGCCGCATAACACCTGACTTGCCAGCATGAAACCTGACCAACCACACAACTTGCCACGTGTCTTCGAGTCTCAAGTTATGGGAAATATGATATCTGGTTTTTTCGAGGTTTTTAGGAAAACTTGCTGTCATATGGTTACTTTGATGATTTTTTTGTTTTTTCTGAAAAATTGGTTAAATACTATGCGTAATTGCTGGTTTCCCTGCGTGGGCAGCAAGATAACACCTGCAATTTTATTTTTGAACTGGATTGGTTTCCCATTATGGGCAATCCAGACCTTGTTTTGCTGGTTTCTGCCCTAAACCATGGCACGGACATTCAAAGGCCAAACCCTTAGTGTAACACTATGTTTCAGTAATAGAATTTAGCATAACTTAGAAAAAAAAAAGTTAAGGAAGTTGAACTAACACAATACAACCAATTTGACCTTCTACACATACCACAAAACCTATAAGAGTCAACCAACCCTTCCACGTGATCAACCCTTGCAACAAATTGACACTTCACTGCCCTAGAGCCTCAATCACTCCCATGAAATGGGCATGCATGCGATTGGGGTCGTCTATTCTCTCTCAAAACATGGGCATGTAAGCAATTGGGGTCTTTTTCAGCTAGTTCTGATCTTGCGACCCCGGATTTTGTGCCACTTTTTTAGGGCCAAGACTCAGGCCACTGCCCATAACTCCATGAAACTTTCAGGAATGAAAAGTAACATCGAAACAATGATATAAATGCAAATACTTGAACAAGTACTTGGATGGACCCCTATTAGCCATGACAGGCATTTCTTCAAACATGTCACAAATATGCATTCTACAGGTCATAACAACATATCTAAGCATAGGGGTCTCATACTAATTTGAGAATCGCTAAGAAGCATTGATGCATTATCACATTAGTTGCATTATAATCTATTAGGTCATATATTCATTGTACATTCATTTACAAATCAAAACATGATGAGAGGCATACATCATCATTGTCATAAAACATGCCCATAACGAGCATATAACCATAAATTCCTATAACCATAAGGATACATTAGCCATAAATGCCTCATATAAACCAGTACATTTGCTCATAAAATACCAAGGAGAAATAGTTCATAATGAATGATTAGGCCAACCAAGTTCGGGACTTGCATATACCACCCAACCGTAGATTAGCTGAACCAAATCTTTCTTTCAGCCAATCACCCCCGTGCCATATTCTAAGCATGAATGTGGGACTTATAACCAAAATCAACCAGGGCTTCCTGAGGTTACACCACCTCACCCTCAACAATAGAACCAGGCTTTACTGCAATCCCCATCAGATCACTAGGCCATAAACAATAAACATACAATACAAGGCTGATCCAAATGGATCCTAGAAAACCCTCTAAGTCTTCAGAATCAAAACAATCGCAAAAGGATGAACTTTTCAAAAAGTCGGAAAACACTGCCGGCAGCCAAAAACATGAAGAAATAGTGGAAAAACAGAGTATCGACGATTTAACACTACTTTGCATGAGAGCTGTCGAATCTGGTCGATCAACGGTCCAGATCCGATCGGCATATCACAATCGGCGGAGGCCATCGGGAGGCTATCGGAGACTGCCACTTAAAACAATGCGACAACGATTAGCACGGTCAACAGGGACCGTCGATCAAGCGTGCAGATCGACGGCCCGGGTTGACTCGCGATATCGCGTCAGAGAAACACATGGGAGCGCTTACCAACGACCCGGGGCTCATGCGATATGCGATTGCGACAAGTCACATCGAAGCTACACAGAGGAGCCGAGCCATGTACATATATGCGATGCGATAAGTCGGACCCGACAAGGCTACAGGCGATATTGGATATATTTTGAGATCCGTAAGAAAGAGCTTTTTCTATGTAAAGTTGTGTTTTCATAAATAAACGAAAACCAAGGGAAACGCGATTTGGGTGATGATGCCGGACCTGAAAGGGCTTATTAATGCTGTTACATATGATTTCAAGTCTGATATAAGTGGGATTTCATATTTTAATGTATTTTTAAATACAAAGGTAAATCATGATACAAGCAGGATTTCGGGAGGACCAAAGGCGGTAAGTGGTTTGGGCCGGGCTCCGCTCGAGCCCATACACTGGCTGCCACATGTCTAAGCTAAGGAGAGAGAAAACCACCCTTATCGGGTGGTTAACCCCCGTACGAAAGAGCCACCCGAAATAAACCACAGTCGTTAGATCTGCATCACTCGGATCAACGGTGGAGATGCGATGTCAACATAAAGGTGGATCCGATAGGAGTTATTTGGCGGAATTTCACAGTTTTGAATGTATTTCTCTATGTAAATAGAGAATGGTTATTTCGAGGATTTCAAAGGCTCGATGACCCATTTCGTTACAGAACAGGTGGCCACCATCCCTAAAAGCGTTTAACAATGATTACTAGCACTCAGAGGGGGATCCGAGTGGACAGAGGTCGGGAAGCCAGACAGCCCGAGAAGGTGAAACGAGCAGACAATGCCAATTGGCTTTAAAGCCACAGATTGACAACAAACAGAGCAGGCAGTGCTGAGACAGAGCAAAGACAGAGACAGAGAGTGATAGAGTGAGTCTGTGTACTCAGAGAAGCTTGAGGGGTTCAAGAAAAACTCTTGTTGTTGTATTTGTTGTGTGTTGAGACTCAAATTGAGCTCATACTTTTGTAAAACCCTGCTTCTGAAGACATAATAGAGAAGGCACCACTGAAGGCTGGACCAGGAGACGTAGCCCAGGAGTTTTGGGTGAACTCCATATTAAACTTGTTGCGTTTATGTGTATTCTCTATTATGTTTCTTTAACTGCTTCATTGTCTATGTATTTCGCAATCTTATCGATCCATTGCACAAAGTAACATAGGCATATCCATGCACATGAGTCTGTAATACCTTAATAATTGTCTAAGATCTCATTATCAAATCAAGTGGTATCAGAGCTTTAGGTTTGCTAAGGTTAGACAAGCTTGTGCTGGATTGTTGAATGCTAACTAGGTCAAAGCTCAAATTAGGAGAATTGTTTGAGACTAACCCAGAAATTGGAAGAGTCTATCCTAGGAGGAAAATGGCAGAAGAAATTCCCTTGGAATCAGACTCTCAGTTCATGGACAGTTTCATGACCATGAGAGCCATGGTAGAAGAGATGTATCGAGAATTTAAGAAAGGTAGAGGTGAAGATACTTCAACCTCCAAACAAGACAAAGGAACAGAAGAACCTCTTCTAGATGGCCATTCTGAAGGCAAAGGGAAAGGAAAAGAGCCTCCTCTATCAACACCTCCTTCTAGCCCTTTGATTAAATTAGATGTAAAATTTGATTTGCCAATATATGATGGAGAATTAAATGCAGAAAAGCTAGATAACTGGATTAGACAGATTGATGTATATTGCAGGGTGCAGAACATCGATTCAGAAAGGAGAAAGATTCAGCTGGCCAGCCTTCGCCTTGGAGGAACTGCCCTAGTGTGGTGGGAAGGCAGGACCCAAGCTAATTTGAAGAAGCATGGTAAAATTCTTTCTACCTGGAGTGAATTTGTTTTTGCCATTAAAAAACAATTCTATCCACTAGCTTATATGCAGCAAGCCATGATGAGTTGGCAAACTCTTCGCCAATTAAAGGGGCAAAGTGTACAAAGCTATACCCAGGAATTTAGAAAAAGAGCTTTAATTCTAGGCATTTCTCTAGACTCACCTGAAACTTTTTTGAAGTATATAGGTGGTCTACATAGCTATTTGAGGCACACCATTCTCATGTTTAACCCTACTAGCATAGATGAGGTACAGTTTAGGCTACACATCTGGAGGCTAGAGGCAAGAATGTGAACCCAGAGATTGGGGGATCATCAAAACCCACTGCAAGCAAGAACAAGGAAAAGAGGAAGCAGAAATGGAAAGAGAGGAAGAAAAACATTGTATAGAAAGACAAACCTTCATGCACTCACTGCAAGAAGGATGGACATGATGATGAACATTGCTGGTCTTTGCATCTGGAGCTGAAACCCAAGAAGTTCGATGGCAAGAAGAAGAAGACTGCTGCTGCTATTCAGAAATATTTGGGGTCAGACTCAGGTGATGAAACAACAGTCACAGCTATAGGTATAAAAGGTAAAAATTATGAAGCATCTACTAGTAATTCTGCACAATCTAATGATAATGAAGAAAATGAGAGGAAAAGACATGAGCTTTTTCATATTAGAGTTATTTCCAAGCATCAAAAGATTGATACTTTATTTGATAGTGGTTCACAAGTAAACTTGATTTCTGAAGCAATTGTAAAGAAGTTGGGACTACTAACCACACCTCACAAGAAGCCATATCCATTAGGTTGGGTATGTGATAAAGCAAAGCTACAAGTGACTAGACAATGTAAACTTAGGTTTGCTTTTGGGTCAGCATTTGTAGATGAGGTTGAGTTAGATATAGTTCCCTTGGATATATGTGGTATTGTTTTAGGAAGTCCTTACTTGTATGATAGAAAAGCCATTTTCTATAGAGTTGAAAATAAGTATCAACTCACAAAAGATGGAATAGAATATATTGTAAGAGCTCATCAGCTCAAAAATAACCAGACTCCCATAAACTCAGGGCAAATGAAAAGAATTGTAAATTCATGCAAGAAATTTTTACTAATGGTTGTAAAGGAAAAGAAACCTGATAAAACCAATGTATTTGAAGGCTGTGACGATAAACAGAAAGCTGATTTAGAAAAAGTTGTTTCAGAATATGATATCCTCTTTCAAGAACCTAAAGGTCTACCACCCAAAAGGGAAATTGTACATGATATTAATTTGCAACAAAATGCTCCATTTCCTAACATCGGAATGTACAGGTTATCTGCTTTAGAGAATGCAGAGGTCAAGAAGCAGGTACAGGAGCTGCTCGAGAAAGGGTTCATAAGACCAGGCACATCACCATGTGGATCTCTGATCGTGTTGGTGAGAAAGAAAGATGGTTCGTGGAGGATGTGCATTGATTACAGAGCACTGAATAAAATAACGATCAAGAATTGTTATCCTCTTCCTCGCATAGATGATCTATTAGATCAGTTGAAAGAAGTTGTTTACTTTTCCAAGTTGGACTTGCGTAGTGGCTACCATCAGGTCAGAGTTGCAAAACAGGATGCATGGAAGACTGCTTTCAAAATGAAGCAAAGGCTGTATGAATGGCTAGTTATGCCTTTTGGCTTAACTAATGCTCCTGCCACTTTCATGAGAGTTATGAATGATGTACTCCGACCTTTTATTGATGATTTTGTAATTATATATTTAGATGACATTCTTGTAACATGGGAAGAACATTTGAAGCATGTAAAGTAGACTCTATATGTTTTGAAAAAATAGAATCTCTATGTTAAGTTATCAAAATGTGAATTTGGCAAAACATCTTTGAATTATTTGGGTCATATTGTAGGGGGTGGTGAATTGAAGATAGATCCCTCTAAGGTCGAAGTCATTGTGAACTGGCCTAAACCCAAATCTGCTACAGAAGTTAGGAGCTTCCTAGGAGCAGCAGAATATTGGAGAAAGTTTATTGCTAACTTTTCCTTGATTGCAGCTCCCTTACATGCTTTGACAGGATTGAACAAGGTGTTTGATTACGGAGGCAAATAGCAGAAAGCCTTCGACACCTTGAAAGAAAATATTAGTACAGCACCAGTACTAGCATTGCCAGATCTTCAAAGACCATTTGAGATTGAAACAGATGCCAGTGACTATGCCATGGGAGCAGTGTTGATGCAACATGGTAAACCCATATGTTATCATTCTGAGACATTTAATTTTGCAGTAGTTAATTATCCCACATATGATAAAGAATTGTATGCATTAGTGCAGAGTGTGAAAAAGTGGAAACATTACCTACTGGGCAAAGAAACAATTATACATACTTATCATCAACCACTTCAATATTTACACTCACAAACTAAATTGCAGCAATCAAGACACTATAGGTGGATGGGTTTTCTACAACAGTTTCATCTAGTCATCAGATATAAGAAGGGCATACACAATAAAGTTGCAGATATGTTGTCCAGACCAATCATAAATGCATCTACTATACTTAAGCATAATTCAGTATTGCATGAAAGCTACATTGAACAATATGCTCAAGATGTAGATTTTAAAGATGTATATGCAACTTTAAGTCATGGCAAACAAGTAGAAGAATTGGATTATCATATTAAGGACCAACTCTTGTATCATTTGGGAAAGTTATGCATTCCTCAAACTGAAAGAGTTAATATAATCCGAGAAGCACACACTTCTCTAATATCAGGTCATTTTGGTGTAAGTAAAACAGTTGCATAGCTGCAAAGATTCTGCTATTGGCCAAGAATGCATGAAACAATTTCTAGATATATTAAAGGGTGTACCATGTGTGCTAAAAGCAAGCCTAGCAATAGAAAACTAGGCTTGTACACTCCACTTCCAGTTCCTTCTCATCCTTGGGAAAGTGTTTCCATGGACTTTGTTGGGGAACTGCCAAAATCTAGAAAAGGTCATGACTATTTATATGTTATTGTGGACAGGTTCAGCAAAATGTGTATTTTAATACCTTGTGACAAACATATTACAACTGAACAAACAGCGAAGTTGTTCTTTTAGCATGTCTGGGTGCATTTTGGGTTACCCACTTCCATAGTATCTGATCGAGATTCCCGATTTGTTGGGAAGTTTTGGTCAAGTCTGTGGAAACTGATGGACACCAGACTGAAGAAGAGCACAACCTTTCATCCACAAATAGATGGCCAAACAGAGGTGGTCAACAGGACAGTGATCTAGTTGCTCAGGGGCTATTGCCGCAAGCATCTGAAGCTTTGGGATGAACATTTGTGTTATGTGCAACATGCTTACAACTGTGCTAAGCACTCTTCTACACAAAGATCTCCTTTTGAGACTTGTTTTGGTTTTATACCAAGGTCTCTCTTGGATTTTGTCTTTAGTAAAGACATAACAGTTGATGGACACAATGATGTGGACAAAGAAACTAAGTTCATTGAACAGATCCAAGAAATTCACCAGGTAGTGCAGGAATAGCTGGAACAGAGCCAGGCCAAGTACAAGGCAAGGCATGATAAGCATCGAATTGAGCATAGCTTCCAAGTTGGTGATCAAGTCTGGCTGTACATCAATAAAGACAGAATGCAAGGTGAAGGAAAGAAGCTGAAGCCAACAAGGTATGGGCCTTTCAAGATACTTGAGAAAATTGGTGAGAATTCTTTTCGCCTTGATTTGCCTGCTTACATGCACATCTATTCAGTAGTTAATGTAGAGAACTTGAGACTATTTGAACCTTCATTGATTGAAGATCCCGAAGAGCAAAGTCAATTGCCTTCTATTGATGATTTGTTGCCTGAATATCTCAATGAGTTGCAGGAAGATATAGTTCTGGACAGGAAGGTGAGAATTACGCAGAGAGGGGATGTTGAGTACCTCAGAATTGGACTCAAAGGTTCAAAACCAAGCAGTGCAAGATGGGTAGAGATTGAACAGGTGATGAAGTTGTATCCTCACTTGATTGATGCTTAAAAACCAACTTTTGGTGGTCCAAAAGCCTTTTCAATGGGAAGGCGTGATCCAAATGGATCCTAGAAAACCCTCTAAGTCTTCAAAATCAAAACAATCGCAAAAGGATGAACTTTTCAAAAAGTCGGAAAACACTATCGGCAGCCAAAAACATGAAGAAATAGTGGAAAAACAGAGTATCGACGGTTTAACACTACTTTGCATGAGAGCCGTCGGATCTGGCCGATCAACGGTCTAGATCCGATCGGCATATCACAAATCGGCGGAGGCCATCAGGAGGCTATCGGAGACTGCCACTTAAAACAATGCGACAACGATTAGCACGGTCAACAGGGATTGTCGATCAAGCGCGCAAATCAACGGCCTGGGTTGACTCACAATATCGTGTCAGGGAAACACATGGGAGCACTTACCAACGATCGGGGGCTCATGCGATATGCGATTGCGACAAGTTGCTTCGGAGCTACATAGAGGAATGGGGCCATGTACATATATGTGATGCGATAAGCCGGACCCGACAAGGCTACATGCGATATTGAATATATTTTGAGACTTGTAAGAAAGGGCCTTTTCTATGTAAAGTTGTATTTTCGTAAATAAACAAAAACCAAGGGAAACGCGATTTGGCCGATGATGCCGGACCCAAAAAGGCTTATTAATGCTGTTACATATGATTTCAAGTCCGATATAAGCGGGATTTCATATTTTAATGTATTTTTAAATACAAAGGGAAATCACGATACAGGCAAGATTTCGGGAGGACCAAAGGCGGTAAGTGGTTTGGGCCGGGCTTCGCCCGAGCCCATACACTGGCTACCACGTGTCCAGGCTAAGGAGAGAGAAAACCACCCTTATTGGGCGGTTAACCCTTGTACAAAAGAGCCACCCGAAATAAACCACGGTCGTTGGATCTGGATCTCCCGGATCAACGATGGAGATGCGACGTCGACATAAAGACGGATTCGATAGGAGTTATTTGGTGGAATTTCACAGTTTTGAATGTATTTCTCTATGTAAATAGAGAATGGTTATTTCGAGGATTTCAAAGGCCCGATGACCCATTCCGTTACAGAACAGGTGGCCACCATCCTTGAAAGCGTTTAGCAATGATTGCTAACGCTCAGAGGGGGATCTGAGCGGACAGAGGTCAGGAAGCCAGAGAGCCCGAGAAGGTGAAACGAACAGACAACGTCGATTGGCTTTAAAGCCACAGATTGACAACAAACAGAGCAAGCAGTGTTGAGACAGAGCAAAGACAGAGACAGAGAGTGATAGAGAGAGTCTGTGTACTCAGAGAGGCTTGAGGGGTTCAAGCAAAACTCTTGTTGTTGTATCTATTGTGTGTTGAGACTCAAATTGAGCTCATACTTTTGTAAAACTCTGCTTCTGAAGACATAATAGAGAGGCCACCACTGAAGGCTGGACCAGGAGACGTAGCCCAGGAGTTTTGGGTGAACTCCATATTAAACTTGTTGTGTTTATGTGTGTTGTCTATTATGTTTCTTTAACTGCTTCATTGTCTATGTATTTCGCAATCTTATCGATCCATTGCACAAAGTAACATAGGCATATCCATGCACATGAGTCTGTAATACCTTAATAATTGTCTAAGATCTCATTATCAGATCAAAGGCTTTACCACAATCCTCACCGGATCACTAGGCCAAAAACAAGCATGGATTCCACCGAATCT
The DNA here is from genome assembly GCA_031772625.1 of Pinus tabuliformis. Classification (NCBI taxonomy): domain Eukaryota; kingdom Viridiplantae; phylum Streptophyta; class Pinopsida; order Pinales; family Pinaceae; genus Pinus; species Pinus tabuliformis. The sequence continues at coordinate 765,229,306 of CM062807.1, read as the reverse complement.
CTCCACCTACACCGTGAGGGATTTGTCCATCCCAATCTCTCGGCTTTACTGTGTATCCCGCCATTACCTGTCAACGGATTCCTAGGTCTACAAGGTCTCCATCCTCTGGGCTTTATCATGTATCCCCTCCCACGATTCCTAAGCCTAATCAAGGGTACTCACCACTGATATTTACCATGTATCTCGTCATTCATCGGTCAAGGGATTCCTAGGCTCAATCAAGGTGTTCACATTCAAGCTTTACCGTGTATCCCATCTCGGGATTCCTATGCCTTGTGAATAATCCTGGGACCATCCCACTCAGCTTCGAGTCCATCTAGTGATCCATCTCAACCACATCCAAAAGGACCCACCACACCATGGCTATCTGGAAATGGAAAGTTAAGGCTGAAAAACATTGTCACACCTGACAAAACCCATGCCCATGATAGCAAGAGAACCAAGAACACACATGCATAACCATGCGTGCTAAATCTAGCAAGGAAATCATACATGCATATCGATACCTACAAATAATCTCGTTGTAGGTGCTAGATCCTGCTCTTCTTTTTCTCCTAATTTCCTTTTATTTTCATAAATATAATGCCAATTAATGCCATTTTGACTTTCCAAAGCCTTTTTCAATTTCCTTAGCCATAATAAACCAAATAAACACCCACACTATGATGTCTTGCCCAACATTTAGCTTGGAATAAGTGTCCCATAACCATGGTTATTATTTTGCCTTTATTAACTTTTATTACATGGAATTTTCACCGGGGTTGTTACATAACCCTCCCCCTTGGGACAACACCATCCTCAGTGTTCAATGACGCCCACAACCAACAAGACTGATGAAAGCAAAACATACTGCCTATGGAGCTTTATAACTTAGCTCGATGCAGTATTTACAATTATCAACCTGTTGAGAAGCAAACCAACATGACACCCATACCGCTTATTGGAGCTTTATAACATAGCTCATGGCGGTATTTACATCCATATACATATACATACACATACCAAAAACACCATACCAAACATATACCAAAAACATTCTCTCAACCAACAAATAGAGAAGGATACATAGCCTGCATTTGATCAATAATCTCCCATGTAGCTTCATCGGGCCCAAAGTGCTTCCACTGCACTTTAACCTGTTCGATTGCTTAGTTCCGGAGCATGAGCGTCTTTCTCTGCAATATACACTGCGGTTCCAGCTGGAATTCTCCTTTTAGATCCACCTGCAATACAAACCAATCAATCACATGATCAACATCTTTAACATACTTCTTAAGCAATGACACATGGAAAACATCATGGACTTTCACTGTTAGAGGCAGTGCAAGTCGACAGGCTACTAGTTTGATCTTTTCAAGTATCTTGAAAGGTACACAAAACCGAGGTGCCAACTTGGCACATGATCCAATCTACAAGGAGCTCTTCTTGGGCTTGACGTGCAAGTACACTTGTTCCCCAACCTGAAACTCCTTAAACAATCTGTTATGATCTGCATAGCTTTTCTGTATGTCATGTGTTGTCTTAAGATTCTTCTTTATTACCTGCATTTCTTGTTCCATTTTTGCCAACATGTCTGGTCCAATCAATACCCTGTTCACTGGGTCACTCCAATTGATGGGAGTATTGCAACTCCGCCCATAGAGTGCCTCAAACAGACTCATCCTCAAATACTCTTGGTAACCATTATTATAAGTGAACTCGACCAACGAAAGATACTCCTCCCATCTCTTCTGTTGGTGCATCACATACATCCTCAACATTTCATCCAATATCATGTTGACCCTCTCCGTCTGTCCATCTGTATGCGGATGATAAGTTGTACTGAAGGCCAACTATGTACCCAAACCTACAAACAACTCTTTCCAGAATCTAGAAGTGAACTTAGCATCCTTGTCTGACATAATCTTCCTTGGAACACCATGCAATTTGACCACATATCTGATGAAGACCTGTGCTACATCACTAGCTAAATAAGTGGACTTCAGTGGAATGAAGTGTGTTACCTTTGTCAACCTGTCCACCACAACCATGATGGAATCATGTTGTCTAGATGTCCTCGGCAAACTTTCGATGAAATCCATGGAAATGACCTCCTATTTCCACTATGGAATAAAAATCGATTGTAGTAATCCACCTGGGTGCTTGCATTCTACCTTCACCTGCTGACAATCCAAGCACCTAGCCACAAACTCTACCACATCCTTCTTCAGATTTCGCCAATAATATAACTCCTTCACTACGGTCAATGTCTTATGATATCCTAGGTGTCCTGAATATGGTTACGCATGAAACTCCCTCAAGATAATCTTCTTGAGCTCACTATTGTCTAGCACATATATCCTGCCCCTAAATTTGATCAAGTCATCTGCTGAGAGATGATAATCCACGTCATGTGCACCTATACCACTACCTATACATGTACCTGTACTCTGTTGTAACTTGTGCCTCAACTTGATGTATCTGTTATCTTGCTAACCTTCCTGTAAGATATGATCTTGTAGATTTGTCCCATAAGAACTCATCGCTGCAATGTGATTTACCTGTACCCACCTACTAAGAGCATCTGTAACCTTGTTCTCTTTACTCTTGATGTACCTGATCTCAAAGTCAAATTCACTAATCATGGCCAACCATCTAGCTTGCCTGGCATTCAGATTCGGTTTGTCAAATAGGTACCTCAACCCACTGTGACAACTCATCAATACAAACCTCATGCCAAAAAGATAATGTCTCTACATCTTCAATGCATGAATGATCGTTGTTAACTCAAAATCATGAGTCGAATAGTTTTGCTCGTACTCATTTAGTTTTGGTGACTCGTAGCACATTACCTGTCCCTCCTACATAGGGACTCCACCAATTCTTCTCTTGCAAGCATCTGTACATACCACAAAATCTTTGTCTGGATATGCAATCTTTAACAATGGAGCATTTGTCAATAATTGTTTTAACTACACAAAACTTGTTGCACATTCCTCTGTCCATTGAAATTTCTTACCTTGCTCTGCAATGACGTAATAGGATATGCAATCCGAGAAAAGTTCCTGATGAACCTCCTATATTAACCTGCTAACCCATAAATGATCTTACCTCTTCCACATTTATAGGAGCTACCCACTCCATGATAGCCCTTATCTTCTCTGGATCCATTGTTGTGCCTTCCTTGGGAACAACATGTCCTAAGTAATGCACCTATGTCTAAAAGAAACTACATTTACTAAGCTTAGCATACAACTGATGCTCTCTCAACAATCTCAATATTGCTGCTAAATGCTCAACATGCTCTTCCTCATTCTTAGAATATATCAAAATGTCATCAATGAATACAATAACAAACTTGTCCAGATAAGGACACAACACACTATTCATCAAGCACATAAAGGTAGTTGGAGCATTAGTCAAACCAAATGGAACTACAACAAACTCATAATGCCCATACCTGGTCCAAAAAGTTGTCTTGTAGATGTCCTCTTCTTTAATGCGTACATGATGATATCCGGATCTCAGATCAATCTCTAAGAACATTGTTGCTCCCTTCAACTGATTGAACAAGTCTTTAATCCTCAGCAACATATACCTGTTCTTGATGGTCACCTTATTCAATTGCTTGTAATCAATGCATAATCTGAGAGTACCATCCTTCTTCTTCACAAACAATATCGGTGCACCCCAAGGTGATACACTTTGCCTAATGTATCCCTTGTCAAGAATTTCCTTCAACTCTACTAACTCTTGAGTGCTCATCATGTAAGGTGCCTTTGATGTTGGTGTTGCCCCTGGTGCCAACTCAATAGAAAATTCCACTTCTCTGTGAGGTGGCAACTCTGAAATCTCTGCTGGAAACACATCGTGAAACTGTTGTAAAACCAGGTACCTGCTCAATACCTCTGCACCCCCATTCTCCTTACCTTTGTCACTAGAGATATGTATTGCAAATAATACACACCTTTTTCTGCGACTGCGCTTTGCCTGCATAGTTGTCACCATCCTAACTAATGTTTCCTTCTTCTAACCTTATAAGATTATTTGCTCTCCATTGTCATCCAAGCATTCAACGGATTTGTTATAACAATCCACTTTGGTCCCATGAAGATAAAACCAGTCCATACCCAAAAACATGTTGTATGATCCCAACGATGATACATTCAAATGTGATGATGTAGGCATACCATTCAGTTCAAATTCACAAGCTCTTACCCAATGATGAACTCTCTTCTTTATACTTGTACCCAACTATACTAACTAATATTCTGCATGCACTTCTTTATTCAAACCACATTATCCACCAAGTTAGGACTAATATAACTATAATTAGATCCAGGGTCAATCAAAATAGAAACAAATTGTCACAAAGCTTACTGTCCATCTCAATGATAAATGCCTTGTGATCTGCTTGCCTGTTATCCAGCGCTACATAGATACGAGGAATGATTTTCCTGACATCCCCAACAGTTTGCGCCTCCTGTGCACTGTAAATCTAAGGCCTACCACCTTGACACTGCAGACAATCTCTCTTGAGATGCTATTTACCACATATCTAACACTCCAACTGTCTGGTACCATCACCTCTATTATGTTGTTGTGACCCATGTCCCTTTCTAGCTACATTGAACTTCTTGTATGGTGCAACATTCTCTTTCTCTTCTGCATTCTGAGGCCTTGTTCTTTTTGGCTGCCATTTACGTTTAGCTTTGTCTTTTTCTTTCCAACCTTGTTGAGATTTTGTCTTATGCTTTGACTGTTCATAACAATGCTTTAGTTTCCCAATAACAATCCTTAAATGTTAATGGAAATCCACTAACAAATCTCTGAACTTTAGCCTTTTCATCTTTATGATATGGTACATGCCTCAATAGCTCCAAGAACTTAGTCGTATACTCCTCATCTGTCATCAATCCTATTTTTAGCTCATAGAATTCTTTAGCTTTGATGTCGTAGCACCTCTCTAACAAGTACTTCTTCATGAAAAGTCTCTTGAATTCATGCCAACTCAACTCTTATGTCATGATGTCTCTAACTCGCTTCACGTCTTCCCACCAAATGTTTGCTTTACCTTTCAGGTTGAAGATAGCTACTCTGGCCTTCATATTATCTATGTAATTATGCAACTCAAAGAGCTTCTTCATCCAAAGTAACCAAGTCTCTACGTCCTTCGGATTCTTCAAATCTCCATCAAAGGTAGGTGGCTTAGCTTTCTTAAACTCATCCGACAAATATCCCCTGTCACTCCTCCTATAAGGATGATAACGATGACAACCATAGTGCATGTCGAAACCAGAACTAGAATAGTACATGTGTTTATCACCGCTCTGATATGGAGTATCCAAGAACCTGCCATCTTTAATCGTGTCATCCCTATTTGAACCGTGCCCACCATGATATCTATTTCCATATGCCCCATTAGTCATATTCTCCTATCCATGGTTGATCCGAAGTGGTCCCTGTCTCTGAAAGTTTGACAAACTCTGAAGGATTACTGCTTTGACGTCAACTTATTTCTCTTGTGCCTGCATGGTTTTGTCATTATTTGCCTTGCAACTCCATAATTCTTCCTTCAGGCTTCTCAATGTGTTTGTTACGTCAGAAGAATGCCCAACACCACACTGCTCATTTTATCCATAAGGAGAGTCTCTGGAATTGTAGTCTACCATCTTGTCAGTCATCTTTGTTGTTTTCTTCCTGCAAAGCATACCATGTCAGCTAAACCAAAATATAAACATAATCAACATACTTCTGTATAGTTCGGGAAGGATATCTCATCTGCAAGATCAACTAGATTAGCGCAATACATGTATAAACATAATCATAACAACATGTAGATATCATCATAACCATAGTCCCGTCATCCACACATGACCATATCAACCACACATCATGACAACTACACCCATATCAATGTACACATAATCAACATATGGACGACATGCATGCATACATGATACCTGATCTCCTTCCCCTAAAGAATCTCATAATCCCAGAATCAAGCTAGAACCAATCTGGACCTACATACAAACACTGACATGCATAACCAATGCATAACCGACCTATACTCATGATAAACACATCTAACAACACACCATCCACTTTCAAAAGGTGACGTCACTGCAACCATGACCAACACCATGCATATGCAAAAAGCACATAGACCACAACTATAAGTAACACATATGCAACTAACATGAATGCATGACTAACACACACTGCCCATCTAATCCAAGGGGTGACCCATGCTTTGATACCACTCTGTTACACCCTCCTCCCACATTTACCCAAGTTAATCGGTCCGCTGGGGTAAACATGTGATGAGAGGCTACTATAATCTGATTCAACTCCCCATGTACAGTTAAGGAAGTGGAACTAACACAACACAACCAATCTAACCTTCTGCGCATACCACAGAACCTACAGGAGCCAACCAACTCTTCTAGGTGATCAACCCCTGCAACAACTTGACACTTCACTGCCCTAAAGCCTCAATTGCTCCCATGACATGGGAATTCATGTGATTGGGGCCCTCTATTCACTCTCACAACATGGGCATGCAAGCGACTAGGGTATTTCTCAGCTAGTTTTGAGCCTGCGACCCCAAATTTTGTCACTTTTTTAGTGCCAAGACGTAGGCCACTGCCCATAACTCCATGAAACTTTCAGGAATGAAAAGTAACATCAAAACAATCACACAAATGCAAATGCCCCAACAAAGACTTGGCTGGACCCCTACTAGCCATGACAGGAATTTCTTCAAACATGTCACAAATATGCATTCTACAGGGCACAACAACAGATTTGAGCATAGGGGTCTCATACATATCTGAGAATCGCTAAGAAGCATTGATGTCTTATCACATTAGTTGCATTATCATCTATTAGTACATATATTCATTGTACATTCATTTACAAATCAAAACATGATGAGAGACATACATCATCATTGTCATAAAACATGCTCATAACTAGCATATAACCAACATAAATAACAAGGATACATCAACCATAAATGCCTCATATGAACCAATACATTTTCTCATAAAATACCAAGGAGAAATAGCTTATATTAATGAATGATTAGGCCAACTAGGTTCGGGACTCCCACGTACCACCCGACCATAGATTGGCTGAACCAAATCTTTCTTTCAGCCAGTCACCCCCATGCCATATTCCAAGCATGAATGTGGGACTTATAACCAAAATCAACCAGGGCTTCCCGAGGTTACACCACCTCACCCTCAACCATAGAACCAACTTTACCGTAATCCCCACCAGATCACTAGGTCACAAACAATAAACACACAATACTGGGCTTTACTACAATCCTCACCAGATCACTAGGCCGAAAACAAGCATGGATGCCACTAGATCTCTCCACCTACACCATGAGGGATTTGTTTGTCCCAACCTCTTAGATTTACTGTGTATCTAGCCATTATCGATCAAGGGAATCCTAGGCCTACGAGGTCTCCACCCTCTCGGCTTTACCGTGTATCCCGCCATTACCAGTCAAGGGAATCCTAGGCCTACGAGGTCTCCACCATATCGGCTTTACCATGTATCCTATCCAGGGATTCCTAGGCCCAATCAAGGGTACTCACCACTGAGCTTTATCGTGTGTCTCATCATTCACTGGTCAAGGTATTCTTATGCTGAATTGAGGTGTTCACATTCAGGCTTTACCATGTATCCCATCCCAGAATTCCTAGGCCTTGTGAATAATCCTGGGACCACCCCACTCAGCTTTGAGTCCATCTGGAAATCCAACTCAACCACATATAAAATAACCCACCACAACATGGCTATTAAGAAATGGAAAGTTTAGGGTGAAAAACATTGTCACACCTAGCAAAACCCATGCCCATGACAACAAGAGAACCAAAAACACACATGCATAACCATGCATGCTAAATCTAGCAAGGAAATCACACATGCAAATCGATACTTGCAAATAATCTTGTTGTAGCTACTAGATCCTGCTCTTCTTTTTCTCATAATTTCCTTTATTTTCATAAACAAAATGCCAATTAATGTCATTTTGCCTTTCCAAAGCCTTTGCCATTGCCTTTGCCATTTTCCTTAGCCATAATAAACCAAATGGACACTCACACTAGGATGTCTTGCCCAATTCAGCTTGGAATAAGTGTCCCATAACTGTGGTTATTATTTTGCCTTTATTAACTTTTATTACATGGAATTTTCTCCAGGGCTGTTATAGGGTTGACTGGGTTGCTGACTAGGCATGCCGTACAAATTGTGTGATGTTGATGTCAGCATGCTGACTAGGACGTAAAACAGATAGATGGACCAATTCAGGCTCGATAAGTGGCAGTGTCGTACAAGGTTAGGTGTTGAGATTCCATTGGTTGTTGGGTGTTTGAAGTGGCTCAATGAGGAGGCACCACGTGGCCCAATGAGAGGGCGTCATGTGGGCTTCGATGATTCGCTAAAATTTTGTAATGGGTCGATCGACCTTAGTGGGGTTTAACCCCTTGACCTCGTCGCAACAATACCAACACACTACCACTATGCCACCACATGTTGCTTGTTATATATATGATGTTGTTTCTTTTTGAATTGGTGCATTGGAGGAGTTGTGGGGAGGGGTCAAGTCAGCGGACCCGCCCGACTAGCCCTGGCCTTGGTCTTATCACATTACATATGACCACAGTGGGAAGGCCAAGTGGGAAGGGTTGTTAGCCCTGGCTCCAAGCCATATGGGAATCCACATGACCATTAGCAGAGGTTTGGCGGAAGGGGTGGGCAGATAGACCCCGACCCCCGGTTCCATGTATTCACCACATGACCATGACGGAGTTTAAAAATGGTGCGCAATATTTTAATTCAACGAGCGAGAGGTTGAGCATTAATCCCTGGCCATATGACCGCCCTTATAATCATTGACTAATGGAATAGAGGGTCGGGATTGGAAGGGCTCGCGCGTGGCCCAACCCTTGGCCACATGGTCGCCCATGTGAACGAAAATTTTGGGAAATTTTTGGGCCTGAGTGGGTTTTTAACGAGGCAACAAATTGCACCAATTGTGGTGGGAATTATGTCTGTCCCAGGCAAAGTTGTCACTCGGTGGTTAGCGAAAAGGCGAATTTCATTGCTCAGTTAGCCAGTTTTGCCAATTTGCAGGACATATAGCATAAAAATGTTCCAAGAGTCCTAACCTGGTCATTTTTCAGTCTTTTTGAGCTTAAGAAGAGCCTACACAGGGGTGTTTTGGTGTCCTGAACTCAATGGAAGTATTATTTTTGTGATTTGAGCATTGTATGTTGGACAATTTGCATAGCCAATTCCTTTTGTGTTGAAGACAAAGACTATTTTGAGGCCATTTGGAGACCTTTTTGGGCACGAAGAGAGTCTAGACGAGGATTTTCAAGCTCTCCGGACGCATCTACAACATTTGTTTCTTCATTAGAGCAACCAATTTTTTAGTCTATTCTCAATATGTTTATGGAGAAAGACCATTTCAGCACTTCATTATGAAGCAGTTGAATTTGTGTTTGCTTCTTGATCTCATAATGAATATCAGGACCTGTTGCCACATTCAGTGAGAGAGTTCTTTTTATTTTGACACCATCGTTTTCTTTGTTGTTGAGTCAATTTGTGAGTGAGAGTTCTCTAAAGGAGAACATTTCTTTGTAGGAGAAACAAGAGCCACTCTAGAAGGAGGTTTACTCTATGAGTCAAAAGTTTTGTATTATACTCTTTTTGTTGTTGAGATCAATAAAGCGGCCTAGCCATTGGAGCAGGGCCTGGAGACGTTTCCCAAGAGGGGTGAACTCCATTATCACATGGTTGTTCATTTTTAACATGTTGGATTTCATGTAATTTTGTTTCATCTTTAAGTTCATAGAAAATTTAATTATTCACAGTTGAAAAAGTTGCAAACTAAGTTAACTTTGGAAGACCCAAATTTATCTTGCAAAGTGTTAGAGGACAATCGATTTTCATTTACAAATCACTCTCTCCCTCTCTCATACATGCATTTAAGGATAATTTTACTCTCTCTCTCTCTCATACAGATATTTGTTGTTAAGAGTCTTCCTAAAATTTTATTGGTTTCCCATCCATGTATCCCATAAACTATATTTTTCAAGTAATGAAACATCTCTCTCAGGCATTTGGTGCTAAGAGTCTTCCCAATTTTTTTTTGATTTCCCATCCATGTATCCCATAGACTATATGTTTCGATTAAGTCAAAGTGATTCATTGTGTTGTTATAGATATCTCTCTCTCTCTCGTGCATTTGGTGCTAGGAGTCTTCCCAAAAATTTGTTGATTCCCATCCATGTATCCCATAGACTATATGTTTCGACTTTAATTCTCATACATGCATTTAGAGATAATTTTTCTTTGGATCTCTCTCTCTCTCTCTAAGGCATTTGGTGCTAAGAGTCTTCCTAAAATTTTGTTGATTTCCCATCCATGTATCCGATAGACTATATGTTTTGATTAAGTCAAAGTGATACCTTGTGTTGTTATAGATGTATCTCTCTCTCTCTCTCTCCCCCCCTCTCTCTCTTGATTAAGTCAAAGTGATTCCTTATGTTGTTATAGATGTATGCTCCCATAACCACCGCTTCCATGAAAATTATATTCTCTTCTTTAATTCTCAAAGTTCATTTGCATTGTATTGATATAGATGTATGATCTCACAACCCTTGATTCCATGAAAATTATACATTCTTCTTTAATTCTCAAAGTGCACTTGATTTTCTAAACTTGACCCTAGTGGCCCATTTCTTTATTCAACCAAAAAGGTTTTTTACAATAAATTTGTGAACCAAACCACATGTGAGGTGATGCTCTGATATTATTTTGGTCCATGAGGGGGGTTATCAATAACATGCATTAAAACAAACCTAGTAACAAAGATCAAAGAAATCATTTTTTTTGTCGATCAAAATATTTTCATTAATTCCTCAAAAATTTACAACATACATTCCAAAGACCCTCTGCTCTCCGAGCTTCACTCTGATCGAATTTGATTGTTAGAGATTTCAGCAAAATCACATAGAGAATCATTTGTCGACGCGTTTCAAACCAACTAGTGTGGTTCATCGTCAGGACAAGTTGAGGAACAAATCTGAGCGAATTTGTTAGCCAGGAGAGTAATGCATAAACAAAGAAGATATTGTCATTTCTTACCAGAACCACAAAGGCAAAAGAGCCATATAGCCCCAAAAAGAAACAAAAACAAAAAACAACTGACAGATAACGTTTCAAGGGAGAGGATTCAGTGCACGAGCAGCACCCGGTGCCACATGAGGTTCATGCCCTTCATGAACATGGAAATCGATATGAGCCATCCCTAGCTCAATCTCGTCCAACCTCTCACTGGTTCGACATTGGCAATGTTGAACAAATGCTAGGCACTCCATAATTTTTCCCTAGTTGTATTGGACATCATTAATATAATTGATTGTCTCGTTTTTTTCATCGTAACTTTGCTAGCAGATGATGTCTCGACTGGAAAATATATACCTCAATTGTTCTACTATCGATGCCAGTGTAGGTGGTTGCTCCACATGTCCTGGTGGTTGGGCATAGACGTGAACCACCTCGCCTTTCATGTTCACTCCCCCCTCGTCATTTTGTGCCTCCACTTGATCAACATGCTCCCTAGGCTACCCATGAGGGCCTACTCCATGAGAGGCTCACCTGCGTTGTCACATCATGCCTACCAGGTTAACCAATCACCAAGTCTTCACAACAAGAGAGGTACACAACCCATTCCCACAATTCCCACTATTCCCGCCTATGAGAGGGAACACAACTACCCAATAGGTGTAGTGGCCACGGACTTGTTTAACACACCAACTATGAATCAAATTGGCACAATTCCCCAAGGGTGAACCCTTTTTCGAGCCTTCAAGAAAATATTCCCACCCAATTCTGCACCCCAGAGCTCTAAGATGAAGTCCTACTTTAGAACAACTCCCTCGTAAAAAGGAAACAAGTTGGCTTGCCCAAGCGCTGACGAGATTCCTGAAACAAAAAGCAATTGGAATAGGGGGTGGGGGGGGGGGGGGGGCGGATTCCCTCACTTGCCGAATTTCCTACACAAACAAGGCAACTTCACCCCAAGCAGAGCTTTTTCATATGAACTAGAACCACATCAACTTCAATCTTTGTTTTAGGCACACCCTATGTGTGCCCCCAGCCTCGCTCCTCGAGATCCCACACCACTCTCACTGTCACTTGAACGAAGCCCGCAATATAAACATACCACCCCCAACCAACTCCTTTTAACACATAATTCCCCAATCAACAAGCATGCATAGGTGAAGATCCTATGCACACTTAGCTATAGTGAAACCGCTCAACCAATCGCCCATGCCAGGAAACTAAATGCAGCAAAAAGCTCTGAATGGTCGTGATATATAGACAACATCTTCCTTCTCAAGGGTTCTTCTCGGATGACTCCACTTGTTGTGGTCGTCTCCTCGCCCTACTCCACACGTCATATCACTTGGTTTAACTCACCTGGAGCCCGGATCTGTACCCCCTTCTCATCCAGCCCCATCAGGGTAAAGAAATCAAATTATGCTTACACATTCACATTGACAATTGAATCAATTTATATACAAAACACAAAAGCACAATGACACAATATTTTGATACCAATAAAACATAATTTTTGTTAGAAAAAATGTATACTATACCATTGTATGGAAATCAAAATAGGTAAACCATTATATAATGACCTATATATGATAAATATTAAGTTCAAGGAAAATAAATTACTTTGCATTCCCACCTATCAATTTGTGTCAAATATTATAATAATACAAGAGGAGGTAGAGATAGAGATAGAGAATATGATAATATGTTTATTTGGCTACACCAACTTTCTCTATGGTCTTATCACATCTCAAGTGGTTATTGTAATGTCCAAGTACAACTCTACATTAAAAATGTGTGTCATGGTATGCATCATAATGTAATTGAATGTTAGTGTCATCATGTTACAATGCACTAATTTTGTGATTGAGTTACTAATGCAACTATCACACAATGTTTATACCTACAATTTATGGATATTCTTGTGAAAGCTTTGTAGTGCAATGATTAGGCTACTAAAGTATTGGTGCAACTACGCTGCAATGTTTGTCCCCACATATCCGTGGAACCATGTAGAAGTTGTTTGTTGTTTATCCATGCTATGAATTGTGCACAACATGTTGTTGTAGTTCTTTTTTTCATCCTTGTAAAGAAGCCATAATTCTTTGTTGTTCAACCATTCTACTATAGTAATGCCTTGAATAATTATATCTTTCTTAACAATTAAATCTTAATAGTGAATCTTTAAGGACTTTAACCATTTCACAAAAAACATACCGCGAATTAGTAACTTGTAAATTTCAAGAATGAATAATTGAATGAGGGTAGTAATAATATTATTATTATTTTAAATATTGCTAGTTCAACCTCCTAATTGTTGAAATCTTTGTCCCATTGTTGAAATAATTTTCCAATATTTGATATCATAGCACAGTTGTTTTCAAACATTTAAGCATGAAAAATATATGTTTGCCTCTAATTTTCCAAGTTAAAATAACATTCGTCGTCTCTCGGTGGTGTGTGAATTGACTTTTCTGAAAAAAATATCAAAACAACATTGTTATTGCCTTCATTTTAGGGGCCAAAAGAAATAGTCAAAACTCCAGGTGTCAAAATATTTCACAAGATGTTGCAACATAAACTATACATATAACTTCCAAGAAACTACAATAAAAACCTCCTCGTTATGATAGAGGGCGTGGTAAAAAAACATGTATGATATGTCCTTCTAACCAATACAAATTTATTCAATGGCAAATTGACCAATAAAAATGTAGCATTTATCCTCTAAGAAAGGTTAATTGACTTCAAGGTTCCTATATACCATAATCTAGTAGATTTGGAAAACTATATGCTATTTGATATGTTTATGGGAAAGACCATAGGCTTATTAAATTTGATTATCCTCCCTCTATGTGGCCAAATCATACAATTAGTAGTATCTTTAGTTGGTTGATCCAATGATAGTCTTCATGGCATTAGTCAAGGATGCTCCAATTTTTGCATCGTTTAAATATGTGTACTTGACATATTGGCTTGCCTTGCATACTTGTAAATTGTATATGGAGAGCTTGGAATCCATTTTCAAGACCTACATATTCCTCTTGATTCTTATGCTACCAAGACTATTTTGCTCACTATGGAATTTAAATCAAATCCAAAGCAAAAAAAATTGAGAGCACCTAAAATGCTTGAATTGGATTTTGATGTGCCATGGGGGCTTTTTGACGAGGCTATTCAAGCTACCCGCCTTGTCGTGGAGTGGGAGTAGTATTATATTTTAGCCACTCTCATTTTATGTACTATAGATATGTTCCAAGCAAAGGATCCAACAAGGTTGAGTTCATAGTCCTCTCGTTCCTCTTGGAAATGGTATGCAAAAAGGAGGTTTAAAAAGTACAATTAATAGGCAATTCTAAATTGGTCATTGATTGGGCCAATCATAGAGCTTGGGTTAGTAACATTAGCCTTGAGCCTATTTTGTAGGATATCTAGTAGGCATCTCAATATTTTGTGTGCACTTCCTATTGTTATGTTCTTCGAGAACTAAATGAGGGATTTGATGCCTTATCGAAAGAAGTACTTTCACTGCTTTCCATGTTCGTCAATCTTTACAAAATTAGTGATGGGGTTGTATTTGAGTCCATGGAGACCATCCTTTGATTCTCACGATTATTTTTTTGTCATTTTAGAAGTCAAAAGAAAAATTGTTTTTGTATAAAGGAAAGAAAGGAAGGACTTAATCTGGGATGCGAGAGACAATTAGTTGATGTTTTGTTGCACATCAATCAATTTGATGACTATTGGGAATTGTATGTATTCTCCTTATGATTATATAATACTCTTTACTTTGAAAAAAAAAGTGTATTTAGGATCGCAATCTCTCGGTCATGCTAAGATTATTCATGTTCATAACTAGAGGTGGATTAGGTTATTTTTAAGCTAAGAGTATATTGGTGTCGTTATTAATTTGTCTTGTTGTTCATCCATCCACATCAATCTACATTCAAACTTTTAATTTTTTACCTGATGAGGTTTTTTAGATACATGTAATTTTATTTATTTATTTGAAACTAGAATAAGAATTTCTAGAGAATTAATAACTTCAAAAGATTGTTTGCTACTATTTTTTTTTTTTTTTTTTTGTGAATTAGGATTGGTATTACCTTAGGAAAAACATAATAGTAGAGTACATCATCCAGATAAACATAGTTCAGAAATAATACTTTGTAGGCAGTTCCAATCTGCTTGGTGGGAAACAAATAGTATTAATCGCCTACAATATAAAAAAAATAAAAATATCCACAATATATGTCTTCAACAAGCCAAACCTATCTACTTTCATACTACATGTTATCCATGATAACCATTAGAAATAATTTTCAGTTTGATTAGTCATTTTAGATAAGTTTTTTTTTTTTAGGTTCAAGTAGAGTTGGTCATATGGTACATTTAATGTTTGGTAGGGCCATCATAAAAGGGTAAAGGTCATAATTCCATTTATATAGAGGTCATCGTTTCATAATTGAGTCATTTAACAGTTTTACAAACTTTCGTAGCAACTCCAGTTCAGCAAACCGAGGGTTTGCTACGAAAGTTTCTAACAGTTCCGTAGCAAAACAGTCTATCCTAACACTTGTCTCGCTACAAAAGTCCGTTGTTGTGTAACGGTATTATTTTAAACGAGTGTTAGTGAGTCAGAGTTGTGTTGAGTCATAAACACCTTTATCCCTGTGCCATCCACTTCTTTCCATTCATTCTTACCTTTTCTTTTTCCACTTTATACTGTTTGTTGCTATCAAAGTTCACAAGTGTTGTCATTGTAAGGGTTTTACGCTATCAAAACGAGTCTAGCAATGGTCTAAGTGTGGTCTAGGTGTTCTTAAGTTGATTTGCAGGTGAAGAGGAAGCAACTCCCAACATGTTGCTAGCATGGCATCCAAAAAAACAATATAAAGGAGGCGTTGTGGTGAGTTATGAGCCCATTCAAAAGAAAAGTCAAGAAGAAGTCTTACACGAACAGCTAAGAGAGGCAAGGGAAGAACTCATTGAGAACAAACTACAAGTTGAAGACTTCAAGAAAGAGATGGCACAACAAATAGACTTTTATGATGAAGTGACGAAAAAGTCTAGGAAAATGGTGAAGAGATCTTTACCTCTGCACATGATGCTAAAGCACACCTATAGGATGAATAATTGGTTGCAAGCAGATAGGAGAAAGTTGCAGAATAGGGTCAAATTATTGGAAGAACTGATTGAGAAGATCAAAGTTGAGCTTTTAAGGAAGAACCTCAAGATTATAGCTGTAGAGGAGGACACTCATTGAAAATGGTCAAAGTTGATCAAATCCACATTTTTGCCTATTATATCTCTTAACTAACTTTTTTCAGCATTATACATGATGGAGTAGACTTCTAGAGGTGATAAGAAAAGATAAAAATCAGAAAAATTCAATACACAAAAAACTCAGAAATTTCGTAGCAACTCCCCATAATGAAGTAGGAAATTTGCTATGAAACTGTTCTAGCTTTCCATGAAGAGAAAATCCAACAAAATTTTCAGTTGGGAGAGTTTTGATAGCATGAGTTTAATGAAAAAACATTGCTAAACACCTCAGAATCAGCAAAGGCATCAAAATGATAGCAGAAAGGTGTTTTTTGAAATTTGCTACGAAAATTCTGGTTAGTAGTCGACTTCAGGCTCACTTTATGACCAAATGAAAAGGAATTTTGGGAATTTGAAGGAGGTTTTTGTTCAGCACAAGATTATCTACAAAATCCACTCTCAGTTTTTACACATACATCAGGGTTTGGAAGATATGCACTTATCTTTGAGGCCTATTTTACAAATTTTTTACTAGCCAAAAATTTTGAAATCCGACTTGGTGGAGGTCCAGGTCAACAAGTCAACATCCACGTGGAATGAGACACATCATCACTCCAACATATTCAAAAAATAGTTGGGCTTGGTTATCTTCATCAACAGAAAGTGGTTAAAGTTTTAAAATTTAGTTGAGTCTTAGTTGAATTCAAACTATGTAAAACAAAAAATCCCTATGAGGACTCTGTCAATTAGAAGAAAAATAGGAATAAGTCTCTTAGATAGTGGATCGAATCTGGCCCAGGTGGCAGGTTGATGTAAAGAGATCTTTTCTCTATAAATAGATAGCTTTTTGACTTTGGGAAGGGTTGATCGAGGATGTGAAGAAGCTACCATATGTAAATTTTCTCAATTAATATACATTTACTGGCATACTCTGTTTTCATTACCTGAGATACAGATTTTGGTTTATATGTTTACTTGTTCTATCTTTTACATTGATATTAGTTTTTAAAGCATTATGATCACTTGGAATTTAGTATTAAGGTCTGCTCCAACTTCCTTCATATGTTTTATCTGTTGTTAAAGGGTTTTATTCACTTCGTTTCTAAGCCAAAATATGCCTCAGTTTCCTCATAAAATAGTTATGTAAGTAATTGAGTTTCTTGTAATTGACTCCATGCCCAATGTTGGCAGCCATCACCTTCTCCTTCACCTGTAAAACCACATAAAAAGAAAACAGAGTTAGCCATCTGTAGTTTTGAGTTGATTAAAGTGAAATTTGATATAATGTTTTGAGAGAGCCCTCTCAGATTGGAAGGGCTAACTTCCAGTCAAAGTGGTTTGAAATAGTTATGTTGAGTTGAAGGTTGACACAACCCAAATCTGTTAGCTCAATGATAACACTACATAAGAAAAAGTTGTTATCTATCAACACAAACATTCAGGAGTCAAAGGAAGTGATAGGTGAAGGATCTTTGGTGTTGAACCCTAGAGATGTTAGGAAATTAGCATCACACTAGAAGTGGTTCTCTAAATGAGCAATACCGGCCTCTGTTCTTTCCAACCAAATTCATTGATTTTGTTGAGCACTCTATGTCATTCAATGCAGTAAATATGTTATATCTTTCTTCCTATTTGTCTTTTAAGGCCCTGCCCATGAGGGTCTTCATTTGTCAATTTAAAGAGAGGGAATTGAGGTATTTCTCCCATATTCCCCTGGTATGACGAGGGTTAAGAACCCATTGTGAAACCTCTTCCAGAATTTTTAAGATTGAAAACACTTATCAGTCCCCAACAACATGGGCTTCGAGATTGTTAGATTGTAACACCCTCCTCCCACATCTACCTGAGCAACGAACCAACTATGGTAAACATGCGACGAGAGGGCACTATGATATGATTCAACCTCCTAAGTCACGTTAAGGAAGTGGAACCGACAAAAACACACCATAAAGACACTAATCATCAACTACAAGACCCTTAGGAACCAATCCAATACTTTAGACAACTTGCCTTGGGGTCCCACTAAACTTTTGGACAACTTAAGCCTCAGTCGCTCTCATGATATAGGCATGAAGGTGACCAAAAACCTGAAGTCGCTCTCATAGGCTTGCCTGCCAGTGACCAAAGACCAAATCTGTCAGTGCTATGCCAGTGACTCCGGGATTTGAGCCACTTTTTCAGGCCCAAAGCCCAGGTCACTGCCCAGAATTGAACCATCTCTTCAAATCAGTAAAATAACAATGAAATGACAGTACGAAAGCAAATACTTGTTCAAGACCTTGACTGGACCCCTACTAGCCATGACAGGCATTTCTTCAAATATATCATGAATATGTAAACTACAGGTGTAAATAACAATTATGAACATAGGGGTCTCATACTTAGTTGATAATTGCTAAGAACCATTGATTCTTAATCACATCAGCTATCGTTCCATCCATTAGGTCATAGATACATTTATCATTCAATTACAAGTAAAAACATAATGAGATCCACACATGGTTGTTGTCATAAAACACATACATAACCAACATAATAGGGACATAAATATCAATGAAATCACATCATATACACCACATACAATCCATAATGATACTCATAGAAATACCAAGAGAAATAACCTTTCATTAATGATGTAAAATCCAAACCTGGGATGGGACTTCCACGTTCCACTCGACCGTAGAATGGCTGAGCCAAATCTCTCTTCATCCATTCACCCCCATGCCATATTCCAAGCATGAATTTGCGAGCTCATAGAACACATCAATCAAAACTCATCAAGGGCTTCTAGAGGCCATCCACCTCAACCCATAAAACAGTGATTCCACCTCACAGTGGGACATCACAAAACCATCATCAAATTGGTATCCATCCAAGCCTTACAAGGCTTCCAGAGCGTTTGTCCAACCAAGGCTTCCAGGACTAGTAACTCAACCCACAACTTATTCAGGGCTTCTAGAGTGTTTTTCCAACCAAGGCTTCCAGGACTAGTAGCTCAACCCACCTAGGGCTTCCAGAGTGTTTGTCCAACCAAGGCTTCGAGGACTAGTAACTCAACCCAATATGTTATAGGGATTCCAGGGCTTCAAGGACTAGTAACTCAACCCAAGGGATTCCAGGGCTTCCAAGACTAGTAACTCAACCCAAGATGTTACAGGGATTACAGGGCTTCTAGGGCTAGTAACTCAACCCAAGCTAAGGAAACATGAGAACCAACAAAAAAAAACAATGAAAGTAACCCACAATCACCATGGCTATCTAGGAAATGGAAAGGTTAGGCAATCCGTTGTCAATCCCGACCTTCCTCCATGCCAATGACAGATCGCAACTAAAAATCCACATGCATATGTCATGCATGCCAAAACTAGTGAAGAAATCATACATGCAACTCGGTACTTGCAAGCAAATCTGATGTAGTTGCTGATCCCAATGCCTTCTTGCGCTTTACAGCTCTTCTGTTGCCTTCTTGCTTAAAAAATCCAAGTATGCCACACCCTCCAAGAGTGCTCCAAGAAAACTCTAAGTCTCCAAGGGTATAAGAGAGAGAGAGAATAATGAGAAAACTCCAAAACTGAATTGACAAAAGGTTACTAATTGATCCTCATAAGCCTTTTTATGAATGAGGCCTATATTTTCTTCATTTTCATTATTTTCCTTCAATTTCTTTCTCACATGCAACTTGTGACCTTTCACCTCCCTTTTCTCCTAATTTCCATTATTTCGATAAATAAATGTGCCAAAAATGCCATTTTGCCTTTCCAAAGCCTTATCCATTGCCTTTGCCAATTTCCTTAGCCATAAACAATCACAAGTGATCCCCATCACTAGGATTCTGCCCAACATTCAGCTTGGAATAAGTGTCCCATCAACCGTGGTTATTATTTTTCCTTTATTTACTTTTATTACATGGAATTTTCACCAGGGTTGTTACAGAACCCTCCCCCTTGGGGGAACACCATCCTCGGTGTTCAACAACACCTATAACCACAAAATTGCTATAAGAAAAATATATATTGTCGATGGAGCTTTATAACTTAGATCAATGCAGTATTTGCAATGATCACCCTGTTGAGAAACAAATCAACATAATAACATGACATCATAATAACATACCGCATATTGGAGCTTTATAACACAACTCGTGGCAATATTTACATCCATATACATATGTACATAAACCAACATCATCAAAACATATACCAAAACACAAAGCCAAAACTCCTTTGCCTCAACTAGAACACAAGGAAGGATACATAGCCCGCATTTGATCTGGCATCTCCCATGTAGCTTCATCGGACCCAAAGTGCTTCCGCTGCACCTTAACTTGCTCGATTGCTCAATTCTGGAGCATGAGCACCTTTTTCTGCAATATACATTTAGGCTCCAACTGGAATTCTTCATCTGGTTCCACCTGCAATACAGACCGGTCAATCACATGATCAACATCTCTAACATACTTCTTAAGGAAAGATACATGGAAAACATCACAAACTTTCACTATCGGAGGCAGTGCAAGTTGATAAGCTACTGGCCCAATCCTTTCAATGATACTAAAGGGTCCACAAAAGCATGGTGCCAGCTTGGTACATGATCCAATTTGCAAGGAGATCTTCTTTGGTTTGATGCGCAAGTACACCTGTTCCCCAACCTTGAACTCCTTGAACAACCTGTTCCTATCTGCATAACTCTTCTTCTTATCTTGTGCTATTTTTTTATCACCTTCATTTCATGTTGCACGTCCGCCAACATATTTGGTCCAATCAATACCCTGCTAACCATATCACTCCAACTGATGGGAGTGTTGCAACTTCACCCATACAATGCCTCAAAAGGACTCATCCTCAATGATTCCCGACACCCATTGTTGTATGCGAACTCTACCAGGGGAAGATACTCTTCCCACTTTCGTTGTTGATGCATCACATACATCCTCAACATGTCCTCCAATATCCTATTGACCCTCTTTGTCTATCCATCTGTTCGTGGATGATAAGTCGTATTGAAGGCCAACTATGTGTCAAAACCTGCAAACAACTCCTTCCAAAACTTGGAAGTTAACTTCGCATCCCAGTCTGACACAATCTTCTTCGGGATACCATGCAATCTGACGACATCTCGGATAAATATCTGTGCTACATCACTAAATGAGAATGTAGACTTCACCAGACTGAAATGTGCAACCTTTGTCAAGCTGTCCACAATAACCATAATGGAATCATGTTGTCTCATTGTCTTCCACAAACCTGTAATGAAATCCATGGAAATAACCTCCCATTTCTACTATAGAATTGTGATTGGTTGTAGCAGTCCACCTGGATGCTTACATTTTGCTTTCACTCACAGACAATCAAAACATCTAGCCACAAACTCTACTACATCCTCTTCAGATTCGACCAATAATAAAATCTCTTCACTGTTGTAAGTGTCTTTTGATACCCTAGGTGACCCGAATACGGTTACGCATGAAACTCCCTCAAGATCTCCTTCTTAAGCTCACTATTATCTGGTACATATATCCTATCTCGAAACCTAACCAACCTATCTGTTGTAAGACAATAATCCATACCCTCTGCACCTGCACTTGTACCTGTACCATCACCTATACTTGTACATGTGCTCTGATGTGACCTATGCACAATATCCATATATCTGAGATCATGCTGAAGTACCTATAAGATCCTATCCTGTAAGTCTATCCCATAGGAGCTCATAGCTGCTAAGTGATTTACCCGTACCCGTCTGCTGAGAGAATCTGCCACCCTATTCTCTTTACCTTTTATATATCAGATCTCGAAACCAAACTCACTGATCGTGGCCAACCATTTAGCCTACCTGGCGTTCAGATTTGGATGGTCAAACAAATACCTCAACCCAATGTGATCACTCATAACTACAAACCTCTTACCAAGAAGATAGTGTCTCCACATCTTCAATGCATGTATGATCGCTTCGAACTCAAGATCATGTGTCGGTCAATTCTGCTCGTTCTCATTTAGTTTCCGGGAATCATAGCATACCACCTGCCCATCCTGCATAAGGAATCCACCAAGCCCTCTCTTGCAAGCATCTGTGCATACCACAAACTCTTTGTCTAGATATGCAATCTATAGCACTAGTGCATGTGTCAACAACTACATAAGTTTCTCAAAGCTAGACTCACACTTCCCTGCCCATTCGAACTTTTTACCTTTCCTTTGCAATGATGTGATAGGATAAGCAATCTGCGAGAATTTCCTGATGAACCTCCTATAATAGCCTACCAAATCCATGAAATATCTCACCTCATCCACACTCTTAGGAGCTACCCACTCCATGATGGCCCTTATCTTCTCTGGATCTACTGCAATTCCCCCCTTGGAGACAACATGCCCCAATGTACCTCAGTCTGAAAAAAACTACACTTGTTGAGCTTAGCATACAACTGATGCTCTCTAAACAACCTCAACACTACTACTAAGTGCTCGACATGCTCTTCCTCATTTTTAGAATATACCAGTATATCATCAATGAACACAATAACAAACTTATCTAAATATGGATCCAACACATTATTCATAAAACACATAAATGTAGTTGGAGCATTAGTTAAGCCAAATGCAACAAAGACAAACTCATAATGCCCATACCTAGTCCTGAATGCGGTCTTGTAAATGTCTTCCTCTTTGATACGTACCTGATGATATCCCGATCTTGGATAAATATTCGAGAACACTACTACACCCTTCAATTGGTCAAACAAGTCACCAATCCTCGGTAGAGGGTACCTGTTCCTAATAGTCAATTTGTTCAACTGCCTGTAGTTAATGCATAATATGAGTGTACCATCTTTCTTCTTCATAAACAATACTGGTGTGCCCCATGGTGATACATTCGGCCTAATGTATCCCTTGTCCAACATTTCCTTCAACTGTAGCTTTAACTCAACTAACTCATGTGTACTCATCTTGTAAGGTGCTTTTGATGTTGGAGCTGCCCCCGACACTAACTCAATAGAAAAGTCTACCTCCCTATGAGGTGGCAACTCTATAATGTCCTCAGGAAATACATCCTTAAACTGCTATGAAACTGGGTACCTACTCAACACGTCAATATCCTCAACTTCCTTACCCTTATCACTAGAAATGTGAATTGAGAATAATTTACATCCTTTCCTGGGGCTACAACTTTGCTTGCATAACTGTCACCATCCTAATTGATGTAGATTTCTTCTTACCCTATAAGTCTATTGGTTCTCCATTGTCATCAACACACTTAATAGCTTTATCATAACAGTCTACCTTGGTTCTATGAAGATACAACCAGTCCATGCCCAACAACATACTATATGAACCCAATGGTAATACATTCAAATGTGCTATGGTAGACATACCATTCGAATCAAATGCACAAGCTCTTACCCAATGATGAACTTATTTCTTCGTACTTGTAGCTAATTACACTAACCAAGATTCTGCATGCAATTCCTTACTCAAACCACACTTATCCACCAAGTTAGTACTAACATAGCTATAATTAGATCCAGGGTCAATCAAAATATAAATAACTTGATCACAAAGCTTACTGTCCATCTCAATGATAGATGCTTGATGCTCTGCCTGTTTGTTATCCAATGCGGCATAGATACGTGGAATACTCTAACAAACATCCCCAATAGTTTGTGCCTCCTGCGCACTATATATCTGAGGTCTACCACCCTGATTTTGCGGACAATCTCTCCTGCGATGGTCTTTGCCACAAGTCCAACATTCTATAGGCTTCCAGCCTGTCTCCTTGTTCTGTTCTCCTGATCGGAATTCTTGTCCCCTATTTGATGCATTGAACCTCTTAGATGGTGCAACATTCTCTTTGTTACCTGAATCTTGTGGTCTTACCCGCTTCTTGTCCCATTTCCCTTTGTTCCTGGCATTGCCTTTCCAGATTGGCTTCGTCTCAAACCTGCGCTTTAATTGTTCATAGCAATGCTTCAGCTTCCGAATGGCCTCCTCCAATGATCTAGGCTCATCGAACTCGATCTTATCTTTGAATGTGTTATCACTCAGGTTGTCCCTTTTGACTCCCAAAGGGATACGGCCGAGGTAACCACAAACCAATCTTTGGACTGCAGGTCCTAGCCTACCTGCAGTCAGAGAGGGATCTCTCTTTAGGATTTAGCTTTGTTTAAGGGATGATTTTAGGTTAGATATGATGCACATGGGTTTTGTTTGAGTTTGGTGGGATGGTTGATCTATTCAAGCAGAGTTGGCATACAAAGTGTAAGAAGTTCAAACCATTGGGCATGGAGTCAATGAATGTGAACTGAAGGGTGCGTTTTCCTTGGTAGAAGAGGGGAATATGGAGCAGGATAGCTACGCATGGCACAATGATTAAATGCTGGAACAAGGATGAAATGGAGGTTAGGGGATGAGAGGCAATTAAGGATCTCTCATCCAGCCAAAGAGGGAAAGTGGATGAATACTATATAGGAGCAATGAAGGATTCCTAAATAGCATTCAGAAATGAGAAATAGCTTAAACATGATCAATTAAGTATGCATATTTATCACTAATTCAGAGGAAAACATAGAAAAGTTACAAGAATCGAGCACAGAGGGCATGAAAGCCAGCTCTGAACTATTCCTTCTTCCTGCAACTTAGATTATGATATACAGATGATACAGATACATATAAACTGATAAACAGAGGGAGGAAAGACTTATTGAACCATGAGCAAGCACATGAATTCCACATCAAAGCTCTTCAGCCATTGAAAGCACAACCAGCCAGTTCAGATGCAAATATTCCAGCAATCTTTGATTACAGAAGTTCTTAAGCTTATAGCGCAAGTCTGGAATGAGAAATACAACCAACCAACCCTTTACACTATCCAGAGGGTGGTATAAATAGAGAAAATATCTACAAAATATCTACAACAGCAGATCTGATAGCAGATCTGGAGAAATGAATGCTTCTAACCTAACATTTATTGCAAATAAATGAAAGAATGCCTATCTACCAGCTGCGCAGGGACTGCAGCCATAAGAATGAATAAATTATTGGTCTTTTGAGCAATGCGCTGGCACTTCTGCAATAACTGTGCCTTGGGACTTGCTGCGCTGCTCATATGTGTCTTTGTACACTGTCTCTGCAAAATCTGGGCTTTAAACACTTGAATTGCCCCTCTAGGCGGTTCTGCTGCTGTAGAGTGGCTTTAATGCTCATAACTGTGATCTGGTGGGCTTTGATGGCTCTGAGCTGCTTTATTGACTTTGATGGGGGCCTCTTTAATGTTCTGCTGCTTCGGGCTGCTGATATTTTGATCTGATACTCTTTGCCGCTTCCTCTGATACACTTTGACATTGAATCAGGCCACTTTCTCTCTCTGATACTCTTTAACTGTCTAATCGCTCCTTTATCTGCCAATTTAATGCAAGAATAACTGCTGCAAATGCTTCCGTGGCCTTTGGGATGCTATTGGCGCTTGGCCGATCAAAATGATGCTTAAATCTTCAAAAAATGCTGCGAAATGGAGGAGGAATGCATGCTAATAGATTGTTGAGGCAAAACCATGCGTTTGGATGTATTATGGGCATGAAGCGATTTCAAAATAGTCAAGGAAAGCATCGTTCCTTTGCAGTTGTGGCGGGCGGGAGCGCTGTATAAACAAAACTTTAACAAATGCCCCTTTCCTTATAACGCGCGAATGCTTAAAAAACATGAATTTTCATTGAAAATTGGCACTGCCGCAACACTGTGCATTCTATTAAATCATGGCCGTTGGATCGCGAGAAGGCAGATCCAACGACTGGCGCTAAATCGGCGATCGGCGGATCGGCGGATCCCAAACCATAATGCCTCCGATGAGCGATGAACCCCGCGGACCCGAAATGCATTATAGGCTCCCTTTTGATTTATATCGGGTCCGGCCCATCGGCGAACTCTTATCGGTGGATTTGAATGAAAATGGGTCATCGGACCCGAAATCCCTTTCAACTGCTCTTTATAATTTATCGGATCCGGATATGGGGCGCACAGTACCAATCTTTGTGGACCCGAAATGCTTATAGGCTCGTTCTTTATGGAGATCGGGTCCGGCCCATCGGCGAGCCCAACTCGGCGGATTTTAATAAAAATGATAAGCGGACCCGAAACCCATTCAAACTGCATTTATATACCATTTCGGCTCCGGCCCGTCGGGAGCCTTCTTTTCGCTGCACTAGGGGCCCTTACGGACCCGAAAACTTTATAAGTTGCGCCTTATATCTTTTCGGCTCCGCTGGTCGGAGCCATATACATGGGGTGATGTGATTAAATATGGGCCGTTGATCTTTGGGCCTGAATGGGTGGCTGAGATTAACTCGGCGTTTCGCGTCGGAGGAGAGCATGGGGCGTGACTTCATTTTTGTTGCGATCACCGAAATGGGGGTTGCGACTTAATACGGGCCGTCGGATCTGAGGCTTGATCGGACGGCCGCAATATGTATAATGCGATAAAGGGGAGATATGATAAGGGGGGCCTCCGATAGCGATATCGCATCGGAGGAGAGGGAAATGGTGTTATATATATATATGCGGCCAACACTGTTAGCACCTCCGACAGCGATATCGCGTTGGAGGGAGGGGATTCGGATCGGAGGAGGGTTTAGGCCTATAAAAAAGGGGTTCATGCCTTGGGAAAGGTAAAACAAGGCCCAAAGATGGATTTTTATACATATGAAGGGAAACTATGCAAAGGAATGAGTCCTTATGCATTTGGGAGATGGTTAGAGGGGTTATTGAGGGCTCTTGCTAAGTTTCAGATAAACTTAGCAATTCCCGAGGATGTATATGGTTATCTTTCAACCAGGGGGAGGGGATAAGTATATAGGGGAGTAATATACATAGTTTTAGTAGGGGAAGGGGAAATAGATAGGGAGCTACATAGTAAAGTTAGTAGTTAACATGAAAAGTGATAAGAAAGCGCTAAGTATGTGAATCTTAGGCTATTAAGAGGGAAAATGACTCATAGAAGCAGTATGGACCTTCCTTGAGTGAAGCAGATCTTCACCAAGGCAAATGATATGGAGAATGATGAAACTAAGAGGTATCAAGCAGATCTTGACCTCTTTGGGGGAAGTTAGTGAGTGATTTGGGGAAAGAGGAAGAAGGGGAGTTAGACATGCTTCGCTTGAAGTCCTCCAACTGAAAAATGCCTCAAACCAAAAATGAATTGCTTATCAAAATTAGAACACAGCAGTGGCACTTAGATTAGCACACTTTCAAGGACAGTTCTTTGGCCATCTGTAGCAAATATGGAGCATTGCAGCATGCATTGTACGACATATTTGGCATGTAAAAATGTCGATCATGAAAGATGATTAACCTGCTGCAGCAGGAGGCTAACAGAATGCATATGGTAATCCACTATCGAATCTCTTAATCTTAGCCTTCTCCTCCTTTAGGTAAGGCACATACCTCAACAACTCCAAGAACTTGCTAGTGTATTCATCATTTGTCATGGATCCCATCTTTAGCTCATAGAATTCCTTTGCTCTATCATCAAAGTATCTCTCTGATAGGTACTTCTTCTTGAATAGCCGCTCGAATTCACTCCACGTCAAATCTTCCTCATTTATACCTCTGACATTCTTCACGTCTTCCCACCAAATATATACTTCTCCTCTGAGACTGAAAGTAGCCACTCTAGCTTTCATGTTCTCTGAATAGTCATGCAACCTGAAGAACTTCTTTATGCCTAGCAACCATGCCTTTGCATCTTGTGATTTCTTTACCTCTCCATCAAAGGTAGGTGGCTTCGTTTTCCTAAACTCATATGGAAAATACCCCTTATCACTCCTCCTGTAAGGATGATACCGATAACGTTCGTAGTGCTTATCTGAATCAGAACTGGAATCATACATGTATCTATCCCCTCTCTTATCCGAAGTGTCCAACAATCTGCCATCTCTGATTGTGTCATCTCTATATGATATGTGACCATCATGTGATCTACTACCATATGCCCCATTAGTCATATCCTCCTCCTCATGGCTAATCCGAAGTGGTCCCTGTCGTTGCAAATTTGACAAGCTTTGAAGTATGACTGCATTTACCTCTGTTAACTTTCCCTATGCCTGTATGATTCTGTCATTATTTGCCTTACAACTCCTTATTTCTTCCTTTAAGCTTCTCAATGTAACTATCGAATGGGAAGAGTTCCCAACACCATACCACTCTTCGGATTCATAGGGAGAGTCTTTGTAGTCAATCATCTTGCATGCCATTTGATATTTCTTCGTACAAGGTGTATCATGTCAGCTAAATCAAATCATAATAAACCAACGTACCTTAGTATAGCTTGGGGAGGATACCTTGTCTGCAAGACCAACAAATCAACGTGATACATGTATAACATAATCATGACATCATATAGAAACATAAAACATAAGCATATGACCATGCAACTGTCATTCTAGCTAGGGTCCAGTCATCAATGCATGACCTCAACAACAACACACCACGGTCTCATGCATGACAACCACCATCAATACGTCACTATACCCTTTACCATATGCAAACATGAATATGGATGAGCGATACATAACCATCCACACATATGCGTAAACACGTATGATCAAGCATTAATGAACAATACCTGAAATCAAACCTGCAAGACTAATACATGCAACCGATCATACAAGAATGTAACCAATCATGCAAGAATGTCACCAAGCATACTACAACAATACATGTAAGCGACATAAATCGATATGTAACCAATCGTACACTCATGACGATGCATTCCTCGACAAAACATCAACTTTCACATGACGACATCACTCCAACCATGAACAACATAATGCAAATGCAACAAGCACATGAAAGGCAACTGTGAGAGACACACATGCAATTGACATGCATGTATGACCAACACATAAACCATCCAATCTGAGGGGTGAACCATGCTCTAATACCACTATGTAACACCCTCCTCCCACATCTACCTAAGCAATCGGCCAATCGGGGTAAACATGTGACAAGAGCCCACTATGATATGATTCGACTTCCTAAGTCATGTTAAGGAAATGGAACCGACGGATACACACCATATAGACATTAATCATCAGCTATAGGACCCTCAAGAACCAATCCAATACTTTAGACAGCTTGCCTTGGGGTCCCACTGAACTTTTGGACAACTTAAGCCTCAGTCGTTCTCATGCTATAGGCATGAGGGCAACCAGAAACCCAAAGTTGCTCTCACGAGGCTTGCCTGTCAGTGACAAAAGACTAAAGTTGTCAGTGTTGTGCCAATGAATTTGGGATTTGAGCCACCTTTTAAGGCGTAGAGCCCAGGTCACTGCCCAAAATTGAACCATCTCTTCAAATCAGTAAAATAACATGGAAATGACAGTACTAAAGCAAATACTTGTTCAAGACCTTGACTAGACCCCTACTAGCCATGACAGGCATTTCGTCAAACATATCACAAATATGTAAACTACAGGTGTAAATAACAGTTCTGAGCATAGGGATCTCATACTTAGCTGAGAATCACTAAGAACCATTGATGCCTCAACACATCAACTGCCATTCCATCCATTAGGTCATAGATACATTGATCATTCAATTACAAGTAAAAACATGATGAGAGCCACACATGGCTGCTATCATAAAACACATACATAACCAACATAATAGGGACAAAAATATCAATGAAATCACAACCATATACACCACATATAATCCATCATGATACTCATAGAAATACCAGGAGAAATAATCTTTCATTAATGATGCAAAATCCAAACCCGGGATGGGACTTCCACGTTCCACCCGACCGTAGAATGGCTGAGCCAAATCTCTCTTCAGCCATTCACCCTCGTGCCATATTCCAAGCATGAATATGGGAGCTCATAGAACACTTAAATCAAAACTCATTTAGGTCTTCCAAAGGGCATCCACGTCAACCCATCAAACAGTGATTCCACCTCACGATTGGACATCACAAAACCATCATCAGATTGGTCTCCATCCAAGCCTTCCAGGGCCTTTAGAGCATTTGTCCAACCAAGGCTTCCAGGACTAGTAGCTCAACCCATAGCTTATTCAAGGATTCTAGAGTGTTTGTCCAACCAGGGCTTTTAGGACTAGTAACTCAACCCAATCTGTTACAGGTCTTCCAGGACTAGTAACTCAACCCAAGCTAAGGAAACATGAGAACCAACAAAAAACAAACAATGAAAGTAACCCACAACCACCATGGCTATCTAGGAAATGGCAAGGCTAGGCAATCCACTGTCAATCTTGACCATCCTCCATGCCAATGACATATCACAACCAAAAATCCACATGCATATGCCATGCATGCCAAAACTAGTGAAGAAATCATACATGCAACTCGGTACCTGCAAGAAAATATGATGTAGTTGTTGATCCCAATGCCTTATTGTGCTTTGCTGCTCTTCCATTTCCTTCTTGCTCCAAAAATCCAAGTATGCCACACCCTCTAAGAGTGCTCTAATAAAACTCTTAAGTCTCCAAGAGTATGAGAGAGAGAGAGAGAGAGAGAATAATGAGAGAGATCCAAAACTGAACTGACAAAAGGTTAGAAACTGGTCCTCATAAGCCTTTTTATGAATGAGGCCTCTATTTTCTTCATTTTCCATTATTTTCCTTCAATTTCCTCCCTACATGCAACCCGTGACCTTTCACCTCCCTTTTCTCCTAATTTCCATTATTTTGATAAATAAACATGCCAAAAATGCCATTTTGCCTTTCCAAAGCCTTATCCATTGCCTTTGCCAATTTCCTTAGCCATAAACAATCACAAGTGATCCCCATCACCAGGATTCTACCCAACATTCAGCTTGGAATAAGTGTCCCATCATCCGTGGTTATTATTTTGTCGTTATTTACTTTTATTACATGGATTTTTCACCAGGGCTATTACATAGACACAACCATGGAAAAGACCGAATATGAAAGATCAAACATTGAATGCATTATATTATTCACATGATATACATTTATAATACATTAGAGTGACTCTTGATTCATCTTCCAATGGCTCTTGGACTTCCTTTAACTGTTCAAATTCCACGCCATAACCCTCCGTGGATTAGGTGTCCAACATTCCCCCCCTTAATCCGAAGGGGTATGTGTGAGTCGAAGAAGAGAGTTGTAATACAAAAATGTGCAAGAATGCATGGAAACACTAGGCTGAATGTGCTCTCGGAAATGTTGGTATTAGGTGGTGGTTTAAGGATGACCACCAACACTACGCTTAGTGTAGTTCTCGAAACTTTTCCAAATCTGGCAAGAAGTTGAAATCTTCTGTTAGAGGAAGTGTCCCCAATGCTTTGGAGAGGGAGACATTCAACCTAAAAAATGGAGGTCTACAACCTATGGTGGTTTAAGGATGACCACAAACTCTGGAATGCTTAATGCAATTCTTGGAACTCGTTTAGAACTGTTAAGAAGCTGAAGTCTTCTGCTAGAGAAAGTGTCCCAAATTCTTTGAAGAGGGAGAAGCTCAACTTCAAAAGGGAGATCTTAACCCCGCATAGATGGTTTAAAGTTGACCACCAACCAAAGGCATGCTCAGGGGCATCTCCGTCTCTGGTTACAACTCTGAATATGGTATGGCAGGTTGTGGCTTAGGCTCGCTTTAACTTATGTGTCTTTGGCTACAACTCTGAATTAGGTAGGAGGTTGAGGTTGTGGCTTGAGCTCGCTTGATGTGGCTTTGAAGCTTGTAGATGACCGTCACTTCCCCCCTTGTTAGATACAACGTGAGATGATGGAGAAAACTCAACTTCAAGACTTTTCAATACTTTAGAACAAATTATGTCATGCGACTGAAATATCTTCTTTCCTGTTGAAGCCCATTGCCAAGAAGCGATCCATCCATGGTGAATCTTTGCTCTTGCATGAGGCTTGTAGTGATTTTATGACACTGCTCACATGGATAAAGATCAAAACAATGATATTTCATATGGCCAACTCTGTCACGATTTTAGCATTTAACAATGTGTTGTGGCTGCTGTGGAAGAGGAGCAGAATTTGGAACAACTGAAGGTGAATTTTCATGAAGAAACCCAACACTATGGAACTGGATGGGCTTTGAGTAATCTGGAATATGAAATGATTGATCCTTGTCATATCCAAGACCATTTTTATGCTTGTTATGGACAAGCTCTTCCCAAGGTCTGATGACGGGCTTGGGAAATGTATGTTGTATTTATGCTTCTTTTTGCAAATCTACTCCTTCATTGGGCACTAGTTTTGAATCAAATTCAACATTATGGACTTGTTTCTCATGGGAGTCTCCCTTAATGTTCTAAACAAAAACAGGTTCAGAATGACAACTTTTTTATTTTATTTCCTTTTGCTGAAGCTGAGATTCAAGCTCCAAAAATTCTATCTTCTCTTGTGCAATTTGCAAACAAATTCTAATGTCAACAAGAGAAGCTTTGTTGATTCTTACTATATCATGATCAGAGGAATGTATTAGATTTTTTAAGAACTCTAATACTTCACAAATTTTGGCTATTTTATCCATTGTAAAATTTACACTTAAAATTGATCACAACTATGAACTCGTAGAGAAGAAACAACACTCACTTGCAATACAATGTCACTGCAAAATATTTGTGCAACAAACAATCAGTGTGCAATAACCCTTTAAGGGAGACAATACTAATGATTTCTCTCCTCCAAAAGAAATTGTTTTACACCAACAACAACTCTATTTTATCCATAAAGACAACAACACTTGTGCAACCATATAGTTCAAAGTTTACCCATATAATTCAGCTCATCTTCAATGAAAAAATATAGACCAAGACAAATGGAGAGCTCGATCGACATACAATATTTTCGACGTTGGAATTAGGCACAGACTTCAACACAGAGAGTAATATATTAAATGCAGAAAACATATATACTCACATAGTCATAT
This sequence comes from Pinus tabuliformis, assembly GCA_031772625.1. Lineage (NCBI taxonomy): Eukaryota > Viridiplantae > Streptophyta > Pinopsida > Pinales > Pinaceae > Pinus > Pinus tabuliformis. Next base: position 765,196,000 of record CM062807.1, on the reverse strand, counting down.
CAATAGACCAATGCAAATATGATGAGGTTTTAATCAACCAAGCACTGCAATCAACAGATTTTAACACACCTCTTTAAATGACACTTTCTGGAACTACTTCCAGCATTGCCACGAGGTTGTGGGTAATAAGATAATGTCAGATCTAAACACTGTGAGTGCTCATGGCTTCAGCTTTGTGGTCTTCTTCAGTTTTGTATTTTTCAACTGCTCCAAAAGGTGATTCCTTAATGGCCAGACATGTTTTCAACATTCACCAAATGCAGGAGTTACCAACACAATGTAATGCTTCAACAAATCCACATATAGAACTCAACATGGGGTTCATCCACGTTGTCGAGCCATATATCTGTGACGAATCCACCACGCTTCATTTGTTCTTAGAAACACATTCAACATAGTGTATAGCCAAACTTTTTGTATTCCCGGTCCAACATTGAATCACATGGATTGATTCATTCCAACACACATAAATCAATGCACATTATTTACTCGTTTCCCAACACAATATGTCTATCCAAAGGATTGACTAGAAAAAAAATTAAGCGCACAATTTTCACTCTTCAACGTACGAATCCACCACAAACAATGTGTGAATCTACCATGGACACAATAAATCCATTGCCCAAGATATATAGTGTTTGACGAAATGCTCAAAGCCAACAAACAAAAAACATCCTATGCGCCACTCTAAAAAATAACTGGATTGTGTTAGCACTCAGTTTTCCTGAGGTTGCAGAAGGAAATCACCAAGGTAACCACAAACCAACTTTAGAAGCTAGGATCTAGCCTTGTCAGCTTCAGAGAGGGATGTTTGATTGAATATTAGGCTAGTTATGAGGTTCGGGGGTTTGTTTGTATTTGAATGGTTGGATGATAACTTATATTTCCATTGTGCTATGGAGTCTGATACATAAAATACTGATTAACTAGAGTATCTACAGATAGATCTCACAAGGCAAGGTAGCCAAACCGACTGGATTCTTTAAGTCTGTGAAATAGAGAAGAAGAACGGATTTAAGGTTCACTTTAAAATATAGAGCATTGTTACCTGAATTCTATATTCAAAGATCAGAATAAAACAGATAAATTATTCGTAGCCGAGTGTAGAGTGTAGATTTAAACAAATTTTGCCCTTTACTTATCTATTGAATAATTTAGATCCTTAGAAAACAATCAAGTGCTATAAACAAAGAGATATAAACACATATATCAGATAGATGTACTTCACCACCAATTTGACACATGAATCATGTGAAAGAGCCTCTATATTACTTTGGAAAATCAGTTGATGCTTCAACAAAAGGTATACAATAGTGTTTCTTCCTACAAAAACCAACCTGTACTACTTCAACAATTGAAGTATTTATAGCTAAATTACAAAAAATATCTTGTCAAGATGACGAGGATGTATCTACAAAATCATAGGACTGCATTAAGCTAACGTATTACAATAAAATGAGGAGAGTTGAATTGTCTAAAGTGGTGGCACTGAAATAAAGGAACATCTAGTTGTTTGGTGCTGAAAAACTGGATGTGCGGTAACATTGAGCTATGCTGCTAAATTTACCATTTACTCTAACAATTCACAGAGTTTATCCTAATGCTTTTTTCTTGGGATATTCATCTTCATTAATTTGTTGTACACCTCATCAACTTCGGTATACCTGGCAAATGTCGGTCGGGTGATGAACAAATTCGGAATTGCATACTGGATGTCGAGATCAAACGATAGTGCTTCCAGAAACACCCTTCCTGTCATGCTGAGTCTTCCGGCTGTAACTTTCAAGTTGTCTCTTGCCTTATTCATAATCCGTGCACTGTAATCTGGCCATGTACTGAGTTTGTCATTAATAAATAACAGGTTTGGAAGTCCCTTCTTGTAGAGAGGCTCTAGCTTGGCAAAGAATCTTTGTATGCCTGTGTTCATGTTTTTCCCTTTCTCTTCAAGCTGTCTCATCAAGTTCCTTTTAGTCAACACATTTCTGACTTCCAAAATGGCTTTCGTTCTATCTTCAACCTCTAATTCTTATAACTCTTAACTGTTCTTGGGATTAAAAAATTGAATCAGCTGAGTGGCTTCATTTGGTTTATCTCCTAGTTGCTTTCTAACCTGCTCAATGGCTTCAGTCGACCTTTCAAAAAGTCCCTTCTGTTCAAAAATGATTTGGATGCAAGGCCAAATTTCTCCCACGTCTTCATTAATTGTTTTCTAGATATTTTCTTTCACCTGTGCCAATGTTTTGCCCATGGCACAATCTTCTTCCATTTTCTGCACTTTTTGGGACAGGGTCTGAGTTTTCTGTGTTTCTTTCAAGTAGGTGTTTTCAAATATTTTACTCTGCTCCTGCAAAAGTTTTATTTCCTATTTCAGTTTCTTTAGCTCTTTTCCCTATATAGTCATATTTTCCATAGATTGAGCCAATTTAACTGAGTCATCCACCACTCAAGTGGGAAGCACTATAGAGGATGATGTTCCGGCTGTAGTAATTGTTGTGGACACCCGTTTGTGGCAAATATGCAATTGGAACTACATCAAGAGGAACAACTGCAAGTTGTGCATTTTGTTCCTTTTCCTTTATAAGGTTGTCCATTTCAACTTCCATTGTTTTAGTCTGGGCACTTTGCTCCACAAGCAACTTTAGCATCTCTTCCTTTTGCAGCTTTGCTTCTCCGAGTTCTTTAGCCCTGGGGTCTTCTTTTGCTGGCAGCTTCAATTGCTTTTTTAATGTTGCAATATCAACATTCTTCTTTCTGATTATTTCTTCTGTAGCTTTTGCATTTTCTTGATCAAGGTCTGCTTTGAATACCATTTCCTCCAAGTATTTGATTCTAGTATCTTTGGCCAATGAGGAGACTTTATCCAATTTGAGTTGAGACTGCACATTATTTAGAGTGAGCTGTAGTTTTGAGGCAGTGATAGCAATCTGCGTGAAAGTCGAATATACCATCTCACCTGCATGTCTGTGCATATCTATTTGATCCAAAGGGTGGGCATCCTTTGACTCAAATTCAAAAGTGGTATGTCTGAAGTCTGCTACTGACTTTGGTTGAGGGACCTAGGCCAGCAAGAATGCCATATGCATTCTTCCCTTCTCTGTATCATATGTTGAAATTAGTTTGTGCTGAATGGAAGAGGGTTGTTTTCTGAACTGAGTTGATATGTTGTCATGAATGGCCTCATTCCTTTGCTTGATTTCCTTGTATCTCTGAAAAATGTCCAACTGTCTCTGCTCTATAGAAGTTTCAGGTGTTTGACGGATAGTAGCTGGAATATCCTTTGTAACTAAGGAAGATGATGGGGATTATGTAGTTCCACTGTCCAACTTGAAAGTCTTAAAACATGAGAGCACAATAGTGCCTTGTGTACCCTCCAGTGATGGAAATTCTATTTTAGAACCGGAACCTGATTTGAGCTTCTCAGTGTATATTTTAAATTCCTTAGTTGAGACTTTGGTGACTAGAGAATCATCCTCCCTTGCTCTATTATCTATTTTCTCTTTGGGTATTGAAGTCTCCGAAGTTGTCCTTGAAAGTTCTTGCTCCTCGACCTCCTGCAACGTATTTTACACCCAAGTGTGTTAGTTCATATACTTTTCAATTTCAAGCCTCTGTGTGCACATATGGTGTAGTTTTTTGTTCTACTCTCAACTTGGAAATTACCCCAAAGGGGTCATAAGACCAAGTGAAGTTGAGAGGAAAGTTCATTTGTTTCAGCAGGAGGTCTGCTTCCTCTCCTGCTGCTCTACTATTGCAAATAAAAGGTCCAACATGTGTCTTGATCCTGAACCCGGATTTCATTTTTGCTGCCACAAAATGAATATTATCAGAATGAATTATTTGTTTGATATATTCCAAGGCAAATATCCTCATGGGCACATATTTGGGCAGTTTGTATGGTGGCAGCTCTGAACCATACACTCTAATCTCTGTGAATAATTGGTAAAGATATTAATCCCCTGTTTTAACTTGTTCACTTTGTTGCAGAACCTTATGTATTTCTTCACTAATCCTTGGAACTTGATAGCCACTTATCACGCAAGTGGCTGGATATACAAATTGATCTATAAACTCTGAAAAATTGTACTCCTATGATTGTTTTCTGACTAAGGAAGTCCAGAAAACAACTGACTATGGCTCTCCTTACTGATCTAATTTCTGCACTAAGAATGGAAACTTATCTGCTTGGAAAAATAGAAACATATACAACAGAATGGATGAATATCTGAATATTCCTTCAATTAAAAACTGAAGGAATTGTTCATGAATTACGTTTGATGAGAACTTACCATTGTCAAAAGTGACTGATGGTCCTTCTTCTGAAGAAAGGTTGGACAAAAAACCTAGAATATGCTCATCTACCCACTCATCTGAATAGTAACCAAGAATGGAAGACAAAACATAAATAATATGTCTTGTCCTTTGAGGGAACATAGAAGATGGATATGGGGGATTTTTCTTAGGGAGTTGAGAGTCTTTAGGGAGGAATATTTCAAAGATGGCTGCTCTTTGGGGGAAAGTTAACTTCTGGTAAATTTCTCTGAGAGCTTCAATGGAGAAAGGGGAGGGAATCACAGTGGGGAACTTGCAACATTTGATTAATGCTATCAACTGTGATGGTGAAGAGAATTTCACCATTTGGGGAGATAATTTCCCTCTTGCTTGCAAGGTAAGAGGCTTGGCATCTCAGGAAAAATTCAGGAAAATGATAGGATTGGGGAATAGCAAATAGAGGGAGTCTAGATTGCCAGAGATGTATTTCGTCGGATTGATCAAGGAAATTGTCTTGGAACCAACAGCGCAATTCGAACAAGTCGAATTCGCACTATGTTTCAGTGATTTTATAATCTCGGTCTACCAATGGAGTATGGTCTAGATCAATAGGGGGATTAAGCATCGGATTGATCACAGGGGCAGTTTTAGGTTCCATGGTGGTTTGCAGGATGAGAATCCAAGACTGCAATAGTAGGAAATCGTTGTGCGTCCAGTAATTTGGGAAATTGAGAGTGGAAAACCACTGGCGATTGATGAATGATAGACAATAGGAATTCTCTGAAAAGAATCACAGTACAAAGAGGAGGGAATTCTATTGAACAAGCGATGAAAAGAAAGTGTGATCAGAGTGTGAAATTCTATATTTATCAGCAGTGAAACTGGCCTTAACCGTTGAATTAACAGTCTCTTTAGGCATTAAACTCCTGTAATGGCGTGGGTAAATGGTTAGGATATTAATGGAGGTTGAAATGGTCTTAGACGTGGCAGTTGGGGATTGGGGAAGGAGTGGAGCGGGATCGTTGGCGGGAGTGACAGGACATGGGGTGAGGTGGCGAGATGGGAGTGGTGACCGTGATAGGACGTGGATGCAACCGTTAACGGGAAGGCGCGTTAGGCGGGAAGGAAATACCACTTTTGTAGGGGGGTGCGATGGTATATGGTTTAAGGAGAGGGGGGCGAGTACGAACTCACTTGGTGGCGCTACGTCGGGGGGCGCTAAACTGCTTTTCGGACCCACCCCCCCGCCCCACCACCCCCCCAGTCGTTAAGCGTTTCTCCTTCGGGGGGGTCCGAACTCTTTTATGGGCTGTCGGATGCAAGCGGGGGATGATCGGATGGTCGTGAAATGCGGGGATGTTAACGCTGGAGGGCCCCCACCACATCTTTTTGGTGTATAAAACATAGCCCAAAGTGCGAAACTTTGGATAATGAAATACTTCGGACATATTACATAAAATCCTCATTTTCCTATCCTAATGCTATTTTAAAGCAAATATGGGTGTATTTGGGTATGCAAACCCCTTCAATTCTTATTCTCAAAGACCAAGGCTATTTATTTCAAACACTAGACTAATCTAATTAGCTAAATTAATCTAGATTAAACAATTGGATTAATATTATCCAGTCTAACCTAATTAACATAAATTGAAAACAACTTGAACATGATTAAACTATATGACTCAAGCAGAAAGGGATTGTAGCATTTTGAACAAGCTGCACACAATTTCATCTATTTATTCTTTTACAAAGCCATAAGGCTAGTAGTGGTACTTAAACTAGCATCACTTTCAGGTTTTTTTTTTTTTTGGATGGGGTTCATTTATCATTTATTTTCTTTTTATTTTTGTATTTATACCCTCTTTTCATTTTTTATTTTCACTTTTCTATCCTTTTTTGGAAATCATTTGCAGAAAGCTATATTATTTACAATTTGAAATACTAAAAGCAAATAGTCAATGATCATTGATCTTATTAATTATATGACCCTAACAGTGGCTCGAGCTGGGGATGGCACTTCCTGGTGAAGTGTCGAGAACACCGTAGACCAGTAGCCTTGAGTCCTTCTCTTCAGTATTTACTGCATCTGATTTTTTTTGTTTTCTGTATTTATGGTGGCAAAATGTCTCAAAGCTCAGGGCCTTCTCCACGGGCTTCAACTTTGAGATATAAGTTACCCACTCATGACAGTACAAAAGTAAATGGTATCAACAATGATTGTGATAAAACACTTTGTTAGTCCCGAAAAACATAATGTTTGAGCATCCTGCCATTGACACGTCCTCCAACTATTTTTGTCCCATCTGTGTTCTTCAGGAAAAAAAAAAAAGGAAAAAAAAAGAAGGGACTTTTACCTCGGTAAGAATCAATAATGCAAGGTCCCATCCATAAGTTGTCAAACTCACCATGCTTTCCTTTTTCTTCCCTTCTGGAATCCCATTTCAGAACATGATTACCAATCTGAAAATCATCAGCTTTTGTCCTTTAGTCAAATGTTTTCTTGATGTTGTCTTGGATCACCTGAGTTTTATTATGAACTGCTTCTCTGGTTTGATGCAAATGGATGGTCTAGTTTATTCTCCTTTGTAAATCATTTGGTTCGACCTCCAACTCTTGCATCATTTTTAAAACAGGAATTCCCAACGAGGTTGGAAAAACAACATCTATCCCATACACTAGCTGATATGGAGACATGCCTATTGAATTTTTGGTAGTAAGCATGTCTGCCCACAATGCATTAACTAGCTTGATGTGCCATGATTTTTTATTGTCTTGCAACAACTTTTTTATGATGTTAACCAAGATTTTATTGGAGGATTTTGCAAGTCCATTTCCTGAGGGTAATAGGTTGTAGAATATCCCAATTTAATCTGATATTTATTGCAAAAATCTATCATCCTTTTTTGACCTGAAAGCTGCAGCATTGTTAGTAATAGTCTTCCTACGACAACCAAATCTAGCAAAGGATGTTGTTTCCTAGGAACTTTATGATGATTGCATCAGACTCTTGTCTGGTAGGTAGGCTTCTATCCATTTCGTAAAGTAATTAGTGGCTGTCAGAATCCACTTATGTTGGGCAGATGAGGCAGGGTGGATTTCTCCTATAAAGTCAAGGCCCCATTGTTGGAAAGGAGTTTCAACAGATATAGGCCTCAAGGGTAAAGGCAACAACTTCTTTTTACCTTCGAAGATTTGGCACTTGTGGCATGAAGCAACCTTCTTTTGGATATCAGAAAATAGGGTGGGCTAGTAAAAACCTGCCCTTAAAATCTTATTTGCAGTAGTTTTCCAATACAGGTGTCCACCATAGTCTCCTTCATGGAACTCTTGCATGACTTTATCTACTTCATTTTCCAATAAATAATTTAGTAAAACACCACCAACATCTTTCCAGAACATATTTTCATTCAAAATACAAAACTTAACAACTTTAAGTTTAATAAATCTAGCCTTTGTTTTAGTTAAACCAGGAGGAGCTTGTAAATTATGTAGCACATAAATAATGTTTGCATACCAGGGAGAGGTAGCAAAAGCTTTTGCTACCATTGGAGTCGCCAACTCATCTAGTTCATTAAATATTGCCAGAAAATTGATATTTAAAGCATGTAAGTTAGATTCTGCCATTAATTTTGCTAACCCTTGACCTTTGATGAGTTTAGTGGGTCAGATTTCAATATCATATTCTAGTATAACAACAATCCACTTACCCCTTTTCCCATTTGGATTGTTTGAGTCAGTTTATCTTTAACTATTGCACTTGGAACAAAAGCAATGATATGTGAATGGAGAATATACACTCTAAAGTCTTTTATGGCCTTTACGAGGGAAAAAGCTTGTTTTTCCATAATGTCATACTTCAAGGCTGCATCTCTCAAAGCTTTGTTGAAAAAAGAAATGGGTTGTTCATGGCCCTCATCATTCTTTTGTAGGAGGACTGCAGCAATGGTGTGTTCTGAAGCAAATGAAAAAATTAGAAAATCTTTAGTAAAATCTGGACTAATTAACACAGGTGCCTGAGTTAAATCTTGCTTTACATTGTTAAATGATTGTCTAGCTTCCATGTTCCATTTCACCTCAGTATCCTTTTTTAGCATATTGGTAATATTCTTTAAGAGTTCAACTAAATTCAGAATGAATCTCCTTAAAAAATTTATCTGTCCAATAAAAGATTGAACTTCTTTTAAATTCCTAGGGGGATTAATTTTTAGTATAACTTCTATCATACTAGGATCTATCTTGATTCCTTCTTTCGAAATAATGTGTCCCAATAGTTTTCCTTCTTACAAACCGAATAATGTTTTCTTAGGATTGAGGGAAATGCCAAATCTCTGACTTTTTTCAAAAACTCTTCTTGAGTGATTTAAGTTTTCCTCATCTGTTTTTGAAAAAACAGTGATGTCATCGAGATAAATAACTATGAAATGACCCATTTCATCAACAAAAGTGAAATCCATGGCTCTTTGAAACGTTGCTCCAACATTCATTAGACCGAACAACATTTTCACATACATGAAAGTGCCCCAAGGTGTAGTAAATGTTGCTTTTTCTTGATCATCTCGGTGTACTAAGACGTGGTTATAACTAGAAAAGCCATCCAACAAGGAAATCCTACTGGATCCAACTACCTTCTGTAGGGTGTGGTCCATCTTAGGCAGAGGGTAATTGTCCTTTAGAGAGGCTTTATTTAAGTTTTGGAAATCAATGTAGAGTCTAATTTCACTAGTCTTTTTCGAGTGGGAGCCAAATTGGACACCCATTTGGAATATCTCAGAGGTACTATGATTTTTGCATCATACATTCTCTTTACCTCTTTTTCAACCAGAGGCATAAGCATTGGATTAATCCTCCTTAATTTTTGTTTAAAGGGTTTATGATCTTCTTTCAATGGGATTTTGTGTTGTATGATACTGGTGTCATAGGATTTTAGGTCCTCATAACTCCAGGCAAAAGCATTAATGTATTCTTTGAACAATTTAATGTAGTTCAGCTTTTTAGCTAGAGGTAAGGATTTAGACAATTTGATCATTTTGGGTTGAAGTTCAGTCCCAATGTTATGTTCCTCAACCCCAACTCCAGTGGGTTCAATTTTGGGTTTCTTAGCTACATCATTGAAATCAAATAAATCTTCTAAAGGAACAAGCCCTCTAGGCAAGATGTTGTCTTTCAGTTGTAAAATATATGTTTCTTGTTTTTATTCATCTATTTCATGTAATTCTAATTTATTTACACTAGTATGTACAATATCTTCTATATCAAACTTTACATCTATATTAATATCTTCAAATTCATCTTTAGACTGCAAAAAGTTTTGAATCTGAGCATCATCTCCAAAAACCTTCTAGTATCTAATGTTATCAAGTACAATAGGTCTATTCTTCACTTCGACTGTATATGGACGAGTGGGACAAAATGGTAATTTACAAGTACTTTCCAAAGTAGCAAGACCATCAGGAAGTATATTTTGATCTCTTGAAACTGTAGACAAACTATATTCAGTGAAAGAATCAAGAAAGTCTAACACAACATTTATGTAGGCTCTCATCCTAGGATGTTTTGCATAGTGTTCTCCTTTGATTTGTTTGATCACAAACTCGGAATCTCCATGAATGGAAATTCGTTTTGCACCAAGTTTCTTCAAGAGTTGTAATCCTAAGAGCAAGGCTTCGTACTCTGCAACATTATTGGAACACTGAAAATTTAATTTGTAAGAGTGACCTTCTGAGTGATGAGTATATGAATTAGAAACCCATACACCAGCACCAACTCCTTCTTTACTCATTGATCCATCAAAACCCAAATTCCACAAAACTTCATCTGAATTATCTTGGTTAGTGATTAAGGTTTGACCATCATCATTGAGGCAAAAATCATTACTATGGCTTCGAATTTGTTCCTCTGTGCTTACATCATTGTAAAATAATAAATGAGTCCAAATCAGAATGAACAGAATATATAGGATAATTGTTAGGCTTATCCTGAGTGGTGACCATGAATTTCATGAGTTTCTCTCTATAGAGTCTTCTGTTCTAACCAAAGGTGGGGATTGTTGCATAAGACGCATCCATCTGTAAAGTTCCTTGGAGTTTGGATCCCCATGAACGGGAAAGCATCATTCCTTATTTGGGTGGAATATCGGCAACAACTATATCCATAAGTACACTTTTGGCAAGGATTTGGACTAAATTTACACACAAATCTTTTATAAGTCCAAGGCACTTAACTTGACCATAATCAAATGAATACAGGTATTTATACCTTCTCGTAATATCTGATCCCATATTCTCCATAATTACTTTCGGCATAAGGTTGTGGGAAGCCCCTGAGTCAAGCATAACATTGTGTAAGATTTTTTCATGAATAGTTAGACTAACATAAAAGGGAGGAACATCTCCCTCTTAAAGTTTGCCATCAACTTCAGGGCATAATAATAATTCAGGTTGATCATCTAATACATTAACTATATCAGTGCCTTCCCCTATGCTCAATGCTTTCATTACCTGGGATCTATAAGGAGTTTTACTCATCAATTCTGTCAAAGGAATAAGGATTTTGAGTTTTTCCAATTTGTTTTCTATATTAAATGATGTTTGTGTTTTATTTGAATTGACAACTTCTAGTTTATCAGCCACATCTCTTTGGGGTATATCTCTTGGTTGGCTGGTAGAGGGATCATTTGTTTGAATTGTTTTGGACGTGGTGTCAGGTTTTTTCGGGATTATAACATCAGGATTCTTTCGAGTAAGGATCTCAACATTCTTTTTGGTAGGTGTTTCAGCTGGTTTCTTTGGAGGAGTATCAGGTACTTTTCTACTCCCGAGGTTGTATTGTTTGTGAACTTCCATAATATCATTCTCAAAGCCTTTCTTGTAATCCTTTGTTTCTTCAGGTTCTATTTCATTTTGGGATAACAGGAAAAGGTCTTGATCTTCCTCAGTAAGAAAAATATAGTCATTATCATTTACTCCTAATAGATTTATTTGAGTATTCTCTGTATCATCAGCTACTTCAGCCTCCTCATATGTATAATTTTCCTGAAAAGGAGGTATTACCTGCTGGTCTGGACCCTTTTGGTCTCTTTGTTTATTCAAGGGTTGATTTCTTCGATAGTTTGGATTTATTATTTTCCCAGTTTGATTTTCTCTTTGAGGATTCCTATCAGCTATATTGATTCTATCCATCATTGTTTCTATTGTTTTCAGTAGACTATCTAATTTATAATCAACAGAAACAGAAGATGAAGGTTCCTCTTTTATCATTACTCTTTTTTTTCAACCTTTAACTTAGTTTTCTTGGCTAATAAATTAGCCTCTACTTTAAGTGTGTTTGCTTGCATCTCCTCTAAGGTGGAGGGATCTCTTTCTCTCAGTTGATAGGCCATATCAACATCGAATCCTTTTGGGAAATGTATCAGGGCCAAGCCCGGGGGTGGTTTAATGGCAATGGGAATTACATTATAAACCCTAGTGAATCTGTCACAATACTCCTCTACAGTTTCAATGGGTCCTCTCTTAAGGTTTTTGTAATCATTAAGGATCTGCAGAGGACTCTTTTTTATTTCCCACCTAGTTAGGACAGATTGGTGAAAAGCAACAAGGTCAGTTATACTACTAGCTGTTAGGCCTTTGAACCAATTTCTGACTTCTCCTCCTAAGCTCTGGGCAAAAAGCCTTAGTTTGACATCATTCTCATCTACTTCGTGAAGATCAAAGAACTCATTCATCTTGTCAATGTGTTGTTGTGTAGTCACAACAATAGTACCATCAAACTGGGTTATCATAGTCTGATAGTCATGGAGCATATTATGCAAGTGTGTAGGTAGAACTAGATGTGCATAGCGAGCATCCATGATATTTGGTCTTAAGGGAGGAGAAGATATAAGATTTGTGGGAATTAATTGGGTGACTACTTGAGATACTACTCGATGAGTAGTTGAAATTATAGAAGAGGAAGGGCCAACTGATGTTGGATGAACTGATTGAGAGGATGAAGCAACTGCAACAATAGTAAGGGTAGAGAGCTCAATAGATTGTTGTATGTAAGCTTGATGTACAACCCGATTAAGGGCTGAAACAAGATCTTGCAGCTTGTCAAACTCCTGAAGGGCTTGCTGACATTAGGGGAATTTTGAGGTCTAAAATGGGCCTCCTAAGGAAATTATAAAATAATAGTTGAAATAATATAATAATATTACATTAGATCATCAAATTTAGAGGAAAAAAAAAACTATTATTTTAGCTTATCTCCCTATGGGTTTTCTCAAATTTTGAGAAACAACACTCATTGGATGCATAATTTGATTCCTCATCCAATGAATACCCATCTTGCATACTTTTATTTTCAACTTATCTCCCTATGGGTTTACTCAAATTTTGAGAAACAACACTCACTAGATGCATAATTTGATTCCTCATCCAATGAATACCCATCTTGCATACTTTCGATGAACCATGTTACATGAAAAATGAGAAATACATGAAAAACGTGATTGCAATCACATTTTTTCATGTATTTCTCATTTTTCAAGTATCAGGGTCCATCGAAAGTATGCAACATGGGTACTCCTTGGTTGAGGAATCAGATTTTGCATCCAATGAGTACTCCTGCTCGAAATTTGAGTAAAAACTTAGGGAGATAAGTTGAAAATAGGAGTCGAAAAAGTAGTTTTATTATTTTTTGAATTTGCTACTTTTTTACTCCAAAAATGGTTAATCATCCCCCATGGTTGACATCATCATCTTGAATCATATTGGTTCTTATAAAGTATATTTTGGTTGTACATTTTTCTTAGGAGGCTCATTTTAGACCTCAAAAGTCCCCTAATGTTTGAATCAGGTTTAATAGATGGTCTTATTGGTTTATATAGTTGACGAATGGCTTCATCAACTACTGTCTGATCAACAAAAGATTCGAACTTATTCCTGAAAAGACTAAGCTCGAAATGTAGGTCAAACTGAATATCGTGAATAGTATCAAGGTTCTCGGGAAGAGAATTGGCCCTTGAAAGGGGGCTATTGCTTCCCTAGCTTTCAACTAAACTTCTCCTTCTGAGTATTCTTTTAGGATTGTCTAGAATTTCAAGTGGGTCTGGATCAGGATTGGCTCGAGTATAAACTCTTTTTGGAGCTAGATTATTTGTTTTTGTTTTTAAAATTAAAACAACCTCTAATCCTTTATTTCTAATGATTAATCATTAAATTTATTGAAATAAGGATATAGAAACTAGGGAAATAATCTTATGATGATGGAATAAAGGATTATTTTAATTCCCCAGTATGGTCGCCAGAATGTTAGCACTCAATAATTTTCTGAGGTTGTAGAAGAAAATCACCAAGGTAACCACAAACCAACTTTGGAAGCTAGGATCTAGCCCTGCCAGCTTCAGAGAGGGCTCTCTCTATAAGATTTGACTTTGTTTGATTGAATATTAGGCTAGTTATGAGGTTTGGGGGTTTGTTTGTATTTGAATGGTTGGTTGATAACTTAGATTTCCATTGGGCTATGGAGTCTAATGCATAAAAAAACTGATTAACGAGAGTATCTATAGATAGATCTCACAAGGCAAGGTAGCCAAACCGTCTGGATTCTTTAAAGTCTGTGAAATGGAGAAGAAGAAAAAATTTAAGGTTCACTTTAAAATATAGAACATTGTTACCTGAATTCTATATTCAAAGATCATAAGAAAACATAGAAAATAAATTATTTGTAGCCATGTGCAGAGTGTAGATTTAAACAAATTATGCCCTTTACTTATCTATTGAATAATTCAGATTCTTAGAAAACAATCAAGTCCTATAAACAGAGAGATATAAACACATATAATAGATAGATGTACTTCACCACCAATTTGACACATGAATCCTGTGAAAGAGCCTCTGTATTACTTTGGAAAATCAGCTAATGCTTCAACAAAAGGTATACAATTATGTTTCTTCGTACAAAAACCAACCTAAACTACTTCAACAATTGAAGTATTTATAACTAAATTACAAAAAATATCTTGTCACAATGACGAGGATATATCTACAAAATCATAGGACTGCATTAAGTTAACTTATTACAATAAAATGAGGAGAGTTGAACTGTGTGAAGTGGTGGCACTGAAATAAAGGAACATTTGGTCGTCTGGTGCTGAAAAACTGGATGTGCAGTAATGCTGAGCTATGCTGCTAAATTTATCATTTTCTCTAACAATTCGCTAAGTTTATCCCAGCGCTGTTTGCTTGGGATATTCATCTTCAATAATTTTCTGTACACTTCATCAACTTCGGTATACCTGGCAAATGTCGGCCGGGTGATGAACAAATTTGGAATTGCATATTGGATGTCGAGATCAAACGATAGTGCTTCCAGAAACACCTTTCTTGTCATAATGAGTCTTTCAGTTGTAACTTTTGAGCTATCTCTTGCCTTATTCATAATCTATGCACTGTAATCTGGGCATGTACTGAGTTTGTCATTCATAGCCAACAGGTTTGGAAGTCGCTTCTTGTAGAGAGGCTACAGCTTGGCAAAGAATCTGTGTATGCGTGTGTTCATGTTTTTCCCTTTCTCTTAAAGTTGTCTCATCAGGTTCCTTTTAGTCCGCACCTTTCTGACTTCCAAAATTGTTTTCGCTCTGTCTTCAATCTCTAATTCTTCTAACTCTTGTCTGTTCCTGGAATTCAGAAAATTAATCAACTCAGTGGCTTCATTTGGTTTATCTCCTAGTTGCTTTCTAACCGGCTCAATGGCTTCAGTCGACCTTTCAAAAAGTCCCTTCTATTAAAAAATGATTTGGATGGAAGGCCAAATTTCTCCCATGTCTTCATTAATTGTTTTCCAAATATTTTCTTTCACCTGTGCCAAAGTTTTTCCCATGGCACAACCTTCTTCCATTTTCTGCACTCTTTGGGACAAGGTCTAAGTTTTCGCGTTTCTGTCTAGTAGGCATTTCATACTTTTTACTCTGCTCCTGCAAAATTTTTATCTCATGCTTCAGTTTCTTCAACTCTTCTCCCTATATAGTCATATTTTCCATAGATCAAGCCAATTTTACTGAGTCATCCACCACTGAAGTGGGAAGCACTATTAAGCTTGATGTTCCGACTGTAGTAGTTGTTGTAGGGACACCTGTCTGTAACAAAGATGCAATTGTGACTGCATCAAGAGGAACAACTGCAAGTTGTGCATTCTGTTCCTTTTCCTTTATAAGCTTGTCTATTTCAACTTCCATCATTTTAATCTGGGCACTTTGCTCCACAAGAAACTTTAACATCTCTTCCTTTTACAGCTCTGTTTCTCCAAGTTCTTTCGCCTAGGGGTCTTCTGTAGCTGGCAACTTCAATTGCTTTTTTAATGCTGCAATATCAACATTTTTCTGTCTAATTATTTCTTCTGTAGCTTTTGCATTTTTTGGATCAAGGCTTGCTTTGACTACCATTTCCTCCAAGTATTTGCTTCTAGTATCTTTGGCTAATGAGGAGACTTTCTCCAATTTCAGATGAGACTGCACATTATTTAGAGTGAGTTGTAATTTTGAGGCAGTGATAGTAGTCTGTGTGAAAGTCGAATATACCATCTCACCTGCTTGACTATGCATATCTATTTGATCCAAAGGATGGACATCCTTTGACTCAAATACAAAAGTGGTTTGTTTGAAGTCTGCTACTGACTTTGGTTGAGGGACGTGGGCCTACAAGAATGCCATATGCATTCTTCCCTTCTCTGTATCATACGCTGAAATGAGTCTGTGTTGAATGGAAGAGGACTGTTTTCTGAACTGAGCTGATATGTTGTCATGAATGGCCTCATTCCTTTGCTTGATTTCCTTGTATCTCTGAAAAATGTCCAATTGTCTCTGCTCTATAGAAGTTTCAGGTGTTTGAGGGACAGTAGATGGAATATCCTTTGTAACTGAGGAAGATGATGGAGATTTTGTAGTTCCACTGTCTAGCTTGAAAGTCTTCAAGCCTGAGAGCACAATAGTGCCTTGTGTATCCTCCAGTGATGGAAATTCTATTTTAGAACCGGAGCCTGATTTGAGCTTCTTAGTGTATATTTTAAATTCCTTGGTTGAGACTTCGGTGACTGGAGAATCATCCTCCCTTGCTCTCTTATATGTTTTCTCTTTGGGTATTGGAGTCTCTGAAGTTTTCCTTGAAAGTACTTGCTCCTCGGCCTCCTGCAACGTGTTTTCCACCCAAGTGTGCTGGTTCATATACTTTTCAATTTCAAGCCTCTATGTGTGCACATATGGTGTAGTTTTTTGTTCTACTCTCAACTTGGAAATTACCCCAAAGGGGTCATAAGACCAAGTGAAGCTGAGAGGAAAGTTCATTTGTTTCAGCAGGAGGTCTGCTTCCTCTCCTACTGCTCTACTATTGCAAATAAAAGGTCCAACTTGTGTCTTGATCCTGAACTGGGATTTCTTTTTGGCTGCCACAAAATGAATATTATCATAATGAATTATATGTCTGATATATTCCAAGGCAAATATCCTCATGGGCACATATTTGGGCAGTTTGTATGGTGGCAGCTCTGAACCATACACTCTAATCTCTGTGAATGATTGGTAAAGGTACCAATCCCCTATTTTAACCTGTTCACTGAGTTGCAGAACCTTGTGTATTTGTTCACTAATCCTTGGAACCTGCTGGCCACTTAACACGCAAGTGGCTGGATATACAAATTGATTTATAAACTCTGAAAACCTGTACTCATGTGATTGTTTTATGACTAAGGAAGTCCATAAAACAATTGTCAATGGTTCTCCTTGCTGATCTAATTTATGCACTCAGAATGGAAACTTATCTGCTTGGAAAAATATAAACATATACAACAGAATGGATGAATATCTGAACATTCCTTCAGTTAAAACCTGAAGGAATTGTTCATGAATTAAATTTGATAAAAACTGACCATAGTCAAAAGTGACTGATGGTACTTCATCTGAAGAAAGGGTGGACAAAAAACCTAGAATAGGCTCATCTACCCACTCATTTGAATAATAACTAAGAATGGAAGATAAAACAGAAATAATTTTTCTTGTCCTGTGAGGGAACTTAGAAGAGGAATATGGGGAATTTTTCTTAGGGAGTTGAGAGTCTTTAGGGAGGAATATTTCAAAGATGGTTGCTCTTTGGGGGAAAGTTAACTTCTGGTAAATTTCTCTGAGAGCTTCAATGGAGAAAGGGGAGAGGGAATCATAATGGGGAACCTGCAGCATTTGATTAATGCTTTCAGCTGTGATGGTGAAGAGAATTTCACCATTTGGATAGATAATTGCCCTCTTGCTTGCAAGGTAAGAGGCTTAGCATTTGAGGAAAAATTTAGGAAAATGATAGGATTGGGGAATAGCAAATACAAAGAGTCTAGATTGCCAGAGATTTATTTTGTCGAATTGATCAAGGAAATTGTCTTAGAACTAGCAGCGCAATTCGAACAAGTCGAATTCGCACTGTGTTTCAGTGATTTTATAATCTCGATTTGCCAGTGGAGTATGGTCTAGATCAATAGGGGGATTAAGCATCAGATTGATCATAGGGGCAGTTTTAGGTGCCATGGTGGTTTGCAGGATGAGAATCAAAGATTGCAATAGTAAGAAATCGTTGTGCGTCCAGTAATTTGGGAAATTCAAAGTGGCAGACCACTGGTGATTGATGAATGATAGGCAGTATGAATTCTCCAGAAAGAATTACAGTACAAAGAGGAGGGAATTCTATTGAAAAAATGATGGAAAGAAAGTGTGATAAGAGTGTGAAATTCTATATTTATCAGCAGTGAAACTGGCCTTAACCATTGAATTAACAATCTCTTTAGGCATTAAACTCCTTTAATGGTGTGGGTAAACCTTTAGGATATTAATGGAGGCTTAAACGGTCTTAGACGTGGCAGTTAGGGATTGGGGAAGGAGTGGATCGGGACCGTTGGCGGGAGTGACGGCACATGGGGTGAGGTGGCGGGGCGAGAGTGGTGACCAGGATAGGACGTGGATGCAACCATTGGAGGGAAGGCACATTAGGCGGGAAGGAAATACCGCTTTTGGAGCGGGGGTGCGATGGTATCTGGTTTGACGAGGGGAGGGGGGGAGGG
Organism: Pinus tabuliformis; assembly: GCA_031772625.1. Classification (NCBI taxonomy): domain Eukaryota; kingdom Viridiplantae; phylum Streptophyta; class Pinopsida; order Pinales; family Pinaceae; genus Pinus; species Pinus tabuliformis. The sequence goes on along the minus strand of CM062807.1, from coordinate 765,177,661 downwards.
GGTTCCGAAATCACTTGGTGGCGCCTCTTCGTGGGGCGGTAAACCACTTTTTGGACCCCAACCCCCCCCCCCCCCCAATCGTTAAACGTTGCTGCTTCGTCGGGGGGGGGGGGGTCTGAACTCCTTTATGGGTCGTCGGATGCAAGTGGGGGATGATCGAGTGGTGGTGAAATGCGGGGATGTTAACACCGGAGGGCCCCGCCACATCTTTTTGGTGTATAAAACATAACCCAAAGTGCGAAACTTTGGATAATGAAATACTTCAGACATATTACATAAAATCCTCATTTGCCTATCCTAATGCTATTTTAAAGCAAATATGGGTGTATTTGGGTATGCAAACCCCTTCAATTCTTATTCTTAAAGACAAAGGTTATCTATTTCAAACACTAGACTAATCTAATCAGCTAAATTAATCCAGATTAAACAGTTGGATTAACATTATTCACCTATTTCTACCTATCTAATCTTAACCAAGATTAAACTATTTGGTTAAGTTATTCACTCTAACCTAATTAACATAAATTGAAAACAACTTGAGCATGATTAAACTATATGTCTCAAGCAAAAAGGGATTGTGTCATTTTGAACAAGCTACACAAAATTTCATCTATTTATTCTTTTACAAAGCGAGAAGGCTAGTAGTGGCACTTAAACTAGCATCAATTTTTTTTGGGTTCATTTATCATTTATTTTCTTTTATTTTTGTATTTATACCCGCTTTTCATTTTTTATCTTCACTTTTCTATCTTTTTTTGGAAATCATTTGCCGAACGCTGTATTATTTACAATTTGAAATACTGAAAGAAAATACTCAATGATCATTGATCCTATAAATTATAGGACCCTAACAGATTGAAGTATATGTCTCCACTTAAAAGGTGGTTTCTCTTTTGAACTTGGGATCATGGAGATTGTCGTTGTCGGGCATCAAGTCCAAGAGGCACAACTTTATTCTCCAAAAAAATGTTCATGCCTATAATCCAATACATGCCATTACATGCTTCCAAACTTAGATAACAAAACACCCAACTAAGGCATAGAGGACAATCTCAACATGCGTGGTTTAATATTTGAGAATGTGACTATTGATAGGATCAACTAGGTACTTCATATAGATGGCAATGTTCAAGAAGCTCTTCAATTCATGTTGGGAATATTCGTAATAAATTCCACAATCGACTAGATTTTATTGAATATACACCTCTTCCTCAACCGAAAACAAAAACAATACTAGGGGCAAAAATAATTTACTTCTTGGTTTTCGTGCTTGCTGGGTCGAACTGGTACACATGTTCTTCAAATTTATATATGATGGATGTTGGCTAGACCTCATCAGGCTTTCGATCTCGCTTACAACCATCAACTGGTTTGCAACTGGATCATGGATTTTTTGAACGTCACAAAAGAATGCTCTTGGACATCACAACACCACTATAGCAACGCTCGGCTACCAGATTCATGTCGGGTTCACCTGGACTCTTCCTTGTGCAACATCATAGGCGTATATTCACTCTTTGAGAATCCTCTCAACACTGTCAATCAACTGAAGCACGAACAAATATGAATACCCTCTTTTCTTTATATCAAAACTTGGGCTTCGAAGCGTTTCATTACTCTCGATCAATTGTTTGAGCTCACAAGACAAACACTGAAGTTCATCAAGATTTACACACACAGAGGTTTGAAATCAAGGGAGGAGCCCACAAAGGGGACAACATGTACTCAACGTGTCATACCCATCATAATAACATTTAATGGCCTACATTACTTAAAAACTAGAAAGGGAATATCATGATTAAGTCAAGGTGGCTCTCCAACCGACGCACGAATAAGTGGGACCGACCTTCAATCCACATCCAATGTTCAACTGAGGTGCAATGTAAGTACTCGTTGAGAGTATTCAACACACATTACACAGGAGTTTCAACGCATTTCCGCTCTCCCACTAAAGGCTCTAATTCCTAGCAATCTCGGCTAATCTTTACAGGTATGTTGCTATTGTATGGACTGATTAAATATTGGCACAAAGAAGTTTTGTATTCCATGACCGACGTGCAATTGATGCATCAAGAAGATGAGACTCGTGATAAATATGTAGAGCTTTCAATATGATAAATTCAAGGCCAAAAATAGTTATCACAGACATTTGATTCCCTAGAGAAACTACCCATTTACCTCACCATACAGGCCCAGAGTAGTGCCTGGTGAGACATGTAATTACACAATGACAGAGAAGCCAGAGGATAGTTGACAAGAAAAGAAGTAACATTGAATGCAAAATACAATAGCGCACTCAGAGAGGTCATTGATAAAAATGAACGTTGTCATCTACAATCGTTTCACTGTAAAAATTGTTATGAATTGTCAGGTGCGTTCGGTAGGCAGGATGAAATGGTGGGTAGAGACATTATTGATAGGCTTGACAAACACAAAAAATTGGATCCAAAAAAAATTTGAAACATTGGCAAGAATCAAATAGCACTGTAAAGTGTGGTTTGGTAGTTGAGCTCAAACTCACATAGACGTAGGTCTATAGAGGCCATAAAACACAAGCGACTCACACTTGAGAAAGGTAGGAGATCACCTAAAGCTCTGATGTCATGTTAGACATAACCATAACGAAGGCCGAATATGAAAGATAAAACATTGAATGCATTATATTATTCACATGATATACATTTATAATACATTGGAGTGACTCATGGATTCATCTTCAAAGGTCTCTTAGACTTCTTTTGATAGTTCAACTTCCACACCATAACCCTTAGCGAATTAGGTGTCCAACAAAGACCTTAATTTTCATGACAAATTTCAGGAGGAACGTTAGAATGGAAAACATCAACAACTTCCTGTGCTTGTTGTTGGGAATGACTACATCCATGAGGAACAAAACCTTTGCCTCCTCGTTGGCTTCTCATACACATACACTGTCGAGGCATTCTGATCGAATGAGAGAGATTACCAGGGTCTGGAGATTACCACTCGAGCTAAGATCCTTTGACATATACATCAAATTTTGCAATAACAAAGAATTTGACTAAATTATAAGTTCATGATTACTAAATTTGACCATGAGACACAAAATCAAACTTGCTTGGACTCCAACTATTGATTCTATAAGGCTTCAGTTGCTAAATCTATATGTTCTCATCACCACCATGTAATCTTTGATTGCATACTACTTGCTTAACAAACCATCGGAATAGGAAAACGTGACATTCATTAATAATAGATTATATTCCTTGATTCATTGTGTTATAATAGTTTAGGTTCACATTTTAGACCCACAATATGTGGTCCATCTTCAAGAAGAGAGGGAGAGAGAGGCTATATATTGGAATTGGTGACATCTCTTGCTTTTGTGTTTCCAATCTCTCTCTCTCTCTCTCTCGCACACACACACACACACACATCCCATAGATGATTTTCATATCATAGATTCAAAATGGCGCAAACTATTCTCACATAAACCATCTATAATAACTAAACACAATGTGAAAGCATAAAACAACATCCTCTTTATTTATTAACAAAACAATAAATTGGGGAAAATTAATCACTATTTGTTTTGTCCCAATAAAACATCCACATCATATAATGTGCTACAATATACCATGTTCAAGTTTTGCAGATGTATCACACCATCACTTATGTTGTTTTATGCCCATGTGAACATGAAGAGTAATTATCACGCTAACATCAACATGGTAGCATATTTAGATTTACAATTCAACTATGTTAATCCTATTTAAACAACATATGAAAGCATTTTATAAAAACCATACATGTTAATTTGTAGTTATTAAATGAAAATGTTAATAGCTAGATCTGTAATCATATATATTATTTATAATTATTAAATATAACTTAAACTACAAGTTTATAATGTCACTTTTAAACTTCTTTATCTTGAATTTGCTCACAAGTTTAAATCAACTATAAACAACCAAATTGTTATTAATCCTTTATAAAACATATAATTTGAGTAGGCCTAATGGTTAAGAATATGTATTTCCTAGGGGCGGAAGGAGGGGGAGGGATCCTTTGGGATCCCGATGAGCATCAAGAAATGAAGTTCACCTGGGGTCTCGGTAAAGAAATCAATAACATGACAAATATGTAGGGGCTTATGCTAGGACTATGATTGGTTAAAAGAAAATGAATCTTCGGGATCACAATTATTGGGTACTCTCTCATAACAATCCAATTCCTGAAAAATGTCTCAAAACCTAAGGCCAACAAACTAAAGGTTCTCCTTCAGAGAATCATGAGCATCTTGGACTCTTTTCGACATAAGAGTTTCTATCGTATCCTAAGGAGCCATAATTCTGAAGTGGACAAACAAGTTAATCAAGCATGCAGTTTGAGGAAGGGGCAAATAAAAATCAATGGGAAAAGGGGATGGAAAACCATACCCTGACTTATTTAATGGAAATGACAAGCTCCACTATGCATTCATGCCAAAAAAACATTAGAGCCAAGAGGGAATTTTTTATTTGATTGTCCAACTATTTGGCTTAAATGCAATCCTTATTCCATCATTTAAGTGCAACTTAATCAATCAATTTGACCATAGTTTCTCTTGGGAGGTGATAAGAGGCTGACATGCATGCCACACACCCACATATCCCTCAACTATGGTGAAATTGCACAAAAGGATTCGATTTAAAATCTCACACTGTGTGCATAATAGTTCCAAGCAACCAAACTTGAGAGGTTTATTTCCCACATCAAAGGAAAGGATGACGCCTGCTTGGGAAGTACAAAATTAGTTCTTATCATTCATGGAGGAGAGTATTGTATTTGGCATGGTTCTCAATTATTTAAATGGGTATGAGGGTCATTCAAATAGAACGAGAATTTGGCTCTACTTCCTTGCTACCTTGAGGATTCATTTGAGCTAATAGTCTATGGAGGAGCGATTGGTGTTATGTAATGTCCTGGGTGGGATCGAAGTTCACTCCTCGAGACTATAATTTGATGTTGAGATTTGCTTTTGGGTTCTTGGCCAACAAAGGAACCTTCTTCCATCTGAAGAAAAGCTTTGGATAAATTTGGTGGCAGTCAATGGGGGACGAGCTAGCCCAAGTGACAAGCAACATAATAAATCTTTACACCACTTGGTTGTTGGACTGCATATGTCTTCTTGGCAACATCTGAGGAAAACATTGGTAATTTTCCTCCTTTCTTGTACATTGCATCAAAGTACAACCTTTCTTTGGTGTTCCTCTGTGTCTATCTCCCACTTCAATTTGCAAATAATTCCTAGGTATTGGGGACGGTTTTGGCTTGTGCTAGAGTTGTGCATTAGCAGCCTCTAGCTTTATGGGGTACGATGGAAAATTCTAGTAGAAGAGATAGAGGTGAGGGAACCTCAAAGTCATGTCCCCTCTACCCATACCCTCCTTTTTAAGCTCTTCCTTAAGCTCTCCCATACAGTTACATAAGAGTCTAAATAAATAGAGGGATTTCAAGACCAAATCAACTGGAAAAATGATAAAATAGGCGCCCTTCACAACCAATTGGAGGATCTGACTTCAGCACGTCCAACCATAGGATGATAGACTTCATAAGGAAACACGAGTGTAGATCACGCAGAAGTAATGCTAGTAGATTCCTCTTCTTGTGAATGACAAATTATTGTAAAACAATTATACTGTGTTGCCAATCTTGCAGGATTTATAGATGCAATTATGCTAGTAGGATGTATGAATCAAGAAGTCATTGTGTAGACGTTGTAGAACTTCTTAGCTTGTCTTCTTCTATTGAAGAATCTGACCTCATAATTTGATGTAGATCTCTCAGTTTTTTGTTGCATTCCAAGAGTAAATTTTATAAAAATCTATACTCATCAATGTTAAAAAGAAAAGAATATGTATTTCCTCTTTGGTGAACAATGGTTCAAACCTAAAGGGAGTTAGGGTATGCACACCTTTGAATACTCTAGCAACCAAATGGGGGCCTCTTCTCTCATATACAAGGGGGTCTCACACCATTGAATTTAGTGTTTGGCTTAGTCGTGACCTTAAAATTAAATTATTATAACTATTTATTTTATCGTAAAGTTGAAATAATGTGTGATTTTAATATATAACACAGGTTCATCATAGTTAGATATTACACTTTTTACAAGCTTTTCATTTACTCTAAATATTGCTTGACATTTTGGCTATCATCTCCTTTGGTTAGAGTGTAGTTTATTCTTTAAGTGATGAAGCATATGGAAAAGATGAGCTTCCCATGGAATTTCATATTTTCAATTATATTACTTTTAAATAATTATACTTTTGAATTCAGGCTTCTGTGTCCATATTTTTAAAATGAAAATCTTTCAGTAAAAATCACAATGGAATTTTCATTTTCAAAATTATACTTTTATATATACACATCCTCCTTTACATACATAGAAAGGATCTAGACATACCAAGGTTTGAATCTAAGTTGTTTTCATGTTGGTGCCCCATCCCAAACATTAAACCACAACCTTACATATAAAGTAATCTTATATTATGTCATTGTTGTTATTATTATATTATCTATTTCAGGAACCTAAGGGATGCTTCCTCACACTATGGATAACATCTCTAGAAAATCTTATGGTGTAGACTAGCCCATCTAACCCGCAGGGATTTGAATCAAGCACCTATTAGCACAAAACTGGACAAGTTTTGAGCAAAATTGGCCACAACCAGTTGAAACAAAATACATCTAAGCAACAATTAATGTATCTTCATGAAAATATGACCAAGCAATAATGTCGCCTTCCTTGATCGATGTTATTTTGTACATTGACAATTTGCCCTCATAGCTATCAAGAAGTAGCCACATCACTTTGGGTTTTGAATAATCAGAACCTTGACTTCTCTTTATTACATAGAAACTTAGATATATAAGTATTTATTTTTCCCTCGTGCACTTGCAAATTTATCACCTATCACCCATAAGTATTTATACCACTTTAGGCTTTGAGTAATTGATACATTGACGCACTATATTACTTACCAACTTAGTCATATGTGGATTGATATTTCTCTCATACAATCACAATAGCCAAGCCTTGACAATCTACATGTTTGCATTGCTTTTATTTTAGAGATTCTAAAATAATGTAGCATATTATTCCAACTAAATATACATATGCCATTTATAATGGAAATAAGCGTTAACATGTATTTTAATAACATGGGAGCAGTTCTTAGAGAAATATTTTATTTCTCACAACTACTATCCTTACATTAACAAGGGGACAAGGAAAGACAAAGGAGCCGATATCTAATTCTCCTTCACAACTTCACATTTTCATTGTTGAAGTGCCATCTTCAATTACAACTTCTCACTTAAGTAATTGGTCATGTACATTGTAACAACCCTCGTTAAAACCCATGTGTATATATATAAGACCAAGGTCATGGGACATGTATTCCAAGCTGAATGGTGGGCAAAACATCATAGTGGGTGTTCATTTCGATTATTATGGCTAAAGGAAAATAGAAAAGGCAACTGTAAAGGCCTTGGAAAGGTAAAATGACATGTTTGGCAATTTATTTATGAAAATAAAGGAAATTGGGAGAAAAGGAAGGTGAAATATCAGAGGATGTGTGTGAGGAGGAAAATAGAGGAAATTGAAGAAAATAGTCTTCTCATTGATAAAAAGGCTTCTGAAAATCAGTTCATAGACTTTTGTCATTTCAGTTTTGGAGCTCTCTCTCTATTCTCTCTCTCACACACACTCCTAGGCACTTAGAGTTTTCTTGAAGCACTCCAGAATTGGATGAAGAAAAGCAAAGAAGGGAAAGGGAAGCAAGGATCAAGAGAGCAAGAGTAGGATCAAGTGGCTACAATAGGATTATTAGGAGGTATCGAGTTACATGTATGACTTCCTTGCTAGTTTTTGCATACATGGTTATGCATGTGTATTCTTGGTTCTTTTGTTGTCATTTGCATGGGTTTGCTAGGTGAGACAGTGTTTTTCAGCCTAGCCTTGCCATTTTCGCATAGCCATGGTGTGATGGGGTTCTCATGTTTTGGTTGAGCTATATTTCCAGATGGATTCAAAACTGAGTGAGGTGGATCTCTAAAAGAAAAAACACATGGCCTAGTAACCCCTGAATCAGACTATGGGTTGCGGTAAAACTGAGTGAGGTGGATCTCTAAAAAAAAAACACATGGCCTAGTAACCCCTAAATCGGACTATGGGTTGCGGTAAAGTCAGATTTTATGTTGCCTCGGTGGGCTAGGAGTCCTCAACTGGTGAATGGTGGGATATACGATAATGCCTAGAGTTGGGTTCCCTTGATCAAGCCTAGGAATCTTTGGCCGGTGAATGGAAGGATATACGGTAAAGCTTGGAGGGCGGTGTCTCGATTATGGCCTAGTGATCCCTGAATCCGACTGTGGATTGTGGTAAATCCTATAGACTAGGAGACAGTAAAATTCCTCACGGTGTAGGTGGAGAAATCCGGTGGCATCCATGCTTATTTGGTTTTTTTTTGTTATGAGTCCCACAATCATGCTTGGAATATGGCACGAGGGTGATTGGCTGAAAGAAAATTTTGGTTTAACCAATCTATGGTTGATTGGTTCGTGGAAGTCCCAAACCCGGCTGGATTTTTCATTCATTAATAAGAGTTCCTTCTCGTTAGTATTACATGTGTAGATGTACTGGTTTATATGTGAATTATATAGCTGTTGTATCCTTATTATTTCTTTTGTTCATATGTTGGTTGGGAGTATGTTTTATGACAACAATGATGTATGACTCTCACCATGTTTTTATTTGTAAATGAATGAACAATGAATATGTCACCTAATAAATGATAATGCATCTAATGTGATAAGGCATCAATGCTACTTAGCGATTCTAAAAAAATTGTGGGCCAGCATCTTGCCTCTGGGAGACTGCGTCACTTCTCTGCTGGATCGATTTGCTCTCAAGAGCTTCAACTTCAGCCTTCCCGACTCAGAACATTGAACTCCCATCATAATATCGAACTTCTGACGGTTATCTCGCACTTCCACTGCAAGAACCCTCTTAGCCTGCGTCCGCTCTACGTGAGCCCCTTCCTGGGATGCGTAGGCCTCTGCGCTGTCTCTCTGATGCTACTGCTGCCTCTCTGTCTAGTACTCGTTGGCTCAAAACTCCCTTCCGATCCAAATATTTGCTACTATCCCTCTCACTGCAACTCAGATCACCTATTCGATTTTCTTAGCAAACCTCACCCCAAAAAAATCGAATTGACTGATCACTTGGTGCGTTTCCAACTGACCCTCAAGCCTCCTCTTATAGTTTTCCTGTTGATGAATAAACAACTGATATTAAGTCCCTAATCAACAGCTAAGATTAAAACAGACTTGATCCTTGTCACTTAGAAGTTTCTCACCCATATTCTTATTAATACCCATTAATATTTTTATTTTCCAAAGTTTAGACTTAGGAACCCATTAAAAATATTAATTATTTTAATAACTCCTCATTTGGGTGGAATTTCTCCAAATGATTATGGGTCTTGGAGATCTCATGTATTCTAGCCCATCCACAAAATTTTGGAGCTAGAGCACATCCAATGCCACCCAAAATCAACACTTCTTCTTAGTGAAGAATGTGCTCTAGCAATACTTCCCATCAGAAGTATCACACTGATCCACGACATCAATCCTCTATGCTGCTGATGCTCGGCCTGCTTCCCTTCATCCACTCCACTGGTGCATTCTGTACTGCTGCCCACGACACTGCCACTGCCACTGGTACATCTATATTGTAGATCCCTCTCAATATTTTGCATCATGATGCCCATAGCACTGCCACTGCTAACTACTACACTACAACTCAGTTGCTGAGAAGTAAGCAACTGAAAAGCCACCCAAAAGCTGACATGTTGGTCAATCTGGATGCCTTGTGATGCTGAAGCTACCTTTGCTGCTAATCTATGTTGACCCTCTACTGTTACTGCGTTGTTGCAATCTACTCTGTGCCTCCCGCACTGCTGCAACCTCCACTACATTGCTCCAGACTTTGGCAGTCTAGCTCTGCCACTGTTACTCCATCATCCCTTGCACCAACTCACTCTTGTCATTCTACTATTGTCATTAAGGACTCCCATAGTCGTATGTGATCCAAGAGTTTGAGCACCTCAAGGATCCTGCCCCTCATGCAGTCCTCTCGACTACAATTCCATGTCGCCCCACCTCTTCTCTAAAGGCCATGAGCAATCAAGGTGGTCAACACCTCCCACATCTTCCTTGTTGTTTCCTTCTGAGCAATGTGTGGTACTACGTGATCTTTGACCTAGTGTAGGATCATGCACTTGGCCTTCTCCTGGGCCTCCTCGTTCTTCTTTAACGGATCATCGTCGACCAGAATAACAACTACTTTCAAGGCATAGTCCTTAATGCGATGTTTGTCTAGGATTGCCAGGATCATGGCCTTCCAGATGACAAAATTGGATGCTCCATCCAATCTATCTTGATCCCTCATTCCATTAACCACCATCTCTGCTAAAAAAAATATAGGACGGGTTCTCTTCTCCCTCTCCTGCTGCTAATACAACAAAACTCAGATCTGGATTTCTTTAGTGAAAGAAAACCTCTAACAAAAAAGCTCCTCTAGACTCCCTCTGAGTCTTGATTTCCTTTAGGGGAATCCTCTGGCCAAATGTCGAATCACTCCTCTCCAATCCTCCTTTGTTGCTGCAACCCAGATCTAGATTTCTTTGGCTAAAAATCTGTAAAGGCAATGACTCCCTCTACCTTGGCTTTGTCTCCACAGACATGGTTTTGCACCAACAAAAACAACGTCCCACCAACTCCATTGATTGAATCTTCTTTGCTCCTCCATCCCCGTCAACTGACTGAGCTTCGCAAGCTCTACGCTAGCCTAGAGAGCTGACGCAGTCACTGCATGTGCTCTTCTTGGGTTTTGCGTCACCCTCTGCAGGCTCGAAATGTTGATGCAGGGACTGCATGAGCCTCTGCGTCACTTTTCTGGCTCTACGTCACACCTTCAGCTGCTCCTCTGCCTCTCAAACATAGTTATCACTCGGACAACTGCTTCTCTGCAACAAATAATTTGGATCTCCTAGCTGGTGTCTTCAGTCTCTTATGATCTGCAATGCTCTGATACCATGTGAAAATTTATGAATCTACACATTAGAAATCCTACTCCAATCATTGGTTTATCATCTCCTACTTGCTTTTACATTCAACAAATTATCTAATTATTTAAACACATATGAAAAACACTGCTACAGACTACACTGACATACAGATCATAAACTGAAATAGCTATGAGACAAACACACAAGGGACGTCGTTATTTTTGGACAATCGTCCCCAGAAAAACCCAATGCGGGAAAACCGGTGCAGCATATAGAGGGTTTGTCTTATTAAGCAAGCATAATCTGAGTACAACAGGTTGCCTCTCAAACCAGCTAACATTTCAGAGAAATATCGGAAACAATAAATACATTCAAGGGTTTACCTCGTTCTCTAAGTTACAACTGATCCACTTAATGGCTGACTCCGGCAAGCACTTCAAAACTCCCAACACAATCTGCTCTGTGTGGGCCAGTGTATTTCCTTTAGGAGATTGCGTCACTTCTCTGCTGTATCGATTTGCACTTAGGAGCTTCGACTTCAATGCTCCAGGCTCAGAACATCGAACTCCTAGCAAAATCTCGAACTTCCGATGATTATCTCACACTGCCACTACAAGAACCCTCTTGGCCTACGTTAGCTCTACGTGAGCCCCTTCCTGGGCTGCGTAGGCCACTGCGCTACCTCTCTGATGCTACTACTGCCTATCTGTCTGGTACTCATTGGCTCGGAACTCCCGTCTGAACCAACTCTTTTCTACTACCCCTATCACTGCAACTCAGATCACCTATTCGATTTTCTTAGCAAACCTCACCCCAAAAAAATCGAATTGACTAATCACTTGGTGTGTTTCCAACTGACCCTCAAGCCTCCTCCTATACTTTTCCTGTTGATGAATCAACAGCCGAAATTAAGTCTCGAATCAACGACTAAGATTAAAACAGACTTGATCCTCGTCAGTTAGAAGTTTCTCACCCATATTCTTATTAATACCCATTAATATTTTTATTTTCCTAAGTTTAGACTTAGGAATCCATTAAAAATATTAATTATTTTAATAGCTCCTCATTCGGGTGGAATTTCTCCCAATGATTTCTAGGCCTTGGAGATCTCATGTTTTTTTTTCCTCCACAAAATTTCGGAGCTAGGGAACATCCGATTCCACCCAAAATGAACACTCCCTCTTAGCGAGGAATGTGTTGTAGCAATACTTCCCAATAGAAGTATCACACTGATCGACGACATCAATCCTTTGTGTTGCTGATGCTCGGCGTGCTACCCTTCATCCACTGCACTACTACATCTTGTACTACTGCCCATGACACTGCCACTGTCACTGCTACGTCTATACTGCAACTCTCTCTCAATATGCTACATCATGCTGCCCATAGCACTGCCACTGCTAACTACTGCACTACAACTCAATTGTTGAGAAGTAAGCAACTGAAAAGCCACCCAAAAGCTGACATGCTGGTCATTCTGGATGCCTTGTGATGCTGAAGCTACCTCTGCTACTAATCTGTGTTGACCCTCTACTGTTACTGCGTTGTTGCAATCTGCTATGTGCCTCCCATACTGCTGCAACCTCCACTGCGTTGCTTCAGACTTTGGCACTCTAGCTTTGCCACTGTTGCTCCATCATCCCTTGCTACAACTAACTCTCGTCATTCTACTACTGTCATTAAGGGCTCTCGTAGACGTATGTGATCCAAGAGTTTGGGCACCTCAAGGATCCTGCCCGTCATGCAGTCCTCTCGACTACAATTCCATGTCTCCCCACCTCTTCACTAGAGGCGCATGAGCACTCATGGCACAATCGTCATCCTCACCTTCCCTGTCAGCTTTCATTGGAGCAGCCTTCGAGTCAGAAGCCTCCTCCTTGCACTTCTTCCGGGGGCACTGAGTGGAAAAATGTCCAAGTTCCCCACACTTGAAGCATTTGACCTTGGAAATATCCTTCTTCTTTCTCTTTTGTTGCCCTTGTTGTCTCGATGATTCGAGAGCTGCATCCTCCTCCTCCTCCTTCTTGACCTGGGCTCCTCTATCGCTTTTCCCTGCCTTGGTCAACCTCCTGATCCCTTCTTGTCGAAGAGCTTCCCACATCTCCTCCCAATTGGGGAGAGTTGCTCTTCCCAAGATACTTTGGACAAATGTCTCCAAGTCCTCGGTGACTGCATTCAAGGAAGTCCTGACCATGAACTCGGGATCTGGTGTAGACTCGGTGGAAGTTAACTCGTCATGAATCCCTTGCAACGTAAGGAGGAAGGGATCGATCTCTTCTCCCTTCTGCATCTAGCACTATCTCAACTGATTTTCTAATAGAATCTTCCAGTGGACGGAAGTGCCCTGTTACAAGGTGGTCAACACCTCCCACATCTCCCTTGTTGTTTCCTTCTCAGCAATGTGTGGTACTACATGATCTTTGACCCAGTCTAGGATCATGCACTTGGCCTTCTCATGGGCCTCCTTGTTCTTCTTTAACGGATCAGTGTCGACCGGAACAACAACTACTTTCAAGTCATAGTCCTTGATGTGATGTTTGTCTAGGATTGCCAGGATCCTGGCCTTCCATGTGACAAAATTGGATGCTCCATCCAATATGTCATGATCCCTCAGTCCATTGACTGCCATCTTTACTAAAAAAAATATAGGATGGGTTCTCTTCTCGCTCTCCTGCTGCTAATTCAACAAAACTCAAATCTGGATTTCTTTAGCGAAAGAAACCCTCTAACGAATAAGCTCCCATAGACTCCCTCTGAGTCCTGATTTCCTTCAAGGAAACCCTCCTGCCAAATTTTGAATCACTCCTCTACAATCCTCCTTTGTTCCTGCAACCCAGATCTAGATTTCTTTGGCTATAAATCTGTGAAGGAAGTGACTCCCTCTACCTTGGCTCTATCTCCACAAACATTGTTCTGCACCAACAGAAACAACGTCCCACCAGCTCCATTGATCGAATCTGCTATGCTCCTCCAGCCCCGTCAACTGACTGATTCGAGCCTCTCAAGCTCTGCGTTGGCCCAGAGAGCTAACGCAGTCACTGCATGGGCTCTTCTTTGGTTTTGCGTCACCCTATGCAGGCTTGAAATGTTAACGCAAGAACTGCATGAGCCTTTGCGTCACTTTCTTGCTCTACGTCACACCTTCAGCTGCTCCTCTGCCTCTAAAACAAAGCTATCACTTGGGACAAATGCTTCTCTGCAGCAAATAATTTGGATCTCCCAGCTGGTGTCTTCAATCTCCTATGATCTGCAATGCTCTGATACCATGTGAAAATTTATGAATCTACGCATCATAAATCCTACTCCAATCACTGGTTTATCATCTCCTACTTGTTTTTACATTAAACAAGTTATTTAATTATTTAAACATTGATGAAAAACACTATTGCAAACTACACTGACATACAGATCATAAATTGAAATAGATATGAGACAAACACACAAAGGACACCGTTATTTTTGGACAATCGTCCCTGGAAAAAACCCGATGCGGGAAAACCGGTGCAGCGTAAAGAGGGTTTATTTTATTAAGCAAGCATAATCGGAGTACAACAGGTTGCCTCTCACACCGGCTAACCTTTCAGAGAAATATCGGCAACAAGAAATACATACGAGGGTTTACCTCGTTCTCTAAGTCATAATTGATCCACTTAATGGCTGACTCCGGCAAGCACTTCAAATTTCCCAGCACAATTTGCTCTGTGTGGGCCAGCGTCTTGCCTTTGGGAGACTGTGTCACTTGTCTCCTGGATCGATTTTCTCTCAATAGCTTCAAAATCTACGTCCGAACTCACCTAGTGGTGCCACGTCGAGGGGCGTAAACTGCTTTTTGGACAACACCCCCCCCCCCACATCGTTAAACGTTGCTGCTTCGGGTGGGGGGGGGGGGGGTCCGAACTACTTTATGGGTCATCGGATGCAAGAAGGGGATGAGCGGGTGGTGGTGAGATGCGGGGATGTTAACACCGGAGGGCCCCGCCACATCTTTTTTATGTATAAAACATAACCCAAAGTGTGAAACTTTGGATAATGAAATACTTCAGACGTATTACATAAAATCCCCATTTGCCTATCCTAATACTATTTTAAAGTAGATATGGGTGTACTTGGGTGTGCAAACCCCTTCAATTCTTATTCTTAAAGACAAAGGTTATCTATTTCAAAAACTAGTCTAATCTAATCAGTTAAATTAATCCAGATTAAAACGTTCGATTAACATTATTCACCTATTTCTACTTATCTAATCTTAACCAAGATTAAACTGTTTGGTTAAGTTATTCACTCTAACCTAATTAACATAAATTGAAAAGAACTTGAGCATGATTAAACTATATGTCTCAAGCAGAAAGGGATTGTGGCATTTTGAACAAGCTACACACAATTTCATCTATTTATTCTTTTACAAAGCCAGAAGGCTAGTAGTGGCACTTAAACTACAACCATTTTAATATTTTTTGGGTTCATTTATCACTTATTTTCTTTTATTTTTGTATTTATACCCTATTTTCATTTTTTATCTTCACTTTTCTATCTTTTTGTTGGAAATCATTTGCCGAAAGCTGTATTATTTACAATTTAAAACACTGAAAGAAAATACTCAATGATCATTGATCCTATAAATTATAGGACTCTAACAGATTGAAGTATATGTCGCCACTTAAAAGGTGGTTTCTCTTTTGAACTTGGGATCATGGAGATTATCGTTGTCGAGCATCAAGCCCAAGAGGCACAACTTTATTTTCTTGAAAAATGTTCATGCCTTTAATCCAACACACACCATTACATGCTTCCAAACGTAGATAGCATAACACCCAACTAAGGCATAGAGCACAATCTCGACATGTGTGGCTTAATCTTTAAGAATATGACTATTGATAGGATCAACCAGGTACTTCATATAGATGGCAACGTTCAAGCAGTGCTTCAATTCGTGTTGGGAATATTCGTAATAAATTCCACAATTGACTATATTTTATTGAATATACACCTCTTCCTCAACCAAAAGAAAAAACGACACTAGGCTAAAAAATAATTTACTTCTTGGTTTTCGTGCTTGCTGTGTCGAACTGGTACACATGTTCTTCAAATGTATATATGACGGACGATGGCTAGACCTCATTCAGGCTTTCGATCTCACTTACAATCATCAACTGGTTTGCAACTGGATCATGGATTTTTGGAATGTCACAAAAGAATGATCTTGGACATCACAACACCACTATAGCAATGCTCAGCTACCAAATTCATGTAGAGCTCACCTGGACTCTTATTTGTGCAACATCATAGGCGTATATTCACTCTTTGAGAATCCTCTCAACACTGTCAATCAACTGAAGCACGAACAAATATAAATACCCTCTTTTCTTTATATCAAAACTTGGGCTTTGAAGCGTTTCATTACTCTCGATCAATTCTTTGAGCTCACAAGACAAGCACTGAAGTCCATCAAGATTTACACAAACAAAAGTTTGAAATCAAGGGAGGAGCCCACAAAGGGGACAACATGTACTCAACGGGTCCTACCCATCATAATAACATTTAATGGCTTGCACTACTTAAAAACTAAAAAGGGAATATCGTGATTGAGTCAAGGTGGCTCTCCAACCGACTCACGAATAAGGGGGACCGACCTTCAATCCACATCCAACGTTCAACGAAGGTGCAATGTAAGTACTCATTGAGAGTATTCAACACACATTACAAAGGAGTTTCAACGCATTTCCGCTCTCCCACTAAAGGCTCTAATTCCTAGCAATCTCGGCTAATCTGTACAGGTATGTTGCTACTGTACGGACTGATTAAATATTGGCACAATGGCGCTTTGTATTCCATGACCGACGTGCAATTGATGCATCAAGAAGATGGGACTCATGATAAATATGTAGAGCTTTCAATATGATAAATTCAAAGCCAAAAATATTTATCACAGATGTTCCATTCCCTAGAGAAAATGACCATTTACCTCTCCATACGGGCCCAGAGTAGTGCCTGTTGAGACAGGTAATTGGACAATGACAGAGAAGCCAGAGGATAGTTGACAACAAAATAAGTAACATTCAATGCAGAATACAATAGCGCACTCAGACAGGTCATTGATAAAAATGAACGTTGTCATCTACAATCATTTCACTGTACAAAATGTTATGAATTGTTAGGTGTGTTCGGTAGGCAAGATGGAACGGTGGGCAGAGACATTATTGATAGGCTTGACAAACACAAAAAAAATGGATCCAACTGAAAATTGAAACATACACTGTCGAGGCATTCTGATCGAATGAGAGAGATTACCAGGGTCTGGAGATTACCACTCGAGCTAAGATCCTTTGACATATACATCCAATTTTGATATAACAAAGAATTTGAATAAATTATAAGTTCATGATTACTAAATTTTACCATGAGACACAAAATCAAACTTGCTTGGACTCCAACTATTGATTCTATAAGGCTTCAGTTGCTAAATCTATATGTTCTCATCACCACCATGTAATCTTTGATTGCATACTACTTGCTTAACAAACCATCGGAATATGAAAACATAACATTCATTTATAATAGATTATATTCCTTGATTCATTGCGTTATAATAGTTTAGGTTCACATTTTAGACCCACAATATGTGGTCCATCTTCAAGAAGAGAGGGAGAGAGAGGCTATATATTGGAATTGGTGACATCTCTTGCTTTTGTGTTTCCAATCTCTCTCTCTCTCTCTCTCTCTCACACACACACACACACACACATCCTATAGATGGTTTTCATATCATAGATTCAAAATGTTGGTGCAAACTATTCTCACATAAACCATCTATAATAACTAAACACAATGTGAAAGTATAAAACAACATCCTCTTTATTTATTAACAAATCAATAAATTGGGGAAAATTAATCACTATTTCTTTTGTCCCAGTAAAACATCCACATCATATAATGTGCTACAATATACCATGTTCAAGTTTTGCAGATGTATCACACCATCACTTATGTTGTTTGATGCCCGTGTGAGCATGAAGAGTAATTATCACGCTAACATCAACATGGTAGCATATTTAGATTTACAATTCAACTATGTTAATCCTATTTAAACAACATATGAAAGCATCTTATAAAAACCATACATGTTAATTTGTAGTTGTTAAATGAAAATGTTAATAGCTAGATATGTAATCATATATATTATTTATATTTATTAAATATAACTTAAACTACAAGTTTATAATGTCACTTTTAAACTTCTTTATCTTGCATTTACTCACAAGTTTAAATCAACTATAAACAACCACATTGTTATTAATCCTTCATAAAACATAAAATTTGAGTAGGCCTAATGGTTAAGAATATGTATTTCCTAGGGGTGGAAGGAGGGGGAGGGATCCTCTGGGATCCCGATGAGAATCAAGAAATGAAGTTCACCTAGTGTCTAGGTAAAGAAATCAATAACATGACATATATATAGGGGCTTATGCTAGGACTATGATTGGTTAAAAGAAAATGAATCTCTAGGATCACAATTATTGGGGACTCTCTCGTAACAATCCAATTCCTGAAAAATGGCTCAAAACCTAAGGCCAACAAACTAAAGGTTCTCCTTCAGAGAATCATGAGCATCTTGGACTCTTTTCGACATAAGAGTTTCTATCATATCCTAAGGAGCCATAATTCTGAAGTGGACAAACAAGCTAATCAAGCACGCAGTTTGAGGAAGGGGCAAATAAAAATCAATGGGCAAAGGGGATGGAAAACCATACCCTGACTTATTTAATGGAAATGACAAGCTCCACTATGCATTCATGCCAAAAAAACATTAGAGCCAAGAGGGAATTTTTTATTTGACTGTCCAACTATTTGGCTTAAATGCAATCCTTATTCCATCATTTAAGTGCAACTTAATCAATCAATTCGACCATAGTTTCTCTTGGGAGGTGATAAGAGGCCGACATGCATGCCACACACCCACATATCCCTCAACTATGGTGAAATTGCACAAAAGGATTCGATTTAAAATGTCACACTATGTGCATAATAGTTCCAAGCAACCAAACTTGAGAGGTTTATTTCCCACATCAAAGGAAAGGATGATGCCTGCTTGGGAAGTACAAAATTAGTTCTTATCATTCACAGAGGAGAGTATTGTATTTGGCATGGTTCTCAATTATTTAAATTGAGATCTGCTTTTCGGTTCTTGGCCAACAAAGGAACCTTCATCCATCTGAAGAAAAGCTTTGGATAAATTTGGTGGCAGTCAATGGGGGACGAGCTAGCCCGATTGACAAGCAACACAATAAATCTTTACACCACTTGGTTGTTGGACTGCATGTGCCTTCTTGGCAACATCTGAGGAAAAAATTGGTAATTTTCTTCCTTTCTTGTACATTGCGTCAGAGTACAACCTTTCTTTGGCGTTTCTCTATGATCTCCTGTGTCTATCTCGCACTTCAATTTGCAAATAATTCCTACGTATTGGGGACAGTTTTGGCTTGTGCTAGAGTTGTGCATTAGCGACCTATAGTTCTTTGGGGTGCGATGGAAAATTATAGTAGAAGATATGGAGGGGAGGGAACCTCAAAGTCATGTCCCCTCTGACTATACCCTCCTTTTTAAGCTCTTCCATACAGTTACATAAGAGTCTAAATAAATAGAGGGATTTCAAGACCAAATCAACTGGAAAAATGATAAAATAGACACACTTCACAACCAATTGGAGGATCTCACTTCAGCACGTCCAACCATAGGACAATAGACTTCATAAGGAAACATAAGTGTAGATCACGTAGAAGCAATGCTAGTAGATTCCTCTTCATGTGAATGGCATATTATTATAAAACAATTATACTTTGTTGCCAATCTTGCAGGATTTATAGCTGTAATTATGCTAGTAGGATGCATGAATCAAGAATTCATTATGTAGATATTGTAGAAATTCTTACATTGTTTTCTTCTGTTGAAGAATCTGACCTCATAATTTGATGTAAATCTCTCAGTTTTTTGTTGCATCCAAGCGTAAATTTTATAAAAATCTATACTCATCAATGTTAACAAGAAAAGAATATGTATTTCCTCTTTGGTGGACAATGGTTCAAACCTAAAAGGATTTAGGGTATGCACACCTTTGAAGACTCTAGCTACCAAATGGGGGCCTCTTCTCTCATATACAAGGGGGTCTCACACCATTGAATTTGGTGTTTGGCTTAGTCGTGACCTTAAAATTAAATTATTATAACTATTTATTTTATCATAAAGTTGAAATAATGTGTGATTTTAATATATAACACAGGTTCTTCATAGTCAGATATTACACTTTTTACAAACTTTTCATTTACTCTAAATATTGCTTGACATTTTGGCTACCATCTCCTTTTGTGAGAGTGTAGTTTATTCTTGAAGTGATGAAGCATATTGAAAAGATGAGCTTCCCATGGCATTTCCTATTTTCAATTAAATTACTTTTAAATAATTATACTTTTGAATTTAGGCTTCTGTGATCCATATTTTTCAAATGAAAATCTTTTGGTAAAAATCACAATGGAATTTTCATTTGCAAAATTATACTTTTATATATACACATCCTCCTTTACATACATAGAAAGGATCTAGACATACCAAGGTTTGAATCTAAGTTGTTTTCATGTTGGTGCCCCATCCCAAACATTGAACCATGACCTTACATATAAAATAATCTTATATTATGTCATTGTTGTTATTATTATATTATCTATTTCAGGAACCCAAGGGATGCTTCCTCACACTATGGATAACATCTCTAGCAAATCTTATGGTGTAGACTAGCCCATCTAACCCACAGGGATTTGAATCAAGCACCTATTGGCACAAAAATAAACAAGTCTCGAGCAAAATTGGCCACAACCAATTGAAACAAAATACATCTAAGCAACAATTAAAGTATCTTCATGAAAAGATGATCAAGCAATAATGTCGCCTTCCTTGATCGATGTTATTTTGTACATTAACAATTTGCCCTCATAGATATCAAGAAGTAGCCACATCACTTTGGGTTTTGGATAATCGAAATCTTGACTTCTCTTTATTACATAGAAACTTAGATATATAAGTATTTATTTTTCCCTCGTGCACTTGCAAATTTATCATCTATCACCCATAGGTATTTATACCACTTTAGGCTTTGAGTAATTGATACATTGACGCAACATATTACTTACCAACTTAGTCATATGTGGATTGATATTTCTCTCATACAATTACAATAGCCAAGCTTTGACAATCTACATGTTTGCATTGCTTTTATTTTAGAGATTCCAAAATACCATAGCATATTATTCCAACTGAATATACACATGCCATTTATAATGGAAATAAGCGTTATCATGTATTTTAATAACATGGGAGCAGTTCTTAGAGGAATATTTTATTTCTGACAACTACTATCCTTACATTAACAGAGGGACGAGGAAAGACAAAGGAGCCAATATATAATTCTCCTTCACAACTTCACATTTTCATTGTTGAAGTGCCATCTTCAATTACAACTTCTCACTTAAGCAATGGGTCATGTACGTTGTAACAACCCTCATTAAAACCCATGTGTATATATATAATACCAAGGTCATGGGACATGTATTCCAAGCTGAATGGTGGGCAAAACATCATAGTGGGTGTTCATTTCAGTTATTATGGCTAAAGGAAAATGGAAAAGGCAATTGTAAAGGCCTTGGAAAGGCAAAATGACATGTTTGGCAATTTATTTATGAAAATAATGGAAATTGGGAGAAAAGGAAGGTGAAATGTCAGAGGATGCATGTGAGGATGAAAATAAAGGAAAATAGAGGAAATTGAAGAAAATAGTCGCCTCATTGATAAAAAGGCTTCTGAAAATCAGTTCATAGACTTTTGTCATTTCAGTTTTGGAGCTCTCTCTATTCTCTCTCTCTCACACACTCCTAGGCACTTAGAGTTTTCTTGGAGCACTTCAGCATTAAATGAAGAAAAGCAAAGAAGGCAAAGGGAAGCAAGGATCAAGCAAGCAAGAGCAGTATCAAGTGGCTACAACAAGATTATTAGGAGGTATCGAGTTGCATGTATGACTTCCTTGCTAGTTTTGGCATACATGGTTATGTATGTGTATTCTTGGTTCTCTTGTTGTCATTTGCATGGTTTTTGCTAGGTGAGATAGTGTTTTTCAGCCTAGCCTTGCCATTTCCGGATAGCCATGGTGTGATGGGGTTCTCATGTTTTGGTTGAGCTAGATTGCTAGATGGATTCGAAACTGAGTGAGGTGGATCTCTGAAAGAAGAAACACATGGCCTAGTAACCCCTGAATCGGACTATGGGTTGTAGGGACTGCGTGAGCCTTTGTGTCACTTTTCTGGCTTTACGTCACACCTTCAACTGCTCCTCTTCCTCTGAAATAGAGCTATCTCTTGGGACAGTTGCTTCTCTGCAACAAATAATTTGGATCTCCCAGCTGGTGTCTTCAATCTCCTGTGATCTGCAATGCTCTAATACCATGTGAAAATTTATGAATCTACACATCAGAAATCTTACTCCAATCACTGGTTTATCATCTCCTACTTGTTTTTACATTCAACAAGTTATTTAATTATTTAAACATTGATGAAAAACACTACTGCAAACTACACTGACATACAGATCATAAACTGAAATAGATATGAGACAAACACATAAGGGACACCGTTATTTTTGGACAATCGTCCCCGGAAAAACCTAATGCAGGAAAACCGGTTTAGCGTATAGAGGGTTTGTCTTATTAAGCAAGCATAATCTGTTCTCTAAGTCATAATTGATCCACTTAATGGTTGACTGTGGCAAGCACTTCAAAATTCCCATCACAACCTGCTCTGCATGGGCCAGTGTCTTTCCTTTGGGAGACTGCGTCACTTCTCTCCTGGATCGATTTGCTCTCAATAGCTTCAAACTCTACATTCAAACTCACCTGGTGGCGCGACGTTGGGGGGCGTAAACCGCTTTTTGGACCCCCCTCCCAATCATGAAAAGTTGCTGCTTCGTGGGGGTCGGAACTCCTTTATGGGTCATCGGATGCAAGCGGGGGATGATCGGGTGGTGGTGAGTTGTAGGGATGTTAACACCGAAGGGCCCCGCCACATATTTTTGGTGTATAAAACATAACCCAAATCTGATGCAACCCAGATCTATATTTCTTGGCTTGAAATCTGTAAAGGCAGTGACTCCCTCTACCTTGGCTCTGTCTCCATAGACACGGTTCTGCACCAAAAAAAAACAACGTCCCACCAGCTCCACTGATCGAATCGTCATCCTATACTTCCCTGTGAGCTTTCGTTGGACCAACCTTCAAGTCAGAAGCCTCCTCCTTGCCCTTCTTCTGGGGGCACTGAGTGGCGAAATGTCCATGTTCCCCACACTTGAAGCATTTGACCTTGGAAATATCCTTCTTCTTTCTCTTTTGCTGCCCTTGTTGTCTCGATGATGCGAGAGCTGCATCCTCCTCCTCCTCCTTCTTGAGTTGGGCCCCTCTACCGCTACTCCCTGCCTTGGTCAACCTCCTGATCCCATCTTGTCGAAGAGCTGCCCACATCTCCTCCCAACCGGGGAGAGTCGCTCTTCCCAAGATACTTTGGACAAATGTCTCCCAGTCCTCGGTGACTGCATTCAGAGCAGTCCTGACCATGAACTCAAGATCTGGTGTAGACCGCATGGAAGTTAACTCGTCGTGAATCCCTTGCAACCTAAGGAGGAAGGGGTCAATCTCTTCTCCCTTCTGCATCTGACACTATCTCAACTGATTTTTTAATAGAATCTTCCGGTGGACGGAAGTGCCCTGGTACAAGGTGGTCAGCACCTCCCACATTTCCCTTGTTGTTTCCTTCTCAGCAATGTGTGGTACTACATGATCTTTGACCCAGTCTAGGATCATGCACTTGGCCTTCTCCTGGGCCTCCTCGTTCTTCTTTAACGGATCAGCGTCAACCGAAACAACAACTACTTTCAAGGCATAGTCCTTGATGTGATGTTCATCTAGGATTGCCAGGATCTTGGCCTTCCAGATGACAAAATTGTATGCTCTATCCAATCTGTCATGATCCCTCAATCCATTGGTTGCCATCTCTGCTTAAAAAATTATAGGACAGGTTCTCTTCTCCCTCTCCTACTGCTAATTCAGCAAAACTCAAATATGGATTTCTTTAGCGAAAGAAACCCTCTAACGAACAAGCTCCTATAGACTCCCTTTGAGTCCTGATTTCCTTCAAGGAAATCCTTCGACCAAATTTCGAATCACTCCTCTCCAATCCTCCTTGGATGCTGCAACCCAGATTTAGATTTCTTTGGCTAGAAATCTATGAAGGAAGTGACTTCCTCTACCTTGGCTCTGTCTCCACAAACATTGTTCTACACCAACAGAAACAACATCCCACCAGCTCACTGATCGAATCTGCTTTGCTCCTCCAGCCCCGTCAACTGACTGATTCGATCCTCTCAAGCTCTGCGCTGGCCTAGAGAGCTGATGCAGTTATTGCATGAGCTCTTCTTAGGTTTGGCGTCACCCTATGCAGGCTCGAAATGCTGATGCAGGGACTGCGTGAGCCTCTGCGTCACTTTTATGGCTCTACGTCAGACCTTCTGCTGCTCCTCTGCCTCTGAAATAGAGCTATCACTTGGGACAACTGCTTCTCTGCATCAAATAATTTGGATCTCCCAGCTGGTGTCTTCAATCTCCCATGATCTGCAATGCTCTGATACCATGTGAAAATTTATGAATCTACACATAAGAAATCCTACTCCAATCACTGGTTTATCATCTCCTACTTGTTTTTACAATTAATGAGTTATTTAATTATTTAAACACTGATGAAAAACACTACTGCAAACTACAATGACATACAGATCATAAATTGAAATAGATATGAGACAAACACATAAGGGACACCATTATTTCTGGACAATTGTCCCCGGAAAACCCAATGCGGGAAAATCGGTGCAACATATAGAGGGTTTGTCTTATTAAGCAAGCATAATCTGAGTACAACAGGTTGCCTCTCACACCGGCTAACCTTTCAGATAAATATCGGCAGCAAGAAATACATACGAGGGTTTACCTCGTTCTCTAAGTCATAATTGATCCACTTAATGGCTGACTCCGGCAAGCACTTCAAAATTCCCAGCACAATCTGCTCTGTGTGGGCTAGCATCTTGCCTTTGGGAGACTGCATCACTTCTCTCCTTGATCTATTTGCTCTCAATAGCTTCAACTTCAGTGCTACCGGCTCAGAACATCGAACTCCCAGCAAAATCTCGAACTTCCGACGATTATCTTGCACTGCCACTACAAGAACCCTCTTGGCCTACGTCAGCTCTGCGTGAGCCCCTTCCTGGGCTGCATAGGCCTTTGCACTACCTCTATGTCTTGTACTCGTTGGCTTGGAACTACCTTTCGATCCAACTCTCTTCTACTGCCCCTATCACTGCAACTCATATCACCTATTCGATTTGCTCAGCAAACCTCACCCTAAAAAAATCGAATTAACTGATCACTTGGTGTGTTTCCAACTGACCCTCAAGCCTCCTCTTATACTTTTCTTGTTGATGAATCAACGGCTAAAATTAAAACAGACTTGTTCCTCGTTAGTTAGAAGTTTCCAACCCATATTCTTATTAATACCCATTAATATTTTTATTTTCCTAAGTTTAGACTCAAGAACCCATTAAAAATATTAATTATTTTAATAACTCCTCATTCGGGTGGAATTTCTCCAAACGATTTCTAGGTCTTGGAGATCTCATGTTTTCTAGCCCCTCCATAAAATTTCGGAGCTAGGGCACATCCGATGTCACCCAAAATGAACACTTCCTCTTAGCGAGGAATGTGTTGTAGCAATACTTCCCAATAGAAGTATCACACTGATCAATGACATCGGTCCTTTGTGCTACTAATGCTCGGCCTCCTGCCCTTCATCCACTCCACTGCTGCATCCTGTACTGCTGCCTATGACACTGCCACTGTCACTACTACGTCTATACTATAGCTCCCTCTCAATATGTTGCATCATGCTACCCATAGCACTGCCACTGCTAACTGCTGCACTACAACTCAGTTGCTGAGAAGCAACTGAAAAGCCACCCAAAAGCTGACATGTTGGTCAGTCTGGATGCCTT
Source organism: Pinus tabuliformis (assembly GCA_031772625.1). NCBI lineage: Eukaryota > Viridiplantae > Streptophyta > Pinopsida > Pinales > Pinaceae > Pinus > Pinus tabuliformis. The sequence continues at coordinate 765,151,439 of CM062807.1, read as the reverse complement.
GTGATCAAAAGCTACCTCTACTGCTAATCTATGTTGATCCTCTATTGTTACTGCATTGTTGCAATCTGCTCTGTGCCTCTCACACTGCTGCAACCTCCACTGCACTAGTTCAGACTTTGGCACTCTAGCTCTGCCACTCTTCCTCCATCATCCCTCACACCAACTGACTCTCGTCATTCTACTACTGTCATTAAGGGCTCCCGTAGTCGTATGTGATCCAAGAGTTTGGGTACCTCAAGGATCCTGCCCCTCATGCAGTCCTCTCGACTATAATTCCATGTCGCCTCACCTCTTCTCCAGAGGCGCATGAGCACTCATGGCACAATCGTCATCCTCACATTCCCGGTCAGCTTTCGTTGGAGCAGCCTTCGAGTCAGAAGCCTCCTCCTTGCCCTTCTTCCGGGGACACTGAGTGGAGAAATGTCCAAGTTCCCCACACTTGAAGCATTTGACCTTGGAAATATCCTTCTTCTTTCTCTTTTGCTTCCCTTGCTGTATCGATGATGTGAGAGCTGCATCCTCCTCCTCCTCCTTCTTGACCCGGTCTCCTCTGCCGCTACTCCCTGCCTTGGTCAACCTCCTGGTCTCTTCTTGTCGAAGAGCTACCCACATCTCCTCCCAACTGGGGAGAGATGCTCTTTCCAAGATACTTTGGACAAATGTCTCCATGTCCTCGATGACTACATTTAGGGCAGTCCTTACCGTGAACTCACGATCTGGTGTAGACCCCACGGAAGTTAACTCTTCCTGAATCCCTTGCAACCTAAGGAGGAAGGGATTGATCTCTCCTCCCTTCTGCATCTCGTACTATCTCAGCTGATTTTCTAATAGCATCTTCTGTTGGACGGAAGTTACCTAGTACAAGGTGGTTAGCAACTCCCACATCCCCCTTGTTGTTTCCTTCTCAGCAATGTGTGGTACTACATGATCTTTGACCTCGTATAGGATCATGCACTTGGCCTTCGCTTGGGCCTCCTCTTTCTTCTTTAACGGATCAGCGTCAATCGGAACAACAACTACTTTCAAGGCATAGTCCTTGATGCGATGTTTGTCTAAGATTTCCAGGATCCTGGCCTTCTAGATGAAAAAATTGGATGCTCCATCCAATCTGTCTTGATCCCTCTATCCATTACCGCCATCTCTCCTAAAAAATTTATAGGACTGGTTCTCTTCTCCCTCTCCTGCTGCTAATCCAGCAAAATTGAAATCTGGATTCCTTTGGCGAAAGAAACCCTCTAAGGAATAAGCTCCTCTAGACTCCCTCTACATCTTGATTTCCTTCACGGAAACCCTCCGACCGAATGCCGAAACACTCCTCTCCATTCCTCCTTTATTGTTGCAACCTGTATCTAGATTTCTTTGGCTAGAAATATGTGAAGGCAGTGACTCCCTCTACCTTGGATCTGGCTCCACAAACATTGTTCTACACCAACAGAAACAACGTCCCACCAGCTCCATTGATCGAATCTGCTCTGCTCCTCCAGCCCAAGCAATTACTGATTCGAGCCTCTCAAGCTCTGCGTTGGCCTAGAGAGCTGATGCAGTCACTGCATGAGCTCTTCTTTGGTTCTGCATCACCCTATGCATGCACAAAATGCTGACATAGGCACTGAGTGAGCCTATGAGTCACTTTTTTGGCTCTATGTCACACCTTCAGCTACTCCTCTGCCTATGAAACAATGCTATCACTCGGGACAGTTACTTCTCTGCAGCAAATTATTTGGATCTCCTTACTAGTGTCTTCAGTCTCCTGTGATCTGCAATGCTATGTTACCATGTGAAAAATTCTGAATCTACACATCAGAAATCCTACTCCAATCACTAGTTTATCATCTCCTACTTGTTTTTACATTCAACAAGTTATTTTATTATTTAAACAATGATGAAAAACACTACTGCAGACTACACTGACATACAGATCATAAACTGAAATAGATATGAGACAAACACAGAAGGGACACCGTTAATTTTTGACAATCGTCCCCAAGAAAACCTAATGCAGGAAAACCGGTTCAGGTTATAGAGGGTTTGTCTTATTAAGCAAGAAGAATTTGAGTACAACAGGTAGCGTCTCACACCGGCTAACCTTTCAGAGAAATGTTGAAATATGGCAACAAGAATATTCCAATTTAATTTGTCCTTGAATTAAATTGTGAATTAAAATTCGAATTTAGTCTTAACAGCTATTTGGAAATAATTAATTAATTTATTTTAAATTAATTAGTTGGAGAAATTCAAGTTAGAAGTCTTTCTGAAGCCATGCAAGAGTTATCCCTTAAATTAAGGAGATAAGATTGAGTTATATTTGAGTTGTAATTAGTTAACTCAGTTTACTGAGTTAACTCCAGTTAAATTAGTTCCAAACTGTTTGAGGAAGTAATAGTGAGTTAACAGTCAGTTGATGCATTAATGCACTCAACTAGTGCTACTCCAATTAACTAAAGATTCCCTCATCAGAAACTCATGCATGTCTATTATGAGAAAGACCCAGTTGAGATTAATGTCAAGGACAATGTACTATCAGTTGCATGTGTTTTCTCATGGAGAAAACTCATGCATGCAGTCAAGGATTTATCCTCGAGGATTGCACAGTTTTGAAGGGAGTTTTTCCACTTGGTAAGAGAGAATCATCCACAAGGAACAATGCAAGGAAATAGGAGCTTGGAGGGCAGAGAGGAAGGCTGGAGAGAAGCCAAGATTGCCTGTGAGCATCTGTGAGGATTGTACTAAGAGCTGGATAGTTGTGAGAGCTAAGTCTTTGTATAATTCCTATGTATTTCCACCATGTATGATAATACAATAGTGTGGGGTTTTTAGCTGAGGCTTTCCCTAAAGTATTTTCCTGAGTATTGTGCATTGATTCTTCTTCTTCTGGTTATATTGTTCAGCTCGATCTTTAAGCTTCCACAAATTGATAGTAGAAGTAGGTTATAGTATTCTTCTTTAATTTATATTGCATTATCGGGTTAACCTACATAGATTTTCTACAAGAAATAGCGACAACAAGAAATATATACGAGTGTTTACCTCGTTCTCTAAGTCACAACTGATCCATTGAATGGCTGACTCTAGCAAGCATTGCAAAAATCCCAGCACAAGCTGTTATGTGTGGACGAGCGTCTTTCCTCTGAGGGACTACGTCACATCTCTGCTGGATCGATTTTCTCTCAGGTGCTTCGACTTCAGCCCTCTCGGCTTAGAACATCGAACTCCTAGCCAAATCTTGAACTTTCAATGATTATCTCCCACTGCCACAACAAGAACCCTCTTGGCCTGTGTCAGGTCTGCCTTAGCCCCTTCCTAGGCTGCGTAGGCCTCTGTGCTGCCTCTCTTTCTAGTACTCGTTGACTCAAAACTCCCTTCCGATCCAACTCTCTGCTACTTCCCCTCTCACTGCAACTCATATCACCTATTCGATTTTCTTAGCAAACCTCGCCCCAAAAAATTCGAATTGACTGATCACTTGGTGTGTTTCCAACTGACCCTCAAGCTTCATCTTATACTTTTCCTGTTGATGAATCAATGACTGAGATTAAGTCCCTAATCAACGTCTAATATTAAAACATAATTGATCCTCGTCACGTAGAAGTTTCTCACCCATATTCTTATTAATACCCATTAATATTTTTATTTTCCTAAGTTTTGACTTAGGAACCTATTAAAAATATTAATTATTTTAATAACTCCTCATCCTGGTGGAATTTCTCCAAACGATTTATGGGTCTTGGAGATCTCATATGTTCTAGCCCCTCCACAAAATTTCAAAGCTAGATCACATCCGATTCTACCCAAAATCAACACTTCCTCTTAGCGAGGAATGTGCTCTAGCAATACTTCCCAACAGAAGTATCACACTGATCCACGACATCGGTCATTTGTGTTGCTGATGCTCAACCTGCATCCACTCCACTCCTACATCCTGTACTGCTGCCCAAGACACTGCTACGTCTATATTGCAACTCCCTCTCAATATGTTGCATCATGCTGCCCATAGCACTTCCACTACTGACTGCTGCACTCTAACTCTGTTGCTAAGAAGTAAGCAACTGAAAATCCACCCAAAAGTTGACATGTTGGTTAGTCTGGATGCCTTGTGATGCCGAAGCTCCCTCCGCTGCGAATCTGTGTTGACTCTCTACTGTTACTGCGTTGTTGTAATCTGCTATGTGCCTCCCGCACTGTTGCAACCTCCACTGCGTTGCTTCAGACTTTGGCAATCTAGCTTTGCCATTATTGCTCCATTGTCCCTCACACCAACTGACTCTCGTCATTCTTCTACTGTCATTAAGGGCTCCCCTAGTCGTATGTGATCCAATAGTTTGGGCACCTCAAGGATCCTGCCCCTCATGCAGTCCTCTCGACTACAATTCCATGTCGCCCCACCTCTTCTCGAGAGGCACATGAGCATTCATGGCACAATCATCATCCTCACCTTCCCTGTCAGCTTTCACTAGAGCAGCCTTCGAGTCAAAAGCCTCCTCCTTTCCCTTCTTCTGAGGGAACTGAGTGGCGAAATGTCTAGTTTCCCCACACTTGAAGCATTTGACCATGGAAATATCCTTCTTCTTTCTCTTTTGATGCCCTTGTTATCTCGATGATGTGAGAGTTGCATCCTCCTCCTCCTCCTCCTTGGCTCGGGCTCCTCTGCCGCTACTCCTTGCCTTTGTCAACCTCCTTATCTCTTCTTGTCGAAGAGCTGCCCACATATCCTCCTAACTAGGGAGAGTCACTCTTTCCAAGATACTTTGGACAAATGTCTCTGAGTCCTCGGTGACTGCATTCAGGGTAGTCCTGACCATGAATTGAGGATCTTGTGTAGACCCCACGAAATTCAACTCGTCGCGAATCCCTTGAAACCTGAGGAGGAAGGGATCGATCTCTTCTCCCTTCTACATCTAGTACTGCTCAACTGGTTTTCTAGTAGCATCTTTCGTTGGACAAAAGTGCCCTGGTACAAGGTGGTCAACACCTCCCACATCTCCCTTGTTGTTTCCTTCTTAGCAATGTGTGGTACTACATGATCTTTGACCTCGTCTAGGATCATGCACTTGGCCTTCGCCTCGGCCTCCTCGTACTTCTTTAATTGATCGATGTCGACCGAAACAAAAACTACTTTTAAGGCATAGTCCTTGATGCGATGTTTGTCTAGGATTGGCAGGATACTAGTCTTTGAGATGACAACATTTGATGCTCCATCCAATCTATGATGATCCCTCAGTCCATTGACCGTCATCTCTCCTAAAAAAATTATAGGAGTGGTTCTCTTCTCCCTCTCCTATTGCTAATCCAGCAAGACTCAGATCTCGATTTCTTTGGTGAAAGAAACCCTCTAAGGACCAAGCTCCTATAGACTCCCTCTGAGTCCTGATTTCCTTCACAGAAATCCTCCAGCCAAATGTCGAATCACTCCTCTCCAATCCTCCTTTGTTGCTGTAACCCGGATCTAGATTTCTTTAGCTATAAATCTGTCAAGACAGTCACTCCCTGTACCTTGGCTCTGTCTCCATAGACACTGTTTTGCACCAATAGAAACAACGTCCCACGAGCTCCACTAATCGAATCTGCTCTACTCCTCCAGCCTCGTCAACTGACTGATTCAAGCCTCTCAAGCTCTGCGCTGACCTAGAGAGTTGATGCAGTCACTGAATGAGCTCTTCTTTGGTTCCGCGTCACCCTCTGCACGCTTGAAATGCTGACGCAGGCACTGCATGATCCTCTGCATCACTTTTCTGGCTCTGCGTCACACCTTCAACTTCTCCTCTACCTTTGAAACAACGTTATCACTTTGGACAACTGCTTTTTTGCAACAAATTCTTTGGATCTCCCATCTGGTGTCTTCAGTGTCCTATGATCTGTAATGCTCTGATACCATGTGAAATTTTTTGAATCTACACATCAGAAATCCTACTGCAATCACTGGTTTATCATCTCATTGTTTTTACATTCAACAAGTTATTTAATTATTTTAACACTGATGAAAAACACTACTGCAGACCAGATTGACATACAGATCATAAACTAAAATAAATATGAGACAAACACACAAGGGACACCATTATTTTTGGACAATCGTCCACGGAGAAACCCAATGCGGGAAAGTCGGTGCAACATATAGAGGGTTTGTCTTATTAAGCAAGTAAAATCTGAGTACAACAGGTTGCCTCTCACACCGACTAACCTTTCAAAGAAACATCGGCAACAAGAAATACATATGAGGGTTTACCTCATTCTCTAAGTCACAACTGATCCACTGAATGGCTGACTCGGCAAGCACTGCGAAAATCCGAACACAATCTGGTCTGTGTGGAACAATGTCCTGCCTTTGGGAGATTGCGTCACTTCTCTGCTAGATCGATTTGCTCTTAGGAGCTTCAACTTCAGCCCTCCTGGCTCATAACATCGAACTCCCAACAAAATCTCGTACTTCTAACGCTTATCTCACACTGCCACTACAAGAACCCTCTTGGCCTGCGTCAGCTCCGCATTTCCTGGGCTGCGTAGGCCTCTCCGTTGCCTCTCTGATGCCACTGTTGCCTTTCTGTCTGGTACTCGTTGTCTGAAAAATCCCTTCCGATCCAACTCTCTGCTACTTCCCCTCTCACTGCAACTTAGATCACCTATTCGATTTTCTCAACAAACCTCGCCCTTGAAAAATCGAATTGACTGATCACTTGGTGTTTTTCCAACTAACATTCAAGCCTCCTCTTATACTTTTCATGTTAATGAATCAATGGCCGAGATTAAGTCCCTAATCAATGTCTAAGCTTAAAACAAACTTGATCCTCATCACTTAGAAGTTTCTCACCCATATTCTTATTAATACCCATTAATACATTTTTTTTCCTAAGTTTAGACTCAGGAATCAATTAAATATATTAATTATGTTACTAACTCCTCATCCGGGTGGAATTTCTCCAAACTATTTCTGGGTCTTGTAGATCTCATGTGTTATAGCTCCTCCACAAAATTTTGGAGCTAGAGCACATCTGATGCCACCCTAAATCAACCTTCCCTCTTAGCGAGGAATGTGCTCTAGCAATACTTCCCAACAGAAGTATCACACTGATCCACCACATCGGTCCTTTGTACTGCTGATGCTCGACCTGCTTCCCTTTATTCACTGCACTGCTGCATCTTGTACTACTTCCCATGACACTGCCACTGTCACTACTACTTCCCATGACACTGCCACTGTCACTACTACTTCTATACTGCAACTGCCTCTCAATATGCTGCATCATGCTGCTCATAACACTGCCACTGCTAACTGCTACACTACAACTTAGTTGCTGAGAAGTAAGCAACTGAAAAGCCACCCAAAATATGACATGCTGGTCAGTCTGGATGCCTTGTGATGTTGAAGCTACCTCTGCTGCTAATCTGTGCTGACCCTCTGCTGTTACTGCGCCACTACAATCTGCTTTGTGCCTCCCGCACTGCTGCAACCTCCACTGCGCTCCTTCAGACTTTGGCACTCTAGCTATGCCATTGTTGCTCCATCATTCCTTGCACCAACTAAATCTCGTCATTCTACTACTTTCATTAAGGGCTCCCTTAGCCGTATGTGATCCAAGAGTTTGGGCACCTCAAGGATCCTGCCCCTCATGTAGTCCTCTCGACTACAATTCCATGTCGCCCCACCTCTTCTCCAGAGGTGCATGAGCACTCATGGCACAATCGTCATCATTTCCTTCCCTATCAACTTTCACTAGAATAGACTTTGAGTCAGAAGCCTCTTCCTTCCCCCTCTTCTGGGGCCACTGAGTGGTGAAATGTCGAAGTTCCCCACACTTGAAGCATTTGACCTTGGGAATATCCTTCTTCTTTCTCTTTTGGTTCCCTTGATGTCTCGATGATGCGAGAGATGCATCCTCCTCCTCCTCCTTCTTGACCCGGGCTCCTCTGTCGCTACTCCCTTCCTTGGTCAACCTCCTGGTCTCTTCTTATCGAAGAGTTTCCCACATCTCCTCCCAACTGGGGAGAGTCAGTCTGCCAAAGATACTTTGGAAAAATGACTCCCAGTCCTCGGTGACTACATTCAAGGCAGTCCTGACCATGAACTAAGGATCTAGTGTAGACCCCACGAAAGTCAACTAGTCATGAATCCCTTGTAACCTAAGGAGGAAGGGATCGATCTCTTCTCCCTTCTGCATCTGGTATTGTCTTAGCTGATTTTCTAATAGCATCTTCTATTGGACGGAAGTTCCCTGGTATAAGGTGGTTAGCACCTCCCACATCTCCCTTGTTGTTTCATTCTCAACAATGTGTGGAACTACATGATATTTGACCCCATCTAGGATCATGCACTTGGCCTTCGCTTGGGCCTCCTCGTACTTCTTTAACGGATCAATGTGGACCGGAACAACAACTACTTTCAAGGCATAGTCCTTGATGCGATGTTTGTCTAGGATTACCAGGATCATGGCCTTCCAGATGACAAAATTGGATGCTCCATCCAATATGTCCTAATCCCTCAGTCCATTGACCACCATCTCTGCTAAAAAAATATAGGATTGGTTCTCTTCTCCCTCTCCTGCTGCTAATCCAGCAAGACTCAGATCTGGATCTCTTTGGTGAAAGAAACCCTCTAAGGAGTAAGGTCATCTAAACTCTCTTTAAGTCCTAATTTTCCTTCACGGAAATCCTCCGACCAAATGTCGAATCACTCCTCTCCAATCCTCCTTTGATGCTGCAACCCGGATCTAGATTTCTTTTACCAAAAATCTGTCAAGGCAATGACTCCCTCTACCTTGGCTCTGGCTCCACAGACATTGTTCTACACCAACATAAACAACGTCCCACCAGTTCCACTTATCGAATCTGCTCTACTCCTCGAGCCCAGACAATTGTCTGATTCGAGCCTCTCAGGCTTTGTGCTAGCCCAGAGAGCTAACACATTCACTGCATGAGATCTTCTTGGGTTTTGCGTCACCCTATGCACGCTCGAAATGCTGATGCAGGCACTGCGTGAGCCTCTTAGTCACTTTTCTAGCTTTGTGTCACACCTTCAGCTGCCCCTCTGCCTTTGAAACAATGCTATCGGTCGGGATAACTGCTTCTCTGCAGCAAATTCTTTGGTCTCCTAGCTAGTGTCTTCAGTCTCCTATGATCTGCAATGCTCTGATACTATGTGAAAATTTATGAATCTACACATCAGAAATCCCACTACAATCATTGGTTTGTCATCTCCTACTTGTTTTTACATTCAACAAGTTATTTAATTATTTAAACACTGATGAAAAACACTACTACAGACTACATTGACATACAGATCATAAACTGAAATAGATATGAGACAAACACACAAGGGACACCGTTATTTTTGGACAATCGTCCCCGGAAAAACCCAATGCGGGAAAACCGGTGTAGCATATAGAGGGTTTGTCTTATTAAGTAAGCAAATCTGAGTACAATAAGTTACCTCTCACACCGGCTAACCTTTTAGAGAAATATCGGCAACAAGAAATACATATGAGGGTTTACCTCATTCTCTAAGTCACAACTGATCCACTAAATGACAGACTCTGTCAAGCACTGCGAAAATCCCAACACAATCTGCTCTGTGTGGGCCAGCGTCTTACTTCTTAGAGACCATGTCACTTCTCTGCTGGATCGATTTTCTCTCAAGAGCTTCGAATTCAACCCTCCTGTCTCAGAACATCGAACTCCAAGCAAAATCTCGAACTTCCAATGATTATCTCGCACTGCCACTACAAGAACCCTCTTGGCCTGCATCAACTATGCGTGAACCCCTTCTTGGGCTGCGTAGGCCTCTACGCTGCCTCTCTGATGCTACTGTTGCCTCACTATCTGGTACTCATTGGGTCAGAACTCCCTTCCGATCCAACTCTCTGCTACTACCCCTCTCACTGCAACTCAGATCGCCTATTCGATTTTCTCAGCAAACCTCACCCCAGAAAGATCGAATTCACTCATCACTTGGTGTGTTTCCAATTGACCTTGAAGCCTCCTCTCATACTTCTCCTGTGGATGAATCAACGGCTGATATTAAGTCCCTAATCAACAAATAAGATTAAAACAGACTTGATCCTCATCACTTAGAAGTTTCTCACCCATTTTCTTATTAATACCCATTAATATTTTTATTTTCCTAAGTTTAGACTTAGGAACCCATTAAAAATATTAATTATTTTAATAACTCCTTATCCGGGTGGAATTTCTCAAAACGATTTCTAGGTCTTGGAGATCTCATGTGTTCTAGCCCTGCCACAAAATTTAGGAGCTGTAACACATCCGATGCTACCCAATATCAACATCACTCCCAAAATGATGAACAAGAGAAGAAGGCAAAGGGGAGGGTGGAGTGTTATATCTGATAGGTTTCTCTTTCCCAAAATCATCATCTAAAGGATGAGTTGGTTTGAATATAGAATCATGAGGAGGATAGGTAGGAACCTTATCGCTTTCCTTATTATCACATATTGGGTCTCTCTTGAAAAGATCATAGACCACTTCCAATTGCCCCTCCTCATGCAAGGGAAAATAATAATTCTCCTTCCCAGAGATGTCAATGGATATGTCATTATAAATAATACCTGAAAGAAAGGGGAGACCAATATCATCCTCTTTGTTGGTTTCGTAAATAGGAGAACAATCAAATCAAGGACGAGTAATTTCCCATTTCTCCTTTTCAATGTGGAAGTAGTCCTCAATATCATCTTCCAAGGGGAAAATGGGATCACCTTCCTCAAGGTTCTTAAAAGGAAAGTCATCACGAGTAATATCCTCGAGAAAGGTAAGGTTTGTCACAACTTTCCCTTCCATAGACTCATCCTTCCCACCACATGCATTCTCAAAATCATGCTTTTCATCATGTGGACCAAAGGAAGACTCGTCTTCCTGCTCAATGTCTTGAGGATGATCGATGAAGGCATCCTCTTGAATGCTTAATGCAGGGTGTACTTGAAAATGTCTAAGAAAGCCATCAACAAACTCTTAAATAGATGAGATGCTCTTGGGTTTGTGATTATGCAACCATGAGTTATGACCATAGAGAAATCTCATGAACAACAACATAAGGACATATTGGTGAACGACTTTCTCTTTTGAAGTATGTGCATTAAATATTTGTACATGGTAAATTGTGGAGAATGGATGACCATCAAACATGGGCACCCCACGCACCATCCTTCATGTGACATGATTAGGGTTTCCCAGGGATGATAGTGATGTCCAAAGCGGGAAAGTCATCAAAGAAAGACACCTTACTTCGGGTATACCTGTAAATTTTGTAGGAGTCGCTAGGGTGAATTTAAAGATGCCTAAAAAAATGCTTGCTTCACCCCACAAGCATCGATCTTAAAGTTCAATGAAGAACTAGGGCTTCGTTCTTCCAATGGAGTTGCCAATAATGATAATTCAATATGTTGTATGGGGAAAAAAACACAGGTCTCGTGTCCCCGACAACGATGCTAGAAATTTTATTGCACAAACTAGCAGGGGTCCTAATAGGGGATCCTTGATGGGCTATCACTAGGTTAAGGGTAGCAATGGAGCAATAACCCACTATCACCTCAGCTAAGACTCCCCACTCTTTATGGACTTTCATCGATGGGAGGAGACCCGTTATAATAAGGATCACAAAGTTGAATGGATCAATGATAGGATGAGAGGTGATCCTAAAATCCTATTCAGAGGAGAGGTTCAGATATAAGGCTTGCTTGCATTGAAAGCAAGATGAAAGACTCCCTAGGAAGGGCTTAAGGTTATTCTAGGGCTAGGTTTCGAGTATATGACTTGTCAAGAAGATTCTTAGCTCCTAAAATCCTTGTAAGAAACTTGGCTTCCAAGTGGTCTTTATGAAATTGGCTTCAATAAGTTGTGGGACCACACGGGACCTGAGGTTAGGTCAAGGGAATGGGGTTGAGAAAACAATGATGTGCTTGACCTAATCAGGGAGGAGAAGGGGATCAAGGAAGGAATTTTCAATTATAGGTAACACAATGATCCCAATGAGGTTTCTAACCAAGGGAAACTTAGAGCAAGGAACAGTCCCCAAGTTAGGGCTTACAATATCTTGATATCCCACTGTTGGATTTGCTTTAAATTTGGAGGGCCTCTAGAGTAAAATCCAACGTAGTTGTGGACCGAAAATTGAAGTATTTGGATGGCTAGATTATGAGATAAGTGATGCCCTAGGTGACCTGATGGGCTAGGCCTAGAAAGGAAGAGGGAGGAGAAAAAATAAGGTTTAAGGCGCTCACCTTATGGTGGACCAATGCCTAATCCTTTGGGATATTTGGAGTCAAGAATAATTATGACTATGGACATTGAATTTTCTATGTCAAGGAGGCCTCAAAGACAACTTCGCATAGCATTAGGGTAGCAACAAAAGCAACTTTGAGAACTTTATACTTCATTTTGCAAAATTGATGGCTTATCAAATGAATTTCAATGTAGAAGAATCTCTATAAACATGCATTCATATACATGGCCCATACATGAAGCATCACTGTCTAGAAATCAAATTTCCACAACTTCGCATAAATGGATGCAATAAATTAGCCCTAATATAGTGAAATCCCAGCAACAATGTATGTGAGAAAAATAGAAAAGAAAATAGCATTAAATTGCACTTACATGTATTAAAAGTATATCCAACCATCAAGAATTTGCCAATCAAGAAGCTCCAAGATAAGAGAGAATAATCCAGATATCAAAATTCATTCCATGGTCCAAAATTCGTCCTCCAAGAAGGATAGCGAAGTTCTCAAGAGATATAAAAGTCCAATACAAATGATGATGTTAAAACGAATTCACATCACTTGTTTTTATACACTTCTAATGAGTTCGATTTAGCTAATTAGGCCTACATTAGCCCAAATAAAAAATGTGCAAAATCATTAACTTTTGGTGACAAGCCCACCAAACTAGCTCATAAACAAAATAATAAGCCTCTTAAGATGTCAAATGATCAATAGTACATGTCGTTGGGCCTTCTAAAATGCCTGATGAAGACTAAAGGTGCCATAATGAGATATAGGACTCCCAAAAGTAGTGGAAAAGGGGTTGGGCCATTGTTCTCCAAATAATAAACCTATGGTGCTCCCAATGGGTGTGGGGGCATACAAGTGTCCTCATGGGTCTCCAAATAGATCGAAGATGCATGTAGACCATCTGCAAGGGCTCAGATGATGGTATAAGTGATGCCACATCATCATACACGTCTTGGGTCATCTGCCAAGTGCATGATACAACTGTGGGGCCGAGTGGGCATGGTGAACCAAGTGCATCTTCCTCGTCCAATAAATGAAACTCAAGCAATGCTTGAACATCTCTAGGGATCGATAGAATGTTATCTACTACTGTGGAGGCCCATGGCTCTCTACACACACCCTATATATGCCAGTGTAGCCCTTTAGAGAGTTAGGACCCCGTATAGGGATACCAAACCCAAAATGGAGACCATATGCAATCCTACATAAGATCCAATGCGTCCCCTTGCCTTCCAGTACAATGAGTCATTTAAATAAATCGAGTTAAAGAGCTTACAAACCATGGATAATAGGTGGGCACTTCATAATGACATGCCCTTCCATAGTGGGCTTTAACATGTGCTAATATCTTTAAGCTCCAAGGAGGGTTAACCAAGTACCCAATTAGGTGGTTTCTACTTTTAAAGGGGATGATATGTAAAGCATAGCAATGGATACCCCCTTTGAGGTGGGGCGGTTCATTGCCCACCAGGGGTTGGGACAATCATGGGTTCCTGAATGATAAAAAAGGCTCATCTAGGGCCTATAGGAACCAGGGTGATGGCCATGAGAATGGGGTAGAGCTCATGCATTGGTTTTTGCCCATGTGCTAAATGTGTTTGTCCCGACCATCTTTTGCATTTTATGGTACATTTTCCTCTTGAATGTGGCCAATTATGCTTTTACTTTTCTTTTTAGCTGCATCAATCTCTAGGGCATCATTCCAGGCCTGACCCAAGGTGTGGGCAAGGTGAAGGGGAGGCTAACCCTATGTGGGCCCATTGGAGGAATGTGGAACCAGGTGAGAGAAATGATGAATGTGGTTATAATGAGCAGAGGGGAAGTGATATATGTGGATGAGGGAGCGGGACCATGCAACCAAAATTGGGGTTTCCCATGAAGTACCATCCTGAGAGCCCAAAGGTCAGTAAAATGGATCCCATGGGACTAAGGTTTGAGGGTAACATCCTAAAGAGGTCTAGGGGACAAGAGCATAGACCTAGCCCACTCTTATCGTCGAATCCCCCCATTAATTCACGCCCAAAAGTCTCCATGATAAGTAAACTACAATACCCAATTACCAAATGACAAGGCATATCTTAAGGTTTAGGAGGCCCACCTTCAAACATACATGACAGATGGGTGAGGGACCACATGGTTGGCTCAGGTGGAGGAGAAGCGACATAATGAGCTAGTTGGGTGGCTGTTGGTCAAGGACCATCATGGAGAAATTTTTTCCCCTAGGGATATCACCCATAAAATTGTGGGTAGCAAGGATCATGATTGTTTTGTGCTAATATATATATATTTATGTAGGTATGTATCTATGTCACTATCTAATAGGTTTGTTAGGGATCATTCTTGTGGAGGAATGATTGCTTATGCAGGTGAATGGCATGAAGGAGATTCCTGGTCTTATGGGGAATCAAGTGGAAGTGTAGTCCTGAGAGATCTACGAGGTCAGTATCATATGGATATTTTTTGATATTATGTGTTTGTACTTTGCCTATGTTTATGTTATGGATAGGCTATGCTGAGGGATACATCAATGGAATGAAAGCAGTGTGCTTTGCAGCATGCTCGGACAAGCATGGATAAGACAATAGAAGCAAGGTCGTTTGGTAAGGATAATGTGGTCTTATGATGTGCATTTTTGGTGTTGTGTACATGTAGCATATGTAGTATTGTGTACATATGATGTTACGTGTCTGTTGTATATATGGTGTTGTGTGTATATTGCATATGCATTGCTAGGTATAGATGGTGCTGTGAACATGTTGGATATGCGGTGCTGTGTACATATGGTATTGTGCGCATGATGGATACATGGTGTTGTGCGCATGTTGGCTATGCGATGTTGTGTACATAGGGTGCTATGTACATGCTGTATATGCAATGCTATGTGCATATGTTATCGTGTGCATGTTGTACATGTGGTGCTATGTACATATGGCGTTGTGTGCGTGATTGTATATGTGGTGTTGTGTACGTGATGTACATGTGGTGTTGTGTACATGTCGTGCATGTGGTGTTGTGTACATGTGGTGTCGTGTACATGCGGTATTGTGTACACATTGTACAGGTGGTGCAGTGTACATGTGGCGTTGTGTACACGTTGTGAAAGTGGTGCCATGTAAATGTGATGTTGTGCACACATTATGTAGGTGGTGTTGTGTACAGGTCGTACCGTGTACATGTTGTACATATGGTACTAGTGTACATGTGGTTTTTGTGTGCATGTCATACATGTTGTGTTGCATGCAAGTAGTACTATGTATGTGCATCGTGTAGTCGTGGTATCATGACACGTGTATTCATTGTGTTGTACTTTGTGTATGTATATGTATTGTGTTGTATACCAGATGTGGGCATATGTATTATGTTGGGTTGTACACCAGGTGTAGGTGTATGTATTGTGTTGTGTCGTACACCGGATGTAGGTGTATGTGTCATGATGTTGGTGTATGTGTTGTATGTCAGGTGTAGATGCATGTATTGTATGGTGTGTGGTTGTATGCGTGTGGTGTACACTATGTGTATGTGTACGTGGTTGAAGAAAAGGCATTGAGTGTTTGTCGGGTATGGCAACCGATCTAGTGTGCATACGAAAAGGATCGACTAAATGATAAGTATCAATATTTTATTTCAGTTTTAATTATGCATGTGATCTATGATTCTGGTTTATGATGATTACATGTGATCTATGATTCTGGTTTATGATGATTACATGTGATTTATGATTCAGATTTATGATGGTTGCATTTTGAGCTAACCGGATGTGATATGCTTATACTTGATGATTTGGTCAAAGAGCTAGTTTGACTTGTTGTGACAAGAAGTAAACAGAATTGCAGATGTACCTTGTTGACGAGCTACCAATGAGGTATGATTTGAATTTATTTCAATTCTTTTTGAATCTAATGGAAATTATGTGCTTGGTATAGGAAAGCATGGAAATGCCCAGTTTGGGTAGTTGAAATTGACTGCAAGAATTAGCAGCATCAGTGAAAGGAATTGGAACATGCAACAATTTGTTGGTAAAGAACTTCAGGAGAAAGGTCATTGTGGGACACTGGTACCCAATAATGTCCATTGATTGCCATGAGCATGCTATGACCGGTATGATGGTTTTGAAAAAGGGATGTGCCTTGGTTTTTGGACCTTCCGATGCGAGGAAACCTTGCCAAGGGAGGGGTCACCTGAGGGACTTTGTAGCAGAGAAGGGGATGCCCACGAAACTTGGAAGGCGTGTGACTACACGGAAGGGAGTGACCGGATTGCCCGAGGGACTGTGTAGCATAGAAGGGAAGGTCGGGGATGGATTGTTTTGGTCATTAGCATTGCCAGATGCAATCAGATGCACATTGGGAGTGTGCCCTAGAACAATGAGCCAATAATTGTTCACTGAGAAGACAAGTGCCGCTGGATTGTAGCGCTGGACATTGGATGTTGTTTGGAATTTGGCGGTGGATTATGGACTTCCTGGGAAGGAGATGAATCCTGGTACTACTTTTGAGGATGGAGGTGTAAGCCTCTGGATTGATGCAGGCATCGTATCCTTTTATTTGCTGGTTGAGAAAATGTGCATATGTGTATATCATTGTAAATACTATATCGAGCTAGATTTATAAAGCTCCATGAATAATATGGTTATTTGTTAGTTGAGAAAATGTGGTTGTTATTGTAAATATTGTAATGAGTTGTGTTATAAAGCTTCAGTAAACAATATGTTTGTCATGTTTCAGCAGTGGTAATTGTAAATACTGCAACTAGCTATATTATAAAGCTCCATGGGCAGTTTCCTTTGGTTTTCAACAGTCTTGCTGGTTATAGGTGTCATTGAACACTGAGGACAGTGTTCCCCCAAGGGGGAGGGTTCTATAACAACCTTGGTTAAAAACCCATGTATATAAGGAAAATGGCAAAGGTAATGACAAAGGCTTTGGAAAAGGAAAATGACGTTTTTGGCATTTTATTTATGAAAATAAAGGAAATTAAGAGAAAAGGAAGGTGAAAGGTCATAGGATATATGTGAGGAGGAAAATGAAGAAAATAGAGGCTTGATTGATAAAAATGCTTTTGAAGATTAGTTCTTAGACTTTTGTCAGTCCAGTTTTGGAGTTATCTCTCTATTCTCTCTCTCACACACTCTTGGACACTTAGAGTTTTCTTGGAGCACTTCAACATTAGATGAAGAAAAGCAAAGAAGGCGAAGGGAAGCGAGGATCAAGCAAGGAAGAGCAGGATCAAGCGGCTACAACATGATTATTTGCAGGTATCGAGCTACATGTATGATTTCCTTGCTAGTTTTGGCATGCATGGTTATGCATGTGTGTTCTTGGTTCTCTTGTTGTCATTAGCATGGGTTTTGCTAGGTGTGACAGTGTTTTCCAGCTTAGCCTTGCCATTCTCGCATAGTCATGGTGTGATGGGGTTCTCGTGTTTTGGTTGAGTTGGATTGCCGGATGGATTTGAAACTAAGTGAGGTGGATCTTTGAAAGGAAAAACATATGGCCTAGTGATCCCTGAATCAGATTGTGGATTGCAGTAAAGCCTTGGCCTAGTAACCGCTGAACCACACTGTGGGTTGTAGTAAAGCCGGATTTTGTGTTGCCTCGATGGGCCTAGGAATCCTCGACCAGTGAATGACAGGATGTACGGTAAAGCCTAGAGGTAGGTTCCCTTGATCAAGCATATGAATCCTTGGGAGGTGAATGGCAGGATATAAAAGCCTGGAGGGTGGTGTCTCGATTATGGCTTAGTGATCCCTAAATCAGAATGTGGATTGCGGTTAAGCCTAGAGAATAGGAGACAGTAAAATTCCTCACGGTGTAGGTGGAGAAATCCGGTGGCATCCATGATTTTTTGGTTTTTTTGGTTATGAGTCCCACATTTATGCTTGGAATATGGCACGGGGGTGATTGGCTGAAAGAAAGATTTGGTTCAACCAATCTATGGTCAGGTGGTTCGCGGAAGTCCCAAACCCGGTTGGC
The DNA here is from genome assembly GCA_031772625.1 of Pinus tabuliformis. Classification (NCBI taxonomy): domain Eukaryota; kingdom Viridiplantae; phylum Streptophyta; class Pinopsida; order Pinales; family Pinaceae; genus Pinus; species Pinus tabuliformis. The sequence goes on along the minus strand of CM062807.1, from coordinate 765,133,231 downwards.
TTTTGCATTCATTAATAAGAGTTTCTTCTCCTTGGTATTTCATGTGTAGATGTATTGATTTATGTGGATTCTATGGTTGTTGTATCCTTATTATTTCTGTTGTTTATATGCTTGTTATGAGTATGTTTTATGACAATGACGGTGTATGGCTCTCATCATGTTTTGATTTGTAAATGAATGAACAATGAATATATGACCTAGTAGATGATAATGCAGTTAATCTAATAAGGCATCAATGCTTCTTAGCGATTATCAAATAAGTATGAGACCCTTATGCTCAGACCTGTTGTTATGACCTGTAGGATGAATATTTGTGACATGTTTGTGTTTAGTCAATTTAGTGTTTCTAAATTGATGTCATTAATTGTCAACCCGGGGCTCGTAAGCTGATGAAGTGAAGGTGTACTATATGTACTTAAGCAACCTCTTAGATCTTTTTGTCGTTTGGGGGTGTTGTTTGTGGTCAATTTATCTTCCTAAGATGGAATGGAGTTTTTATAAACAGATGAGTGAGTGTGTGTGTAAGGTGATTTCTAGATGAGTGAGTGTGTGTTACAGGTGATTTCTAACTACCTTCTAAACTTGCAAAGAAAAAGCTTGAAAGAAATAAATAACTTGAAATGAACTGAAAGCAAAGAACCACTTTCTAATGGCACTAGACACCATTCATGCTGCTGCAAATAAAAAGGTAAGAAAATCACTTTAAAAACCAATGATAATGTTTATCTCTTCCTAACTCTCTGCTTCCAACATATGGTACTATGTAAAACACGATTAGGAAGTAGTTAGAGATGAGTTTAAAAAAGTGATCAAAAATAAGAAAAATCTACTTTAAAGACTAGTTATAATGTTCAGCTCTTCCTAACTCTCTGCTTTCAGCACATGGAATTATGTGAAGCACGATTAGAAAGTAGTTAAAGATTAGTCTAAAAAGTACTCAAAGCCAGCTGTAATTTATTAGTAATCTGATCTCTTAAAGATGAACAATTTATGATAAAGAGACCATCCATATGTTAACATACAACTTTGAGAAACTAAACTAGAAATCAGCTATGAAAATAGAGTAAAGGCAGCAACTTTGAATCTGTCAACTGAAAACACCATCAGATATAAAGCAAATACACAAAGACAAAAACAATCCCGGGTTAAAAACCTGCAAAAGAACAATACTGATCAGTTTAAAATAAAGGCTGGAAATGAAATGACATAAGATCAAATGGTACACTATCATACATGATGAAAGAAATAAAGATTGTTGAAAGCATGAAAATGAAACCAAACACTATGTACACGGGCTGTCATAGATGGGGGCCCTCTATCCACGCAACCAACTTAAAAGATCAGCTACGAAAAGGTGAACAGAACAGTCTTCTTTTTATAAAACCAGCATGTCAAAATACAGTGAAAAGTGCTGTAGGAACAGCCTTCTAGAACAGAGTTTTTATAACAGAATCAGCGCAGCAATTACAATACTCAAAAAGCTAATCCATAAGCGTTGGCACACGCTTTATTTATAAGCACAGAGGCAACTACTCTCTGCGTGAACTAAGCAACTACAGCCTAACTGATTAACTGCGCAGCAACACGCAGTCTTAGCTAATTAACTTGTGCAGCAAACACGTAGGCAACTCCGTGCACTTTTGAGGGAAACGGTCATCATGGGAGACAAATCTATGCTTGGATCCTGTCTTTAGCTGTCCTCGTGGCATGGAGGAGGTGCCAGCTATGGTTCCATGTCCCAACTGTTCACGGCTCTCATGCCACCGTTTAGAACTTGACCGTTTGACCGAGGGAGTACCTGCGTTGACCAAGGGCATACGTGACTGGTTTGGCTCAACCAATAGCATACGATCCATGTGTACATCCAACCCAACATGCCCATGTGGCTCGTTCCTTGAGAAGACACGTGGAGCATATCAAACAACAAAAAGGCTGCGGAATCTCTGAACAGCTGCGGAAACTCTGTTTATATGTCAAAAATCTAAACCAACAGTAAAACATAAGCAAAGTTAACTAATTATGCTTAGAGACATCAAATGTAATGATCTGGGCGGAAAATAGAGCAAAAGAGAGGGATAAGTGAGGAAAAGCTGTAGGTAATGATGGATAATCAAGTGCAAGTTAGAGGCTCTACATACCCCCACTACGAGGGTGTTGCATGTCCTCATGCAACGAAAACATTGTTCAATCCACCTGCTGAGATGCCTCTGCTAAGACATCTAGTCTTCTCCTCTTCCTCTGTGTGGCCACATTGACTCTTGGTCTTTTCATCAAACATCTGAATTTTAAATTGATCAAAGCTCTGTTTAACTTCCTGCATCTCTTCTTGAGCTTTTTGTTTTCCTTTTGCCAAAGGCCCATATGAAGCATGGTATTATCTTGGACCATCTTGTCCACATTGCTCTGTTCCTTCAGTCTTTCATTTTCTTGTTTGATGTGGCGATTTAGTACCTCTAGCTCAAATACTTCTTGCTTCAGTGATTGAACTTGTTGTTCAAGAGGTAGAACAGTGCTTGGACCAACAACAGCTTGTTCTAATGTTTCCAAGTAGTTATATACTCTCTGCTGGTCTGGGTCAATCTCTGGTGACCTCTTTGGACTAGGCTCATGCTCAAATTCAGGCTCATGCTCAAAAGGACTTTCCTCACGTGGAGGGCTAGTCTCAACCTGCTCAATATGTGGAGAGCTTTTCTCAAAGTCAAGTCTTGTAGCAACCTTTGTAGGTGTGCTCAAGTCAATAAAGAATGACTCTTTGTTCCCCATTTTGCTTTGTAACCTGCTGCTCCTTCTCACGGTGGTGATGCTCTGTTTTTCTTTTTGTTGCTTCTGTTTTTGTTTTTGCATCTTCTTGGAAAGGGCAGCCTCATGAAGTTGGGCCAACCCATGTGCCAATGGCTGAGTGTCCTCTTCACTAGAATTCTCAGGAGTAAGGTAGGTTTCTTGGGCTATGGCTTTTCCTTTATCTTTCTTTTGTTTCTTCCTACTCTCCTTTTTCTTTTGAGCAGCTTCTTGTACAATTTCTTGCAGGGTTTCTGTAATGATTCCTTGGGCTGTTTGATCAATGTCTACAGCAGGTTCAGGGTCAATTTCATGTTCAGAATGATGGCCAACATTTTCTTCTTCAACAAGGTCTTGGACAGTTTCTTCTTGGACAGCAGTTTCTGGGGTAACCTCTTCTCGTTTTCTTCTACTCTTTCTAGGCACAGAGGTTTCTCCTGCCTCTTCGAAGTGGTTTCTCACAAGAAATCTTTCCCAGGTATCCCTTTTGGCCTTTAACTGTTCTTCAACTAGTATTTTGACAAGCCCATGATGGTATAAATGTGGCTCAATGTTTCTTGGGTTTCTTTGGACTATTGAGCACATTTTTCTAAGGCTTGAGAGTAAAAAGTATGGAAGGTTAATGTCATGCTCTCCTAAGAAATGCATCATAATTTTGGCATGATAAACATATAGAACTCCAAACCTTCCCTCACATGTAAAGAATTTTTGTACTAGTAGAAGCAGAGCTGTCCATTCTTCTTTGACAAGATTAACAGGGATTCCTTTTGTAAAGATGCTAGTGTCCATACCTGGATTCTTCAGAATTTGCTTCCATTGCTGGTCTTGTACTGATCGGTTTTTGAACCATCTCTCTCCAGTTTGTGGTAGTGAAGTGGCCTGTGCCAAACTGCTCTCGGTGACTGTGAATTTCAGATCTCCTATCTCCACTTGGTTGTCTTTCTCTTTGAAAGAACGTGCAAAAGTCTTTGTGACCTCTCTATGATAACCCTTGAATTTTTGAATGCACTGGAGCCAATTTGCCTTTTGCAAAGGGTCTTTGACTTGGGCATATCCTTCCAGAAATTTGGAGCCCTCTGGCTCTGCCCTCAGAAGTTTACCCATTGATTCTCTGGCTCTGTTTTAATACTCTTGAGGAAGGGTTATACGGTTTCAACAGTGGCTTTAACTCAATAGCTTTACGGCTTCAACAGTGGTTTCCACACAGTAGACTTACGGCTTCAACACAACAGCCGTAATACATTCACAACAGTGGTCAAAGTTTAGCAGAGGAGAGAAACGAAACAGAGTATGGTTACGATGACAGAATGGTGAATAAGGCAGAGCAGTGGAAAGCAAGGAAAATGCGGAAGTGAAACAACTGCGTGAGTGAGATACTACATGCGTAGGAGGGTTATGAATGATGGAAAGAAACGGTTAAGTCCTTCAACTTCGGTCATGAGTGTACATTTGGCTGCGGAATCATAACGCAGAGAGTCGTAGTACAATTGTCTACGTCACTTAGGTACGAAAATTTAAATGGAAACGCAGCCGTGTGTGGGCTTTTAAATCGTGATGAATGGTGGCTGTTAAGGTTGAGAGATACGGGGATTCTGGTCGAGTAATGGAGAGGAATTGACAATCATTACATTGAATGGCAAAAAACACAACCCATAAACTATGCAAAATGTTATAACCGTAGGTTTAGAAATTAAATCATACCTTAGGTGTCCGCGTTTTGATTCCTTTTGCTTATCTGAAATCAACCTTTCATTGTTTGTTGCTGCTACATGACCTTTCAATTTTTGCTGATGACCTTTGGACTGCAGATTCCTTCTTTAAACAGACTGTGTTTTTTTTTATGCAGGTGCAGAAAGTGTATTGGCTGCGGAATTGGGATATTGGCTGCGGAATTGCTCCTCAGCTGCAGAAACTGCAGAAATACCCTTCTGACTGCACAAAACAACTTTAGCTGTGTAAAAATAAATCTGACAATGACTTTATTGGTGGAATGGAATGTAATGGATGGATGAATGAAAAGAAATGAGGTGGAGTGAGAGTGATTGAATGAATGAGATGGTGAATGAAGTGGATGAAATGGCGAAATGAGATGGAAGAGAGAGATATTTTTTTGGAAAACATGAGGTGTCAGGTGACCCTGATTTTCACCTCAGGTTTTCTGCATAAGACTGCCAATCAGAGATTGGTTTTCAGGCTTATACATTTATTCTTTTCTTTTTTTTTTTTTTTCAAAAAACAAAGATTAGGCTGATGGAGGAGAAGAATCCTTCTCCACCAACCTGATTGCAGAATCTTCTTTAAACAACTTGACAAATTCCTCTTTTGAGAGTGGCCTCTGGTAGACTTTCAATCTATGGCCATTCACAATAAGAGGAGTATGAAATTCATCAATAGTTTTCACTCGAACTGCTCCATTACTAAAGACTTCATCAACCTCATATGGCCCAAGCCAATGAGTTTGAAATTTTCCTTTGAAGTCCTTAAACTTTGAATCAAACAATAGTGCCCAATCTCCTTTCTGAAACTTTCTTTCTTTGATATGACGATCATGCCATTTAGATCTTTGGTGCTGAACTAGATCGGTCCTTAGAATTGCATCTTGTCTTATTTCATCTAGCTCATTTAGCTGGTCCATTCTGTGTCTTTGGGCTTCTGAGAGGCTCATTCCCAATTGGACTGCCATCTTGAAGGTCTTGATTTGGAACTCAATGGGGATCAGGACTTCCTTCCCATAAACAAGTTCATAGGGAGAATGTCCTGTTGTGTTCCTCCATGTAGTTCTATAGGCCCATAAGGCTTCAGGAAGCCTTTCCGCCCAATCTCTTCTATGAAGATGAACAGTCTTGGTGATAATGCCTTCAAGAACTTTATTGGTAGATTCCACTTGGCCATTGGATTGCGGATGGTAGGGAGTAGATGTTCTGTGCTTGATCTTATATTCCTCCATCAGCTTCTCCATCAATTTAGATGTAAATTGGCTGCCCTGATCTGTTACAATTTCCCTTGGGACACCAAAACGAGTGAAAATATCCTCAAAAAGAAATTGAACAACTGAATTTTCAGTGGCAGAAGGCAATGCCTTGGCTTCTACCCACTTAGTAACATAATCAGTACAAACCAGTATATACTTCTTTTGCTTTGATGGTGGATTAATTGGTCCAACGAAATCTAGAGCCCATTTCTCAGAGGGTTCGATGCATACGTGAGGCTGTAGTGGCATTTCATTTGAAGGAGTTGGTCTCCCAACTCTTTGGCAGCTGTCACACCTTCTAACATACTGCTTTGCATCTTTAAAGAGAGAAGGCCAATAATATCCTAGAGAAAGGATTTTATAGGCTGTCCTCTTGTCAGCAAAGTGCCCGCCGCATGGTTCATCATGACATGCCTTAAGGATGTCAGGCATTTCATCTTCCTGAACACACCTTCTGAATATACAATCTGGCCCTGTTTTGAACAATTCATTAGAAATCCAAGAATAATGTGAACTCTCCTGAATGATTTTCCTTTTCTCATTAGGAAATAAGTGTAGAGGTAGCTTCCCTGTAACTAGATAATTAGCCATATCTGCATACCAAGGAGTCTTGGTAGTTACTGCAAACAAGTATTCATCTGGAAACTTATCTTCTACTGGAGAATCCTCATTAGTGTTTTGGATTCTAGACAAGAAATCAGCTACTGTGTTTTGTTTTCCAGGTCTATCTAACACAGTAATGTTGAATTCTTGTAAGAGTAAAAGCCATCTTGTAACTCTACCATTGGTAACAGGTTTGTTCATTAAATATCTTATGGCAGAGTGATCAGTATGGACAAAGGTTTCATAGCCGTTTATGTAGTGTCTAAACTTATTGATCGCATGTACCACAGCTAAGAACTCTTTTTCTGTAACAGTATAATTTAACTCAGTGGGAGTCAAATTTTTACTTGTGTAATAAATGGCATAAGGGATCAAATTCTTTTGTCCCAAAACAGCTCCTAGAGCTGTATCTGAAGCATCAGTAGAAATGTGGAAAGGGAGTTTCCAATTTGGCCCCCTTAAGATGGGTGCTTCAGATATTCTAGTCTTTAAAGCTTCAAAGGAAGATTGACACTCAGGATCCCATTTGAACTCACAGTCTTTGGTAAGCAATTTGAAAAGGGGAGATGTTATCTTAGTGAAGTTTTCAATAAATCTTCTGTAATATCCAGTAAACCCAAGAAAACTTCTAACATCTTTCTGGAAATTTGGAACAGGTAACTTAGAGATGACTTCAACTTTAGATCTATCAACCTTAATCCCATCTCCTGAAATATGATGTCCTAAAACAATCCCTTCAGTAAACATCATAAAACACTTTTCATGACTAAAAGAAAGATTTGTTTCCTTACATCTTATCAGTACTTTTTCCAAATTTTCCAAAGCTTCTTCAAATGTATTACCATAAACTGTGAAATCGTCCATGTATACCTCTACACAATCATGAATCAGATCTGAAAAGATTCCTAGTACAGCCCTTTGAAATGTAGCGGGTGCATTGCACAATCCAAAAGGGAGTACTCGGTAGGCAAAAGTTCCCCAAGGACAAGTAAATGTGGTTTTGTCTTGATCTTCAGGTGCTACCTGAATTTGATTATACCCACTAAAACCATCCAAGAATGAGAAATACTTTTTACCTGCTAAAGTGTCTAGTACCTGATCAATAAAAGGTAGAGGGAAATGATCCTTTAAGGTTGCCTTGTTCAATTCTCGATAATCAATGCAAACTCTCCATTTACCATTCTTTTTGGGCACTATAACCAAGGGAGAAACCCATTGGCTATCTGAAATCGGGTAAATGAAGTTTACCTTGAGCAATTTCTGGAGTTCTTCTTTCACGATTTCCCTAAGGTTTGGATTCATCCTTCTTTGTGGTTGCCTAATAGGTCTGCTGTTTTCTTCAATATAGATGTGATGAATACAAGTCTTAGGATCGATTCCTTTCATGTCAGTGTATTCCCATGCAAATGCTGTGGAATGTTTTTGCAAAAGTTTAGTTAATTCTTCTTGTTGTGGTCTTTCCAAGTTTTTGTTAATGTTCAATGTTTTTCCTGGAAGGATTTCAACTGTAGAACTACCAAACTCTTCCATTGAGAAGAGAGACATCTGTCTAGAGGAGAGATATTCAATGTCTGCATCTAACTGAAACTGTGTAGAGTCATATTCTAAAGGTATTTCAAAATTTTCTAATGTATTTAGAATTTGACTATCCTCACTGATCTCAGAGATGGTTAGAACAGGTTGAATAGTATCCTCATCATCAACCCACTCATCTTCTCCTATTTCTGTTATTGCCTTTGCTGGAGGATACAAGTTGAATTTCTTGGTGGAATTACCATCTGATATATACATGTCTCCAGACCTACAACTGATAAAAGCATCAGCTGTTGCTAACCAAGGTCTTCCTAAGATAAGAGGATGTCCTCCTAGATTGTTCTTGGGAGTTAGAATCATAAAATCAACTGGATATTCCCAAGAGTCTAGGGAGACTAGAATGTCTTCCAATACACCATCAGGTTTAATGATTGATCTATCTGCAAGCTGCAGTAAAGTAGGTGTAAAGAGAAGGTTAGGAAGCTTTAACTGATCCATGGTCTGTCTACTCATGATGTTGATCGCGGCTCCTAAGTCAATCAAAGTATTTGGGATTTCAACCCCATTAATATGAGTTTTGACAATAGGGCTACCGGGATCCACATACTTTTGCATGGTAATCTTACCCATCATAATGTCTGCAATTTTTCCAACTAGATGTATCCTTTTGGTATCTCTGGTTCTCTTTCCTGTTTTCTTCAAACTCAACTCCTTCATTGTCTTCGCTAGAATGGGAATTTCCTTAATGGCTTGTAACAAGGGGATCTTGATACAGACATTCTTCAATTCATCTAGAAAACTATAGTCAGGCACCCATATTTGCTTTTCCACTCCTTTGTCAATTTGTAATCTTTCGGGAAAAGGAGGTGGTAGAAGTAGAGGTAGAGGTAGAGGAGGAGGAGGAAACAACAACAACAATAATGGAGGTAGAGGTCCCCTTGGAGGAGGAAATAGAGATGGGGATAATTCATTTGGGTTTCCCATTGTTAATGAGGATTCCCGAGCCACTATGAAAAACATATCACCATCTGTCCTCCCAAATTTCCATGGGTTAAGGACTGAGGACCCTGAAACATTTTTATTTGAGTTTGAAGTGGTGTGTCGAACTTATGACTACCTGGATGACTCTCAGAAACGGCGCCAAAATGTTTAGTCAATTTAGTGTTTCTAAATTGATGTCATTAATTGTCAACCCGGGGCTCGTAAGCTGATGAAGTGAAGGTGTACTATATGTACTTAAGCAACCTCTTAGATCTTTTTGTCGTTTGGGGGTGTTGTTTGTGGTCAATTTATCTTCCTAAGATGGAATGGAGTTTTTATAAACAGATAAGTGAGTGTGTGTGTAAGGTGATTTCTAGATGAGTGAGTGTGTGTTACAGGTGATTTCTAACTACCTTCTAAACTTGCAAAGAAAAAGCTTGAAAGAAATAAATAACTTGAAATGAACTGAAAGCAAAGAACCACTTTCTAATGGCACTAGACACCATTCATGCTGCTGCAAATAAAAAGGTAAGAAAATCACTTTAAAAACCAATGATAATGTTTATCTCTTCCTAACTCTCTGCTTCCAACATATGGTACTATGTAAAACACGATTAGGAAGTAGTTAGAGATGAGTTTAAAAAGTGATCAAAAATAAGAAAAATCTACTTTAAAGACTAGTTATAATGTTCAGCTCTTCCTAACTCTCTGCTTTCAGCACATGGAATTATGTGAAGCACGATTAGAAAGTAGTTAAAGATTAGTCTAAAAAGTACTCAAAGCCAGCTGTAATTTATTAGTAATCTGATCTCTTAAAGATGAACAATTTATGATAAAGAGACCATCCATATGTTAACATACAACTTTGAGAAACTAAACTAGAAATCAGCTATGAAAATAGAGTAAAGGCAGCAACTTTGAATCTGTCAACTGAAAATACCATCAGATATAAAGCAAATACACAAAGACAAAAACAATCCCGGGTTAAAAACCTGCAAAAGAACAATACTGATCAGTTTAAAATAAAGGCTGGAAATGAAATGACATAAGATCAAATGGTACACTATCATACATGATGAAAGAAATAAAGATTGCTGAAAGCATGAAAATGAAACCAAACACTATGTACACGGGCTGTCATAGATGGGGGCCCTCCATCCACGCAACCAACTTAAAAGATCAGCTACGAAAAGGTGAACAGAACAGTCTTCTTTTTATAAAACCAGCATGTCAAAATACAGTGAAAAGTGCTGTAGGAACAACCTTCTAGAACAGAGTTTTTATAACAGAATCAGCGCAGCAATTACAATACTCAAAAAGCTAATCCATAAGCGTTGGCACACGCTTTATTTATAAGCACAGAGGCAACTACTCTCTGCGTGAACTAAGCAACTACAGCCTAACTGATTAACTGCGCAGCAACACGCAGTCTTAGCTAATTAACTTGTGCAGCAAACACGTAGGCAACTCCGTGCACTTTTGAGGGAAACGGTCATCATGGGAGACAAATCTATGCTTGGATCCTGTCTTTAGCTGTCCTCGTGGCATGGAGGAGGTGCCAGCTATGGTTCCGTGTCCCAACTGTTCACGGCTCTCATGCCACCATTTAGAACTTGACCGTTTGACCGAGGGAGTACCTGCGTTGACCAAGGGCATACGTGACTGGTTTGGCTCAACCAATAGCATACGATCCATGCGTACATCCAACCCAACATGCCCATGTGGCTCGTTCCTTGAGAAGACACGTGGAGCATATCAAACAACAAAAAGGCTGCGGAATCTCTGAACAGCTGCGGAATTGCTGAACAGCTGCGGAAACTCTGTTTATATGTCAAAAATCTAAACCAACAGTAAAACATAAGCAAAGTTAACTAATTATGCTTAGAGACATCAAATGTAATGATCTGGGCGGAAAATAGAGCAAAAGAGAGGGATAAGTGAGGAAAAGCTGTAGGTAATGATGGATAATCAAGTGCAAGTTAGAGGCTCTACAGTTTGACAAAATGTCTGTCATGGCTAGTAGGGGTCCAGTCAAGTATTTGCATTTGTATGATTGTTTCGATGTTACTTTTCATTTCTGGAAGTTTCATGGAGTTATTGGTAGTGGCCTGAGTCCTGGCCTTGAAAACGAGGCACAAAATCCGAGGTTGTTGGCTCTGAACTAGCTAAAAAAGACCCTAGTCTCTTGCATGTCCTTGCTGTGAGATGCATGCCCATGTCATAGGAGCAATTGAGGCTCTAGGTCAGTAAGATGTTGGGTTGCCTCAGGGGTTGGTCACCTTGAGTAGAAGATTAGCTCATGAAGGTTTTATAGTATGTGTAGAAGGTCAGTTTGGTTGTGTTTTGTCGGGTCCACTTCCTTAACTGTACATGGGGAGTTGAATCAGATCATAGTAGCCTCTCGTCACATGTTTACCCCAGCGGACCGGTTAACATGTGTAAATGTGGGAGGAGGGTGTTACATACATATGGTAGGGATATTACTCTTGAATGGAAGCAAGATTATCAATTTTCAACTTTGTTCTCGTGATGTTTATCTTAGCTTTTTCTCCTCCACTCGGTGTGCAAGTTATTTGACAATAACCTCTATTTAATCTATAGATAAACAATGTCTTCATTCTCTTTTCACACTAAAATCCCACATAACCTCAAGGACTCAAAGGTAGTTCTTGCTATAGTGAATGCACGTCTTACTTAATTTTGCTCAATATTTTTTTTATAAACCACCTCTCATTATAGTTTTCCTTTTGTTTAATATAAAATTGTAGAAACTTTATTTTATAAATTGGTGCATTGAGGCTAAATAATAAAGTTATAAAGTTTGTTAGTCTTCATTTTCAAACAAAAATGCTAGCTCATTATTTGCAACATACGTAGAGTTTTGAAATATTCAAGAATTTCATCCTAGCTATTCTTACTAGTATATTTTCTTTAAAAAACTCCCAATATAAATGCTTTATAATACATAACGTTTAATAAAAGACATGAAAGCGTTATGCCTCTTCCAACCCTGGATTGGTTGGATTTGATTCTTGATTGCCAATGTCTATGTCTTGAAGTATTTGGTGCATTGTGTTCTACTCCTTAATATATAGACGTGTAGAATTGGTAGACATCCTAAAATGCGATTGATTGTTTTTGCTCAAATTGTAGGCCAAATTCTTATGCATCTCACACTCCACTTCCAAAGAGTTGATTTGCTATGCCAAAAATGTCACAATTATGGAATTGTAAGATGAATGATACCATTTGAACTTGTGAAGCATTGTGGTGACTAAAAAATTGGAGGTCCTATTATAATGGATGGACTCTTCATGCTTACAAAAGGGTTCTCCAAATGTCTGGAGCCTCCTTATTATCCACAAAATTGATAAGGAACGAGTCTCGCATATTTTCTTACGAAAATAGTTAGAATTGGACAGTAGAAATAACTTGTTTCTTACCCAATCAATTGGGGGAAAACTAAAACTAAAGGACCTAAAGAAAAATAGGGTGAAATCACTAGAACCACCAAAAAAGAATTTCCACTCATAAATAGGAAAACCATTCGCATTATAGACAACACATGAATAGAGCGGATCTTCAATCTTAGAGAAACAACTAGCTCTCAAAAGCCGTTTGAAGAATTAAATGCACAAGAGCCAACATCCAATAACTAGAGCATGAAAACCTAAGCCTAAATCCCTTAAGCTTAAATTCTAGAGAATTATCCATATACAGGTAGCTTCTTACCAAATTATTGATATTACTCTTGTTTATAGAAAGTACATCCATGACTAATTCCATTATCCCACCACAATTAAAACAAATCCACACACAACATTCATGGAGCATACAAGACTCAAGAATATGCACACAAAAGGGTGATATACAAGTCCTATTGAATCCCTTCATCTCATATGCAATCCATCTATCTTGATTGTGTGTGATGTGGTTAATTAATGTGAGGGTACAAGTGATGATTTGATAATCAAAAAGACTAAGGGATGAGACGATGATATAACATCCCTCTTGTCATTAGCATTCCTTCTTGAAGTTGCAAGGCCTAAATGACTTGATTTTTTGATTGATAGTTTGATCTTGAGGAACTTGGAAGAACAAGATCTTTTGGAAACAACTAGTTTCCTTATAAGATTGAGCTATAATGCAGGTGATTTGACTATTAGAAGGGAGGGCTTTTGAAACCATTAGATTGATTATTAAACTCCAACCCCCAATAACTATTATACTCTTCATTCCCAGTTTAAATGCAAGGAGTAGGCCCGAAGAAGAGTGAAAGAACCCCCGTGCAACCCCTCCATCTTTTAGTATAGTTAACAACATGCATATAACCTTTTGGGCAAGTGTTAAGCATTAATGGACATGCAATGTGAGTGTTGATGCTTTATTATCAGGGTTATAGGGTATATATTATGGCAAGTTTGTTTTGTGCTCAAGACTTATCAAAGCTTTTCCGGGAGTAAGCTAATCTTGTAGCAAAATGACCTTTTCTTTTTCTTTTAGCGTACTTCCTCTCATTTTGAGGATGACAACAAAAGTAAATCCTCGATTCTTCATTGATTGATTCACGAGGAGCAACATGCCATGATTGTGGGATTTGAACTTGGGTAGATAGAACAACAACTTTTCCGCCTAACCATTGAACTAGACCCACTTGACAAAATGACCTTATTTCTAATCATAAATTGATAAGATTTTGGTATAAGTTTCAAGTATGAATAAAGTTTTATTGATAATCATGGTGAAACAACGCCCTTAAGGATTTCATTCAATTATAAATTTACCAATATTATAAATTTTAAATCAATAGAAATTTTGATATGAAAATTTACAAAAAATATTATAAAATTAAATAATGCCATTTTTACATAATTTTAATTTTACCTATTTCTTAAATCAATTAATATATCATGAATATAAATTTTAATATTTCTCATAAAAATAAATACATAATTTTAATTTTACCTATTTCATAAATCAATTAATGTACCATGAATATAAATTTTAATATTTCTAAAAAAATAAACACATAATTTTAATTTTACCTATTTCTTAAATCAATTAATATATAATGAATATAAATTTTAATATTTCTCAAAAAAATAAATACATAATTTTAATTCTACCTATTTCTTAAATCAATTAATATATCATGAATATAAATTTTAATATTTAACAAATAAATAAATAAATAAAATTATGAATATAAATTTTAATATTTATGAAATAGATAAATAAATAAAATTTAATTAATAATGGTAAAAAAATCAGAAATATCTATTAAATCTAATTTTAATGATTATTAAAAACAACTAATCAAAATAATATCATAATTTCTTTTTAGAAAATATATATTTAAAAATCTTCATATTAGAATTAATGATCTTGGAAAACTAAATCATGTATTTTATTTTAACCTAATACTAATAATACATGAAAATCTTCACATTAGAATTAATAATCTTTTAAACTAAATTATGTATTTTTTATTTTTTATAACTGAAACGAGTATGTATTTTATTTAATTGTAAAAGAGAAAATGGGTCTTTGCCAAGGCGACCCCAATTACAATGCAATTGTCCATCAAACACTGCTTTTGAGCTACAACATTTTCAAGGAATTTGAAAGGTACTTTCATCATTTAGGATTAGTTGCCCTTTCATGAGAGAGCAACATTTGTTCGCCATCTGATTTGCTTCACTGTTTGAAGTTCTGAGTATATGATAAAACTTGAAGGAAGCAAAGTCTAGAAGGACTCTCTTCAATCTGCCCAAAATTTTGTTGAGACTAGCATTGCTAAATAGTTCCTCTGAGTTTAATTTTTTTATTAATATCTCTGAAGACTTGGAGGTCTTTGACACCTTTGTCTCTTGTTATGAGGCATGCTTTTAGAAGACCGAGGATCTCAGCTTGATTGTTGGTTTTCTGGTCTAAACCCCAGCAGAAGCAATCTCTTGAAGACCCATCCAGGGAGTAAATGACCCCACCAGCACCGACAACACTGGGGTTTCCTTTGGAAGCCCCATTGAAGAATATTGTGGTTAAATTTTGAATCCGCCACCAATTTTGGAATGTGTCATCAGGATCTCTTTTACGCCAATCCAGATTTGCTGTTTGAGGGGTAAGGAGATACTTTCAGGGATATGGCTCAAGGGGGCCAAGCCACCTCTTTTCCTCGGGTAGGAGCAAAGAGTCTTCTTTATAATACTGCTGCTGGGCAGCTTCCAAGAGGAAGGATTTGGCTTTAGCTGCTACATGCAACGAGGAGTGTTGCAAGTCTTTGAAAATCAGCTCATTGCAGGCCAACCAGAGCTGCCAGCAAATGTATTTGGGCAAAGCTGTCCAGACTTTGCACCAAAATGATTTGATAGGAATTCTATGAGGGTAGAAAAGCCTCCAAGAGGCGAAAAGTTCTGAGACAGAACTCTGTGGAGGGACAGAAATCTGGAAGTCCTGAAGGATAAGTCCCCAAACCTCTTTGGTGAATATACAATCCATGAATAAATGCTGGGCTGTTTCGAGATTGCTTCTGCATAGCACACATCTATGTGGCCCTGCTATGTTCCTTTTCGCTAGATTATCACCAGTTAGAAGTTTATTATGAACCAGGGTCCAGAAAAAGAAGTTCACTTTTGGTAAGGCTAATGGTTCCCAAACATGTTTCCAAAAGGCCGGAGATTGGCTGTTGTTTCTTGAGGCCTGTAGAACTCTGTATCATGCTGCTATAGAATATGCTCCTGTCTGGCCCCAGCCCCAGCTGTCTTTCATGAATCGATTTATAGGGACTGACTCCTCCAGTAGTTCAGCAAGTAAGTATTGTTGAGGGATTAACCGGACAGGGACACCATGAAAATACCAGCCGACCCAGTCACCACGGTGATCCCATTTCGAAAGGTCATAAATACTGTTAATACTCGTGCTTTCCAGCCATTCTCTAAGTTTTGTGATTTCCTCGTTTTCAACCAAGGGATCACGACCCATGATACGATCGAGCCACAGGTTTGTGCGCTTTCCATTGCCAGGAATTCTGTAAACAATTTTTTTGAAGAAATTACTGCTTTTGCAGCATAGGCTCCAAACCTGCGTGCAGTTAACAGAGTTGTCACATTGCATATTTATGAGAGAATTGTTGTGTACGTATTTTGTCCGCTGAATGACGCTGATTGGATGAGTGGGCTCGTGGACCATCTTCCACAGAATCTTACCTCCAAGTGTTATGTTGACAAGAGAGAGATCTCAAATTTGTAAACCGCCCTCTGCAGTCGATTTTTTAACCAAATCCCAGTTTACTAAGTGCATTTTTTTTTCATTGCCCTTCCCACCTTGCCATAAGAAATCTCGGAGGAGTTTAGAGATCTGGTCCATCACATTTCTTGGAGCTAATAGAAATGATGCTTGATAGATTGGAAGTGCAGATAGCAGAGACTTGATTAGGATGACTTTACCACCTTTTGTTAACCAGAAGCCTCCCCAACCTGAGATTTTTGATTTGATTTTACTGATGACTTCGCTCCAAAGCGATCTCTTATTAACTCCATTTGTGATGGGGAGGCCAAGGTACTTGATCATGTCCCATTGAGCATGACCTTTGAACCCAAGGAGATTCGAAATGCTTATGAGAGCTTGTTGGTCTATGTTCTCGCTGAAGACTTCACTTTTGCTCTCATTGACTAATGCTCCCGAAACTTTGCAATAACTTCTAAGGACAGTGTCAAAAGCTTTGGCAATTCTGGTGGAGGCACCTCCAAGGAGTAGGGAATCATCTGCAAAGAGAGCATGGTTCAGAGGGTCTGCACCAACGGAAGGTTTGAGACCCGGAAGGGAACCGACAATTCTTTCAGTTGAGAGTTTTCGATTGAGGGAGTCAGCCATTAAAATGTACAGAAAGGGGGAGAGAGGGCATCCCTGCCTGATGCCTCTCTAGGCTTGGAAAAAATTGGTAGGACGACCATTGACTAGAGGGGAAATCAACGGGTTGTCAATGCAGGCTTTTATAAGGTGAACAAAATGAGGCGAGAAGCCAAAGGAGAGGAGAACATTGATGAGGAAAGAGCGATTAACTCTATCGAATGCATTCGCCATATATAGTTTTATCAACATACCTTTCTCTTTCCGTTGTTTGCTTAAGTGGATTGTCTCCTGAACTTGGATAACGTTGTCCAAAATGTGTCTGTCTCCCACGAATCCACCTTGAGAGCTGGAGATCAGTCTTTTGAGCAGAGGCTTGATCCTATTTGCTAATAGTTTGGCCAGGATTTTGTAAGAAGCATTACAAAGCGATATGGGCCTGAATCTTGCAAATGATTTAGGATTGGAGTCCTTGGGAATTAAGGCTAGGTAGGTGGAATTGGTTCCTACACCTATCTTGGCTTTTTTCATAAACCCTCTTATCATTTTTTGAAGGTTAGATTTGATGATATCCCAGCAAGATTTGTAGAAATGTATTGTGAATCCATCTGGCCCAGGGGCCTTATCTGCTTCCATGGACCAAATAACTTTGATGATTTCCTCCTCAGTTGTGGGTCTAGAGAGGGCTGATGAGTAAAGGGATGTTAGAGAGGAAATCGACAGCTTCCTCCTCATTGCCATGAGTTCCCTCACTATATAGATTCCTGAAGTGGATTTCAGCAGCAGCTTTGACCTTATTGAAACCTTTGCAGACTTGGCCCTCTGCTGTTTTGATTTCTGCTATAGGATTCCTGGACAGACGAGCTCTATATTGTCAGTGGAAGAAGGAGGTGTTTCGATCCCCTGCCTTAAGCCATAAACTTCTGGATTTGAGTCTCCATTATTCTTCTTCCATTCGAAAGGATCGGTATGTGGAGCGTTGGGATTTTATTTCTTTTTCCAACAGATCTACTGTGATATCTTTGCTTTCCATATCTGTTTGCAGGGACTACAGAGTCTGCACTGCTTCTTTTCTTTGGCTGGTTGGAGTAGGGACTGGTTTCTTTATCCATTCCTTCAATGCTTGTTTTGTGGCCTTAAGTTTTTGCTCCCAAACATAACTTTCTGTGAAGCCTTCTCTCTCGATCCAAAGTGGGTTGAATCGAAATGGTATAGGGCCCAGATCTTCTTCATCTTCCAGTAGAAGTTGGACAGGCTTGTGATATGAGGTCAGCTTGGGAAGAATTTTAGAGACGATTATCTTTTTGTTCATCATTAGGGAGCTTTGCACCAGAAATCGATCCAGGCGGGTAGAAATGTGGTCCAACCTAACTCTGTTATGGGACCAAGTGAAAAGACCTTGGATGGAATTGAAATCTAAGAGATCCAAAAGCTGTGTGAGCTCTTCCACTGTGGCCAACATGGGATCTCTGCTACTGGAACCACCCCTCTTCTCTTTTGCTTTCAGAACTATATTAAGATCCCCGACTATGATGATGTTGCTGGGGGAATGCTACTCTAAAAAAGCAGAGAGAGAATTCCAACATTCTCATTTTTCAGAGTAAATGACAGGTACGTAAAGATTGAAGAGAGAGATGGTCCACTTACTTGCGCAGTGCGTCAGCTCCATGAAGATCCAGTGTTGGGTTTCATGGGATTTATTTAGCTGGAATAAATCTTCGGTCCAGAGAGTTGCCAGCCCTCCAGAAGAGCCCCTTGAGCTGATTGCTTTACCTGAACTTTTCTTCCATTTTGACTTGCTGATATCTAGAAGGGCTCGTCCTTCTATCTTAGTCTCTTGGAGCATGAGAATGTCTGAGGGATCTGTTTTCAAGAGGTCCTTAACTGCTTCAATTTTAGAGGGATTCCCCTGTCCTCTGCAGTTCCAAGAGAAGAGTTTCATTATTTACTTGGGGGGGGGGGGGGTTGGAGCCTCCCTTAGAAGGCCTTGGTCTGGTATTTCGTCCAATAGACATTTCTATTGTGGACTGACTTCCTTGTATTTTAAGTCTTTCAGCCTCCTCTTCCCTAACTTCTTTGCGGGATTTCCTTCCTGCTCTTTTTGAAGGGCACTCATAGGTTTCGTCCTTCGAAGAGCCTGAGCTTTATGCAGGTTTTTCCCTTGTGACTTCTGTGTATGAGGGATTGGAGGGGCTGCCTTGGGAGGCTTCGATCTATATAGTTTCCCCTCCATCTTTGCTTGAAGGTGGGATTTCTGTCTGTTCCAGATTTTCCTGGGCTGGGTTTGCCGGATTGATTTGGACGCTTTCTGTACCATATGGGGTTGCTTCCTTTTCTTGGTTGGATTTGGAGCTGCTTGGGACTCCTATCGTGTTACCTTTACCAGTGCCTTTTTTTGGATGAGCAGTTTTCTGGACTAGAGTCCATTGTTCCCCGTTTTGTTTGTCTACATGCTCCTCAGCGTTTTTCTTGCAATGCTTTGCAAAGTGTCCGTGGCCATGACAATGTCTGCATTTGAAAGGAAGTTGTTCGTAATCCAATCCCTGGACATGCGTCCACCCAGCAACAGTGAGCTTAATTGCTTCCGGCAACCCCTCTTCTAGATCCACTTCTACGCAAATGTGGGCACATGAATACTGATCTTTTCTTGCGGCTTGATCTATGTATTTTCCTAGAGCATTACCGATGATCTGGAGTGATTTTTGGTTCCAGCAATGGAGGGGCAAATGAGGGAGTCTCACCCAAACCGGAACAACTGAGGGGACGTCCTGGGTAGGATTAAAATATGGAGACCATTTGTTTAGATAAAGTCCTTGCGGACCCATGAAGTATGGGCCATTCTTGAAGATTAAGCTTATGTCTTCCAGGCTTTCGAATACGAATACAAAGAAACCTTTGCCCACAAAATAGCTTTTGACACCCTCTTTGGTCAATGGTGTCCAGTTCCTTTGAGTCCAATCATCCATCGACTTGGGAGAAGGCTAGAGGCCCATGAACTGGCCTATGAGACCTCTCTCAGCGAGATTCAGGGCCGCTTTACAGGTTTCTTCTTCTGGAAGGGCAACTAAAGGAATAGTATCCATTTTCTTTATAAACTTCTGCTGAATCGCAAAGGGAGGGCGCTTTGAGCTTGCAGCAATCATGGACCTGAACGCTAGGATTTCCGAGGGCGGAATGGGGGGAGGGGACAAGGCCCCCGCTGGACTCCATGGGCGATGTGAAAGCGCAACAGGGCTGAGCGTTGCAGCGCAGCAGCCACAAGGGCGCGCAGGCAAGCCCCTAGCAACCCTAGTGCATGCAGAGCGCTAGGAGGCAAGGTAGCAATTCATAAAACTAGTAATTAAAATAATTTTTACTTTAATCTTTAAATTATGTATTTATTTTAACCTAATACTACTAATACATAAATAATTTATAAGAAATAAATATGGTTAAAAAATATTCAAAATAGTTTTGGATGATTTAACCATATAGCTTATTCCCCCCAATGTAATTTTTTTTTTTTTTTAAGAAATAATTTCTTCCTGCGCTTTCTTTTGGACGGTCGTGTCCAATTCGAATTCGAGTACACGCGTAATATCCACGACGGCACACGAGACTGAATTTTAAAATGATTTAGCGGTTACAAAAGTTCATGAATTCAAGAAATGAAAACAACGCAACGCAGAAATATATGATTGCCGCTTTTACCCATCCATCGTCCTGAGATTGGACGGAGGGCTTGGCGCAGAGCAGAGTAGGGTTGGATGCAGAGCAGAAGTTGCTCTGCTGGCGATGGTGCAGAGCAGGGTTGGCTGGCGATTGTGCAGAGCAGGGTTGGCTGGCAATGGTGCAGAGTAGAAGTTGCTCTGCTGACAATGGACGCAGAGCAAAAGTTGCTTGGCTGTGCAGAGCAAGGTTGGGTGTTGTACAGGGTCGGCCATGGATGCAGAGGAGAAGTGTGCTTGTTGTCTATCTAAATGGAGACCCAGCCCAATTCAGATGAAGTTGCAAAAATGGCAAATAATGGCAGTCTACAACATGTGAAAATCTTTCACAGTGGCATTAAACTCCAGGGAATTCTTCACATGTACTCGGGCAATGGCGATGCATGTTACGCCGAAAACTCCGACAGGCAGAGGAATGTCTTCCAGGTATTGCAGCTTATGCTTGAGGCAGCCATTCAGAAGCTTGCATTTCCCAAAGCGGGCCCTCTCAGAATTGCAGATCTCGGTTGTGCTACCGGTACAAACACGGTATCAGACGCTGATTTCGTTGTCAAAAGACTAACAAATCTGTGTGGGATTGGCCATGGCGGGGCCTTAATGGCAGAGTTCCAGGCTTATTTTTCTGATTTGCCTTGCAATGACTTTAATGGACTCTTCAGTCTGCTGGACCGGCGTGGGCATTCTCGCTATTTTGTTGCGCGTGTACCCGTATCCTTTTACAACGTTGTGTTTCCGAGATCGACCATTCATGTCTGTTTCTCTGTCATGGCGCTTCATTCGCTTTCACAGGTCAGCTCTGCATCATTATTGTTAGATAAAATTAATCTGGTTTGATGATCATAGGTTAAACCTTACTGCCAAATTATTTTATGAGCTTTGTGAATGATAACATTATCATTATTGCAGGTGCCTCAGGCTGTTGTTACGAAGAGTTCGCCCTTATATATATATAATAAGCGAAGAGTGTGGATCGACAGAGGCAGGCAGGATGTTGCAGAAGCTTATTCAAAGCAATCTGAAAAGGACCTCAACTGCTGAGTGCAGGAAATGGCACCGGGAGGCGTGCTTTTCTTGTGTTTGATGGGGAGGCCCGTTACTTGGCCTCCTGCATGGCAAGTCTCCGCGGGAGGCGAATTCTGTGGCCACGACTTTGAAGATGCATGGGAAGAGCCAACCAATTTTACGTGTGCTGTTTTATTTTTTTGTTTTTGCAATTGTTTTGGGTGTCGTCTTTTCTCTGATGGTTAATTTTTTTTTTTTTTTTTTTTGCATGGCCATGCTAATTCTCTGTTCTTTATGTTCCATCTTGTCTTCCTTGTTTTAATTGTTTTCACTGTTATATTTTCTCTTGGTTTAGTGGTGGAGAAATTGAAACAGCCCAAACAGCCCAGCTGCTGTAGATTTCATAGATAGAATGGGTAGTAGATTTTACAGATAATTACGGTCACAAATGGAATGGGCAGATTTCACAGATACAATGGCAACGGCTACAGGAGAGGGTAAGGTATGATTAGTTTCATTTATTTTATTTTTGAATATAAATTATAATATGTTTTGTGTTCTTAATATTTGGCGTGCAGGGGAAAACTAGGCAGGCGACATAAAACTGGGCGTGCAGACTAAAACCCAGTGCCCATCACAAAACAGGGCATGCACAGACTTAATACACGGTTCCTTAGTTAGACTCTAAAATAGGGCGCCAACAGGCCCCCGACACTAGGATTATCTCGCCCCGAGACAATGAGCCTATCGCTGCAAAATAGAAGCTACCGACGGAAGCTTCTGCTTGACTTGTGTGGTAAAGTTGTCGAAGCTCTGTTATAGATTGTTTTAGGAGTTATCCAAAACTAGGCAGGCGATATAAAAACTGGGCGTGCAGACTAAAACCCAGTGTCCATCACAAAACAGCGCATGCACAGACTTAATACACGGTTCCTTAGTTACACTCTAAAATAGGGCGCCAACAGGCCCCCGACACTAGGATTATCTCGCCCCGAGACAATGAGCCTATCGCTGCAAAATAGAAGCCAACGACGGAAGCTTCTGCTTGACTTGTGTGGTAAAGTCGTCGAAGTTCTGTTATAGATTGTTTTAGGAGTTATCCAAATACTTCCTCTCATGCTAAAATCTAGTAACTGATTCCAATGTTGTTTTGCCTTTTTCTGGTTAATATGCTCACAAATCTGGAGGGTTGCCTCTTGGTTCAATGGTTGAGAAGTTATTGCGGCCCAAATACCCAGCCGCTGTAGATTTCACACAGATAGAATGGGTAGATTAGGAATACGCCGCTATGCTGCCAGGTCATAGAATGCATGTGCTGTGCATGTTATCTGGAATAGATGTGTCACCGTCCCAAGCATTGCACCCTCTTGATCTGCTAAGCATAGGAACATAACTGCTGATCACTGTGCCCTCATTATCCGTTAGAAACACACAAGCCCCACATATCCTGTTGACTTGGTGTATAAACAGAGGGAGAACTGCCAGATGAGTGCGCCCTTCCAGTACAAGAACAGCCCACATGCATGTGTCTGAAAATGAATAAGGGTTGTGCCTCACAACTCTAATACACATAATTTTCATGAGACAATGTGAAGAAAACCCCGTAAAAAAATAGATATGGCCACCCCAGGGAACCTCTCTTCCCGTCTATTGAATCTCTGTGTGAAGTGTGAAAGGCTAGAGAAGGTGAATCCGAATCCTCTTTTGGTGATTTATTTCATTTATTTTATTTTTGGAAACAAATCACACTATGTTTTGTCATAAAATTTAAGATAAAGAAGATGAAGAATCAGAGTTTCATCTCTAGGGGCTCATTTCAGAAACCATTGATGTCCTTTCTCCTTCTTTATATTTTATTTTTTAAATATGTTACAGTTTCTTTGGTGTCTTTTATATATTTATATTTATATTTTTTAAATATGTTACAGTTCAGTTCAGCGCACCTGGGAAGTGGGTTTTGTTGTAAAGGTTGGAAGAAGCGAGAAACAAGGCCAAGGATAAGGTCCACAAGGCCTCATCGTCACTTCCTTGTTGTACAGGTTGGAAGAAGCGAGAAACAAGGCCAAGGATAAGGTCCACAAGGCCAAATCGTCACCTCCTTGTTGTAAAGGTTGGCAGAAGCGAGAAGCAAGGCCAAGGATAAGGTCCACAAGGCCTCATCGTCACCTCCAAGGGGCAGGGCTATGACGGCATTTATAGTAAAGACGTTCCACAAACTTTCCTACTCATTCTGTATCTCGATCTTTTTGTGCACTGTGTATTAGAATAGAAATTATTGAATGGACCTTGAACTGAAGCAATGAAATCTCAAGTCATACAATGAATGATGGAACTTCCAAACCTTTCCTACTCGTTCTGTGTCTCTATCTTTTTGTGCACTGCGTATTAGAATAGAAATTATTGAATGGACCTTGAACTGAAGCAATGAAATTAAAATCTGAAGCCATACAATGATTGCTGTTGAACATAACTCGAAGAGTCACTTTATATAATTATAATATAATTTATATGTTAATTTTTTAAATATGTTACAGTTCAGCCCAAACAAGGATAAGGTCCACAAGGCCTCATTGTCACTTCCATTGGGTGGTGGCACAACATTTAGAGTAAGGACTTTCCAAAAACTTTCCTACTCGTTTTGTGTCTCGATCTTTTTGTGCACTGCGTATTAGAATAGAAATTAATAATAATAATAGTAATAATAATATCCATTTTTAAGGTCACAGCCAAGCCAGACACCAAATTGGTGTATGAGACCCCTTGTTTGTGGGACAAGGGACCCACCTCAGTGCAGCGATTTGACTGCTAAGTCTATGAAGGAATACATACTCTACCCCCTCTGGTTTTGAACCTGTGACCTCTTAGGAGGAAACACAAGCTCTTAACCATTAAATGGACCTTGAACCAAAACAATGAAATCTGAAGCCATACAATGAACGCTGTTGAACTCTCGGAGGAAGAGTCATTTTATATTATAAATTAATAGATTTATATATTAATCTGTTAAATATGTTACAGTTCAGCCCAAACAAGTGAGATGATGACAAATTGTATTATTCACGGATAAGTAGATAACCTTGGACTCAAAGCATTAATATTAGATACATTATTCCTGATTAACCTTGCCAGCTAACAAAGACAAGATAGATTAGTCTGCCTACGATACCCTCTCGGTCTTGAGCACACCCTAGTTTGATATAAGGTATAGTGGCTTGGTAAATAGCTGTATCTATTGCTTCATAGTGGTATGCTAATGTTTGAAGATTTCACATGTTACAGTCTCCTTAGCTTTTTCATATTTTAAAAGATATTTTTGGCATTTGTTTTTACAAGTGCAGTGGGGGCAGGGGGAGGCGAAGTTCAGCCAGAGCAAATCAGCTCATGAAGATTTCACCGGTGCAGTGGGGGCAGGGGAAGGCAAAGTTCAGCTGGAGAGGTCAACTCATGAAGATTTCACCGGTGCAGTGGGGGCAGCAGGGCAAGGCAAGTGAAGAAGGTGTTGATCATTCATTTCAAGAACCATTAATCTCCTTTGTCCTTACCCTTTTAGGTTTGTTTTTTTGTTTCTCTCTCTTTAATATATTTATATTTTTATAGTATGCAGCAATTATTAAAGAGATTTTTGGGTATTTGTTTTTACAGGTGCAGAAGATTTCAGTCTCTTTACCTCTTTCATATTTTTAAAGAGATTTTTGGTATTTGTTTTTACAGATGCAATGGGGGGTAGGGGAAGGTGAAGTTCAGCCCAAACAAGTTATCTTCTAACAATTTCACAGGTTCTTTGATTTAATTTAACTAACTCCTATTCTTTTACATGTGCATTTTTTAAAATCTAAAGATAATGTACTTAATTATGTCACGTGTATTTTTTAAAATATAATGTACTTAATCTTATGTCATGTGTATTTTTCAAAATTTAAAGATAATGTAGGTAAAGGGTGGTCAAGAAATGTTGTTGAATATTGAATAGCCCCTGTTGAGAGGGGCAGAGGGTAGAGTGTGGCTTTGTTGGTGCAAAATCTTTGTAAGCATGGTCTCTTCAAATACAATTGTTCTCCTCCTTCCTCATGTATCTGTAGTTCAAGATCTTTTGTTTTGGGGCAGAGGGTAGAGTGTGGGTTTTTTGGTGCAAAATCTTTGTAAGCATGGTCACTTCAAATACAATTGTTCTCCTCCTTCCTCATGTATCTGTAGTTCAAGATCTTTTGTTTTTAAATAGGATGTAGTTACTTTTGCAATACAATTGTTCTCCTCCTTCCTCATTTATCTATCGTTCAAGGTCTTTTGTTAATTTTAGGTATGTTGTATGCTTAGAGCAATTTATTTCAATTTTCACAGTTAGCTCAATATCTTTTCCAGATTAGCAATCACATCGACATTAAAGTAAATTGCAGATAGAACATAAACATAGATTGCAGAAGACAAGCCAAGACAAGAGGACACAAGATGTGGCACTAGCCAGGGACAAACGCCAATGTGGGGAAACCCTTGATCAATTCTTTTTATATGTTCTTCAATAGTTCAGTAGAGAGAGAGAGAGAGAGAGAGAGAGAGAGAGAGAGATAGTACATTTACGACATAAGTCAACACTTTGACTTATCTAAATAAGAGCATAGATCATCTCTAAGAAGACGATACATGAGATGGCTGAACTCAGTTGAAAACATGCTGCTTCAACTGATTCTCCAAGGTGACTCCTTCACCTATCATTGTGCTGCATCTCGTCATGATGCTGCACCTCACCATGCTGCACCCATCATCACTATGTTGGACCTCATGACCATGCTGCACACATCATACTGCCACTGCTGTCCCATGTGCCATTGTTGCACCATGCTACCACAGCTGTTCCATGTGCCATTGTTGCACCATGCTAGCCACTGCTGTCCCATTTGTATTGCTGCTATCCCATCACAGCTTGTTATCCCAATTGTGCCATCATTGCACTATGCCATTGCTGCTAGCACTGCTGTCCTACTGTTGTTGCTATTCCATGTTTGCCATACTGCTGTCCATGGGCAGAGTTCTGGTCACTGGTTAGGGCATCCTCCTGTAACCTACAGCAACCCAATGATCATGCCAAAACCCACCTTAAATTATGCGGCCTTCCTTTCTTTGCAAGGTAAGTGACCTCGCTGTTTGAGGAGGCACCTATAGCTCCATGTGTAGGGCTGTTTGACCCCCAAAACAACACTCACAGGCCTGCGGCTTAAGATCCCTTACTCAGCCTATCTCAGGGAGGATTCTCCTTGGTTTTCTAGCCCAGAACAACCTTCTATGAGGGCGGCCTTCACACAGACCTTGTTGCCTCTTCAAACAGTCCTCAAGGAGCAAATCTGAGCTCCTTTCCTTTGCGGCCAACAACAAGGTAACTTCGCTATGCCATCAGTCACAAAGGTGACCTTATCGTCCCCTCTCCTTTGCTGAAGTAGTCTCGGTATTGCGGCCTTCTAGCCTAGCTCCTTGGCCCTCCTAACAACAGCTCTGTCATCCTAAAAATTACCTTGAAACAGTCCTTTCAAACGCTGTTCTTGCCTCCATATGCTGCGGCTAGGGCATGTCATAATCCTCCTTGATTGCGGCTAGGTCGCTGCGTCTAGGGCTGGTTATAACCCTCCTTCTTGACTGCGTCCTCTAGGTTACTAGCGCTGTGCTAGGACTACGTCTAGGGCTTGTTTAGGACAACGTCTAGGGTTTGTTTAGGACAATGTTAGGGCTGCTTTAGGACTGCAGCTAGGGCTTGTTAAGGTCTCCTCCATAGCTGTGTTAAATTTCTACCATGAGCTCCTTTAGGTCAACGTAGATCCCTTCCATAGCTTCGCCGACTTGTCTTCTTTGCTGCGGCTAGGGCAACCTCCTTTCTTCCAACGTCTAGGGCTTCTTCCCCCTAGATTTCTCTCACACTAAAACCCAAGACAAGTGGAGAGAAATCAAAAGAGAAGTGTGTGTGAAATGAATCTCAAGTCATCTCCTTTTATACTAAAACGTTGAGCACATGTGGGGGTTATTTGGTTGCTGGCCGACCTTTACAAATTGTCAAATAAATTCATAACTCAGTGAATACTTATCAAAATCAGATGATCTTTAGATCAATCCTACACCTCTCGATGAGAGGGATCTAAGAAAAATATCAGCTGCCATAAATAAGATGACCCACATGGAGTTTGGCCCTAGTTGCCAATTTTAACACTCCCTCTCAACTAAGGAGAACTCCATCCGTTGATCCATCTGTCCGACTGTACTATCTTTGCCATCAGTGCCCTGCACTGCTCTGCTAAACCATGAAGAAGAATAATTGATCGAGAATGTCTCATACCATTCTCTACTGACCCGAAGTCAGTTCCATATGAAGAGAGTGTGTCATACCACTCTTACTGATCCCAGATCAGTTCCAAGAGAGTGAGTCATATCACTCTTACTGACCCGAAGTCAGTTTCATTGATCCCAGATCAATATCACAAGAGAGTGTCTCAAACCACTCATACTGATCCCAGATCAGTTTCATTGATCCCAGATCAATGGAGGTCATCCTAGCATAGGGAGTACGGTAGATACAACGATGTGTCCATCGATAGTACTACTATGGTCCCTAACCCCATTTCCCTGCTCATTGGCCAGATGAGAGGTACTTCCCATGAGTCCCAGACTGCATGGGTAGGATGCCTCGACATGAGAACCACTCATCCTGTCCAAGTCGTCACGGGGTATCACAAGGGAAGGCTGAACCATTCACCCTATACACAGCGCACCATTAGGGGAGGGTGAGTTGCCATATGGTCGCTTGTTGCTCCAAGAAGTACCCCAAGCCCCCCTGGAGCTCCCAGAACTCAATGCATGCATCATGCAGAACCCTTATAAGAGGGTCTCTCAACGACTCCAAGTCGTTCGCCTCGCTCATCGATGTACCATATCCCAGATAAGTTAGTATTTGATGTCTATATGTTGGAGCAATCATAGAATATGGGATTCCTCAACAATCGAACCCCCCCTGGTTGACACAGAAGATCACGGTGGTATCCATCATGTGTACAAACAGCTCACTGAAGAGCTTCCGCAACCAGGCAGCTTCACACGAGGTCATAGTCGTAGCTATGTATTTGGTCTTAGTGGTGCTCAAAGCAACTGTCTTCTGCTTCCTGCTCATCTAGGATATTGAATCGAACCTAAAGAGAATCAACACTCAGAAGTGGTCTTGAGATCCTCCACACTACCTGCTCTTTCAGCATTCGAATAATCATGCAGCTTCACATTTCCGGTAGTGTATCTCAATCCATGAGAGATTGTGCCCCGAAGATATCTTAGAAGATTCTTGGCACCAATTCAGTGAGGCTCAACCAAATATGAGCCCAACATGCTAACTGCAAAACATTTATCTGGATGGGAGTTCACCAAGAACATCACAGCAAATGAGTTTATGAAACTCAGAGGCATTTCCCAAATTTGGTCCGGCATCACTACCACATAACTTATGAAAGTTAAGCTCCATCGAGGTAGTCACGGGCTTGTAGTTCACCATTCCAAATCCGGAATCCAACTCCCTCTTACTTCTGTAAATGAGAGGGTCTGCACCTGTCAGAAAGAGGTCGTCCTCATAAGGTGCCAGTATGAGAGGTCTATCATCCACAACCTTCAAGCAATGGTTTGGATCGGCTTCACTCCTAGTGAATCTCAGCTTCATCAGACAACTATCAATCCTCTCAAACTAAGCCTGGGGTGTTTTGCCTCAAGCCATAGAGGGCTTTCTTCCACCTGCATACATGAGATTCTCGATCATGAATCTCAAACCCCTCGGGTTGTTCCAAACCTGTGGACCTGCTACATGAGGGGAATGGTCCCCTTGTAGGATTTTCCTTCGGTACATCTCGGACATGTACCTTCATGCTCTTCTTGAATTCAGGCATCCCTGACACTATCTGACTCACATCGGGTAGGGCCCCACAATAAGCAGACCTCCGGTGCTATAGATGAGATGTGTCAACTGACATGGTCCCCAATGGACCATCTTACAACTTGATACAAATAGCCAACCCTGGACCCATGAGTAAAAGCATCTTTGAAAATTCTATTTTCAAACACATACCTTTCCATCGATGAATGCCACCCTAAAACCTTTGACTTCCATTGCCGAAATGGACACCAGGTTCTTCTTACGATCAGATACATAAAAGAGATTCTTGTAAATGAATCGAGTTACCCTCATCCAATTGAGGGGTAACATTCCCTACACCCTTTCTGGGATAGGTGGCATCGACTCCAAGTATAATGCCACGATTGTTTCCATCTCTACCAAATTAGAGAGAGCACCCTTCTACCGATGGAGTGCCTTGAAGCACGACAATCAATAAGCCAGATTCTGAAGGAGAGGGTCAATACAAGATAACACTTCTTTATCTTATCAAAAACAACATTTGATTCTTCATACCTGGGGTTCCTTGCTTTCTTGAAGAGTCGGCCATTTTTTTGATGACCTGCATTACTTGTCATTCCTCTGATCATTGAAGATGTCCCTGGAATGATTGTTATCATCATCAAGTGATGTGTTCCTACCATTCGGACACTCCTTCGAATAATGGTTGAACTTATTACAAACAAGGCATTTGCCTTTCCTTCCACCCTTAGATCCAGTCTTCCCATTGAAGTGATCTTTAGGTAGGCCATCAGAAGCTTCTGTTGCGCCATTCTGATAAAATTCTCTGCTTCGATTTCACCCTCGATGAATTTGAAGAAGGATGAGGAATCCATTGATCCTTTTGACCTTTCCCAACTGTCTTCGGTGATTGCTCTTTCACTCTTGCTTGGGCTTTGTCTTCACCTCAGCTTTGATACCATGTTAATTTTAGGTATGTTCTATGCTTAGAGCAATTTATTTCAATTTTCACAGTTAGCTCAATATCTTTTTCAGATTAGCAATCACATCAGCATTAAAGTAAATTGTAGATAGAACATAAACATAGATCGCAAAAGACAAGCCAAGATAAGAGGACACAAGATGTGGTGCTAGCCAGGGACAAACCGCAATGTGGGGAAACCCTTGATCAATTCTTTTTATATGTTCTTCAATAGTTCAGCAAGAGAGAGAGAGAGAGAGAGAGAGAGAGAGAGAGAGTACATTTACGACATAAGTCAACACTTTGACTTATCTAAATAAGAGCATAGATCATCTCTAAGTAGATGATACATGAGATGGCTGAACTCAGTTGAAGACATGCTGCTTCAATTGATTCTCCAAGGTGACTCCTTCACCTATCATTGTGCTGCATCTCGTCATCATGCTGCACCTCACCATGCTGCACCATGCTGTACCCATCATCACTATGCTGGACCTCATGACCATGCTGCACACATCATACTGCTACACCTTATGCTGCCACTGTTGTCCCATGTGCCATTGTTTCACCATGCTACCACAGCTGTTCCATGTGCCATTGTTGCACCATGCTAGCCACTGCTATCCCACTTGTATTGCTGCTGTCCCATCACAGCTTGTTATCCCAATTGTGCCATCATTGCTCTATGCCATTGCTGCTAGCACTGCTGTCCTACTGTTGTTGCTATTCCATGTTTGCCAAATTGCTGTTCATGGGCAGATTTCTGGTCATTGGTTAGGGCATCCTCCTGTAACCTACAGCAGCCCAATGATCATGCCAAAACCCACCTTAAATTATGTGGCCTTCCTTTCTTTTCAAGGTAAGTGATCTCGCTGTTTTAGGAGGCACCTACAACTCCACGTGTAGGGCTGTTTGACCCCCAAAACAACACTCACAGACCTGCGGCTTAAGATCCCTTACTCGGCCTATCTCAGGGAGGATTCTCCTTGGTTTTCTAGCCTAGACAGCCTTCTATGAAGGTGGCCTTCACACAGACCTTCCTGCCTCTTGAAATAGTCCTCAAGGAGCAAATTCGAGCTCCTTTCCTTTGCGGCCAGTAACAAGGTAACTTCGCTATGCCATCAATCACAAAGGTGACCTTATCGTCCCCTCTCCTTTGCTGAAGTAGTCTGGGTATTGCAGCCTTCTAGCTTAGCTCCTCAACGCTCCTAACAACAGCTCTGTCATCCTAAAAATTACCCAAAAACAATCCTTTTTTAACACGCTGTTCCTGCCTCCATATGTTGCAACTAGGGCATGTCATAACCCTCCTTGACTGCGGCTAGGTAGCTGTGTCTACGGCTGGTTATAACCCTCCTTCTTGACTGCGTCTTCTAGGTTACTAGGGCTATGCTAGGACTGCATTTAGGGCTTGTTTAGGACAGTGTCTAGGGCTTGTTTAGGACAGTGTCTAGGGCTTGTTTAGGACAGCGTTAGGGTTGCTTTAGGACTGCGGCTAGGGCTTGTTAAGGCTTCCTCCATAGTTGCGTTAAACTTCTTCCATGAGCTCCTTTAGGTCAACGTATATCCCTTCCATAGCTTCACTGGTCTGTCTTCCTTGTTGCGGCTAGGGCAACCTCCTTTCCTCCAACGTCTAGGGCTTCTTCCTCCTAGATTTCTCTCACACTAAAACCCAAGACAAGTGGAGAGAAATCAAAAGAGAAGTGTGTGTGAAATGACTTTCAAGTCATCTCCTTTTATACTAAAACGTTGAGCACATGTGGGGGTTATTTGGTTGCTGGCCGACCTTGACAAATTGTCAAATAAATTCATAACTCCATGAATACTTATTGGAATGGTTCATGAGGCACAATACTTGCTAAGGTTTTGCAAATGGGGTAGCAAGCTAAGTGGGCTTGATTGTGGGGAAAACTCCACAGTTAAGCGCGCTTGAGCCAGAGGCGATCTGGGATGGGTAACCTCCCGGGAAGTCTTGGTTACCGGGTGCAAGCCCCGGAAGTGATGATTGACGCTATGTGATTCATTTCACTAGTTTCAATCCCACTTCTTCACCCCTGTGAGCATCACCTGATGCAATGAGTGCTAAGTGAACTATTCAAAAATCATGAGAAGTTAGTCAGTTCCGACTACCTCTCATGGAAATGGTCATACATTAATGACTTACTTAACGCAGTTGAATCCCAAAATGATATCTAATATAATGCACTGCGTAAACCCCCATACTTAAATTCAAAAAGAGTGAAGGGATCTCTACTTGAATGGTTCATGAGGCACAATACTTGCTAAGGTTTTGCAAATGGGGTAGCAAGCTAAATGGGCTTGATTGTGGGGAAAACTCCACAATTAAGCGCGCTTGAGCCAGAGGCGATTTGGGATGGGTGACCTCCTGGGAAGTCCTGGTTACGGGGTGCAAGCCACGAAAGTGATGATTGACGCTATGTGATTCATTTCACTAGTTTCAATCCCACTTCTTCACCCCTGTGAGCATCACCCAATGCAATGAGTGCTAAGTGAACTATTCAAAAATCATGAGAAGTTAGTCAGTTACGTCTACCTCTCATGGAAATGGTCATACGTTAATGACTTACTTAACGCAGTTGAATCCCAAAATGATATCTAATACTTTGAGAATGTTTTGACTTTCCTATATCTAATCCTTAGCAATAGGTGCCTTGCTGTCTCCAAAAATCTTGTTGATAAAGGATGGTGCATCATACCCATACAGAGCTCTGAATGGTGACATCCTAATATATAAGTGGTAGGTGGTGTTATAACAATGCTCCCCAAGGTACAACCACTTGATCCATGCTTTTTGTTGACCGGTCACATAGTTGCGTAGGTGCCCTTCAATCCACTTATTCACAATTTTTATTTGACCATCTGTTTGCGGATGATAGCTAGTGTTATGGGTTAATTCAGTCCCCACCAGCTTGAAGAGTTCCTACCAAAAAGCACCACTAAACTTGCTATTGCAGTCACTAACTATATTCTTTGGTAGTCCATGTAGTCTGAAGGCTTCTTGGAAAAATAGTCTGCTACTTGTTTGGCAGAGTGATTACATGGGATTGCAAAGAAGTGTGCAAATTTGGTCAACCTATTCACCATGGTGCAAATTGTTAATTTTAGGTATGTTCTATGCTGAACTCATCATACTGCATCCATCATCACTGTGCTGCACTTCATTACACTATGATGCACCCATCATATGATTCCATCACCATGATGTACCATTCATGCTGCACTTCATCATCATTATGCTGCACTATCGACATCGAACAACCTTAGCTGCTTTTTATGGCTTGCAGCCTTAGCTGCTTGCTATGGCTTGCAGCCTAGCAAAGCAACTGGCTGTAGTAATAGATTCTTCCAACAGATCTCATGAACCCTTTATTCATGCCTAGACATATTCTTGATACATCGCTGTCTTCTACACTAATTCACGCTGCATTTAGGGTCCTTATTTCAGTGTATAGGTTCATTGCTGATCAACTCTTCTTTGCTGCAAATAGGGCTTCATCATATCATCGAACAACAGATTAGAAGGCTGCGTATGGGTTCCTTGATAGCCCTTGAGGACTGCGGCTAGGGCAACTTATATAGACCCCTCTTTGACTGTGTCTAGGGTTGGTTAAGGCCTCCTCTTCCCAACGTATAGATTAGGCCAGCGTTTTACATATCATGACCCTCCTATCTTTGCGTCTAGATGTCTTCACTTAGGACAACGTTTAACTGTGATTCTATCTTCCCATTACTGCGTCTAGGGCACTCTAGAATAGTGGGATTAGACCCGTGTTTACGTCACTTCCTTGCTTTGATATGGAAGCCTTCTTCCTGACTGCGTTAGGGCTTCTTCCATGACTGCGTTAGAGTCTAGGGCACTTCCATGACAACGTATTAGATTTAGGGCATCATTAGGCCAATGTATTAGACCCTTCCATGGCTGCTTGCAGGACTCCTCAAAGACTGCGTTAAGGCTTCTTTATTAGGGCAACGTAGAGCCTAGGGCACTCCCTCTAGATCTCTCCTTCATCAAGACCCAAAACAGAATGAAGAGAGAGATCACGAGAATGTGAGTGCGTCTCAAAGTGACTTGAAGGCCACCTCTATTTATAATAAAACGTGGAGAACAAGTGGGGGTAATTTGGTTGCTGGCCGACCTTGACGAATTGTCACATAACACAAATAAATTCATATCTCCATGAATACATGTCAAAATCGGATGATCTTTAAATCAATCCTACACCTCTCGATGAGAGGAATCCAAGAAAAATATCAATTGGCATGAATAAGAAGACCCACATGGAGTTTGGCCCTAGTTGCCAATTTTAACACAAATGCAATCTTTACCTTGCGCTTTTGGCAACCCTATAATGAAATACATCGAGATGCTTTCCCATTTCTGTTTGGGAATAGGTAGAGGTTGGAGAAGACCTGTCGGATTCATATGCTCGACCTTATTCTTTTGGCATGTCATGCATTACTTGACGTATTTCATCACATCTTTCCTCAAACCCTTCTAGGAAAACCTTTACTGAATTTGTTGGCATGTCTTGAAAAAACACTGATGTCCCATGTGATCTTCAAAATATTTTCTTTGAGCATGGACTTAGGAACCACGTATATTTTGTCCTTATAATAAATATCGCTGTTACTAAATTTGTACCCGTCGTCTTGAATGATCCAGTCGATAATTGCGCAAGCAAACTGGTTCTTAGCATACTTTGCTAAGAGGTGAGCCTTCTTACCTGGAGAGTGCTTCGACTACAACATTCTTCTTTCCCTTCACATATTTAATATCAAAATCATAAGCTTGAATCTTGCTCACCCATTTTTGCTGCCGGTCGTTTAGGTCCTTTTGTCCTAGAAAATGTCGCAGGCTATTGTGGTCTGTCCTGACTATGAAATTGTTTCCTACCAAATATTGCCTGAAATTTGCCAAAGCTAGCATCTCCTTGTTGTATATGGAATAGAGCTTCTCTGTGTCCTGAAGCTTCTGGCTTTCAAATGTGATAGGGTGACCCTTTTGCATTAAGATGACCCCTATGCCTTCTCCTGATCACACTCCGATATAAATGGCTAACTAGAGTTAGGGATGGCCAACACAAGACATGAGCTCATCACTTCTTTGAGCTTGTTAAATGTTATGTCGGATTCGTCTGTCCTCCTGAATGCCCCCTTTTTAGTTAAATCTGTTAAGGGCGTCCTTAGTTGAGAGAAACCTTTGACAAACCGTCTGTAATAACTGCAAATTTCGAAGAATCCTTGCAATTCTCTCAGGTTTTTAGGTTTGGGCTAATCCAATATTACCTAAATCTTTTCTCATTTGACCAATTCCCATAAATTGAGGATTCAATGTGCAAAATTATTAAAGGTAATTTGTCAATAAACTCACCAGGTATGTGAGTTACCGTACCTAGGGTAAACCTTAGATTCTTAGGGCACAAGGTTGAGTCAACAATAAGGCTTAAATCCATTACAATAATATACTCCTTAAGAGCTCAACATGTCACTTATAGGAATTGAACTTGGGTGGGTAGGATATCACTTCTCCTCTTAACCACCCAAGCTATACCCAATTGACAAATGTTATGTTCCAACTATTGTCATTTTTTGTTCTGTTGTAGCTCTCAAGCCACATTTAGCCACTTTAATGTCTTATGTCCTTGAGGATTCAAAGATGACTTCAATTTCTTCCATCAAACCAAATTTTCTGTAAACTTTAGGTGTTTTACATCATAGGCTAGTTTTGCTTATATATAGTGTTTTTCCATGCTTGGAGTTACCTTTATGCTTTCACTTTATATCTCACATTATTGTACCTAGAAGACCCTTTGACCTATTTATGATCATTTTTCAACATCAATAAACTTATATTATCTTTTCTTATTTGTTAGCAACCATTCTTATTTCTTCCAAACCTATCTTGTGTTCTATTCTTTGTAGTCTCTCTATAAATGTCTTATTTTATGATAATTGGCACACCTAAATGAAATGTTCCAATTATGAAGGTTTTGAGTAAACTTCCATGGGATGATGCATTAGAGAACTTTTGAGGTAAAAAATGGGCCTCAAAATAAAAATGTACAACAAAAATAAACTTTATAAGAACCAATAAGTTTCAATATGATGATGTCAACCATGGGGGATGATTCACTATTTTTGGCATAAAATGGTAAAAAGATTACAAAAAAAACTACTTTTTTCAACTCGTATTGTCAATTTATCTCCCTACGATTTTACTCAAATTTCAAATTTTGAGCGGCAACACTGGATGCAAAATTTAATTTTGTATCCAAGGAGTACCCATGTTCCATAATTTCGATGGATCCTACTACATGAAAAATGTGAAATACATGAAAAACGTGATTGCAAATACAATAGTTTTCTCCCTCTTTATTTAGGATTTAGGATTTGTTTGCATAAGATGCACTTTCTAGTGCATAAGATTACTCATAAGATTTTTTGTTTGCATTTAAGATTCTCATTAGCTATTTTATATATCTGCTTTATATTTCTATTTAATGTGTATTTAATATATTCTAGAATATTTTCTAATTTCTATTTAATACTTATTTGTTTTTTGGTGTGCAGGGTCCCATTGGATGGCCATGGATGCTTTTTGCAATTGCAGTGGAGAGTGTATCTCTTATTTGAGTTTTTTGTTGTTTTATTTTTGTTATTTTCGTAGTATTTTTCTATTATTGGTCTTTTTTGTTTCTATTGTTTTTTATTTTAATATTGTGGTTCTTATAGCTTTGCATTTTCATTGTATTTTTCTATTGTTGGTCATTTTTGTTTCTATTGTTGTTTTTTTAATGTTGTTGCTCCTATATCTTTGTATTTGTGAGCATGGCCATGCTAACTGATGGTTGGTATTTTGTTTTTCTTGTGTCTTTTGAGCTTATTTTCTTTTGTTCATATTCTTTCTTGGATCCAATGGGTGGGGGAATTAAGGAGTCTACAAATGTAGTGGGCAAAGGAGAATGAAGTATGTATGGAGGAATTTACTTCTTTATGGGGAAAGACGAAAGAGGTATGTATGGGGGAACATGCTTGTTATATAACAATATAATTGTTATATTGTTTTCCCGTTTGAGTCGATGATACATTTATGTACTCCACCAAGCTTTTCTTGCACTAGTAATTTTTGTGCTGTTGGGTTCCTTATTTCTTGTGCTGTAGGGTTCCTTTAAATGTCTGAGTCATTGTTCTCCTAGCTAAAATACTTGAATCTGTTTATTAATCGCAAATGTTTCTTGTCTGCAGCTACAACATATGTACAGGTTGTTTGCTGTGAGCTTGGCTTTTTGAAGTACTTTACAAATGTAAAGGCTTTGGGAGAACATGTGCAACAGAAATACATGTCTGTTGTGAAGTTTGTGAGTCAACAATTGAGGAAACAGATCAAAAGGTACATGCAATTCATGAAAGCCAAACATGTGTGGAGAGGATAAAGCGTCACTTCGACCACTTTCAAAGATTTACTGAAGTATGTTATTGATAATTTTAACAATTTTTTGGTTTGTAATCTGTTTATTAATTGCAAATTTTTCTTGTATGCAGCTACAACATATGTATAGGTTGTTTGCTGTGAGCCTGGCTGTTTGAAGTACTTTACAAATGTAAAGGCTTTGAGAGAACATGTGCAACAGAATTACAGCCATGTTTGTTGTGAAGTTTGATTGATTTTCATAGTTCTTCGTTGCATAATTTCCTGGTCTGTTTTATGCTCAAGGCTGGAATTTGGTGTTGATATTCACTGTTGAGAAATTTTGGCTTTCCGAAGAAAGCAGATTATAATTTATGCCTTCCATCAAGGATAGGCTGGAATTTGGTGTTTGATATCCACTGTTGAGAAATTTTGGCTTTCCGAAGAAAGCAGATTATAATTTATACCTTCCATCAAGGATAGGCTGGAATTTGGTGTTGATATCCACTGTTGAGAAATTTTGGCTTTCCGAAGAAAACAGATTATAATTTATGCCTTCCATCAAGGATAGTCCGATACAAACACAAATGGCTGTTGTTGTTCTGGATGGTGCCTTAACAGGCACGGGCAGTGTATTCAACAGTGCACTGGACAAAGAAGACAATGTGCACACTCTTAAAAAGAAGATGCAGATGGCCTTGAAGCTTGAATGTACCCACTGAAGAAAGTTCTCTCACATTTGGAGACAGTGTTGAAGAATGATTTGAGTACCGTAGTGAAGATCCAATCCCTATTCGAGGTGGGCTGTGTGGGGCTTACTATTTCAGAAATTACAGAGGTGGAAGTGTTGCTATCATAAAACCGACAGATGAGGATCCCTTTGCTACCAACAATCCAAAAGCCTTTGTTGGCAAAGTTCTGGGGCAACCTGGTTTAAAGAGATGGGTTAGTGTTGGAGAAACAGGTATCAGAGAAGTTGCAGCATATCTTCTAGATCATGATCGTTTTGGAAATGTTCCCCCTACTGTGCTTGTCAAAATAACACATTCAATTTTTAATGTAAATTGACTACAAGTAAGAAAGGAAATAAGAGACGAACTATCAGTAAGATTGCGTATTTTCAGCAGTTTGTCCCACATGATTGTGATGCCAATGACCATGGAACATCTAGTTTCCCAGTGGCTGCTGTACATAGGATTGGAATAGTTTCCAAGTGGTTGCTGTACATAGGATTGAAATACGAGATAATAGGATACTTAATACTGACAGACATGCAGAATCTTCTTGTGAAGAATAGGAAGATATCCCTGAGTTGGAGGAGAATCCATTGATAATACACATATATCATGGTCTTTGCCTCCCACAAAATCTGGAGGATACTTACTTCGACTGGCAACATGTGCCTCAGGCTTCTATACCCTTCTCAGAGGATGAATTGGAATATATTTATATCCTTGATGCCATCAAGGATGCAGAAATGTTGAGACGGGAGTTACCCATAGTACGAGAGGCTTGTATGAGATTTTGAAATATTTAATTCCTTGGAATTATCATTTTTGTCCAGAAATTAGCCAGTTTTATCTCCAAATATAGTCTTCCTTATGCAGGTCACAGCCCAGGATGTGTCTACCATGCTTCGACAAGGGCAGAATACTATCATTTTTCTGACTAATAAGAGGATACACTGTACAGATCGACAATCGCGATGTACGATATAGAAATGGAACTACACCGGTTTAATAGATGCCCTTCATAACGGTGAAGGGAAATGCTGGACTGTCAAGGTATTTTTTTTTATCTATCTTCAATTTTTCATAGCATGGCCAACTTTTTTGCAGGGGCTTCTCGTTTCGTTTGTGATATGGGAGAATTTGTGCATAAGCTATTGTGTTAATATGGTTGCTTGTCCTTTTTGCCATTTGCTTTTGCCACAGCTTTTAACCAACTCCTTTTCCTCGAAAATTACACTATCGTAGACTTGAGGGGACTTTCTTTTTAATTGGCCAGGACTCAGTATCATATTGGCGGAGTGTCTTTCTAGTTTTATCCATCTTGAGTTATCTGTTAAACTGTTGACATTACAAAACTGTCTGTCAACTAAAGGACAACAATCCTTGTTACGAGAGGCCTAAGGGTTTTGATGCTGTGCACTATTTTCCTAGAAAAGGCTGCTGAAGCCGGTCTTTGTCTTGTAGAAATCAGTGCAATGATGAGTCATGAGTTTCATGGAGTAGAGGAGGAATCCAGTGAGCCTGAAGAGATTTACATGACTGTTGTTAGTCAAGTAAAGTTGGAGGTTGATCAAGAAATGTGTCATTAAATCTGAGGGAGACGATAATCGTTCAGAACCTTCTTCAGAAGGGGAACATTTGCCCGAACAATTTTAATTTGATATGGATTATGAAGATGACGAGTATTTCAGTTACATGAACTCTGTTATCAGTGGTCATTTTCCCGAACAATTTTAATTTAATATGGATTACGAAGATGACGAGTATTTCAGTTACATGAACTCTGTTATCAGTGGTTGGGTGAAGGAGTCGTGTGGCAGTTTTAACTTTTAACAACAGCCCGACTTCCATGGGAGGAAATGGTTTTAACAAGTTTCTAAATGTGCCTGACTTCAGTGGAGTTCCAGCATTGTTTCCTCATTTTTCTTTAAAAAATTCTGAAAGAAACGATCTGCAAATTCCTCCTGTTTCATATGGGACACCTAGAAATTCTCGAGTTGGTATCAGGTCTCCATGGCTACTGCATCAATGCAGCCTGAATTGAAATGCGTGGTCATAATTTCCTTGGCGCTCACCCCGCACCCCCAGACAACCCAAATGAAGGAAAAACTGTGTGTGCAGCTTTCATGGTTAGAGGAGGAGGTTCAGTTCAGCAGCAGCAGCAGAAACCCAATCCAAATCCCAGAGAGCGGGCAACCCAAATGAGGGAAAAACTGTGTGCAGCTTTCATGGTCAGAGGAGGAGGAGGCTCAGTTCAGCAGCAGCAGAGATCCAATCCAAATCCCAGGAGGCCCTTTCTCAGCAAGAGGAGAGGGCGCGTTTGATTAAGGCCGCTATCTTGTTTGTGGCTGCACTGGCCCTGGCAATCTGGCATTGGACGCCTTATTCTGGATTTGATAGCAGTCCCAACGAGGATGAGGATGACAGTAAAGTTGGCGTGTATACTCTGTATCCAAAGGACAAACCTGCTCTGAAATTTGGGGGCGTTTGTGGAGAGAGACACCATCAGAAATAACGTCACCTACAACTTCTACTGCTTTTACAATCCAAGGCAATGTCCTATCCAGATGGACTTTATTATGTGTCAATGCTCATTGGGAACCCACCAAAGGCCTATCACCTTGATGTTGACACAGGGAGTGATTTGACTTGGATCCAGTGTGATGCTCCTTGCAGAAGTGCCAAGGGACCACAACCTCTGTACAAACCCAGAAAAGCCAACTTGTATCCTGCAGGGAGTCGATGTGTGTGAATGTGCAAGCAGGTCACAACTATGAATGCACGAGTACCTCTGAACAGTGTGACTGTGAGATAGAGTATGCTGATCATGGATCCTCTAGAGCTCGAACAAATTTTGTGTTTGGATGTGCATATGACCAGCAGGGTTCTTTTGCAGTTTCGCCTGCAGTGACAGATGGAGTATTGGGCTTTAGCAGTGCTCAGGTTTGTCTGCCATCACAATTGGCTAATCAAAGTCTGACTAAGAATGAGACAATATTAGAGTGTTACTGACAAATGGCTCTATAGCTCGAATTTTTTTTTTGTTTGGATGTGCATATGACCAGCAGGGTTCTTTTGCAGTTTTACCTGCAGTGACAGATGGACTATTGGGCTTTAGCAGTGCTCAGGTTAGTCTGCCATCACAATTAACTAATC
This sequence comes from Pinus tabuliformis, assembly GCA_031772625.1. NCBI lineage: Eukaryota > Viridiplantae > Streptophyta > Pinopsida > Pinales > Pinaceae > Pinus > Pinus tabuliformis. The sequence goes on along the minus strand of CM062807.1, from coordinate 765,091,664 downwards.
AAAGTCTGATTAAGAATGTGATTGGTCGTTGCATTACTGGAGATGAAAGAGGTGGGGGGTATATGTTCTTTGGCAATGATCTTGTACTTGGTGGGGAATGACATGGGTTCCCATGCTTGGCAAGCCTGAAATGAAATTACTATCACGTGGGCAATGCAAATATGAAACTCAGAAACAGACCTCTTGGTGCTAATGACCTAAAAAACAACCTAGGAGGGTGGTTTTTGCTAGTGGTAGCTCCTTTACATATCTCACACATATAGCTTGCTTCGCTTTTGTCTCAGCAGTTAAAGAGAACCATTTTGATGGGGGTTAGTACAGGATATGCCAGATAAAACTTTACCATTGTGTTGGTGGGCGAGACATCATATCAGGCCTATAGCAGATGTGAACAATTAACCCTGGGTTTTGGGGGCAACCCATGGCTTATTAAGACCAGACAGTTTGACATTTCCCGGAAGGTTATTTGGTCATCAGTTCTGAAGGCAATGTTTGTCTGGGAATCCTCAATGGCAGTGAACTGAACAATGGTGCCATAAATATAATTGGAGACATCTTTTTGCAAGGACCCGTGAAGATTGCCACAAGCCACCTAATAAGATCAAGGCTTTCCCCTTTCTTTGTGTGTAGAATAATGCAGCAGGAACTGGTTCATGTTTTGTAATGAGCGATGAAAAAGTTGAACATATCTTCAAATTCACAGAAGACACTTGTTAATGTGCAAGTCATATTTTTATTTTTAGTGTTAGTTATATCTTATAGATACATTATTTACAGCCACATTTTCCCATATTTGAAGATCTGTCGAGCTATCAACGAGTTATTTCTAAAATGTAATAATTGAGGTGCATATTTGTAAGATGGTCAGTGGAATTTTTATCAGTCTTTCAGTTGACCAAAATCACTGTTTGTTTGGGTCGCATTTGTTTATTTGGTTGGTTCCTGTCTAAATGTGATTACATTCCAACATTTATACAAGAAGCGATATTCTGTGATATTCTGGGATGAATTCTTTTGCCTATCATAATTGGGAGGGCACAGATATTGATTATATCAGTTTGATGCATAAAATTGTACAATTTTTTGATTCAATTTTGTGAATAAATGTTGTGTACTGCAAAAGGATGTAGTAATATTAAATTTGGCAATCGATCTACATACAGACTTTCTTTATTGAAATGCATATTTTAATTTGGAAATCGATATAGATACAGACTTCTATATTGAAATGTATATTTGTAGTTGTTTGATTTAATTTCGTATATGAATGTTGTGTAATAGTAAAAGTGGCATGTTCCCGTTCTTGTATTTGTTGAGGTTCAACCAGGTCCTTCAACTTAGGTCTTTGCTGCTAAGAATCTTTCAAGAACTGCGTATTATTACCATTCCTAATTTCCCAGAAGCTGCGCTGTTGAATTAAATCCTTGTGTTGTTTAGCTGCATTACAAATGAGAGACCCTGATCCTACTTTAGTGAGTCTGATTAAATCATCAACAGGTCTGTTATTGGCATATTTTGCTGTCCAAAGGATAGCCCAGGGTTTGTGCGGCTCCGAGATCCATTTCCTCCAGATGCGAGCTCCCATGACCGCATTACTATGAAGAGGATCACGAAGCCCAGTGACAAGGTATCCCATTTTACTAAGGCCCATTTTCTCTTTTGGCTTGTGTTTCCCCACAAAAAAGTTCTTTGAAGATTTCTAATTTCTTTGAGGACCCATTTTGGTGCTGCCAGAACTGAGAAAAGGTAGAGCGGCATGGATTGCAGCATGGCTTTGATTAGGACTAGACGGCTTGCCATGTTTAGCGCCCGGTAAGTCCAGGAAGAGAGACGGGCTTCCAGTTTTTCCAAGAGTAATTTCCAAGATGAGTGCTTTAAAGCAGAGTCTGTCATGGGCGCACCCAAGTATTTGGAGGGAAGAGCAGCGATTGTGAAACCAAGGTTTCGAGTGATTGAGGCTTTGGTTGTAGCAGGGGTAGAAAAAGATCTGGGATTTGGTCTTGTTAATGCAAGCTCCAGAAGCATCCGAAAATTCAAACAAAATGGTTTTTAATTTGAGAGCTTCCTGGACCGAGGGATGGCCGAACATCATATTATCGTCCACAAATTGTTGGTGGGTGAAGGCCGGGGTGTTGGGAAAAGTATGTTCTCTTAGTTGCTGGGTTTGAAGAGCTTCCTTGATGCATCTTCCTAGTCCTTCTGCCATTATGACGAACAAAAAAGGGGAGAGGGGATCTCCTTGCTAGATGCCTCTGGAGGGGCTAAAGGGGGAGGAAGGGATCCCATTGATCAAAATGGAGAAGAAGGAAGATGATATAAGAATCATGACCCATCTGACCCAGGGGGAGAGAAGCCAAAGGCTATCAACATTTTGTGAATATATTTCCAGCTTAAACTATCAAAAGCTTTGGAGAGGTTGATTTTTAGGAGCATACCTACTTTTTTGGATTGCTTTAAGGAGTGTATAATCTCATGAGTGAGAATAATTCCATCCGTGATTTGCCTTCCTTCCACATAGACTGATTTCTCGGGTGATATGAGTAAGGGAAGCCGAGATTTTAGTCTGGAAGCAATAACTTTGGAGATGATTTTATATATGACATTACATAGAGCAATGGGTCGGAATTTGTCTGGAATCTGAGAGTGGTCTTCCTTGGGGATGAGAGCTATAAAGGTTGCATTCAGGGAGGGAAGCAACCATCTATTAGTTCTGGATTCCTCAACAACTTGCCAGACCTCTTCTTTGATAAGATCCCAAAATCTGTGGAAGAAATTGGAAGTAAAACCATCGGGGCCAGGTGCTTTTCCTTCTTTGAGATGTCGCATGGCACTCTCCACTTCCTATAAAGATATTGGCCTAAGGAGGAGTTGATTGTGTTTCTCAGTTATGATCTTTGGAATATTCTTAATGATTTTCTCAATAGCCTGCTGTCTATCTATCTGAGGTTCCTGGTGTACCTGCTTAAAATGAGTAAGGAACTCTTGTTCGACGTCCTCATGTTTTTCCAACCGATCCCCCTGCGTATTCTGAATATTGGTGATGTTGTTATGCATTCTTCTTTTGATAGTAGTGCGATGGAAGAACTTTGTGTTTCTTTCGCCCTCTTTAAGCCATCTGATTCTTCACTTTTGCTTCCAAATTATTTCTTCTTGCTTTGCTCTTTCGGTTAATTGTGCTTGCAGGTGTTTTTCCAGCTCTGAGTTTTCTTCAGACCGTCCTTCTGTGACGATTCTCTGCTGTAGTTGTTTCATGTCTTGATCTAGACCATGTTGTGCTTGGAAGATATTGCCAAAGGTATTTTGATTCCATTGTTTAATGTTGCTCTTGAGATTTTTGAGTTTTTGCTGGGATTGATACATTTTTGTATCATCTGAGGGTTTGAAGTTTTTCCAAACCTCATGGATCAGATTGTTAAAATCTAGGTGCAGCATCCAAAAAGCCTCGAAGCGGAAAGGCCTTCGTGTGGTATTACCTGGCATTTTCCATTGAAGCACGATAGGCCAATGATCTGATCCTGAGATTGGTAAGATCGACGCCATGAAATCCCCACCTAGTTGGATTGCATTGTCTGATAGCAGGAACTGATCCAATCGTGAGGCGATTTGATGTGCACCTGCTCGTTTGTTACTCCATGTGTAAATACCATTGTTGGATGACATATCTATGAGATAGTTATCTTGGATGAAGTATTTGAAGTGAATGCTTTCATTATTCAATTTGGCCCTACCTCCTCTTTATTCTTCCGGCCTTGTTATCATATTAAAGTCTCCTCTTGTGATCCAGATTGGATGTGTTCTTTCGGAGTTGATCAAAGCTAAGGTATTCAATATGTCTATCTTATTCATTCCTTCCTGGGGGAAGTATACATTGGTTAGATGACCATGTACATTTGTCCCTGTAATATGGAAGGTTGCTTGTATAAAATTCTTACTCGCATGAATATTATCAAGTGTGATAGCTCGTTCATCCCAGATTATTGGTAGTCCTCCTAATGCATCGAAAGCATCCACCGTTGCTGCTTTGCTACCTGGCCACGCTTTTGCAAGAGTTTGGTCTAGTGTTGTAGAGTTACATTTGGTTTTTTGAATGAAAAAAAATTGGGGTTTCTCCAATTGAATCATGTTTTTTATTAGTCTATATTTTCCGGGGCTGTTTAGCCCTCTGATATTCCATGAGATGAGCTTCATGATGCACTGCTAGGTAGGGGGTTGTAATACTTTGTAAGCTTGGAATATCTTCCCGATTCCACCAGTTTCCCCAATGCGGATGGTTCTTTGATGATCAGTTTTCCTACCTCTTTTTTTATTGTCTTTAGTAATATTTTTACCATCCCACTGACTTCCAAGTTGGATGCTTAAAGATCTTTGCTGCTGTGCCCTAGAGAGGATGACTTCTAAGCTTTCTAGTTGCCTCTCTGGGATTTTGTTGTATTCTTTTTTCTTGCAATCATGCTCTAATCCCAGTATATCCATATCTCTAATGTCGAAGCTCTCCGGCTCCTCTTCCATGTGCTGGGCCTCATTTGCGTTCCGCTGCTATTTCCGCTATGGTCATGATTTCCTGTTGCACGTTGTCAACCTCCATGCCTTGAGTATTCCTTTTCGGAGAGAGACAGGGGACGACAGTGTTAAGATCTGTGGATTGTACAGACTTTTGAGCAATCTTAGAGCTCGAGGGGGTGGAATGAGGAGTCATCTTAGGGATGTCCTTCGGATGGTTAGGGATTTCATAGGTATTTATTTCTAGCTGATTCATGGTTTCAAAGCTATTGCTTGTGGAAGGCATTGAGGTATTGGCTACAGGCTTTTTAAGGCTAGTAGAGGGTTTCTTGTGAGTCTTTTTACAGTTGGTGACCTTGGTAAAGCTAGCCGAGTCAGATTTATCCGCATCGGAAGGCATCGAGGTTTTCAGATTTGAAGGGTAGTCTCAAAAGAGATGGCCAAGGGCATGGCATTTCCTGCATCGGAATGGAACATGCTCATAATCTATTGATTGTATCCATTCAAAATCATCATGGTAGAGACTTACCGCGTCCGGGAGAGCTTTGCTGAGATGCATGTAGACACAAATTTGGGCATAGGAGGTATATCGCCTGAGTTTCTTCTCCTTTGCGATTTTAATGAACTCCCCTAAACCATTCCCAATATCTTGCAGCGAGTCTTCATCCCAGTACTCCAAAGGGAGGGAATAAAGGCGAATCCACACTAGTGCCCAGCTTAAATCCTCTTTGTCTGGATTGAATCTTTTAATCCAATCTCTCAGATATAAACCTGCTGCATTGAAAAAGTACGATCCTCCATCAAGGACTCTGTTTCGATCTTCTAGACAGTTGAAAATCACTGTAAAGAAGCCTTTAGGCCCCAGCTGCAAGGTAATATGCCCTTTTGGTTTCCATTTGGCTGCTATCCAACCATGCAAAGCTTTCTCTGTGGGCCAAGAACCTATAAAATTTCCAACCAGCGCATGATCCTTCATGTACTGGATTTGAGTGTTGATCCGGTGGTTTGGAATCTCAATCTTAAGTCTTTCAGCTGCTACAGGCTTACATGTGGCTGATGTCGCCTTGGGAGCTTCATTCTTGTTCGTATTGTCAGGGAAAGTTTTTGGATTTGGTTCAACATCTTCTTGATGTTCTGTCCTAACATCTTCAACAACATTGGGGGGAGGCGCCCTATCCTCCCCCCTGAGGGGTTTCCACTGCTTATGAACTGATCCTTGTCGTGTAGTGTTGTATCTTTACTGCTGAGCGAAGATAGAATACGGTGGTCTGTGCAGGTCTGCCGTTCGCAGGTCTGACTCAAACCCTAGTCATCCATGGTCGCCTCTGCTCCGCCTCCATGCTTCCACCAAATAAAAGTGGCATGTTTGGGGTACATACTTTTCATATTGAAATGTATATTTGTAGTTGTTTGATTTAATTTCGTATATGAATGTTGTGCAATAGCAAAAGAAGCATGTTTGGGGTACATACTTTTTATATTGAAATATATATTCTATAGTTGTATATTATCTTTTGTTTGATTTAATTTCGTATATGAATGTTGTGTAATAGCAAAAGAGACATGTTTTGGGTACATGCTCATCAGTGTTATTCATAGACAAGATGTTTTTTAGGATATTTTGGATTAGTTATTCTAGCAAAGGAAATAGAGAAAAATGCAAATGACTTAAATGTATATCTTGTTGGAGAATGTAGTAGGGTAGCTATTTATTCAATTCTCCTTATCCTTAATAATTGCTTGTCAACTTTAGTTATCTTCTTATTGTTCTTATTAGATTTTTTCATCAAAAAATTATCAAGAGCATGAACAATAAAGACAAATGACACAAGAATTAGGCTTCAAGCCCATGCAAAATCCCTTCATGGGAAAACACAGAAATAATCTCTTTTCTTCTTATAGAATTTGCTTCAAATGAAAAAACCAAGACCCAAAACCCTAGATCAAGTTGTCCTCCAAGCACCAAGCCTACCTTCCAAGAATCTCTTCCAATTAGGTCAAAGATCAACCAAGTCAATAAGAGTCAAATCTGCTTCAACTTGCTTCCAATCTTAACTTCGTCCCCTAGCTCGAATCTGCAATCTCGTCCTGCAACTCTTGGCCCTTTTGCAAAAATCCTAGCACCACACGTGAGTAAAAGTTGTCAAATTTAAGTCTCTTTCGTTTTAGCTTGCTCCTTTGCTTCTTAACTTGTTGACTTCAAGTATTGACCTTCTTGCAACAAAGCTTCATACCTGCAATTAGGTCTACAATTTTGACCTAGCAGTGACAACAACCTTAGATCCTTCGCACGTGTGAGAGATGGTACAAAAATTAGATTTCGGTTTCTCCTTGAGATGCTTTTCTTCTTCTAGGTCTTTGCTCCTCGTCTTCCTTTTCTTGTTTGAGATTGAACTGCAAAAGTGTATCTGAAATGAACATGTTACAACTTGCCCAATAGGCTTTTATACAAATGATAAAGACTGTTGTGACTCAAGAAAAATATTCTTTTGACTTGACAAATCCTAGAAGTATGAAAAACATGCTCAACCTAGTTGACCAACAAAATGGAACATGAAACCCATGTCTAAAATAATATTTATCTTTATTATTATAACATAAAGATATACAAAAATTAGTACATTTTTTAACATATCTAAAACTTGCATGATAAAGGATGAATCAGTTTTGGTGAATTGCGATAGGGCCTATCCTTTGATGTCTTCTTATGTCTAACACTCTTCAAGAGATGTATATTGTCGTATGATGAGCCTATTTTGATTCTTGCTCTTATTAGTTTTCTTTGTAGACAAAAAGCCTTTATATGTTTTCGATGATATTTTGGACCAATTATAAAAACATAGAAAACAAGAAAAAATGAAAAATTTATGAGGATATTTTGGAAAATTATGGAAACACAGAAAATTAGAAAAAATGCAAAATTCTATTAGAAATGTTTTTAAAAACAACACAATAAAGGAGGACAAAGTAGTTTTAGCAAATTATAATGTTTTAATTCATGCTATTTTTCATTTTACTTAGAAATGAATGGTTTGGAAATTTGGGGAATTTGATTTGATTGAAAATAAAACAATTAAGTTTATTTGGAATCATAATGTTAATTTCAAAAATATTAAACTGTTAACTTTATTGAAAGTGTTAAAGTTGAAATTCGGTTAGAAATTCCAAAGTTATTATCTGAACACTAAAAAAATAGTTGCACATGAGTAGTGAACACTCCAAGTAAATAGTCTATAAAATATCAATGACGATGGATGACAAAATGCACAATAAACTAGTGTTTTGATGACAATGTTATTAGGAAAAGAGTGTGGAAGAACAAGTAGGCAAAACAAGAGACATATTTTGAGAAGATTTGATGCATGCGCTATTAGGGGAAGAGTGGAAGAACAACAATATCACTTCAAAGTGAGAAAACAAGTGCTTCAAACATCACAGTATAGGGGGTGATTTCCCCATCATAAAAGCATTGTTCTCCACACACATGCAAAAGGGGAGAAAAATAATATTGCCCTAAAATGTGAAGAAAAGTTAAGTTGATATGAACAATTATTTACAAGAAATAGTCATATGTGATTATCATTATAAACATACAATAGGTGAAATTGAACAATAGGATGTTTGCAACAACTTAAATGCTGCAATATTCAATAATTCATCCATTCAAATAATGTTATTAATGTGAAGATAACCAAAATTTTGTGACCTATGCTTCAATAATGATTTGTAAGAAGAGTTATTATACAAATGAGTGTTAATGAGAATTTCATTACGTAGATCTAGTTCAGTTAGGTGTTGATATTGATATAGTGTGGGTGGTGGAGAATTTCATTGATTAGTCACACTATGATCATACAGTGAAGGGTTAGGTTTTTAGGAGCCTATAATAAAGGTCTTGGTGTAGGTTGTAGAAGATCGCAAAAATGTGTTAGTTGTAGTTTCTGTAAATGCTACATGATATAAGGCTTATATGGCAAAGGTTTTGGTTTCCATAAATAACTTGCAATAGAAGATCATTGAAGGCTTGTTCTCATTGGTCTCATTTCTAGGCTAAGGGATTACAAAAAATTTGATATGTGAAAAATAATGTGAATTTGGAAATTTCACCTCAATCTTGAAGTTTCTTGGATCTATTGCTTGTGATCTTTTCACATTTAGGGTTGAATCTAAAATATTAAATCATAGTGGAAAATATTTGGCTTTTCAACACAATTCAAAGGTACCCCAAGAGAATAAGCATTGAACCAGTTTACTTCAATGCAACAAAATTTCAACCTCAATGACACTTTCCAAACATATCCTTGTTCTAGAAATAACTTATCACAACAAATAAATCTAGCTCTTTTAGCATCTAATATTTGTTAAACCACTTAATAGTCTCTTCAATGATACCTTAAACAATGTCGATATTCAAATTTACAAATATGCAACTTTTGGGTAGCAAAAACACTCTATATATTATACAAGATAATGTGCAAGTACATACCATAGCTTAGTAAAAGATGTTCAAGTCATGCTCTCCAAATCCTAGCTCACGAAACTATAACAATCCCTCCTTGTTATGAATCACTCTTACCCAAAGTTGGTAGCTACACAAAAGATTTTTTTCATGCTTGTAATTTAAGATTTTTGAATTAAAATTAAATAAACAACTTAAAATAAGTTCAAAAATAATATAAAAAAATTATTATTATTATTTTTAATGAAATTAAATAAAAAACTCAAAATAATTTCCTAAAAACTTAAAATAACATAAAATAACTTGAAATAAGTTATTTATTTATTTTCCTATATACTTACACATCTCTTTTTTTTAATAGATTCATCACCTTTTTTAAGTTCCTTATGCTATCTTGTTAAGTGAAACAGGCACTGCTATTGAAGCAATTGCTATGGTGCGAGTCATAAGGTATTTAAAAAAAATTGAGCAAATGGAAGAGGGTAGATGGCTTAAGGTTGTCTTTAATGACAGATTGCCAAAAAAAAAGAAAAAAAAAGGAAGACTTGCAACAAAATAACAAATGGTTTAGTAAATGGGATATTTGCTTGTACGTGTGTCCCATAAACAACAAAGAGTTGTGCAAAAAAGAGAAAAAAAAAAGAAAAAAAGACTTGGATGCAACAAAATAACAAATGGATTAGTAAATGGGGTATTTGCTTGTAAAAAAGAGAAAAACTTTTGTTATGGAAAAGTTCCACAGGCGTACTTGGGATAAGTAGCTAGAAAGAAAGAAAAGTACTATATTGAAGTGTTTAATCCCACACATAATCATCAACCAAAAACATACATAGAAGCGAATATCTCTTGAAGAGCCAAAATTCTTATTGTTTAGCTAAGGATTAATTCTCATCAACTCCGTTGTGAATTCTCATCAATTCCGTTGTTCTCATCAATTCTATTGTGAAATAGGGCGCTCTGGAAAAGGCAAAAAGAAGTGTGGGAGGAAAGAGTGCATTTTTTGTTCTTCCAAAAAAGTGGAAACAAAAAAATATTTCATTTTAGAATGTAAGGCCTTTAGAATGTAAGGCCTTCAAAGACAACAAAGAAAGTTATGTAGATATGCTGACAGCTAGCTCTTGGGATAATCTATTTAACTAGGGGTTTGTCGAGAAACTAGGAGATTGTGAAGCTTTATAGAAAAATGGCCGAAGACAGCAAGGAAATAAAGAAGTCAAGTTTTACTAATTTAATTTACTTGTACACTTTTCTTTAATTATAATATAATTTATATATTGTAAATTTACTAATTCAACATATTTTAAAAATACAAATTATAAAATTAAAAATAAATTTAATAATACATGAAAAATTTAATTATGATTATAAAAAAACAATTTAAAAACTACAAATAATTTCATGTGAAAAATCAATATCATATTTAAGGATATAATTTATAAAATTTTTGATTTAATATTAATTTAATTAAATAGGGGTTTTACTAGGTATGCTCAATCTAGCTCTATATATGAAAGGAACAGAACAGTACAAATATGTATATATATAGTTACAATCACTACTAAGGTCTGGATTTCGATCGAAATACCAAAGCCGGACGTGCAAGGATTCCTAAGCGCGCTTTCAAGAGATATGGAACAACCCTAATCACTATTAGCTGTAACAGGAAAATTCACCAAGATCAATTGAACGAATTTCGACACTGTTGAATTCGTATAATAATTCTCTGTGGCCAAAAATGGTGAACAGCTTTGTTAGGGGAAGCTACATTCCACAAGAACGCAAATCCGGGCCAAGCCTCCAGACAGCGCACTGCACGGAATTGTGGCGATCTCTGCACGCTTACCCTAATTTCACCATTGATGCAAACTCTCCAAATAATGTTGGCATCACTATTAGTGCGTTAATTAATAAATAACTCGTTAATTACTTACAGGTCCAATTCCATTCAAAAGCTGTGACAGGAATCTGATGCCAGATCTAACGGCTGTTATGTTGCCAGGTGTCATGAATCGATCACATATCTAACTGCGGAGATTTTGCCACGTGTCGAAATTTTGACGGTTAGATTTGGAGGTCGAGACGCTGCTACGTGTCGCCTATCCGAGGGCTTGATCGAGCGGCTGAAATGATGCCACGTGTAAACATTATGACGGTCAGATTTGGCGGTCCAGAGGCCGCCACGTGTCACAAATTTGAGGGCCAGATCTCTTGGCAGAGATTTTGCCACGTGTCACAAATCAGTGAGCCAGATCTGGCTGCTGCGATTCTACCACGTGTCACGAATCGAAGAATAGATCTTGCGGCTAATATTCGGCCACGTGTCGTCAATCTCATTCCAGATCTAACGGCTGTGATGTTTCCAGGTGTCGCAAATCCGATCCAATATCTAACGGTTGAGATTCTGCAATGTGTCGAAATTCTGACGGCCAGATTTGAAGGTCGATATGCCGCCACGTGTCCCAATCGGAGGGCTTGATCAAGCGGTTTAGATGTTGCCACGTGAGCAATTCTGCTCGTCAGATCTGGCGGTCTAGAGACCGCCACGTGTCGCAAATTTGAGGGCCAGATCTCGCGGTAGAGATTCTGCCATGTGTCACAATCTATGGGCCAGATCTGGCGGCTGCGATTCTACCACGCGTCGCGAATTACAACGACAGATCATGCGGCTAAGATGCGACCACGTGTCCTCAGTATGATACCAGATCTAACGGCTGTGATGATGCCAAGTGTCACGAATCTCATCCCATATCTAACGGTTGAGATTCTGCCACGTTTCGCAATTCTGACCGTAAGATTTTGCGGTCGAGACCCCGCCACGTTTATCGAACCCTGGGCCCTGATAGAGTGGCCGAGATTCCGCCACGTTTCGGGAAACGTATGGCTAGATCTGGCGCTCGGGAGACCGCCACGTGTCGCAAATTTGAGGGTCGGATTTGGGGGCTACGATGCCGACAGGTGTCACAAATCTGACGGTCAGATCTGGCGGCTGTGATAACGCGACGTGGCGCCAATCTGATTGCCATATCTTGCGGCTGAGATACTGCCAGGTGTCGTAAACACACGACAAGATCTGGCGGTCAAGATTCTGCCACGTGTCTCGAATCCGAGGGTCATATCTGGTGGCTAAGATTACGCCAAGTGTATGAAATCGGCTGTACAGATCTTGCGTCTGAGAGCCCTCCACGTGTCTCGAATATGATGCCAATTTAACGGCTGAGATAGCGCCACATGTCGTGAACCTAACAGCCAAATCTAACGGATGAGAATCCGCCACGTATGACGAATATGATGGCCAGATCTGGCGGTTAAGGTATCGCCACGCTTCGCGAATATAGGGTCAGATCTGGCGGCGTATATTGCGCCACGTGTTGTAATTGACGGTTAGATTTGCGAGCTGGAGAGCACCACGTGTCTCCAATCCGAGGGCCTGATCTGGCGGCTGAGTTTCTGCCACGTTTCGTAAATCTGTTGGCCAGATCTAGAGGCGGAGAGGATGCCACTTGTCGCCCACATGTCCAAATCTGGCGGCTAAGATTATGCCACGTGTCGTGGATCGGAGAAACAGATCTTGCGACTGAGAGGCCACCACGTGCCGCGAATCTAATTCCATATCTAACGGCTGAGTTGGCGCCATGTGTCGCGAATCCATCGGCCAGATCTCTCGGCTTAAAAACTGCCATGTGTCGTATGGATTCTGAAGGCGCACTCCATCAACGCCGCCGCCGCGAATCGCGTGGAAGAGAAGAGGAGGAGGCGGAGGAGAGAGCGAAACGTCCGCTAGAGACGCTGCCGCTGCGATGTTCAGCGCCGTTCTCGTAAGTGTAGGAACCCGCTGTTCATTGTACAGTGGTTTAGCACATTCTTTCATTTATTCACGATGTTATTTTGTTATTGATGTTAATCCATCTTCTAGTTTAACACGTTCGCTGCTGTAATTTATATCTATTTTTTCTTGAAACACTTCAAGTGCTTCCATAACTGACTGATTAATCTAATTCATGTGTTAATTGTGTGAGGATGTGTGGCAATTTTTAAGTGCGCGTCGAACAGAAAATATAGGTACCGTGTCTATGTTATCTACGTAACCGAATAAATAAGGGAGGCCTTTAAGCCGCAATGAAATTTAGAAGCAAATATAGGTACTGTTATCAATGTAACCGAATAAACAAGGGAGGCACTCAAGCCGCAATGAAATTGTGGGGTTTTCATTGGAGGAGTTTATGGTTATATATATCTGTATGCTCTCGTGTCATTTCATATAATCCATCTAACCCTATAGAATTATAATATAAATAAAAATGGAGAAACCTTCAACCATGAAAAAATATTGTTAGTCTTGTTAAAAGATATCTGGACACTATCAGTGTTATCAATTCAACCTGTTAACTAGAAAACATGACATGACAAATATGATGCTAGAAAACATGACATGACAAATATGATGCTAGAAAAAATGACCCAATAATAATGTAATATCGAAAATGTAAAAGAAATAAAGAAATAAATTTATGGAGGGTCTTATGTTACCTAGATATCTTTTAAAAAAAATAAGTCCATGGATGATATTTTTGTTACCTAGATATCTTTTTTAATTTATTCATTTCATGCTTGTGTTATTGATATCCTTTTTAATTTCTTGGGAGTAATGTTTACACTAATGACTTCCATTTCGAAGTTTGAAAGGATATGAACATTTCTAATCTTGTCTATAGTGTTAATGCTTGTAGAACATTCTAATCACGAAAATAACTAACATGCCTCCATTGGGAAGATGAGAAAACCAAAGAAGCCAGTCACCCTCAAAACCATTTACTCCATTTTTAAATCTAACTCCATGAATTTGCTTCTTTGAATTTTCATGCAAGCTGCCATTTCTTACTCTAGATCTTGGAGTAGTCTTATCTAACTCTAAGTATTGGAGTAGCCTTAGCTAAATGGTAGTCTCAATGAAACACCTATCTCATTCTTGAATGACTAATAATAGTCTCAAAGGAAGTACTATGCTATTCTTAAATTTCAATGAATATTTCCCCATCCTACTAACTAATATGTCAATGAGTTTCTTGATCGTTCAAGGAAACCAACATTTATAAAAGACACCATCAAAATGTTGAGTTTTCATAGTTTTATGCTCACATTTCTTAATATTTCATAATTAATTCATCAACTAATACCTAACACACTCACCCATTACCTCTATGATGAAGCATCATAATTTAGAAGAAAAGACTCTAAATTGTGAACTCTCTTTAAAAAGAACAGTTAACTATCTTCCCCAACTAGATTTAAAAGAGATCTGTATCCCATAAATCTTCAAAAATCCATGCAATTGATTTCCCCTTAATCATTGAGAAAAGTCCCCCACCATATCTTTAAAAAAAATTAATTACCTTTTAAAACTTATAATGATTACCCAACTAGATTTAAAACAAGTAAATGCTTCCCAAAATCTTTAATGATTCCCCAACTAAATTTAAAACAATTAACCACCTCCCAAAACCTATAACAATTCCCTAGTTAAATCTCTACCATTAATCTTCAAAAGGCCATGTGATTAGCTTACCCTTAACCATTAAGAAAAATTCCATATAATCATGTCACAATGCTGCTAATTTAAGTGATGTTCTATTATGTGACACCAACAAATATTAAGCACCATGTAGTAAGTCAATCCTTAATGCTTAATATTTTCCATATGACAAATGGTGCTAAATATTTACCATGTAACTCTAAGTCAATCAATAGCACTTAATATTTTCGATATGACACATGGTGCTCAACATTTACCATGTGACTCCTAAATTTAAAATGGATTTGATCTACTATATGACACATGGTGTTTAACATTTACCATGTGACACCTAAATTTAAGATCATGACAACTACCTCATTTAAAACATGATCAATGCTTCCAAGGCATAGAAGCATTGAACTAATTGAACATTTATGATTTAGTATGTTGAGAGTTAAAGGGGTTTAATGTCATAAATTCTTGTCATAGTGGTTCTCTATGATGTGACATTTTACACACATTGATATGAATGAGTTGAGAAAGGGGTATGTTATAATGAACCCCACCTTTTAGTTTAATGTACCTTCATGATAATGAATAAAGAAAAAGAAATGGGTGTCTTCTCCCTTCCAACTACGAGACTGGATCTTATATGGGTGAACCTGGGTGTAGCCCTTCTGCTCCTCCTTCAGTGGGGTACCCCAATTGTTGATGCACGTGAAGGAATTATGTATGGAAAGGGTCTGCAACAACAATGACGGTCTTGCGATCCGCATCATCTATCTCAGTGTCGGGACTACATGGAGCGCCAGAGAAAGAAACCATCAGAGAGATGCTGCGAAGAATTGGAAAGAATGTCTCCACAATGCCAACGCCAAGACATACAACAAGTACTCAATCAATCCGAATCGTCAATAGATAATTCCATATATCTATCTATCCAAGGGCCAGATCTCATGAATTTTTGGGCTAGACCTTTCGGCTGAGAAACTACTGAGAGACCTATGGCCACATGCACGAATTTGTGGGAAAGATATTTCGACTCAAAAACTACCACGTGTGGTCCATATGTGGCGGCTATGAGGCCACCACATGTCGGGAATCCATTGTCCAAATCTGGCAGCTGAGATCCGAGGGCCAAATTTAGCAGTTGAGACTTAGGTTGTCATGTGTTGCCAATTCGAGGGTGAACTTTTCCTGTCGAGAGGTCGCCAAGTGTTGCACATGGGGAGGGATATGATACATTGGCTATTTCTCTACGGGAGGGCGCCACGTCGGTGGAAGAGGCACCATGCCTGAAAATTTCAAACTGGGGCATGGCAAATCTCAAGATGCACTAGGATTGTCGTAGTTCCGCTTTGATTAATGTTGCAACTAAGTCGCCTCAATGTTGCAACTAAGTCGCCTCAACATCCTTGTAGTATCAGACCCATCACACTGGGGAGTCCGGCTCTCGATTGTTTGTTCCTTCTTCAAATGGAAACCACACACTTACCAAAGTAGGAGCATCACAACCAACCTCTAGGTTTTTTGTTCCTTCAACTGGAAAACTCGTCATGCCTGAATACTAAATTTTGTGTGTCATTAGAATCATTATGAGCAGCGTGCAACAATCGATTTTGTCGATTGTGAGATGGATTGATGCTGAAATTCAAGTAGTTGCATCTATCAAACATGTGTCATTGGCGATCGATAATAATAATTCTAAATATATCAAGAATTGCGAAGAATGGATTCCGTTCCTTTATCTCACCAAGGTTGGTGCCATTGGCGATATGTAGTTCCCTTTCTACTATGGGCGCTATTATTCCTTTTGACTACTAAGAACATTTATCGTAAGGTTTAAGGTTTAATATCTGTGGCACGGTGTGACATGTTGTTACCAACAAGTTAATGACCTTGGGATGGTTGACATATGTGTTGGGGGGGGGCGGCGGGGTTGTTAGGATGAGCAGGGCTGTTTAAAATTATCGGTGGTAAATTATGGAGAATGCGCATTCACCATACAATTTTGTTATGTAGTCACATTACATTGATTTAAATTTTCCAAATTCGGTTATGAAACTAAAAACAATATGAATTTGTGATATGGAAAGTTCTTTTGCATTTAAATAATGCACTTTTATATATAGTTCATTATTTTTAGATGGATGCAAACTAATAAAGTCGTGAGTAAATTTTTTGAGTTTAAAGAAATTAAATTATAAATTACTTTCATATTTTTTTTTCAATAAAAAAAAAAATATATTTAATATAATATCCATATAATATATTATTCAGCGTAGATGACAAATTCCTCTAGGCCAGAGACCACTAGATGACAAATCCCTGTAGAGAAGGCTAACTCCAATCCTCGCCATGAGGATAAATATTCAGCCTGGTTGTTTGTAGAGATCCCAAAACGACGAGCAAATTGAGTCTCCCTTTCTTCATGAGGGTGAAATATAACCCCTCTCGCCCCTGCTTCCCCAATGACTTTCATAATTTTAAGAGATATAAAATTGATATTAAAACTTTGAAAAATAGCAATGGCGAAAGACAAGAACAAAAACATTTATACAATTATATTTTTTTAAAGGAAATTCCACACTAGTAAGAGAACATGTGCATTATATTATAGAAAAGGTGACAACAATTTAAAAAAAAACCCAATTTCATAGTAATACAATTCTTCCATAAATAAAAAATATATATTTTGAAATCTTTTTAATTTCTTACATTCATCTTCTTATACCATATTGATTTTTTTTTAATCATCACTCAAATAAACAAGATTGATAGTTGCAAAGAAACATAGTCACCGCCTCTATTGCTAATTCATTGATTAAGGCAGTGCAGGGTCCACGTTTATTCCTTATTCGAGGATGTCTTGTTTCCACAATCGCTTTCACAATATGTCATTATTCTCGCCTCCACAAACGATTTCTCCACATTTCCGCACTCCCCACAATGAAAGCCACCTCTGCAGTCTACATAATAAATATTCCTTCGCACCTCCGAGGAAATATGATAACACAACTAAGAAAAATCAAAATCATGATAAATTGAGACCTTTTACATAAGGCATTAATGGGTGGTGGCAAACTTGCACATTAGGCTTTTAGAATTGTTGTAGTCATGCAATGAATTTATTAGCTAAGGACTTTAGCATCCCAAACTCCTTAGGAAATGTCATGTCACTGTCATTTCTTTGTCTACATGAAAATGAATTAAAAAAGTTCTTCCATCTTCTATAGGACTTATGGTTAATCTATATGGAATTTCACTAAGTAATAATAATTATGAGGGTTCCTTGCCACCTTTGTGGTTTGAATTCCTACATCCTAAGCACTTTGCACAATGAAAGCCACCTTCGTACTCCACACAATGCCTTTAAATATCCTTTGGGATAATCACACCTAATGGAAAATCAGGATCAATGGTATTGTTATCCAAAATGACCAGATAATACAATGAATGGATCATCATTGAATTCACATTTGAATTGCACGTAAGCATACTGCTAACAACAATAATACATAGACTACGAGAATTGTGTGTTTAAAAGAGAATATTAAAGAAAATATAGATCACAGTTGATGATTTGTCTATAAACTTAATTCATAACACCTCATGTGCAGTGTTATCAACTTTTCCTCAGCAAGATCCATTCAAATCACTCAAATTTGATCCATGAAAATCATAGTCACCACACACCTATTTTCATATGTAACAACGTCTCAAAGAAAAACAATGTAGTTGAAATTGTGGCTGAAATTGTATGTCACACAATACGAAGTCATGAACAGGAAAAAGTGGTGGATGAGCCCTATGACGCCCTTTTCTTACATGAAGGCAATGGCTTAGCACCTACAGTTTGACTACATCGTCAAAACCTCCGTAGTCTCCGATGTAACAAAGCTTCTACTTGGAAGTCTATTTGGTAATTACAGATTTTTCTTGCCATATAAATAGATCCGTTTCAATTTTATGCATTAATTTTTAGGGACTGAATGTAATGCGATCTTGATTGATTTTCTAGAAGCAAAAATTTGTGGAATTTAGGCCCTCCATAGTTTCTTTAGCTTCCATGTTTTTGTTGAAAATAGCAACAAGAAATGCTAAATATAGAAGTGTTAAAAATAGCATTGCTATAAATAGCATTTCGGGATACATTCCAATTTTAGTTAGTCCCTGAACTAAAATTGAGAATTAAAATTCAAATTTGATCTTAGCAACTGTTTGAAAAATTATTAATTCATCTTGAGTTAATTAGTTGGAGAAAATCAAACATGAAGTCTATGTGAAGACATGCAACAGTTTTCCCCTTTGATTGAGGAAGTTATCCCTTAATTAAAGTGATCAGGATGAGTTGTACTTTGAGTTGTAATTAGTTAGCTCAATTAACTGAGTTAAGTCCAGTTAGATTAGTTCCAATAGTTTGTGGAACTGATTGTGAGTTTAGTTAGTTAATGCATGCATGCATGCATGTAACTACTATACTTCAAATTCTCCATGGTTTTTTGGTTTTTTCTATTTTCGTTTTGGGTTGTTTTCCTCTTAAGAGGAGGCCCAGGAAATAGAAAAATTGACATCTCTAGATGGACAACCTTTTTTGGACTGTTTATAATGACTGATAAGCTGGAAACGTAAACTGTTATGAGTTTTCTATGTTTTCAGAAGATACCTTAGTCAGTTTTGAGATGCAGAAAAGACTGTCTTTTTTGTAGCAGCTATATGAGAACATCATACAGCAAACGGAATGCCCAGGCATATACTTGTAACTTTTTATTTGCTTAATAAAAAGTTCGCTTTTTTCCTTGGAAAAAAAACTACTATACTTCAGATAACTGAGTATTATCTCATAAATAACTCATGCATGTCAGTTCAATCAGAGACCCAAATTGAGATCAGATGATGGGACAGTGTACTATCAGTTGCAGGAATATTCCATTGAGGATATCTCTTGCATGCAAAAGGAATTCATTCCTTGGAGATTGCGCAATTACTTCTGAGTTTGGTGAGTTGTGCGAGAGGTGAATTCACACAGGTGGTAGCTAGAGGACCCAAGAGAAACTGCGCAAGGAAATAGGAGGCTTGGAGGATTGATGGAAGACATATGTTGTGTCTATTCAGTCTATGAGCAACATTGAGGGATTGTACTGAGAGCTGGATAGCTTGTGAGCTAAAGCTTTGTGTAATCCAAAGATATTTCCACTTGTATGACAATATAGATAGCGGGGTTTTTAGCTGAGGCTTTCCCCAGAGTATTCTTCTATGTTCATGTGTGATTGATTTCTCATTCTTTGTTATATGTGTTCTATTTGATCTTGCTCAAAATCGATTAAGCTTCCGCAAGTTTGTTTGTAGAAGTAGGTCAAGTATTTTGCTTTAATATATTACATTATCTGGTGATCTACAGTGGGAACTTCTACATGGTATCAGAGCAAAGGTGATCAAAGCGAAGAATAGTATACAAAGAAGGGAGAAGTTCAAAGTTTGAAGTTCTTGATTATAGAAATTGAATTCTTATCATGTCTCAAATTTCACCAATGGTGTTCAACGGTTTGAGACTCGAGTATGCCTTGTATGGCAGCTCGAATTATATATCTTGGAACGCATGGAAGTGGTATTAGAGGACAACGGTTTGAAGGACTTCATTGATCAAGAAGTCCCCAAGCCAGCAGCTGCTAATGCCCAAGAATTGGCGGAATGGAAGAAATGTGTGGCTAGAGCGAGGAGGATTCTTCTAGAGGGAGTTCGAGACCACATTGTCTCGAGTCTCCATGGGAAGGAGACACTGTTTTCAATGTGGAAAACATTGAAGGATCTATATCAGAACAACAACGATCAGAGGAAGTTGGCGCTGAAAGACAAGCTTTGGAAAATCAAGTGTGAAAAGGGTGACACGATCTCTACATATGTGAACAAGCTCACCACCTATAGGGATGAGCTTGGAAGTGTAGGGATCATGACAACCGATGATGACATGGTGAGTCTTGCTCTCCTCGGTCTTCCTAAGAGTTGGCATAGCTACCAAGACTCGGTAAATGGAAGAGAGAAACTGCCAGATTGGGAACGACTTTGGTCGGATCTGATGCAGGAGGAGATAAGAAGAAGCACCAGAGATGGATCTTCATCAAAGCAAGATGATGAAGAAAATCTAGCCTTAGTGAGTAAGGCGAGGAAAGGGAAAGGGAAGGTGTCCCATTCCAAATTGAGTTCTTCCCATGGTGGGAAGAAGATTGACAAATCGAAAGTGTGATGCTTTCATTGTCATGAGATGGGCCATTATGCTACAAATTGTCCACAGAAGAAATCCAAGAAGGGATCCTCGAAAGGATAAGATGGTGAGGCACTGGCCTCACAGTTCGAATTGGATTTCACCCTCATTGCATGCATGGTTTCATCAATGGTGGTTTGTGTTTGGTACTTGGACAGTGGAGCCTCATTCCACATGACTGGCGACAAGAGTCTTTTCAGTACCTTGGAGGAGAAGGGCCTTCAGATGTGCATAGAGGTGGGCAATGATGGAAAGTACCATGTTTCAGGTGAAGGTATGATTGTGTTTTAGAGGGAGCATGGAGCTCCTCTCACCCTGACTGATGTTAAGTATGTGCCTGGTCTGAAGAAGAATCTTGTGTCCGTCGCTATGTTGGAAGACAAAGGCTATGATGTACTCTTTAGTAAAGGAAAGACATTCATGAGGCATATCGGCACTGGAAAAACCAAGAGGATTGGGATTCGAGTAAAGAATCTCTACAAGTTGGAGGTAGACGACTGTGCTGCATTGAGTTCCAAAGCAGAGTTGGTGCAGAGCCAAGATATTGGCGAGCTATGGCATAGAAGATTGGGCCACTTGCACCATGGGGCCTTGAATATCATGCAACGGATTTCTATCGAACTTCCCAAGGGTAAAATGGAGCAAGTGGATACATGCAAAGGTTTTACCTTAGGTAAGTATGCAAAATATTCTTTTCAGGATCGAGACAGTCAAGCTAGAGCAATACTGGAGCGAGTTCATACAGATGTTTGTGGACCTTTCTCGACAGCCTCCACCGCTAAACGAAGGTACTATGTTATTTTTATTGATGATTTTTCTTGTAGATGTTGGATCTACTTCATGCAGAAGAAGGTTCAAACCTTCTCAAGGTTTTGTGAGTTCAAAGCCTTGGTGGAGAAAGAATCTGGAAAGAAAATAAGGGCCTTGCGAAGTGACAATGGTGGAGAGTATGTCTCCCAACAGTTTAAGGACTTCTGTGCTATAGAAGGAATTAAACAGGAGTTGACGACACCCCATAACCTGTAGGTTTTAACCCCATACAGAAATTACCTGCATAAGAATTCTAAAACACAGAAAATAAACAATGCGAGATCATAACACATAAAACACATATACACAGAGATTTTCCCCTGGATCCCAAAACCGGGACTACCAGCTTGATTTTTCATTATGTTCCTTTCAATGTTACAATACATATTTATACATGTCGAAGCATCCAATACCATGGACCGAAAACCATTGCGTCCAATACCATGGACCGAAAACCATCGCGTCCAATACCATGGACCAAAAACCATCGTGTCCAAAAAACATGTGCGAAAATCATGCACAAAACCATAGGTGGGTCCGCCCAACCTAACATAGGGTCCAAAACCGACCCCATAAAGTAGGGTTACGGGTGCCCTTCAAACCCCCTATTAACTACGTGGAAAGAATATAACACAACCCAACATTCTCCCACTTGCTGTTTTCTTTCCACATGGGGCCACAAGAGAGCTTATTCATTTTCCCAGCCCTGAAATGCCCATTGTCTCTCTACACCAAGAGAACTTCTCAGAGCTCACAGATTTTTTCAATGCATCTGCAGTATTCTTCAAAGTGTCCACCTTTACCAGCAACACCTTTTTGTCTTCTATCATATCCCTCACAAAGTGATACTGAACATCAATGTGCTTTGTCTTTGAATGATATGCGGGGTTCTTTGCCAAGAAAATTTCACTTTGGCTGTCACAATCTATCCTTATAACTCCCTGTACTAACCCCATACTTGAACATAATCTCTGCAACCAAACTGCTTCCTTGCTTGCATGAGTGGCTGCCATGTACTCTGCCTCTGTAGTTGATAGTGCCACTACAGATTGTTTCTTACTCATCCAACTGACTGCACCTCCAAATAGGTTAAACACATACCTACTTGTAGATCTTCTCTGATCCAGATCTCTAGCCCAGCCTGCATCAACAAAGACACGAATATCCAAAACTCTGTCCAATCCTGGTCTTCCTTGGTAGCACAGATCATAATCACTAGTGCCACGCAAATACCTGAAAACCTGCTTCATTGCTGTCCAATGCTCCTTTCCTACTTTTGACATAAACCTGCTCAATACTCCCACTGCATGTGCAATGTCTGGTCTAGTACAAACCATTGCATACATCAGGCTACTGACTGCACTTGCATATGGAACATGGGACATGTCCTCTTCCTCTTCTTGTGTCTTGGGACACTGTTCAGTAGATAACCTCACACCTACAGGAATAGGAACCTTCACCGGTTTACTATCTTGCATATTAAACCTCTGCAGTATTGTCTCGACATACTTCCTCTGGTTTAACCAGAGCTTCCTCTTTTCCCGATCTCTTTTAATTTCCATGCCCAAAATATAGTTTGTAGCACCAAGATCTTTCATGTCGAATTTGGAGGATAATTGGGTCTTCAAATCTTGGATAAATTCTTTGTCATTTCCAACCAACAACATATCATCCACATACAAGACTAGATAAATAACACGATCACCAATTAATTTAAAATACACATAATGATCTACTTGCTTCTGGTGAAGCCAAGTCCCCGTATAAATGTATCAAATTTCTGATACCACATACTTGGTGACTGTTTTAACCCATACAGAGACTTCTTTAAGTTGCATACCAGTTCTTTCTTACCCTTCGTTGCAAAGCCTTCAGGTTGCTTCATGTAGATTTCCTCTTCCAGATCCCCGTGAAGAAATGCTGTCTTCACATCCATCTGTTCTACCTCAAAATCAAAAGCAACAACAACAGATAAAAGTAATCTAATAGAAGTTACCTTGGCAACAGGAGAAAAAATATCACCAAAATCAATTCCTGGCACCTGGGAATAACCTTTTGCTACCAACAGAGCTTTGTATTTCTCCACTTTTCCTTTTGCATTTGTCTTCTTTTTGAACACCCATTTGCTGCCAATGGGTTTCCTTCCAGCTGGCAACTCCACCAGATCCCAAGCCTCATTTTTGTGCAAAGATGCCATTTCGTCAACCATGGCCTCTTTCCAGAGTTTTCCATCCTCTGAATCTACTGCTTCCTTCACAGTTCTGGGATCATCATCAGTAATAAATAAAGCAAAATTTGAACAGAAAGCAGATGGATTATACCTTTCAGGTTGCCTTCTTTCTCGAACTGATCTTCTCACAACTGGAGTTTGTGGCTCTTCATCTTTTGATTCCTCCTCTGCTGTAGAGTTTGATTCTTCCTCCTTTAGCTCAAACTCTATCTTCTTAGGTTCCTTTCTTTGGACTTCATGTTTAATAACATCTTTCACCTCTCTGAACACCACATCTCGGCTGTACACAACCTTCCATGTGACTGGGTTCCAAAGTTTATAACCCTTTAAACCATCCTTATACCCAATAAAGATGCACTTTTCAGATTTACTATCCAACTTGGTTCGTTTCTCCTTTGGAACATGTACATATGCATCACATCCAAATACCCTCAGATGTGAAAGAGAGGGTTTCTTACCAGTCCATACCTCTTGTGGAGTCTTATCCTCCAACGCTGATGAAGGTGACCAGTTGACCAGGTAACATGCAGTATCCACTGCCTATGCCCAGAATTCCTGTCCTAACCCGGCACCACTGAGCATGCTTCTTGCCCTTTCCATCAACGTCTTATTCATTCTTTCTACAACTCCATTTTGCTGAGGTGTATATGGAGTAGTCTTCTACCGTGTTATACCACACTTCTTACAGAATTCTTCAAACTCCTTACTGCAAAACTTTCCACCGTTATCTGTCCTCAGCATCTTTATCTTCTTCTCTGTCTGGTTTTCCACCAGAGCCTTGAATTCTTTAAACTTGTCAAAGACTTCAGATTTCTTCTTAAGGAAATATATCCATGTATTCCTTGAGAATTCATCTAGAAATGATACATAGTACACAAACTTACCCAGTGATGGAACCTTCATAGGTCCAAACTCATCACTGTGCACAAGCTCTAATATCTATTTCGTCCTCTTACCACCAGAGGGGAAACTCACTCAATTTTGCTTCCCATATACACAATTTTCATAGAAATCAAAATCCAGAGAGCTATTACTCATACCTTCTACCATACCTTTACCATGAAGTATTCGAAGGCCCTTCTCTCCAATATGTCCAAGCCTTTGATGCCACAACATGGTCTTTTCTCCAGAGACCACTCGATTTTCTGCTCCACTTTCAAGAACCACAGAACTGTTGCACCCATCAACAACAGTGCTACCTTGAAGCTTGTACAGAGTTCCAGTCCAAACTCGCCGCATCAATACCAGTGCTCCCTGAACCATCTTGCAGGTATCCTTCTCGAACACTGTTTTTACACCTACATCATCCAACTTTCTTACAGAAATTAGATTTCTGGCCAATGCAGGAATATGCAGAACACCAGAAGTGTTCTAACCCTTCCACCTTGCAATTTCAACTTTACTTTTCCATGACCAACGATTCTAGACTTCCTGTCATCCCCCAAGAAGACATCACCACCATCATATTTCTCATACTCACAGAACCACTCTTTATGGGGAGTGAAGTGAAAGGATGCACCTGAGTCAATCAACCATGATTCATGATCTACATGTGTACTTGAAGAAGCCAAGTACACATCACCACCTTCATCTGAGGTGGTTTTCGCATCTGCAGAAGGAGCCTCATCAGATCCCTTTCCTTTATCAGGGCTTTATATTTACAGTCCCTTTTAAAGTGGCCTTCCTTTCCGCATTTCCAGCACACCACCTTTATAGGTTTTCCTGGAGATTTAGATCTCCCTCTAGATTTAGATCTCCCACTCGATGACTTATTTTTGTTTCTGTTCTGGGACTGTCCTTGTACAGAAAAGGAATCACCATTCTGGCTCTCCATATTTTTCCGTCTCATCTCCTCTGTCAGAAAGGATGAGACTATTTCATCAAAATGCAAGGCAGTTGCATTGCTACCTATTGCAATAACCAGACTATCCCACAAATCTGGTAGAGAACACAACAAACTGATGCACTTATCTTTGTCTGAAATTTTAATATCAACAAATGCTAATTGACTTACCACAGTATTAAATGCATTCAGATGCTCTGTCACCAAGTCTCCATCTTTCATCCTGAGGTTATACAACTTTTTCCATAGGAACAGTTTATTCACCAGAGACTTAGATTGGTACAAAGTCCCTAACTTGTCCCACAAAGCCTTTGCTGTACCTTCCCCTGATACATTCAGCAATACTGAATCTGAGACACATAATTGTATTGTGCTCTTTGCCTTCTGATCCAACTTCTTCCATTCTTCATCAGTCACTCCCGTTGGTTTAGTACCTGGATCTACCGTGATCCACTGATCTTTATCCACCAATAGATCCTCCATCTTGAGTTTCCACAACTCAAAACTCTGACCATTAAATTTCTCGATCTCTATCTTTCCACTACTCGCCATCTTCTTTCACCACCAGAATCGATCTTGCAGATCTCCCACTGAACAGGGTCTACCACAGGCCCGAGTGAAACCCCTCAGCAATAAAGGCGTTCCCTTGAAGCCAAATCTGCTCTGATACCAAATGTAGGTTTTAACTCCATACAGAAATTACCTGCATACGAATTCTAAAACACAGAAAATAAACAATGCGAGATCATAACACATAAAACACATATACACAGATATTTTCCCCTGGATCCCAAAACCGGACCTACCAGCTTGATTTTTCATTATGTTCCTTTCAATGTTATAATACATATTTATACATGTCGAAGCATCCAATACCATGGACGGAAAACCATCGCGTCCAAAAAACATGTGCGAAAATCATGCACAAAACCATAGGTGGGTCCGCCCAACCTAACATAGGGTCCAAAACCAAAATTTTCCAGGGTGCTGCCCTGGGTGCCCTTCAAACCCCCTGTTAACTATGTGGAAAGAATATAACACAACCCAAAATAACCCATCGCAAAATGGGGTGGCTGAAAGGAAGAACAGATTGATTGTGGGAGCAGCTTGAGCAATGCTGCATGACCACAGCCTACCACTTCATTTGTGGGTTGAGGCATGCAATATAATAGTATACTTGCAGAATAGAAGCCCGCATCGTATACTGGGGATGAAGACACTAGTGGAGGCCTTTTCCGGGAAGAGACTAGATGTGAGTCACTTTAGGATCTTTGGATCATCAGTTTATTGCCATGTGACCAAAGATGCCCGGAAGAAGTTAGAGCCAACAACTGAGTTGGGGATACTTGTGAGGTACACTGATACACCCCACAACTATCGAGTGTTCTTGCCTACCAGTCAAAGGACAGTGGCACACAGAGATCTGAAGTTTCGACGAGTAGAAAGCCATGCGAGTTTCCCTTGAGAGGGAGCTCAAGTTGCATGCAGAGGAGGAACTTTTAGTTCCTAAGGAGGAGGAGCCTTAGACTGATGCGGAGCAGCTGCATGTAGAGGATCTGGGAGTGGAGACATCCACTCATGCAAAGGCTTCTAGAGATGGGTGGAAATGCTCAAGGGAAGCTGACAGATTGATGTTGGATGCGAGAGAGAATGTGGGACAACCATTCTCTCAACACAGACAGAGAAGATCACCCGAGCGGTACACTGGTTACATGGCCCTAGTTGGGGAGTGTGTAGATACCGAACCATCTTCCTTCAAGGAAGCAATGCAGCAGCCAGTCTGGGTTGATGCTATGGTGGAGGAGTACGACTCCATAGTTCAGAATAGTGTTTGGGATGTTGTCCCAAGACCGAAGGACAAGTCAGTGGTGAGTTCCTGATGGCTTTACAAGGTAAAGCAAGCAGTTGATGGCAATATGGAGAAACATAAGGCAAGGTTTATTGCCCGTGGTTTCTCACAGGTCGAGGGGATTGACTACGATGAGAATTTTGCTCCTGTAGCAAGGTACTCATCTATCAGATCGATGTTGTCACTATCAGCACAGATGGGTTGGAAGATCCATCAGATGTATGTGAAGACTGCATTCCTCAATGGGAAGATTAAAGAAGAGGTGTACATAGAGCAGCCTAAAGGTTTTGAGACCTTTGATCGTGAGTTGCATGTGTGCCGACTCAAGAGAGCTTTGTACAGGTTGAAGCAAACACCTTGTGCTTGGTACATCAGGATCGACACCTATTTCACCTGGTTGGGCTTCACAAAGAGTGAAGCAGATGTGAACTTTTACCACATCATGGTAGAAGGTAAGCCATTGATCATTGTTCTTTATGTTGATGATCTAATATTGACAGGTGATGATCAATTGATCAAGTCTTGCAAGGAGGACCTTGCAAGAGTGTTTGAAATAAAAGACATGGGTCTCATGCACTAATTTCTAGGCATTGAAATGTGGCAGAAGGATGGGGAAGTGTTTGTGTCTCAAGGCAAGTATGCCAATGAGATACTCAGGCGATTCCACATGGAGAAGTGCAAGCCCATGCTGACTCCTCTAGCTGGTAACTGGAGGAAGGAGGATGCTACTTTAGGTGAGGTATTAGCTGCTACTGTTTATCGGCAACTTGTGGGTTCATTGATGTATTTAGTGACACACGACCAGATTTGTGCTTTGCGGTGAACCAGCTGAGTCAAGCTATGGTTCAACCTACCAAGCTGTTTTGGAAGGAAACGAAGCATGTGTTGAGATACCTGAGAGGCACATCTCAGTATGTATTATGGTACAAACGGACATAGGGAGTGAAGCTTTAGGACTTCACAGATGCAGATTGGGCAGGAAGTACATCAGATCGGAAGAGCACTTCAGGAGGAATTTTCAACCTTGGTTTAGCTGTAGTTTCTTGGTACAGTAGGAAATAGAGGTCAGTTGCACTTAGCTCAGCAGAGGCTGAATACATGGCTGCCAGTCAGGCAACATGTGAGGCCATTTGGATGTGGAAAATTCTAGTTGGATTGTTTGGTCAGAGGATGGATCCAACTGTGATCTATTGCGATAATCAGAGTTGTATCAAACTCTCTGAGAATCCAGTATTTCATGACAGGTCCAAGCACATCGATATCTGGTATCATCATCTTCGAGACTGTGTGGTGAAGAGGATCATGTTGTTGCTGTATGTTTTGATCGAGGAATAGGATGCAAATATTTTGACTAAGGCATTGTCAAAATGAAAATTCGAGTTCCGCAGAGACAGGATTGGGGTGGCAGATAATCCCTTTCTTGTTGAGAGGGAGTGTTGAAAATAGCAACAAGAAATGCTAAATATAGAAGTGCTAAAAATAACATTTCGGGATACATTCCAATTTTAGTTAGTCCCTGAACTAAAATTGAGAAGTAAAATTCGAATTTGATCTTAGCAACTGTTTGAAAAATAATTAATTCATCTTGAGTTAATTAGTTGGAGAAAATCAAACATGAAGTCTATGTGAAGACATGCAACAGTTTTCCCTTTGATTGAGGAAGTTATCCCTTAATTAAAGTGATCAGGATGAGTTGTATTTTCAGTTGTAATTAGTTAGCTTAGTTAACTGAGTTAAGTCTAGTTAGATTAGTTCAAACAATTTGTGGAACTAATTGTGAGTTCAGTTAGTTAATGCATGCATGCATGTAACTACTGTACTTCAGATAACTAAGTATTCTCTCATAAATAACTCATGCATGTCAGTTCAGTTAGAGACCTAGTTGAGATCAGATGATGGGACAATGTACTATCAGTTGCAAGAATATTCCATTGAGGATATCTCTTGCATGTAGAAGGAATTCATTCCTTGGAGATTGTGCAGTTACTTCTGAGTTTGGTGAGTTGTGTGAGAGGTGAATTCACACAGGTGGCAGCCAGAGGACCCAGGAGAAACTGCGCAAGGAAATAGGAGGCTTGGAGGACTGAGGGAAGGCATATGTTGTGTCTATTCAGTCTATGAGCAGCATTGAGGGATTGTACTAAGAGCTGGATAGCTTGTGAGCTAAAGCTTTGTGTAATTGTGAGGCTTTCCCCAGAGTATTCTTCTGTGTTCATGTGTGATTGATTTCTCATTCTCTATTATATGTGTTCTATTTTATCTTGCTCAAAATCGATTAAGCTTCCGCAAGTTTGTTTGTAGAAGTAGATCAAGTATTTTGCTTTAGTACATTGCATTATCTGGTGATCTATAGTGGGAAATTCTACAGTTTTGTGTGTTGGAAGAGTTGGTTCTGTTGTAGGATGAGCCCCATATTACTGAGCTATTTAGATTTCTCGATGTAGAGGAGGTAATTGCAACTCAAATAGTCTCTTTAATTGCATGCCATGATATCATGTCATATAAAATAATTAGCTTAGGAATTTTGACATGAGAACTAATGATCTTTTTTCTTTTAGGTGGATTTGCAAAGATGCTACCAATTTCTGGAAGAAAGGATCATAGGTCCCCTACCTCCAATCCCATCTTCCAGCTATCTTAATGGAAAACTGTAACAACCCTGGTGAAAATTCCATTAAATAAAAATTAATAAAGGAAAAAGTAATAACAATGGTTGATGGGACACTTATTCCAAGGTGAATGTTGGGCAAGACATCCTAGTGTGGGTGTTCATTGGTTTTTTATGGCTAAGGAAATTGGCAAAGGCAATGACTAAGCATTTGGAAATGAAAAATGGAATTTTTGGCACATTTATTTATGAAAATAAAGGAAATTAAGAGAAAAGGAAGGTGAAAGGTCACAAGTTTCATGTGAAGAGGAAAATGAAGAAAATAGAGGCCTAATTGATAAAAAATATTATGAAGATCAATTTGTACCTTTTGTCAGTTCAGTTTTGGAGCTCATTATTATCTCTCTCTCTCTCTCACTCTTGGACACTTAGAGTTTTCTTGGATCACTTTGGCATTGCATCAAGAAATACAAAGAAGGCAAAAGGAAGAAAGGAGCAAGCAAGGAAGATTAGGATCAAGTAGCTACAACAATATTCTTTGTAGGTATCGATTTGCATGTGGTTTTTTCCTTGCTAGATTTTGCATGTATGGTATTGCATGTGGTTCTTTTTGTTATGGCATGGGTTTTCCCAGGTGTGATAGTGTTTTTAGCCTAGCTTTGCCATTTCCGAATAGCCATGGTGTGATGGGGTTCTCATGTTTTTGTTGAGATTGATTGTTGAATGGATTCGAAGTTGAGTGAGGTGAATATTTGAATAATAGAACACATGGCCTAGTAACCCCTGAGCTGAACTGTGGGTTGCGGTAAAGCCATATTTTGTGTTGACTTGGTGGGCCTAGGAACCCTTGACCGGTGTAGGGCGGGATATATGGTAAAGCCTAGAGGTGAGTGCTCTCGATCAGGACTAGTAATACTAGGATGGGATATGTGGTAAATCTTGGAGAGTGGTTCTCAATTTAGGGCCTAGTGATCTTGTGTGGATTGCGGTAAATCTTGAGAGACTAGGAGATAGGAAAATTCCTCATGGTGTAGGTGGATAAATTCGGTGGAGTCCATGCTTGTTTTGGCCTAATGATCTGGTGGAGATCATGGTCAATCCTGTTATTACATGTTTATTGTTTTTCCTAGTGATCCAAGATGGATTATGGTAAATCCTAGTTTCTATTGATGAGGGTGAGGTAGTTTAGCCACAGGATGCCTTGGTTGGTTATTTTGGTTTGGGTCCCACATGCATGCTTGGAATATGGAACGGGGGTGAATATATGAAGAGATAATTAGCTCAGCGATTCTATGGTCGGGTGGAACATGGTAGTCCCATCTCGAGTTGGATTTTGCATTCATTAATAAGAGGTTCTTTCCTTGACATCTTATGTGTAAATGCACTGGTTTATATGTGTATTATATGTCTGATGTATCATTGGTATTTTTGTTGTTATTATGTTGGTTATAAGCATGTATTATGACAGTGATGATGTATGGCTCTCCTCATGTTTTGATTTGTAAATGAATGAACAATGTATCTATGACCTAATATATGATAATGCAACTAATGATGTAAGGGAACAATGTCCCTTAGTGATTCTCAGATAAGTATGAGACCCCCATGCTCATATTTGTTATTTAAACCTATAGATTACATATTTGTGACATGTTTGATGAAATGCCTGTCATGGCTAGTAGGGGTCTAGTCAAGTCCTTGCTCAAGTAATTGTATTTTTATCCTTATTCTGTTGTTATCTTTTAGTTTTGAAAGTGTCATTGAGTTTTGGGCAGTGACCTGGGCTCAAGGCTTGAAAAAGTGGCACAAATCCCGAAGTCACAGGCACAAGTTTGAGGAGAAAAGTCCCTAGACGCATGCATAACCATGTTGTGGGAGGGTCTGGAGCCTCCTGGATGCATGCATGTCCATATCATGGGAGCATCTGGAGCCTCCTGGATGCATGCATCCCCATATCAAGGGAGCGTCTGGAGCCTCCTGGACGCATGCATGTCCATATCAAGGGAGCATTTGGGGGTTTAATGATCTAAAACTTCAGTTGGTCTCAGGGGTTGGTTACTTGAGTGGTTGGGATGGTTCCTGGGAGTTTTGTTACTGATGTGCAAGGTCTGTGTGGTGTGTTTCCATCGATTCCACTTCCTTACGATCACCTAGGAGGTTGAATACCATTATAGTGGCCTCTCATTGCATATTTACCTCGGTTGGCCAGTTACTTGGGTAGATGTGGGATGAGGGTGTTACAAAAACCTAAACCTTCGATGAGTCTTGTGACTATAATCCAAAAAGTACCAGAAAATAGAAAAAATGGAGTAATGCTTAAGTTCTCCCTACAAGATAGATCAACCCATTTTCATTTACTTGGTCGCTCCAATTCAAGATTGCATGAGAAAAGAAAGAAGTCCTCTACCACTAGAGGTAATATGTATGGAAAGAAGGGATTTTGGTGTGCACATTCACATAATCTATACCTTAAAGTAAATACATTGATATATTTAAGAGTTGTTGGGATTTAGAAAATATATGGAAGAATAGTGTTTTAATGACCCACACCTGATCAAATACTTTATTAATAGTGATATTAATTTAAGCTTTGCAATTTGTGAATGCAGAGGTGAAAAGTGCAGAGGAAGCATGATAAAATCTTCCTCTGCACCTACACACTCTAAGAACGTTCTATGAATACATAGATATCATTCAACAATGCAAAACTATAATTCAAAGGAAAATGAATGTTTCACATAGGCCTTCATCTTTAAATATAAAATTTTGAGTGCTTCCTCCACAATCCCTCTTCTTCAAATATATTAATTTTAATAATATTAAATTATTATTATAAATGTCAAATGTGAATGAACATTATTGTTTGGATTCACATTATTTTGAAGTGTGATTATATCAATTTTTTTAACATGTCATGGAAAATTCCATGTATATTATTTTATCTCATCAGACCACCTGAGTTGGAATTATAATGTTTCTTTAGTGAAGGGCACTTCACAATCTCCTATCACCCAAGGATGCATCCCACTTTGTCTATGTTTGGAGCTTGCCTTTGATTTGTAATGGTATGCATCATCAAAACCAAATTCTTTCGTAAGATTTAAGAGAGAAACAAAACATAATAGCTACACTTAAATGGTTTGGGTCAAGTTTGTTGGGAGGAGGACTCAGAGTTGAGGAGAAAAAATAAGGAAAAAAGGGAAGCACCTTTGTGGCCTCTACTTGAACTTCCAATGAAGCAAAAACCTTTGATTTTGGAAAGATGCCCCACATTGCAATTTTTGGAGTGCATAGGAAGAAAAATGAAAGCTTCCTCGCACTCTACACAATGAAATCTTTCTCCACACCTCCGCACTCTGAGGAAACTTGATAGCATAATGAAAGCTTCAGATCCTTGATTGGTGTTAGCTAAATTTTAGGGTTAGATGATAGAATATAAGCTATGATTCAAACTAGTAATATATGGAGGATTTGATTACCACTAATCCATAAGAAGGAAAACTTAGTTTATGAAGATATCAACCATGTGAAAATTGATTGCACAATAGCTGAGTCGATGCATGTGAAAACTATATTGTAACTGCAGTAGGGTGGCACAAACCATATGTTCTCTTTACACAGAAATGTAATAAAAGAGAATTTTCAACAACCATTGCATTAGCAACATGTCAAAACCAATTGTTTGAACCTTTATTGTTTTTGAGAAAAAATCTTCACAAACAATGCTTATGTGCCAATGGCTTTGGATATCATTGGAAAAAGGATGGAAACCCACATATAGGATTTTGTTCAACTATGTTTTGTCAATGAGAAAGGAGATGAGTCATCATAAACTCTCCTTGTACTGTTACAATGATCATGTAGAATTTCCCACTGTAGATCAATAGATTATGCAATATACTAAAGCAAAATACTTGATCTACTTCTACAAACAAACTTGCGGAAGCTTAATCGATTATGAGCAAGATCAAATAGAACACATATAACAGAGAATGAGAAAGCAATCACACATGAACACAAAAGAATACTATGGGGAAAGCCTCAGCTAAAAACCTTGATCTTTGTAATATCATACAAGTGGAAATATGTCCGAATTACACAAAGCTTTAGCTCACAATCTATCCAGCTCTCAGTAAAATCCCTCAATGCTGCTCATAGACTGAATAGACACAACATATGACTTCCCTTAGTCCTCAAAGCCTCCTATTTCCTTGCGTAGTTTCTCTTGGGTCCTCTGGCTGCCACCTGTGTGAATTGACCTCTTACACAAATCATCAAGCTCAGAAGTAATTGCGCAATCTCCAAGGAATGAATTCCTTCTGCATGCAAGAGATATCCTCAATGGAATATTCCTGCAACTGATAGTACATTGTCCCATCATCTAATCTCAACTAGATCTCTGACTGAACTGACATGCTTGAGTTATTTATGAGAGAATATTCAGTTATCTGAAGTGCAACAGTTACATGCATGCATGCATTAACTAACTAAACTCACAATCAGTTCCACAAACTGTTGGAACTAATCTAACTGGACTTAACTCAGTTAACTGAGCTAACTAATTACAACTCAAAGTACAACTCATCCTGATCTCCTTAATCAAGGGATAACTTCCTCAATCAAAGGGGAAACTGTTGCATGTATTCACATAGACTTCATGTTTGATTTTCTACAACTAATTAACTCAAGATGAATTAATTAATTATTTTACAAATAGTTGCTAATATCAAATTCGAATTTTAATTCTCAATTTTAGTTCAGGGACTAAGTAAAATTGGAATGTATCCCGAAATGATATTTATAGCATTTCTTGTTGCTATTTTCAAAATATCACTCTTCCTATTATTGTGGATTAAGTGAAGTGGATTATTTGTGGCATAATTGTTAGAAATTTTAGCAGGAAAAGCTAAATTTGATTTGTGCCTTAGTCAAATTTAGTAATTTGATTTTCCACATCAACAGGATGAATTGGATTGTAGTTAGCTTGAGTGACATGGCTTTATCACTGTTGACGGGCTGGAATGTACGACCAACCATAAGGGGGTCTCCCTGGTGTGAAGTCCAAATTAGACCTCACACCATTTGGGATAGGAGCCCCATCCGGTATGTGGGTCCAGTTGCCACCATGAATGTTTCCACTCTTGTTTTTCAAATGAGAAGGTGTCAGAGTGGGGATGATGCTAGCTTACTGACATCCCTTCATATATCCCATGTGGACCTATGGTTATGCCCACAATCATCTATCAGAAGAAATTTATGTGTGCTTTTACATTAAAAACCCCGGCCATACAACTTATTCGGAATACAAAGGAATACACGGGAAAACCCAAGAAACCCACAGTCGAAAGTATAAGGTTGGAACTCAAAAAGAATTCAACCGCAGTCATAAGTCATCGAGTCTGCCTTTTTCATATTCCTTATTCCTTTTAAAACCCCGGGACAACTATGTTTTCATGATACACGAAAATACATTGAAACACATGAGAAATCCGACCAGAAACTTAAGGCCGGATCTCAAATGGAATTACACCCGCATTAATAAAATTTCAGGTCCACTGCGCTTCTTCTTTACACTCCCGATATTCGATTTCCCTGATCTCCAATCTATCGCTATCGACCTATCGACATTTCCATTATCCGCTGTCACTTGACCGCTGCACAACGTGATCAACGATTAAACCTCCACCGTTGATATTTTTCCCGATCCAATGACTGACGTTAAATCGCAAGTCGCAATCGGAGTTGGAAAAGGGTTAGGGTCCCATCCATCCACCCAGACTTCCGCCGATGCGATATATCGACGATTGCTCATCACATAGGCTTAAGGCCTGAAGTCTGCCACATACACATGAATTTTGCCGATGCGATAAAGTGGCTCTACTCTCCTCGATTAGATCTGGTATGTTGATCTTATAGATCCAACGACCACCGTGCCTTCTCGCAACTATTCCCTCTTGTCTTGATCTCACTTGTTTTTGATGAACTCTGCGTTAAAACATAGGTTCCGCCATACTCTGTTTCGCACTGTCATTACATTCCTATATAATAATAAACTATGATACCTTTGAAGCGACGACTGGGTTAAAGCGGCTTAGCCACTATTATAACACTATGGACTGTAATAAAACATTGAATGCTGCGATTTATACTTCAAGCATAAAAACAGAGAAGAACGTTCAAATTGTTCCTTAGGAAAATATACAGAGACAAGCGAAGGGTTTCAAGAGAATAATACATTTATACACACAAAATTATTTATTCAATACAATACAGTTACAGGTCTTGCCCTCTGGCTCGATTACAGCAATAAAGAAACCCCCTGTTTCTTTCTTGAAATCCTTTCTCTCTCTCTTACTCGACTCCAACCTAGCTAACCTCTAGCTAGCCTCTCTAACCTCTCTAATCTCCAGCTAACCTTTGACTTATACAAAAATATCATAATTTATACAAAAGTGGATTCATGAACCAATTTTGGTTTAGATCCAAAAATCCCTCACTCCCCTAAAGAATCTCTTCAACTCCACTCTTTTCTAAACAAACGCTAAATCAAGCTTTGAAATCCCTCATATCCTATTCAAACCAATTTATCTAACTGCTTGGCCTGATCTCCACACAGGGAGTATCAATCAACCACTATGCCCTTTTCTCATATTTGACAATAAATAAACACTCTCACACATGTAAATAAATGAAATTAACTAATCTCTTATCTGTCAACCCCTTGTTAGTCACAACATGTGATCATTCCATCACATCGCTGACTAGGCCTGAATTCTCACATCAGGGGACAAGAATGAAATTCCCAAATAGTGAAACAAAATCAACCCAAGATTGACAAACTACAGAAATAGGTACAAACAAATCTCAACAACAATATGAAGGGGTATGCCATGATAGAGATCAATGATCCAAAACCCAATCAAACATACATGAACAATAACATGCTAGAATTTGATTTCAAACTAGTTCATAATAGATCACCGACATGGCGAGAAATAAGTAAACACAAATTCGAAAGAAAAACATACATGCAACAAATGTGAACTAGTCCATAACATATTGTGTATATGAAAGCACACATAAAAATACAATGAGAATATCAGAGAACAAATACAACCACCATGAGTAAGCATGGGAATCAATGCCAAAAATGAAGAACATCTTATTAATGCTACTGTAACTTCAAGTACATATCATGCAATTGGTCAAAACCAAACAATGGAACATGGTATGCTCATATCATTTCCCAATGCAAAACCCTAGTCTTACTACAACTCCCTCTACTAGCTGTCAAGAGTTGAATGTCTCTAGCTCTCGAGCACAAATCAACTATCTAATCCTAGACTCAACTGAAGTGCTAAAATTCCCCTTGCAATGAGGCGTGAGGGTCTACTTAAAGAGATGAGGATGGCGACCTTTCACCTCCTCCTATTACCTTTCATCTGCCCTCATGACTCTTGGACTTCCTCACTGCCCTCTCAAGCCTATTTCCTATTACTCATAGCTATTGGTACCATGATGAGGAACATTTACATGGTGACATAGAAGAGGACACGAGAAGAGTGTGGAGGCCTCTTGGAAACCCTAAAATCCTTGTTGCTAATAATTTTTGGGATGATGTGGAGACTTGCATAAGCTGTTGCCCCTTCTTTTCATTTAACCAACATTGATGTCACACCTTTGAGTTTGTTGAATGTTCGTACAACTTGTCTGAAGCTATCTCACTTTCTAATGGAGACCCTGGTTGTATAAATTCTCGTGCGCAACCCTAATTCCCTCCTCATAGGTTGAAAACCTCGTTCTTCTTTACCCTGCAAGCAAATCGCAAAATTTATACACATTGGTAATCAAAGAACAATATCATAAATGAAAAATAATAACAAAGAGATGAAACGAAATTTGGACCCCTGGATAGTCCTTTCTCGTGCTATGGCATTGTCAAAATAGGCAGCTTTGTAGGGTCTTCCCGAACTTCTTCAAAGATGCTTTCATCTACAGGCTTTCTCTCATCCATATGACGAGTGTTAGACAAAGTTTCATTGCCCTAACTTGCACATACACCTTTGATTCAAGGGAATGTGCTAATATAGTTGCTCCTTAGGAGACCATGAAGGAATAGCCCACTCCTCCAAGACACAATTCCTCCGATGGTATCCTAACTTTCATTTCATTCTTTATGAGTTTAATCACATCAAATCCAAACCCTAATGTTGTCATGCAATCCTGATGAGAAAATGAACAAGGTTTCCATCCACTTTCTATATTGAATGTTGATTTGCCTACTAATGGTCTGATTATCATAGCTGGAAAAATGCTTTAGGTAGCTCCATGGATTCAACTAACATATTTGTTGAAATCCTAATCACTTGACTTTTTGCAAGAAACACTAGCTCTCTCCATGCAAACTTTCCACCTGCAAACAAATGACATTGGTCATATATACTTTAGAAAGAGAATGATTTTAAAAGCATAAACATTTGATTAAAATAAAGAAAAGAAAAAAACTAATTGCACCCCTCACCTTTATGTATTTGTGTTGCTAAAACACGTGGCCTTTGCGAATTCTTTCCCAGTTTCCTTGATATTGTTGTCATCCATAAAATTGCTATTATGAATATGAAAAGCACTGAATACAAATACATTTTCTTGAAATGTCAAAAGGAATATTGCTCTCACAACTAGATGGTCTTTTTCTATGTTGAAACCCTAATCACCTGACTTTTTGCAAGAAACCCTAGCTCTCTCCATGCAAACCTGCCACCTGCAAACAAATGAAATTGGTCATATATACTTCAGAAAGAGAATGATTTTAAAAGCATAAGAATTTGATTGAAATAAAGAAAAGAAAAAAACTAATTGCCCCCCTCACCTATATGTAACTGTGTTGCTGAAGCACATGGCCTTTGCAAATTCTTTCCCAGTTTCCTTGATATTGTTGTCATCCATAGAATTTCTATTATGAATATGACAATCACTGAATACAAATCTATTTTCTTGAAATGTAAAAAGGAATAGTGCTCTCACAACTAGATCATCCTTTTCCATGTCCACGGGAACTACAATGACAAACTATTGCCCTCATTTCTCTCTTGATCACGTGGATGTATTTATATGTATCATTTTCTTTAGCTAACTTTCATTTACAACTATCCTCATATACCCCTAGAGTGTTACAAATATTTCTCTTATAATGTTTCAACAAATTGGTGTTCCCTTTGCTGTTATTTAAGCGCTCTACAATTTTTTAAAACATGTCGCATTTCATATTGGAAGCACCAGTTGCATAGTCGCATTATCATGGAAATCTTATGGATTGTTGATATGGTCTGGATACAACTATGAGACTTAGAGACTCGGGCATAGGTTGCACATTCACAATGCTTGAAGGTCGTAGCTTTTCGCTACTTGTGGAGTGTGATGCTGTGACTTTGGTGGAGGCACGGCTTGGTTGAACTCCTTGGTGGCTTGCCTAAGGACTTGGCACGTTCTACTTCTTGAGAAGAAACTTGCTTTGCTTCAATAGCTACTGTGATTTCTATTCCAAAAGTAAGAATGTTGAAATTAAAAACTTTGTCATTCAAAAGTCTCCTTATTTTCTCTTCTTACTTCCCTTCTTTGAGTGATAAGTTGACTTGCATTGTACTGCGCTACCACAACTTTTAGTGTCTAATGGATTATTGAAGGCAATGCTCTTTCATTATAATTTTCTCCAAGGGTCCTGTAAATTGTTGGTAATTGATCTGGAATTATCCTTGTAAGAACACGAAGGCCAATCTTAACCATTTGAAGGACACGACTTCCTAAAGTGCTTTGTACAAGGTGAGGATGTTCTTTGACATCATAGATGATAGGCCTATCAAGTGAGGAATCATAAGATGCGTGCCTTTAGGATATACCTTATCCTTGACACCAATGATCCTATTGAAGACAATGGCCTTGTGACTGTAACAACTTCCTCCCACATCTACCCAAGTAACTGACCAACCAGGGTAAACATGTGACGAGAAGTTACTATGATATGATTCAACTTCCTATGTGTCAGTTAAGGAAGTAGAATCAATAGAAACCCACAACACAAACCTTATATACCTGCTACAGGACTCCAAGAAGCCTTCCCGTTCATCCCCATGATCAGTACTTGGGTCCCACTAAGTTTTTTACCATTAAACCCCTGGACGCTCCCTTGATATGAGCAAGGGTGCATCTAGGAGGATCTAGACACTCGCACAACAAGGCATGCATGCGTTTGGGGACTTTTTCCCTCAAACATGTGCATGCGACTTCGAGACTTATGCCACTTTTCAAGCCTAGAATCTAGGTGACTTCCCAGAAACCCTTGTAGCTTTCAGAATTCATAATTTACATGATGACAAGACTTACAAATCAAAAACTGACTCCAGGACTAGGTTTGACCATCCCCAACAGGGACTGACATTTTGTCAAACACTTGGAATCAATGTAATACACAAGAAATGAATGCAAAAAAGAGAATAAATGACTGATAACTCATATGAGATTTGACAAGAAGGATCGCCACCCACTTCCTTTAACTGTTTTGACACCAATTAGGTCTTGCTTCCATTATCCTTTCAGTTACAAGAAAATACATGAAATAACCATGATTATAACCAACGTTAAACCATGTAAATAACAATGATATAACAACTATTAATGCGGAATAATAACACGTACAAAAGCAAGAGAATTTAGCTTTTATTAAACATAGGCAAGAGCCGACCATGTTCAAGACTTCCATGTACCACCCGACTATAGACATGGTTGAACCAAATATTTCTTTCAGCCAGTCACCCTTGTGTCATATTCCAAGAATGAATGTGGGAACTCATGGATAAACAAATCCAAAAAAACCAAGGGAATCCAAAGGTTAAACTAGCTCCACCCTCACCAAACTGTTATCTCACCAAAACAGACATCGAGATCACAAAACCAAGCCGAGCTTGGAATACCTTAGGACTCCATCACTATCCTTGAGGAATTTTCCATCTTGTTGTCTCTTAGGATTTACCGCAATCCACACCAGATCACTAGGCCCTAAACCGAGACACCACCCTCAAGCTTTACCATGTATCCCGCGAAAATCGGTCAAGTGATTCCTAGGCCTTTGGGAATTTTCATGACACCACCTCCACCCTAGATTCTGAAACCATCTGGCAATTCCAAAGCTCAAAACCAAAAAAATAATTCTATCACACCATGGATATCAAGAAAAAGGCAAGGCATGGCAAGGCTGAAAACCACTGTCATAACCCGAAAAAAACCATGCCACCGACAATAAGAGAACCATATACCAACATGCAAAGCCATGCATGTCAAAACTAGCTAGGAAATCATACATGCAATATGTTTCCTGCAAGTATTCCCGCTGAAGCTGCTTGATCCTGCTCCTCCTTGCTTGATCTTTTCTTTCCTTTTCTTTCCTTGCTTTTCCCTTCCTCTCTCCAAAGCTAGAAATCTCCAAGAAAACTCTAAGTGTCCAAGAGCGTGAGAGAGAGAGAGTAGAAGAGAGCTCCACCAAAACCTGTCAAAATCTTACCAACTGATCCTCATAAGACTTTTTTTAATGAGGCCTCTATTTTCTTCATTTTCCTCCTCACATGCAACCTATGACCTTTCACCTTCCTTTTCTCCTATTTTCCTCTATTTTCATAAATAAATGTGCCAAAATACCTTTTTGCCTTTTTAATGCATTTTCCATTGCCTTTGCCAATTTCCTTAGCCACAATAAACCGAATGAACACCCACTAGGATGTTTTCCCCACCATTTAGCTTGGAATACCTGTCCCATGACCTTGGTCTTATTTTTCCTTTATTAACTTTTATTACATAAAATTTTAACCAGGCACTGTTACAGATCCCTCCCCCTTGGGGAACACCATCCTCGGTGTTAAACCACACCAACACCTCAACAAAACCACTAAACAACAAACAAAATTCTCATGGAGCTTTATAACTTAGCTCATTGCATTATTTACAATGACCACTGCTAAAACATGACAAACATACCATTTACTGGAGCTTTATAGCAGCTCATTACGATATTTACAATAACCACATATACACATATGCATGTTTGTTAAACCAACAAATAAAAATATACGATGTTTGCATCAACAATAAGGAATCTAGAGGCTCCTCCACCCTCAAAAGTAATTCCAAGATTCGTTTCCTTCCTAGGAAGTCCAGAATCCACTACCAAAGTCAAAGCTGCGTCCAACATCCAGCACTACAATCCTACACCACTTTTCCTCTTATAGAACAATTGCTGGTTCATTGTTCTAGGGCGCACTCCCAATGCGCATATGATTCATCTGGAAATGCTAATGACCAAAACAAATCCATCCCCGAACTTACCTTCTCTGCTACACAATCCCTCGGGAAATCCGGTCACCCTTTCCATGCAGTCACTCACCTTCCAAGTTCCCTGACATCCCCTATCTCGGGCGATACATCCCTTGGAAAGGATTCCTTGCATTGGAAGGTCAAGCAACCAAGGCATATACCTGCCTCAAAACCATCATACCAGTCATAGAATTATCACGGAAATCAATGGACACTATTGGGTATCAGTGTCCCACAATGGCCCTGCTCCTGAATGCTTTACCAACATACTGCTGCATGTTCCAATTGCTTTTGCTGTTGTTGCTAATGCTTGTCGTCAGTTTTGACCACCCAACCAGACATTTCATGCTTTCCTATACCAAGCACATAATTTCCATTAGATTCAAAATAAATTGAAATAACTTCAAATCATACCTCATTGGTGGCCCATCAACAAGGTACACTTGTAATTTTGTTCACTTCCTGTCATAACAAGTCAAACTAGTATCTTTGACCAAATCATCATGTATAGACATATCACACCAGGTTAGCTCAAAACACAACCATCATAGATCAAAATCATAAATCACTTGTAACCATCATAAACCATAATCATAGATCACATGTAATCAACATTGACTAGAATCATAAATCACATGCCTAATAAAACTGAAATAAAATATTGATACTTATCCTTTAATCAATTCTTAGCTTCTACCTTTGTCCTTATTCCGTACACACATCGGATCTGTTTCCACACCCCACAAACACTCAATTCCTTCTCCTCAACCATGTGCACATACACATAGTGTGCATCACACACATACAACCACACATGACATACAACACGATGCAATACATGCACCTACACCTGACATGCCACACATACACCTACACCTAGTGTACAAAAAAACACAATACATACTCTTGCATCCAATGTACACCACAACACAATACATACACTTAAACCCGATGTACAACACAACACAAATACGTACATAGAGTACAACACAATGAATACATATGTCACGATACCACAACTACACAATGCACATACATAGTATTGAATGCCCACAACACAACATGTATGATACATGTACAATACCACATGTACACTAGTACCATATGTACACAACACCACATGTACAAAACACCACATGCAGAACATGTGAACGACATCACATGTACACGACACCACTTTCACAACGTGTACACAACACCATATGTACATTGCACCACATGTACACAGTACCACATGTACTACATGTACACGACACCAGACATGCACAACATCACATGCATGACATGTACACAACACCACATGCACACAACACCACATGTACAATCATGCACACAACATCATATGTACATAGTACCATATGTACAACATGCACACAACACAATATGTACATAGCACTCCATATACAACATGTATGTAGCACCATCTATACCCAACACTGCATATGTAATATACACACAACACCATATATACAATAGGAATACAACATCATATGTACACAATACTACATATACAACCTTACACATCACCATGCATGACATATACACAACAATATCGTTGCACATCCAAAACCATACTACCTCTACAAAGCAACCTTTCTTCCAGTGTCTCTCCACCATCCATGCTTATCCTAGCATGCCGCAAAGCACATTGTTTTCATTACGCTGATGTATCTCTCAACATTAGCATGCCCATAACATTAAAAATAGTATAAACACATAATATAAACTCATATCCACATGATATTGATCTCGTAGATCTGTCAGGACTACTCTTCCCACTTGATTCCTCATAAACCAAGAACCTCTTCATGCCATTCATTTGCATAAGCAATCATTCCTCCACAAGAATGATCCCTAGTGACCTTGTCAGACAACGACATACATACATACATGTATACATATAAACATCAACATAAAACAATCATGATCCCTGGTGACCCTGTCAGATAACAACATACATACATAAATATATGCATATAAACATTAGCATAAAGCAATCGTGATTACAACATAATTACAAGATCTCAAGGTCAAGGTT
Source organism: Pinus tabuliformis (assembly GCA_031772625.1). Lineage (NCBI taxonomy): Eukaryota > Viridiplantae > Streptophyta > Pinopsida > Pinales > Pinaceae > Pinus > Pinus tabuliformis. Next base: position 765,047,193 of record CM062807.1, on the reverse strand, counting down.
AAGAGAACTTCCTTTATTCATGCACAACATGCACAACATTGAGAAAAATGGTTCCCCAACAGAGCCATGGAATCAACTTCCTCACACCCATTCACTTTACCTTTCCTATTATCTTTCTCATGATTTTCATGCCACAATCCATTTACACGAATGGACCCAACCAACTTAGCCGACGGTAATACTCTTACCTTTAGCTGCCCTTACACAAGCACCATCTTCATCCAGGCCTTGCATTACTTGTTGGGTTTCATCCGAATCTTCTTGAACTCCATTAAATTTCCTCTTTCCCAATCAATTCCCTAGACTCAAACATAAAAGAAAAGAGTAAGAAACACACAAGAAAAAACACAAAGAATCAACAATGATACGACACTGCAACAAAAGTGCATAGATATGCACCAGACATAACAAGTCACAATAAAACACAAAAAATCACAAAAAAACAAAAGAACAAGACTAACAACAAACACCATGACTCAATCCCCATGGTTCCCAGTGATTTCAAGGAAAAGCTCGACCTGAGCCTTCTTCATAATCTCATGGCACTTTCCTTGCCATGCAATCCACTGCATTATACTGCCATAAACACATAACTGTTAGTGCATAAAAAAATACAATATACCAATTATTTTACCTTGTCACACTAAGGCCAAGCATGTTTCCTTGCAACTGCTCACACATGTCGACCACATGTTCCAAAGATCAAGACAACATATCTATTAATTTGAAATCACCCTTTCCAAGACTAACAATCATGTCATAATCCATATTCAACTCATAGTCATTAGGCATAATGCTACAACTGTCATCTATTACACTCGAGTACATGTCAGTTATCTCAACACATATGTGTTAGTACGACCATCTTAAAAAAATATCATTTCTTTGTGCAATCTTACAAACACATACTCATATCATGCAACTAATCAAACATTCAAACAAACTATAAATGTACCATGTTAGATAAATCAACTAGATGACATAATAGACACCAAACACTCAAACACCAAATAGATGACATAATCAAACTCATACCTCAATGTATCTCAGGGGAGACTATCTTGTCTACACAATCAAGCTATATTAGCATGATATAACTTCACAACATATCAATTAAACCATAAATAGATTCATGACATCCATAACAATAACTAGCTAACCTGTTCACATCATAAACTCATAAAAAATTATCATACATACATAATAATCACATCTGCCCAGTCAATCTAGATTAGTATGACATAATATCACAATCTATTAACTCATACCTTAATGTCATAACCCTAACCATTTACATAGACCAATCCAAATTAGTATGGTACATATATCATCAAGATCTTAATGCAATAACCAGAATCATTAACTAATATATAACAACAACAAATTAAAATATAACATTGTCATCAACAAAATATAACATAATAATCAAGTTAACTATCATAAAAAAACAACAAGTTAACATTTAACATGCTCATCAATAAACACATAACATAATCATCAAGCTAACTGTTACACAGTAATTTGTCACCATTTGTCACCGTCCCTGTTACCCCTTTCCCGCACTTTGGAGGACTCATTCCGGGACCTGTGAGAAGTGACATAACTTGAAAACACTTGCATTATGTTCCCCTAAGTATGGACTTCATATGCCTTGAAGACATCTCCTGCAGAATATCCTTAAAAAGTCCCCTTTTTCCATTAGCGCGGATCCACAGTGTATCACCCGCGCCAATGGGGGAAATTCTCCAAAGAGGACGCGCTAGTTGGCGCTCTGTCTCAGAGTCTTTCCCGCGCCAACCAAGTTTGGGAAAGCTTTTTAACAAACGCACGCCCGAAAGTTTTTTCCTTTCGACTCATGAGGCTTTTCAAGGATAATGCCAATCTCATGGATGTCGAGATTCATCGTATCTCTATCCATAATAACTTTTCGAGGATAATGCCAATCCCATGGATGTCTAGATTCATTGTATCTCTTCCTCCTCCTCCATCTATAAAAGCTTGTTCTGTTGCATTTGACAAGCTAGTTTTTGAGCATAGGGAGAATTATACTGTCAGAAGTCTGAGAGATTGCTGTAAGAGTCTTCTTTGCATTCATAATCAAAGAGAGAGAGGCTTGTTCCCAATCCTGGCAAGCTTTGCAAGACATATGTAGCTGATCACCCAGCCAAAGGAGGATTTGACGTCAGAACTATGGTTGTATACTCCTTTGTTGATTCTCAATAATAGATGACTATCATTATGGTTCCATTCTTGTTGTTCATTGTGATGATGTTCGAGTTATATCTTTTCTGACCGATATATAATTGCATCTATTGGATTTTATGCTTGTATTCGTGTCGTTCTTTGCATGTGCAGGTGTCCATTCACGGTGATCGTGAGGATCGTGACCGGCCGGAGCAAAGGAACGGGAGCGTCAACTCTTCTATAACACTAGCATTGGAATCCAAGTAGGTTCTCATAATCCACCTTTAATTTGCAATTAGGAACTTGCGTGATAGCATTGTTTGATTGTTGCTAGACCCATTTTGGGCTAGTGGGATCGCCTCTGTCCGCAGAGGGGATTTACCTCTCCAAAAATTTGGCGACTCCACTGGGGAAGCTATTTGTTGTTTGATTCGTAAACTTTGGACGGAGCCTGAAGTACGGCCAGGTAGCCTTCGAAACGCTATTGCTCTGCATTAGCGAAGTAGATCAACGCCACTTCAGTCAATCTCCGGTTTGGTTTACGAACCGAACAGCTTGGAGTTTGTCTTGCACTTTGGTTTTCTCTTGTTTTGCTTGCTTAGATAAGCTTTCTGGGTTGAATTTTTAAGTTGTCTCTTGCTTCCTGGTCTGTTTGGATACTGTTGATCAAGCCGTGGACTGCTTGTTTTTATTTTTAAGTTAGCAAACTTGATTAGCGCGACTTTTTCCCTGATAGTCGCGCCAGTGGGCGCATGTTGCACAAAAGCAACTCGCGCTAATCCTTTAAAAGCGCGAGTTACAGCCTGATAGTCACGCCAGGCCTGTGAACTTTTCCAGTTTGCTTGTTTGGAAGCCTTCCGAGCTTGGATTTCTGTCTTGTCACATTTTTTTCAACTATTGGAGTGTGTCAGAGCTTTGTTTCACTGGTCTTTGACCTTCATCCTTCGGGTGTTTGCTTCTTTCCATCGATTTCATATTCCATCCCTAGAGCATCTAGTGGCTTTGTACATCAAGCCTTCCGTGGGAGTTTTTGGTTCTTTGATTGTCGAGTCGACTTCTTGGCTACTTTTTGCACTTGTCTAGTGGTTGTCAAAACTTTTTATTGTGTTCTTCGAGCAATCTACCTCTTTTTCATTTGGATTTCGCTTGGCTTCGTTTGGGCTTAGATCACATAGCTCATTGAGGTTTTTGTGATTTTTCTTGGTTTGAAAGATTGTCTTGGTGTTTCAGACTTGATTCTATTTTCATTGAGTGAAATTTGTCTTTTTACTCTTTGTTATTATCTCTCAAAATTTGTTTAGTGCATTTTGCCATCGAAAAGAAAACAAACAATCTCTTTTGCATTGCATTAGTTAATGGAAATTAGAGTTCTTCATTGTTATTAGCAATTAGTCACTTTTAAAAAAGAAAAGAAAAAAAAGTTTCGTTTATTGCCATTAGCTGCATTAGAGTCATTGTTGATTGTTTGATGATCATTTTGTTTGATTGAAAGATCTCAACTCTTCTGTAGTTAGCATTCATCGAATGGAATGATATATTTTGGCATATAGCTTGCATTTAGGAAATTGTGAGAGATTACATACGGTAGGACCTGGAAACTGAAACCTAATCAAAGATCAACTGTAAAATGAACTGAATGAATCTAAAAACGCATTGGAACTTAACGCATACATCTAGAGGTCTAGGCTAGAGACGTGTTCTGGCATCGTTAAACCTAGTCACTGTTGTTTCACATTATGGTTGGGTGATTCCTCCTTTTGTGACTCGATAGTGGTCTAGCACGGATTTGTGCTCCCACGTACCGTCGAGTATATGTGGAGACCCCACTAGGTTATCATCCTTTATCCACAGGAAGCCGTGTCTGCCGCCTTACAAGCCGTAATGCACTGAACACAACATTCGGGAAGATTGACTGCCGTATGGGAAGTCCTTGGTTTTCATATGATTGCCAAGGTGTATATGCAGTTTTATGGATTGTTTGGTAAACCCTTTGCCTAGTTTCTCCAGAGTAGTCACTTTTGATCCTTTTCAGACTCCCTAAAAGAAAAGGCTCACCTGAGCATTTGTCACTTCGGGCTCACTAAACATTCGAAGGAGACTAGAGTCATCTTTTTGTCCTTTTCTCGACTCTTAAAACATGAAAAGGTCAAGTTCAGTTCCTTTGTCTTAAAATTTATTCGGCCATGATTCACATGCACCCGGTTAGATCTTGTTTGCGTTAGTTTGAGTAGGGTCCTTTCTCGTTAGCTTCCCTAGGATTTTGTGAAGTTTTCATCCTGGCGGAATTACCAATTTCGTCTTCATCCTTTGCCGAGATACCGGTTGTGAGTGAGACTCTTCCTATTATTCTGAGTATACAACCGATTAATTCTCGTGCTCCAGGCGACGAGACTTACGAATTTCATTGGAACCCCGTTTGGGAACCTTCTGAGGACGGTATCCCTTTTTGGGAATACACTTCCCCTCGTGTTTCGGCCCCACTATTTTCTTCCGATATGGAGGAAGTATCCCCTACTTCGACTGAAGAATCCGTTGCGACGAGCGGTGAAATTCCCACCGCAACGGAACCTATACTTGTTAGTAGCACCCCTACTACTGGGAGACTACCTCCAGGCTATAAAGAAATAAAGGATGTTATGTCTTCTAGGACTCCCTCCACGAGTTTTATTTGGTCACAACTCGCCTTTCCCACCACGGAGCCTTTTACTCCACAAAGTCGTAGTACATCTGTTACCTCAATCCCAACCATTCCAACGGTATGTGTAGCCTCTTCGACTCCTGTTTTCAGTGGTCCTTCGGCCTCTATATTCAGAGTCTTTGATCCTACGTCAAACGTCCCAGCAGAGGGGCCATACGACCAGTATTTACAACATCTTGGTAGGCCTTTGTCGTCTCAACCGACTATTGAGATTTCGGTCCCGTTGTCAATTGATTGGGGCCCCACCTATTATCATGGTGGCCAAGTATCGTTTGCGCAATCCCAAGGACCACCTCATCAAGACCAACAATCTTACACGGGGCAACCTGGGAACCAACAAGGACAACCCTTCCAGGGACAACCTTTAACCTCTGGTGGTCCGTCTTTCACCTCTTATGCTCAACCTTCTAGTAACTCAGGTCAATCTTCTATTCAACAAGGCCAACCTGGTATCCAGCAAGGTTATCCTACTGGACAAATTGGTCAATCGTATGTTCACCCAAACCAACCTAATGTCCAGTATGGTCCAGCATCTGGACAAGCTGGTCAACCCACCGTCTAGTATAGTCAAGCACCTGGGCAAGTCGGCCAGCCTCAAATCCAATTAGGCCAACCAACTGCCCAGCCCACTCGGCCATCTGGTCCGTCAGGACAACCCTCAGTTGTGCAACAACAACTCCACCCCCAGCAAATACAACCTTCTGGGCAGGTGGGCCAACCTCAATATCAACTAGGTCATCCTTCCGGCCAGATAGCCCAACCTACAGGACATCCTTCTGGCACTGCTCAACCCGGTTTTTTGCCCCAGGCCCCATCCGGTCTTCAAACGCAAGTTGGAATTCAATCCCAACCAGTCTATCAAACTCAACATGTTTCTCAAACTCAGTTTAGAGTCCAGCCACCTTATGGTTACCAGCAACCCCAAGGGCAACCTTCGTTTGCCCCATATCAAAATTATCAACAACTGCAGGCAAATCCTTATCAGAATTATCCTCAACCGTATGGTGCTCCTGCAGGACAGTTTGGTAATCCATGGAACACTGGGGGGCAGAAACAAAATCCCTATGGACAAAACCCTATGGGGCCAAATCCGTCCGGACAAAGCCCATGGGGGCAACTGCCAGTTGGTTGGAACCCTGGTGCTCCATCCTACCCGTAGCCCCAGATGTCCTTCAATCCTCAGTTACCTTTCTTAGCAACCTTAGAATTACCAGATGTGTCCAAACTGACCAATGATCCCATTCTCCATAATCCATATTGGCCTTCGGTTCCGACAAAAATTCCCGGTGATTGTCCCAAATTCGATGGTAAAGCTAATGAAGATCCTCAAGCTCATGTCATGACCTATCACTTGTGGTGTTCATCCAATTCGTGGCTTGATGATTCGATTCGGCTTTGCCTTTTTCAAAGGACTCTCACTGGCTCTGCAGGTAAGTGGTATATTGAGCTCACTCGCGGATCCTTTCAGGATTTTAACTCGTTGGCTATGGCATTTCTCACTCATTTTCAGTTGCCCATTCGATATGAAACGGGTACACACCTCCTGACATCCTTAAGATAGACAACGGCTACACATATCTCTGATCATATCCATGAATGGAGACGGCGTCGATGTATGATCAAGTTTTGGATTCCCGACCAACTTCTTACCGACTAGTTTACGACTTCGTTCATTCCTCCAATAGCACGGGACATTGCCATGGGGGCATGTGTCACTGAAGAGCAAGCTATCGCGCGCGCTCAGTACCTTGACTTGGTTTATTCCCAGTCTGGTACATTGTATTATTATTTGCCTGATGCCCCGAGACCAGGAACATCCAAAGCCCCGCCAACACCAACTGTTGACGGTATTATTGGTTCTGTTAACTCATCCTCGAAGAAAAACTCCACGAACCCTGGGAAGCAAAAATCAAATGCTTCGAATGAACACACTTCTTAGGCTACACCCACTTCGAATATTACTTCCGAGGTCAATGCCGTTCAGTCCACCACGGCAGACAAAACCTCGAAAGGGAAAAAGAAAGGGAAAGGGAAGAATAAGCCAGATCAACCTAAACAGGACTCCCCTAAACCTTCGCCCGAGGAAGGTGCCAAGCGCAAACCCAAGTATCCTTGTCTTATCTGTGATGATGATCACTATACCAAAGACTGCCCTAGGTGGTCCGAAGTTAGTCGTTTGTTGAAAGGCGCTCCCGAGACTCCTGTGGTGATCAAAGAACCCTTTCCCTTGCAACAAACTCAAATGGTGGCTGACCCCTCTCAACCTCCATCTTCCTTCGGTTCTCAAGTATTTATGGCTGGAATGATACTTGTCCACATCAGTACTCGAACAAAAGAATATCCGTCATCTGTCGGGAAAGAGCCTGAGGTCCCCTCTAGTGCTCCTCCGTCCAGTTCAGGCCCGCTCCACATCGAGAGACCTAGCACTGAGACGCCTATTCGACCCCCTCCAAAAGGAGTACTCTGGAAATCTTCTTACAACCCAAACGCTCGTGCTGCACAACACTACAATATTGTTGAAGACTTAGCTCAGACTCCGTCGACTATGTCCGCTTTAGAAGTTCTCCAGAGCTGCCCTTCTCAGAGGAAGTCCTTGCTATCGGCTATCGGTGGCATAGACCCGGCCGACTCGGATTTGATTACTTTTGACTTTGAATGCCATACGCCAAGACTGCCTCACCAAATCGCATTCCTCATACAGGTTATTATTAATTCCAAAACGATTCATCGTACAGTCATTGATGAAGGTGCTTCAACTTGCATCATGTCTGTTGCCTGTTGGAAAGCTATTGTTTCTCCGACACTGAGCCAGTCTCCCACAACCTTGGAAGCTTTTGATGGAAGAGCATCCCGTCCCTATGGTATACTCCAACATTTTCCATCTCTTTGGAAGGGAAGACGGTCGATATGGAAGTTGAAGTTGTTGATGCTAATCTTACCTACAACCTCCTTCTCGGACGTAGCTGGATATACGCGATGCAAGCTGTAGCTTCATCTTTGTTTCATATCATCCGTTTCCCTTATCAAGGGAAGATTGTTACCGTAGACCAGCTGTCATTCTTCGCTTCCTCTTCTGAAGGCAACATCTCTTTTGTAGAGCATACCTCCAAATCATCTGAGAGTCTGGGAGCCGGGCTTTTTAAAGATCCTGCCCTCATGGGTGTTTTTCCACTCCCACCTCCTAACGTTGCTTCCATCAATATGATTACTACTCGTTCTGATCCGTGGATCCTCCCTTCCACTGATCAAGTAGAATCTTGGGGCGATGAGATTCCGTTGAGTCCTGCCGAGCTCAACTACGTCGAAATCATTGCTACATCGGCTCCCTCTCCTGAACCTGCTCCTTCGAGCAAGGTTCCCGACTTGTTCGTTCCGTCCTCATGGCTTGGAGACGAGACTTCTTCGGACCCTTTAAAAGAAACATTCCCTTCTGACGAAGCCATTATTGAGACTATGTCTCCCGAGGAACCTCCTTGGCATGATTCTCACCATCGTTCCTCGTTTCTCCCTGCCCATCAGGATATGCTTACTTGTCTCAAGCGGTTTGCTCCTTGTCTCCTATTTCAAACCCTTCAAACACCTATCCAAGTTTATCAAGTGTCCTCTGAAGGAAATATGGCGAACATCACGCAAACCCAGCCTATCGACATCTCTGCGAAACCAGGGATTGTCAAGCATCTTCACATTGGAGTCACTTGTACTCCGGAGGAGATTCAACTCTATACCAATCTTTTTCGCGAATTTCGTGACGTCTTTGCATGGTCCTACGAAGAAATGCCCGGCATTGATCCTAGCATAGTGGTGCATGAGATACTCACGTACTTGGGTGCTAAGCCTGTTCATCAACGTTTACGCCCTGTACACCCCCGCAAGGCTGCAGCTATTAAGGCGGAAGTCGAAAAGCTTCTTAAAGCTGATTTTATTTACCCTATCCCACTCACAGATTGGGTCTCCAACATCGTGCCTATGAATAAAAAATAGGGTACCATCCGTGTTTGTGTCGATTATTGTGATATTAATCGGGCTTGTCTTAAAGATAATTTCCCCACACCATTCATTGATCAAATTATTGACGAGTGTGCCGGAAGCGAAATGTACTCTTTTATGGACGGTTTTTCTGGGTATAACCAGATCAATATTGCCCCCGCTGATCAACACAAGACCGCTTTTATCTGTCCATGGGGCACTTTTGCCTACAAGAAGCTCCCTTTCGGTCTCAAAAATGCCGGTGCTACCTTCCAACGTGCAATGTCCTACGCTTTTCATGACATTCGCCACATTGTACAGCCATACCTGGATGATCTACCAGCTCATTCAGCCAAACGTCAGGACCACCCTACTCACCTTCGCGATATCTTTCTTCGCTGCTGACACTACCGTATCAGACTCAATCCTCACAAATGTGTCTTCTGCGTTGAATCCGGCCGACTTCTCGGGTTCATCGTCTCCCGAGAGGGCATCCGTTTGGATCCCCTTAAAGTTGAGGCTATTGTGAATCTTCCTCCCCCTGCTTCTTTACAACAATTGCAAAGCTTGCAGGGTAAAGCAAACTTTCTGAGACGATTCGTTCCAAACTATGCCGAGGTGGCTAAAGGTTTCACACGGTTGCTAAAGCGAGATGTCCCTTTCCATTGGGATACTGTCGCTCAGGAATCTTTTGAGCGTCTCAAGGGTCTCCTTGTTTCCGCTCCATTGCTGCGTCCTCTGAACTATCATCGCAACTATACTCTGTATTTGGCCGCTGCCGACACCACTATCAGCATGGTTCTCGTTCAAACTGACGATGATGACACTGAGCATGTTGTATATTATCTCAGCCGCAACCTTTTAGACACGGAAACTCGATATGCTTATGTCGAGAAGTTGGCTTTGGCCGTCGTTTGTGCTGTCCAACGCTTCCGTCACTATATTCTGCTGCGCACTACCACCGTGATTTCTGATTGCAACCCCATGACGTACATTTTGTCACGCCAGTTGCTGGGGGGCAAGTACTCAAAGTGGATTGTCATCCTCCAAGATTTCGACTTGGAATTTGCCACTGCCAAGTTCAAGAAATCCCTTGTATTCGCTGAGTTACTTTGCTCTTTGCCATCTTCTTCCCCGCCCTCTCACTCAGAGGATCATATTCCAGATGAGACTTTGTTTCTCATTAGCACCCTCGATCCCTGGTATGGGGATATCATCATATATCTGCAAACGTCCTCCTTTCGCCTCGGCGTGTCCAAAGACGCTCGGCGAAGGATTCGTCATCAGTCTCAACCATACCGTATCATTGGGGATACACTATACCGCCTCGGCGCCGACTCTGTTCTCCGCCGATGTCTAACTCTCGAGGAAGCTGAGCATGTTTTGAATGACTGCCACTCTGGCGCCTGTGGTGGTCACATGTCCGGATATGCCACTGCCCAAAAAATCCTCCGTGCTGGCTACTTTTGGCCCTCTATCTTTAAGGATTGCATTCTTGCCGTCCGCTCTTGTCATGAGTGCCAGATATACCAGCGGAAGATGCGAGCGCCTCCCGCTCCATTGCACCCTGTTGTCACCGTCAGCCCTTTTGCAAAATGGGGCATTGATTATACGACCTGTAACCCTCGCTCGGCCGGGGGGCATGGGTTTATTATCGTTGCCGTCGACTACTTCACTAAATGGGCCGAGGCGATGCCCACATTAACTGAAGATGGTCACACAGCGGCGCAATTCTTGTTCAACCATGTTATCTCGCGATTCGGCGTCCCTCAAGCCATCGTCACTGATCACGGGAAGCATTTCCATAATCATATGATGACGGAACTAACAACCCAGCTGGGCTTACGGCACGATAGTTCGACTCCTTACTACCCTCAGGCTAATGGCCAAGTTGAAGCTATCAACAAGATTTTGGTTACAATGCTTCAGCGTACCGTTGGCATGCATAAGTCTAACTGGCATTTGATGTTGTTCCCTGCCTTGTGGGCCTACTGAACCTCCGTGAAGGATGCCATCGGTTTCACTCCATTTCAACTAGTTTATGGACTGGAGGCTACCCTTCCAATCGAGTTTGAAATCCCTTCATTAAAATTGGCCGTCGAACTACTTCCCAACACTACTCCGCTAGAAGAACGCCTTCTTTACCTGGAACGGTTAGATGAGACCTGTCGCCTAGCCTCTTTGGCCATTGAAGCACAAAAGAAGCGAGTCAAGGCTCACTTCGATCAGATTGTCCATCCACGTTCTTTTGTTGAGGGAGATTTAGTCCTGCTATACGATCAGGCAAACGATAAGCTGGGAGCAGGAAAACTCGAGCCTATGTGTCTAGGCCCTTACATTGTCAAGAAAGTTTTGCAAAAATGGGCCTACGAGCTAATTGACTATGAAGGGAATCCTCTCGGGAAGCCCCGAAACGGGCTGTACTTGAAAAAGTACTATGCGTGATGCTTGTACACTTTGTTTTGTACATACATGTACTTTTAACAAGTGTGTTGTGTGTGTGTGTGTTTTAGTTTTGAAGGCGTGACTGCCGCTTATTGTGTCTTTCGCTTCTTGTGCAGATGTCTGATGCACCTTATGTTGGTTTCGCTGATGGTTCCTGCCGCAGTACTCGCAACTTGTCCTCTGCGGCGTGGATGATCTATGATCCTCATGGCGAGTTGATAGATCTTCAAGGTGTGTGTTTGGGCCGTACCACTAACAATGTCGCTGAATATTGTGCTGTAATTGAACTACTTGCTGAAGCAATTAATCTCGGCATTCGTGCATTGGTAGTGAACCTAGACTCTCAACTTGTCGTCCACCAGCTCAACGGGCGATATTCTGTCAGAGACCATCGCATTCTAAGGTTGTATTTACGTGTGAGATTGTTAGAAAGGAACTTTGATTTCATCACATATCGACACATTCCAAGACAATTGAACACGTTAACTGATGCATTGGCTAACCATGTATTAGATAGACATTTGCGTAATATGTAAAACATCATACAAGAAAGCATATAAAGCGCAATAATAAAACCATAGAAATAGGCATATGTATATATATATGTGTGTCGCAATGTTTGCACCACGTGCATCATATAGTTCAAAAAATAATACATGTTCCTCTCAAATACATCCGGAGACGACATGTCTCTCAAAAAATATGCAGGAAAAGGAAACCTAGGAGTCTAGTCCCGGTGGTGCTCATGATATCACAACACCGCGCGCACCAAGCGTCTCAACAGACAATGGACACGATTAGGCACCCCCACTGTGTGCCTCTGGTACGGTAGTGGCATATCTCCCAGTCTAGCGTAATCAGGAATCCCTCGGGCGAGTCCCTCGAGATTCTGAATCAGTTCATCTCCCTCGGCACCCTCTTCCTGAGGGTCGGCTGCGGGCTGGTTCCTCCGAGCGATGGGAGACATGCCAACTAGTCGCTCTAGGCCAACATCTGCATGTATATACAATTATTTTTAGGACAAACATGTATTAACACAAAAAAAAATATAAAACATCAAAAACAAAAAGAGATCTTACCCAGCTCTTCGTCCCACTCCTCTCCCTCGGGCAATGGGAGATCTGGGTCTCCGGTGAAGTCAGTCCCTGCATAGGGCCAATCCTCCACCATAATCAGCTGACGACGGAGCCATATGAAGAACTCGGGCCTCCAGGACATCTGCTGGCCCCCTCTTCCCCTGGGCATCAGTGCTACCCAACGAGCCATCCTAGGCTCTCGTGGCAAAGGATCAGCCACTATAGCTCCCTGTCCGTGAAAAATTGGTAATCGTTCCAAGAAGAACGATACCACGATCAAACCATACCCAAACTGCTTTACCTTTCCTCGCTTGCACTTTGTAAGCTGCCTCTTGATGTTAGTAGTCACTGCGGTGGCCTAGTCGAAGATGGTAGGATTTAGGCATTCTGTGGCCAACAGAAGATGGTTCTTGCTTGCCTCATGGGGCGCCTACACTCCTGCAGCTCGAGTAATGGTGAACAGTATCACCCTGAGAATCAAGTCCGGAACGGTGGGAATATCCACCTTTGCACTGTTCCTTCCAAATTGCGCCCCTGGGCACACTCGGTCTCGAACTTCAGTCATCTTCTCCCTGGAAGGTCTACTCCCGGTCAAAATAGGCCTCACCCCTCTCCATGATAACCCCGTGATGAAGTAGATATCGGACACATCGAGCCCCAGCACTTGGTCCCGTAAACGGAACACTTGTTCATCAACATCCCACAGATCAATTATGAATTGTAGTAGCTCGGGCTGAGCACGCAAGTAAGGCGTAAGAAAGAATTTCTTAAGCCCACAGTCCCTTAGGGCATTCATGCACCCTTCATCCTCAAGGGCCAAAGCATCCTCGGCATCATGTTCTCGTTCCTTCCATTCTACTACCATTTTGCCTGCTCCTCTGCGTCCACAAGAACATATAAATCACGATTAGATCACTGGTAAGCTTACAATCCAATTAGATTTAAAATGAGTTGAGAAATCTTAAGCGGAAAATTAAGTTGCGCGGTTGGCGCGACTGTTTATAAAACAGTCGCGCCAATGAGCGTGACCCTTTTAGAAAAATCGCCCCATTAGCGCGGGTCCGTGCCGGATACCTGTGCTAATGGGCGAAGCCCTAAATTTTTTAATTCCCCCTTGTAGAGGTCAATCAGGAAGCAAAATGCATAAAAAATGTATGGAAATGGAGCTAAGGGAAGCGCCTCTTACCTGGAACCGACGAAATCCCGAATGGTTGCACGGATTCGCTGTAATCACCATCTGAAGTTCACTCCCCAAACAGACCACTGCTACTATTCAGAGAGGTAAAAAGTAAAAGTGATTCTACTTTTACCATTTTCACCATATTTATAACTTTTTGACTTATACTTAGGTTTAAAAAGTTACCTTTTGATTATTTTAATATATTTTTGGTCGAAAATGGATTTTACGCTTGCTTTTTGTGCAGCGACAGGTCTTTTACGCAACTTCGATGGTGAAACTAGTTGTATTTTATACTTTTTCGGACTTGGTAAATACACGAAAAAGTCATTGTGGAGTCATCTTTCAGCTCTTTTCTGACTCGCTACACATGAAAAGATCGCCGAGTTATCCCTCTTGACTCGTTAAACGTAAATAAGAGGCGGTCGTCTTTAAACTCCTTTCCGACCGTGTAAAAACGAAAAGATCGTCGGACCCTTGTCGTTTTAGGTTCGTTAACGGTTACGAAGCGACGTGGTTTCGATCACTTTTTTACTTTTTCAGGTCGAAATCACTACTCATGAAAAGTACTTCTCCATCGTAATGGTCGGGCAATTCTTTCGAGCATTGTTTTATACTTTTTCGGACTTGAGAGACACAACTTTACGAAAAAGGACACCCTTGGAGTTTTCTTTTCTGCTGTCTTTTCAAACTCCCTAACATGAAACGACGCCGAGTTCTTCCTCTGTCAGACTCGTTAAAACTTGATGACATTGGAGTCCGTAGAGATGACGTTACAAGCATATGCTATCCCCGTCAAGCTTGTTAATAAAAATAACTGGGGTACTCGCCAGAAATGGTGGGGGAAAAATGGAACCATAATTATTGTCGTGTCGGCAGTATGTCGCTCTTGAACATGGCACTTGTCTGCTTTTGTGTCTGGGTGGGGACATCTCATCTCGTTTTTCACTTGCCTCCGTGGATTTGGGTGATCCTGTTTGACCTCTCATCTGCTCATTGCCTTGTTACCATGACCTTTGATCCATTGATGTCAAATATTGCCAAGTCCACTATCGTGCCGCCGATATGTTCAAGAGAAGTTGACCTCTGCAGAATAACAACCTCCCTCTGATAGCTCACATAATTCTGATCCACCACAACATTCTTTCTCTGTCTCGTGCCGATGATGTGGGAAACACTATGGCCCACCTTCGATCAAGATCACTTCCTGTCGACTTCAGCTCATTATCCAGGAAGCTGATCTAGAGACTCCCTTCCGGTGCCTTGGAGCCTGCATGCCTCAATGGCAGGTTCTTCGTGTTCGACGTGAGGTTTTCATCATTGTCCTCCGATCGAATGATTCTACGAGTGTTCGACGCCAGCTCACTGATTCACAACCGTAGATTGTACCTATAGTACCTTGAGGGCCATTGTCATTATTGGTGGTACCTCTCGCGTCTGTTAACAGTTTTCATTATTGACTGGTAATCAGACAATGTTCATGCATGTTCGACTTCAACTCATATATTCGCATGCTTGAACTTGTACTTTTGTTCGGGTTGAGATGGAGCGCAAGACCCTGGATTTTGTCTGTTGGAATCCAGGCTGCGATTTTGTGGTTTATTGTTACATGACTCATTCACTGGATGGCTGAGACCATGCCTGAGTCTATTCATCGATCCTCATCGGATGGCTGCGACCATACCATGGATCTAGATTATTATGTACTATGTTATGGATGGCTCCGCCCATACCACATATATCATGTACTGGAGCTATCAGTTGTATCTTTCTATGCAGATTCTCCGGCGGCAGCTGCATGTGTTCTTGTAAAGCATTTCACCCCTCTCTCTCTCTCGGGCCTCATGCTTTAGGGGGCATCTGTTACACAGTAATTTGTCACCATTTGTCACCGTCCCTGTTACCCCTTTCCCGCACTTTGGAGGATTCATTCCGGGACCTGTGAGAAGTGACATAACTTGAAAAAACTTGCATTATGTTCCCCTAAGTATGGACTTCATATGCCTTGAAGACATCTCCTGCAGAATATCCTTAAAAAGTCCCCTTTTTCCATTAGCGCGGATCCACAGTGTATCACCCGCGCCAATGGGGGAAATTCTCCGAAGAGGACGCGCCAGTTGGTGCTCTGTCTCAGAGTCTTATCCGCGCCAACCAAGTTTGGGAAAGCTTTTTAACAAACGCACGCCCGAAAGTTTTTTCCTTTCGACTCATGAGGCTTTTCAAGGATAATGCCAATCTCATGGATGTCGAGATTCATCGTATCTCTATCCATAATAGCTTTTCGAGGATAATGCCAATCCCATGGATGTCTGGATTCATTGTATCTCTTCCTCCTCCTCCATCTATAAAAGCTTGTTCTGTTGCATTTGACAAGCTAGTTTTTGATAATAGGGAGAATTATATTGTCAGAAGTCTGAGAGATTGCTGTAAGAGTCTTCTTTGCATTCATAATCAAAGAGAGAGAGGCTTGTTCCCAATCCTGGCAAGCTTTGCAAGACATATGTAGCTGATCACCCAGCCAAAGGAGGATTTGACATCAGAACTATGGTTGTATACTCCTTTGTTGATTATCAATAATAGATTACTATCATTATGGTTCCATTCTTGTTGTTCATTGTGATGATGTTCGAGTTATATCTTTTCTGACCGATATATAATTGCATCTATTGGATTTTATGCTTGTATTCGTGTCATTCTTTGCATGTGCAGGTGTCCATTCACGGAGATCGTGAAGATCGTGACCGGCCAGAGCAAAGGAACGGGAGCGTCAACTCTTCTACAACACTAGCGTTGGAATCCAAGTAGGTTCTCATAATCCACCTTTAATTTGCAATTAGGAACTTGCGTGATAGCATTGTTTGATTGTTGCTAGACCCATTTTGGGCTAGTGGGATCGCCTCTGTCCGCAGAGGGGATTTAACTCTCCAACACTAACTATCACATAACAACAAGAAGTTACTATCATTCATGACTATTCGACACGTGTGCATATGCCCACACTGATTCACTAGCATCTATCATGCATGCAACCATAACAACAATAAATGACAAACATGTATATAAACCTAATGTATATAACAATCCATTAACTAACATACCTGCATGCCAAACATAAAATACCTATATGACGATATGATCTTACCCCAAAGTCTGATACCACAACCTCATTCTGATGATCTACATCTCCTGCTCTATCTCAACTAACACAGTAACATCATAACATACCAATAGTATCATGATGACGTAATTGCATACAATGACCTCATGCACAACAACCTTCACCATGAAAATGCATGCATAAGAACATATAGACATTGATATGCATAACCAATGCATATACCACCATACGCTCATGATGACACATCCCACAACAACACCATCAACCTTCACATGGCGACACCACTACAACCATGATCAACACCATGCAAACACAATAAGCACATGGACTACAAGCATAAGGAACACATATGCAACCGATATGAATGCATGTCGACCAACACACCACCCAACTAGTCTAAGGGTTGAACCATGCTCTGATACCATTCTGTAACGACCTCCTCCCACATCTACCCAAGTAACCAACCAACTGGGGTAAACATGTGATGAGAAGTTACTATGATATGATTCGACTCTTTATGTGTCAGTTAAGGAAGTGGAATCGACAGAAATCCACAACACATACCCTCTATATCTACTACTGGACTCCCATAAGCCTTCCTGGTCATCCCCATGATCAGTCCTTAGGTCCCACTAAGTTTTTGACCATTAAACCCCTGGATGCTCCCTTGATATGGACAAGGGTGTTTCTGGGAGGCTCCAGACGCTCGCACAACAAGGCATGCATGTGTCTGGGGAATTTTATCCTCAAACCCGTGCCTGCAACTTCAATATTTGTGCCACTTTTCAAGCCCAAAATCTAGGTGACTGCCCAGAAACCCCTGCAGATTTCAGAATCCATAATTTACATGATGATAAGACTTACAAATAAAAAATTGACTCCAGGACTAGGCCTAACCATCCCCAACAGGTATTGACATTCTATCAAACTCTTGGCATCAATGCAATATACAGGAAATGAATACAAGACATAACATAAATGAATGATAACTCATATGAAAATTGACAAGAATGATCACCACCCTCTTCCTTTAATTGTTTTGACATCAATTAGGCCTTACATCCATTATCCTTTCAGTTACAAGTATATACATGAAATAACCATGACTATAATCAGTCACATAACCATGCTTATAACCAACATTAAACCATGTAAATAACAATGAGATAATATCTATTAAGGCCACATAATAACAAGTACAAAATCCAGAGAACTTAGCCTTTATTAAACATAGGCAAGACCCGACCAAGTTCGGGACTTCCACATACCACTCGACCATAGACATGGCTAAACCATAATTTTATTTTAGCTAGTCACTCTTGTGCCATATTCGAAGCATGAATGTGGGATCTCATGGATAAACCAATCCAAAAACAAACCAAGGAATCTAGAGGTTAAACCACCTCCACCCTCACCAAACTGTGATCTTACCAAAACCAACACCGAGATCACAAAACCAAACCGAGCTTGGAATGATTCCGGACTCCATCACTATCCTTGAGGAATTTCCTGTCTCCTTGTCTCTCAGATTTTACCATAATCCACATTGGATCACTGGGCCCTAAACTAAGACACCACCCTTAGGCTTTACCATGTATCCCGCCAAAATTGGTTAAGGGATCCTGCACCCCATATTTTGAAACCATTTGGAAATTCCAAAGCTAAAAACTAAGAAAACAATCCCATCACACCATGGCTATCTGAAAAAAGGAAAGGCAAGGTGTAAACCACTGTCATAACCTGACAAAACCATGCCATCGACAAGAAAGATAACCATATACAAACATGCAAAGCCATGCATGTCAAAACTAGCTAGGAAATCACACACACAATATGTTACCTACAAGTATTCCTCCTAAAGCTGCTTGATATGGATCCTCCTTGCTTGATCTTTTCTTTTCTTTTCTTTCCTTGTCCTTCCTTTTCTTTCTTTTCCCTTCCTTGCTCCAAAGCTAGAAAGCTCCAAGAAAACTCTAAGTGTCCAAGAGTGAGAGAGAGAGAGAGTAGAAGAGAGTTCCACCAAAACCTTTCAAAATATTT
Organism: Pinus tabuliformis; assembly: GCA_031772625.1. Lineage (NCBI taxonomy): Eukaryota > Viridiplantae > Streptophyta > Pinopsida > Pinales > Pinaceae > Pinus > Pinus tabuliformis. The sequence continues at coordinate 765,028,489 of CM062807.1, read as the reverse complement.
CCAACTAACCCTCAAAAGCATTTTTATTAATGAGGCCTCTATTTTCTTCATTTTCCATTATTTTCCTTCATTTTCCTCCTCACATCCAACTTGTGACTATTCACCTTCCTCTTCTCCTATTTTCCTTCATTTTCATAAATAAATGTGCCAAAATACCTTTTTTCCTTTTTAATGCCTTTGCCATTTCCTTTGCCATTGCCTTTTTCGATTTCCTTAGCCACAATAAAATGAATGAACACCCACTAGGATGTTTTCCCAACCATTCAACTTGGAATACATGTCCCATGACCTTGGTCTTATTTTAACTTTATTAACTTTTATTACATGAAATTTTAACCAGGGGTTATTACAGTGACCTCCTCGACATTGTAGAGATTTTTGACATCACTATAAAGAGCAGCCCCACAAAGTATTACGACTTTAGTTAGCACCCATGTAGATTCTCCCCCTCTAGGCACCCTCACATTGTTAAAATTCACCTGACATATTTATGTATTGTTATTCCAATTATGATGCTCCAGTTAGAATATTGAATGTTTTAATGGGGTCATATATGTGATTGCAACTCGAGAGGTCACAAGTGATGATTGCTTCAAATATTGGTCTCATGTGACAAGGCTAACTAAGTCGCATACCTCAGACTCAGTTCATGGTGAGAAATCAATGCGGGCTTGAAATATGACTGCGACTAGAAGAGGTCACAAACCATATTTTATCATTAATGAAGTGGACATCATTTTTTTTTAATGTATGTTTTCAGCATGCACCTAGTGTTCTCTTTACCAGTTTATCTTTAGTATTTTACGATTTTCCCTTCAGTTTCATCGACCCTTTCACATTAATTTTCATGACCTCCCTCATAGATAGACTTATCGCTCATCACAAAAAAGTGGCAATGAGTGGATGTCTGAAAGTGTGGTTTGCGACTTCATTTTAGTTGTACCTGCAACTCTTCAACATTGTTATATAACTAGTCACTTCCCAATGCGGTCCCAATGCCAAGACAATGGCTCCAACTTGCTGCCTATATATATACGTCTATGAAAAATTTTGTCCCATTTCCAAGATAATGGCTCCCACTCGCTGCCTATATATATACATCTATGCCATATATGTTCTTCACAAAGAATCATTTCACAACATGTATAACGTATGTTAAGGACTTGTATGATGGGTTTTGAAAATCATCTACTCCACATACTCAATGCCATAGAATGTTGAGAACAATAAGCTTGTGTGTTTCAAATAACATCAGAGACATGATGTCCCCCACAAAAAATATATTTTATTGGTGTCTCATTTAAGATTCTGGGACACTATACAGACCAACCTTCACTTGTCGCCAAAGTTATTTCTTCAACGCTAATGTTTGCAACAGTCTCTGGTATTCTTATGGCCTTGTTTTTGAATACCGCTGGAGGTGCTTAGGATAATGCAAAGAAGTACACAGAAAGTGGTGCTCTTGGTGGAAAATGAAGTGAAGCTCACAAGGCAATGGTTATAGGAGACACAGATAGAGATCAATTCAAAGACATTGCTAGACCATCACTACATGTTCTCATCAAGATGCTTGCAACTATTACATTGGTCATGGCACCAATGTTTTTATGAATTCACTACAAGATCACGAGTTTTCACCTAGTAGAATTCATGTCTGGTGTCATATCCATATATTTTTCATCCATTTTTATTAGATTTAGAAGCTGTTAAGCCTATAATTTGTTGGAATCTATTTCTCAGGTAGGGTCTATTTTTTGGATATCACTAACTGGTTAAGAACGTTGAGAGAAAAGTGATATTAGCAACAACTGAGAAAAGTTGAACAAGATCCCCTCCTTGTAACGATGATATGATTGGGTGTATTCTCCATGGACTCGACCTGCATGATGTATTATAATGTAAATTAGCCCAGGGGTGCTTTAAATAATATTGTCCCATAATTTGAAAACAAGTAAAACGTGACCATAAGCTTGAAGGAGTACCAAATAGAAAGTCTAAATAACCTATGGTGGAAGTGCTTCCAATGGAGATATGTCATGCACTTAATGGAGCTTTTGAAGGCTTAATTACTCATGCACAAACAAACTAACACTCAAGTACATGCATGAACTTGGTACTTGTAGAAGGTACTTCATGACATGATATGACTCAAGCACAAGTGTCATGCCATGACTGTGAGACGACTTCCTAGATGCTGGAAATAGGTCAAACAAAGCTAATACTGTTGTCATGAAAATATAGGGTTTCAAATATATTCAAGTAACATGACATTTTTAGGAATCTTAATGCACTCAAGGGGATGAGAACCAAGGCAAGGCGGGGTTACTGTCATGAGGTACTATCACAAACCCTAATGCATATGTGTGGTCATGTTTCAAGGTAAGTCAAGAAGAGTAAAATTTACATGTGTCCTAAATAGTGAGGATTAATTCAAAGTAGGGTTGGATCTTCAATCACATAAGTCTAGGGTTACAAGGATGCAAGGGGAAGATATAGCTCTCATAAACCCTAATGCACATGCTGAGATGTAGGACCAGTCAATAACCTAGGGGAATATGTTCTGCAATGACTCTCACCATGTTAGCGTGTGATTCCAATGAGATTGCACCTGTAGAGGCATGCGAATTAGGTTAAAACAAGAAGGGGATCACTCTTTTGCCAATTTAGGGTTTCTCCCAAACTTTGGTGTGGTAACCATAACGAAAGCCAAATTGAATTCTTGTCTTTCCACACATAGTGCCTCCACTAATTAGCAATGAATACTAATGAAAGGTAAGTGTCGAATTCAGGAGAGAATCTTAAGACATCAATGAAGCGACAAACCTTCAAAACCCTAATTCAATCATAAGGTCAGTATACGAGATAACACATGATCTGTGGATTCAATATGTAAAGCGTGAATGGGAACATCAACAAGGTTTGATAACATGATCAAAACCGTAATGGCTCGGGGTAAGCAGAGGGGGACCCAAAATTTTGGGTGTTGTTATAGCGGCTACAACAATTGGTGAACCATTGGTAGAATCCAACATATCTGGTTGCATCCCTATAACAGAATGAGCCTAAATGATAATGCAGGAAGTATTGAAAGCCAAATGCAATGGCCTTTCAAGGTCTAGCTAGAGGCACCCATCTCTTGGAAGCTAGTAGAGGTAGTTGTAATGAGGATAGGGTTTTGCATTGGGTAATGATATGAACAACCCATGTTCCATTCCTAGGTTTTGACCAATTGCATGATATGTATTTAAAGTTGCAGTAAAAATAATAAGATGTTCTTCACTTTTGGCACTGATTCCCATGCTTACTTATGGTGGTTGTATTAGTTGTCTAATATTCTCACTATATTTGTATGTGTGCTTTCATATACGCAATATGTTATGGACTGGTTCATAGTTGTTGCATGTATGTTTTGCTTTCGAATCTGTGTTTACTTATATCACCATGTTAGTGAACTATTGTGAACTAGTTTGCAATTAACTTCTTGCATGTTCTTGTTCATGTATGTTTGTTCTAGTTTTGGCTCATTGGTCTCTCTCATGGCATACCACTTCTTATTGTTGCTGAGACTTTTTTGTACCTTTTTCCATAATTTTTCAATCTTGGGCTGATTTTGTTTCACTGTTTGGGAATTTCATTCTTGTCCCCACTCTGACACCTTCTCAACTGACAGCCAAGAGCAGAAACATTCATTGTGGCAGCCAGCCTCACATACCAGATGGGTCTCCTATCCCAAATGGTGTGAGGTCTAAGTGGGGCTTCACATTGGGGATACCCCCTTGTTGTTGGCAGTACATTCCATCCTATCAACAAATTGGCGCTAGAAGGAGGGCCAGATGACAAGCTGCGCCCTTTGAGTCTATTTTGAACCACCTATATATCTAGAATGGCACATCCTGAAATATTACTCCTGGGGTGTTTATCTAATTTTTCCATTTGTCAATTTTCAATCCCCTATGAGCCTCTGTATCACTTGTCTTAGTTGAAGTTTGATGGTGAGAATGGAACATCCATACCCGAGCACTCTTCCAATTTTCTTAGGTTTTGCGAATCTTACAAAATCGATGATGAAGAGTTTTCTTATGTGCTTCTCTCCCTCACCCTTGAAGGCTGCGACAAGAAATGGTTCCACACATTGCCAACAACTTCCATCCATTCATTTGAGCAACTCGTCGATAAGGTTCATAAATATTTTTATAGGGACAATTTTCAAGATGTGTTAAGAAGGATAAATAAGCTCAGAATGAAACCTGAAGAATTTCTAGGGGATTTTGCTGCTAGATTTGTTCATCTTTGTTTTGAATTTCCTGAAAGAGATGCCGATTGGGTGTTTTTAAGTAAAAAATTTCAATGGTTGGTTCTTGTTTCTTTGTAACACCTTCAATATGAAACAAATCCCGATTCTTATGAGTATCATGATAATTTTCACGTTTCAGATTGTCAAGATCTTATCCCTAAAATTGTCTTACCTATCTCTGTGAATCAGGAAAAACCTCAAGCCTATGAGGAGGGAATTACTACTTGTGACATTTCTCATCCTCCTCCTGATTTGTTACCTAATGAAATTTTGGTCGTAAATGGTTCAGATGATGAAAAGTATTTATAGGGAAATGAATCAAATTTCCTTTCTTCTGAAGCTCTCGTATATCCTGTTGAATTTGAATCTCAAAATCATGTTGATGCAACATCTCTACTTGTTGATGAAACCCAAATTGATCCCTTTAAACATATGCATAGGTCTATTCCTGAATTTCATTCACTTGTTGGCAATGACTTGGTTCTTGTCTCAGATAAAGTTGACATGCCTATCAAATCTATGGGCCATGACATGCATGTGCAAGATATGAGTCCTGGTCCAATTGGTGCCCCTCCATTTGAACCCTTTCATCCATTATACCCTGATTTATTTCATGAGTCTACTACACCAAAATTTCTATAAATCATTCAAATATTTATCCTGCTCGTGTTGTGTTGGTCGCAACCCAACTTGGCCTAGTTTTTCGCAAAGACTCCGCATTTTGTGGGGCAAAGGGTGAAGTGGATTGCGCAACAAAGCAGTTGGAATATACCATGCGGTATAAGGGCGTTAGAGTGGGTCAATTACCCTCCTCTTTTGTAAAAGAATGTGATCATTTTAAGGATCAATGGTTTTATCTGCTTGTTGTAGGGAGTCCATGGTATTGTAACAATGTAACCCTCGATGTAATAGTATATATAGGGTAAAATAATAAGAAGAGAATCATCATATCAAATTGATCCAAATATGTTTTATGGTTTAACTTTTGTGATCTTCTGTTTGGGGAAAATAAAGTGAGGCTCTGCAGCTGAGTGTGCAGAGGCCTGAGTCTACATCTTAGTGTGCAGACGACCTATATCTTAGTGCGTGGGTCAATAACTATTTGTTGTACAAGATTTCTTATTATAAGCAAAAATTCTTGCGGACGTAGCCTCGCATTCGGGTGAACCACGGTAAAATTGATGTCTTCATGTGTATATTTGCTTTCTATCTGTTGTAGCATCGCAGTTTATTACAATTGCACTTTATTTTAGTACAATGATGATTTATGGCTTTATATGGTATGTTTAAGTGATAAAATGAATGTGACAAAGTGATTTATGAATGTTAAGAATGAAAGATAAAATAAAACACCACATCACATGGTGACATCACTACAACCATGATCAACACCATGCAAACGCAATAAGCACATGGAATACAAGCATAAGGAACACATATGCAACCGACATGAATGCATGACCAACACACCACCCAACTAGTCCAAGGGTGAACCATGCTTTGATACCATTCTGTAATGACCTCCTCCCACATCTACCCAAGTAACCAGCCAACCGGGGTAAACATGTGATGAGAAGTTTCTATGATATGATTTGACTCTTTATGTGTCAATTAAGGAAGTGTAATCGATAGAAATCCACAACAAATACCTTCTATACCTGCTACAGGACTCCCATAAGCCTTCCTGGTCATCCCCATGACTAGTCCCTAGGTCCCACTAAGTTTTTGACCATTAAACCCCTGGATGCTCCCTTGATATGGACAAGGGTGTGTCTGGGAGGCTCCAGACGCTTGCAAAACAAGGCATGCATGCATCTGGGGGATTTTCTCCTCAAACCTGTCCCTGCAACTTCGAGATTTGTGCCACTTTTCAAGCCCAAAATCCAGGTGACCGCCCAGAAACTCCTGTAGATTTCAAAATCCATAATTTGCATGTTGACAAGACTTACAAATCAAAAACTGACTCCAAGACTAGGCCTAACCATCCCCAATAGGGACTGACATTCTGTCAAACACTTGGCATCAATGCAATATACAGGAAATGAATACAAGACATAACATAAATGAATGATAACTCATATGAGAATTGACAAGAAGGATCACCACCCTCTTCCTTTAACTGTTTTGACATAAATTAGGCCTTGCATCCATTATCCTTTCAGTTACAAGTAAATACATGAAATAACCATGACTATAACCAGTCACATAACCATGCTTATAACCAACATTAAACCATGTAAATAAAAATGAGATAATATCTATTAAGGCCACATAATAACAAGTACAAAATCCAGAGAACTTAGCTTTTATTAAACACAGGCAAGAACCGACCAAGTTCGGGACTTCCACATACCACTCGACCATAGACATGGCTGAACCAAAATTTTATTTCAGCGAGTCACCCCCATGACATATTCCAAGCATGAATGTGGGATCTCATGGATAAACCAATCCAAAAAAAACCAGGGAATCTCGAGGTTAAACCACCTCCACCCTCACCAAACTGTGATCTCACCAAAACCAACACCGAGATCACAAAACCAAACCGAGCTTGGAATGATTTCGGACTCCATCACTATCCTTGAGGAATTTCCTGTCTCCTTGTCTCTCAAATTTTACCACAATCCACCTTGGATCACTAGGCCCTAAACTGAGACACCACCCTCAGGCTTTACCATGTATCCCACCAAAACTGGTTAAGGGATTACTAGGCCTTTGGGAATTTTTCTAAGACCACCTGCACCTCAGATTTTGAAACCATTTGGAAATTCCAAAGCTAAAAATTGAGAAAACAATCCCATCACACCATGGCTATCTGAAAAAAGGAAAGGCAAGGTTTAAAACCATTGTCATAACCTAACAAAATGATGCCACTGACAACAAGATAACCATATACTAACATGCAAAACCATGCATGTCAAAACTAGCTAGGAAATCACACATGCAATATGTTACCTACAGGTATTCCTCCTAAAGCTGCTTGATCCAGATCCTCCTTGCTTGATCTTTTCTTTTCTTTCCTTTCATTATCCTTCCTTTTCTTTCTTTTCCCTTCCTTGCTCCAAAGCTAGAAAGCTCCAAGAAAACTCTAAGTGTCCAAGAGTGAGAGAGAGAGGGAGAGTAGAAGAGAGTTCCACCAAAACCTTTCAAAATATTTCCAACTAACCCTCAAAAGAATTTTTATTAATGAGGCCTATATTTTCTTCATTTTCCATTATTTTCCTTCATTTTCCTCCTCACATCCAACTTGTGACCATTCACCTTCCTTCTCCTATTTTCCTTTATTTTCATAAACAAATGTGCCAAAATACCTTTTTGTCTTTTTAATGCCTTTGCCATTTCCTTTGCCAATTTCCTTAGCCACAATAAAATGAATGAACACCTACTAGGATGTCCCCCCACCATTAAGCTTGGAATACATGTCCCATGGCGTTAGTCTTATTTTTACTTTATTAACTTTTATTACATGAAATTTTAACCATGGGTTGTTACAGTGACCTCCCTCGACATTGTAGAGACTCTTGACGGCACCGTAAAGACTAGCCCCACAAAGTACTACGACTTTAGTTAGTGCCCATGTAGCTTCTCCCCCTCTAGGCACCCTCACATTGTTAAAATTCACTTGGCATATTTATGTATCGTTATTCCAATTATGATGCTCCAATCAGAATGTTGAATGTTCTAATGGGGTCATATATGTGATTGAAACTCGAGAGGTCGCAAGTGGTGATTGCTTCAAATCTTGGTTGCATGTGACAAGGCTAACTAAGTCACATACCTCAGACCCAGTTCATGGTGAGAAATCAATGCGGGCTTGAAATATGACTTTGCGACTAGAAGAGGTCACAAACTCCATATTTTCTCATTAATGAAGTGGACATCATTTTTTTAATGTATGTTTTCAGCGTGCACCCAGTGTTCTCCTTACTAGTTTATCTTTAGTATTTTATGATTTTCCCTTCAGTTTCATCAACCCTTTCACATTAATTTTCATGACCTCCCTCACAGATAAACTTATCACTCATCACAAAAAAGTGGGAATGAGTGGATGTCTGAAAGCGTGGTTTGTGACTTCATTTTAGTTTTACTTGCAACTCTTCAACATTGTTATATAACTAGTTACTTCCCAATGCGGTCCCAATGCCAAGATAATGGCTCCAACTTGTTGCCTATATATATATACATCTGTGAAAAATTTGGTCCCATTGCCAAGATAATGGCTCCCATTTGCTGCCTATATATATACATCTATGAGATATATGTTCTTCACAAAGAATCATTTCACAACATGTATAACATATGTGAAGGACTTGTATGATGGGTTTTGAAAAACATCTAATCCACATACTCAACGCCATCGAATGTTGAGAACAATAAGCTTGTGTGTTTCACATAACATTAGAGACATGATGTCCCCCACAAAAAATATATTTTATTGGTGTCTCATTTAAGATTCTGGGACACTGTATAGACCAACCTTCACTTGTCACCAAAGTTATTTCTTCAATGCTAATGTTTGCAACAGTCTCTGGTATTCTTATGGCCTTGTTTTTGAATAACGCTGGAGGTGCTTGGGATAATGCAAAGAAGTACATAGAAAGTGGTGCTCTTGGTGGAAAATTAAGTGAAGCTCACAAGGCAATGGTTACAGGAGACATAGTTAGAGATCCATTCAAAGACGTTGTTGGACCATCACTACATGTGCTCATCAAGATGATTGCAACTATTACATTGGTCATGGCACTAATGTTTTTATGAATTCACTACAGGATCACGAGTGTTCACCTAGTAAAATTCATGTCCGGTGTCATATCCATATAGTTTTTGTCGATTTTTATTAGATTTAGAAGCTGTTAAGCCTATAATTTGTTGGAATTTGTTTTTGAGGTAGGGTCTATTTTTTGGATATCACTAACTAGTTAAGTAACGTTGAGAGAAAAGTGACATTAGCAACAACTGAGAAAAGTTGAACAAGATCCCCTCCTTGTAACTATGATATGGTTGGGTTTATTCTCCATGGAATTGACCTGCATGATGTACTATAATGTAAATTAGCATAGGGGTGCTTTAATTAATATTGTCCCATAATTCTAAAACAAGTAAAACGTGACCATAAGCTTGAAGGAGTACCAAATAGAAAGTCTAAATAATCTATGGTGGAAGTTCTTCTACTGGAGGTATGTCATGCACTTAATGGAGCTTTTGAAGTCTTGATTACTCATGCACAAACAAACTAATGCTCAAGTACTTGCATGAACTTGGTAGTTGTAGAAGGTACTTCGTGACATGATATGACTCAAGCACAAGTGTCATGCCATGACTATGAGACGACTTCCTAGAGGTTGGAAATAGGTCAAAAAAGGCTAATACTATTGTCATGAAAATATAGGGTTTCAAATATATTCAAGTAACATGACATTTTTAGGAATCTTAATGCACTCAAGGGGATGAGAACTAAGGCAAGGTGGGGTTACCGTCATGAGGGACTATCACAAACCCTAATGCATATGTGTGGTCATGTTTCGAGGTAAGTCAAGAAGAGTAAAATTTACATGTGTCCTAAATAGTGAGGATTAATTCAAAGTAGGGTTGGATCTTCAATCACATAAGTCTAGGGTTATAAGGATGCAAGGGGAAGATATAGCTCTCATAAACCCTAATGCACATGCTGAGATGTAGGACTAGTCAATAACCTAGGGGAATATGTTCTGCAACGACTCTCACCATGATAGCGTGTGATGCCGATGAGATTGCACCCCTAGAGGCATGCGAATTAGGTTAAAACAAGAAGGTGATCACTATTTTGCTAATTTAGGGTTTCTCCCAAACCCCGGTATGGTAACCATAATGAAAGCCAAATTGAAGTCTTGTCTTTCCACACATAGTGCCTCCACTAATTAGCGATGAATACTAATGAAAGGGTAGTGTCGAATTCATGGGAGACTCTTAACACATCAATGAAGCGACAAACCTTCAAAACCCTAATGCAATCATAAGGTCAATATCTAAGATAACACATGATGTGTGGATTCAATATGTAAAGCGTGAATGGGACCATCAACAAGGTTTGATAACATGATCAAAACCCTAATGGCTAGGGGTAAGCAGAGGGGGACCCAAAATTTTGGGTGTTGTTGTAGCGACTACAACAATTGGTGAACCATTGGTAGAATCCAACATATCTGATTGCATCCCTATAACAGAATGAGCTTGAATGATAATGCAGGAAGTATTGAAAGCCAAATGCAATGGCCTTTCAAGGTCTAGCTAGAGGCACTCATCTCTTGGAAGCTAGTAGAGGTAGCTATAATGAGGCTAGGGTTTTGCATTGGGTAATGATATGAGTAACCCATGTTCCACTGCTGGGTTTTGACCAATTACATGATATGTATTTAAAGTTGTAGCAACAATAATAAGATTTTTTTCACTTTTGGCACTGATTCCCATGCTTACTCATGGTGGTTGTATTAGTTGTCTAATATTTTCATTGTATTTGTATGTGTGCTTTCATATACGCAATATGTTATGGACTAGTTCATAGTTGTTGCATGCATGTTTTTCTTTCAAATCTGTGTTTACTTATTTCTTGCCATGTTAGTGATCTATTGTGAACTAGTTTGCAATTAACTTATTGCATGTTCTTGTTCATGTATGTCTATTTTGGTTTTGGCTCACTGGTCTCTCTCATGGCATACCATTTCTTATTGTTGCTGAGACTTTTTTGTACCTTTTTCCATAATTTGTTAATCTTGGGATGATTTTGTTTCAGTGTTTGGGAATTTCATTCTTGTCCCCACTCTGACACCTTCTCATTTGACAGCCAAGAGTAGAAACATTCATTGTGGCAGCCAGCCTCACATACTAGATGGGGCTCCTATCCCAAACGATGTGAGGTCTAAGTGGGACTGCACACCGGGGATACCCCCTTGTTGTTGGCTTTACATTCCATCCTGTCAATAAATTGGCGCTAGACGGAGGGCCAAATGACAAACTGTGCCCTTTGAGTCTATTTTGAACCTCTTATCTCGAATGGCGCACCTAAAATATGTTATGAAACCAGCTCAAGAAAAGATAGAAAAGAAAGATCAACGCCTTAGAATTCAGCCTCTTCGAGGGGGCAACCTCCTTTACATTACATAAATGAACAATTCTTGGATGATACAAATGAAAAAACCTCCTTTCTATATATAGGAGTCTATGGAGTCACAATATAATCCAACCGACCTAACAATAATAATATAAAGCCACAAAAATAACAATAGAGGGATTCTATGGGCACATTAATAACAATATGGGGGTAATGGGGGCACAACAATATAAATAAGGGGTATAACTACAATAGTAATGGGGTAATCACTAGTATTATAGGGACCCAACATGCCCCTCTCCTTCAAAAAAGTGTTGTCCTCAACGCTTGAGTAGTTCTGGATACTTCTGCATAAAATTCTCATCCTCCCATGTGGAATCTTCAGCGGATAAGTTCTTCCACTTGATAAGGTACTCTGAAATTGATCGATTTCGTAGCTGTCGAGTTCTTGTTTCTATAACTGCTTCTGGTTCCAATATAATTTTTCCTTCCTCGTCAAGTTCTGGTAATATTGTTTTAACTGGGAGCTTGTCGCCTATAACCTTCTTTAAGCATGAAACATGGAAAACTGGGTGCAATCGAGAAGCTGCAGGAAGCTCCAATTTGTATGCCATAGTACCAATCTTTTGCAACACCTTGTACGGACCATAATACTTTGGTGATAATTTATTATCCTTCTTAGCTTGCTTGAGGGACATTTGCTTATATGGTTGTAGTCGTAGGAATACCCAATCACCTACATCAAAACTTCTTTCACTGCGATGTTGATCTGCCTGTTGTTTCATTCTATTCTATGCCAACACGAGGTTATCCTTTAAGAGTTGGAGGACTTGTTGTTGATGTTCGATGCGATGTTCCACTGCCTGAACCTTAGAATTTTCTCTTAAATATGATGTGATGGATGGTGGTTGATACCCATAAAGTGCCATAAATGGGGTCATTTTTGTTGCTGTATGAAAGGAAGTGTTATACCACCATTTAGCCAGAGGCAACCATTTGACCCATTGTGTCTGTTTATCAGATACAAAGCAACGAAGATATCCTTCCAAACATTTGTTTACTATCTCAGTTTGCCCATCAGATTGAGGATGATAAGATGAGCTATGAGCTAACTGAGTACCAAGACAAGAAAATAATTGTGTCCAAAAATTTCCAGTGAAAATGGGATCTCTGTCACTTACAATAATCTTTGGGTTTCCATGTAGCTTTTGAATTGTTTCCATAAATGCAGTAGAAACTGTACTGGCTTTAAATGGATGTGATAATGCACAAAAGTGTGCATACTTGGTAAGTCTGTCAACTACCACCATGATGACACTCTTTCCCTCAGACTTGGGTAAACCTGTGATAAAATCCATTGAAACCTCCTCCCAACGTTGGCTTGGAATGGATAAAGGTTGTAATAGACCCGGTGTCTTAATTGTTTCAACTTTATTTTGTTGGCAAACCAAACATTCTGCCACAAACTTTTGAATATCTGATTTAAGGCCATCCCAAAAAAATTCCTTCTTAACCCTGTGGTAAGTTTTTAAAAATCCTGAGTGCCCTCCTAAGGGAGAAGTGTGCAATTCCATAAGAATCTTTTGTTTTAGCTGGGAATTCTTACAGAGGTATAAGCGATCTTTGTACCATAACGAATCATTTTTCCAGCTAAATGTATCAGACGTACTGGAATCTTGTTGTAGCTTTCGAATAAGTGCCCACACTTCTTCGTCATTCTTCCATTCCTCCCTTGCTTCATTTATCCAATCTGGTTGGATAATAGAAATGGCACACAACAATGCTTCCACATCCTCATCCTTTCTTGAGAGTGCATCTGCCACCACATTTTGCTTCCCTTTTTTGTAGATGATTTCAAAGTCATAACCCAACATCTTTGTGACCCACTTTTGTTGCTCTTCAGAGGATAATCTTTGTTCTAAAAAGTATTTAAGGCTATCATGATCCGTTTTTACCTTGAAGTGTCTTCCCATTAGGTAGGGTCGCCATTTCTTAAGTGCATGGAGTATTGCCAACATTTCCTTCTCATAAATAGCTTTGCTTAAAAACTTTCCCTTGATTGGACGACTTTCAAAAGCAATGGGTCTTTCATCTTGCATTAGAACAGCACCAATTCCATTTCCTGAAGCATCACATTCCACAATAAAGGTTTTTGTGAAGTCCGGTGTAGCTAAGACCGGTGCTTGGCACATTGCCTCTTTAAGATGTTCAAAGGCCTTTGTTGCTTCCGGAGTCCATGAAAATGCATCTTTCTTCAATAATGTTGTTAGAGGTGCTGCTATTCTCCCATAATTCTTAACAAACTTGCGATAATACCCTGTCAACCCAAGAAATCCTCGCAGATGCTTTATGGATGTGGGGATTTTCCATTCCTTAATGGCTTTAATTTTGCTAGGGTCTACCTTAACTCCTTCATGAGATACAATATGACCCAAATATTCCACCTCCTGGACTCCAAAGAAACATTTGGATCTTTTTGCATATAATTGTTTCTCCTCCAATAGTTGTAGCACCCTGTCAACATGTTCAACATGATCCTTCCAAGACTTGCTGTAGATTAGTATATCATCAAAAAATACTAACACAAATTTTCTAAGGAATGGTTTGAAAATTGAATTCATCAAACCTTGAAATGTTGAAGGTGCATTGGTAAGGCCAAAAGGCATGACCAAAAATTCATAATGACCCTCATGAGTTCTAAATGCCGTTTTCGGAATGTCTTCAATCTTCATTCTGATTTGATGATATCCTGAACGAAGATCCAACTTGGTGAAGTAAATTGATCCATGCAATTCATCCAGTAATTCATCAATGACAGGAATGGGGAACTTATCTTTAATAGTGAGCTTGTTGAGCTCCCTATAATCCGGACACATGCGCCATGATCCATCCTTCTTGTGCACCAATACTACTGGAGCAGAGAAAGAACTTTGACTCGGTTGAATTATACCAGCCTCTAGCATTTCTGCAACCATACGTTCAATTTCACTTTTTTGGACATAGGGATATCTGTACGGCCTGATGTTTGGAGGAACACTTCCTGGAATCAGATGAATAGCATGATCATGATCACGCATAGGTGGGAGACCTTTGGGAGTCTCAAATACCTTGGAATGATTGTCCAGGACTTTTTGGAGATCTGGAGAAATAGATGATTCCAATGTGGAAACATCTAGCGAACATAATTGTGCAATTACACCCTTTGCTCCTTTTTTAGAAGCTTTGTCATACCATTAGAGCTGATTATCTTTCCTGGTTTCCCTGCAATACCCCTTAATTCAACTTCCTTTCCTTCCACAGAAAATTTCATGAAAAGTTCTTGAAAATTAAAAGCTATTGTACCCAAGGATTGTAGCCATTGGACTCCTAGTACAACATCAGCACCTCCCATTGGAATGGAAAGCATTGGGCTAGTCAATACATATTCTCCCATGGATAGCTTGATATTATGGCACTTTCCAGAGCAATTTATTGTTCCTCCATTTGCAATCATCACTTGACACTCTGGTGCTGGATATAGGAAGCAATTCAATTCTTTTGCTACCCTACAATGAATAAAATTGTGGGTGCTTCCTGAATCAATCAACACTATTACCTTTTTCTTCTTGATTTGTCCTTCTATCTTGATGGTTTGAGGAGTGGTAATTCCTGCCAATGCATTACAAGATATGGTCGGATTTATTTGTTCTTCATCTAGGCTTTGTTCCTGGAATATATCCTCTTCTTTTGACCTTTCTTGCTCCTTTTCTTCTTCCTCTTCACAATCTATGTAGAATAATTTCTTCTCAGCACACTTATGACCTTTAGTGTATTTGCTATCACAACTGTAACAAAGCCCTTTTGCTCTTTTTTCTTCCAATTGTTGTGGTGTCAACCTTATAGGTTGTGGAAGACTAGGGGCAACAACACTTCCGTCTTTATAGTTGTAAGTGGTATGCTTCCTGGTTGCCATAATTTTGCTTTCCATTTTTCTTGCTAACCTGAATGCCTTCTCTAATGAATCAGGTTCCCAAAGGCGAACATCATGTTGGATATTATCCTTTAAAGACCCTATGAACACATCAATCCTATGCTCCTCTGGAATATCTTTTACCCTTATGTTCAATTTTTGGAACTCCTCAATGTGCTCCATTATTGAACCCTTTTGTTTGAGACTTATCAATTGGCTAAAAAAAGTGTTGCTTTTTGTATCCTCATAATGTGCTATCAATTCTTCCGTAAAAATTGCCCAAGTGATAAATTGTTTACGAGAGCAAAGCCATTGATACCATACAAACTGATTTGGTTCCAAATATAAAGTTGCCATACGTACCTTTTGTGTGTTTTGCACATTATTGAGATCGAAGAATTGCTCCATCTGTAATATCCATGTGGCGGGATCCTTGCCATCAAACTTCCTCATATCGATTTTTGGAATATGGTGATTCTTCAATCCAACATTAGCGTCTATGGAATCATGATTAACATTTCTTTTGTTCTCATCATGAGTTTCCTTTAGTACCCTTTCACCCTTAGGGACGATTTCTTGTAGCAACTTATTCATATTTATCTTCAATTCGTCCATGTCTGTCTTCAAATCTATCTTCAAATCATCCATCTTAGCTTCCACGTCAATCATCTTAACTTCTATGCCTTTCTTTAAACAGTCCACCTTAGCTTCTACACCTTTCTTTAAACCATCCATCTTAGCTTCTACATCTTTCTTTTAACCATCCATCTTAGATTCTGTTCCCTTTTGTGCAAGGGACAGTTGTTGCACTTGGTCTTGTAATTTTGATATATCATGTTGCATTTCTTCCTCTTCTTCATGAGTCATGCTAGAGCTTTCAGGTTCCTTACTAGGTGTTTGCATTTTCTTTCCTCGGGGCATCAGTTACCGATAATAATGCTTTACTATGCCCTTTGAATTCCTTCAAACCAAGCTTATGCAAAAATAAAAAATAAAAACTACACACCTTTTTTACTTTGTAGAAGCCTGATATTGAATCTGATGTATCTCTGTAATTTCGAATCATCCAGTTCTAAAATTGTGACCTATAGTAGCCTTCTATGTCCTCTTTCCAATGCCACTAGTCTGAACCAAATTGGATTCTCCAAGAAAGAGTTATGCCCAATCTCCCGCAGTGACCTGATTATAGACTAGTTCAGTAGAGCGAACTTGTATGAAGTGCCACGTGTCACTATTTCAACCTTTGACTCTGCAAGATATATAGAAGAAAACTACAGTCCATCCTCTTTCTGTACCTTCTTACGAAATTTCAATCCGATGCTCAGAAAGAAAGTTATGACGATTTTCCCCAGGTCACCTGTTTTGAGTGTAATTCAGGAGTCTGCAAAAAGACCAACTTCTTGAGATCATATCTCCGAAAATATCGTGCGAAAAGCTCTGAAATTTGGACCCAAGGGTCAGCGCAATTTCTTCTCAAATGGGTTTTTTTTGCGACTTTTGAAACGTCAGAGAAAAAAAGTTATAGCGAAAATCCCACGATGACCTGTTTGGAGTAGCGAAACCCTAGAATCCAAAGCTCTGATACCAAATGTTATGAAACCAGCTCAAGAAAAGATAGAAAAGAAAGATCAACGCCTTAGAATTCAGCCTCTTCGAGGGGGCAACCTCCTTTACATTACATAAATGAACAATTCTTGGATGATACAAATGACAAAACCTCCTTTCTATATATAGGAGTCTATGGAGTCACAATATAATCCAGCCGACCTAACAATAATAATATAAAGCCACAAAAATAACAATAGAGGGATTCTATGGGCACATTAATAACAATATGGGGGTAATGGGGGCACAACAATATAAATAAGGGGTATAACTACAATAGTAATGGGGTAATCACTAGTATTATAGGGACCCAACAAAATATTACTCCTGGGGTGTTTATCTAACTTGTCCTTTTGTCAATTTTCAATCCCTGATGAGCCTCTCTATCACTTGTCTTAGTTAAAGTTTGATGGTGAGAATGGAACATCCATACCCAAGCACTTTTCCAATTTTCTTAGGTTTTGTGAATCTTACAAAATCGATGATGAAGAGTTTTCTTGTGTGCTTCTCTCCCTCACCCTTGAAGGTCGCGTCAAGAAATGGTTCCACACATTACCAACAACTTCCATCCATTCGTTCGAGCAACTCATCGGTAAGATTCATATAGCTTTTGATAGGGACGATCTTCAAGATGTCTTAAGAAGGATAAATAAGCTCAGAATGAAACCTGAAGAATCTTTAGGGGATTTTGCTGCTAGATTTGTTCATCTTTGTTTTGAATTTCTTGAAAGAGATGCCAATTGGGTGTTTTTAAGTGAAAAATTTCAACGGTTGGTTCTTGTTTCTTTGTAACACCTTCAATACGAAAATCCCGATTCTTATGAGTATCATGATAATTTTCACGTTTCAGATTGTCAAGATCTTATCCCTAAAATTGTCTTGCCTATCTCTGTGAATCCGGAAAAGCCTCAAGCCTATGAGGAGGGAATTACTACTTGTGATATTTCTCATCCTCCTCCTGATTTGTTACCTAATGAAATTTTGGCCGTAAATGGTTTAGATGATGAAAAGTGTTTATAGGGAAATGAATCAAATTTCCTTTCTTCTGAAGCTCTTGTACATCTTGTTGAATTTGAAACTAAAAATCATGTTGATGCAACATCTCTCCCTATTGATGCAACATCTCTCCCTATTGATGAAACCCAACTTGATCCCATTAAACATATGCATAGGTCTATTCCTGAATTTCATTCAATTGTCGGCAATGACTTGGTTCTTGTCTCAGATAAAGTTGACTTTCCTATCAAATCTACGGGCCATGACATGCATGTGCAAGATATGAGTCCTGGTCTAATTGGTGTCCCTTTATTTGAACTCTTTCATCCATTATACCTTGATTTATTTCATGACTCTACTACACCAACGTTTCTACAAATCATTCAAATCTTTATCTTGCTCATGCTGTGTTGGGTGCAACCCAACTTGGCTTAGTTTTCCACAAAGACTCCGCATTTTGTGGGGAAAAGTCTGAAGTGCAATGCGCAAGAAAGCAGTTGGAATATACCATGCAGTATAAGGGTGTTAGAGTGGGTCAAAGCTCCTCCTCTTTTGTAAAAGCATGTGATCATTTTAAGGATCAATGGTTTTATCTGCTTGTTGTAGGGATTCCATGGTATTGTAACAATGTAACCCTCGATGTAATAGTATATATAGGGTAAAATAATAAGAAGAAAAACATCAGATAAAATTGATCCAAATATGTTTTATGGTTGAACTTTTTTGATCTACTGTTTGGGGAAAATAAAGTGAGGCTCTACAGCTAAGTGCGTAGAGGCCCAAGTCTGCATTTGAGTGTGCAGATAACCTATAGCTTAGTGCGTGGGTCAATAACTATTTGTTGTACAAGATTTCTTATTATAAGCAACAATTCTTGCGGACTTAGCCCCACATTGGGGTGAACCACGGTAAAATTGGTGTCTTCATGTGTATATTTTCTTTCTATCTGTTGTAGCATCGCAGTTTATTACAATTGCACTTTATTTCAGTACAATGATGATTTATGGCTTTATATGGTATGTTTAAGTGATAAAATGAATGCGACGAAGTGATTTATAAATGTTAAGAATGAAAGATAATATAAAACACCACATCACATCATCCTTCAAGGTTGTAGAAACCAGGTTCTACATCCTCCCATAGCCATTTCGGGTGAGACTGCAATATGCTTGCAGGTCGTTGTTGAAAGGGCCAGTGACTAAGGGTTTTGTTGGTGCGAAGTATAGATAAAACCTAGGTGAACCCAAATCATAACCAACAAATGGTTCCATTGCCAAGATCAGGATCTATTTGAGGGATATGTGGATGTTGCACCCGTCAAAGAAGGAAATTCAAGATTGGCTAGAATTGAAAGAGCAAGAATTTGCAAATCAAGAGAACATAAACCCTCGTCTGACATCTGAAGCTTGGTTATATAAGTATACTTTCAAAGATCAATAAGAAATTTTCTTCACATCACTTCCTATCGAAATGTACGAGTGCATATCAAGGTTGACTTGAAGAAAGGCTTGTTTTGACTTGAAGAATGACGATTCTTCAAAGGACCGCGAGGTAAGTATTTGAAATCTCTGAAACTTTGGATTAAGATGCTTCTGTGTGAAAATGGAGTTTTACGGATGCAGATTGTTAGTTTACTTTTTTTTGGAAGAAAAGAGAATAAATCTGAGCCAAAGATCGCAGTAACACAAAGTGGGTAGAGATATAGAATAGATACCAGAAAGAGAGCTCATGGATAAGACCTGAAGACCTTTGTGGAGACTATGTATATTCCTCTTTTGAGTGAATTTGAAAGTGAAATAGAAGATAACCACCCTCATAAACCCCAGGTAACTTCGCAGTATTCACCTTCCCAGCCTGAGAGTTCACAGAACCCAAAATCCAATAATATCTAGGGTGTTTTTGGCTCTCCCCCTCTCCCTTCTCTCCCTACTCCCCCTCCCCCTCTAAGAGGAAATATGGTTGATGATATTAAGCGACCTGTTTTAAGAGGAAATGGATCAGAAGATCCAAAATGTTTTTGGTTCTTATGTGAAGCTATATGGACCACGAAGTAGATCAACAACGAAAATATAAAGAAAACACAACTCATTAAGACATGGTATATGAAGTATTCAAGTAATCAGATTAGAACATTTGCAGATATTAAAGTCGCAACGATCAAATAATTTAAGAAGCCGAAGTTTGTGTTGTAGTGCATCACTGAGTTAAAAGAACTTAAACAGAAACCTACTGAGTCTATTTGGGAATTTGATCAGAGATTTAAGGTATTGTTGGATCAAGTGAGCTTCGACATAGTTTGCAACAACATCAAGAATGGTTTTATAGCTACTTTTTTACCACATATCAGATTACCATTGATGCAACAAAAGATAAAAAGTCAAGCCAAATCTCTACAGATTGTGATGAAGTTGGAAGCTTCGCCTATAAGAGATACTAATGCAGGTATGCAACATATTCAGACTCAACTAATGAACTTAACCCTACAGATACAAGATATCCAGAAAATTGAATAAGTCAGAGAAGAAGCATGGTGTACAAAGTGCATACCAGAGGGCCATTCTAAAGAACATTTCCTATATTTAGGGATTAGATGGCTAATGGGGCACCAAATCCCTTAAATGTAGGATCCAACCAATGGTGCAAGATATGTAATACCAGAGGCCAACATTGCTCAGAAGACTGTTACCTATTATAGAAATATGTGCAGACTCTAAGGAACCTATATTGTAAATTCTGTAAATGAGTAGGACATGATGAAAATAATTGTCGAGCTTATGAACTAATGATGGAGCGCGGTGCTCACACTTATAGAATGAAAGCAGAAGAACATGGACATGAAGGCAGTGGAAAACACGGTGGTTGAGGAGGCTACCAAGGAAGAGGTCGAGGTGCTGGAGCTGGTCGAGGACGTGGACAAATAATTTGCTATAACTACGGCTAGATAGGTCATTTTACGAGGGATTGTCAGAACTCTACACCGACATGTAAGTACTGTAAATCCTTTGACCATGTAATTGAAGAATGTCTCGTACTTATGAAAATATGCAAGAAAAAATGAATCAGAAACCAACACAAAATATTCAAATGATGACTACTGAAAGGAGGACCGACGAACCTTAAATTAGTATTGTGACTAGAAGTGGCGCTGCGAGTGGAAGTGATAAAGCAGATGAGAAGAAAGAATCTGAAAGTACATGGGTTAGAAAAACTGTTGAGAAAGCTCCTATTTTTTATATTCAGAAGGAAAATGTAGTTATAGAAGAAAAGCAAAGCTTTATGGATGATGGAGCTTCGACCTCCAGTGCGCAGCTAAAGCAGAAAACTAGCTGCAACATGTCATCAACTTCGGCACATAATCAAGCTTCAATGCAGAACCGAGCTTCAACACAGGATCAAGCTTTGATACAAGACCAAGATTCAGCAAATCAAGCAAGTATTTTAAATGCTTTTCTGCAAAATTGTATGAAATTATTAAGAGATCAAAAGGCGATAGAATGGCTTCAGGCGTTGATAGATTCCTGTGCATCCAAAGAAACATTATGAAGTGAGATGCGTGCAGTCAATAGTTTGCATCGAAATAAGAGATCTGGAAGAGAAATGAGTCTTAGGGTGCAGATAAGAGTATATGAGATGGATCAAGTTATCCTGGATCTAGGATCTGATGCTAATTTCTTAACGAAGTAGACATGGGAGTTAATGGGTAAGCCGAAGCTACAATGGTCACCTATTCAGTTAAGAATGGAAAATCAGCAAAAGATCTTCCCCTTAGGAAGACTACCAGGTGTAACAGTGGACATTGAAGGAGTTCACACTACTATTGATTTTGAAGTAATAGGGATTGTTGATGACACTAAACCCTATCCAACATTACTTGAACTTAATTGTGCATTTGAAAATATGGCTATAATTAATGTGAAGAAGAGACATATGATATTTGAAGGGAATAATATGAGAGTAATTGTTCCCTTGGATCCATCAGAAGGGGTAAGATATACAAAACCAATTAGAGAAGAATATTGCGCAACTGATATAGATAATATCTATCAAATGACAACAAAGGAACAAGATTGGGTTAACCCTATTGCAGAAGGAAAGTTGACTTGGGAGCATGATATTTCTTGTAACTCAGACTCAAAAGAAGAGTTGGAAAACTGGTAGAATAGGTTGCATGAAGTATCCATAAGGTGATGTGCAATTATTACTAAATCAGTTCACCATATGATATCTCAGGTATGTAATATGCCTTCTTATGATGGATTGGGTGATGTAAATACTTTTATTGATAATTATGAAGAACAGGTTCCAAAGAATCAAATGTTTTTAGCCTTGGATATAGCCCTGAAAGCTACCCCTACTAGATGGTGGGGTACACAAAAGAAGAATATAGAAGGCTGGCAGGAATGTTGAAGATTGATGTGGATAAGGTTTGAACAAATAATACAAAACTAGAGATAAAATATTATGGTGAAACTAATCCTAGGAAGCATATCCAGCTATGCACTATAACATAGAAGGAAATTACACAACAAGAATGGGTACATGGGTTCATTCATACATTAGATACAATCCCTAAGAATTGATACTTAGAAACAAAGCTTCGACATGGTACAGTAAACTGGGTAGACATGGTTGATGATTTCATACTAACATTGAACTTTGAGGATGATTTCCCATACATAGATTTGGCTCTTCAGACAGTTAAGAAGAATATATTTGAAAATCTAACTCCACTGACATGGCAACAACCTGATGGGGCTGCGCAGATAGAAAATTCACTAGAATGATATAATCTTACTATAGAAGAATAAGAAGATCCTCACAACATCGACATAATAGAATTAGAAGGATACCATGAAGTAAATGGACCTGAGTTAGAGATACCAGACATAACGAAGCCACTGAAGACCAAGAAGGTGAACATAGGATCAGAGAAGGAACCTAAGTTTGCAACAATAGGAGACTATTGGGATGAAGAGATAGTCATTAAAGTTACAAAGTTACTTCATGAATACTAAGAACTGTTTCCCACCAAGTTTTCAGAGATGAGGGCTATAATAGGAGATCTAGGAGTCATGAAGATTCCCCTTAAGCCTGATGCAGAGCCAGTGAAAAAAATACCTTACAGATTGCATCCGAAGTATAAGGAGAAATTAAAGATAGAGCTTGATAAGATGATAGTAACAAGAATTATTGAACCAATAGAATAATCAAAATGGGTGAGTCCTATGGCGGTGCAAGAAAAGAAGACTCGAGGAGAGATTAAGATCTGTGTGGATATGAGAAAGTTAAATGATGCATGTTTACATGATCCCTTCCCTACCCCTTTCACAAATGAAGTGCTAGACAATGTAGGAGGTCAGGAAGCTTACTCATTTACAGATGGATTTTTAGGTTATCATTAGATTAGGATTGCACTTGAAGATTGACATAAGACCACATTTTCTACAGAATGGGGCTCATATCAATACAAAGTAATGCCTTTTGGATTAAAGAATTCCCCTGCTATATTTTCTAGAGTGGTGGTTGCAGATTTTAAGGAATATATCCATAAATTTTTAGAGGTATATTTTGATGATTGGACAATATTTGGGTTGCTAAGAAAACATATTGGAAGTTTAAGACTTATGCTCGACACATGTAGACAATATCAAATATATTTGAACTTAAAGAAGTGCATATTTTGTGTGCCCTTCGACATATTACCGGGACATATTATTTGCAAGAAAGGACTAATGGTGGACCCTACTAAGATTGCTATCATTGTGAATTTGCCTCCACCTAAGATAGTAAGACAACTTCACACTACATTGGGACATACTAGGTATTACAAGAAATTCATCAAGGGGTATGCACATATCACTGTGCCTATGGAGAAATTGTTAAAGAAGGATGTAAATTTTCGGTGGAATGAAGAATGTTAGAAGAGCCTCGACATATTGAAAGAAAAAATGGCAGTTGTGCCAATATTAGTGTTCCTTGATTGGAATAAGGAATTACATGTCCATGCCGATGCCTCTTGTATAGCTTTGAGAGTAGTATTGGAACAACCTTGTGTAGAAGAAATTGATCATCTTATAACTTTTGCAAGTAGAAAGTTATCTAAAGAAGAAATGAATTACACCACTACAAAGGACTAGCCATGGTGTATGCTTTGTAGAAGTTTAGACACTATTTGATGGGATCACACTTTAAAATGTTTATAGATCATTCTGCACTAAAGTATTTGGTTAAGAAGCTTGTGTTAGGAGGAAAGATTTGCAGATGGTTATTGTTATTCCAGGAATATGAATTTGAAATCATTGTTAAACGAGGAAGACTGAATGTAGGACCTAGCCATCTATCAAGATTGGTTACCAGGGAAGAACCAACCAACATAGAGGATAATATCCCTAATGCGTAGTTATTTGAAATCAAAGTTGCAGATGACCATTTTGCAGATATCATTTAATTTTTGACCACAGGGATGGCTCCTTAAGAATATACTACGCAACAAAAGAAAGAATTAGTGGTTAAGGCAACTAACTTTTCATTAATAGCAAGACAATTATATAAGATGGGACCAGATGAAATATTGCATAGATATGTTCTTGAACATGAAAGACAAATGATTCTAGCAGAAGCTCATGGTGGTGCAGCTGGTGGACACTATGCAAGAAAATCTACCGCACATAATATTTTGAGAGCAAGATTATGGTGGCCTACACTACATAAAGATGCAAAGGAGTATTGCAGAGCATGTGATATGTGTCAAAGAATAGGAAAACCTTCAAGAAGAGATGAGATGCCATTGGTACCATAAGTTACATTGTAGGCCTTTGATAAGTGGGTTATTTATTTTGTTGGACCCATCAACCCACCTGGAAAGAGGATTAGTGCGAGGTACATAATTACAACAACTGATTACTTGACAAGATGGGCCGAAGCACAACCAGTAAGGTATTGCAGCGTAGAGACTGCTACAAAGTTTATTTTTGAGTATATATTGTCTAGATTTGGATGTCCAAAGATTTTGATGAGTGACCAAGGTTCCCACTTCCTGAATAAAACTATTGAAGAATTGACTAAGGAATTCCAAGTTTATCATCAGAAAGGCACCCCTTATCATCCTCAGGAAAATGGAATAATAGAATCATTTTATAGGATTCTGGAAAATGTAATGACTAAGGTATGCAATGTGAATAGAGATGACTGGGACCTTAGAATCCCAATAGTTTTATGGGCTTATAGGACCGCATGTAAAAAGTTGACAAGGAAGATACCCTTCAGGTTAGTTTATGGGCAAGAAGCTGTTATTCCCATGGAATACATTGTGCCTAGCATGAGGATTGCAACTTTTATAGATATGGAAGACCCTGATATAATGGAGGAAAGAATTTCATAGTTGGTTGCTTTGGAAGAAGACAAATTTATATCAGGATTTCATCAACAGGTACAAAAAGCAAGAGAAAAGGTTTGGCATGACTGAAATATTAAGCAGAAGAAGTTCTAGGTAGGAGACCTTGTTCTCCTACATCATCAAGCATATTACCAATGGAGGTACAATTCAATTATCTAAGTTAAATGGATAATTGATCCAAGAAAGAGTAAATGACAACAGGTTGAAGTTGTATAGGGACAACCCTGTCCCTACAACCTCACTCTAAAGAAGAAAGCATAAAAGTCTTAGTGCTACATGCAGTTGAAAGTGGGCACTGGACTATAAACTACACTACAAAGAGCTTCGACATAGGGAGTTACTTCGCTACAGTTTGGATTATCTGGAAGTACATAGGAGTTGCGACGCAAGAAGGGTTGTTCACTACAATACGGGATGCATCGAAGTTGGCTGAAAAAATATGACCATTAAGAAGGGAAAAGTTAATGTTAAAACATGCGGAAAGTTGCATTTATGAGGACATATTGACAATATATAAGGTTAGATATGAAATTAATGAACATAATTTGAACACAATCTAGATAAAATACAAGCTAATAATGGGATTAGATATTCATAATTACTATAAAAGGCCGTTTCCCGCCTAGATTTGGAACTTTTTTGAATTGAGAGTTCGAGTGTTGATAATGCAAAGAATTTGTAGAAATTCTCACTGTTGTATGTCATCTGAGCGTTCTTGGGAAGAAATTGTTCGTAATTTTTGTGAGAAGGTCTTATCTGGAATCATGGAAGCCAGTACGCTAGCAACAACATTATCACAAAAACAACAAAGATCTCCATGGAAGAAACCAACCAAGGAAGAGATAACAAAGAAGAAACAATATAAGAAACATCTCGAACCTCAATAAGAAGCCAAGCAAGTTAGAGACAATGAGGAAGAAGCGGAGCATGCAAAGCAGATGGAAACAAATGGCGCAACATTTCCATCACCTCTACCACCATACATTCCACCGAGAAAACCAAATGAAAAACTAGTGAAAGAATCGAAGGATGCGAATCTTGGCACCTTCACATCCCTATTTCTATAGGAAGTACCATTTACTGGGGAATTAATTGGGAAAATACCGTAGTTGAAGTTCACAGACTATGAATTCAACGACAAGAAGAAATATCCACAGTTCACACCAGGCCAATATTTGAAACAAGTAAACTACCCAAAGAGTGGTGTGGAAATGTTAGAGCTGCAATAGTGGGCAAATGGATTGGTGCAGTCGGGATTGATGAACATGATGAATGTGCCACACTTCAGCAAAAGTCCGGGGAGCAACTTGTGTGTGAGATTTGATCGTTCTGGTGCATAATGAATGCTTATATATGGGAAATAATATCCCTATAGATCCAATGTTAATATGGAGAATCACTAGAATTCCATATTAAGGGTGGAGCCCTGCAGAAGAAATTGTTGGAAAAGATCAGGACTGTGCCATAGCCGACAACATGAAGAAAAAGTTCGGCCTGACAAAAGGAAAGAGGGGATATGATATAAACTTAATCAATGATGGGAAGTTCACTTCATCGCACACATATTGGCTAGAAAGATCATGAGAAAGTGTCAGGCTAATGGATTCCCTACAGTGGTGGTTTCATTAGCTGTGTAGTGTGCCAAAGGGGTTCAATAAAATTGGGCCGAATAACTTTGCAAGGAATTTCTGGAAGACTACCGCGAGGTCCAAGAAAAAGGTACAAAATTTCATTATGCATGGTTAATTTTGATTATAGTGATGCTAGCATGGAGAGAACTATAGGATTCATAGTTCCCTCCCATAGCTTTAGATGTATGTGAAGAAGTGCAGTATGCCTCACTATGGTATATCATCCAACCATCGCAAGCAATGGCGAACAAGATGTCGATATGTTGGTGAACTAGTAGCCTCGCCTCTCGTCGAGCCTATACGAGTAGTATAGCACTGTTGCGAAGTTTAAGGCTGATTTCCACAAAGTATATATATAGGCTCATAAGGACACAAAGAAGAAATGACATCCCCTGCCATAGTTAGTAACAAAAGATGATCTCCTCACACTGGTACAACAAAGTCCAGCAGAATGGATGACTAAGTCGGAGGTAGAGGAAGAAGCAGAAGATAGTGTGATAGAAGAGGACACCTTGCAGCATGGTGAAGCGAGTCAAAAGGAAAAAGATAAGGATGAGCTTGAATCAGAGGAAGAGGAGTAACATGACAAGGGTCACCAAGATCCTCCTAAAGGAGATGAGCAGAATAAGGAGCCTAAAAAGACAGAAACAGAACAAGTTGTCATGTAAAAGAGAAAAGCACAGGGCAAAGCTTCCACAAAGGTTAGGAAGAAGAAGAAGGTAGATAAAATGAAGGATATCACACCAACAATACTTACTGATGGGGACCTAGAGAATATTGGGGATAGGATTCAGGAGGCGACAACAAGATCGTGGAGTAAGTGGGAAGATTGTTATGATGCACTTCTCATAAGTGTGCAGGAGTGGATTGCAGAACTTAAAACTTTGGCAAAGACAATTAGACAACCCACGCAGGTATGAATCAGAGGAAGAGGAGCAACATGACAAGGGTCACCAGGATCCTCCTGAAGGAGATGAGCAGAATAAGGAGCCTGAAAAGACAGAAACAGAACAAGTTGTCACATAAAATAGGAAAGCACAGGGTGAAGCTTCCACAAAGGTTAAGAAGAAGCAGAAGGTAGATAAAGTGAAGGATATCACACCAACAATACTTACTGATGGGGACCTAGAGAAGATTGGGGATAGGATTTAGGAGGCGACAATAGGATCGTGGAGTAAGTGGGAAGATCATTACAATGCACTTCTCACAAGTGTGTAGGAGTGGATTGCAGAACTTAAAATTTTGGTAAAGACAGTTAGACAACCCACGCAGGTAGTGGAGAGGATTGGAGAAGAGAGTAAAACAGAGCCTACACTTGTAGCGAGGTTAGTGCAAATACCTACTAGAGCCCTATAGTTCAACTCCACCGAGGTACAACAATAGAAAAAGGGTGGAAGCATGTCAATATGAACATCGCAACGGTACCCTTGCAGAGACTACACAAGTTGCACATGGAGATAATAGAAGAACTGAAGCTACGTGAAAAACATACCTCACAACTGATCATTCAGGTAGAAAAAGAGCGGGCTTCGATATAACAGAAATTTGAATAGGCGATCTAAGAAAGGGATCAAGAAGTCCAATAGCAACAGAAGCTCAAGGAAGTAGTTGAAGCCACATGTAGAGAAGTGCCGAATCTTGATGTTCGAGGAGAGAACCAATAGAGGACAAGGTCGCGAAGCTCGACCTTGCAGTGAAAGGATACAAACGGAAGATTGAATATGTGTAATTTAAATATGAAATACGAATCAATGAGATGCAGATGAAGCTGCATCCAACCATGCCACAGGAAGTGCAGGAGTAGATGGAGACCGACCTAAACGCTGCAATGGTCGGTATCTTCACAGTAGTGGAAAACTATGCGAAATTGTTGGATGAAAGTTTACAAATTTGGACTTCACTGCAAAAAGATCCAAATGTGCATAAATTATAGGAAGAGATTCAACAGAAGCAACAACAGTGGGAAGATATTCAGGCATCTGCGAAGACCTATCAATCTCACAAAAGCTTGCCAACATCAATGAGGGAAAGGCCCTCCAAAAAAATATTGAGGAATTAAAGAAGAACATGTGTTAACAGAGAGGACTCAGCCATGGCAGGATGGGGATCTTCAAATATCGTAGGTAGTATATGAGAAACTTCGAGAGCTTTGACAAAGGGAGACAACGATGGTGTAGAAGGTTGCAAAACATGTGACAGAAGCACTGTTGGAAGAGGTGCACAATGAAGAAAAGAAATTCATAGAGACTCTGCAGCAGTTCAACAATACTTACAACAATATTGCAGCAAAAATCAGAGGCAAAGTAGCTAAGTGACTCGAGACGAGTCACATGTGAGTGTTGGGGGCTTGTTGGGCGCAACCCAACTTGGCCTAGTTTTTGGCAAAGACTCTGCATTTTGAGAGGCAGAGTGCGGAGTGAAGTGCGAAGTGGATCGTGCAAAAGATAAGTTGGAATATACTGTGCGGTATAAGGGCGTCAGAGTGGGTTGAAGCCCCTCCTTTTTGTAAAAGCATGTGATAATGTAAAGGATCAATGGTTTTAACTGCTTGTTTTAGGGAGTCCATGGTATTTGGACCATGGTATTATAATGATGTAACCCTCGATGTAATATTATATATAGGGTAAAATAATAAGAAGAGAATCATCAGATCAAATTGATCCAGATCTGTGTTATGGTTGAAATTTTGTGATATGTTATTTGGGGAAAAGAAGGCGAGGCTCTATCGCTAAGTGCACAGACGATCTGCAACTTAGTGTGCAGGTCAAGAACTTATTGTTGTACAAGATTTCTTATTATAAGTAACAATTCTTGTGGATGTAGCCCCACATTGGGGTGAACCACGGTAAAATTGGCATCTTCATGTGTATATTTTCTTTCTATCTATTGTAGCATCACAATTTATTACAATTTCAATTTATTTTAGTATAGTGATGATTTATGGCTCTATATGGTATTCTTAAGTGATTAAATGAATGCAGCGAAGTGATTTATGACTATTAAGAATGAAAGGTAATATAAAAAGCCACATCGCATAATCCTTCAAGGCTGCAGAAACCTGGTTCTGCATCCTCCCATAGTCACTTCGAGTGAGACTGTGATCTGCTTCCAGGTCGTTGCCGAAAGGGCCAACGATTAGAGTTTTGTTGGTGCATAGTATAGATCGAACCTGGGTCATCCAAAATCATAAACAACATGTTGGTTAAAATTATGTACATGGGGGTGATGTTTCATAGTCACAATATGAGGATCTTGAATCTCTATTCCTGATCTCTTCCATTTACAGTCTTTAACAGTTGAATAAGAAGGCCTTAAGTCTCGTCCAATTCAAGATGGTTCGCTCATTGATTCCTCTTCACTTTCATTCCAAGAAGAACCTTTTGTTACAGATACCCAACTTGACCAAATTGGTGGCTTCAACAATTATCATTCTATCGAAAACATATTTGCTCACACCTCTGGTGGTTTTCATTCGTATCCATCTGTTGATCCTATGAAGCCACCAGAATTCGATGATTCACCTTTTGAAGGTTTGGGGACTCATCAGGAAGTTGAGGCACTTCTACTCCCAATGATGGTTATGTCAAGTTCTCACAATTCTAATTAGATCCTTAAACCAAGTTAAATTAGGGTTTCTGCACACCATGCTCCTCTCAACATCATATTGTTGGATGTAAGCTCATATTGGAAATCCTCTGACTCGAGTGATGTTTATCTGAGTGCATTTTTCCATCCTCTATCAGCTGATATGCATCAACCTCTATACCCTAATTTGTTTGCTAAAGAAGGTACACCATACATTATCTCAAATATTTTTGACTGTTGCCCAGCCGGTACGGATTGTGAGTAGATACAAGCAGATGATGTCTTACAATCCAATATATGTGGAGGTACCAGTCGGCTAACCTCTCTCTTTTATGAGATTCTTCTGGTTGATTCACCTCATCCTTGGGTATCTAAAGAATAACATCTGTTGAACTACCAATCTATTAGTGTTCGAACATCTGATCAAATTAAGAATATATTCATTGATAGTTGCCTTGACACAACTAAGGATGATCACATGCATTGACTTGTTGATATCATGAAACTACCGATATTCAATGGTTTGTCGTTTGAAGGTTCAAATATTTATCAGGATCGTGAGGCACTTCAACTTCTACTAATCGTTATGTTAGGTCCTCATGTCCTCGATGAAATCCATGGACAACTTTATATCAGGGTTTCCGAAATTAGGGTTTTCATCCTTGAATCCTCTGGTATCTTAGTTACACTTGGAAAAAACCCCTCTTTTGAAAGTCATCAAGTTGATCATCCTCAACATCGTGATTGGATTACTAGCTTCCTTGAAGGACATTATCTGCAAAATTCCTCTGCAAGCAGGCGACATCTCCCATCGCTTGCGCTGAATTTAGTGTTAAGCATGAATGGATGTGTGTCATGGCTGGATGATCATAGATTTCAAGTATATATTTATGTCTACCAAGATTGGATTACAATTTGGCTTAAATAGTCTTACCTGGCACATTTTCCTATAAGTAGACCTTACCTTCTTGTTGTTGTGCATGTTTCATAGGTAAGCATTGTGGTTTTTTCACAACTCTTCATGTCGGTTCTAATCGATGACATATTTGTCTTTGCAGGTAGGGAACTACTTCGGTATCTACATTAGAAGTTTGATTTCACTTGACCTGATCTCTTCTTTGGTTAAATTAGGGATTAAGGATTTAGACTATTTAGGTTTTAGGCTTTGCTTATTAATTTGTTGATTAAGGTTTGCTTTTTAGCATTTTATTTATGGTTTAGATATGCCTTGTTGTGTTTTCTTTATCATAGTTGATTAGTTGCTGCATGACATTAGGAATTTAATCTTGCATTCATATTCTTGCACTGCTCATTATTGCATGGATTTTAGGAAATCGCTGCATATGCATTGCATTGGTCTTTTATTTGCAGTTGGATGATTTCTTCCTTGCATTTACGTAGTATTGCATTGCACTAAGTCTTTCCCATTGCATTACATAATGCATTTGTATTTTTGCATAACATACACTGGTCGATGCCCTAGCCTTGCATTTTTTCTCTATGTTTCCTGCCACTACATGAGCCTTCCCGAACCTGAATACTTCGATCCTTTGATTCTATAATTAGATTTCTTACACCTGTTTTCACATGATCAAACCTTAAGGGAGTTTGTTTTGACCACTTTGCACATGCTGAAACCCTAGAAGAGTTTCCTTGGTCACCTTTCCCTAATGTTGAAACCCTAAACCTAATGATTGTGTGTGGTTTTGATGGTTACTCCAAGAGGTAGTTTCTCTTAGAACCAGTCATCAAAGTTACATCTTGTACATCTTTCCTACGAGTGTAATTCATTAGCAAGGAAAACACGAACATGTTGCTTGTGGGGTGTATATTTTCCTATAGATTCACAACTCATGTAATGTACTAAAACACAAGACAAGAATCTACTCTACTCTTTAAACAATAGAAACCAATAGATCGATGAAAACAATAATTGACTAGAGGAAGATAATGAAAGACACATAACACATTTATTTATCTGGGGAAATCCACTACTCAAAATCCAGACTATATATTACATTAATCACAAATTTGAGTGATAATACAAATTTTGTTCTCACAAGAACAATTCCGCACAAGTATGATCAACTCTCTGCCTCACAAGCCTACACTGACCAACACTTAACCAATTTCCTCTGCTTGCTGAGCCCCTATTTCCTTGCACAATTACTGTGAGGAATAGACCATATTTAATTGTGAATTCCTTCTTCCATAACTGTGCAATTCAAAAATAGGTCCTCTTCTGATTGCAGCATGATCTGTAAAAATCAGATCATTCTACAATTGATAGTACATTGTCCCTACACTCTAGTCTCAATTGGGTCTTTCTCTGAACTGACACGCATGAGTTTCTCATGAAGCAATATTCAGTTAGCTGGAGTAACACTGAGGATGCACCAATGTACCAACTCACTATTAGACCTCTACTAGTTTCACAAATAGTTAGACCTAGTTTAACTGAGTATAACTCAGTTAAACTAAGTTATCTAATTTCAACTCAAATAAACTCATCCTGGACCCCTAAAATTTAGGGAGAACATATACATGACTACATAAATACTTCCAACTCAAAATTCCTAAGCTAATTTAGTAAATTAAACTTAATTAACTATTTACAAGTTGCTATGATAATAGAATTCAATTTTAATTCACAGTTTAATTCAAGGACAAATTAAACTGGAATTTCTTGTTGCCATTTCTCAACACGGGGAACCCTAATTCGTTTGAATGACCTATACCCATGACCTGAATCTTGTGCCCAACATGGTCTTGAATATATCAATGACTTGTTTTCATGGTTCACCTATTAATTGGAGATTATGTGTGGAAGCTTTGCATGACGAAAAACCTAAATTAGAATATCTTTAAATTACTGTCAAACAAAAAGCAACCTCTCTTGCGAGTAAAATAAGTCAGGATCCCTCATCCGCCTAGGCATAATGAATGGCCAATAATAAGTGCCAATTTGCACATGAAAGAAACTAAAATTAAATAAAGTGTAAAGGATTGAGAAGGCTTCCTATGTAGAGAGGTGATGCTGCGACTCTGTTGGGGTATTGACCAGGATCGATAGCAACAACGAATTTTTTTTGATTTGTTGGAGTGACTCCGTTGGGGTACTGTCCAGGCTGGCTGGAAGTGGAGCAACACAAAAAACCATATTTAAAATTATGAATACAATAAGCCCTTTTCCTTGTCCTCTACGTCATCATTAACTGATGGCATGTGTGTTTAATGAATGGCAGGACCTAGCTGAGACACAGAGGAAGGAAATATTTGTAGAGGTCAAGGGAGTTCTAGAGGTTCCCATAGTGAATGTTTAATACTTCCTGCATTATCAGTTGGACCCATTCTGTTATAGGGATGCAACCATAGATGTTGGATTCTACCAGTGGTTCGCCAATTGTTGTAGTCGCTACAACAACACCCAAAATTTCGGGTATATTCAAAATTTTGGGTCCCCCTCTGCTCGCCCCGAGCCATTATGGCTTTGATCATGTTATCAAACCTTGTTGATGTACCCATTCACACTTTACATATTGAATCCACACATCATGTGTTGTCCCAGATATTTACCTTACGATTACATTAGGGTTTTGAAGGTTTGTCCCTTCGTTGATGGTTAAGAATCTCTCGTGAATTCAAAACTTAACTTTCATTAGTATTCGTTGTGAATTATTTCATTAGTATTCAGATGGTAATAGGCCTGCTAATGTTCCTATTATCATAGGTGGAAAAATGCTTCAGGTAGCTCCATGGATTCAACTAACATATTTGTTGAAACCCTAATCATCTCGATTTTTACAAGAAACCTAGCTCTCTCTCCATGAAAACCTTCCACTTGCAAACAAATGGCATTGGTCATATATATTATAGATAAAGAATAATTTTAAAATCAAGAGCATTTGATTGAAATAAAGACAATAAAAACACTAATTGGCCCCCCTCCCCTTTATGTAATGGTGTCACTGAAGCACGTGGCCTTTGTGAATGTTTTCCCAGTTTCCTTGATATTGTCATCATCCATAGACCTGCTATTATGAATATGACAAGAAATGAATACATCACCATTATCTTGAAATGTCAAAAGGCATAGTGCCCTCACAACTAGATGGTCTTTTTCCATGTCTTTGAGATCTACAGTGAAAAACTATTTCCCTCATATCCCTCTCTTGATCAAATGGTTGTCTTTATATGTATCATTTTCCTTAGCTAATTTAATTTCCAACTATCCTCAAATACCCCTAGAGTGTTACAAATATTTCTCTTATAATGTTTCGACATATTTGTGTTCCCTCTGTTGTTATTTAAGTGCTCTACGATTTTTTAAAACATGTCGCATTTCATATTGGAAGCACCAGCCGCGTAGTCACATTATCATGGAGATCCGGTGGATTGTTGATATGGTCTGGCTGCAACTATGTGACTTAGCGACCTGGGTAGAGGTCGCATAGTCACACTGCATGAATGTCACATATTTTCGCTGCTTTTGGAGTGTGATGCTGCGACTTTGGTGAAGGCGCGACTTGGTCGTACTCCTTGCTGGCTTGCTTGAGGACTTGGCACATTCTGCTTCTTGAACAACAACTTGCTTTGCTTCAATGGGTGCTATGAATTCTCTTCCAAAAGTGATGCAATGTTGAAATTAGCAACTTTGTCATTCAAAATTATCCTTATTTTCTCTACTTAATGCCCTTCTCTGAGTGATAAGTTGACTTGCATTGCACTGTGCTACCACAATTTTCAGTGTCTCGTGGATGATTGAAGGCAATTCTCTTTCATTGTAATTTTCTCTAAGGGTACTGTAAATTATTGGTAATTGATCTGGCATGGCTTTGTAAGAAATCAAAGTCCAATATATACGATCTGAAGGACATGGTTGACTGAAGTTCTTTCTACAAGGTGAGGACGTGCTCTGACATCATATATGACAAGCCTATCAAACCAGGGAATCATAAGATGTGCCCCTTCAGGATATACCTTATGCTTTACACCAATGATCCTATTGAAGAAAATGGCCCTGTGATCTCCCTCGACATTGTAGAGATTGTTAATGGTACCCTAAAGCCCAACCCTGCCAAGTACTATGACTTTATTTAGCGCCCATGCAACTTTTGCCCCCTAGGCACCCTCACATTGTTTAAATTCACCTGACATATTTATGTATCTCTATTGCAATTATGGTGCTCAAATCAAAATGTTGAATGTTCCAATGGGGTCACAAATGTGATTGCAACTGGAAAGGTCACAGGTGGCTATTGCTTCAAATCTTGGTCGCATGTGATAAGACTAACTAAGGCACATACCTTTGACTAAGTTCATGGTGAGAAATCATCGCGAGCTTGAAATGCCACTTTGCGACTAGAGGATGTTGCAAACTGTTTATTTGCTCATCAATGAAGTGGACATAATTTTTTTTATTTTGTGATTTTCTCTTCAGCTACCTTGGTCCTTTCACATTAATTTTCATGACCTCCCTCACTGATAGAATTATTGATCATCTCAACGGAGTTTCAATGAGTGGATTTCCAAAAACGTGGCTTGCAACTTCATTTTAGTCATACCTGCAACTCTTCAACATTGTTATATAACCAATCACTTCCCAATGCGGTCCCAGTGCAAAGACAATGGCTCCCACTCACTGCCTATATATATACGCCTATGACAAATGTGGTCCCAATGCTAAGACAATGGCTCCAACTCATTGCCTATATAGTGACTTATATGTTCTTCACAAAGCATGATTTCACGACATGTATAACATATGAAAACGACTTCTATGATGAGTCTTGAAAACATCTACTCTACATACTCAACACCATCAAATGCTGAGAACAATGAGCTTGTGTGTTTCACATAACATCAGAGACATGATGTCCCCCACAACAAACATATTTCATTGGTGTCTGATTTAAGATTCTAGGACACTATACAAATCATACTTTACTTGGTGCCAAAGTTGTTGCTTCAATGCTAAGGTTTGCAACGATCTCTAGTATTCTCATGTGCTCATCAAGATGCTCATCACTACATGTGCTCATCAAGATGCTTACAACTATTACATTGGTCATAGCACCAATGTTTTTGTGAATTCAATATAGGATCATGAGTGTTCACCTAGTAGTATTCATGTCTAGTGTCATATCCATATATTTTTTTGTCCATTTTTATTGGATTTAGAAGTTGTTAAGCCTATAATTTGTTGGAATATATTTATGAGGTAGGGTTTGTTTTCTGGATATCACTATGTGTTTAAGTAACCTTGAGAGAAAAGTGATATTAGCAATAACTGAGAAAATTTGAACAAGTTCCCCTCCTTGTAACGATGATATGGTTTGGTATATTATCCATGGACTCGACTTGCATGGTGTATTATAATGTAAATTAGCCCAGGGGTGCTTTAAATAATACTGTCCCATAATTTGAAAACAAGTAAAACATGACCATAAGCTTGAAGGCGTACCAAATATAAAGTCTAAATAATCTATGGTGACTGGAGCTTTTGAAGGCCTAATTTCTCATGCAGAAACAATCTAATGCTCAAGTACATGCATGAACTTGGTAGTTGTACAAGGTAGTTTGTGACACGATATGACTCAAGCACAAGTGTCATGCCATGACTATGAGACTGGTTCCTAGAGGCTGGAAATAGGTCAAACAAGGCTAAGAATGCTGTCATGACAATCTAGGGTTTCAAATGTAATAAAGTAAGATGACATTTTTAGGAACCTTAATGCACTTGAGGGGAGGAGGACCAAGACAAGGTGGGGTTATTGTCACGAGGTACTATCACAAAACCTAATGCATATTTGTGGTCATGTTTCGAGGTAAGTGAAGAAGAATAAAAACGACTTGCGTCCTAGAGAGTGAGGATTAATTCAAAGTAGGGTTGGATCTTCAATCACATAAGTCTAGGGTTACAAGGATGAAAGGGGGAGATATAACTCTCACAAACCTTAATGCACATGCTGAGATGTAGGACTAGTCAAGAACCTAGGGGAATATGTTCTGCAATGACTCTCACCATGATGTCGTGTGATGTCGATGAAAATGCGTCCCTAGAGTCATGCGAATGAGGTTAAAATAGGAAGGGGATCACTCTTTTACCAATTTAGGTTTTCTCCCAAACCCTAGTATGGTAGACATATTGAAATCCGGATTGAAGTCTTGTTTTTCCATGCATAGTGCCTCTACTAATTTGTGATGAAAACTAATTAAAGTTAAGTTTTGAAGTCATGGGAGACTCTTAACACATCAATTAAGCAACAAAACTTCAACACCTTAATGCAATCATAAGGTCAATATCTGGGACAACACATGATGTGTGGATTCAATATGTAAAG
Organism: Pinus tabuliformis; assembly: GCA_031772625.1. Classification (NCBI taxonomy): domain Eukaryota; kingdom Viridiplantae; phylum Streptophyta; class Pinopsida; order Pinales; family Pinaceae; genus Pinus; species Pinus tabuliformis. Next base: position 764,990,603 of record CM062807.1, on the reverse strand, counting down.
CATGAATGAGAACATAAACAAGGTTTCATAACATGATCAAAACCATAATGGCTCGGGGCGAGCAGAGGGGGACCCAAAATTTTGAATATACCTGAAATTTTGGGTGTTGTTGTATCAGCTACAACAATTGGCAAACCAATGGTAGAATCCAACATCTATGGTTTCAAACATATAACAGAATGAGCCTAACTGATAATGCAGGAAGTATTGAACATTCACTATGGCTACCTGTAACATTCCCTTAACCTCTACAAATATGCCCTTCCACTGTGTCTCATCTAGGTCTTGCCAGTCGTTAAACACCAAATTAGAAGTTCACACATGGCAACAATTAATGATGATGTAGAGGACAAGGCAGAGAGATTATTGTATTCATAATTTTAAAAAATGGTTTTTGGTGTTGCTCCACTACTAGCAGGCCTGAACAATACCTCGACGGAGTCACTCCAAGAAATCTCAAACGTTGCTCCACTGCTAGTGAGCCTGGTCATTACCTCGACGAATTCACTGCATAACCTCTCTACGTAGGATGGATTTCTCAATCCTTTACCCTTTATTTAATTTAAATTTATTTCATGTGAAAATTGGCACTTATTATTGGATGTTCATTACGCTAGGGCATATGAAGGACCCCGACTTATTTTACGAGCAAGAGAGGTTGCTTCATGTTTGACATAAATTGAAAGATATTCTAATTTAGGTTTTCCCTCATGCTAAGCTTCCACATCTCATCTCCAATTAACATGTGAAACATGAAAAAATTCATTGAGATATTCAAGACCATGTTGGGCACAAGATTTAGGTTATGGTATAGGTCATTCAATATAATTTGGGTTCGCCATAAGCAACTTATTCATATTTTCCTTGCTAATGACTTAGACTCGTAGGAACGATGTCCATGATGTAACATTGATGATTGCCACAAGCAACTTATTCATATTTTCCTTGCTAATGACTTAGACTCGTAGGAACGATGTCCATGATGTAACTTTGATGATTGGTTCTAAGAGAAGCTACCTCTTGGAGTAACCATCACAACCACACATAATCATTAGGGTTAGGGTTTCAACATTAGGGCAAGGTGACCAGGGAAGCTCTTCTATGGTTTCAACATGTGAAAAGAGGTCAAAGCAAGCTCCCTCTGGGTTTCATCATGTGCAAATAGGTGTAATAAATATAATTATAGCATCAAAGGATCGAAGGATTCAGGTTTGGGAAGCCTCATGTAGTGGCATGTAACATAGAGAAAAAATTTAAGGCTAGGTCATCGAACAATGTATTCTATGCAAGAATACAAATACATTATGTAATGAAACGAGCATGACTTAGTGCAATGCAGTACTACGTTAATGCAAGGAAGAAATCATCCAACTGCAAATAAAATACCAATGCAATGCATATGAAGAGCTTTCATGAAAGCCATGTAATAATGAGTAGTGCAAGAATATGAGTGAAAGCTTAAATTCCTAGTGTCATGCAACAATTAATCTACTTCAATAAAGAAAACACAACAAGGCATATCTAAACCATAAAGAAAATGCTAAGAAGAAAACCTTAATAAAAAAATTAATAAGAAAAACCTAAAACCTAACTAGCCTAAACCCTAAAACCATAATTTAACCAAAGAAGAGATTGAGTTAGGTGAAATAAAATTTCCAATGCAGCGACCGAAGCAATTCCTGACATGCAAAGAAAAATATGTCAGCGATTAGAATTGACATAAATATTTGTGTAAAAACCAAATGCTTACTTGTGAAACATGCACAACAAGAAGAAGGTCATGTATACTTACAGAAAAATGTGCCAGGTAAGAATGTTCAATCTAAATTGCAATCCAATCATGGTAAACAAAAATATATACTTAAAATTAATGATCATCCAACTATGTCACACATCCATTCATGCTTAACCCTAAATTTAGCGCAAGTGAGGCGAGATGTAGCCTGCTTGCAGAGGAATTTTCCAGATAAGATCCTTCAAGGAATCTAGCAATCCCATCATGATGTTGAGGACAATCAACTTGATGAATTTGAAAAGAGGTTTTTTTCTTAGGTGTAACTAAGATACCAAAGGATTCAACCGCAGAAACCCTAATTTCAGAAACCCTAGGTTGAAGTTGTTGCTGGATTTCATTGAGGATGTGAGGACCTGAGATAACCATTAGCTTAATTTGAAGTGCCTCACCATACTAACAAATATCTAAACCTTCAAATGAAAAGTCATAAAATATCAGTATTTTCGTGAGATCAACAGGTGAATGCATGTGATCATCCTTAGCTGTTTCAAGCCAACTACCAGTGAATATATTGTTAATTTGCTCAGATGTTCAAACATTGATAGATTGGCAGTTCAACAGATAATTTTATTTCGATACCCAAGGATGAGGTAAATCAACTTGAAGATTCTCAGACAAGAGAGAGGTTAGGCGACTGGTACCTCCACATATAGTGGATTGTAAGACATCACCTGCTTGTATGTGTCCACAATCCATACCAGCTGGGCAACAATACAAAATATTTAAGATAATGGCCGATGTACCCTCTTTAGTAAAGAAATTAGGGTATAGAGGTTGAAGCATATCAACTGATAGAGGATGGAAAGATGAACTCAGAGAAACATCACTCGAGATAGAGGCTTTCGAAGATGAGATTACATCTAGCAAGATGATGCTAAGAGGAGCATGGTGTGTGGAAACCCTATTTTGACTTGGTTTAGGGGTCTCATTAGGATTGCGAGAACCTGAATAACCATCAGCGGGAGCTGAAGTGCCTCAACTTCCTGATGAGCCCCCAAACCTTAGAAAGGTGAATCATTAAATTTTGGTTGCTTCGTAGGATTAATAGATGGATACGAATGAAAATCACCAGAGGTGTGAGAAAATATGTTTTTGATAGAATGAAAATCGTTGAATCCACTAATTCGATCAGGTTGGGTATCTGGCACATAAGTCTCTCCTTGGATTGAAAGTGAAGAGGAATTAATGAACGAACCATCTTGAATTGGACGAGATGTAAGGCCTTCTTTTCCACCTGTTAAAGACTGTGGATGGAAGAGATTAGGAACAAGAGATTCGAGATCCTCGTATTGTGACTACGAAAAATCACCCCCATGTACATGATTGCAATCAACAGGAGAAGGATAAATATGTGAATGATTTGTAAAAACTGATGGTGTAGTAGACTCATGAAACAAATCAGGGTATAATGGATGAAAGGGTTCAGATGAAGGGGCACCAATTGGACCAGCACTCACATCCTGCACATGCATGTCATGTCTCGTAGATTTGATAGGACAATCAACTTTATCTGAGACTAGACCCAAGTCATTGCCTACAAGTGAATGAATATTCAAGAATAGACCTAGGCATATGTTTAACAAGGTCAATATGCATTTCATATATAGGGAGAGATGTTGCATCAACATGATTTTCAGATTCAAATTCAACAGGATGTACGAGAGCTTTGGAAGCAAGACAATTTGATTCATTTCCCTGTAAACACTTTTCATCATGTGAACCATATAAGACCAAAATTTCATTAGGTAAAAAATCAGGGGGAGGATGAGAAACCTCACAAGCGGTAATTCCCTCCTCGAAGGCTTGAGGCTTTTCCCAATTCAAAGAGATAGGCAACACAAGATTAGGGATAATATATGGCCATTTTGAAACTTGCAAATTATTGTGAGACTCATAAGAATCAGTATTTGTTTAAGATTGAAGGTGTTGCAGAGAAATGAGAACCAACCGTTGAAATTGTTCACTTATAAACACCCAACCGAAATATCTTATAGGAAATTCAAAACAAATATGAACAAATCTAGCAACAAAATCCTCTAAAGATTCTTCAGGTTTCATTTTGAGCTTATTTATCCTTCTTAACACATCTTGAAAATCATCCCTATTAAAAGCTTGTCAGAGTTTACCGATGAGTTGCTCGAATGAATGGATGGATGATATTGGCAATGTGTGGCACCATTGCTTGAAATGACCTTCTCGGGTAAGGGAGATAAGAACACAAGCAAACTATTCATCATCAATTTCGTAAGATTCACAAAGCCTAAGAAAATAAGAAAAGTGCTCAGTTATGGATGTTCCATTCTCACCATCAGAATTTAACATAGACAAGTGATAGAGAGGCTTTAATCTAGTTCGATGTTGGTGTCCATCCACCTATTCCTCTTGGAACCCCAACACTGTCTCTTTCAGTTTTCCAGTTTCCTTAATTATAACACAATTTACTAATTTTTTGTAGTGTTTCGAGTCCTGAACTTCCGGAGCCTTTTTGAGGTGTTAAATGACATTTTTAGGGAAAACAAAGAGACCAAAAAAGTCTCAAATTAGTTTAATTGTTTGTTTTCAACCCTCTGTTTGAGATCTTCGAAATGAGGTATTATGATAGCCAACTGGAGATTGTATGCCAAAGTTACGACCTCGGGAAGTTGATGTACCAATTTACCCAAATGGGGCCCACAATTTTGGCACTTCATCTCCTAGGGTTAGGTTTTTGGATGTTTAGGGTTTTCCATTGTTTCTCAATAATAAATATTCCTTTGAGGTTGATTCTAACATAGTTCGGAGGCATGCACCGCCACATCTCTTCTAAGAGACACGTTACCATCACCTAAGCCAGTTCATCTTGATTTCTGTATGTAAGCATCTTTCAGTTCTTTGATGTTAATGAAATGACATTTTATTTCTGCTGCATCTAGGTGTATATGTGTATTTTTGTATTTTGTTGTGTTCTTGCATAAGTCTGGATCAGTGGTATTAGAGCAGTCTTCTCTTTCTTTTTTTTCTTTGAATGTCCCTAATGAGGTCAAGGTATAAGGAGTTAGGCCTTGATCTGATTGAACCTTTGCAAGACTAGCCTCGTGAAACCTGACAGTGTCCCTTGGTGGAAGAAAATAAATATGAGGGGGCAGAAGATCCTTTCAAAATACTGCTCGAGGAAGCCCTTGAGTGACAAAGGAATGCGATGATGGATAAATTTTCCCAGGTCCTTCAACGGCTACCCATAGGGGACACATCTTCATCCAACAACCACTCGGGAGACACCACTCCTTTTAAGGTACAAGTTAACTTTGATATTCCCATATTTGAGGGCCAGATAGATGCAGGCACTGTAGATAAATGGTTAAATCTATTGGAAAGGTATTTTTCAGTTCATGACTTTTCTAATCGGGAAAAAATTACTTTTTCACTTCTCAAAGTTGCCCCACATGTCAAGGACTGGTGGGAAACCTACTTTGAACAAAAGGACAAGATGGAATCCTCACTGTTTTTAGGCGCACCCACTTGGAATTCTTTCCAAGACGCCATCAAGGAACAATATTACCCTGTCGGGAGCTATGAAGATAAATAGATAAAGTGGACAATGCTACGGCAGGGAAAGGACCAAGATGTGCTAGAGTTTACAAATTTTTTCCATACCCTTAGCATGAAGCTGGGTATTAAGGATTCTAAGCGGCATTTGGCACTCAAGTACGCCACTGTCTACACAAGTCATCTAGGATGAGATGGAGTTCCTGGACATTTCCTTGTTCAATGCGATGTACTGATACATTTTCAAGATTGAGCAGAAGTTTAAACAGAACAAGTGAGACTTTAGATCTATGAATCCAAAGCAAGGAAAATGCACCCCCAAACCACAAAACAAAGGACAAGGATAAGGCGGGCCGAACTAGGACAACTCGCTGAAGCCACAAGCAATGAAAAACACCACAAAGACAAATAAGAACATGGGAAAATGGTGTGAGTGAGCTCCACTCAAAACACGAGTGAGTATGGGAGAAGATGTCACTGGTGGCCGAGATGAAGGCTTCTGAATCAGACACATGCTCTGACTCTGATTTAGACCCTGACAAAGGGAAGTAGATCATTGATGCGGAGCTCAGTGCCACTGTGGCCACCACTAAGGTCTAGAAGAGTGAGCTTGAAGATCCAAAGGAGGGGGAACGCCTCTTCCACTCACAAATGTGGGTGAAGGGGTCTCTATTGCAGTTCATTATTGATAGCGAAGCCAAAAGAACCTCATTTTAGAAGAGGTCATGAAGCAACTGGGTGCACTGACTATAGCACATACACAACTGTGCACCATCGGGTGGCTTCACCAAGGACGAGATCTCTGCATCAACCAGCAATGTCACCTTCCCTTCAACATCAAGCCCTTCACAGATGAGGTATTGTGTGATGTTTCTCCTCTTGAATCTTGTGATGTATTATTATGAAAATCATACTTGTGGAAGTGGCATGCTGTATATGAGTCTAGACCTCGCTCCATGATTATTACTTTGGGTGATAAGTTGTGCAGGATACCAGAGGTAGCCCTGCCTTCGACTATCTCTTTGATCACTACAAAGCAATGTAGTGAGATCATTTCCTAGACCAGGAAATTTTTTTCCTTATGATTTCCGCTAAGGGAAAGAAGAAGGTTGTGGCCACGACTTCTAGATAGGGCTCCTCCGCACAATAACAACAGATGGACAAGTTCATGGAGAAGTACTCAGAAATTTTCTCCTCATCTACAGGGGTACCTTTGCAATGTTAGGTCAAGCACTCCATCGATCTGACCGCGGGTGCATCATTACCCAATGGACCGATTTATCGACGCTATGTTCTGGAGAATGATGAGATTAAGATGCATATTCAAGAGTTGTTGCAAAAAGGGCACATCAGACCAAGCTCATCACCTTGTGGGAGCCCGATTGTACTGGTACAAAAGAAGGACTAGACATGGAGACTCGGTATTGACTATCAGGCGCTGAATAAGATCACTATCTGGAATACGTACCCAATCCCATAGATTGATGACCTTTTGGATCAACTCAAGGGGGCCAAATATCTCACCAAGATTTACTTGAAGTCTCGTTATCACCATGTGCCTATCGAACCCTCCGATGTGTGGAAGACTACCTTCAAATCAAACGAGGGCCTTTTCAAATGGTTGGGCATGCCTTTCGAGTTGACGAATGCCCCCGCAACCTTCATGAGATTGATGAGTGACATCTTGTGACCCTTTACCAATGTATTCATGGTGGTGTATTTAGATGATATCTTGATCTTTAGCCAGAGTTGGGAAAAGCACCTCCACCATATTTGACGTGTCCTTCAAACCCTGCGACAACACAAGATGTGTGCCAATTTGGAGAAATGAACTTTTGGCATGCCCCAGGTTTAATATCTGGGGTACATCATTGATGAGAAGGGTGTGCATGTGGACCCAACCAAGATACAAGTCATTCGGGATTGGCCAACCCCAACCACTCTAATAGAGCTCCGCAACTTTCTGGGTTTTTCCAATTTCAATCGCAGGTTCGTGTTGGGGTTCTCTCATATCGCTTGGCCTTTAAGTCAAGTCACTAAGGGAGGAGTGAAAGAAAAGTTCTTTTGGTTTGAATCCCAACAGAAGGCATTTGTCGAGTTGAAGCATCGTCTCTGCTCTGCACCAGTGCTCACATTACTAAACCTGCAACAACCATTTGAGATCAAGAGAGATGCCTCCGACTATGCTATTGGTGCAATTCTTACTCAGTAGGGGCATCCAGTGGAATATCACAGTGATACACTTTCAAACATAGTCTGAAAGTATCCCACCTATGACAAAGAGATGTATTCCATTGTGTAGGTTTGCTGACAATGGAAGAATTACATTATGGGGAAGGAAACGATCATCCACATAGACCACTGATCCCTATAGTTCATACATACACAAGGGAAGTTGCAAAATGATTTCCATCAGAAATGGTCCACATACCCACAACAATTCCATTTGAAAATCAAGTACAAGAAGGGAAGCACCAACAATGTTGTAGACTAGATCAGCTGACCATCAGTCATGGCGTTGACCACTGTGCTCGACCCTTGTGGGCACTAGACTGTGGGGTGGATGCATATTTACAAGAGTGATCCAGAATTCCGCAACACATACCAGTCACTCCTGGAAGGTAAGTGACATCCAAATTTTCACCTCTAGGATGCACTGTTATGTCACCTGGGACACATATGTGTTCCTTCAAGTGAGTGTGCCAAGGTGATTTTGGAGGCGCACTAAAGTCCAGTCGCTGGAAATTTTGGGGTAGAGAAAATAGTGGCAGCACTGCAAAAGTATTTTTATTGGCCGAACCTTTGACAGGATGTTGGGAAGTACATCAAATCTCGCACTGCCTGCGCGATTTCCAAACCAACCATCAAGAAGCAAGGCCTTTATTATCCTCTACCTACTCCTTCTCAACTTTGGGAATCCATCTCCATGGATTACATATCAGGCCTTCCTTCTACTAAGCATGGAAACAACTACGTTTTCGTGGTCCTCGACAAATTCTCTAAGATGGCCATTCTGGCAGCCTACATGAAGAGTATCACGGCATAAGCCACTGTTAAGCTCTTCTTTGAATGAGCGTGGGTACATTTTGGGATCCCACAATACATTATCTTAGATTGAGACAGCAGGTTCCTAAGCACATTTTGGTCAAGTCTTTAGTTGATGTTGGATACCAAGCTCACTAAGTCCATGACTTTCCACCCCAAAACCGCTGGCCAAACAAAGGTCGTCAGCAGGATGATTGTACACATTACAACTTGAAGCATCCACACACATGGGATGAAAGCCTCCCCTATGTCCAATAGAGCTCTCCATAGATCAACTAGCCACAACCCCTTTCAGGTGGGGTTGAGATTCCAGCCACTATGTCCCATTGATGTGGCCATAACATTTGCAAGTACCCAGGCAGATTCAGCTCATGTCTAGTCTGAAGCTGACAGGGCTAACAACTTCATTGAGCACATTCAGCACATCTACCAATAGGTCCATGACATATTGGATAGAGACAATGCTAAGTACAAGCAACGTCATGATCAACATCGGGTGCCACACACGTTCCAGGTGGGCGACAAAGTTTGGTTACATCTGTAGAAGGAGTGCCTCACTGCAAACTTCGCCCGTTTTGATATGGGCCTTACACCATCACTAAGGCTGTAGGGGAAAATTCTTTCAAGCTCAACATCCCACCATTCCTTGTGCTGCACCTAGTGTTAAATGTGGACCGCATTTGACTATACATTCCACCATTATTAGACACATTAGACATTGTAGAACAACTCACACCAACAGAGTTAAACCTAGTCTACATGGAACATGCCACAACTGATCAGATCATGGACACACATATCAAGAACACTCACCAACAGAAGATCCAACTGTATCGGGTTGTCAACATTGGCCAACTCCTGCACCAAGGAAAGTGGCTCACCAGGGACCAAGTTCAGCAGAAGTTTACCCATCTCATGGAAGCACTCAAAGCAATGGGGATCATTTCTTCCTAAGGAGGGGGGAATGATCCAGGTGGATATTGGTGGCCACCCATCTATTCCACTTGGACCCCCAACACTGTCTCTTTCAGTTTTTCAGTTTCCTTAATTGTAACACAATTTTCTAATTTTGGTAGTGTTTCAAGTCCTGAACTTCTAGAGTTGTTTTGATGCCCTAACCGTCGTTTTTAATGAAAACAGAGAGACCAGGGAAATCCCAAATTGACATGCCTCTTTTTTTTTGGCCTTCTCTTTGAGGTCTTCAAAACGAGGTATTATGATAGCCAAAGGGAGATTGTACGCCAAAATTACAACCCCCGGATGTTGATGTGCCAATTTATCCAAACAGGGCCCACAATTTTGGCGCTTCATCTCCTAGGGTTAGGTTTTTGGATGTTTAGGGTTTTACATTGTTTCTCAATAATAAATAGGTCTTTAATCCTCATTGTAAGACAGTTCAAAGGCATGTACTGCCACATCTCTTCTCAGAGATAAGCTACCATCGCCCGAGATAGTTCATTTTTATTTCTGTATGTAAGCATATTTCAGTTCTTTGATATTAATGAATTGACATTTTATTTCTGTTGCATCCATATGTATATGGGTATTTTTGTATTTTGTTGCATTCTTGCATAAGCCTGGATTAATGGTATCAGGGCAATCTTCTCTTTCTCTGTTTTTCTTTGCATGTCCCCAATGATGTCAAGGTATAAGGAGTTAGGGCTCAATTTGGTTGAACCTTTGCAAGACCAACTTCGCAAAATGAGAAAACCTCCCATGGTGGAAGAAAATAAAGATGAGGGGAAAGGAGATCCTTTCAAAATACTGCTAGAGGAATCCCTCTAGCAATAGAGGAACGCGATGATGGATAACTTTTTGTTATAGGTCTATTTGTGCACATCACTCCCGATGATGAATGTTTTCATCCATGAAAGTTTCCTAGTTTTAAACCCTATTGAAATGCCTCCTTGGGACACCAACACACCCTTGGTGAGGGGAAATTGCTCTGCATAGCAGGTAGGCCCATTCAGACCTGCGTTGTAGAGCACTTAGGCCCACTTAAGCCTGCACTGGGCGAGGATGAGTGAAATTGGCATAGGATTTTGGGAATATTCCTTGATTCTAGAAAATTCTAGAAGGATGCCCAGCTCTTATCTCATCCTATGAGCTCAATTTTGGATAGGCTATGGATCATTCAACCCTTTATCCTCTCATCCCTTTCTCCATGGAAGCTAACTATCCAATTATGGAAAACCATTCAATACCCACTTTAGAGACAATTCTCTACAACGCATTGTCTACCACTCAGGGCTGTGTTGGTCCCTATTAAGCCAAAAAACCCATCTTTTTCTTGATTTTTTCCAAAGTTGCTTCTAATGTTGTTTGCTGAAGATCAATGTTTTTCTTTGTCTCTGAAATCAGTTTGCATTTCCTCTCCTAGCCCTACTTTGACCTTGATTGTTTAGTGTTTCTTAAGATATTTCTTTATCATTATCAATTCATTGTCAAAGTTAGCTTACATTGATTAGTCTTTACTTTTCTGAAAAATAATTGTCGTAAAGTCTTCATTTCTTTGAAAAAGAAATTGTCGTAAAGTCTTTGTTTCTTGTGAAAAGCATTGATTGATCATTTGTGCATTTAGTTTCTTTGTGTTCATCTAAACATTAAGGGAATCAAAAGAAAAACATGCATAATGAATTTAGAAGTTTGTGTGTGCTTGTAGGAATGGTATAGGGAAAGTTGCATTAGATGTGCTCTATGCTCTTTGTTTAAAGATTCAAATTGCTCTATCCCTTTTAGTTACGGTTTTCATTGTTTAAATCAAATGAAAAGAATGTTTCTCATCTTAGTTGCATTCTAGGAGTTTCAAAAACATCACGTGATGAACTTGAAAGGCAAACTTTTAAACAAGATCAACTAAAATTTATCTTAATTAACCTAATGGAGCATTGTAACTTAACACATAACATTTAGAGATCTAGGCTAGAGACGTGTTCCAACGTCGTTAAACATAACAGCTATCGCTAATGGTCTGTGATACATTCCGAGTGTGATACCTCATTCCACGTACATAAGTATATTGTAGCTCGTCCACGTACTTTTGGGTTATAGTGCGAAAAGTATAAAGGAATGCTCTCAGTGTGTAGTTTCACATTAAACAATGCTAACATGGATTGGTCCTCCACATACTTTTGGGTATTTTTGGGAGGACTACATTAGGTTGCTATCCGTCCATAGGTAACTGAGTCAGATGCCTTGTATACTGTGATAAACCGAAAACAACACTTGGGGAGATTACCTGCACGTATGTTAAGTCCTTGGTTTACTGAGGTAGTATATTGCAGTTCACAGTTACTTGGTAATCCTTTTGCCTAGATTATCCATCTTTTTTTTTTGTTATGTTATTTTGATTAAAATAAAATTCACTGACCGCGGATAACATTCTCCATGTCACTCCTTAGTTGATCTTAGGTTGAGACAGATGGCAACAACTCCGGAGTCCATCGATCAAGGAATTCCTTTTGATGGGAATCTTAGTCCTTTTCCTCCTTTCAGAAATATTAGTGCTCCTTATATGGATACATTGTCCCTTCCGAAACTTACCATCGGCTTGCCAGTATGGTTGTTCTCAACCTCCTTGGTCCCGAAGCTGAATATTCCTACAACTGATCAAAATCAACCTCCAGTTGACCCTTTACCTTCTTCGTCGGTTGTTTCTTCCTCCCCTTATTCCTCTTCGCCTAGTGAAAGTATTAACACTAGTAACTAGGTGGATAAGAAGAAGAAGAAAGGGAAGAAGAAGAAGAAGAAGAAAATTCAGCAGGGGGCAACCAAGTAACCATTGCTTCGAATTCAACTTCTGATGAGAAACCGTCTGATAAGCCTCACAAACTTTGATATCCTTGCAAACTTTGTACGAGATACCATCTTCTTTGAAATTGTTCTGGTATTCCTCAAATTTTAGAAGAATCGTCTTCTCGTTCACATCATCCCATGTCATCAACTTTTGGAGATCATGTTGGTGACACACCATCAACTAATGGTAGTAAATCTCATGGAAAGAAGGGTAAAGTTAATTTTCCTTGTAGGTTATGCGAAGGGAATCACCCCATTTACTTTTGTCCCTATCTCGATGAAGCCCAAAAAGTGTTGGATAACCGTCTTGCTTCTCCGCAACGAATTCCATCTAGTTACAGGAGACTCTCCCTTAATCCTTCACTAGTTGATGAAGTGACTGACCCAAATCAACCGTCGGTCAAAACCACTCTCTCTGAATGTGAATCCCATGAGTCTATACTTGACCAATCATAGGTCGAGGAAACAGTTGACCCGATTTCACCTTTAGTTAATCATACCTTTCTCGTAGAGAGTGATTATGATACCACTCAAGTTATTTTTGTTTCTTCAGATTCCAATGAGCTTGGAGACAACCCTCCTGTTCCATCAAGACAAGAGGAAAATCCTCCCATTCTCGTAACTCAAGAGGGTAATTCTCTTGTTCTTATGTTACCCCCTCCAAGTAGTCTGGTCACTTCCTTTGATTGGAATCGACTGGAAGGATGCCGTCTTCCTTCTTATGTGTCTTTCTATATCATAGTACATGTTTATAATATGATTGTATCTATCACTATTATAGATGAAGGTACATCTACGAGTATCCTTTCCTCCACTGCTTGGCAGGCACTCGGTTCATCGCCACTTGTGTCTGTTACCCAAAATCTGTTGGCTTTTAACCGAGGAACCAGTCAACCATTAGGGATCCTTCCTCAATTGCCTATTACTTTGGGCGCAAAAATTGTTTATCTCAATGTGATGGTAGTCCCAGGCCCTTTAGATTACAAATTAATTCTTGGGCATGATTATGTTTATGACATGGGAGCTATTGTTTCTTATGACATGGGAGCTATTGTTTCAACACTCTTTCAAGTGAGGTGTTTCCCACATGAAGGCAGAATTGTCATCGTTGACGAGCTTTCATTTCCTGGCCCAAATATGGCTTCCAGTCAACCATATTCCCTAAATGGTCCTTTTGTCCCAATGGTATCTTCCCTGCCTCGGGTCAATTATGTGGCAACCCATTCCATGCCTACATCAACTGACGATAAATTTCGTGATGTTGTGCATTATGTACTAGGGGCATTGGAACCAGATCTCTCTAATGGATTCCTTGCTACGTATCCCTTCTAGAGCATTGTTCTCCCATCTGATGAGAACCTCATGGAAGTCATGACCTTTTATGGGTCGTGATCAAGGAATCATGAGGATAGTTCCTGGTCTTGTGTCAACCTCGTTAGAAAACGAAACAAGGAATATGAGGATAGTTCTTTTACTGTGTCAAGGTCGTTAAAAAATGAAACAAGGAATTTGAGCAGAGTTCCTTGTCTTGTGTCAAGCTCATTAAAAAATGAAACAAGGAATTTGAGTAGAGTTCCTTGTCTTGTGTCAAGCTCATTAAAAAATGAAACAAGGTCCACTGGAGCAAAGTTCCAATTCGAGTCTTTGATTAGATCTCGTAAAATCCCAGTCGAGTCTTTCACTTGATCTCGTAAATGAACCTTCATTCCATCCACCTGGTAGCCACAAGTAGTCTACTTAGGTGAATGTAATGAAGCTTGGGGGGCATGCACCTAGAATCGAGTCATCATGCTGAGGACATGTAAGCCAATCTCAAGCATAGTTCCCTATGGTTCAAGCTTGTGTAAAAATGAACCCAGCTTGTGTAAAAATGAAATTCAAATCCAAGCATAGTTTTTTGTTTCAAGCTTGTGTAAACATGAAACTATATCCAAGCATAGTTCCCCATGGTCAAGCTTTTGTAAAAATGAACCCATCTCCATTTTAAACCTTGTGATTGACATTCTATTAGCCTCTTCCGTCAGATGAGCCTTGGTTTTTCTCCTTCCATCGTCACTATCTGCTTGGCCAATCATACACTTTCACTTGGTTTTTTTACCCCTTTTGAGGAACAGTTGCAATGAGTGGTCTTATTAGCCAGCCTCTTCACATAAATCAACATGTTTTGAGAAGTTCCAACATCACTGGAACCAGTTTCCATCCTAGACATCACTCATTCCTCTAAATGGAGTCCTATTTAAGCTCTTTTTAGACTCTTCAAACATGAAACGATTGTTGAGCACTTGTCCTTTTCAGCTTGTAAACAGATTGGAAATGACATCTACTGAGTATAATTTTAACCCTTTTTCGGACTGAGATAGATTACTTACGAAAAAGGAATACGTTTATCAAACATGGTCAATAGGTTCTCTCTTGTATTATTTTACACTTTTTCGGACTTGAGAGCCAAATTTACAAAAAAGAACTTGTGGAGTTTTCTTTTTGTCCCTTTTCAAACTCTCTAAATATGAAAAGGACCGAGTTCTCATTGTTGTTAAACTCGTTAAAGCATCAAATAGCAACAAACTTGTCCATCATGACAAGATCGAGTTTCACCTTTGCTAGACTCATTAAAACATCACATAGCAATGGATTCACCCGAAGGGTGGAATTATATTTCATGCATATGTTATCCTCCTCAAGCTTGTTAAAAAAATAAAATAAAGAGGTACTGGTCAACAATGACTGGGGAAATGGGAAAAGGGATAAATCACTTTATGGTAGCAAGTCGCTCTTGAACATGACACTTTCCCTTCATCTTTGTGACTATTTGGGTTGGGTTATCTGCTTGATGGTTATCATATCTATGGTCTATCACACCATCCATCACTTTGGTTTTGGGTCAATGCTACTAATTCATTCAATGTCTCCAACATGTTCAAGAGAAGTCACACAGTAAACTTCATCCTTTGCAATACTCATAAACATTCATTTTCATGACTGCCATTCCTAAACATTGTGTCATCAGTCACATTCTGTCTTCAAAATCATTACACTCATTTCATGCCGTTGATGGGGGATACATCAAAGCCCTCCTGTGACGAGTCGCTTCTTGTCAACATCATCACATTATCCAAGAAGTTGACTTAGAAACACCCTTCCAGTACCTTGAGGCTTGCATACATCAATGGCAAGTTTCTCGCTTCTGGAAATAGGTTGACATCACAGGCCTTTGACTGAAATACTTTGTATGGTGTTCGACATCAAAACATCTATTCACACCATACAGATTGTACTGTAGTACCTTGAGAATCATTATCATTATCGGTGATTTATCTCGCGTCTATTAACAACTTACATCATTGGCTGGTAATTAGACAGTGTCTTCCCATGTTTGTTTTCAGATCAAATTTTCACATGGTTAGACTCGTACTTGAGCAAACAGTTTGGATGAGATAGAAGACACCAGATCTAGTTTCATCCATCCAGGTTGCGATTTCAGGAGAGTACTAAATCATTTGTACAATGGCTTTACACAGATAGTCATGGATCTATATCTGTAGATGATTATCTGATTTATGTACATGTAATGAAAATTTTATATGTTGAGTATGCGTATGCCTTCCCTTAGCAATTCATGAAAAATTCAAAAATATCATGATATTATGTATGGTAATTGATGTAGGTCGTCGTCTGCTTCAGATCCTCCTCATCACATCATAAAGCATATCACTCAACATTATCATTTTTGACTTCATGCTTTAGGGGGCATCTATTACAAGTCTATTTGGGCACATCACTCCCGACGATCATATCAGTACAAATAGGGCTCATCAAACCCTAATTTTAGTTGCTACATGCCCTAGACAAGTCATCATATTGAATGTTTTCATCCATGAAAGTTTCCTAGTTTGAAACCCTGCTGAAATGCCTCCTTGGGACACCAACACACTCTTAGTTAGGGGAAACTGCTTTGCATAGTAGGTAGGCCCATTTAGACCTGCATTGCAGAGCCTTTTAGGCCCACTTAAGCCTACGCTGGGCGAGGATGAGCGAAATTGGCATAGGATTATGGGAATATTCCTTGATTCTAGAGAATTCTAAAAGGATGCCCAGCTCTTATCTCATCCTATGAGCTCAATTTTGGATAGGCTATGGATCATTCAACCCTCTATCCTCTCATCCCTTTCTCCATGGAAACTAACTATCCAATTATGGAAAACCATTCAATACCCAATTTATGACAAAACCACTTGCATTTCCCTATAAATTGACCACTCATCATAGTGATCAGGGGGCTAGAACTTGGATATTATAGAGAAATATTGTTGGTTTGAGACTTGAAATCATTGTCAAGTAATGTTATGCTACTGGATTGATGTGCTATTGGTGTGATGAGGGTTTGGACTAAGCTGGATGAGTGACACAGGATCGAACCACATTGGGTGTAACTTCTCCTTCTATCAATCAATAAAGTTGTTTGTTCCTTTTCCAATACTTTTGTCTATACCTATGATGAATGTATGTTCAAATGTTGTCGATTCCATTTGTTTACAATAGATATATCATATGCTTTGATTGTTGTCATCTTCTGTTTATGTTGGTAGGTACCAATTGAGCGAATTTAGTTTGAGTGGGAGCAATGAGAGCAATTCAAAGGAGATCAAAGGAAGCAAAGGATCAAAAGTAGGTTCCTTTATCTTATCTGTCTATTGTAGGAAAAGGTTAAACATCTTTACTTCTCTTGTTCTAAGTGTAACTACCCACTTAGGGAAGATGTACTTATCCGTAGGTATAAATTTCGTATAACACTTTTCCCAGATCCTTCAATGACTACCCATAGCACATCTTCATCCAACAACCACTCTGGAGGCGCCGCTCCTTTTAAGGTACAAGTTAAGTTTGATATTCCCATATTTGAGGGCCAGATAGATGCAGGTGCCATAGATAAATGTTTAAATATGTTGGAAGGGTATTTTTCAGTTCATGAATTTTCCAATAGGGAAAATAATACTTTTGCACTTCTTAAAGCCGCCCCACATGTCAAGGACTGGTGGGAAACCTAGTGTGAATAAAAAGACGAGAGGGAATCCTCACTGTTTTCAGCCGCACCAACTTGGAATAATTTTCGAGATGCCATCAAGAGACAATATTACCCTGTCGGGAGTTATGACGAAAAATACATAAAGTGGACCATGCTACTGTAGGGAAGGGACCAAGATGTGCCAGAGTTTACAAATGTTTTCCATACCCTTTACATGAAGATGGGTATTAATGATTCTGAGTGGCATTTGGTACTCAAGTACAGTGACAGTCTACACATGTACATCCAGGATGAGTTGGAGTTCCTGGAAATCTCCTCGCTCAACACGACATACCGATACACTGTCAATATTGAGCATAAGTTTAAACAAAAGAAGCGAGACTTTGGATTTGTGAATCTGAAGCAAGGAAAAGGCACCCCCAAACCACAAAGAAAAGGACAAAGCCAAGGCAGGGCGAACCAAGACAACCCATTGAAGCTGCAAGTAAACAAAAACAACACGAAGACAAATAAGGACATGGGAAAATGGTGTGAGTTCCATAAGAGCTCCATTCACAACACGAGTGAGTGCCCAGCCAACAAGTTGGTTGAGTTGAAGGCTTCTGAATCAGACGCATGTTCCGACTCTAAGTCAGAACCCGACAAAGGGAAGCAAATCATTGGCGTGGAGCCTAGTGCCACTGTGGCCACCACTAAGATAAAAAATAATAAGCCTGAAGATCCAGAGGAGGGGGAACACCTCTTCCACTCACAAATGTGGGTGAAGGGTTCTTTGCTACAGTTCATTGTTGACAACAGGAGCTAAAAAACCTCATTTCAACATAGGTCATGAAGCGGTTTGGCCTACCGACTACAACACATTTGCAACCGTACACCATTGGGTGGCTTCACCAAGGATGATATCTCTGCATCAGCCAACAATGTCGCCTTCCCTACAACATCAAGCCCTTCATGGATGAGTTACTATCCTCCTCTTGAAGTTTGTGATGTATTATTAGGACAACCATACCTATGGAAGCAACATGCTATATATGAGTCTAGACCTCGCTTTGTGATTATTACTTTGTGTGATAAGTTGTACAAGATACCAAAGGTAGCCCCGCCTACCACCATCTCTTTGATCACTGCAAAGAATTGCAGTAAGATCATTTCCCAGACCAGGAAATTTGTTTTCCTTATGATATTCCCTTAGGGCAAGAAGAAGGTTGTGGCCAAAACTTCCAGACATGGCTCCTCCGCACAAAAACAACAGATGGACAAGGTTGTGGAAGAGTACAGGGACATTTTCTCCTCACCTACAGGGGTACCGCTGCACTCTTAGGTCAAGCACTTCATCGATCTGACCTCGGGCATGCCGCTACCCAATGGAACGATCTATCAATGCTTTGTTCTAGAGAACGATGAGATCAAGAGGAAGACTCAAGATCTATTGCAGAAAGGGCACATCAGGCCAAGCTCATCACCCTGTGGGAGCCTGATTGTATTGGTACAAAATAAGGACAAGACCTAGAGACTCTGTATTGACTATCGGGCGCCAAACAAGATCACTGTTAGAAATAGTTACCCAATCCCACAGATTGATGACCTTCTGGATCAACTCAAGGGGGCCAAATATTTCAGCAAGATTGACTTGAAGTCCAGTTATCACTAGGTGCCTATCAAACCCTTCGATATATGGAAAACTGCCTTCAAATACAAGGAGGGCCTTTTCAAATGGTTAGACATGCCTTTCAGGTTGATGAATGCCCACAAAACCTTCATGAGATTGATGGACGACATCTTGTGACCCTTCACTAATGCATTTGTGGTGGTGTATTTAGATGACATCTTGATCTTCATCCAGAGTTGGGAAGAGCACCTCCACCATATTCGGTAGGTCCTTCAAACCCTACGACAACACAAGTTGTGTGCCAATTTGGAGAAATGCACTTTTGGCATGGTCTAGGTTCAATATTTGGGGTACATCATTGATGAGAAGGGTGTGCATATGGACCCAGCCAAGATACAAATCATTCGGGATTGGCCAATCCAACCCACTCTAACAGAGCTCCACAACTTTTTGGGTCTTGCCAATTTCTATCGCAGGTTCATGTTGGGGTTCTCTCATATCACTTGGCCTTTAAGTCAAGTCACCAAGGGCGAAGCAAAAGAAAAGTTATTTTGGTCTGAATCCCAACAAAATGCATTTGCCGAGTTGAAGCATCGCCTCTGCTCTACACCAGTGCTCACATTACCAGACCTGCAACAACCATTTGAGATCGAGATAGATGCCTCCGACTATGCTATTGGTGCAGTTCTTACTCAGTAGGGGCATCCAATGGCATATCAAAGCAATACACTTTCGGAAATACTCTAAAAGTATCCCGCCTATGACAAAGAGATATATTCCATTGTGCAAGCCTGCCGACAATGGAAGCATTACATTATGGGGAAGGAAACAGTAATCCACATAGACCACGAACCCTTGCAGTTCATACAAACACAAGGGAGGTTGCAGAATGATCACCATCAGAAATGGTCCACATACCTGCAACAGTTCCATTTGAACATCAGTACAAGAAAGGAAGCACCAATAATGCTACAGACTGCCTCAACTAACCATCGGTCATGGCGCTGACCACTGTGCTTGACTCTTGTGGGCACAAGACTGCGGGGTGGACGCATCTTTACACGAGCGATCTAGAATTCGATAACACATACTATACACTACTAGAAGGTAAGTGAGTTCCAAATTTTCACTTTCAGGATGCACTGTTTTGCCACCTGGGACACATATGTGTTCCCTAAAGTGAGCGTGCCAAGGTGATTTGGGATGCACACTACAGTCAGGTCGCTGGAAATTTCGGGGTAGAGAAAACAATGGCAGTACTGCAGAAGTATGTTTGTTGGCCGAACCTTTGACAAGATGTTGGGAAGTACATCAGATCTTGAACTGCTTCTACCATGGCCAAACCAACCATCAAGAAGAAATTATACTCCTCTTCTTACTCCTAGTCGACCCTGGGAATCCCTATCCATGGATTACATGTCAGGCCTTCCTTATACTAAGAATGGAAATGACTGCGGTTTTGTGGTCATCGAAAAATTTTCTAAGATGGCCATTCTGGTAGCCTGCAAGAAGAGTGTCATGGTAGAAGCCACTACTAAACTCTTTTTTGGATGAGTGTGCATACATTTTGGGATCTCACAATCCATTATCTCAGATCAGGACAACAGGTTCCTAAGCACATTTTGGTCAAGTCTCTGGTCGATGTTGGATACCAAGCTCACTATGTCCACGACTTTCCACCCCCAAAATGATGGCCAAATAAAGTTCGTCAATAGGATGATCATACACATTCTGCGTATGTACAACTCGAAGAATATACACACATAGGATGAAATCCTCCCCTATGTCCAACATAGCTACAATAGAGCTCTCCATAGATAAACTAGCCACAACCCCTTTCAGGTGGGGTTGGGATTCCAACCACTATGTCCCATTGATGAGGCCATACCATTTGCAGCTACTTAGGCAGATTTGAATCATGTCTAGTTTGAAGCTGACAGGGCTAACAACTTCATTGAGCACATTCAACACATCCGCCAGCAGGTCCATGACCTATTGGAAAAATCCAATGCTAAGTACAAGCAACATCATGATCAACATGGGGTGCCACACAATTTCCAGGTGGGCAACAGAGTTGGGTTACATTTGCAAAAGGAGCTCCTCATCGGGCCCCAACACAAACTTCGCCCATTCCGATATGGGCCTTACACCATCACTAAGGCTTTAGGGGACAATTATTTTGAGCTCAACATCCCACCATTCCTTGGTCTGCACCTAATGTTCAATGTGGACCACTGTCGACCATACTTTCCACCATTATTGGACACATAAGACATTCCAGAACAAATAACACCAACATAGTTAAACCTAAACTGCATGGAACAGGCCACAACTGATCGGATCATGGATACATAGATCAAGAACACTCGCCAACAAAATATATAACTATATCAGGTTGTCAATGCTGGCCAACTCTTGCACCAAGGCAAGTGGCTCACCAGGGACCAAGTTCAGTAGAAGTTTCCCCATCTCGTGGAGGCACTCAATGCAATGAGAACCATTGCTTCCTAAGGGGGGGGATTGATCTAGGTGGATGTTGGTGGCCACCCATCTATTCCAATTGGACCCCCAACTTTGTCTCTTTCAGTTTTTCAGTTTCCTTAATTGTAGCACAATTTTCTATTTTTGGTAGTTTTTCAGGTCTTGAACTTCCGGAGCCGTTTTGAGACCCTAAACGACATTTTTAGGGAAAACAGAGAGACCAAGAAAATCTAAAATTGGCTTTCCTATTTGTTTTCGGTCTTCTCTTTGACATATTTTAAATGAGGTATTATGATAGCCAAACAAAGATTGTATGCCAAAGTTACGACCCCAGGAAGTTGATGTACCAATTTACCCAAAGGGGGCCCACAATTTTTGCACTTCATCTCCTAGGGTTAGGTTTTTGGAGGTTTAGGGGTTTCCATTGTTTCTCAATTATAAATAGGCCTTTGAGCCTCATTGTAACACAGTTCAGAGGCATGTAGCCACCACATATCTTCTCAGAGATAAGCTACCATCGCCCGAGCTAGTTCATTTTTATTTCCGTATGTAAGCATATTTCAGTTATTTGATATTAATGAAATGAAATTTTATTTCTGCTGCATCTCTATGTATATGGGTATTTCTGTATTTTGGTGCATTCTTGCATAAGTTCGGATCAGGCTCATTAGGGATTGAAAATTGACAAATGGACAAATTAGATAAACAACTTGGGAGTAAGATTTGAGGATGAGCCATTCTAGATAAGAGGTTCAAAATAGACTTAACATTCACAACTTGTCATCTGGCCCTCCTTCTAGTGCAAATTTGTTGATGAGCTAGAATGTACTACCAACAACAAGGGGTTCTCCCCGGTGTGAAGTCCCAATTAGACCTAACATCATTTTTGATAGGAGCCCCATATGGTATGTGGGCCCAACTACCACCATGAATGTTTCCACTCTTGGATGTCAAATGACAAGGTATCAGAGTGGGGACAAGAATGAAATTCCATAACAGTGAAACAAAATCAGCCCAAGATTAACAAACTACGGAAAGAGTCACAAAAAAGTCACAACAACAATAAGAAGGGGTATGCCATGAGAGAGATTAGTGAGCCAAAACCCAATTAGAAATACATGAATAAGAACATGCGAGAATTTAATTGCAAACTAATTCACAATAGATCACCGTCATGATGAGAAATAAGTAAACACAGATTTGAAGGCAAAACATACATGCAACAACTATGAACCAATCCATAACATATTACGCATATGAAAGCACACATACAAATACAGTGAGAATATCAGACAACGAATACAACCACCATGAGTAAGCATGGGAATCAGTGTTAAACAAGAAGAACATCTTCTTAATGTTGTTGCAACTTCAAGTACATATCATGTGATTGAAAAACTATGGAAAGAGGCACAAACAAGTCACAACAACAATAAGAAGGGGTATGCCATGAGAGAGATCAGTGAGCCAAAACCCAATCAGAAATACATCAACAAGAACATGCGAGAAGTTAATTGAAAACTAGTTCACAATATATCATCGACATGGTGAGAAATAAGTAAACACAGATTTGAAGGAAAAACATACATGCAACAACTATGAACCAGTCCATAACATATTGCACATATGAAAGCACACATATAAATACAGTGAGAATATCAGACAACAAATACAACCATCATGAGTAAGCATGGGAATCAATGGCAAACATGAAGAACATATTCTTAATGTTGTTGCAACTTCAAGTACATATCATGTAATTGGTAAAAACCTGGCACTGGAACATGGGCTGCTCATATTATTTCCCAATGCAAAACCCTAGCCTCATTACAACTCCCTCTACTAGCTGCCAAGAGTTGACTGCCTCTAGCTCTTGAGCACAAATCAACTATCTAATCCTAGTCTAAGCTCAAGTTCTAAAATTCCCCTTTCAATGAGGCATGAGGGTCTACTTATAGAGATGAAGAGGGTGACCTTTCACCTCCTCTTGTGACCGTTCATCTGCCCTCAGGAGTCTTAGACTCCCTCACTTCTCTCTCAAGCCTATTTCCTATTACATGATCATACATATTGGCATCATTATGAGGAACATTTACATGGTGACAGAGGAGAGTGCAAAGGGCTCTTGGAAACCCTAAAATCCTTGTTTCTAATCATTTCTAAGATGATGTGGAGACTTGCATAAGATGCTTCTCCTTCTTTTCATTTAACCAACATTGATGTTGTGCCTTTTAGTTTGTTGAATGTTCATACAACTTGTCTGAATCCATCTCGCTTGCTAATGGAGACCCTGGTTGTACAACTTCTTGCACGCAACCCTAATTACCTCCTCATAGGTTGACAACGTCATTCTTCTTTACCCTGCAAGAAAATTAGAAAAGTTATATACATTGGTAATCAAAGAACAATATCATAAATGCAAAAATAATCACAAAGAGATGAAATCAACTTTGGACCCCTGGATAGTCCTTTTTTGTGCTATGGCATTGCCAGAATAGGCATCTTTGTAGGGTATTCCTGGACTTCTTCAGAGATGCTTTCATCTACAAGCTTGCTCTCATCCATAGGACGAGTGTTAGATGTAATTTCATTGCCCTCACTTGCACATGCACCTTCGATTCAATGGAATGTGCTAATATAGTTGTTCCTTAGGAGACCATGAAGGAATATTCCACTCCTTCGAGTCGTAATTCCTCCAATGGTATCCTATTTTTCATGTCATTCTTTATGAGTTTAATCACATCAAATCCAATCCCTAAAATTGTCGTGCAATCCTGATGAGAAACTGAACAAGGTTGCAGTCCACTTGCTATATTGAATGTTGATTTGCCTGCTAATGGTCTTATTATCATAAGTGGAAAAATGCTTCAGGTATCTCCATGGATTTAACTAACATAATTGTTGAAACCCTAATCACCCAGCTTTTTGCAAGAAACCCTAGCTCTCTCCATGCAAACCTTCCACCTACAAACAAATCAAATTGGTTATATATACTTTAGACAGAGAATGATTTTAAAAGCATAAGCATTTGATTGAAAGAAAGAAAAGAAAAACACTAATTGGCCCCCCTCCCCTTTATGTAACAGTGTTTCTGAAGCACATGGCCTTTGCGAATTGTTTCCCAATTTCCTTGATGTTGTCATCATCCATAGACCTGCTATTATGCATATGACAAGCACTGAATATAACTCCATTGTCTTGAAATGTCAAAAGGCATAGTGCTCTAAAAACTATATGGTCTTTCTCCATGTCCCTGGGAACTATAGTGACAAACTATTTCCCTCATATCCCTCTCTTGATCACGTGGATGTCTTTATATGTATCATTTTCCTTAGCTAACTTTCATTTCCAAATATCCTCAAATACCCCTAGAGTGTTACAAATATTTCTCTTATAATTTTTACGGGATATTTTTGTTCCCTCTGATGTTATTTAAGTGCTCTACGATTTTTTAAAACATGCCACATTTCATATTGGATGCACTAGTTGCGTAGTTGCATTATCATGGAGATCCGGTGGATTGTTGATATGGTCTGGTTAAGATTATGCGACCTAGCAACCTGGGCAAAGGTCACACAGTCGCACTGCATTAAGGTCACATATTTTCACTTCTTTTGGAGTGCGATGCTGCAACTTTGGTGGAGGCGTGACTTTCTCGCACTCCTTGGTGGCTTGCTTGAGGACTTGGCATGTTATTCTTGTTGGGAAATAACTTGCTTTGCTTCAATGGCTACTGTGAATTCTCTTCCAAAAGTAACGCAATGTTTAAATTAGCAGCTCTGTCCTTCAAAATTATCCTTATTTTCTTTGCTTACTTCCCTTCTTTGAGTGATAAGTATAGGTTTTAACCCCATATAGAAATTACCTGCATACGAATTCTAAAACACACAAAATAAACAATGTGAGAGCATAACACATAAAACACATAAACACAGAGATTTTCCCCTGGATCCAAAAACTGGGACTACCAGCTTGATTTTTCATTATGTTCCTTTCAATGTTACAATACATATTTATACATGCCGAAGCATCCAATACCATGGACTGAAAACCATCGCGTCCAAAACCATGGACCGAAAACCATCGCGTTTAAAACCATGTGCGAAAATCATGCACAAAACCATAGGTAGGTCCACCCAACCTAATATAGGGTCCAAAAAACAAAATTTCCTGGGGCGTTGCCCCGAACCCCATAGAGGGGGGTTACCTTCACCCATCAAACCCCCTGTGACCCCCCACTACACAATCGGTGCAACGAAGGGGGGCTCTACCCCCCCTCTAACCCTCCGGTTAACTACGTGGGCTAGTCGTGGAAAGAATATAACACAACCCAACATTCTCCCACTTGTTGTTTTCTTTCCACAGGGGGCCACAAGAGAGCTTAGTCATTTATCCAGCCCTACAATGCCCATTATCTCTCTACACAAAGAGAACTTCTCAGAGCTCACAAATTTTTTAAATGCATCTGCAATATTCTTCAAAATGTCCACCTTTACCAACAACACCTTTTTTTCTTCTGTCATATCCCTCACAAAGTGATACTGAACATCAATGTGCTTTGTCTTTGAATGATATGCAGGGTTCTTTGCCAAGAAAATTGCACTTTAGCTGTCACAATCTATCCTTATAACTCCCCGTACTAACCCCATACTTGAACATAATCTCTGCAACCAAACTGCTTCCTTGCTTGCATGAGTGGCTGCCATGTATTCTGCCTCTGTAGTTGATAGTGCCACTATAGATTGTTTCTTACTCATCCAACTGACTGCACCTCTAAATAGGTTAAACACATACCCACTTGTAGATCTTCTCTTATCCAGATCTCCAGCCCAGTCTGCAGCAACAAAGCCACGAATATCCAACACTCTGTCCAATCCTGGTCTTCCTTGGTAGCACAAACCATAATCACTAGTTCCACAAAAATACCTGAAAACCTGCTTCACTGTTGTCCAGTGCTCCTTCCTTGGTTTTGACATAAACCTGCTCAATACTCCCACTGCATGTGCAATGTCTGGTCTAGTATAGACCATTGCGTACATCAGGCTACCGACTACACTTGCATATGGAACACAGGACATGTCCTCTTCCTCTTCTTGTGTCTTGGGACACTGTTCAGCAAATAACTTTACACCTTCAGGAATAGGAACCTTCACCGGTTTACTTCCTTCATATTAAACCTCTGCAATATTGTCATACTTCCTCTGGTTTAACCAGAGCTTCCTCTTTGTTCGATCTCTTTTAATTTCCATGCCCAAAATATATTTTTCAACACCAAGATCTTTCATGTCGAATTTGGAGGACAAATGGGTCTTCAAATCCTGGATAATTTCTTTGTCATTTCCAACCAACAACATATCATCCACATACAAGACTAGATAAATAACACGGTAACCAATTAATTTAAAATACACACAATGATCTGCTTTGCTTCTGGTGAAGCCAAGTCCCCGTATAAATGTATCAAATTTCTGATACCACGTCCTTGGTGATTGTTTTAACCTAGACAGAGACTTCTTTAACTTGCATACTAGTTCTTTCTTACCCTTCACCACAAAGCCTTCAGGTTGCTTCATGTAGATCTCCTCTTCCAGATCCCCATGAAGAAATGATGTCTTCACATCCATCTATTCTACCTCAAAATCAAAAGCAGCAGAGTAATCTAATAGAAGTTACCTTGGTAACAGGAGAAAAAATATCACCAAAATCAATTCCCGGCACCTGGGATAATGTTTTGCTACCAATCGAGCTTTGTATTTCTCCACCTTTCCTTTTGCATTTGTCTTCTTCTTGAACACCCATTTACTGCAAATGGGTTTCCTTCCAGCTGACAACTCCACCAGATCCCAAGCCTCATTTTTGTGCAAAGATGCCATTTCATCAACCATGGCCTCTTTCCAGAGTTTTCCATCCTCTGAATCTACTGCTTCCTTCACAGTTCTGGGATCATCATCAGTAATAGATAAGAAAAATTTGAACATAAAGAAGATGGAATATACCTTTCTAGATGTCTTCTTTCTCGAACTAATCTTCTCACACCCGGAGTTTGTGGCTCTTCATCTTTTGATTCCTTCTCTATTGTACAGTATGATTCTTCCTCCTTTAGCTCAAACTCTATCTTCTCAAGTTCCTTTGGTTGGAGTTCATGTTTAATAACATCTTTTACCTCTCTGAACACCACATCTCGGTTGTACACAACCTTCCTTGTTACTGGGTTCCAAAGCTTATAACCGTTTAAACCATCCTTATACCCAATAAAGATGCACTTTTCAGATTTACTATCCAACTTGGTTCGTTTCTCCCTTGGAACATGTACATATGCATCACATCCAAATACCCTCAGATGTGAAAGAGAGGGTTTCTTACCAGTCCATACCTCTTGTGGAGTCTTGTCCTCCAACGCTGATGAAGGTGATCTGTTGACCAGGTAACATGCTGTCTCCACCACCTCTACCTAGAATTCCTGTCCTAACCCGACACCACTGAGCATGCTTCTTTCCCTTTCCATTAACGTCTTATTCATTCTTTCTGCAACTCCATTTTGCACTGGTGTGTATGGAGTAGTCTTCTGCCATGCTATACCACACTTCTTATAGAATTCTTCAAATTCCTTACTACAAAACTCTCCACCGTTATCTGTCCTCAGCACCTTTATCTTCTTCTCTGTCTAGTTTTCCACCAGAGCCTTAAATTCTTTAAACCTGTCAAAGACTTCAGATTTCTTCTTAAGGAAATATATCCATGTATTCCTTGAGAAGTAATCTATAAAGGATACATAGTACGCAGACTTACCCAGTGATGGAACCTTCATAGGTCCAAACACATCACTGTGCACAAGCTCTAATATCTATTTCGCCCTCTTATCACCAAAGGGGAAACTCACCCAATTCTGCTTCCCATATACACAATTTTCACAGAAATCAAAATCCAAAGAGCTATTACTTATACCTTCTACCATACCTTTACCATGAAGTATTTGAGGGCCCTTCTCTCCAATATGTCCAAGCCTTTGATGCCACGGCATGGTCTTCTCTCCAGAGACCACTAGATTTTTTGCTCCACTTTTAGGAACCACAGAATTGTTCGCCCATTAACAACAGTGCTACCTTGCAGCTTGTACAAAGTTCCAATTCAAACTCCTCACATCAATACCAGTGCCCCCCGAACCATCTTGCAGGTATCCTTCTCGAACACTGTTTTTACAGCTGCATCATCTAGCTTGCTTATAGAAATCAGATTTCTGGCTAATGCAGGAATATGTAGAACACCCAAAAGTGTTCTAACCCTTCCACCTTGCAACTTCAACTTTAATTTTCCACGACCAATGATTCTAGCCTTCCTGTCATCCCCCAAGAAGACATCACCACCATCATATTTCTCATACTCACAAAACCACTCTCTATGGGGAGTGAAGTGAAAAGATGCAACTGAGTCAATCAACCATGCCTCGTGATCTACATGTGTACTTGAAGAAGCCAAGTACACATCCCCACCTTCGTCTGAGGTGGTTTTCACCTATGTAGAAGGAGAATTATCAGATCCCTTTCCTTTATCACGAGCTTTATATTTACAGTCCCTTTTGTAGTGCCCTTCCTTTCCACATTTCTAGGACACCACCTTTACAAGTTTTCTTGGAGATTTAGATCTCCCTCTAGATTTAGACCTCCCACTTGATGACTTATTTTTGTTTCTGTTCTAGGACCGTCCTCGTACAAACAAGGCATCACCATTATGGCTCTCCATATTTTTCCGTCTCATTTCCTCCGTCAGCAAGGATGAGACCATTTCATCAAATTGCAAGGTAGTTGCATTGCTACCTATTGCAATAACCAGACTATCCAATGAATATGGTAGAGAACACAACAAATTGATGCACATATCTTCATCTGAAATTTTTGATATCAACAGATGATCACTGACTTACCACAGTATTAAATGCATTCAGATGCTCTGTCACCGAGTCTCCATCTTTCAACCTCAGGTAATACAACTTTTTCCGTAGGAACAATTTATTCACCAGAGAATTAGATTGGTATAAAGTTCCTAGCTTGTCCCATAAAGCCTTCACTGTAGCTTCCCCTGATACATTCAACAATACTGAATCTGAGACACACAATCACATTGTGCTCTTTGCCTTCCGATCCAACTTCTTCCATTCTTCATCAGACACTCTCATTGGTTTAGTACCTGGATCTACCACACTCCACTAATATTTATCCACCAACAGATCCTCCATCTTGAGTTTCCATAACTCAAAAATCTGACCATTAAATTTCTCGATCTCTATCTTTCCACTGCTCACCATCTTCTTTCACCACCAGAATCGATCCCGCAGATCTCCCACTGAACAGGGTTTACCATAGGCTCGAGCGAAACCCCTCAGCAGCAAAGGCATCCCCTTGAAGCCAAAGCAACTTCGATACCAAATGTAGGTTTTAACCCTGTACAAAAATTACATGCATACGAATTCTAAAACACAGAAAATAAACAATGCGAGAGCATAACACATAAAACACATATACATAGAGATTTTCCCCTGGATCCCAAAACCAGGACTACTAGCTTGATTTTTCATTATGTTCCTTTCAATGTTACAATACATATTTATACATGCCGAAGCATCCAATACCATGGACCAAAAACCATCGTGTCCAAAACCATGTGCAAAAATCATGCACAAAACCATAGGTAGGTCTGCCCAACCTAATATAGGGTCCAAAAAACAAAATTTTCCGGGGTGCTCTCTCGGACCCCATAGAGGGGGGTTACTTGCACCCCTCAAACCACCTGTGAGCCCCTCGCTACGCAATCTGCACAACTAAGGGGGGGCTCCGCCCCCCCCTCTAATCCCCGGTTAACTACATGGGCTAGTCGTGGAAAGAATATAACACAACCCAACAATAAGTTGACTTGCATTATACTGTGCTACCACAACTTTTAGTGTCTCGTGGATGATTGAAGGTAATGCTCTTTCATTGTAATTTTCTCCAAGGGTCTTGTAATTTTTTTGAAATTGATCTGGCATTGACCTTGTAAGAACTCAAAGGCCAATATTAACCATTTGAAGGACACAACTGCCTGAAGTGCTTTCTATGAGGTTAGTACGTACTTTGACATCATAGCTGTTAGGCCTGTCAATCCAAGGAATCATAAGATGTGTGCCTTAAGGATATACCTTATCCTTTACACCAACAATCCTATTGAAGAAAATGGCCCTATGACCTCCCTCGACATTGCAGACACTGTTAAAGACACCGTAAATCCAAACCTCGCCAAGTACTACGAATTTTAGTTAGTTCCCATGCATCTTCTCCTCCTCTAGGCACCCTCAGATTGTTAGAATTCACCTCACATATTTATATATCTCTATTCCAATTACGATGCTCCATTCAAAATGTTGAATGTTCCAATGGGGTCATAGATGTGCTTGAAACTGGAGAGGTTGCAATTGGTGATTTCCTCAAATCTCGGTCGCGTGTGACAAGGCTAACTAAGACACATACCTCAAACTAGGTTTGTGGTGAGAAATCATAACAGGCTCGAAATGTAACTTTGTGACTAGAGGAGGTCACAAATTGCATATTTTATCATTAGTGAAGTGGACATCATTTTTTTAAATGTATGTTTTCTGCATGCACCCGATGTTCTCCTTACCAGATATTGTCTTTAGTATTTAGAGGTTTTCCCTCCAGTTGCAACGACCCTTTCACATTAATTTCTGTGACCTCCCTCACTGATAGACTTATCACTCATCACAACAGAGTGACAATGAGTGGATGTCCGAAAGTATGGATTGCGACTTCATTTTAGTCATACCTACAACTCTTCAACATTGTTATATAACCATTCACTTCCCAATGTGGTCCTAGTGCCAAGAAAATGACTCCCACTCCGTACCTATATATATATGTCTATGAAAATGCATTCCTAGTGCCAAGACAATGGATCCCACTTGTTGCCTATATATATATACATCTATGACATATATGTTCTTCACAAAGCATCATTTCACGACATGTATAATGTATGCGAAGGACTTGTATGATGGGTTTTGAAAAACATATACTCTGCATACTCAACACAATCGAATGTTGAGAACAATGAGCTTGTGTGTTTCACATAACATCAGAGACATGATTACACCCACAAAAAATTTATTTCATTGGCGTCTCATTTAAGATTCCGGGACACTATACAGATCAACCCTTACTTGGCACCAAAGTTGTTGCTTCAATGCTAATGTTTGCAACAGTCTCTGGTATTCTCATGGCCTTGTTTTTGAATACCATTGGAGGTGCTTGGGATAATGCAAATAAGTACATAGAAAGTGGTGCTCTTGGTGGAAAAGGAAGTGAAGCTCACAAGGTAGCGATTACAGGAGACACAGTTGGAGATCCATTCAAAGACACTGTTGGACCATCACTACATGTGCTCATCAAGATATTTGAAACTATTACATTGGTAATGGCACCAATATTTTTGTGAATTCACTGCACAATCACGAGTGTTCACCCAGTAGCATTCATTTC
Source organism: Pinus tabuliformis (assembly GCA_031772625.1). Taxonomy (NCBI): domain Eukaryota; kingdom Viridiplantae; phylum Streptophyta; class Pinopsida; order Pinales; family Pinaceae; genus Pinus; species Pinus tabuliformis. Next base: position 764,958,804 of record CM062807.1, on the reverse strand, counting down.
CTGTGTCATATCCAGATATTTTCCATCCATTGTTATTGGATTTAGAAGTCGTTAAGCCTATAATTTGTTGGAATCTGTTTCTGAGGTAGGGTCTTTTTTCTAGATATCACTAACTGGTTAAATAACCTTGAGATAAAAGTTACATTGGCAAAATCCGATCAAAGTTGAACAGGATACCCTCCTTGTAGTGATTATATGGTTGGGTCTATTCTCCATGGACTCAACCTGCATGACATATTATAATGTAAATTATCCTAGGGGTGCTTTAAATAATATTGTCCCATAATTTGAAAACAAGTAAAACATGACCATAAGCTTGAAGGAGTACCAAATAGAAAGTCTAAATAATCTATGGTCGAAGTGCTTCTAATGGAGATATGTCATGCACTTAATGGAGCTTTTGAAGGCCTAATTGTTCATGCACAAACAAACTAATGGTCAAGTACATGCATGAACTTGGTAATTGTATAAGGTAGTTCATGACACAATATGACTCAAGCACAAGTGTCATGCCATGACTATGAGACTAATTCCTAGAGGTTGGAAAAAGGTCAAACAAGGCTAAGACTATTGTCATGACAATCTAGGGTTTCAAATGTATTCAAGTAAGATGACATTTTTAGGAATCTTAATACATAGGAGGGGACAAGGACCAAGGCAAGGCAGGGTTATCCTTGAGATGAAGAACCAATCAATAACCTAGGGGAATATGTTCTGCAATGACTCTCACCATGATGTTGTCCGATGCCGATGATAATGTGCCCCTAGAGGCATGCGAATTAGGTTAAAATAGGAAGGGGATCACTCTTTTTCCAATTTATGGTTTCTCCCAAACCCTAGTATGGTAAACATAATGAAAGCCATATTGAAGTCTTGTTTGTCCACACATAGTGCCTCCACTAATTGGAAATGAATACTAATGAAAGTTAAGTTTCGAATTCATGGGAGACTCTTAACACACCAATGAAGCGACAAACCTTCAAAACACTAATGCAATCATAAGGTCAATATCCAAGACAACACATGATGTGTGGATTCAATATGTAAAGCATGAATGGGCACAACAAGAAGGTTTGATAACATGATCAAAACCTTAATGGCTTGGGGCGAGCAGAGGGGGACCCAAAATTTTGAATATACCTGAAATTTTGGGCGCTGTTGTAGTGACTACAACAATCACTTAGTTAGATCAACAAATTCAAGTTTGTAAGCTTGAAGTAGAGTTGTGCATGTGATGATTGCTAAAATTTAGTAATGTAGTTTAGTTATTTTCAGTTGAACTCAGTTAATCGATCTCATGTCACTAATTGAGTCATTTGAAGGTCAGTTGAGTAGTATAACTATTGTTAAATCAATGATCTTCAGTTAAACTAGTCAATAAGCTTAAAATATCCCAAACATGCATGGAATTTGAATTTCCTAGACGGAGTGGAGGAAAAGGAACATTGTAATCATCAATTGTATACTAGTTGAGTGTACATGCTTGGAAATTAGAATAAAGATGTTTTTCCCTTTCTTATCATCCTTACCACTCTTTATTGGTCCCTCATCTCCTCCCCCAACCCCTCCTCCCAATCTCTCTCATGGATGTTTTATCACCTTTTCCCTTATCTTCTCAAATTTCCCTATCACCCTCTCACGCTTCACCCTAGTGAAATTTATTAACCTTTTCCCTTATTCACCCTTTTGTTGCGATTCCATTTATTTTCCCTCCCTTATTTGGCTTTAACCCTTTGTTACCCCTCTCTAACCCTAGTAATAATAATAATAATTATTAAAATCATATTCATAATTAATATTACTTATATCTATTAATAATATGATCTTTTAATCAATATTAGGTATTAATAAGATTTATATTAAAATATATTAACAATAATTTTAAAACGTAAGTTTATTAAATCTTATCATAAATTAAAATAATTAATAAAGTGAAAAATTAATACTACTCTTCTATTCTAAATTAAAAGTCAAAAAATATTTATAATTAAACTAAACTAAAATTTATTAATTAAGTGTAAAAATAAATCATATACTTCTATTCTAACTCTAAAGTCAAAGAAGATTTATTATAAAAAAATTAAAATTAAAATTCTAATTAAATAAAAAATGATTCCTTTCCAATGAGCTGGTCGGCTCCTCCCATCCTGGTAGCATTACATCTCATATTTATAGATTCAAAATTTTCTCTTCTTTGTAGATTTAGTCCTGAAGATAAGTCTTGTTCTAGACTCGAAATGTAGACATAATAATGCAGACCGTGGAATTTCCTATCTCTCAATCCCAAAAATTGCACCACAGAAAGCTCCAAACTATAATTAAGCAAGTGATCAACTCCTTCAGGATTTGCGCAAGGAAATAGGGAATTCTCCTATTTTTTAGGGTCTAGTTTCCTCAAGGATTGTGCAAGGAAATATGAGGAAGATGGAGCCTTGAATTGGCTAAGTGTTGGCCAGAGTAGGACAATCGACAGGAGAACATGTTTACAGTGCAGGGTGTGCTTCAGATTTGAAGCAAGACATTGTAACAATTTATCTTTCTCATCTTATTAATGAAAATCAACATAGAGGTTTTTCCCAGTTGGGTTCCCCTGTAGATCATTTTGTTCTTGTGGTTTTGATGGTTGCATGTCATTACATGTGTTTCTAAATTGTGATTTCCATTCCGTAGAATAACATAGGAAATTTGTAATCTCTTATTTTAAGACCGAATTCATCAGTAGTAGAATTTTCCAATTAATTTGTGCAATATGGTGTTAGTGCCTAGATTTACCTTAGGCCGAGGAAGGTAGGATCCAGGGCCAACATCAAACCATGCTTAACCTGGTAGCTAGCCCTACCAGGTTGGGAGAGGGCTCTCTCATGGTCAATCTCAACAAATTATGATCGATGACGGCTTGAGATGACTGATAGAAATACTGATCTTAGGCTAGGTATATGTGTGAAAAATTTTGATTGAATAAAATGATGTTTTTGTCGGCTCAGATGGAAAGGTAGCTTTTGGGTGCGGGGATTGAGGCTCAGTCTTGCAAAGGTCTCAATCGGGCAAGGTAGGCAATTGATTTTGGCACTTCAAATCGAATGTGATGGAGGGGTTAGACAGGTGAGGAGTTGAGAGGGCAAGAGCAACCATGGATCCTCTCCAAACAGCTGAAAACATCAAGAAACTAAAGCAAACCTCAAGTAGAGCACTGCAATTTCAATGGATTCTACTTACACTCTTGTTTGTTTAGTTAAGAAGAAACAAGATAGAGAATGGAATACATAACACATAAGCAAATTCACAATTATGAAAGAAAGCACTGTACAAGAAAAATTGCCACATGGATCCCAAAGAGTGCTGCAAACCCTGGTCTCAATTCCTTAGCCAAAATGTTGATATGAGTGTACAATGAAGCTCAAGGCTTTCTCAAAAGTCCAACCATGCTAATGATTGAAAAAAAACATAATATAGACAACCATAGCTCATCCTTGCCTCTAGGGGTCAAGATCACATGTTTAGGAGTTGTTTCAACTAATTTTAAACTGAGAACTAGAAATCAGGCAACAGAACAACATTCCTCTAGAAACAAGCGAACTGATTCATTCAGCTTCAAACAACTTTTAAACTGATGAATATACCTCTACAAGTGAACATTTGACACATTTACATCATGATCCATAAATGTACATTAAATTACATCACAAATTTTCCATTAAGAAAGTGAAAAAGTCAAACTGGCCAAAGCTGGGCAAAAAACAGAGCAATACTTGGTCAAACTGGCAATTTTTCCTCTATGCGCTGCGCCTGATTCTCTATGCATAGCGCCTGTTTGGAACCACTTTTGAAGGCCTTCCTGATGTCCAAATTAGCTCCAAGTGTGCTTGTTGGAAAGGTCTGCCCGTCTACTTTCCAACCAAAGTGGAATTTTTCAATTTGGCCTCCATTTTCTCCTTCAAAAGTTAGTTCTCCCAACACTACTTTATGTGTGTCAAAATAGGGGCAGTGAGGTCATTTTTTGAGTGTTTTTGACCTTTTTGAAGGCTCAAAACCTGTCCAAATTTCTTGTCCATTGGTAGGAAAGCACATTTTTTCATGCCAAATCCAAAAATGCTGAGTTTTTTCCATTTGGAGGCTCCTAGCAAAAGCGAGCGCCACGTGGCGCGGCGCATAGGGCAGAAAATCCTGTTTTTTGTGCCAAAAATTTCAAAAATGCAAAAAGTGCTCCAATTTTTTTGAAATTTGAGCTGAAACTTCTTCATCAAACATTGTGTTGGGCCAAGGAAGCCTCAGCCAATATCTGAAGTCCTTCATGCTCTTTTTGCCTCCTAGATGCTCTCTTCAACTTTGCCTTTAAGCTCCTGATTCTAGCTTGGCACACCATGTTCCTTGACAAGTAATGATATGACAGGTTTCTAAGCATTTTCTTCTCATTGATGGCCTTTTCTAGCTTCCTCTCCAAGTGGATATTGGCTCTTTCAATCCATGACTCCCTATCGGCATTAACCTCCTACTCAAGTGAAGTGAACTCTACCCTCCTCCTTTGGGCAGCTTGGCGATTCTCCTGAATGTTTTGCAACTCCATAATCACTTGCTAGTCTTCAAGATGCTTATTCCTTTGCTCCAGGTACTGTATTGTCCATTGGGCTCTATCCAAGTTGATGGACAAGGAATCAATGTCCGCCTGCTGCTCCTGAATGATTTCTTTGAGATTTGTGCTTTGCGGGCCCATACCAGTATCATCACTCTCAATGAGAATGAAATCAGTCTCACGCTCACCTGATGGTCCTTCCTCCTATAGTGGCCTCTTGCCTTTTTCCTAAACCTGTTGTGCTGATGACGGAAGCGAGTCCCCTTCCACCCTGGGTGGAGATAACACTCGCTTAGCTGCTGCAAACAACCGTCTAGTGCCCTTCTGATAGGTGATAAACACCAGCATGCTAGTGGTCTGTGTCTCATGACCCTCATGCTGATAAGAAGGTCCACCTGTCTCATGCAAAGCCTCTGAAGGTCCCTGAGGAGCTCTGAAAAACTCACGAGAGATGAAATCCTCCCAAGTAATGCCCTGTAAGCCAAGTTGATGAATGACCACAATTTTAATGAGAGCAAAATGGTAAATACTGTTGAACTACTACTGAGGAGTCTTGTGCTGCACTAGGGTGGTCATCTTCTCTATGTTTCGGCACATGAAGTAAGGGATGTTCATCATCCTTACCCTGGTAAAATGCATCAGCAGCCTGATATGATAAGCATATAAATGTGAAAACCGGCCCTCACAGCTGAAATACCTCATGATCAATTTCATCAAAGGAGCATAAGCATCTTTGAGGTACCGGAAAGGAAATACTCTGCTAAGTTGTCTCAAATAGCCAGGTTTGATGTATGGTTCATAATGATTCCGGTCAATTTGCTGCCTCTTGTTCCATTGCTCTCCAATGTTAGGAATACCAATTGCTAGTGAAATGGATTTTGGTGTTAATGTAAAAGTGACACCAGCTAGAGTGGTTTGACCATCATGTAAATGCAGCACGAACAAACGAACCAACTCATGATGAAACTGAATGCTAGCAACCTTCTCACAAAATTCAGAGCAGAACTGATGTTGGAAACAAGTGATGGCAAGAGGGTAGCCCTGTAATTCAGCAAGAGTGGTTGGTTCTTCTCTAATATGTTTGCCACCTCTATGAGGCCTCTTGGGTGCACGTACCTCTGTAGGTGAGTCACTGTGGGTCTCCTCTTCATAATCATATGAAGGATTAGATGCCATTTCTGCTAGTGGATGGACTGTCTTGGAGCTGTCTTGATGAGAAATAGGTGAGCTGTGATGTGTTTTGACTTTTGCCACCAAGTGAAACAGTGATATGAGGGACTGTGGAGGGAGAAAATAGTGAGGGATTTAAGGACTGTTGGGGTAGGGTTTAATTAGGGAAATAGGGAATTAGGGAATGATTTAGGAGTTTTTGATATAAGACTAGGGTTTGGGAATTAGAGAGTATTTAGGACTTTGGGAAAGGGGATTTGGGATATGGAATTAGTGAATATAAGGGTGTGTGAATTTAGGGAACAGGGAAATCAAGGGAAAAATGGAGTAAGGGAGTGATTGAGGGAATAGAAGGATGGAATTGGTAGCAAAATAGTCAATACTAACCCTAGGCAGAAATTTCCTTTAAGAAAATTGAAGAGATAGGGTTTGGTTTCTTTTAAACACTCACCATACAACAAACACCATAAAACAACCACCAAATTTGGATGAAAAGCAGTGACAGAGGGTCAACCTACTTGGACAAGTGATGATCCACAAGTTTCGGGCGATTTGGAGCAAGTTTTTGAAGTTTACAGGCTTGCCGGCTATATGCGCCGCACATCAAACCCAATGCGCCGCGCCCAGTTAGTGCGCCGCACTCGTGTAATTTTGGAACTGGAGGTCGAAGCCCAATGCGCCGCGTCACTTGCCCAATGCGCCGCGCCTTTGTTTTTGGCCAATTTTCACCAATTCCTCTCACTTGCTCACCAACATGACTTTGCCTTGCTTCCACTTTGTCTTGGAGTGCAAATAAACTTTTCAAATGAAGAAATGACTTATATATGGAGCTTTCAAATTTTTGGCTCATAAAACCCATTTTTACAATGTTTTGAAAATGACTTTGTTTTTCACTCTGTTTTGAGCTTTTTCACTTTATTAGAACTTATGATAGACTGAATGAACTATGCTTTGTTTGTTTTGCAGGTGGTTGGAGCTACTGGGGCTAGGGAAAGAGACCAGGGTTACAGGTGGAGTGATTTACATATGAAGAAAATAAAATTACATAAATTTGTACCATAAAAGCAAAAATACTCTGTTTTTCCTCAAAATAGAGTTTTGAGGAAAGACACATCTCTGAGCACTTGATGATGAAATTTATTGATGCTGGAACCTCCTCATGTGCCTGCTGGTTGTTATTGGACACTTTGAAACACCTTTTGATGAAACCCTAATGAAACCCTACATCTAATGACAATGAACCCTAAAAAAGACTTCTGCAATCTTTAAGACAAAAAGGTGACTGTATACACTTTTTAATGAACAAAAACATGAACTAGCAGGTAAATTACATGAGGGAAATTGTAAGAGAAGCCACTACCACCAGATGATCCATGCGCCTAATGGAATGCAGCTGACTGAGCGGGACACCTAATATGCAATGCAACAAGAGGATTTGATCTCTGATGGAGGGATGAAGATACCGACACTAACATTGGCTCCAATGGGGATGGTAGCTCCTTGGAGGTGCCAAGAACTATAGATCTCTAGGAAAGCAGTTAGTGGCTTCATCCATTGGGCTATGGAGTCAATAACTTCGACAAATCAAAACTGAACTCTTGACTTAAAGACTCAATTTCAGGACTGAACGTGACTCAAATTGACTCATTTTCAAGACTGAAATTCACTGAAAGACCTGACTCTATCAAACTAAACCAAAACTGAAATCAAACCTCTGTTTTATAGCCTTCACCTCGGGCCCCAAATTGAAGAATGAAAACAACACACACTTGCAATGGAATTTAAACAAACCAGTATATACAATGATGAGTAGGACAGCAGAAAACATTTCACAAATAATACTGTTTGAGGAGCCGACCATTGACCGACCCACTAGGATAGTCTTCACCATTCAGCTCTTGCAAAAGGAAAGCATTCTGGCCCCAATGTGCAGCAATCTTGTACGGTCCTTTCCAAAGATTTTCAAATTTGTCATGCTTACCTTTCTCTTCATTCCTTGCATCCCATTTCAACACTATGTCTCCGACTTCAAACCTGTCTGCCTTTGCTTTTCGGTCATATATCCTCTTAATTCTTTCCTGCAGCTTGGAAGTGTTCTAAAATACCTCCTCTCTCATTTGCTGCAAATGTATCATTTGATTGATCCTCCACTGCAAACTATCATCTTCGCTGCCGGCTTCTTGCAACAGTTTGACCACCGAGACTGCCAGAGAGGTCGGGAAAACTGTGTCCACACCGTACACAAGCTCAAAAGGAGACATGCCTATAGATTTCTTTTGACTTACCCTGTCTGCCCAAAGTGCATTGACCAGCTTTTTATGCCAACTCTTCTTGTTAGTTTCCAACAACTTTTTGATAATGTTGACAAGAGATTTGTTTGAGGATTCCGCCAATCCATTGCCTTGTGGGTAATAGGTAGTTGAATGCCCCAAAGTGATTTGATACTTATGAAAAAATTCAATCATTCTTTTTGATTTAAAGGCTGCTGCATTGTCAGTGATCAACTTATTTGGACAGCCAAAACGAGACAAAATGTTGTTTTCAAGAAATGAGATAATTACCGAATCGGTAGCTTGCCTTGTAGGAATTGCCTCAATCCATTTGGTGAAATAATCCGTTGCTGTGAGGATCCACTTATGCTGTGCTAAAGAAGAAGGATGGATCTCACCAATGAAATCCAAACCCCATTGTTGAAATGGAGCACTTACTTCAATGGGCTTGAATGGTAAAGGCTGCAACTTCCTCTTACCTTGAAAAATTTGACATTTGTGGCAGCTAGCCACTGTTTTGTACACATCATCAAAAAGACTTGGCCAATAATACTTCGCTCTCCAGATTTTATTGGCTATTGTTTTTCAAAAAATATGGCCTCTGCAATCTCCCTTGTGAAAATCTTCCATAACTTGTTTTGGCTCTTCTTCTACTAAACAATTCAGCAAGACACCACCGGGATCTTTCCAATAGAGTGCACCATTCATAATACAAAATTTTGTAGCCTTCAATTTAAGTGTCCTAACTTTGTTCTTAGCCATTCTAGGTGGTGATGACAGATTTTGGAGAACATAAGCAATGTCCGAATACCAAGGAGAAAGAAGGAAAATTTCTGATACCTGAGTGGGCAGATTCTCTTCATCTTCCTCGGACATAGCAACAATGAGATTAATGTCCAAGGTGTGCAGATTTGACTCAGCCATTAATTTAGCCAACCCCTATCCTTTAATTAGCTTTGTCGGTTTGATTTCCACGTCATACTCCAGCAAGGCAGCAATCCATTTGCCTCTTCTCCCCTTCGGATCTGTTTGCACTAGGACATCCTTAACAACAACATTAGGGACATAAGCAAGGATGTGAGAATGCAAAATATAAACCCAAAAATATTTCAATGCTTTTACTAACGCAAGGGCATGTTTTTCAATAATATTATACTTCAATGCCGCATCCCTTATGGTTCTGCTAAAGAATGCAATTGGTTTCTCGAGCTGGTCTCTTTTCTGCATCAAGACCGTTGCCATAGTATGATCTGAGGCAAATGAAAACAAAATAAAATCCTGAGTATAGTCCGGGCTGATCAAAACCGGAGCTGAAGAAAGAGCTAATTTCACCAAATTAAAAGACTTAACTGCTTCCTCAGTCCACCTTACTGCACTATCCTTTTTGAGCATGTTTGTGATTTCTCTTAAATGTTCTGCTAGATTGGGCACAAAGAGACTTAAGAAATTTATCTTACCTTTGAAGGATTGGATTTCTTTCTTACTTCGTGGGAAATCAATCTTTTGAATGGCCTCCACCTGAGCTGGATCGATGCAAATGCCCTCCTTTGAGATAATATGCCCGAGAAGCTTGCCTTCATCCATGGCAAACAAACTTTTCTTTGGATTGAGAGAGATGCCATACTTCCTACACTGCTAAAAAACAATCTTCAAATGATAGAGGTGATCTTCATCTGTATTAGAGAAAACTGTTAAGTCATCAAGATAAACAACTAGAAAGACATCTTTTTGTTTAGCAAATGCTATATCCATCGCTCGTTGAAAGGTTGCACCAGCATTTTTCAATCCAAACGGAATCTTTGCATAATGAAAAGTTCCCCACGGAGTGGTGAATGCTGTTTTGTCACGATCATCCTCATGGACCAGAATTTGGTTATAACTCGAATAACCATCGATTAGTGACATCCGTGATGCTCCAACTACTCTCTGAAGTATGTGATCCATCTTGGGAAATGGATAGTTGTCCTTCAAGGAAACTTTGTTCAGATTTCTAAAATCAATGCATAACCGGATCTCACCTATTTTCTTGCGGACGGGCACCAAGTTTGAAATCCAATCTGAAAATCTTATGGGGACTATGATACCAGCCTTATACAACCGATTCACCTCCTTCTCGATTGAGGGTAGTAGCTTTGGATTTATTCTTCTTAGCTTCTGACGAAAAGGCTTTTGATTTGGCTTGATCAGGATGACATGCTAAATTATGCTTGTGTCATATGCCTTCAAATCTAAATAATCCCAAGCAATACATTAGTAAAACGGGATAACAAACTGATATACTTTGCTTTTACCTGTGGAGGCAATGCTTTTGATAATTTTACCATCTTAGGATTTTCAGCTGATCCAATGTTCACATCCTCAACTCCTTTTTCGGTTGGCAGCAAGCTTGGTTTTCTAGCCACATCGTCTTGATCAAACAGCTCCTCTAAAGGTATTAGACCTTTAGGAATGATGTTGTCTTTAAGTTGCAAAACTTCCATTTGATTGACTTCCATATCCGCATCACCATCATCATACTCCACATCAATAGAAGTGTCCTTGAATTTACCTTTATTTTTGATAAATTCATCAATCTCATCATCATCTTGAAACACTTGCCAATACCTTTGATTGTCAGGGACAGCTGGGCAATGCTTCACATGAATCTCAAACTTGTTGTTTGAATTCATCGAAATTTTCAAATTACTTGCTGTTGTTGCAAGTGAATCTGCAATGACATTCTGAGCACGGGGAACACAGGTTATAGTATAATCAGAAAATACTTTCAAGATATCCAACACCGCATTGCGGTAGGCCCGCATTCGAGGATGCTTAGCTTGGTATTCCCCTTTCACCTGCTTGATAACTAACTTGGAGTCGCCATACACTGAAATCCTTTTAGCATTCAATTTTCTAAGAACTTTCAAACCGGCAATTAAAGCTTCATATTCAACCTCATTGTTTGAACAGTCAAAACCTAGTTTATAAGAGTAGACCCTTACATTGCTTGGAACTTTGTTTGGGGCGAAAACAGGGTTGCGTATCCAAATACCAATTCCAGCACCTTCCCTTCCTACCGTGCCATCAAAGTCCATGCTCCACAGGCCTGTTTCATCCTCTTCCAAATGCTGAAATTCTGTTTCTTTTCCTTGTTGTCCATTAACATGTTGCTGCTATCAGACGACTGATTGCTCAACGGTATTGTCAAGTCTTTGTCTTTCTTGTTTTAAGACTTCTCTGAAATTTTTAGTGATCTCGGGAATGTCTTCTATTTCAACTACTTGGCTATTTACATCATTAAAGCTATCTAAATACAAAACAAATGATTCTAGATCAGTATGTACATAGTTGATTGGATGATTTACCGGTTTCTCCTTGCTAGTGATCATGTACTTCATCTTCTGTTCCCGATATAGTTTCCTCATCTGACCGAACATGGGAATGGTAGCATAAGAGAAATCAAGCTACATTTTCCCTTTAATCTTTGCTCCCCAAGATCTGGAAAGAAGCATGCCAAATCTAGGAGGTATATCCACCACCACCACGTCCATCAAAACATTTTTAGCCGGAATCTGATCCAAACTGACCACCAAATCCTTGATAAGACCAATGCACCTTACTCTACTGGAATCGAAAGAGTAAAGGTCATGATATTTTCTAGTGATATCCAATCCCAATTTCTCCATGATGGCCTTAGGCATGAGATTATGAGAGGCTCTGAAATCAAACATAGCATTATGTAGCACAAAGTCATGCACCCTGAGACTGATATAAAAAGGAGTGACATCACTATCTTGAGACTGACCTTCCAATGCTGGCCCAAAAATCAACTCGGGACTGTCATCCTCCACGTTCACCATGTCGGATGATGGATCTAAATTCAAAATTTTAGACACCTGACCTTTATAATTGTTGTTCTTCATCAACTCAGTCAAAGGAATGGATATTTTCAACTTAGCAAATTTCATTTTCTAAGTTAAAAACTGAAACTTTTTCTACCTCTTTCGCTGGAACATCCTTCTTTTCTGTTTTCTCTTTGACACATTTGGCTGATTGGGTCTTTCACTTGCTGATTTCGTTTTGTTGGTGTTAGGATTAGCTGTCTCTTTTCCCTTTTTCTGCACAATGGGAGGATCATTCTTTGACGCTGCGACCTCCTTCCTTTTTTGAATTGGATTCACGGGCACATCTATGTTTCGGAGTGAATATTGTCGCTGCTGAGTTGACAAAGCATTCATGTATCCTCTTTGGTATTCATCGGACTCTTCCTTAAGAACTGTCTCATTTGCCAAAATGAAATTTTCATCCCTTTGTTCAGTTGAATTCTCGGAGTACTCCTCATCTTCAGTGATGAAAATTGGCATATCATCGGGCGTAAAGAAATGATTTTCTTCTCCAATCACATTCTCCTCTTCATCTGATTTCGGACCATGTACAAAATTCTGCTGTAGAGGTGTCTGCACTTGCTGCTGCGCTGCTTGATCTCAGGCTCGCTGCTCTCTTTGTTTAATCCTATATTGGGGCTGCTGCTGGCCACAGAAGTTAGGATTTCTGACTTGCGGTTCAGAATTATCAAGTTTCATCCTATCAAGCATCTGCTCCACCTTTCGAATCACTTGATCTGACGAGGAAGAATCTTATTTTATTGTGACTTTCTTTTCAGCTCTTGCTCTTGCTCTCTTGGCAGCAGATTTGCTTCGACGCTGACTGCAATCTTCTGCATGTCTTCCAAAGTAGTCGGATCTCTCTCTCTTGATTGGTAAGCCATATCAGTATCAAAACCGTCTGGAAACTTAATCAAGGCTAGCCCCATGGGTGGCTTTATATGATTAGGAACTGCATTGTAAACTGAATTGAATCTGATACAGTAATCTTGGACAGACTCACCAACGTTCCGCTTGATGTGCTCATATTCGGAAAGGATCTGAAGATGATTTTTCTTCACTTCCTAGCGGTCTAAGAATTGTCTCTGTAGATTGGCCAGTGTAGTGATGCTTGCAGTCGGCAAAGCCCTGAACCATTTCCTTACTTCACCACCAAATGTTTGTACAAAGAGTCTCATTGTCACATTTTCTACATCAATCTCATGAAGATCAAAGAAATCCGTCATTCTGTCCACATGTTGCTGAGCTGTAACACTATGAGGAGTGCCATTAAACAAAGGAATTTTTCTTTGATAATTGGCGGGCATGTCATCCAAATTTTGAGGCAGCATAAGAGGTGCAAAACGAGCAGCCATTGCTCTTGGTGGATTTGCAATCGGTCTTGGGGATGTTGGGGGAGTGGGTGCAACTGATGTATGGGGGTATGAGGAGGTGTATGTGTAGGCGAAGCAATCTTGGAGGTTTGAGGAGTAGAAGGAGTGGATGGAGGCAACACTACTGTAGATTTTTGATCAGAAACAGTAGGCTGCATAGGAATGGCAGGAATGAAAGGAGGTTCGGTGGAATTTCTTGAGCTAGATGCAATTGCAGATGACCCAAGGGTTTCAAAAGCAGTCTCTAAGAAATCAGCAATATTAGAAGCCACAATTGAAGTCTGGAGCTGATTCAAGATATAATGGGCAACACTATTGCAGATTTTTGATCAGAAACAGTAGGTTGCATAGGAATGGTAGGAATGAAAGGAGGTTCGATGGAATTTCTTGAGCTAGATGCAATTGCAGATGACCCAAGGGTTGCAAAAGCAGTCTCTAAGAAATTAGCAATATTAGAAGCCACAATTGAAGTCTGGATCTAATTCAAGATATAATCGTCAATGGATTTATTGGCCCTTTCAGTTTCAAGATTTCTAATAAACTCAAGATTTAAGGCAGTTGAAGCAACAACGCTTTCAGATTTGGTTTCAAACAAAGACAACTTGAACTGCTCATCAAACTCAAGATCCTCGAGATACTCAAAGCCAACAGGACATGATTGAGCTTTGAACATGGGAATCACAGAACTTCCTTGGCGAAGGATTCTCAAAATAAGATTGGGATTTTCGTACATAGGAGGGGGATCAGGATCCAGATTTGCTCTGGTATGTCTTCTGGAAGCCTGTGTGCTATTATTTCCAAGAAATCAAATGGACATTAACAACTTTTTCAACATATCAAATCCTAAACTTATCATCCAAAAGCTTAGAATTATCAGATGTACTGGGGTGATCTGTAAGTTAGATATTCCGTTTATAAGACTAGACCAGAGATTGACTGAAGTAGCATTTATCTACTTGCGCTAATGCAAAGCAAAAGTGTTTCGAAGGTTACCTAGCTAATCTTTAGGCTCCGTCTGTAGTTTATAAAACGAAGAACACTAACAAATAAACAATCTCTTCCCCCGTATGATCGCCACTATGTTAGTGCCTAGATTTACCTTAGGCTGAGGAAGGTAGGATCCAGGGCCAACATCAAACCATGCTTAACCTGGTAGCTAGCCCTACCAGGTTAGAAGAGGGCTCTCTCCATGTCAATCTCAGCAAATTATGATCGATGAGGGCTTGAGATGACTAACAGAAATATTGATCTTAGGCTAGGTATATGTGTGAAAAATTTTGATTGAATAAAATGATGTTTTTGTCAGCTCAGATGGAAAGGTAGCTTTTGGGTGTGGGGATTGAGGCTCAGTCTTGCAGAGGTCTCAATGGGGCAAGGTAGGCAATTGATTTTGGCACTTCAATTCGAATGTGATGGAGGGATTAGATAGGTGAGGAGTTGAAGAGGGAAAGAGCAACCATGGATCCTCTCCAAACAACTGAAAACATCAAGAAACTAAAGCAAACTTCAAGTAGAGCACTGCAATTTCAATGGATTCTACTTACACTCTTGTTTGTTTAGTTAAGAAGAAACAAGATAGAGAATGGCATACATAACACATAAGAAAATTCACAATTACAAAAGAAAGCACTGTACCAAGACAAATTGCCACATGGATCCCAAAGAGTGCTGCAAACCCTGGTCTCAATTCCTTAGCCAAAATGCTGATATGAGTGTACAATGAAGCTCAAGGCTTTCTCAAAATTCCAACCATGCTAATGACTGAAAAACAACATAATATAGACAACCATAGCTCATCCTTGCCTCTAGGGGTCGAGCTCACATGTTTAGGAGCTGTTTCAACTAATTCTAAACTAAGAACTAGAAATTAGGCAACAGAACAGCATGCCTCTAGAAACAAGGGAATTGATTCATTCAGTTTCAAACAACTTTTAAACTGATGAATCTACCTCTACAAGTGAACATTTGACACATTTACATCATGATCCATCAATGTACATTAAATTACATCACAAATTTTCCATTAAGAAAGTGAAAAAGTCAAACTGGCCAAAGCTGGGCAAAAAACAGAGCAATACTTGGTCAAACTAGCAATTTTTCCTCTATGCGTCGCGCCTGATTCTCTATGCGTAGCGCCTGTTTGGACCCACTTTTGGAGGCCTTCTCGATGTCCAAATTAGCTCCAAGTGTTCTTGTTGGAAAGGTCTGCCTGTATACTTTCCAACCCAAGTGGAATTTTTCAATTTGGCCTCCATTTTCTTCTTCAAACGTCAGTTCTCCCAACACTGCTTCCTGTGTGTCAAAATAGGGGTAGTGAGGTCATTTTTTGAGTGTTTTTGACCTTTTTGAGGGCTCAAAACTTGTCCAAATTTCTTGTCCATTGGTAGGAAAGCACATTTTTTCATGCCAAATCCAAAAATGCTGAGTTTTTTCCATTTGGAGGCTCCTAGCAAAAGTGAGCGCCACGTGGCACGATGCATAGGGCAAAAAATCCTGTTTTTTGTGCCAAAAATTTCAAAAATGAAAAAAGTGCTCCAAATTTTTTGAAATTTGGGCTGAGTCTTCTTCATCAAACATTGTTTTGGGCCAAGGAAGCCTCAACCAATATCTAAAGTCCTTCATGCTCTTTTTGCCTCCTAGATGCTCTCTTCAACTTTGCCTTTAAGCTCCCGATTCTAGCTTGGCACACCATGTTCCTTGAAAAGTAATGATATGACAGGTTTCTAAGCATGTTCTTCTCATTGATGGCCTTTTCTAGCTTCCTCTCCAAGTGGATATTGGCTCTTTCAAGCCATGACTCCCTATCGGCATTAACCTCCTGCTCAAGTGAAGTGAACTCTACCCTCCTCCTTTGGGCAGCTTGGCGATTCTCCCAAATGTTTTGCAACTCCATAATCACTTGTTGGTATTCAAGCTGCTTATTCCTTTGCTCCAGGTACTGTATTGTCCATTGGGCTCTATCCAAGTTGATGGACAAGGCATCAATGTCCGCCTGCTGCTCCTGAATGATTTCTTTGAGATTTGTGCTTTGCGGGCCCATACCAATATCGTCACCCTCAATGAGAATGAAATCAGTCTCACGCTCACCTGATGGTCCTTCCTCCTGTAGTGGCCTCTTTTATTTGTCCTGAACCTGTTGTGTTGATGACGGAAGCGAGGCCGCTTCCACCTCGGGTGGAGATAACACTCACTTAGCTGCTGCAAACAACCGTCTAATGCCCTTCTGATAGGTGATAAACACCGGCATGCTAGCGGTCTGTGTCTCATGACCATCATGCTGATAAGAAGGTCGACCTGTCTCATGCAAAGCCTTTGAAGGTCCCTGAGGAGCTCTGAAAAACTCACGAGAGATGAAATCCTCCCAAGTAATGCCCTGTAAGCCAAGTTGATGAATGACCACAATTTTAATGAGAGCAAAATGGTAAACACTGTTGAACTACTGCTGAGGAGTCTTGTGCTACACTAGGGTGGTCATCTTCTCTATGTTTCGGCAAATGAAGTAAGGGATGTTCATCATCCTTACCTTGGTAAAATGCATCAACAGCTTGATATGATAAGCATATAAACGTGAAAACCGGCCCTCACAGCTTAAATACCTCATGATCAATTTCATCAAAGGAGCATAAGCATCTTTGAGGTACCAGAAAGGAAATACTCTGCTGAGTTGTCTCAAATAGCCAGGTTTGATGTATGGTTCATAATGCTGCCAGTCAATTTGCTGCCTCTTGTTCCATTTCTCTCCAATGTTAGGAATACCGGTTGCTAGTGAAATGGATTCTCGTGTTAATGTAAAAGTGGCACCAACTAGAGTAGCTTGATCATCATGTAAATGCAACACGAACAAATGAGCCAATTCATGATGAAACTGAATGCTAGCAACCTTCTCACAAAATTCATAGCAGGACTGATGTTGGAAACAAGAGATGGCAAGAGGGCAGGCCTGTAATTCAGCAAGAGTGGTTGGTTCTTCTCTAATATGTTTTCCACCTCTATGAGGCCTCCTGGGTGCATGTACCTCTGTAGGTGAGTCACTGTGGGTCTCCTCTTCATAATCATATGAAGGATTAGATGCCATTTTTGCTAGTGGATGGACTGTTTTGGAGCTGTCTTGATGAGAAATAGGTGAGCTGTGATGTGTTTTGACTTTTGCCACCAAGGGAAACAATGATATGAGGGACTGTGGAGGGAGAAAATAGTGAGGGATTTAAGGACTGTTGGGGTAGGGATTAATTAGGGAAATAGGGAATTAGGAAATGATTTAGGAGTTTTTGATATAGGACTAGGGTTTGGGAATTAGAGAGTATTTAGGACTTTGGGAAAGGGGATTTGGGATATGGAATTAGTGAATATAAGGGTGTGTGAATTTAGGGAACAGGGAAGTCAAGGGAAAAATGGAGTAAGGGAGTGATTGAGGGAATAGAAGGATGGAATTGGTAGCAAAACAATCAATACTAACCCTAGGAAGCAATTTCCTTTGAGAAATTTGAAGAGATAGGGTTTGGTTTCTTTTAAACACTCACCATACAACAAACACCATAAAACAACCACCAAATTTGGATGAAAAGCAGTGACAGAGGGTCAACCTACTTGGACAAGTGATGATCCACAAGTTTTGGGCGATTTGGAGCAAGTTTTTGAAGTTTACGGGCTTGTCGGCTGTATGCGCCACGCATCAAACCCAATGCATCGAACCCAGTGAGTGCGCCGCGTCCGTGCAATTTTGAACTGGAGGTCGAAGCCCAGTGCGCCGTGCCACCTGCCCAATGCGTTGCGCCTCTGTTTTTGGCCAATTTTCACCAATTCCTCTCACTTGCTCACCAACATGACTTTTCCTTGCTTCCACTTTGTCTTGGAGTGCAAATAAACTTTTCAAATGAAGAAATGACTTATATATGGAGCTTTCAAATTTTTGGTTCATAAAACCAATTTTTACAATGTTTTGAAAATGACTTTGTTTTTGACTCAGTTTTGAGCTTTTTCACTTTATTAGAACGTGTGATAGACTGAATGACCTGTGCTTTGTTTGTTTTGCAAGTGGTTGGAGCTACTGAGGTTAGGGAAGGAGACCAGGGTTACAAGTGGAGTGATTTACATATGAAGAAAATAAAATTACATAAATCTATACCATAAAAGCAAAAATACTCTATTTTTCCTCAAAACAGAGATTTGAGGAAAGACACATCTCTGAGCACTTGATGATGAAATTTATTGATGTTGGAACCTCCTCATGTGCATGTTGGTTGTTATTTGACACTTTGAAACACCTTTGATGAAACCCTAATGAAACCCTAGACCTAATTACAATGAACCCTAAAAAAGACTTCTGCAATCTTTAAGACAAAAAGGTGACTGTATACACTTTTTGATGAAAAAAACATGAACTAGCAGGTAAATTACATGAGGGAAACTGTAAGAGAAGCCACTACTTCTAGATGATCCATGCACCTAATGGAATGCAGCTGACTGAGCGGGACACCTAATATGCAATGCAACAAGAGGATTTGATCTCTGATGGAGGGATGAAGATACCGACACTAACATATGATATAAGATCTGAAATCACATTAGAAACCAATCAATAGATATTCTCCCTTAGAGATTTCGATTTGCAGATTCAGTGAAGAAATTTTCTTTCGTGAGGGAAAATGTCTTTCAATAGATTGAGATTGTAGTATTCCATAGAGGGAAAATAAAATTTCATAGATTGGAAGGACTTGATGTAAGTTGTACTTGGTGATAATGGAGTGTTGGAGTACACCAAAACTGACATTCCAAAACAAGCAACATCAGATGTGCAACATTTATCCCAGTGGAAGAAGGATACCGCAAAATCTAGGAGGATCATCCTGGAGGGTGTGAGAGACCAAATAGTCTCCAATTTACATGTTAAATGAACTCCATATGCTATGTGGAAGACCCTCACTGAGCTATTCGAAAATGGCAATGATGCCAGGAAATTGGTATTGAGGGACAAGCTTTGTAACATTCGATTGCAGAAGAATGAAACTGTTCCACATTACCTCTCTAGATTCACTCAGGTTCGAGATGAAATTGGAGGAGTAGGAGAAAATGTTCCCTCAACTAAGCTAGTGATCCTAGCTCTCCTATGCCTTTCGAAATCCTGGCATAGATATTAGGACTCTATAAATGGAAGGGACAAATTTCCAATTGGGAGAGGCTTTGGTTCGATTTGGTGAAGGAAGAAATTCAAAGGAACACTAGAGATGGAGAAACATCCAAATATGAGGGGGAAGAAATTTTTGCCTTGGTAGGCAAGGGAAAGAAGGCCAAGGGAAAAAAGGCCCAAGGCAAGACTGAGTCCATCCAGAAAAATGGCAAGAAGAAGGACCTCAACAAGATAAAATGTTTTCACTGCCATGAATATGGGAACTATGCAACAAAGTGTCCACACAAGAAGTCTAACAAGAAGCCTTTAGGAGGAGCAGGAGGTGAAGCACTTGCCTCAAAATTCAAATTAGACTTCACCCTAATTACATGCATGGAAATCACTGTAATGGGGAGTGTGTGGTACCTAGATTCAGGTGCCTCATTCCATATGATAGGATGTGAAATAATTCTTCAGTAGCCTAGATGGGAAGGATCTCCAAATGGACATAGAACTTAGGAATGATGGGAGGTATAGTACCAAAGGAATTGGTACTGTAACCTTTAAGGGGGAGTCAAGCTCCCATATTCACCTGAAAGATGTCATGTATGTACTTGGGCTGAAGAAGAAATTGAAATTCGTAGCTGTATTGGAGGATAGAGGCTATGATGTTGTTTTGAGTGATGGGAAAACCTTTCTAAGACATGTAGCTACCGGGAAAGTGAAACATATTGGAGTTCAAGTGAAGAAACTATACAAAATTGAGGTGGAGGCTCGTGTTGCATTGAGTAGAAATGCAGAAAATGTGCAAAGTAGAGATTTTGGAGAACTATGGCATAGGCACATGGGACACTTACAACATGGAGCCTTAAAAATCACACAAAAGATTACCACCATCTCCCGAAATGTACTCTTGATTAACATGATGTCTACAAGGGTTGCACTTTAGGGAAATATGTCAAATCCACCTTCCAGGGCCAAGATAGTAGAGTGGGAGAAATCTTGGAGCGATTCCACTTTGATGTATGTGGACCATTGTCTACAGCCTCTATGGAAAAACACAATTATTATGTAATTTTTGTTGATGACTTTTCTAAAAAATGCTAGATTTTCTTCATGAGGAAAAATGATGAAGTTTTTTCCAAATTTGTTGAATTCAAAGCATTGGTTGAAAAGAATACTGGTAAGAAACTGAAATCCCTGAGGAGTGATAATGGAGGAGAATTTGTTTCTAACACCTTCAAGGAATTTTGTGCCAAAGAGGGTATTAAAAGAGAACTAATAGCACCTCATAACCTACAACAAAATGGGGTGGATGAAAGGAAAAACATAAGCATAGTGGGATTAGTAAGAGCCATATTGCATGATCAAGGGCTACCATTTGTTGGGTGTGGAGCATGATTATCATCCTAATTTAGAGGTCTTTGTTTCAACCGGATGTATACCCCAGGAAGATTGTAAGAAACAGATGTAAAATTGCC
This sequence comes from Pinus tabuliformis, assembly GCA_031772625.1. Lineage (NCBI taxonomy): Eukaryota > Viridiplantae > Streptophyta > Pinopsida > Pinales > Pinaceae > Pinus > Pinus tabuliformis. Next base: position 764,937,971 of record CM062807.1, on the reverse strand, counting down.
TTGTAAAAGTATAGTAATTTCTAGTCAATCTGGGCCGTTCATTAGATGGATGATCTGACATTAGAATTTATGTTTAGTTTAGGTTTTTTTTCCCGAGAAAGCAACCCCTCTCTTTGTATATGGGTATTGTATTGAGGCTGTTGAACATATGTGTATTCTCAAAGCGAGAAACACATAGGGGAGACTGTGAGAGAAAACAAAGGATATTACAGCGGATTTGTTGTAGGTCGTGTCTCTTCATTTTGCTGGATAATAGAAAGGAAGGACTGGATGTTCGGGGTGGACGTAGCCAAAACTTGGTGAACCAAGTATATCTGTGTCTCTCTGGTTTTATGTGTTTGTGTTTTTCCGCATATTATATGTCTTGCATTTCTCTGTCATATTTAATATTTTTCTAACACCATTATATATATAGGTAGAAGAATGCAACACCGCAATGTATTTATAGAATTGGAGCCCTCACAAAATACTTGGCATGATCACACCTGAAGAAGCGTTCTTTGGGAGGAAGCTAGATGTATCTCTTTTTTGAATTTTTGGAGCTACTGTGTATTTTCATGTATCCAAGGATGGCACGAAGAAATTGGAGCCTACAACTAAGATGGGAGTCTTTGTAGGATACACAGAGGCACAACAAAATTACCGGGTGCATTTTCCCTCCTCAGGATAACAGCGGTGAGGAAAGATGTCGAATTTGATGTGGAGAAGGCTATGAGATTCTCTATAGAGCGAGAGGCGAGTATCACACAGGAGAAGGATATTCTAGTTCCAAACGAGGAGCCTCATGCAGAGCTTCAGGATGTTATGGAGCAACCACACGTGGAGGAGAAAATAGGAGGCAAAGTGGAGGCACCCACTCAACCAGAATCTTCCAGAGAGGGAAGGAAGAGAACCAAAGAAGCTAACAGGTCGATGCAAGATGATAGGGAGCACGTGGGAGCTCCTACATTCTTGTTTGGGAGAGGAGGTCACTAGATAGGTATACCGATTACATGGCACTCATGACATAACTCATTGATTATGAGCCTTCTTCATTTGAGGAAGTTGTTTCCCAACCAGTGTGGGTAGATGCCATGGTGGAGGAATATGAATCCATCATGAAGAACAATCTATGGGAGGTCATTCTGAGACTAGAGAACAAGTTAGTGGTTGGTTCCAGATGTATCTACAAGTTGAAGCATGCACCTGATTTGAGCTTTGAAAAGTACAAGACCAGATTTGTGGCCAAAGGCCTCTCTTAGGTAGAGGGAGTGGACTATGAGGAAGCATTTTCCCCAGTGGTAAGACATTCCTCAATCAAGAACATTCTAGCATTAACTGTGTAGATGGGGTGGAAGATCCACCATATGATTGTGAAGACTACCTTTCTCAATGGTGTTGTCGAGGAAGAAATTTACATAGAGCAGCCAAAGGGATTTGAGACATATGACAGGGAGACACATGTGTGTAGACTCATGAGATCCCTGTATGGTCTCAAACAAGTGCCCTGATCATGGTACACTTGGATTGATACATATCTTAGAGGATTGGGCTTCACCAAAAGTGAGGCATATGTCAATCTTTATCACATTGTGGTAGATGGCAAGTTTCTTATATTGGTATTGTATTTTGATGACTTGATACTTACAGGGGATGAGAAATTTATCTGCTCTTGCAAGGAGGAACTAGCAAGAGAATTCGAGATGAGGGACATGGGCTTGATGCATTATTTACTTGGGTTGGAAGTATGGGAGGGTGATGGTGAGATTTTTGTGAGTTAGGGGAAGTATTCCTATGAAATACTTCAGAAATTTCACTTGGAGAACTACAATCCTATGGACACACCTCTAGCTACAAATTGGAGGAAGGAGCATGGTTCTTTAGGAGAGGTAGTAGATGCTAGCATCTATAGGTAGCTTGTGGGATCCTTGATGTATATGGTGAACACAAGGCTCAACATATGCTATGTAGTTAATCAATTGAGTCAAGCCATGGTGAAGCCTACAAGTTGTATTGGAAGGAAACAAAATGTGTGCTAAGATACCTCATAGGCACAATAGAGTATGGCTTATGGTACATGAGGACAGAGGAAGTGAAGCTCCAAGCCTTCACTAATTTAGATTGTGCAGGGAGTCCACCAGACAAGAAAAGTACTTTAGGTGATATCTTCAAAGTTGGGTCTGCAACTATTTCCTAGTATAGTAGGAAACAAAGGTTTGTGGCATTCAACTTAGTAGAGGCTGAATACATGGCTGCAAGTCAAGAAGCATGTGAGGCCATATGGATGAGCAAAATACTTGTGGGTCATTTTAGTCAGGAGATGGATCCAACAACAATTCATTGTGGTAATCAAAGTTGTATTAAACTCTTTGAGAATTTAGTATTTCATGACAGGTCCAAGCACATTGATATCATGTACCATCACTTGTGGGATTGTGTGCAAAGGAGAATCACGATGCTACAATACATTTCAACTGAGGACCAGGATGAAGATATCTTGACAAAGACATTGTCAAGTGGAAAATTCGAATTCCATAGGTTCATGATAGGGGTGGTGCAAAATCCCTTTCTTGCTAAGAGGAAGTGTTAGAAATTGTAGCAAGAAATGCTAAATTTGACTTGTGCCTTAGTCAAATTTAGTAATTCAATTTTCCACATCAACAGGATGACTTGGATTACAGTTAGCTTGAGTGACATGGATTTGTCACTTAGTTAGATCAACAAATTTGAGTTTGTAGGTTTGGAGTAGAGTTGTGCATGTGATGATTGCTAAAATTTAGTAATCTAGTTCAATTATTTTCATTTGAACTCAGTTAACTGAGCTCAAGTCACTAATTGAGTTAGTTGAAGGTTAGTTGAGTAGTAGAACTATTGTTAACTCAGTGATCTCTCAGTTAAACTAGTAAATCAACTAAAAATAAGCCATACATGCATGGAATTTGAATTGCCTAGTTGGAGTGGAGGAAAAGGCACATTGTAATCATCAATTATATACTAGTTGAGTGTACAGGCTTGGCAATTAAGTAGGTGATCAATTCCTTCAGGATTTGCGCAAGGAAATAAGGAATTATCCTATTTTTTAGGGGCTAATTTCCTTAAGGATTGTGCAAGGAAATATGAGGAATATGGAGCCTTGAATTGGCTAAGTGTTGGCCAGAGCAGGACAATCAACAAGAGAATAGGTTTACAGTGCTCGATGTGCTTCAAATTCGAACAAAGACATTGTAATAGTTTCTCATTCTCATACGATTAATGAAAATCAATGAAGGTTTTTTTCCTAGTTGGGTTCCCCTATAAATCATTATGTTATTATGGTTTTGATGGTTGCATGTCATTGCATGTGTTTTTAAATTGTGATTTCTATTCCACAGATTAATAGAGGAAATTTGTAATCTCTTGTTTTTAGTTTGAATTCATTAGTAGCAGCAAATTTCTATTAATTTTCACAAGAATATTTTTAACACAACTTGTAGTTTTACTTTACTAACTAAACATTTCGATCAATATACAATTTATTTGTGCAAACCATTTTGGGATTTGGATCCCCTCGGTGGGATTTTGTTATCTAAGTATGAACTTTGTCTTGTTTATTTTTCTCCCAATTTGGGCCCATTGGCTAGATACCATGGTTTTGAGGACAAAAAGAAGTAGTAGTAGATTTATTCTTGGCCTAAAAGTACGCCTACTCACACTTTCAATAAGATTGAGTAAAATACTTATATGACGTGTGATATAGTGGAGATGTTAGAAACAATGGAAACCATGACACTACTGAGAGGGGGAGTAAATCAATAGTGTGGCCAAATTATACAATTCTTTACAAATTACACTTTTCAATCACTTTAACAATTATTCATAACATCATAAACATCAAGCACATGAGAAACATATACACAAGACACCAATCTTCTTTTTATTACAAGCTTCAACTTGATTACATCATGGCCCCACAAGCTACTATTTGTAGGTTTATTAACTGCTACTGAAAGGAACTTCAATCCCTTCTCATTTATCAACTACCACTGAAAGGGGCTGCTGCCCCTCCTCGTTTACCAATACCCACTGGAAGGGACTCTTGCCCCTTCTCTCTTATCAATCTTTGCTGAAAGGGACTGTTGCCCCTGAACATTTACCAACACACATTGGAAGGAGCTACTACCCCCGATCTACAAGATACCACTTGCCAGCCCTGTCGATCCATCTTTCATCCATTTTCATACTCATATCAATAAACTTATTACCTCATAAAAAAGTAAATTATGCTCACTGCAACTACTCACCAAAGCCACTATACATACACCTTTAGTAATCTCTGGTTATTGATAATACACCATCACCTTCAACAATTTAACTATTGATACAAAACACCATGCTATTCTCACCAACGACATCAACACCAATCACTAATAATGCATACCAACATCATGTAACCTCTAATCCATACACTCTACTCTCACGTGCAACACCTCAGGAACATTCTGCTACTCTCACAATTTTGTTGCACACACCAAAAACAATCCTCTCACACCAGCTCTCTGCTACACTCCACTCAGTAGCTCCAACTCCAACGATCATTTGCTATGCACACCTATGCAACAACAAGAAACCCACACATAGTCTGTTGCATTCGACACCATTTGCTGCTTGAATTCTAATCCAACACTCCAGCCCTTGCAACCACCTATTGCTTCTTACCACTCATGATTTCTCTCTGCCACTCAAGCTCTGCTATAAAGAATTTTGCATTGATATTTTTGAATTGAACTTTTTTTATCTTGCCATCAAATTTGTTGCATGAATTAACGTTTTTTTTCCTTTGTCCTACTCTGACTAGTCCTCTGATTATGCTTAATCTTGTTTTGTTGTTTTGGGCTTGATCTCCAAGTCAAATTGTTGTTTTCTACTTATTTCCTCAAATTTGGTGAGTTACAGGTTTTAACAATGTTCCTTCCATTTTTAGTTGTATTTTAGTTTGGCTTAACTGCCAAAAACTATTGTGACGCTGATTATTTTGCCAAATCTTCCTTTTTTATGTTCGGATTTAACTGCCAAACAACACCACTTAACTTTTGCCAACTCATTCATGCTATTTAGCGCTCTGCTATTTTTTGTGCCACTTAAATGTTACTTACTGCTACCACCAAATCAAGCTGCCGACTCATTCATGCCACCATCAGGCTTCAATCTCCACCACAACTACTGGCTTCTAATTATTGTTTCCATGCACAAAACTTTGTTGTAGCCCAAAAAGGCTTCACATACCTTTTTAATTTAAAAAAAATGTTGTCAAATATGTCAAATTGGCCTTTAGGCCCTTTGCCGCTAGCATCTTCCTTGTTATCTGCCATAGGACCTATCTTTGTAACCATTGACTAGGGCCCTAGGCACTAAGCCCTTTCAAGTATTTTTGGGAGCCTTTTTCTTTTTTTAACGGCTCTGCGTCATTGGTCATGCCTCTACGCAAGGTGGCCACCCATCAACCTAAAGGCCAACACTTAACTATGCCAAAATCCTCTGCGACTCTTTTGTTTTCTCTGCGCCCTTTGTTTCTATGTGAAACAAACTAGGGATGGGTCTAAGCGCTTTGCCCAAAACCCCTTATCTTGACACTTCATATTAATTGAATTTTTTTAACAGCTACAAGATTCCAACATACAGGGTTGTCCCCACAGTCTATAGCCGCTGCACCCTTGGTCTCAAATGCTGCATGGAACATGTGCCTGGCACTAAGGCTAGAGCCCCCTTTAGCCCATTTGGGTCTTTCCATCGGGTTGACGCATTCGTGGGGACCTTTCTACACTCTCTCTATCAGTTACCGATTCTGCTACCATGATCTGACTCTCTCTGCCTGGCACTGCCACCATTTTCATTTACCAATGACGCCGAGGTAAATCTTGTGAGATGACCTATCCTGCGGGGTCACCCGACACTTCTCTAATTGGCTGCTACTCTATCAACTTGCTAGCGTGGCACAATTTTAGTTTCTAAACAACTTCTTAGTGCATCAAAAATAAACCGCCGGGCGCCATCCTCCGGGATGATGTCACTCACGCTATGAGTCAACCTTTGAGTGGTGAGACATGTCACCCAAAAAAAGGGCACTTGGGTGCCCAAAAACGTCGAATCCACCTACCACGTGTCCTATTCTAATGCCATAATTTCCTATTGTTCGAGCCAATCACAAGCCACCATCTATCTTGTTGTTAGAGAGGATTAAGGAGGTCCTTCAAAGTCTTTTTTTGCATCCTTTTCCTTCATTAATTCACTTTTCTACTTATCAACCATTTTCTTCGAGTTCGAGCCTTTAGTCTCTGGTACCACTCTTGAGCAGATTGTGGTTTTGGGAGGGGTGCCCCCGCAATAGCTCTCTATCATTGACCTGTAAAATCAGCTGTGTGAGAAACCACTTCCAGGACCACAGATCCCAACTAATAGACTGTCTCAAGTGCCCCGTGGAAAGCTGCCATGTAGCTCGACGCTTTCCTCCCAACTCTTAGTCGTTTGTAATCTCTTGTCGAGCTTACACTCTCCTATACTGCCTTCTCTATTAACATATCAAGATAAACCTTTGGGCTCACCCACTGCGAGCTGAGCTGGTGAAGTGGGCTTCCTCTTGATCCCTTTACATTAGTCTGCTACCTTATCTGCCATGTCCAGACACTTACCTCCTGGTGCTTAACCATGTGCTTCTCCAAACAAACCTCTAGGGTGCACCCATCAGGGTATTACCACCAAGTGGGCTCCACCTGTGGCTAATCAAATGCATTCTCGCTACTACCACGTCTGCTCGGAGCTTCACATAAAGGCTCTTCCATCCTTTCCACTAAGTTTGGCATCTAAGCCAGCTTTGGCTATGCGCCAAAGGCTCCTCTAACTCTAACAAACTTGGACTTGGAGTCACTAAATTTGACTAGCTCTAAATTTTGAACCAGGATTCCATTTTCAACCTTCCACATACTGTTGGAAAGATTTTTCAAATCTCTATCCATCTGAATGGTTTCACCTTCACCTGAGCGGATATGCTACTCCAAAATTGGATCTAACATAGAGATCTGTCCATTTGAACGGGTTTACCTTCACCTAAGCTAATCTGCTTCTCCAAAATTGGCTCCAACATCTTTGTAAATTATAATTTCCTTTACCCTGCACTATTTTCCATTTCCTTTGCCTTTTGTTTTCCTGTGCAGATCTTTCCATTGGATTTATTTTTTCCTGTGCCACCTCTGTTATTGCCTTTGCCATCAATCATCTTTGCCTTGGCCACCAATGACAACATATTAAAAAATTAAGTTTTGTTTGACAATCTTTGCCATTGGCCTCCCTATCAGTCATCTTTGGCATCAATGGCAACACATTTCCAGCAAGAGTTTGAGTACACTTTTAGACTTCAAAGAATATTATGAGACTGATTCACCTTTGCATAATGATTATACTTAGTAGATGTATAGATCATATTCAGATACATATACTTACAAGACTAGTGAGACACATGATACTTACGAGCCATATGACTCGTATAACAATTGATCGTTATGATTTTGCATTGGTTAGTGACAATTCATAGTGACGCATGGGTCACATAGAGACTACCATAATCCTTTTCCCAACCCTAGTACCCGACTTGTAACAAGACTTCTTATTAGCCAGAGGTCTAGAAGTATGCTTTTTGGCCTTCCTAGAAGTATGACCACTCTCCCTGTATGAAACTATAATGTCTACTCTAAATGGAGTATTGGTTTGGTATGGATCACCTTGCAATCACAATCACAATTCTAGTTATTGTAATGTCTATGTGACTCCATAAATATTGCATATTAATTAGGTTGTAATCACAATAATTGTTTTTGGATATTGTAAAGTTTATTCACATCAATACATACTAGATATTGTAATTATAATGTTTATTCATATGATATAATTAAAAAGAAAAAAATATAATCTTTTATAGGAGAATTTTTATAAAATAGAACCCTACGAAACTCCAATAGTTGGCTTTCAACTTTGCACATGTGTGTTACGTTACAATATTATTACAATTTCATGTGTTTTTCAGTGAAAAGTGATGGAAATCAATTAGAACCAGAGACAAAAAGTAGTACACACTTGAACCAAGATGTTTTGGTCAATATCAAACCGTGGCAAGGTAACATGACTTGTTTTCACTAATCAAGCTGGTCAACATTGTTAGATATCTGTTTTGAAGTGATTGTCTATGGTTGATGTAAAGTCTGAATTGAGACCTACTTCATTTACTTGCTCATATGTGAAATGTTAATATTGGTGTGTGAGAAATGAAAATGAGAAATAATAGTTGAGCTTGTTCAATCAAGCGCGTTTTCACACTTTAGAAATCTCTTAATTTGGTCCACTGTATACGATATGAGACTACTGATAGTTGCAAATGACTATAAATATATCTTTGTTGTTGGCACAAACTCGACTAAAATATGGAAAGCCACAATTAGTAAAGAGGCATCAAAGATTTTTATATTAATGACATTGGAAATTTTTTGAAAGGACACTTTCCCAATGGTACCTTACTTATTTCCAAATCAACTTTTCAATAAATTCGTGGACTTTAGCTCAATAAAATCATCACGGGCTTACCTGCTCATTAGGCTAACCGCTTAGCTGTAAGCTGGATAGCCATATAAAACAGACGTGCTTGGTGTTTTCCGAACACTCTGGCTACACTGGAACCTATATGGCTATCGAACTTACAACTAAGCAGGCATTTAATGCCCGATAACAGACTCGTTAACCCTTACCCCTCTAACAGGCTCGTTAACCCTTACCCCTCTAATGAGTGCTTCCTATATTTCTTCAGGTAAAATGCAGCCATTGTGTTGCACATCAATCGCCTGAGACATACGGTAAAGCTCGAGTTCCTTGTCATCCATATACTACCAAAACTCCTGGTACTTGACATGACCATCCTGATTGGAATCAGAAACTTGAAGCAGATCCTTGGCATACTTGTATTCATATGATATCCACAATGCCTGTAAACCCTACTCAATTTGTGAATACTTTCAGCTTCACCGCTCAACATTTAAAACACACCGAATCCACCTACGTTGGAGCAAATTTAAGATCAAGATCAAAGATTTGAGCTACGCAATTATCTTTTCAAACGTGACAGTATTCACTAATATTGGGAACTCAAGGAACAATTTATAGGCATGGATCAATTTCTTAATAAAACATTATTTTGAGAGTACAAAGATATTTTTGAATTAAGATTGTTGTGATCCAAAATAAGTTTAACAATATTTTTTGGAAAAAAATATATAAGAGATATTTTCGTTTAGGATATGAACCACATTGACTGATTCGAAACCAGTCAACAAAAATATTTTTTATATAAATTTTTTTCCAAAAAATACTATTAAAATTATTATGAATAACGGTTAACTAAAAAAATACAAAATACAAAGATATGTTCAAATACCCTCGATCCCGTTCTGAACAAAAATTTGGATGCATGAAAAAATTCTTTCAAATATTTGAATGAAGAAGATGTATGCTCTCACGCATATTGTAAGCCTCACAAGTTTCATATTCCAAGCTTTGTACTTGAAGATCAAAGATGTGAACTATACCTACCACTATATTTATATTCAAGCAAGACAATCTCCACTAATCTTATGAAATCATTGAACGTTAATTGTGAAAGGATGATTAGCACGTCAAATTGTATTAAATACAAACACGTTGTCAGCCACCCTTTCAAAGTGACGACGTTGTTATCAGGAAAAGTGATATTTATCACACACTCATGAAAATAGAATAAGTTATTCGAAGTTGGATTTTATTGTGTAGAGTGTGCAGGTGCAGAGGCTTTTATGAGTTAAGATTTTCTACCTGAGTTTATCATTACTTGCACTTTAGCACTCTACATAATGAAAGTTAATGAAAGTATTTTTAGCATATTTGTTTAGCTGCTCACTTTTCCTCGCTTACATTAGGGCTCTGGCATCATCTCAGTTCTGGAATCATTGTGCAGAGTAGTAGGAGGCATAATAGAGTTAGTGCCAGTGTCAGAGTACTCATTTATGGAATGACTACCTACAAAATTAGTTTTTTTTTTCATTTTAAAGATAAAAAGGCACTCCACCAACACTATTATGTCACTTCAAAGTGCTATAGGCTAATCAAAAAATGAGACATACATTTTTCAAAAATTATAAAATTATTTTAATAATTTAAGAAAAATCATAAATAAAAAGGAAATCCTGAAAACTTTGGTTATGCACATAAAAATGGAAAAAACTTGGGAAAGTAATCGAGAATCAAGGGAGTTTGACCTTGAGACAGATGCTATAGTCCTTCGCAGACAAGGACTAATAATTGTCACTCTTTCATAATTGTATTGTTATAAATATATCATAAAAAATCATCATTAAATTATAATCACCAGCAAATTATCTACTAGAAATTGCCCCAAAATGGTGCAAAGGTGGAAAAAGTTGTAGTTTGGTTTATTTTGATAAAAATTGCACATTTATATTTGATATTTTATCTAAATAGAATGGTTGAATATTGAAAATGAAACATAAATCCTATATAAATTATATAGTAGAGTCAATTAATATGTCAATGTGCATGTCAGGAAATGTAAAAATGATTACTTGGTACAACAATGGAGTTATGAGATCACACAGGATCTGCAAAAATGTCATGACATGAATTGCAAATGATATGCCATCGATTTTAAAACATTGGACTTAACAAGTTAGAGAGTGAAAAATGAGAAGAAAAGAAGTTTGTATGATTCCATTGCATTATTGGCTTATCTGTCCCATTTGTAAAGTAAATAGAGAATTGATCAATCTCTGTCAGGAAAAATCCATGTCATGTTTGTAGGAAAAATACCAATAACTTTGGAATTAGAAAAGAGGTGCAATCTCTAAAGATCACATAACTTAAAAACATTGTGCATATGGTTAGGCAACGCATCAGCGGTAGATGCATATATAGGTCAAAATTTGAAGGAAACACCTAAAAAACAAATCAAAGTTTGAATAATTTTGTTGTAATATGTTTAAGTATAATATTGAAGATGCTATATTCATATTTTGTGAAATAAAAACCATCAATATTATACATTATTTGAATATGCAACATCATGGCATTTATTTTAATCTATTTACATCCTTCCATATTGGATAGGTATAACATTAGAGTAGACATTGTTTAGGAGTGCATAAGCTATCGAAACAACAAACTATATACAAAAAGTTATAAAAAGAAAGTAGAGGAAGATAATGGAATGTAGAGTATGTGGATGAAGCACATGAGGTACAATTCAATCATAAATACATATCGATGAGTGGCATCTGCAACACCATGTGGAAGATATTTTTGGAAAATGGTCAGGACTACGTATTTCCCAATCTACTCAAATTTTTCTAATTGTATGCATATGGATGAGGAAACATATGAAAGTTTTAAGTCATGTAAGTAGTTGGAGAGTTGGACGCATGCGATATAGAGGTATAGTACGAGAGCGTAGGAATCTTGTTTGTATATCCAAAAGCGAAGTCTCTTGTTGATGTATTTCGTGGAAAAATCTGTAGAGCATAGAGATATATTCCACATCCATCTATTTTTTTCAAGACAAAGGAAAATGTGTTAACAAAGATTTAGAAGTTCATTAACTAAAATGGAAAACATGGAAGCAAAGTAGTAGTAGCTAACTAATATGAAAGATACATAGAAGAAATAGTAGATCAATAAGTGTACACATTTAAATGTATTTGAATGATAGAGTACATGAAATATTTTGAAGTGCAATGCTAAGGAAGTTGATTTACTTGTAAAGGAAAGTCTTCATAGAGTTTGATGGATAGACTTAGATGCAAGGTATGTTTCCTCGTGTTGTCTATGTTTCACATAAGGATTTTCTTTAATGCATGAGTACCGAGAGAAGGAAAAAGCTCAAGAAATTCAAATATCACACAATGATCTAACTCTATACATACCCGTGAAAGTTAGTCATTGGCGATCTATGTTGCCAATGTTGATTTTTGCTTTATGCAAAGTCATGCCTTGTGATTTATGGATTGTCAATTCCCATGCCATGCAAAGGGGAAATTGTGTAAAGAGCCCCTTGTTACTGAGGGGGTTGGCACATACTTTGGATGTGAAGCATCCCCACAGCATCCCATGGTGGACCAATATAGTTAATGAAGTCAATTCCCATGCCATGCAAAGAGGAAATTGTGTAAAGAGCCTCTTGTTACGGGGGGGATTGGCACATACTTTGGATGTGAAGCATCCCCACAGCATCCCATGGTGGACCAATATAGTTAATGAAGTCAACAATAACAAATAATGGAGATTGAGGGGCCTAGAATTAGTTGCATAGGAAATAGCAACAACTTTCCCGAGTGCTCCACTAACAAGGTCTGCTTCCACCCATAATTTTCTTGTTAGTATGACTTGTTGTCCAATGCACATTAACACTTTTGCATCAAGTTTTTCATCCTATTGAGTAATGGAAGGACGGTTTTTTTGTTTTTTTTTTTTTTTTTGTTTTTTTTGTTTTGTTTTTTGTTTTTGTTTGTTTGTTTTTGTTTTTGTTTTTGTTTTTTGTTTTTGTTTTTTGTTTTTGTTTTTTGTTTTTTTTTTTTTTTTGTTTTTGTTTTGTTTTGTTTTTGTTTTGTTTTTTCTTCTCGTCATATTGAAGAAGGGATTTTGTATGTGTTATGAGAATTTTCCAATCATCCATTGTAGGGATTGCATTTCAAAGGTTGAAGAGGAGTTGACAAAATGTGATCTGCTCAGGGTTGACGCCTTGTTGGGGGAAGACAGTTGACAATGTGGAAACTATATCAAATCTCTGACAAAGTGAATTCCCATGGGATGTGCCCACATGCATTGGTGTATCCTTTACCGATGGTAATTGTCTAAGGTCACCTACAAGGATTATAGATCAACCACCAAATGGGGTGTTTCAATTGCTGGGAAAAGCTTCTCGCAAGTGTTCATCAATTTAAGCAAGCATTTTAGGGCCAATGAAGCTCATTTCATTAATGATAATTTATTTGACATGTCAAACTTTTTCTTGGAGATTTAGAAGGGGCTGTCCTTCTAAAGGGTGCATGGAGGATATGAGAATCCAAAGGCTAGAGTGTATTATTAGTGCATTGATGTTGAAGGATGCAACACATGTTGGAGCACGAAATAGTAGAGGGATTTTTCTATTGGTAGAGTTGGTGAGAAATGTATGCTTAAGAAAACTAATTAGGTAAGACTTCCATGTCCCAACAATACCTTGAATGATCATTTTTAGCGGTGTGGTGGAGGAATTGACTGAAATGTGATTAAAAAATATGTTGAAAGTAATGGTTTTGCTGGGGGACAATGAAGTAAGGTAGTGAGGATTTGGAGGGAAGAGATCAATGAATTGTGTGGAGGAGTGATTGAATTCTATGAGAATGGCTATCTCATGCAAATTTGAAGGGACAGGAGAATGGGACCAATTATGGCTTGCATCAAAGTCACGGTGGCCAAGCATGTCAATGTCATTAAGGAGGATGTTGTTACATGGGTGGAATTGAAAAAGGAATTTCCATTTTTCAGTATCCATAGAGTGGTGGGGCTAGATTCTAGGAATAGAATCATCATTATAGTCAACGGGAGGGGGCTCTTCAGGTGCACAATGGACTTGTCATGCACAATATGTGTTTTTTATTTGTTGCCAATGTGCACCAATCTCGTCATTGGTTCTATCAATGTCATTAGGTAGTTTGTGAATATGGAAGTACAAAAGGAGATCACTCCAACAAAATTCTACATAGAAAGCTGCATCATGGGATGGAATGAGGTGTACCAAGGAAATACATGCACGACCATGGCAGGGAAGATATGCTACCATGGAATTTTTTTCCAATGGGAGGAGAATAACCAGGAATGTGTAACCTCGATAAGAGACAATGAGTTGAATGAAGGAGGTATTTGCATGTAGGAAGTGATGAAGGGTGTTGTTGGAAGTTGGCTATCGACGTTATGTGAAACATATTTGAAGATAGTTCAATTGAAATTTAGGGAGACAAAGGAATGACTCATTTTTGTTAGGGGGAGCTTTTGAAGCATGTGGCATGTCTCTTGTGCCTTGATGTCCCTATCAAAAATTGTTTCGGTTAATAGCTTGCATACAAGAGTGACAATAGGGGCATCAAGAGGAGTACTTTATGCAAGGCATGAAATCATTTGGTGGTAACTTTCATACTTTTACTCTTCTTTTGCTTCATATTTAAAAATGTAGTTTAAAACAACATGGTGTGAGAGGATAGGCTGGAAGTCAATGTTGGCCCTCCAAATAGTAAGAATGTGGAGGTTGTGGATGTTAAGCTTATCATCATTTCTAGCACGACTATAAGTTTTCTTGCTAGAAGCATCGATGTGCATAGAAGAGGATTCACGTAACTCTGAGGGGACTCCATACCGACAAGATTAAATATTATTTTTATTGTGAAGGCATGTAGAAGAATGACAAGGTGTGTCGAAGTAGACATAGTTGACAAGCTCCTCGTAGTCTTCAAGTTGGCTAGAAGCAAGGATATCACTTTTTGTAAGTAGATATGGATCTGTAAGTGTCAATCGATGTATCCCTAGGTTTATTTGATGGAGGGATCGAGGGTTCCAATCAATAACATAAGTATCGAATAAGGACATGGCAGTAGCAATTCTAGATTCGTTTGTCCAGTCAAGGTTGTCCATTTTAGGTGCATTTCCTAGCCATATAAAATCGTGTATATGTGTAGACCCTCCATGCAGCCATTCATATTTGAGTGAAATAGAATAGAACAAGTAAAATTTTTGCATTCAAGTATTGTACATAGAGGATGAAAGATAATTAATGGTAGAGTAATACCTGCACCAATAGTCCTTTACATGGAATCCTTTTAGTAGGAATATTGTGAACCTGCAATGGATGTATTGAGATATATGATGTGAATTTGCAATAATGTTTTGTATTCTCCACTGATGTTGATCACGTTCATTGGATGGAGGATCAAAAGGCATAACCATATGAAATTCATGCCATTTGGTATTGGCTGCACTTAGTGTGAAGAAGAATGTAGGGTTTCCCTATTGAATGACCTTGTCAATAAGCTCTCCTCTACCTTTGGTCCAAAAAGAGAGGCTTCCTCGAAGAGATAAGCCAAAGTGCATAATCTAGTCTGAAATTGTTGAAGGATGTAGCTGATCAAGGTGGTGGCAAAGGCCTGCAACGATAGTCAACAAGGTATCTGCAAGGTATATTTTTATGAAGAAAGAAGTTGTTGCTTGGCTACGATGGCACATGATAAGGTTGTACATGTAATAATAAAATCTGGGATGTTTTCCAAATATATTATCATGGTAGCGCATTAGGTGTAAAGTGTATTCTTGCATTTCAACCTTTGCAACTCTTGGTTGGTTTATCATGGAAGAACCTATGGGGAAGAGGGTGGGGAAGGCCATGGAGAAGAGGCCCTTAGTTTTGTATTCATTGACTAGCGAGAGGCCAATAATGGGCCATTGAAGTGAATGGGTGGGTGTCGAATTAAAGGAATCCACGTAGGAAAATATCTCGTCAATTTCAGTTTTGAGTATTTGGCAGTGTTGATACGAAAGAGGATGGTTAGAGGTCAGATGGGAAATGGTGGATAAGGTCAGGGTCAGAAAGATTAGGAGGAAATTGTTGGGGTTTAGGAGAAGCAGTTGTGACATGACATAGATGGGGGAGACATTTGTAGGGAGAATAGGAAAAGACGATGGGTTAAGATGGACATCCTTGTAGTACAAATCATTTGCTAGTTTGTACTGCAAAGCTGCTAGAACGTGTGATCTGATGACAAATAATTCATAGGTTTTGTGATTAGAGTTGCATTTGCTGACAACAAGGATATCTATATCTAAGATCATGCGAGGAAGGGAAGTGACAATATTAGTTATATCTTGAGGAAAGTTGATGGTATGGTTAGAGTACTTGTATTGGCCTCCACGTGCATGGACCACTTGGAGAACTGGGATGACATGTGCAATTAGCATATTCTCAACTTGGGTTAGGCATGAAAGGACACGTGGTTACTTTCCTAGATCCATGTTGTTCGATAAGGAGAAGCGATGGATAGATTGTTTCAAGGCACAACGACAGAACATGAGAAGACCATGGTGAGATTCGTTTTTCATTGATGGGTAAGATTCATTAGAAATAGAACAAACTTGTAGGGGGATAAGTGCATCAATCCTTTCACGGAAACAATGATGTGCATGTTGGAGAGTGTTTTTGTTGTAATTATGGGGATTTGAAGTGGAATAAATGTTGGGGGATGGTTGGATAGGGAAGGTGGGTCACGAAGAAAGTGCAGGCTTGGGAGGGGTGTGGATGGTGATAGGAATGGATGGGAGGACGAAAATGAATGGGTGCATGGAAAGGGAGGTAGGTGGGGTTGGGAAATTGGTGTTGTTTGGTTAGATATGGGTTGAGAAGGAAGATTATGTCATTAACTATTGTAGAGTAGGTGGCGATGTGCATTAATTTTGTCCTTCTTAAGTGCATAACGCCTTCGTTGACGTGCCTTCTTTGCATTAGTCCCCAGAGTGGATTGCATAGCTAATCAAGCAAGGAAAGTTGTTGCCAAAAGTGTATGTTTAAGTGTGATTTTTGTAATAGGGATGAGTTAATCATGCATGTGAAGGGAAACTTAGGGTATATAAAAAACATTTTGTTGGTGTGATGATGAAAAAGGAATTTATATTATCTACAATTTGAAAGATAAATAACATGAATAACATTGTACTATTGTAAATGAAAAAAAAATGTGTATGTATGCAAATAAATATTACCATTATTAGGAATTACATTAGAGTGTATCCATAATGATATGTGTATTTGAGATATGCTAAGAAGAGGTGATGACGAAATTTGATCTTGGTGGAGATGTCTCTATTGTGGGTTGCTTTTAGTGGATATGTCATCTACAACAGTGGTATACATATAATCTATATGCTCAATGGAGACGACAAATTCTTCAAAGTGAGGGTCCTTTATTTTTTTTAGTTTTGATTTTTCAAAGTGAATAATGGGATTTTCAAATGAATGTTACCATTATTAGGAATCATTTCACTATGTAAGTTTGTTTTGTATGTTGAAAAGTACACGATTGTATTTTACCAGTAGTAGAAGTAGTAGACATGTAAGGGTTTCACATTAGAGTGTATCGATATCCATATGCGTATTTGAAATGAAACCAACCTAATGTTTATGTATTTATGAGAAAAATTTACAAAATCAAGAAGAATTGTGGTAGCCCAAGTTCTAAAACTTTGAGAAAGGAGGGGAAAAACAAAGTTTGAAAATATTATAGGGAAAGGGTGTGCAAAATGAAAGCATGAAAGGGAACAAAGGAGAGAGGCAACAATGGAGTTTAAAGCTCACGAGAAGTCCTTGTGGGCGGGCCAAAATTTTCTTTCATTTCCTGTAGGAGAAGGGTTGATGCAAAGGCATAAGGAAGTTTTGCAAAGTGCATGAGGGTTGTGTGAAGGTGTTTGACACCATTGAAAGTCTTGTTATAATATAGAGGGTGAAAAGGTAAAGATGACACTTAATATTGGTGGAGATGTTTCTAACGGATTTTGGCTCGCTTGAAAGGAAACATAGGTTCTTCGTCCTTATGCCCAACAGTTCAATTGTAGCATCATTAAAAGAAATGACATTTTCCAGAAGGCTAGTGTGGTCATGTAATTAAAGACATAGTACATAACGATAATCACATTCAATGGAGGCACCATTTCATTCTGTGAAATTCCACATGTTGTCAGAATTTTGCACAACCTTTTTCATGCATTACATGCCATCAATGCTAAGGGGGCATGGAAGGAGGTAAAAGTCCTCCATGTTGATTATTTTAGCAGTAGCATGGACGAAAACCCATGAAGCTTTTTCGGTACAGGGCATTGCAACAAGTTCATATATTGGTTTTGTTTTGAGGGGCATGCCTAAGATGCCTGTGTAAATTTGGCTCAGTGAAGGTGAGGATGCATTGGAACCTATTTCTTGAAACCATTGTTGGAGCTGTTGTGTTTAAGAAATATCTATATTTATAAGAAGGCAGGTGGTGGGAATTTTTTCAATGGTCTTTCCATTGAACTCGATGATGCAACCCCCTTTAATTGTAAGGACTAGAGTGGTTCTTGAAGCATGAAGATCAGAAAGTTTGTTCCTTTCAACACGAAATTGTGCACCCCATAATGTGACATCAATGTTGTAGCTTGACATGTCACACAAAATGAGATTTTTGTTAGGATTTTTTGAGCCATCACATTGTCGCGCGGAATGGGTCGATCTTGCGGACAAGATAGACCTTCCTAGAATCTAAAGAAGACCTAACGACAAGCAAACCAACCAGACACTATCTTTCTCTAAATATGCTTCAATAAACAATAGCAAACAAAGGTTTTTAGGGCCTACCTTTGGTCCAACGCAAGCTTGTGGATGCCCTCGCTCTTTTGATCCAAATGAGCTCCTCTTCGCGAATCTGCAAACACAAACAAGGCAAACAAATTAAATAGCACCTGAAAAACCAATTGCATGAAACATATTTAACATGAAAGTCAAGGAGTCCATGAAACAAATAACATAAGATACTTGTTGAGAAAAATGAGTTTGATTGTATTAATTCAAAAGAAGAAGAACTTTACAACCTTTGCCTTGACGCTGTACAAGCTCCTCCCAGGGTCCAACAAGATGTCTCCTCTACTTTGACAAGCTTCACTCACTCTCCAATGGAACCAAGAGGTATGTGATCTTTCCTCTCAAGCTCAACCAAAGAGTCTTGATTTCACCAGCATTTACCCTCAAAATGTTCAGCTTCTAACCTCTCTAGTCCTCACCCCAATGCCTGTATTTATAGTGCAATGGAGGGAAGTTACTAGGTCCTCCTTCAAAGGGATAAAGCCCTCCTTCAAAGGGATAGCTCCTTTAGTCAAGGGATTAGATCCTTCTCTTTTGGGATGCATGAACCACCTCAGAGCGAACAATCCACATCAAAATTACTTCTAGAAAACTCTAGAATTAACCCAAAGTGAGTTTTTTAAGATAAAAATTGCGCCTTTTGACTTTCACAGGGGTCCGCACCTGCACCGTTAGGAACAGAGCGGGTAGGTACGCAGCTTTTGTACACAGAAGGTGCGGGACCGCAGGTGACCATGAGAGAAAGTGCGGAACCAGAGTTACATTGATTTTTAATGTCTTTCTCCCACTTCCAAAGCTTGATTTGAAGAGCTGAGGTCCTAGACTTGCTTAGGAGGATAGTACAAGTGATGATAGACCCATACTGACTGCAAATAATCATGGTGACGATATTTTTGTGTAACAGATTGCCCCCTAAAGTGAAAAGTCTGTAGTAGATGAGGATTTCATTTATCATATAGGAAGAGTGAAGTACTTTATCATTTCGAGGATTATCTTGTGGAGAGCCCGGTCAGAACCTGTAAAAACATTCAATGCAAGATATATATATGAGATCATATCATCGCTGAGGTAGGCATTCCCATACTCAGATCAAAACTAACTAGAAACCTATCTACTGCTCTGATATAGGAATGATCTTGTAAAACATCATAAGTATAGACTCGTGTGAACACAGTATGGACGCAGCCATCTTTTATGAATAGTCCACAACATAATGAGTACAAAATTCCTCGCAGCCTGGATGGTGGAAACTAGATCCAGGGTCTTCATTTCTACTTCCCGAAATAGTACGATTCTATCCATGCGAATAAATGTGTTGATGTCGAACATGGTAGAAACCACTTGATTACCAGTCAATGATGTAAACTGTTAACAAGTGTGAGAGAAACCACCAGTGATGTCAATGGCTCTCAAAGTACCCAGTACAATCCATGAGATGTGAGTAAATGTATTGATGTCGAACATATCACGGAATCCTTCGATCGAAAGTCAATGATGTAAACTGTCGTCAAAGGCGAGAAACCTGCCATTGAGGCATGCAGATTTCAAGGTACTGACGATTTCTAGATCATCTTTCTAGATAATGAGCTGATGTCGATAGAAAGCGATCCGTCGTAGGCAAGCCCACAACATGAAATCATAGATCAAGTTGAAGAAATTTAGTTGCAAGGACTGACTCAGGGATGGTCAAGATGGATGACAGATATTTTGTAGATGAATGGCTTATTGGCAGTGACCTCTTGAACACATAACGACACGACAGATGGCTTGGTGACAATTGACCCAAAGTTAATACCCAGAAACCGGCTGAAGACTTTCAATGTGGTTTGATCAACTGTTAGGCAAAGGATTTCCCAACCCAGGTGAATAAAAGTGTCGTGTTCAAGAGTGGTTACAAAGTATGACAAACAGACTCATTTTCCTCTCTTTTCCCCCACCATTTCTGGCAAGTACCTCTTTATTTTTGACAAGCTTGAGGAGGATAACATTTGCTTGATTATAAGGTCATCCTTTGGATGAGTCCAACTTAGTTTAAATTCGAACCCTAAGAAGGAGTGGTTCGTTCCTGTTTGTAATTGAATAGGTCCTTTACTGTGAAATTTTAATGAGTCCAGTATAGGAGAAACTCGGCGTTTTTCAATTTTAGAGAGTCTGAAAAAACTTAAGAAGACTCCAGGGTTGACCTTTTTCGTAAATTTGTGTCTCCCAAGCCCGAAAAAGTATAAAATAATACTTGAGAGAACCGCTTGATCTTTTACGACCAAGGAGTACTTTTCGTTATTAGTGTCACTGACCCGAAAAAGTAAAAAAGCGATCAACGACACGCCGTTTTATAGCCAATATCGAATTTGAAACGACAAAAATCCGGCAATCTTTTCATGTTTTTACGGTCGGAAAAGAGCTGTAAGTGGACCGTCTTTTAATTCCGTTTTAACGAGTGTAAAAGAAACACTCGACAATCTTTTCATGTTTTAGGAGTCAGAAAAGGGCTTAAAGATGACTCTACTTGTTTTTTCGTTAAAAATGATAGATTTCGCCTGAATAATCCTGTATTCTACACAAAGACACAAACATTACTCATACCTGTTTGAAATGGATAAAAGCGTTGCAAAATACCTTTTCAAAGTGAAACATAAACAAATTTGTGATTTATTTACTCAAAAAACTTATAAAAAGGGCCTTTGTCAATTCATTTTTACCGTTCGAGTTTGGGTGAGAAAATAGTGCTTTTGCTTAGAAAACTTCCCGTGAAGATTGTGGAAAATCCAACCGTCGGAATCGAGCGCCGTCTTCTCCAGGTAATCCACATCATCTTACTCTTCATTTTCAACCATTTAGTTTTTTGATTTAGCCCCTCATTTTGTTTTTTGGGAGAGTTTTTAGGCGCAAAACCCGCGCGCGGGGGTCCGCAGGTTTACCATTGCGAACCCGCGGACCCCGACTTTTTCTCCATTGGGAAAAAGCTCGGGGTCCACACCTTCCGTGTAGACAAAGTGCGGACCCATGCACTGTGTCTAACGTGGAGGGTGCGTACCCCGCAGCAAGGGTTTTGAACCTAAAATTCCTCAAAAATGGACCAATCAAAATGTTTTCTAGCAATCTAATTAATCTTTATACTTGATGCAGAGAATATATCATGCTAGATTGGCGAGAACGGGAGCATGAGGACGTGGATACCGCCGCATGGAATCATCAGCCTTCACTTGATGCTTTGAGGGCATGCAGAATGTACAAATTCTGGACCATTCTTGGCATGAGGGCTCAGGTAGATTTCTTACAGTGGCTGGTTGACAGGTGGAGCGTACAGGACCAGTGCTTTTTCATTGGCGGACACCGGCTCGAAATCGAGCCGGAGGACATTTATTTCTTGACTGGTTTGCCTAAGAGAGGCGAGGACTTGACTCTATTTGGGACTAGGCCAGGTGGCCAGTCTGTCGATAGCCTCCGGCTAGAGTACTGTAACAGCTAGGCTAAAGACAAAGGGATAAACATAAAGACCATATCCCGTCCTGAGCTCATGGTGATTGCGTTTACTGTCACCAGACTTTGCGGAGCTACCGCATTACATGTTGCCACCGGATCCCAGATGCGTATGGCAGTTGATTGCTTTCAAGGCACCATCTTCAACTGGTGCAATGCTGTGCTGGCCAATGTGAAAGGCCAACTGACCAGGGCCAAGAGCGGACGACTAAAGACCTTTGGTTATGGGGCTTTGGTCGTGAGTTTTGGCCTGGAGAGGGTTCCTATGCTGATCCCACAGCATCTTACTGTTGGAGCTGGGCTTCCTCGAGAGCCCAAACTGATGCGATGGGTCGCAGTCATGGCCTGTCACCCGGACGAGAGGACAGAGGTTGCTCGGTTCAAACCTGAGTATTTCCAATGGTTGGAAAACCAGGTCTTTTGCATTCAGGATTTCCCTTACGCTGGGATAGATTTCCGTGGTGACCCAGACATGGCTCTTCCACCAGGAGAGCAGTGGGACGAGTCAGGTAAAATCCTTTTCAACTTTCCCTTATTAATTTTTTTTTTTTAATATTTTTCATCGTCTCAAAACTGATAGTAAAAATTTCAAATGCAGATGTGGGTCCACAGCGACCAGCCGCTCTCCGGCCTTTCGAGAGGAGGCAACCAGTTGCACCCGCACCAGCCCCACAGGACGAATCAGCAGAGGTTTTGGCCGAGTTGGAGAGTAATCTTGAGCGCTTAACAGGAGATATTCCTGAGACCACTATCGATGACATTCCTCGTCGACTTCAGCGCTATGTGATTGGAGTCCCGGGACCTTTTAGGAGGTTCCTTTGCAAGGTGGCTCGAGCAGTGGTTTCTTATAGAGATCATCACCAGTGATAGGATGATCGCCTTTTGTGGGCACATGTGACATTTTTGTTTTTTGTTCTTATCATTTTTGCCGATCATAAGGTGTTTTTCAACCTATGATCGAAGACGATGTATTTTTTGACACACTCCTATATATATATATATATATCACTATTACCGGCTTATCTTGTAAATCATATCATGGAATGGTTTTAAATTTACATGTATGATTATTGCAAATGTCTATTTAACATTCGAGAAGCAATTGCATCTGCTAATGTATATAAAGACCTTGGAATATGTTGATATTCAATGTAATCAAACTCACGTTCCAAGAGACGCACTCTCAAAAATAATCTTAATAACACTGGATTTCTAATGGCATACACTCTATTAAGATGTAATACAACGAGTTCAGAATCCAACCTCACTATCAAAATCTGAATCCCAAATGAAATAGATTCAGATAATAACTCAATCATTGCACTATACTCTGCAATGTTGTTTGTTGTTTGACCGAGACTTACCCCATGCATAGAAACTAACTCGTCAGAGGGCGAATAGATAACCCAAGCTGCGGAAGAGATGTTCCGTGTATTACGACAAGCACCATCAGCAAATCCAATGTATGTTTGGAGAGGCATCGACATCTGCAATATCAAGAGTAAAACCAAGATAAGCAGGAATAATGACGAAAAACACTCTCTAAGCTAAGCACACTTTTGTTTTTAAACTAAAACACACCAGCTAGAAAGAAAACTATCCTAACTAAAAATCTCCATACCCCATTCTTTTAAGCATAGTACCTCTTCAAGTAAAGGCCATTTCTGGGTTTACCCAAAGAGTCCCCATCAAAGTCTACCAACTCATAGGCCCCTTTTGCTAGCTTTCGCTTAACAATATAGGGACCATGCCACATAGGAACGAATTTCCCAGTGCCTATTTTATCATTAGCTTGATCATACAATAACACTAGGTCTCCTTTCGAAAAATTTCGAGGGGTCACATTCCGATCATATTGAGCTTTCATACGTTTTGCGTGAGTCTCGATCGCCAATGCAACATCACGTCGATTCTCATCTAATTGAGCTAAGTATAACAAACGCTTTTCCTCTTCGGAAGTAGCTGGAAGTAACTCGATGGCCATTTGCAGTGACGGGATTTCGCACTCAATGGGTAACACAGCTTCCAAACCATAGACTAGTTGGAAAGGAGTGAACCCTGTTGATGTTTTTACTGAAGTTCGGTACGCCCAAAGTGCTGAAAATAGCATGTTGTGCCAATTCGATCGATGAATCCCAATGATTCGTCGGATCATGATAACTAAAACTTTGTTGATGGATTCAACCAGACCATTTGCTTGTGGATAATAAGGGGTTGAACTATCGTGACGTAAACCAAGCTGGCCTGTAAGTTCGGTCATCATAACGTTTCGAAAATGACGCCCATGATCAGTGATTATCGCTTGTGGGACACCAAACCTAGCAATTATATGATTGAACACGAAAATTTCAGTTGTCTTGCCGTCTGCCTCGAATGTAGGCATCGCCTCGGCCCACTTAGTAAAATAATCTACCGCAAGGATGATATACGCATGCCCCCCGGCCGAGTGAGGGTTACATGTAATAAAATCGATACCCCATTTGGCAAAAGGACCAATGGCAATTATAGGGTGGAGAGGAGCAGGTGGAGCGCGCATCTTACGATAAAAAATCTGGCAGTTGTGGCATTTTCGGACTGCCGTAATACAATCTTTAAACAAGGACGGCCAGAAATAGCCAGCGCGCAATATCTTTTGGGTTGTGGCATACCCAGACATATGACCGCCACATGCTCCAGAGTGACAGTCATTTAGAACTCTCTCAGCCTCTTCATGAGTTAAGCAACGTCGAAAAATAGAGTCCGCCCCACGGCGATAAAGAGTATCGAGGAATTTAGACTTCTGTGATCCATAATATTGTAAGATAATCTTCGGCAAAATCACATAACGAATCTTTTGTCGAAGATTATCTTACGATAAAGAGTATCTCCAATAATTTTGAATTGTTGGGACTGGAAGCGAATTTTCCGACGTTCCGACCTTGAAATTTCTGGCCGAAAGGATTGGGTCTGGAGATAGACGATGATATCCCCATACCACGGATCTAAAGTGCTGATTAGAAACAAAGATTCGTCCACAATGGGCTCCTCTGCCACAGTTTCTGTGTCAGCACGCGGGAAGTCACACATTAACTCTGCAAAAATTAAAGATTTCTTAGACTTAGATTTCTCAAACTCCAAGTAGAACTCTTGCAGGATAACGATCCATTTAGAGTACTTGCCCCCTAGCAATTGTTCGGTCAAAATGTAGATCATAGGGTTGCAATCCGAAATTACCGTAGTTTTAGGTAGTAAAATGTAGTGACGAAAACGTTGGACAGCTTGAACGGCTGCCAATGCCAATTTCTCCACATGTGAGTATTTTAGCTCAGTTGGATTTAACGTGCGACTAAGGTAATATATCACATGTTCCGTTCCGAATTCATCTTTCTGAACTAAGACCATTCCAATGGTGGAATGGGAGGCGGCGAGATACAAAAAGTAATCCTGGTTGTAGTTGGGAGGATGCAACAACGGTGCATGGGTTAACACGTGTTTGAGTGCATCAAAAGACTTCTGAGCTATCTCATCCCAAGAAAATTGAGTATTTTGTTTCAACAACCGTGTAAAACCCTTTGTAACCTCGGCGTAGTTAGGAATGAATCGTCGTAAAAAGTTTGCTTTCCCCTGCAAACTTTGGAGTTGGCGAAGACTCGAAGGAGGAGGCAAATTGATAATAGCTTCGACCTTCGAGGGATCAACGCGAATGCCAGCTTTCGAAACTACAAATCCCAGCAATCGACCCGTTTCTATACAGAAGACACATTTGTGTGGGTTCAACCGAATACGATAATGCCTACACCTCATAAAGATTGCTCGTAAGTGGACGAGGTGATCAGCTCGATGTAGTGAATGAGCAGGCAAGTCATCGAGATAGGGTTGCACAATGTGCTTGATGTCATGAAACGCATAAGACATCGCCCTCTGAAAAGTTGCTCCGGCATTCTTAAGCCCAAAAGGTAATTTGCAATAAGAAAATGTCCCCCATGGACAAATAAAAGCCGTTTTTGGTTGATCGGCAGGTAGAATGTTGATTTGATTGTATCCAGAAAAACCGTCCATAAAGGAAAATATTTCGCTGCTGGCACAATCATCAATGATTTGATCGATATAGGGAGTTGGGTAATTGTCCTTTGGACAGGCTCGATTAATGTCCCTATAATCGATGCATATTCTTATTGTCCCCTATTTTTTGTTAACTGGAACAATATTCGATACCCAATCCGTTAGCGGGATCGGATAAATGAAACCTGCTTTCAACAGTTTTTCAACTTCTGCTTTAATTGCAGCAGCTTTTCGTGGGTGAATCTGACGCAAACGTTGCCGGATGGGTTTAGCGTCCGGGTAAGTTTTGATCTCATGAACAACAATTGCGGGATCAATTCCTGGCATTTCCTCATAGGACCAGGCAAACATGTCGCGGAATTCTTGAAATAGGGCCTTATATAATTGAATTTCGTCATCTGTACACGAGGCACCTATATGAATGTTCTCAACAATTCCAGGCTTAATCGAAATGTCAATGGGAATAGTTCGAGAGATTTTTCCCAAATTTAACTCTGAATCGGGATGTTTCATTGGATTCTGAGGTTCCTTGACATATTCGGTCGTAAAGATTGATGAGAAATTATTTTCAAAATGATCATCCTCAGGTAAAAACGAAGATCTTTGATGGAGATCTTCTCATGGTAAATCATCTACACATAGGATTTCACGAATTTGCTCATCAGAGTGAACAAGTTCAGAAAACGTAGTTAAATCTGAGGTTGATGTGAAAAGTGATTCCTCACGGACCACATTCATTAAGTCTTTTTCGGTTGAACACGGGTCGGCAAAAGACTGCACAGTTTCATAGGCAATTTCATATGGACTCAAAGGCATGGAATTACCAAATGAGTCTATTTCAGATTTAGAAGGAACGATCCAAGGATCGTCATAAAAAATAGTGTCTGATGTAATCATATGAATAGTTGCAAATGAAGATGATGCGTTGATTGGAGGAAAAGGAAAAGTTCCCAGTAAACCGGCATCTTTAACTAATCCTACTCCAACATCCTTATATGGGATAGTCGTTTTACCGACGTGCTGAATACTCTCCGAAGAGGCTGGGTTGGATGAAAAGTAAGCCAGCTGGTCTATTGTTACGATCTTTCCATTATGTGGAAACTTTATGACTCTAAAGACCGATGAAACGACCGCTGTCATAGCGTAAGACCAACTTCGACCCAAGAGAAGGTTGTAGTCTAGAGGGGCATCAACCACCTCCACATCTAGACTAACGGTTTTTCCTTCAACCCCTATAGGCAAATCCTGTAGAATGCCAAAAGGATGAAACCCACGGCCATCAAAGGCCTTAAGAATCATCGGGGATTGATTTAGTGAAGGAGAACCAAGCGATCTCCAACACTGTATCGACATAATACACGTTGAGGCTCCCTCATCAATTACAGTCCGATGAATAGGCCTGTTTTTTACTATCACTGGAATCTGGAAAGCCATTTGATGAGGCAAACGCGGTGTACTATTTTCTAGATCAAAGATTATTAGGTTTGGGTCCTGAACGTCAACAGCTCCTATAGCCGACAAAAGTAATTTGCGTTGTGCTGGGCATGATTGCAGCACTTCCAAAGCCGACATTGCTGAGGGTGAAACAACTAAATCCTCAACAATGTTATAATTCTGAGCCGCTCTCGCATGTGGATTGAAAGTTGACCTTCGAAGTACACCCTTGGCGGGCAGTTTGATTACTAAGTCTGGATTAGGTTTCTCGATCTGTAGTGGATCGGAACCGGGAGCTGTGGTTGATGGATTAGAATGAGAAGATTCTGCTTCTTTGCCATCAACAGGAGTTTTACTGCCATAATCTTGCGATCGAGTCGCAATCCTTACATGGGACATCATCAATATGGGTTCTTCATTGGCACTCGAGGAAGAACCTATCATCTTGCTATCTTGATTTGGAAATGGATCCTTCAAAACAGCAGGAGTTTGGGAACCTTTGACGATTTTCGCAACCTCTGCTCGATGAGGGCAGTCTCTTGTGAAATGTTCTTCGTCACAAATGAGACACGGATAACGAGGTTTGCGCTTTTCATCATTGGATTCCGCCTTTTCAGGTTTCTCCTTTGAACTTTTGTCCGTTTTATTCTTCTTCTTTCCTTTCTTCTTCCCACCGGATTTTGATTTAGCTGTAGATGATTCTACAACGTGAACATCGGCAGAAACCTCTGCAGAAGAATCTCCTGTCGGGGAATCAGGCAAGGTTATGATAGGAGAAGAATTCTTGGAAGACTTCTTCTTACTTTTAGTGTTAACCGTACCAATCATACCGTCAGCGACATGAGATCCCGAAGGAGCTGCAGTGATTTGATTTGACTTGGGAAGATCGGGGATATTTTCGTGTAACGTACCTGACTGAGTATAGACCAAGTCAAGGTACTGTGCTTGAGCAATCACTTGCTCCTCAGTAACAACTCCGGCTTTAGCAACATCTTCAGTGATCCTTGGCAACAAAGATTTTACAAACCACTCAGCCAAGATTTGATCCGGAATGAATACCTTCATTAAACGTCGTCGACGTCTCCACTCATGAATATGATCTGAAATATACGTGGATGTCGATTGTTTTAGGGAAGTTAACAATTCCGTGCCATTGTCATATCGAACTGGCAACTGGAAATGAGTTAAAAACGAGGTAGCTAACTGACTAAGATTATAAAAAGTGCCTTGCGGTAACTCAATGTACCACTTGGCCGCGATACCAATTAGAGTGCGCTGGAAAAGTCTAAGACGGATCGAATCATCTGTGATGGAGTTAGACGCACACCAGAGGTGGTAAGTCATCACATGGTTCGACGAGTCCTCTCCAGATTTACCTTCGAACTTGGGAATGTCACTGGGCAACTTATTCGGCATTGGCGGCCAAAACGGAAGATAATTAATCGGATCGTTCGTTAGGCGCGACAAGTCTGGTAAGTCCAAAGTTGCGATAAATGGTAACTGCCGATTAGGATCCCTAAAACTCTGGGTCATGAGACCAGCCCCAGGAGGAGGATATCCAGGATAACTAGGAATAGGAATCGCGTTCGGGATATTGTATCCTCCCGGAAAACCAGGATTAACCAGACCGTACTGGGGTTGTTGAGGTTGTTGATAAGTGTACCCAGGATACGGTTGATACTGATAAACTGGCTGCTGGACAGCAGGACTGAATTGGTACTGTCCCTGGTATAGTTGATAGGTGAATTGAGGTTGACTGGTGACAACTGTACTTAAACCAGGTTGTCCTAAAGGCATCTGAACCGTAGTTTGAATGGTGGATCCAGACGGTGGTAAAGATGTCTGAGGAGTAGATACAGAAATAGTAGAAACCGGAGCTGTCGATACTCCAGAAGTAGGTGGGGTAGATGGAACAGATGTTGCGGCAGTTGCAGCAGTCGTTTGAGATGGAGTACGAGGTGCAGTAGGCCCAGACTGTGAAACTACCGAAGGTACAGAAGTTTGAATGTTAGACTGGACTGGTTGCTGGGGTGAACCAGAAACTAAGGGTTGTCTAGTTTGAGATGACAACTGTACACCTGGCTGCAACACCTGTTGAGTTTGCGATGGATCCCACACTATGTTCGTTCCGGGGTACTGACCCATAATAGGTTGAGAATATTGAGGACCATAACCGGGTTGAGGGTAGGTTTGATAGTTGAAAGGTACATTTCCCGTCCCTTGAACATAAGATTGACCTTGGGGTGGTTGGAAACCTTGGTTCGAGTACTGACCTTGGGGTAGATATCCCTGAGGCACGTACTGATACTGGGGTTGACCTTGAGGTATAAATTGATACTGGGGTTGACCTTGGAGTACATATTGAGTCTGGGGTTGACCTTGAGGAACGTATTGTACCGTAGGTATGTACTGTCCTTGAGGTTTCCCCCCAGATGCAAATTGTGTACCTTGAGGTTGTCCCCCAGGCGTTAAATGAGGCTGCCCCCCAGGCGGTAACTGGCCACCTTGAGGTTGAGAATTGGGAATAGAACCTGACATCATAAGAATGTCTTCTACGCTCAACGGCTTTGCACCATTGCTTCCAGTGAATAACCCTTGTTCAATGGATTGAGGAGATGCTCCCGAAAAAGTACCAGAAAGTGACTGATACCCAGTGGGAACAGAAGGACCGCCATACAAAAAAGATTCAAGCGATTGAGTAAACATGGACGACTGACCTGACATATTTACGGGAGTATAAAAACCTCTAGGATGATAAGGAGTACGAGGTGGTGAAAAACTTAACACTGAATTTTCCAAATAATTAGTCAAAGAAAGATACCAAGTAGTACTTCTAGGTGGACTGTAAAAAATTGATTCACGCTCCCTTAGATCAATAACAGGTTGATTTTCAGGGATAGGGATGCCTACTTCTTCTTCCGGAGCAAGTTCTTCAATAGCTATCAAACCAGAAGGAAGATTTTCGATGATTACTCTTTCTACCCTAGGTGAATTAGGACCACTAGAAGTTGGAGAGACAAACCCCGATGTTGGAGTAACAGGTTCAGATATCTCAGGTTCTTTACCTATATCACTAGTAGATGAAAAGATACCAGCAAGTTCGGAAACCGAAATAGATTTAGGATTATAACCTGTTTCTAGAGTTTGGTAATCAGGATGTACAACCAATGAAGACTCTCCTTCTTCATGTGAACCAACTTTACTGCCACTAGGAGTTACGAGGACTTTCAAGCCTTCAAGATGGCTTGGGACTTCTTCAGGAGGTTGGCCCCGAAGTCTACAGGACTTCCTCAGTAAATCAGCCACGGTTACAAACTCAGGAGACTAGCCCCGAAGTCTACGGGACTGTCTTGGTAATTCAGCCACAGTTAAAAACTTTTAACTACTTCACACGCAAACAAAGTAAAATCTCAATGAAAAACACCTAAAGCCTCTAAAGAACCAAACAAATTTGAATCACACGCCTAAAGAATCTAGAGATCAAAACACACACAAACAGTAACTTTCTGGACCGAAAACACTAGTTGGTGATGAAATCCAACGTCGCAGAATTCAGTACAGAAATGGCAGTTGGAACAGTTACCCCGTCAACCTGCTTAATGAATAGACTGGACCAAGTTCCTCCACTTAACCGTCTTGAGTGAAGTGAACCCCCCAGAAAATCCAAGTGAGTCTAGCTGACGTCTACTCCAGGGACAGTGGGATCTTCCCACCACTGTCACCTTAGAAAGAATCCTAAAGAATATGGCCACTAAGGTTACCAACTGAGACAAATACACCTGGGGGAACAGTCTACGATCCGATACGCATGCAAGGGCAGAGTAGCAAGCTCAATCCCCTTGAAGGCTCCTTGACATAATCCAAGGTTTACCAACAAGTGACCCCAGGCTCCTCGACAATGGTTAATTCGAGGTTTACCGTTTTTAATACGTGAATATCTGGCATCGTTCCCAATGAGGAAGGATTGATTCCCACACTGGTTCAGACACAATCTCGTGCTTCTCCTTTAAGAGGAGCTTTCCCAGAGCATAAATGCAACAATTGGATTTCTTCCTACCACAAGATACAACTACTTGTTTGTTTTTACTGTCTTGGAGAGTTAATTACTCTCCTACTCCAAGACACTAGCCTAAGCTAAGTTGGTGTATCAGAGCCCTAGAAATAAAATGTTACTAGGTGAATTTTACTTTAAGCGTTAATTTTAGTGGTTGTTGTTTAAGTCAAGAGGTGGCGGAGATGAAACTCGTGGTGTAAAGACTCGACTCGAAATCACTAAAAAGATGCACCTAGGATGATTTAAACAATCTTTTCTCTTCGATGAACTTCTAAACTAAGAAAGAGTTTGAGAAATGCAACTACTTTGTAAACACAAATCTTTCTCAATTAAACAAATTAAAAGAAGAGCTTTTCCTTTCCAAAGCACTCAAAACGAGACAACTAGCTATTTCACACAAATTTCCCTTTTCTTTTCAAAGCACTCAATCACTACAAAAGACAAACTTTTCCAAAAGAGATTTTGTTTTTTATATTTTGTAAAAAAGACACTCAAAACAAATGAAAATGACTAACTTTGAGAGCTACAAACTATAAAAAGATACTTGAAGTCAAAGCCTACTAAAAGTCTTTTTGAGGATGTTTTACTTAGCTAAATGTGAGCTAAGGACTAATTTATGCAGAATCACAATTAGTCAAAAAACAACCAATCTTTCGTTTTCTTTTTGTAAAAATGAAAATTCCAAACTTTCAACTACAAGCTTTTCGAAATTTTGAAATGAGAAAACTCAAAGCGAATTCCTCAACAAGGGGAGATTTCATAAATGGTCAGACTCACAAGAAGACCAATAGACACCAAGGTAATCTGAGGTCCCTAGGGCTTCTAAGCTTAGAGCCACTACACAACCAAAACGAAAAACAAACCCAACAAGCAAAATTCCT
Source organism: Pinus tabuliformis (assembly GCA_031772625.1). NCBI lineage: Eukaryota > Viridiplantae > Streptophyta > Pinopsida > Pinales > Pinaceae > Pinus > Pinus tabuliformis. Next base: position 764,905,633 of record CM062807.1, on the reverse strand, counting down.
AGGAATTCCACCTAAAACCCTAATGCTAATGAAATTAAACCAAGGAAAGTTTTTGACAGGGAACAAGCAGGTCTGGGCAATGGCTAAAACTTATAAACAAATTCTAAACTGATAAAAAAGAGGAAAATTTGAAATTCTTCAAATTTTTGACAGGGTACGCAGGCAACTCGTTTACACAGGTGCGTCTACGCTCTGTGCACAAAGCAAAAGTGCGTACAAGTACGCACTGTGCTTAACTCAGAGGGTGCGTACCTCTCCCAAAACTATGAAAAATGAAAACTAACTCAAAATTAACTAAATTCACCCAATCCCACAATCATCAAGTCAAAAACAGAAACAGAAAATACAGTTTCTCAGGTCAAAGTATAGACAAAGAAAACAATCAAGTCCCCAGTGGAGTCGCCATTCTGTCGCGCGGAATGGGTCGATCTTGCGGACAAGATAGACCTTCCTAGAATCTAAAGAAGACCTAACGACAAGCAAACCAACCAGACACTATCTTTCTCTAAATATGCTTCAATAAACAATAGCAAACAAAGGTTTTTAGGGCCTACCTTTGGTCCAACGCAAGCTTGTGGATGCCCTCGCTCTTTTGATCCAAATGAGCTCCTCTTCGCGAATCTGCAAACACAAACAAGGCAAACAAATTAAATAGCACCTGAAAAACCAATTGCATGAAACATATTTAACATGAAAGTCAAGGAGTCCATGAAACAAATAACATAAGATACTTGTTGAGAAAAATGAGTTTGATTGTATTAATTCAAAAGAAGAAGAACTTTACAACCTTTGCCTTGACGCTGTACAAGCTCCTCCCAGGGTCCAACAAGATGTCTCCTCTACTTTGACAAGCTTCACTCACTCTCCAATGGAACCAAGAGGTATGTGATCTTTCCTCTCAAGCTCAACCAAAGAGCCTTGATTTCACCAGCATTTACCCTCAAAATGTTCAGCTTCTAACCTCTCTAGTCCTCACCCCAATGCCTGTATTTATAGTGCAATGGAGGGAGGTTACTAGGTCCTCCTTCAAAGGGATAAAGCCCTCCTTCAAAGGGATAGCTCCTTTAGTCAAGGGATTAGCTCCTTCTCTTTTGGGATGCATGAACCACCTCAGAGCGAACAATCCACGTCAAAATTCCTTCTAGAAAACTCTAGAATTAACCCAAAGTGAGTTTTTTAAGATAAAAATTGCGCCTTTTGACTTTCATAGGGGTCCGCACCTGCACCGTTAGGAACAGAGCGGGTAGGTACGCAGCTTTTGTACACAGAAGGTGCGGGACCACAAGTGACCATGAGAGAAAGTGCGGAACCAGAGTTACATTGATTTTTAATGTCTTTCTCCCACTTCCAAAGCTTGATTTGAAGAGCTGAGGTCCTAGACTTGCTTAGGAGGACAATACAAGTGATGATAGACCCATACTGACTGCAAATAATCATGGTGACGATATTTTTGTGTAACAGGCTAGTGTGGTCATGTAATTAAAGACATAGTACATAACGATAATCACATTTAATGGAGGCACCATTTCATTCTGTGAAATTCCACATGTTGTCAAAATTTTGCACAACCTTTTTCATGCATTACATGCCATCAATGCTAAGGGGGCATGGAAGGAGGTAAAAGTCCTCCATGTTGATTATTTTAGCAGTAGCATGGACGAAAACCCATGAAGCTTTTTCGGTACAGGGCATTGCAACAAGTTCATATATTGGTTTTGTTTTGAGGGGCATGCCTAAGATGCCTGTGTAAATTTGGCTCAATGAAGGTGAGGATGCATTGGAACCTATTTCTTGAAACCATTGTTGGAGCTGTTGTGTTTAAGAAATATCTAGATTTATAAGAAGGCAGGTGGTGGGAATTTTTTCAATGGTCTTTCCATTGAACTCGATGATGCAACCCCCTTTAATTGTAAGGACTAGAGTGGTTCTTGAAGCATGAAGATCAGAAAGTTTGTTCCTTTCAACACGAAATTGTGCACCCCATAATGTGACATCAATGTTGTAGCTTGACATGTCACACAAAATGAGATTTTTCTTAGGATTTTTTGAGCCATCACATTGGCGTATAATGGATATAGGATAATTTGAACTAAGAATACAAAAAAAATCAACAATTGAGTTGTGAGTTGCAATGTTGAGTGAACTAATTGGCATGAAATGAAAGGAATGGGAAGGAATTGATTGATAATCATGTATGCACTGAGAGATAGTTGATGCAGAGATGATGAGGATTTCAAATGGATGACTTAGATGATTGTAGTTTGGGTTAGGGTGATCCGGATTTAAACAGGAATGCAACAAAACACAGAAACACCCATATACATAGAGATGCAACGGATATAATACTTCATTTCATTAATGTAAAATATTGAAATATGCTTACAAACAGAGATGGAAATAAACCAGCTAGGGCGATGGTAGCTTATCTCTGAGAAGAGATGTGGCGGCTACATGCCTCTGAAATGTCTTAAAATGAGGCTCGTGGGCCTATTTATTGTTGAGAAACAATGGAAAACGCTAAACATCCAAAAACCTAACCCTAGGAGATGAAGTGCCAAACTATGGGCCCTGTTTTGGGTAGATTGGTACATCAACTTCCCGGGGTTGTAACTTTGGCATACGATCTTCATTTGACGTGCACAATACCTCGTTAGAAAGATCTATCTATGGACTACAATGTTGGGATGAGCAACATCGGTCCATGGACCCATGTTGCTCCTAGTTTTCCCAAAAAAACGTTGTTTAGGGCCTCAAAACGGCTCCGGAAGTTGAGGACACGAAAAACTGAAAGAGATAGTTGTGGGGGTCCAAGTGGGATAGGAGGGTGGCTGCCAATGTCCACCTGGATCATTCCTCCCCCCTTAGGAAGATGTGGTTCCAATTACATTGAGTGCCTCTGTTAGATGCAGAAACTTCTGCTAAACTTGGTCCTTGGTGAGCTGTTCTACAACCTCTGCTGTGTCCAGTAATGGTGGGAAGCATGGTCGAGGGTGGTCCACATTGAACACTCAGTGCAAGTGAAGGAATGGGGGAATGTTGTGCTCCAAATCATTGTTTTCCATAACCTTGGTAATGGTGTAAGGACCATATCGGAGTGGTATGAGCTTCTGATGGGCTCTTGTAAGGCATTCTTTTTGCAGCTGCAACCAGACTTTGTCACCCACCTAAAAATTGTGTGGCACCCAATGTTGATCATGTCATTTCTTGTACTTGGAATTTTCCACAATGGAGTGGCGATAGATCGGCCCGTTGAGTAGAGGTGCTTCGGAAGTCATATCGGACGAATGCTTGACCTGACAGTGCAACGGTACCCCTATGGGTGAGGAGAAGATGTCCCTATCTTCTTTCATGACCATATCCACTTGCTTCTGCTGCATGGAGTAACCCTTCCCGGGGGCCATAGATGTGGCTATGATCTTCCCCTTATGTTGAGAGCGAACTAGACAGAAAATAAATTTCCTAGTTTGGAAGATGATCTTACTGCCTTTCTTAGCAGAGATCAAAGAAGTGGCAATAGGTGGGGCTACCTCTAGTATCCTGTATAATGTATTACACAAAGAAATAATAACTGCACGAGGTCTTGAATCATTAACAACATGTCGCCTCCACAAGTATGGTTGGCTTAATAATACATCACAAACATCAAGCGATGCAACATCACACAATACCTCATCTATGAAGGGCTTGATACCGTAGGGAAGGTGGCACTGCTGGCAAACTCGGAGATCTCGTCCTTGGTGAAGCCACCAGATGCTGTACAGTTGCGGGTGTGGTATGGTTGGTAGTCCTAGCCGCTTCACGACCTCTATTTAAATGAGGTTCTTTTGGCTCCCACTATCAACAATGAATTGCATCGACAAACTCTTCACCCACATCTGTGAGTGGAAAAGACGCTCCCCATCCTCTCGATTTTCAAGCTCATTATTCTAGATCTTATCAGTGGCGACAATGGCACTGGGTTCCACATCAATGATATACTTCCCTTTTATCATTCCCCTTTTCGGGTTCTGACTCAGGGTCGAAACATGCATCTGATTATGAAGCCTTCAACTCAGGCACCAACGACTGCTTGGTCCAAAACTCACTTGTGTTATGAGTGGGGCTCTTATGGAACTCACACCACTTTCCTGTGTCATTCTTTGACTTCGTGGTGTTGTTCTTTTCTTGCGGCTTCGACGGGTTGTCTTGGGTCACCCCACCTTGGCTTTGTCCTTTGTTCTTCGGATTTGCAGAACCAAAGTATCGCTTCTTCTGTTTAAACTTCTACTCGATCTTGACAACGAATCGGTATGTCGTGCTGAGCGAGGACATGTCCAGGAACTCCATCTCATCCTAGATGTACTTGTGTAGTCAGCCGCAGTATTTGAGTACCAAATGTAGCTCAAAATCCTTGATACCCAACTTTGTTCGAAGGGTATGAAAAATATTGGTAAACTCTGGCATGTCTTGGTCCCTTCCCTGTCGTAGCATGGTCCACTTTATGTATTTATCCTCATAGCTTTTGACAGGGTAGTAATGCTCCTTAATGGCATCCTGGAACGAATTACAAGTGGGTGCGACTGAAAACAGTGAGGTCGTACTCTCATCCTTCTCCTCGCAGTAGGTTTCCCACTAGTCCTTGTAATGGGGGACGGCTTTGAGAAGAGCGAAAGTAATCTTTTCCTGGCTGGAAAAATCATGAACAGAGAAATATCCTTCTAGCAGATTTAACCATTTATCTACAACGTCTGCATCTATCTGACCCTCGAATATGGGAATGTCAAAGTTAACTTGTACCTTAAAGGGTGTGGCACTTCCAGAGTAGTTGTTGGAAGTAGATGTGTTGCCCATGGGTAGCCGCTGAAGGATCTCGGCAAAGTTGTTCATCATCGAGTTCCTCTATTGTTCGAGGGCTTCTTCGAGCAAGATTTTGGTAGGATCTCCTGCCCCCTCGTCTTTCTTTTCATCCGCCATGGGAGGCCGTCGGGATTTGCAAGGCTGGTCTTGCAAATGTTCGACCAGTTCAAGCCCTAGCTCCTTATATCCCGAACTCATTGGGGACATGAAAAGAAAAACAGAGAAAGAGCAGATCGCTCTGATACCACTGATTCGGATTTAAACAGGAATGCAACAAAATACAGAAACACCCATATACACAGAGATGCAGCGGAAATAATAATTCATTTCATTAATGCAAAATACTGAAATATGCGTAGAAACAAAAATGGAAATAAACCAGCTACGACGATACATGGCTACATGCCTCTGAACTGTCTTACAATGAGGCTCGTAGGCCTATTTCTTGTTGAGAAATAATGGAAAACCCTAAACATCCAAAAACCTAACCTTAGTAGATGAAGCGCTAAACTATGGGTCCCGTTTTGGATAAATTGGTACATCAACTTCCCAGGGTCGTAACTTTGGCATACGTTCTCCGTTTGACACGCACAATACCTCGTTAGAAAGATCTATCCAAGGACTAAAACTTTGGAATGAAAAAAACCAATACATGGACCCATGTTTCTCCCAAGTTTCCCAAAAAACGTCGTCTAGGGCCTCAAAACGGCTTTGGAAGTTCAGGACCCGAAAAACTGCTAAAAATAGTAAATTGTGCTACAATTAAGGAAATTGAAAAACTGAAAGATACAGTTGTGGGGGTCCAAGTAGGATAGGTGGGTGGCCACCAACGTCCACCTGGATCATAGGGACCTTCATGGTGCCATTTATTACTGTGTATAGTTGACCAATGCATACGAGAGTATTCAGCGAGTCTGCCAAGTCATTGAAGGCGGTTATGTGGATCTCATCATCGTCACAATCCATGAGGTTGAAGCCAAGTGATTTACCAGTGCCACATGAGTTTTTGTATTCACGATGGGGTGTCCTCGAGAGGGCCCTGCCTTGGATGGACCAATATTTACATGATGGGTTTACTGCCTTGAAAGGGAGTGTTTTTAGAGGAGAAATAGTATATATAGTCGAAGTTGTAGGTTGGGACTCTGTCAGGGGCATCATTGGGAGGTCATAGGTATTTGTTGAGGATGAGATAGCATGGAGACCTTCATTTTTGGAAAGAAGAAGAGGGGTTGGCTCACTGACCAAAGGTGCTTCATGGTGGATAATCTTGAGTTCAATTACTCAGAGCATCCTGCAAGATAGAAGAGTTGTGAGAGGAGGAAAAAAATAGAAGAAGAAATAAATATAGTAGATGCCAAAAAAATGACTTAAAAGGAGATGAATGCGAGGAAGTAAGCAAGAGAAGTTGTAACATACAGAGTTTGATGGAAGGCCATGCAGGCATTTTTTTTAGGAGCACAATGGAGCCTGGTCGAATATCCCCGGATGTTGTGAGGGCATTGTGAGTAGAAGGAAACAATACCACATTCTTGTGAGTTCCATCAGATAGAGATAGACGATATCGAGGTGATGCAATCCTAACTACGCAAATATACTCAATGGAAATGACTTGGAGGACTCATTGCAACTCAGTAAAACAATCCATCAACAATGAAATTACATTGTTAGTTAAGGTTGCCTCCATTGTGATACACCTGTGTTGTTCAAAGAGAGGCACTGCAAGTGGATAGGAAATGTAAATGCATAGGAACATAAACAAATTGTGTAGAGAATTGAAGGTAAAGGCTACAAAATGATCCTAAATAAGATATGCACAATTGACTATGATCTAAAAGTAATTTAGGGAAATTGGAAGGTTGCTCTTTCTTTAAATTCATAGCATTGGGGCAGATGATTCAGAAGAATAACATGATAGAAAAAATGGGCTTCGTAATACAAGAATTTTGGATGGAAATTGCATGACCTAAAAGGTAGAAGCCACCATGAATATTTTTTGGAAACACAAGATACAAAAAGGTCGTAGTGATTTCAGATGCCATAGGGCATGTTTGGGAAGTGTGGAAATAGCCCTAGAAGAACTACTTATTTGAGTACATGATCAAAGGACCTTATCATAATGGAATTTCAAGATAGGTCAAACCCTTTTGAATTGTATTTATGCAGACTGCCATATTCTATTTGTTCTTCCTCTTCATTGGGATATGGCCATTTAATGGAGACAAATATTGAGGAAGCAACACACTATAGTTCATTAGGTAATGATAACAATTAATTGTAAGACTTGCTAGCATTAAATGTAACATTATGAGGTAATACAATGCATACAACGGTCAACTTTTCACTAAGGTTTTAAATTTTGTCTTAAAAAATAAATAGTGGTTGCCATTCCTTAGCCTCTCTAGATGAGGTTTGAATGCTAACTCATTTTTAGATAGCTTTCAATAACATGATCTATAGCTTCTTTAAGTTAGAATCAATTATGTTGCCCAATTATTGTCTAACATTTTTAAAGGAAATTTCAGTTTCTCCATCATTCCAAGAGCTTTGAAACTATCTGTAGCTCCAAGTTAACTAAGTACATTATTGGAAGGACTAACAAGTATACCTTGTACTTCAATTATCAATCAAAACCACATGGATTATGTGTGTGCCTTTTACACTTGGTACCTCAAACTATTGTACTTTAAAGGCTAACTAAGACCAACTAATGCAACAAATTATACTCTTTTAATGACAACATCTTACATTCAAATGTGAGTTCCATTGTTAGGCCCAATAGAACTTCCCTAAAGGCTAGAGTATTGCAACCTAATGATACTGATTGTAACTATCCCAAATTAACTTTGAGCTTATTAATATTATAAATGTCATATATTTAATTAAAATATAAATATACTTCATTATTTTTAATATATATGTTACTTTATTATTTTTAATATTATAATAACAAGATATTAGACACTGTAAATTTACATATTATAAAGTACATTAAAAAATCATAATATAATGAATTTCTTCAAAAATTTTGAAAATTTTAAATTACATTCAAATTTAACTTAAATAAATAGAATATTTTAAATTAGGAGGCTTGCAGTAATCCATAACATGAAAACTCATTTGATCTCAGGACAATAGAATATCTGTCTATTTTGGGTGTTGTTCAAAATTATAGATTTGATAACAATGTCACCATTACTACATGACACAATAACATTATAGTTTATTAGCTAATGATAACAAATAATTGCAAGACTTCCAACCATAATGGCTAATAAAAATCTCAAATGTATTTTATTTTAGCAAATTTTATTTATTTAGAATGAGATGGGAAATTCTATTCATTTAAAATGAGATGGATAGAAAAATGAAAAAAAAAAAACTAATAGAGACATGATTGAACAATTGCAAACCTTCACTCGTAAATATACCAATTTTTAAATCTCTAATATAGATGGTGAAATATTTTTATTCAAAATTATAGATGTGATAACAATGTCACCATTACTATATGACACAATAACACTATATAGTTTATTAGCTAATGATAACAAATAATTGCAAGACTTTCAATCATAATGGGTAATAAAAATCTCAAATGTCTTTTATTTTAGAAAATTCTATTCATTTAAAATGAGATGGATAGAAAAAATGAAAAAAAAAAACTAATAGAGACATGATTGAACAATTCCAAACTTGCACTCGTAACTATACCGATTTTTAAGTCTCTAATATAGATGGTGAAAGATTGAAAGATGTCTAATTAAATAAACAAGTGCCAATGAATTGTAACTTTGGAATAATAAAATTGTAAAATAAAATATATATGAATTGCAATACAACATAAAATTTCAAAGTAAAATATATGATACACAAATCCATTCAAAAGCATAATTTTCTTTGAAAGTTCATACTTTTTGCAATTTCAACAAATCTTGGTCAATGTTTTGTATTCATTTAGGGCTTTTTCCTTGTGGTTTGTTGAAGTTGTTTATTGTTGATTAATGATTTGTTTTTGTTTTTTTCTTGAAGTATTGTTTGTGTTTTATTTTGTTTTTTGTTTAGTCTTGTCATGTAAGAGAATAATAATAGCTAATAACAAATAGCTATATACATAGTCTTTGCATTTAATAAACAATGGAATACAAAACCATTTTATCACCACGAAAGGGCAGTTGTATTTCATAATAGGGAATCAAAAACTAAAGAAAACATAACTTATCCAAAGACTATCACACTTAATAATGGGTAGAAACTTGACATAGACCATCTACTTATTCCAATATCTAAGAAACAATGTCTATTCTGTCACAGTAAAAATCACTTCTTTCTACCATAGCATACACAATCCTCTTTATTAATGTCATGCTATAGTTTAGTACATGTCATAAACTACCAACTTCTCATGAATCACCATAAATATTGAATTTACTATAAATAATATTAGGCTATAACCCTTTTGAAAAACCTTTCTTGTTCATGAATACTTTGTACTCTTATTGATCCACTAGTCATATTTCCATCACTCTCTTCATACAAAATAAAAGAAAAGCTAAGAAAAGTAATGAAACCATTTACTATGGTATATTAATATAATATATATGTAATTAAGATATTTAAATATTTGTATACCAAGAAGAGATGTGGCATGCCCATTTGAATCCTTGAACTCAAATCCTACAAGTTCTTCAAACCTCACACTATTTCTTTGTTGTTATAATTCAACATATTGAACAAACGTAAAAGCCCCATTTGGTGATTATGGCCCTTCTAAATCAAACACATGCATGCATCCTAGGAATTTTGACACCAATTTATTTATATAGCAAAGAAATAATATACAATGTAAATTAAAATATCTATCTTTCCATATTGAAATATTTTCAAGTACATGGAATTTGGCAGAAAGATTCATTAATAATAATGATGTATATTTCCTTCTCTAAGATATAGAGTCACATGCATGACTTTTGGTGTTGACTTCAACCATCAATGATAAAGGTTGTAACATTACCATAATATGGAATGAACTCAAAGATGTTGATAGTTCAATACAAATATCTTAATACAGGAGTAAACCCAAGTCCTAATCCATAAAGTAGGCCTACATGACTCACTTTTTTCTCCCGAGCTATCGCATAAAGGTTGATTATAGCATTTGGTAGGAACTCAATTAATTTTGTTATTTATAGAAAAATTGAGTAATCATGAACTTGAAGCAATAAAAATATTTTGGACTTTGAATCTCTAACACTACAAGGTTAGTCAAAGTTGATGTACTGATTTCAACAACATATAAAAGGAAAAAATTAAAATGGATATTTGCATGCCTGAATTTTAAATTCAGGTTGATAGGTCCAAACCAATATATTTTCATTAAGCGCCTTTTAGGCACTTACATCACTTACATTTATTTATGATTCTTCTACATGGACGCATGTACACAAGTTTGATTGTTCTTTCTAGCAAAGTACTCATAAAATATATTTTGATTTCTAGAATAGCTCAGGGATCAATCACTTCATATGTGCTTTAGTAGGTCCACATTATTTGTTTATGTTGTCATTCAATCAAGGTAGTGGTTGAGATTGAGTGCCAACATCCAATTAGCTTGAGTTCAAACCCCAGTAGGTGTATGACCCTTGTGTGTGGTAGAAGCTCATTAGCTAGCATCTGTCTTGAAGAGATTGTTGGTCCTATTCGTACAGGCCTGGATAAACCAGAGTAGATTTTCTCCTAGGCTAAGGGCTAATTTTCTAGTTTTTAAATTTAAAATGAGGAAAGACTTCAAGTGGTTGTGTTCATAAAATATCATTGGAGCTTCAGAGAGGGGCGATAAAAATCTTCCTAAAAGTATTGAGCCCAAGGCCTTTTTGTAGTTCTCACTGAGATAGATCAGTTGGCTTGATCTCTTATGACTTAGTTGTTTTTACTGCATTAGTTTTTTGATTTAAAGGCTCCTTATAAGTTCTTAGTTATGCTTCACAAATGATCCTCACAAACCTAAAGTCAAAATCACTGTGATGCACACTCTCAATGGGTAGAGGTTACTGCCATGGTAGGTTTGTTACAACAAGGTCTCCCTATGTTGCTGCTTGTTGGAAATATGTTCGTTTAAGGGAAGACAAGAAGGAATTATTGACATCGCTGCATCATAATGTGTTTTCAACAGTAGCTTAACAATCACCATTCCTAGTTGTAGATCAATTTATTTTGTAAAAAATTCCTACTATTGATCATGAGATTCAATAAAATATGCCCTCTTCCAAGTCTTTGGTTCTTTGTCATGAGGCACGAATTCAATTATCCTCGGGTCAATCAAGTTCAGGCTTAGTGTGTGGCCCCTTTGGGTGGGCCTGCCTAGGGGTATTACGAGAAGAAAAAAAATAACATTTAGGGTCAATTCTTCATCCATTAATAGTTTAATTTGGTTAATATAACTTTCATAGGTGAACTGTTATGCTTATTAAGTTCCTAAAATCTCTTAGCATGCAGAGGCAAGGTTGTTAAGCATCCCTAAATATTAAACACTATAAGATTGGACCCCTAACTGTAAATATTATATGATTGGACCATTCCCTAATTGTTAACACTATATTATTGGACCCTGCCCTAACTATTCATTATTTTTCCCAGCAACCATCCTGGAAGAGGAAGAGGGAAAGACAACTCCATGGGATCTTGCTTCAATTATGTTATCGACATGCCCATTCCTGGCAATACTTTCCCCTATTTTTATACCATCTACTTCATACTACTGCCATCAACCTTCCCATTAAAAATAAGGAGCTAAATATCAGAACTCTTTAGGCATTGACATCTTGAAGTTGCACTACCAGCATAGTAGCCTGCACCTCCTGAGCCACAAAGAGAACCTAGGCACCTAAGTAGTCTGAACTTAGTCTTGAGTGTAAGTCTCGACTCCAAACTAAAGGAAGTTCAAATTGCATCTACAAGGTGAATGTGAGCTAGGGGAAGTGGCCCCTGTACTTTTCTCATGACTACATTTTGAATAGACATATATTTTCTCGATGTTTCCCCCCAGGAAATGGAGATTAGGTTCCATTAGTATGTTTTTCACTCCTCTGAGGTGATGTTCAATCTATTTTTGTTTTTACATGAGAATAAACATATCATATAATTTTGTAGACACTTTCATGATTAATGTAAAAGACTCCCAATCAACTATAAGAACATGAGTGCTTAATAAGCATGGTATTATCTTTGTTGCCTTTTCCAGCTCAATTTTTTTTATAAAATGCACCATAGAGAATACCTTGGGAAGTACTCAAGTGTTGCTAACATAAGTCACCCAAAGAAATAAAATGAAGAATAAGGAGAGACAAACACTAAAGCATCAGAATGTCCACTTGACTGTAATATTCTCCCCAAATTATTGCTATAGATGAGTCCAAGAGTTTACCCAAAAAATACATAAATAAATATAACCATAAATCCACATTGCTTAAAAATTGAAAGACATTATGCTCTTGACCTAATCCAAGATGGAGACCATGAAACCAAAATAACCAAATTATTATGAAGAAGTTATTTCAAACATGATCTGAAAGGGAAAGTTAGTGTTTGCTATGCTAAATTCCAATTCAAAATAGTAAGCAAAGTGCTTGAGGATTATGAGGTAAATTGCAAGTTTTACATGAGTTTTTATGTCTTTATATGTAATTCATGAGCTTAAAACATGAATTAAAAAAACACTGAACAACAACATAACAATAATACACTTAGAAATTGATAAAGGAGTTCACCCCTCCCAGGCTACGTCTCCTTGGTCCAGCTTCCAATGGCTTGACCCAATCTCATTATGCTCAAAATACTTCACTAATAAAGAGTACATAAAGTGTGTTGACAAAAAGAGTGGCTAGTTTCCCCTTCAAGGAAACATTCTTCTGCAAATAACTCTCACTCTAAAAACATGACAACCTATATCCAATAATGAAACAATCAACAAGAAAAGAGTTCTCAAATCAAGACCCCATACTCCATCTGACAATGAGCATAACAAATACAATAATGCACAAGAAGTACTAAAAGAGAACTTTTCTCAAATACAATGAAAAAAGAGAAACATGAGATACACCATAGATGTCTCAATTGTTTTAGAAAACATATTAGATCTAGAAAACCCCTACAAGGTCCTCTCCATTCTCAAAAGCCTTCAAAAAATAATTCAACTCACTAGTTGATCCTAGCAACCATATACTTAAACCAGCAAAAAGTCTCTTTAGAAGTGCTCCGATGGTTCTGAAACTTGTTCCATTGGCTTCAGAAGACCCAAATTTTTTTGTCTAGCCTCTTCCTTCTCCTGAAAAGACCAAAAACTAAGTAACTTATGGCTTCCCCTAGATCTTGCACTATTCGCTCTACAAATCCGCCCCAAATTGTGATAACTGGTTGCCAAATTCGCCAGATTCTGGGCGAATTTGTCGGCGCGTTAATTCGCCTAGTAAGCCCTTAACCTAAAAAATTCAGTTATGTTAGGGGGCATGAGACCGAGAGTCAAACTCTTAACTCCCACCCCCGCCCAATACGCTAACCATCAACTAACCGAGTGGCGTTGGAGTGGTCACTTGCAGAAAGATTGAGCGACATTAACCTGGTGGTCACATTTATCATCACCATGCAACGATTAACTTTGGGTGGTCACATAGTTGCGATCTTTGTGGCAGGTATGTCATGGTTAGTGGGGACGCAGGGCTAGCCTCTTGCCCATGGTCCCGCCCCCAGGCATGGAGACCAGGGCTAGGGCTAGACCTCACCCCCCACCCCCAATGTGCATACAACTTCATAACAAAACCATTCACGATTCATAATGTATTAAGTAACAATGCGATGATGTAGTGGTTAGGACTTGTGTTGATTGCAGAGAGGTCGCGGGTTCGATCCCTAACACCTCTGTTCAGACCTCCCATAAAATTTTGGTGGCCCTCGAGCTGCCACATGGTGGCCCCTGTCCATGCCATGTGGCAACCTGTGATTGGCCACCACAAAACCAATGAACCAATGAAATTCTGCCACAACACACCAATGACGAGGTGCCACTTGGCACCACCTGATTCACTGGAGGAAACCCAGTCAAATGTACAATCACCTTCCATGTCAGCATCCTAGTTAGCCTGCCACGTCAGTAGTATAGACTGTTGACTGTGTTGTGCTGCTCCTCTTTTTACGACAATTCGCTTGTTTGGGAAAACAGACAAAACACGTTTCTGGGAGCATACAGTGTCTGTTTTGCGCAAAACGAGTTGCGCTGGATTCAGGACGACGAGCACAACATGGTAATTCAGGTTCCCCACCAATCTGACAACTTTGAATTTTGAGCAAATTTTGAGCTCCAGATCGCTCCTCCCCACTGAGAGCTTTTAGACCCCAAAATATCACTTTCAATTGTTCAACAAATGATGGTATAGTTCCCTCACCTTTCAAATCTTGATCCATTTGGCCTTGCTCAGATTGGTTCCTTTGAGACCCACATGAAGGTAGTCCACACTCCCTCATTTTGAAGCCCTTTTTCTACTGTCAAGAATGGTGTCTTGTCGTAGTTCTTCAAGGTACTCAGGAGAGAAATCCTCAATGGACTTCTTGGCTTTTTCTATGTCTATATGGCCATCAATAACAACATCCTTCCCAAAAATGAAATCCAATGGCCATCTTATGCAAAATATTTACCAAGGATAAAATCCAAAAAGACTTTGGAAAATAACCCAAACAAGCTTCACATGTAAATACATGTATAAATGAGTGCTTGACACATTTTTATCATATTGAATGTGCTGAAACTACTCATCCCAAAGTTTAGGATGCTTACTAAAATTTCCAGAAATTGAAATACTTCTTACAATATGGAATAAATTTAACTCCCAAATTCCCATACAAATTGACTCATTACAGAAATTCCCCAAACTTTATTTGACTTATCGTAAAGCAAAAATAGCATAACAATGCAAAGAAATCACTGTTGCATATATGTGATTTATTCACAAAACATCACTTTTACAAAATGCCCAAGTGTGGGGACACGCAACAAGTGAAATACAAAGATTAATGCAGTCTTTAATTAGACAAATAGTCCAACCATTTCTTACCTAATCATGCTAGGTAATTTTCTTTCTGCACTTCACTTCCTTCTAGAACTGCTTCTGGAATGGTTATGGCGTGCCTTGCACATTCCTCTACCTTCTCCTTCTCAGGTGATTCCATTACTTGTTTTTCCTTCTTTGGATGAAGATGTGGATGCAACTTCCAACACTTTTCAATCCAATTCCCACTTATGTTGCAATGAGTGCAAAAGTTTTTGTGAGATTTTCTTGGCACAAATGTCTTTAAACTTGGATGAGAATTTCCCTTCTTGGTATCAATTCCAATTGACATATTCATCTTCTTGACTAATGCTTTCCTTTTGTGGCACTTAGCTACATAATGGTTAGGTGCATGAAAAAAAGTGCAAGGAAAAACATTCCACAACATGTTATTCAAATCATCATGTTGTTTGTAGTCATCAAAAGCCTTTGAATAATCAGGATGCTTATACCTCTTGAATGGCGAGAAGAACTTGTCTTAGTCTCTTCTTCAACTTGCTCATCTCTCTTTGGATAAGTCTTGCATTTCATGTCCTCCTTTTTCTTTAGAAACCAATATGGTACCAATTCTGGATGAAAATCCCAACAATTTTCCTCCTCATGTCCTCTCTTATGAAAAAAAGAACGAGATACCCAAGAGCTATCAATGGAAAACCATTCTTCCTTTGCAACATAGCCCAAACCTTCATGTCGAGGTCTCTCCTTTTCCTAAATTGGATGGATAATGCTCTGATTGTTCACTCCAAGGCCTCCTCCCTTGTAACCCATCTTGGACAAGATCTTTGCTCCTATTCCTTTTCTATGCTTCTTAAAGGCTGCAAAAGAGCTTAAATCAACATTTTCATGTAAAGACACAGCATGTAAATTCTTACCATTTTCCTCATCTTTTGACTAAGGGACAAAGATTATCTTAAACTCTTTCCTAGTTCTTGAGGTGTCTTCTTGGACTCTTGGTTTTTCTTCTTTCAACTCCTTGAACTTTGGCGCTGATAGAACCTCAACCTCAATGTCACGTGGACAAAAGGTGCAGACTTGGCCATCTTCGTTCTTTGAGGGACTTTTTGCACTAGCCTCTGGTATAAGAGTTGTTGTGGAAAAGGATGATGATGAAGGTGATGGTGGAGATGGTGGAGGTTTACCTCCATTTCCATTACCTCCTCCTCCCGGAGAATCTTCTCCTTTTGGAGGCTTGGAGATTTCACCTTACAGTCTAGTTTCCTCTCTTCATGGAGGACTTTGACCATTTCTTCCATGTCAAAGAGAGCCTTCCTAAAATCCTTCTCATCCTCTGACATATTTGCAGGCTCTCCTCCATGTGACATTGTTTATGAAGCTTCAACTGCAATTTGAGGTAGAATTGGTGGTGGATATTGTGGCAATCTTACTCTCCTACCCAAAACTTCTCCTGCTTGAGCTTCAAACTTGTAATCTTCACATTCTCTTACAAACAGTTAAATACTCCTTGCGTAAAGAAAACCAATAGCTCTAATAACAAACTTGATATGAATGGGAAAGTTAGTGTTTGTTGTGCTAAATTCCAATTCAGAATAGTAAACAAAGTGCTTGAGGATTATGAGGTAAATTGTAAGTTTTACATGAGTTTTTATGTCTTTATATGTAATTCATGAGCTTAAAACATGAATTAAAAAAACACTGAACAACAACATAACAATAATACACTCAACAATTGATAAAGGATTTCACCCCTCCTGGGCTACGTCTCCTTGGTCCAACTTCCAATGGCTTGACCCAATCTCATTATGCTCAAAATACTTCAGTGATAGAGTACATAAAATGTTCTGACCAAAGAACTCTCACTCTCCTGCAAAGAACTCTCACTCTAAAAACATGACAACCTACAATCAATCATGAAACAATCAACAAGAAAGGGGTTCTCAAATCAAGACCCCATACTCCATCTGGGAATGAGCATAACAAGTACAACAAATCACTTGAAGTACTAAAAGAGAACTTTCCTCAAAGACATAATGAAAAAATAGAAACAAGATCTACACCATAGATGTCTCAGCTGGTGCAGAAAACATATGAAGGCTAGAAAACCCCTACAAGGTCCTCTCCATTCACAAAAGCCTTCAAAAACCGATTCAAGCCACTGGTTGATCCTAGCATAAATAGACTTAAACCTCAAAAGTCTCTTCAGAAGTGATCCAATGGCTCTGAAACCTATTCCATTGGCTTTAAAAGACCCAAAAATGCCTTTCTAGCCTCTCCTTGCTCCTAAAAAGACCAAAAACTAAGTAAGTTACGGCTTGGTTGGAGTGGTCACATGTGGAAAGATCAAGCGACCTTAACCTAGCGGTCACATTTATCATCACCCCGCGATGATTAACTTTGGGTGGTCACATGGTTGCAGTATCCGTGGAAGGTATTTCATGGTTAGTGGGGGCACGAGGCTAGCCTTCCATCCATGGTCCCACCCTCAGGCGCGGTGACTAGTGCTGGGGCTAGACCTCGACCCCCACCCCCAATGCGCATACAACTTCATAAAAAAAACATTCGTGATTCATAGTATATTAAGTAACAATGCGATGACGCGGTGGTTAGGACTTGTGTTGATTGCTAAGAGTTCATGGGTTCCATCCCTGACGCCTCTGTTCGAACCTCCCATAAAATTTTGGTAGCCCTCGGGCTGCAATGTGGCGGCCCCTATCCATGCCACTTGGTAGCCTGTGATTGGCCAACACAAAATCAACGAACCAATGAAATTATGCCACAACACACCAATGACGAGGTTCCACTTGGAACCACCTGATTCGCTGGAGGAAACCTAGTCAACTGTATAGTCACTTGCCACGTCAATAGTACGGACCGCTGACTGTGCAATGTTGCTCTTTTTTTTTTTTATGATAATTCCCCTGTTTGAGAAAACGAAAACAACACTTTTTTGGGAGCATACAGTGTCCATTTCGTGCTAAATGAGTTGTACCAAATTCAGGACGACGAGCGCTACGTGTCCGTTCAGGTTCCACACCGATCCGACAATTTTGAATTTTGAGCAAATTTTGAGCTCCAGATCAAAATCCATGCATTATTATTTTCAAAGCCTCTTTCACCTGTAAAACATTCATGCTCTACTTCGTTCGAAAATCCCATTTCATTTTCCAACTAATTCATCTGGAGGCTAGAGCAATGTTGATCTAAAAAAGAATCTAGTAAGAACAGGAGAAATACTTGATTGAAAGTGTCCCATTTTTTTTAAAATGATGCCGGCTTTGATTGTGGCACACACTCTTCATATAATATTGCAAGAACGTTTTGTGAAAAATATATGTACTATTAGACAAGACAAAACTATAAATTCAACGAAAGCGAAGTTTTCGTGTCTACCTCCCTCTATTAATCCAGAATTAGTGGAAAATTTCACACTTCTCCAAAGCCACTATAGTTCACAACAAATAGCTTGGAAATGGAGTTACATTCTTGGTTCTGCATATGATTTCTTTTAAACCTAGACAAATAAGATGCAATTAGGGTTTCTAGGATCTATTATGGAGCTACAATGTTTGGGTCTATCAATTCCAGACACACATGGTCTTCTAATTTGTAGGACCTCTGTAGCATAGAATTATTTTTTTATACAGAATGGATGGTCACCTACGTCGTTTTAGATGTACCCCATGTGAAATCGAGGGTAATTGAAATTCAAAGGGTCCCCAAAGAAACTGTTCACATCTCAGCAACATGGT
Source organism: Pinus tabuliformis (assembly GCA_031772625.1). Lineage (NCBI taxonomy): Eukaryota > Viridiplantae > Streptophyta > Pinopsida > Pinales > Pinaceae > Pinus > Pinus tabuliformis. Next base: position 764,886,996 of record CM062807.1, on the reverse strand, counting down.
GTCCTCTCAGTTACAATCTCAATTGGTAAAAAAATGCAGAATTGGAAGAAACATGCAAACTCATTTGATCTCACTCATTTGATCTCAGGACTGGTCAAGAGCACCAATTCCATAATATCATCTACTGAGGTTGGATTCTATTGAGACTAATACAAAAATTGATACTTTACTACTGAGCCTGGGCCATTGAGACGAAGAAGATGCAATTTTGGTTTCTAGGATCCATTGTGGAGCTAAGGCATTTGGCTATATCAATTCCAGACACACGAGGTTTTCTAACTTGCAACACCTTTGTAGCATAGAATCCTTCTTTATATAGAATGGATGGTCACTATGTTCTTACAGATGTACCCCATGTGAAATTGAGGGTAGTACGAAAGTCCAAGGGCCCCAATGTAACTATTCACATCTTAGCAATATGGTGTCCTCTCAATTACAATCTCAAATGGCTTTACCTTTGTTTTGTGTTGTTCTTCCTTGTAATAGGATCAACTGTAAACTATAGTGTCAACAAATTCTAACCAGTGGAAGGAATCAATCATGTATTTAAATAGTGGTTTGGAATATGGAGGCAATGGGAAGAGAATTGGAGGGTGTTTCTCAAAATTACACATAGGTGATACTATATGTTGTTCCAAGGTCACATTGGCACAATCTTAATTGGTCAAAAATGTATAATTGGAAGCTAAGGTAGAGATACAGAGCAACCTTGAATTCAAATCAAATGGAGGAAAAATTAATAATTTAGACAGAGTAAGAAGCAAAAACTGCATTGATAAGTAGTACATGAGATATCTATGATGATGCTAAAGCTGACTGGCTAAGGGGTGAAGCTACTCAGCTCAACTCTAATCTGTGCCTTGGTTGTGTCTTCTCAGTGATGAATGATGAACCTACTCTCCTATGTAGATTAAATGCATGAACAACCTTGCCTTATGAGCAGTCAAAAAGAGGAAACTATTTTTCATGCACATAAACACTTGCACAACTCCAAAAGATAAATGCCATTTTTGGAACCGGGGTTAACAAAAATGCAGAAATAGATTGGAGGAGTCGCGTCACATCTTCAATTGACATTAGAAGGAGAGAATGAGAATCAGTCTACATTGGAACAAGAGTTAACAGAAACAACGTAAAAATTAGAGGAGGAGTGACACGTCAAATTCATATTGGAAGGAGGAGGACGAAAATCAAAGTCTCTGATTGGTTGGATCTACCCAAGCCAAGCCCACAAAGTAACGCCTATCAATGTAAAAATACTAAATAATTTTATTTTAATAACACAATAAAAAACTTTAAAAATTAAAGATATCTTTAAACAAAGATATCTTCAAACCTAATTCCCAAAATAACTCGATTTGTTTTAATATACATTGATGACATGACAACGTCTCTTCACCATATAACCCTCGTACCATCGGCACAAGGAAATCCACTTTCTATAATGTTTGCTTTAGTATCGAACACCAAAGTAATGACACAAAAACTATGTGTGAGTCCCTTTTCAAATCTCTTTAGAAGAATCCATAGTATTTTGGAAAAGACTAAGATTTTGTTAGGTTTTTATTTTTTTATTTTATGTCTTAAGTTTTTTGTCGGATGATCAAGTGGTTGGTATAATGGGATGTTATCTCTTCTACTCAGTTTCAAATTTCATGGAGGACTTCTTTGGCTTATTGTGATAATGCTCAAGGAATAGGCTCCTCCGTTCTTCCTTAATACAAATTTGAAAATAATTACATACACAAAATAAACAATAAAGTCCATGTAATTCTACAACTAAAACAAAAATCTCCAATAAAACTTAAAAGCCTAACAAATTTACATCTCATTTGACCATTACATTAAATAAAAATAAATATTAAACATATAAAAGGAAAATAGATAAATAAATATGCATCACACAAATTTTTTATGGGTGGAATGTTAATGCACAAAGAGGATATATATTAAAGTTCTAAAGAAACATTTTCCATAGTTATGAGTTGAATTTTCATAAGACGGAGAGGATACGCATCAAAGTTATAAGCAAATATTTTACATGGTTCATGGTTCTTTTTTTTTCAGAGAGAAAATCATCATGGATTATATTAAGAGAATATAAAGTTCTGAATACATAACATGACCATCCCATCCTGAATCAAATCAGATAGGTCTAATACTGCAGATTAAACGGGATCTTCCACAAAAATTATGACTGTCTAGATAGCTTACAGATATACCTTCTTTTAGAAGCATTTTATAATACCATCCAAAAAGCAGAGAGATAGATCAAAAGAGAAAAAACATCCACAAAAACCGAGAAAAACTATAAAGGTCATATAGACAGAAACCATGGCTGGAGATTTAACCAGCAGGGTCAAGGAAAGCCAAAATGTGAACCAGGACAGAGGCAAGGGGCACCCTGGAGTCTTGAAAGATATGAGCATTCCTCCATTTCCACAAAAACCAGCATGTGAGGATGAATATTGATCGCCAAGCTGGTCGCTGTTTGCTCCACCATTTGAAGCCTTCCTGTACAGATGAGAAAACCCGGTGAGGAAAACCATGAGATAAAGACAGTTCATACCAGATTTGTGAAGTTGCGGCACACTGAAAGAACATGTGGGCATTTGTTTCAGCCGCAAAACAACACATTGGACATCTGCCTGGGCCCTGCCATCCCTTCCTTTGAAGGACCTCCCATGTGAGGTTCCTGTTAGAAAAGACCAACCATGAAAATAAAATCATTTTGAGCGGACAAGACGCTTTCCAAAATTTGGGAGGAAAGATGGGAACGGAGAGCGGCGGAAGGCCAGATGAAAAAGCTGCATATAAGTCCTTGACACGAATAGGCTGTGTAGAATTCTGCATAGACCACACCAGCACATCCTTTGAGCCCGTTTGCTTGATACCTTTGCCTGCAAGATTGTTGACAGCCGACAACCAAATGGGACGAAGAGAAAGAGGCAACGATAAATCGTCCCCGTCCTTCCATACTGGAGAAGATGATGACCAAGATTTAATCAGCTTGTTCCACGTAAAATAGCCTTTTGAGTGGAAAAAGGAAATCAGTCCGGGGGGAAGCAGCGATTCCAGACCATTCACTGTTGGGTCAATGCCGAAATAGATGCTCGAGCCTGTAAAGATTCTCCATCTTAAATTTCCCATGAAGAAAAACTGAATCTTCCTGAAGCTTTGCCAGATGGCTGACCCTCTTTTAATGCCTAGAGATTTTCTTCTGTACCAGAAAACCATGCTCCTGCCTTTTAGATATTTTTGGTTGATGATATTGCTCCACTTGCCCTCACCATAGATGCCTCTATGAAGGGATTTGCAAAGGAGGGCTTTGCCAAAAGACCTCATATGCATAAGGCCCCATCCGCCCACCTTCTTCGGCCTTGAGATGGAATCCATCTTTACTAAATGGAACTTGGATTGATAAGATCTTCCACCCCATAAAAAATTGGCAGCTAATGAAACCATTTTGCTTATAATGGAAGCAGGAAGAAGATATAGGTGGGCCCAATAAACCGCTAGTTGAGATAGAACTATCTGAACCAGGATAAATCTGCCCCCCAGAGATAGGAATCTCATCTCCCAGCTTGATATTTTTTTATAGAAGCGATCAATCAGCCATTGCCAGTCCTGTTTGCGGTTTCCTTTTGCTTTCAGAATGAAACCCAAATATTTAAAGCCCTCCTTAATCGATGCCTGGTTGATGCCGAACAGCGCTGCAATCCATTGAACTAACTCCAGATTGGACTCATTGTGATACAACATGGATTTGTTCCTGTTTATGACCAAGCCAGATGCTGACTGGAACTTTTGAAAGATCTCATTTAGGCAGAGCCAAGTTGATTTGCATAGCATGGCAAAGATAAGAATATCATCAACAAAAAGATTATGAGATAGGAATATATCCTTGCAAATCTTAATCGGCTTGCATCTTCGATCAGCCACTGCATTATTGATCTGAGTGCTGAGAGAGTTCATCACAAGAATAAAGAGGAGAGGGGAGAGAGGGCAGCCCTGGCGAAGTCCTCTCTCCGCCTGGAAAAAGGATGAAGGGATACCATTAATAATAACTGAGTATTTAACATTTTCGACACACGCCATTACCTAGTTAATACCCTGTGACCTCAAACCGATTTTGGCCAGAAGGATTCTAAGAAATCCCCAATCTACACAATCATATGCTTTTTTCAGATCTATCTTTAGAATGGCCGCATCAATGTTATTTGATAATACTGAAAATAAGCATTCCTGAGTCATAGCAACCGCGTCCAGAATGTTCCTATCTTTTAGGAACGCATGCTGGTCCCTAGTGATGAAAGAGTTTAGAACAGGCTTCATCCTTTCCGCTATAATTTTGGAGATGATTTTAAAAAGAATGTTACATAGGGCAATAGGCCTGTAGTCCGATAATGATTCTGAATGGTCCTTTTTGGGAATAAGAGCTAAGAATGTGGCGGTTAAAGCACTGTTTATATTCCCAGATGTGCGAGAAGCATCCACCATCCGCAGCATGTCCTCCTTGAACATATCATAGAAGTGAGAAAAGAACTCAATCGGCCAGCCATCTGGCCCAGGACTTTTGTCCTTTTTGAATTTCTTGATAACATCATGGAGTTCCTCTTCCGTAATAGGCTTAAAAAACTCAGCATTTGCATCCTCGTCAAACATAACAGGCACCAGATCCACAGCCCACAGGATGTCATTTATTTCACTCCGCTGCCTCTTATATTGATTCTGGAAGAATCTTGTGGCTTCAGCCGATATGTCATGCTGAGAGAAAAAGAAACCCCCATTACCGTCTTCAATCTTCCAGATCGAGTTTTTTCTCCTCCTTGCATTTGCGAAATTGTGAAAAAAATTTGAGTTTCGGTCGCCCTCCCTGAGCCAGGTCGCTTTGCTTTTAAGCCTTCAGGATGCTTCTTCCTTTTGCAGCAGTGCTTGTTTCTTTTTTTCCAAAATTCTGATGAGATTCTTTTGGTCAAAAGACAAGCAATCATAATTTACTGAGTTTGTGAGGATTCCTATCTCCTTTTTGATGTCGATCAGCTCCTGTTTATCCTTCTTCCTCCGCTTGATTTGCCAATCCTTAGCCACATCCCTTAGAGATTGGATCTTTTCCCGAAAAGTAGAGAAGAGAGCCATTTCGGATTGTTTTAGATCCTCCCACTTTTTTGTTATGACATCGTTAAAGGATTTGTCTTCCAAAAAGATTCTGTTAAATTTAAAGGAGTAACCCATCCTACAATCCATATCCTTCCATTCAAGAAAGATAGGTCTGTGATCCGAGGTAAAATCATTCCCGGTACTAGCAACAGGCATCCCCCATTTTGCAATGATGCTGGCATTTATAATAAAACGGTCAATTCTTTTTGCAATGAAGGCCGGTCCTGACCTGTTGTTATCCCATGTTGGAATCATTTTATCAGGAATGACATCAACTAGATTCCTATTCAAAAATTCCTGTCGAAGTCTATCAGCCAGTGGGTCTTTCTTCCTGCAATTGCCCCAACATTCATCAGAATTCAGAGTCACGTTTAGATCACCTGCTATCAATAACGACTCAATATCTAGGATTTCCGAGGCAAACAAATTATCCCAGAAGGAGGATCTGTTTCTATAGGGCGCATAAATATTCAAGATGTTGAGGATCAAAGGCCGGCCTCTGATTGAAGCCGAGATAAGAATCCCAGCTTTTGCTTTTATCCATGCTGGGTCCCACAGAACTACCAGACCGCCAGACATACCATCAGCTTCAGTGGCAACCATATGCCAAGTCGGAAACATTCTTCTGAAGAAGGCCAAAGAAACATTGCTTGAGTGCATTGTTTCCTGAATGAAAATAATATGAGGATGAGCTGGAACAAAGATCTCTTTTAGCGCCAAGAATTTTGGGAGGGCGCCCAATCCCCTGATATTCAAAGATATTAAGAATGTCATTTTGAAGACTGACCAGCCATACATGCTCTAAGCGGCTGAGAATCAGCTGATTCCAGGATTGGAACATCTACAAGGGATAGGTTTGTGACACCAAGATCAGAAACAATTGTTCTGCCTCTGAAGTGGCGACTGCCGCCTCTATGCTTTTTCCAGACGGTGATATTTTTTGCAGAATTGGGACTGATAGAAGGGAAAGAGGGCTTATGAATAGTTAAAGGTTCAAGAACCGATGGGTTCCTCTGAAGGAGAAGATCAATATCACTATCGGATTTATTCACAGGGGATTCAGTCGGGGAGTTGAAAGGAGTCGGAGATGGCATAAGCTCCTTTCCTTTTGACAAACCAGTTGGTGGGTTGGCAGAAGAGGGCGACGAAGAGGCAATCATAATGGGATGAGAACCTACTACAAAATCCCCTTGATTCATGGCAGGAGGAGAGGGCACCGCATTTTCATCTAGAGGCTCGGGGATAAGAGGGCATTCAAAATCCGCCGTGAATGGAGCTTCAGACTGATCTTGAGGGTTGAGCTGAGAGCAGCGAAGATCCATGGCTTGTGAAGATAACTAATTATCATGATTGCTTGCATCTTCAGAAGGAGAATCCAAACCAGAGATTCTGCCCCTATAAAGAGAATGCCGCTTTGGCCTGCGATTAAAACGATGACTGCAGTTTTTGATGAGGTGTCCAGTTCGATGACAGAGAGAGCATCGAAAGGGGATGCCCCAAAAATCAAGTCTTTGACATATTTTGACACCCTCCCAGGATATCTCAATATGATCCGGGTAACCACCTTTGTAAGGTTTTTCAATCAAAATCCACGCAATCCTTTTATCCTTCTCACCTCTGACCCAGGGATCCACATAGATAAATTTGCCGACTGAATTGCCAATCTCAGTAAGGGTTTCTACCGACCATAATTCTAGAGGTAAGTTAGGAAGTTTTACCCAAATCATGCAGTTAGATGGCGTATTCTTAAGAGGGTCAAAACCCATGAACCATCGAGATAAAGACAAGAAACTCCTACCGTACACCCATGGTCTGTTAAGGATGATTTCCAGATCCGAAGCTTTCAGAAAGTGGAAGGAGAACCAGTCTTTCATTAGACGAGATATGACTGGAGTGTATCCAATCAATGGAGACCATTTGTTTGCTAGCCATGTCCTCATTTCTTCCTCAGTCATCTCCGGAAAATGCCACTTCCCGATCAGTGCAAGCTTTTGCAGGCTGTCAATACGTTCGGACAGTGTAGCACTGACCATAGATACAGCCTTAGGCGGAGGGATCGTTTTAACCGGGATTCTAGATTTGTTAAAATGCTGGGCCCGGTCATGAGCTTTGCCTTTTTAGAGATGTCCAAACCAAATTTCTGTTGAGCCGATTCCGGTACCGACCGGGCAGGGATGGATTGGCCCCAAAAGTCGGGGGGGAGCATTTCGTCCACCGTGGCATGCCAGCTGGTGCCTTGATTGGCAATTTCACGTGCAGATTCAGCCTCGATAGCAGCTCTAAAAAGGGCTTGCGTGGCAGGAGAGTCACTATCATCCGACATCATAGAACAAAGAGAAGGCTCAAAAGGTGCTGGAAAGAAAGAACAGCACGGAGGCAAAGCAAAATCCAGCCAAAAGGGATCCTTTTGTAAGAAAACCTGGATGGAATAACCACTGGAAAGGAAAGCTATGGGAGGAAGTACAATTGGAAGTCTTTCCCGCTAGATCCTGTCAGAAGACAAAGGACGAAGCTAGATATGGAATTAAAGAACTGCAGGAAAAGGATGCCGGATTCTCGAAAAGGAAGCTTCAAGGACAAGGAAGGATAAATTCCAAGCTCCAGATCAACTACTTGCATGCTGTGAGAAGACAGAAGGGGATGGAGACCTACCGTCAAAATGTCAGCAGCAGAAGGGATAGATAATCTGAATAGAGGATGATGGGAATTCTATTCTAAGGACGACTCAAAACGATCAGAAGACTTAATGAAGCCCAAGGGGTCGCCGGAAAAGAGTTTTGAAAAAAACTCCGTCAAAATGAATCCTGCCGAGAAAACTAAGAGACCCGGGATGATTCGAACCAGGGCTACTGGATAAAGAAACTATTCTGCTGGCTGATTATGACAATCAATACAGCAACAATAGATTTGAATAATACACCACCATCTCCCAATTCGAAATCTGATGTCTGAACATGGGCTATAGATGAAGATAGACGCCTTAATCTTATTGATGAAAGATTTCAACATAGTTTTGCCAAGGACAAGCAATATGCAGAAAACCACGTTTAAATCATCCTTTAAATTAATACTATCCTCACAGAGATTTAAACAACAAACTTGGAAAAATTTACTGAGAAAAACTTTCCAAGCTCATTAACAATCATGATATTCTACTGAAAGATGTAAACGACAGAAGAAGGAAAAAGATAACTAACCCGAAAAAGGAGTCCGCAAGCATGTCTGAACCGAAGAGCCTTGTCGAGAAAACGAGAACAGGAGCAACCAGGCATGAAAAAAACACGAGAAGGGGAGCAGAAGCATAAAGATCGATCAGTGACACCTTCTGCAACCTTACCTCCGGCCAGGAAGGCCAGAGGGGAAACCGATTACTGCCCACAGGAGACGATATATATAGAGAAGAGCGAAAGTGGAGTGGCTAGACGAAAGACAACCAGGTGTCTCCCTGCATGGATGGGGGCCCAAAAACCTGTTCCCGTGACGATGAAACGAGAGAAACGTGTCCAGTTGATGGTTAGGTGGCCATGCAAAGAGAGATAAGTTGACGCCTGTGAGGAATGAGAGGCGAAGCGTCTGTACCGAGATGACCCGAGGCTTGCGCTGGTTGGCAGAGACACAAATAGAAAGGCAGAGGCTCAAGCTGGTTGGCTGGTGCTCATGCCGGATGACTGGGGCTCATGCCGGTTGGCTGAGAAAGACAACTGCTCACTGTACAAGGCTCTCCCGTCCCGACGCGCTCCGGAGCTCCTTCTCCAATCAAGCCGCTGAATATGAAAATACCAATGGGTTATCTGGTTCATGGTTCTTGTATAGACACTTAAACTATCACTAGACATTTATGCATTTATAAGAATGGCATAGATAAATAAGATCGATAACAGTTAAACTGCTAATCCTTGTCTAAAGGAAATGTAAAACAAAAGTTAAAATTATAAAACATCATATTTTTTTAACACTTTGTTTATTTTTTTTGAGACGTTGTTTCTTTAAAACATCATATTTTTTTAACACTTTGTTTATTTTTTTTAGACGTTTTTTTTTTTTTTCCTTTTCTGAGAAATTAGTCTTAGAGCTAAATGAATTTATGACTCAATGAGCACATTGAGATTCTAGGAGTGGAAGAGTCTACCTCTTAAATCTTATCAAAATAAGTGTTAATTAATTTTTTTTAATAAAATTTAAAACTAAATTAAAAAAATAATATTTCATTATACTAATCACTCAATACTTACACACAAAAAAATATTTTTCAATTATTAATAATTTCAATATAATTTAATTATATTTTGAAACATAATAATGAGTATCCTTGATTTATTTATATTTTGAAACATAATAATGAGTATCCTTACTGGATCGAGAGTCAAAGTATGTGAGCGAACTTAGTGTATTTATTTTCACCGTAGTTTTTCTATTTGATTTTCTTTGAACGTTTATGCTTAACCTGCTAAAAAAGGATTTTACATCTCCTTAGTCTTATTTGCATGTGGTGTACTTTTAATGATAATCCAATAAAATGGATTTAATCCAGATTTATTTTAAGGATTCTTCGTGTTTCCATTTTTTTTGGTAAATGATATATTTTGATTATATATATAGATATAATTAATATTTTAAATAATATAATAAAATGGTAATAATTTTTTTTGTTATTGTATTTATTTTTATAAAATTAGTTTTAGTATGATTTTTTGGATTTTTTAGTGCTGGAATTTTGTGGAAAAATTTGAGGTTAAATCTTGATTTGGATTATTTAAACTGGTTTTTTTCCTGTAAATATGGATTCAGCATCTTGAAAAACCCCTAGAGCACTTCAATTGTGCAGGCTTACCCATCAAACTTCTGATTTCAATAATTTCCTACCAGATTTTAGAGAAATTAGATCGAAAAAACCCATCAGAAAAGCTTCCAAAAAGTCGCACTAAAGACAACTCGTTAGTTATATAATAAGATATCAATATTAGTAAAAGTATTAAAGATAAGTATTATTTTGTAAAGAATATTAAAAGCATTAATGTATCAAACATATTAACTTTTCATAGTAATAATATATAAATTGCTTGATCAAGTTTATTCACTCAATATAATAAAAATAAACCAAACAATTGTCTATTTTAAACTTTACCTCAAATGTCTCCTTGGTTTTTGTTGTTGACAAGTTGATATATACATGGTGCCCATTTGCTATGATATGGGTCAAATCATAAGCAAGATAGCCATGCCTCTTGTTTATTCACTTTTGTTGGAAACATGGTGGCATCATATCCATGGAGCCCATGCATCCTAACAAGAGCTCTTAGACCAAGAAAACCTAGAGCCTAGGATGGAAGTTGCCCTCTTTGGGATTCCATTCTCAAGAGAAATGAAAACCCTGTGACTAATGCCCTATAATACCCTCCTCCCACATTTACCCAAGTTAATCGGTTTGCTAGGGTAAACATTTGATGAGAGGCTACTACAATATGATTCAACTCCCCATGTATAGTTAGGGAAGTGGAACCAACACAACACAAGAAATCTGACCTTATGCACATGTCATGGAACCTACAGGAGCCAACTAACCCTTCCAAGTGATCAACCCCTGATACAAATTAACACTACACTTCCCTAGAGCCTCAATCGCTCCCATGACATGAGCATGCATGCGAATGGGGCCCATCGGTCGCTCTCACAACATGGGAATGCAAGCGACTAGGGTCTTTTTCAACTAGTTATGAGCTTGTGATCCTTGATTCTATGCCACCTTTTTAGGGCCAGGACTCAGGCCACTACCCAAAATTCCATGAAACCTTCAAGAATGAAAAGTAATGTCGAGACAACGATACAAATGCAAATATTTGAACAAAGACTTGACTGGACCCCTACTAGCCAGGACAAGCATTTCCTTAAACATGTCACGAATATGCAATCTAGAGGTCATAACAACAGATCTAAGCATAGGGTCTCATACTTTATATGAGAATCGTTAAGAAGCATTGATGCCTTATCACATTAGTTGCATTATCATCTATTAGGTCATATATTCATTGTTCATTCATTTACAAATCAAAACATGATGAAAGCCATACATCATTACTGTCATAAAACATACTCATAACCAACACAACAAAGATAATAGGGATACATCAGCCATAAATGCCACATATGAACCAGTACATTTTCTCATAAAATACCAAGGAAATGAACTCTTATTAATGGATGAAAAATCCAACCAGGTATGGGACTTCCACAAACCATCCGACCGTAGATTGGATGAACCAAATCTTTCTTTCAACTAATCATCCCCGTGCCATATTCCAATCATGAATGTGGGACTCATAACCAAAACTCAACCAGGGCTTCCCGAGGCTACACCACCTCACCATCATAAATAGAACCAGGATTTACAACAATCCTCACCAGATCACTAGGACAAAACAAGCATGGATGCCACCGGATTTTCTCCACCTACACCATGAGGAATTTTCCTATATTTATGCTTTACCACAATCCACACTAGATCAGACCCTAACCGAGACTCTAATATCTAGGATTTACCATATATCTCATCTTGGGATTCGTAGGCCCAATCGAGACTCCACCCTCCAAGATTTACCGTATATTGCATCTTGGGATTCCTAGGCCCAATTGATACTCCACCCTCTAGGCTTTACTGTATATCCCATCCTGGGATTCCTAGACCTAATGGAGAGCACCCATCTTTATGATTTACCATATATCTCGTCATTCACCAGTCAAGGATTCCTAGGCCCATCGAGGTAACACAAAGTTTGGCTTTATCGCAACCCATAGTCTGGTTCAGGGGTCACTAGGCCAAGGCTTTACCGCAATCCATATTGGATCACTAGGCCATGTGTTCTTTCTTTCAGAGACCACCTCACTTAGTTTCGAATCCATCCGACAATCCATCTCAACCAAATCATGAGAACCCCATCACACCATGGCTATTCGGAAATGGGAAGGCTAGGCTGAAGAACACTATCACACCTAGAAAAACCTATGCCAATGACAATAAGAGAACCAAAACCACACATGCATATACCATGCATGCCAAATCTAGTAAGGAAAATCACACATGCAAATCGATACCTGTAAATAATCCCATTGTAGCTTCTTGATCCTACTCTTCCTTGCTTGATACTTACTTTCCTTGATCCAATATTGAAGTGCTCCAAGAAAACACTAAGTGTCCAAGAGTGTAAGAGAGAGAGAATAGAGAGAGAGCTCCAAAATTGAACTGACAAAATCTACCAAATGATCCTCATAAGCCTTTTTATCAATGATGCCTCTATTTTCTTCATTTTTCATTATTTTCCTTCATTTTCCTCCTCACATGCATCATGTGACCTTCCACCTTCCTTTTCTCCTAATTTCCTTTATTTGCATAAATAAATTGCCAAAAATTCCATTTTGCCTCCCAAAGCCTTTGTCATTTTCCTTTAGTCATAATAACCGAAATTAACACCCACTAGGATGTTTTCCCCAACATTAAGCTTGGAATAAGTGTCCCATAACAAAGGTTATTACTTTTCCTTTATTAACTTTTATTTACATGGAATTTTCACCAGGCTTGTTACAAAACCCTCCCCCTTGGGGGAACACCGTCCTCGGTGTTCAATGACACCTACAACCAACAAGACTGTTGTAAGCAAAACATATTTCCCATGGAGCTTTATAACACCGTTCGTTGCAGTATGTACAATAACATTCACATATACTCATGCACATTTGATTCAACCAACAAATAACCATACTGTCTATGGAGCTTTATAAATCCAGCTCAATACAATATTTACAATAATATACACATATACACATATGCACATTTGCTCAAGCAACAAATAAAATAATATGATACCCATATCAACAACAAGGGAATCTAGAGGCTTACACCTCCACCCTCAAAAGTAGTACCAGGATTCACCTCTTTCCCAGGAAGTCCAAAATCCACTCCCAAAATCAAATTTGCATCCAATGTCCAACACTACAATAATGTGTTGTTGTCCTCTCAGTGAACAATTATCGGCTCATTATTCTAAGGAACACTCCTAATGTGCATCTGATTCCATTAGGAAATGCTAATGACCAAAACAAATCCACCCCTGGCCTTCCCTTCTCTGTTACACAGTCCCTGAGGAGGTCAGGTCACCCCCTTCAGTGTAGTCACTCACCTTCTAAGTTCTCTGACAACCCCTATCCTGGGAGATCCATCCCTTGGCAAAGATTCCTCATAGTGGAAGGTCAACAACCAAGGAATATAACTACCTCAGAATCATCATACCAGTTGTAGCATACTCATGGAAATCAATGGATACTATTGGGCACTAGTGTCCCACAATGACCCTACTCCTGAAGTGCTTTACCAACATACTTCTACCTGTTTGAATTATTTTTCTACTGCTGCTAATCCTTGCATTCAACTTCAACCACCCAATCAGACATTTATGTGCTTCTTGTACTAAGTACACAACTTCCATTAGATATAAAATAAATTGGAATAAATTCACATCATACCTCATTGGTAGCTCGTTAATAAGGTACACTTACAATCTTGTTTACTTCATATCACAACCAGTGAAACTAACATCTTTGATTGAATCATTATATATAAACATATCACATCTAGTTAGCTTGAAACAAAACCATCATAGATCAAAATCATGAATCACATGCAATCATCATAAACCAGAATCATAGATCACATCTAACCATCATAAATCAAAATCATAGATCACATGCATAATAAAAATAGAATAAAATACTAAGACTTATCCTTTAAGAAATCCTTAGTCCTTTGTCCTTTCCGTATGCACACCAGATCAGTTGCCACACCCAACAACACCCAGTGCATTTTTATTTTCCTCAATCACGTACACATACACAATGTATATCACAACACATACACCTACACTTGGTGTATAACATGACAAATACACCTACACCCAATGTAGAACACAACACATACATCTATACCCAATGTACAACGCCACACAATACATGTACCTACACATGGCATACAACCCAACACAAAACATGTACTACACAATGTACAACACAACACAAATCATGTACTACACAAAGTACAACACAACAAATACACATGTCACGATAACAACTACACAATACACACATACTACTGCATACCCACAATGCAACATGTACAACATGCACACAATACCACATCTACGCCAATACCATATGTACAACATGTACACAGTACCACCTGTACACAACACCACCTGCACAACGTGTGCACAACATCACATGTACACGACACCACCTGCACAACGTGCACATAATGCCACATATACACAGCACCACCTATACAACACGTACACAATACCACATGTACACAACATCACATGCATGACATGTACACGACACCACATGTACACAACACCACATGCACAACATGTACACAACACCACCTACACATAACACCACATGTACAACATGTACACAACAACACATGTACAATCATGCACACAATGCCATATGTACATAGCACGGCATGTACAACATGCACACAACACGACCATATGTACATAGCACTGCATATACAACATGTACATAACACTGCATATACAACATTTACATAGCACCATATTTACAAAACATCGCATATCCAACATGTACATAACACCATCTATACCCAACACTGCGTATGCAATATGTACACAACACCATATATACAACATGCACTCAACGCCATAGGTACAATCATTGGATATACAATATGCACAACATATATACAATAAGAGCACTGCACATCCAAAACCACACACTAACTCTACCAAGTAACCTTACTTCTAGTGTCTTTCCACTATCCATTCTTGTCCCAGCATGTCACAGATCACACTGCTTTCATTCCGCTTATGTATCCCTTAACATTACCTGTCCATAACATAAACATAGGCATAGTACAAGAATATAACATCAATTCATATCCATACAATACTAACCTCATATATTTGTCAAGGCTACTCTTCCCACTTGATTCCTCATAACTAGGAACCTCTTCATGCCATTCACTTGCATAAGCAAGCATTCCTCCACAAGAATGATTCTTGATAACCCTGTTAGACAACGATATACATACATACATACATACATATATATACATATAAACATCATCATGAAGCAATCATGATCGTTGACCACCCAGTCAGACAACTATATATATATATATATGAACACTAGCACAAAAAAATCCTAACGATCATATCAGTCAATGACATACATACATACATACATACATATATACATATATAAACATCAACATAAAGCAATCATGATCTTGTCAGATAGTGACATATATACATGCATATATACATATATAGACATTATCATAATCATGATCATAATATAATTACCAGATATCATAAGGCCAAGGTTAAGATAACTCCCTTTATCTATGCACAACATGCACCACATTGAGAACAACAGTTCCCAATGTAGCTAAGGCATCTGATGCCTCAAATCCATTTACTCTACCTTTCTTGTTACCTTTCTCATGATTGTCCTGCCATTGTCCATTTACCCAAATGGACCCAACCAATCCAACTAGTTGTCACCTTATTGCCTTTAGCTACCCTTACTTATACACCGAGCTTCATCTAGGTCTTGGATTACTTTTTGGGTTTCATTTAGATCTCCCTGAGCTCCATCAACTTTCCTCTTTCCCAAACCAATTCCCAAGACACTCAAAACATAAAAGGCAAGAACATGAAAGCCAACAAGAAGAAAACCATGAAAACCAATATCAATACGACATCAAAAACAAAGTGACATGATCATGCACTAGACGCAATCAAAACCACAAATCAAGCATAATCAAATCACAAAATACCAAAAGAAAAAGACTAGCAACAAACACCATGACTCAATCCCATGGCTTACCAATACTTCCAAAGGAAAGCTCAACCTGAACCTTCTTCAAGATTTCACAACAGTCTCTTTTGCCATGCAATCCCTGCATCATACTGTAACTAAACTTGTACATTTATCATCTCTTAAGGGACTCCATTCTCTTGAAGAATCCAACCATAGATGAAAATCAACTTAATATATCTGCAAAATACATGTTTAGGAATATAACATATATCCACATAATATCAAACAAAATCTAGGTTAAGAAGACTTCATGTATTCAAAGCATTCATTCGTTTGGAATTGTGGTTTCCAAAAATAGCCAAAGGAATTCTTACCCAATTCCTTTATTTTACCATTTACCTTGCTGCAATTGAGTCTCTGTTGTCTACTATCACACCACCCAATTGTGAGTTATATAAACAAATTAATTATTACCTTGTCATGCTAACACCAAGCATGTTTCCCTGCAACTGCTCACACATGTCAGTCACATGTTCCACAAATTAAAGCATCATGTCTATGAATTTGAAATCAGCCTTTACCAACTGTAACAACCATGTCATACTCAATAGTCAACTCACATTCATCGTTCTTAATACATAATGCTACAATAATCACCTACTTACACTCAAGTACATATCATTTGTCTCAACACATATGTGTTAGTACAACCATCTTAAAACAATACCATTTCTTCATGAAATCTTATAGACACATACTCATATCATGTAATTAATCAAACATCCAAATAATAGATAAATGACATAATAGACACCAACCATTCAAACACCAATTAAATGACATAATCAAACACTCAAACACCAAGTAGACGACATAATCAAACACTCAAACACCAAGTAGATGACATAAGCAAACTCATACCTTAATATATCTCAAGGGAGGCTATCTTGTCTACACAATCAATCTAGATTAGCACAATATAACGTCACAACATATCAACTCAAACATAAATAAGGTCATGATATCCATAACAATAAATAGCTAACATGTTTACATCATAAACTCAAACAATTTTCATTCTTATAACAATCATATAAGCAAAGTCAGTCTAGATTAATACAACACAATATCATAATTATATCGACTCATACATGAGTATCATAACCATAATCATCTGCATAGATCAATCCATATTAGCACACTACATATAGCATCAAGATCTTAGTTGCAATGAACATACTCATCATGCATGCGACCGCAATGCTAATAACAACATGTTACTATCCTTCATGACTAACCGACGCATGTACATATGATCACACTGATTAAATACCATCTATCATACGTGTAGTCACAATAACCATAGACTAACAAACATGTACATAACCCTAATTCTTGTAACAACCCATTAACTAGCATACCTGCATGCCAAACATACAATATTACATGTATGCCAATCATCTCTTACCCTGACGTTCAATGTTGCAACCTCGCTTTGGTGATCTACATCTCCCGCTCTATCTCAACCAACACGTCAACATCATAACCTACCAACAACATCATGATGACCTAAAATGCGTACAATGACCTCATACATGGAAACAATGCCCATAATAATGCATGCATAACAGCATATAGACATTGACATGCATAAAAAATGCATATACAACCGACATGCATTCATGACAAACACATCCCAACAACAACAACATCAACTCCTACATTGAAACACAACTGTAAAAATGACTACCACCGGGCATACATAGCAAGCACACAATCCACAACATAAAGAACACATATGAAACCAATATGTATGCATGACCAACACACCACCCATCCAATCCAAGTGTTGAACCATGCTCGGATACCACTCTATAGTATCTAATAACACCCAAAGAGAAAAAAAACCAGACATTCCCCAAGAGAACAGAACCTGCTTTGATACCACTATGAACACCCTCCTCCCACTTTTAACTAATTTAGCCGGTCCATTAGGGTAAACATGTGACAGGAGGCTACTATAATCTAATTCATCTCCCAATGTAAAGTTAGGGAAGTGGAACCAACACAACACAACCAATCTGACCTTCTGCACATGTAACAAAACCTACAAGAGAAAACCAACCCTCATGTGATCAACCCTTGAGAAAAATTGACACTACACTACCATAGATCCTCATTCACTCCCATGACATGGGAATGCATGCAACTGGGGTATTTTTCAGCTAGTTATGAGCTTGCGACCCAGGATTGTGTGCCACCTTTTCAGGGCCAAGACTCAGGCCACTACCCAAAACTCCATGAAACCTTCAGGAATGAAAAGTAACATCGAGACAACGATACAAATGCAAATATTTTAATAAATACTTTATTGAACCCCCACTAGCCATGACATGCATTTCGTCAAACATGTCACAAATATGCAATCTACAGATCATAACAACATATCTAAGCATACAGGTCTCATAATTATCTTAGAATCACCGAGATGTATTGATGTCTTATCACATTAGTTGCATTATCATCTATTAGGTCATGTATTCATTGTCCATTCATTTACAAATCAAAACATGATGAAAGTCATACATCATTACTGTCATAAAACATACTCATAACCAACATATAAACAACATAAATAATAGGGATACATCATCCATAAATTCCACATATGAACCAATACATTTTCTCATAAAATACCAAGGAAAGGAACTCTTATTAATGGATGCAAAAGCTAACTGGGTATGGGACTTCCACGAACCACCTAACCATAGATTGGCTAAACCAAATCTTTCTTTTAACCAATCACCCCCATGCCATATTCCAAGCATGAATGTGGGACTCATAACCAAAAATCAACTAGGGCTTCTCGAGGCTACACCACCTCACCCTCATCAATAGAACCAGGCTTTACTGCAATCCTCACCGGATCACTAGGCCAAAACAAGCATGGATGCCATCAGAGTTTCTCCACCTACACTGTGAGGAATTTTCTTGTCTCCTAGTCTCTCAGATTTAATGCAATCCACACCAGATCACTAGGCCCTAACCGAGACTCTAGTCTCTGGGCTTTACCATATATCCCATCCCAAGATTCCTAGGCCCAATCAAGAGTGTATCCTCTAGGCTTTACTGTATATCCCATCCAGGGATTCCTACACATGAAGGAGAGAAACCACCTAGACTAGGATTTACCATATATCCCGACATTCACTGATCGAGGATTCCTAGGCCCATAGAGGTAACACAAAATCTGACTATACCACAACCGATATTCTGGTTCAAGGGTCACTAGGCCAAGGCTTTACTGCAATCCACACCAAATCACTAGGCAATGTGTTCTTTCTTTCAGAGACCAACTCACTCAGTTTTGATTCCATCTAGAAATCTATCTCAACCAAAACATGAGAACCCTGTCACACCATGACTATCCGGAAATGACAAGGCTAGGTTGAGGAACACTGTCACACATGGAAAAACCCATGTCAATGACTGAAAGAGAACCAAATCCACACATGCATATACAATGCATGCCAAATCTAGCAAAGAAATCACACATGCAAATCAATACTTGCAAATAATCCCGTTGTAGCTGCTTGATCTTGCTCTTCCTTGCTTGATCCTTACATTCCTTGATCCAATGCTAAAGTACTCCAAGAAAATAATGTGTGTCCAAGAGTGTGAGAGAGAGAGAATAGAGAGAAAGCTCCAAAATTGCATTGATAAAAACTACTAACTGATCCTCAGAAGCCTTTTTATCAATGAGACCTCTATTTTATTCATTTTCAATTATTTTCCTTCATTTTCCTCCTCACATGCATCCCTTGACCTTTCACCTTCCTTTTCTCCTAATTTCATTTATTTTCATAAATAAATTGCCAAAAATGCCATTTTTCCTTTCCAAAGCCTTTGCCATTTTCTTTTAGCCATAATAACCAAAACTAACACCCACTAGAATGTTTTGTGCAACATTCTACTCAGAATAAGTGTCCCATAACTGTGGTTATTATTTTTTCTTTATTAAATTTTATTTACATGGAATTTTCACTAGGGTTGTTACATGCCCCCTCCTTTCTTGCTTACTCATTAGATTAGGTACCACACCTAGATCACTTTGAGATGGTCTTTTCTTTAAGGAAATTCCTAATTCAATATGTTAGATAGAGATCCTAGCCTCAAGATCGATATTTTGAAGGACATCAAGGTGGCTTAGGTTCCTAGTGCACTGGGACATAACAAACTACTCTAAATGAGATGATTCGATAAGCATAACACTATGACAATTTCTCTTCTTCTTTGAAGATGGATAGAGCTATGAGCACAAGCACCTGAATATAGAATCAAATGCATAAGGCTAGGTCATAGGGGTTTTGTGAGAAGATCCAAAAGAAAATGAATTGGGATAACACCAACTTTATAAGAAAAACAAAGGGAAAAAGGTAGGCCAATAGAGTGGCCAACTCATTATATAAAAACCCCTATACTGCAAAAACATGTCTTGAGGGAAGTGATGTAGCCATCATCCTAATAGGGAGGGTGTGGTGCTTTTATGCCTTGCTTGAACAAGCACAATTGTAATCAATATTTCGTAGAATTACCAAAACAAGGATTCAAATTCACCTCATTTTTTTAGCTTGAATGTAACTACTCTTTATTAGTTGAGTTGACAATGCACATAATGATAATGGAAATAATAAGAAGCTATTTTGTTTCAGTATTTCCTTTATGTTCAATTTTTCCATTGTCTTCTTGATATACATTTTGGGTTTATTTGTTTACAAGTACCGTGTTCTCTCATAAGGTTTTTGTAGTGTAAATGAGGTGAAATAAGCTCAAACAAATCCATCCAAGCCCACAATTATAGATCACTAAAACAAAATACTTACCATGAAGCATATGAAGGAATTGTTACAATCTATTAAAGACTATGTCTAAGGCTTGAGCCTATATTTGCATCTATTGACTAGAAAATCTAGATACAAAGTGAGTTGGGTGACTTTCATTGTTGGGGATATTAAATGGAAAGGTTGGGACTAGTGTTTGGAGACCAAGTAAAAGCATGATAGAGCTTAGGATGGGTTTTGAAAGTAAGAACTTACTAGGGGGAGCCCCTCATGGTTCTAGTGCAACAGAGAACAATGTTATAGTTTGGCCAATTCACAACAATAATAGATGCCTAACAGGTTCAAACTACCTGTGAGTATTTAGTTTTAATTGAAATTAAAGACTTAAATATGAGAAAAGAATTAATTCCCATAACATTGTGGTTACCAGATGTAAAATAAAATCATCTTACATTGAAGTTATAGAAGTTAGAGTCAATTTGACTTCGATAATTAATACTCTAAACATACTCTACTCAACTCAACTCAGCTCAACTCATGTAATTTATTATATGTTGAAACATAATAATGAGTATCATTACTGGATCAAGAGTCAAAGTATGTGAGCGAACTTACTGTATTTATTTTTACCTAGTTGGTCCATTTGATTTACTGAATTCGTGTATTTATTTTCATTGTAGTTTTTATATTTGATTTTCATTGAACATTTATGCTTAACATGCTAAAAAAGGATTTAACATCTCATTAGTTTAGATATCATTTTGGGATTCAACTGCGTTAAGAAAGATCATTCACGTATGACCATTTCCATGAGAGGTAGTCGTAACTGACTAATTTCTCATGATTTTTGAATAGTTCACTTAGCACTCATTAGTCTTATTTGCATGCCCTGTACTTTTAATGATAATCAAATAAAATGGATTTAATCAAGATTTATTTTAAGGATTCTTCGAGTTTTCATTTTTTTTTTTTTTTAATTATATATTTTGAATATTTTAATTAAATTATATATATATATATATATATATAATAATAATAATTAAAAAAAAGTCAATAACAAGTCATGATGAAATTCATATTGTATTTATATTTATAAAATTATTATATTTGTTATATAATAAGATGTCAACACTAGCAAAAGTATCCAAAACTAAGTGTGTCATTTGGTAATGAATATTA
This sequence comes from Pinus tabuliformis, assembly GCA_031772625.1. NCBI lineage: Eukaryota > Viridiplantae > Streptophyta > Pinopsida > Pinales > Pinaceae > Pinus > Pinus tabuliformis. The sequence goes on along the minus strand of CM062807.1, from coordinate 764,864,983 downwards.
AAAACATTAATTTATCAAACATACTAATTTTTCATAGTAATAATATATAAATTGCTCGACCAATCTTATCCATTCAATATAATAAAAATAAACCAAACAATTGTCCATTTTAAACTTTACCTCATATTTCCCTTTGGTTTTTGTTGTTGACATGTTGGCATATGCATGGTGCTCATGTGCTATGATATGAGGTCAAATCATAAGCAATATAACCATGCCCCTTATCTGTTCGCTCAACTTTTGTAGGAGACATGGTGGCATCATATCCATGGAGCCCATGCATCCTAAAAAGAGCTCTTAGACCAAGAAAACCTAGAGCCTAGGATGAAATTTTCCTCTTTGGGATTCCATTCTCAAGAGAAATGAAAACCCTGCGACTAATTCCCCCTCCTTTCCCCCTTACTCATCATATTAGATACCAAACCTAGCTCGCTTTGAGATGGCCCTTTATTTAAGGGAAGTCCTAATTCAATATGTTCTGTACAGATCCTAGCCTCAAGATCGATATTTTGAAGGACATAAAGGTGGCTTAGGTTCCTAGTGCACTGGGACGTAACATACTACTCTCAATAAGATGATTCAATGAAGCATAGCACTATGAAAATTGTTCTTCTTCTTTGAAGATGCATAAAGCTATGATCACTAGCACCTAAATATAGAATCAAGTGCATGAGGCTATGTTATATGAATTTTGTGAGAAGATCCAAAAGAAAATGAGTTGGGATAACACAAGCTTTATAAACAAAAAAAATGGCAAAAGGTAGGCCAATAGAGTAGCCAACTCATTATATAAAAACTCCTATACTACAAAAACATGTCTGGAGGGAAGTGATGTGGCCATCATTCTAATAGGGAGGGTGTGGTGCTTTTATGCCTTGCTTGAACAAGCATAATTGTAATCAATATTTCGTAGAATTACCAAAATGGGGATTCAAATTCACTTCTCTTTTTTACGTTGAACATAACTACTCTTTATTAGTTGAGTTGACAATGCACATAATGATAAAGGAAATAATAAGAAGCTAAGTTTATTTTAGTTTTTCCCTTATGTTCAATTTTTCCATTGTCTTCTTGATACACATTTTGGGCTTATTTGTTTAGAAGTATCATGTTCTCTCATAAGGTTTTTGTAATGTAAATGAGATGAAATAACCTTAAACAACTCTAGCCAAGCCCACAATTATAGATCACTAAAATAAAATACTTGCCATGAAGCATGTGAAGGAACAATTACAACCTATTAAAGAGTATGTCTAGGGCTTGAGCCTATCCTTGCATCTCTTGACTACAAAGTCTAGATACAAAGTCAGTTGGGTGACTTGCATTATTGGGGATATTAAATGGATAGGTTGGGACTAGTGGTTGGAGACCAAGGCATGGTAGAGCTTAGGATGGGTTTTGAGAGCAAGAAAGTACTAGGGTGAGCACCTCATGGTTCTAGTGCTATAGAGAAAAATGTTATAGTTTGACCAACTCACAACGATAGTAGATGCCAAACAGGTGCAAACTACCTGTGAGTATTTAGTTTTGATTGAAATTAAATTCTTAAATTTGAGAAAGGAACTAATTCCCATAATATTGAGGTTACTAGATGTAAAATAAGATCATCTTACATTGAAGTTATAGAGGTTATGACCAATTGGGCTTAGAGACTATGACCTACCAAAATTAAATGCTAGAGATGAAATTATTCCTCATATTATGTAGATTATCTTCCGGATCCATCGCATTAGGTTTATTTTTGATCGACGTTTCGAACCAGCAACGATGGTTCATCTTCAGGATGTAAAAGATTATTGAAAGATTGGTCTCATTTTTCCAAATATATAGAGATGTATGAGATGCTTAGCCGATAGATATTAGGATTTATTAAATTATTTTTAAATTGTTCTATTTGTTTTAAAATTGTGATAGAATTAATTTAATTATTCTCTTATGTTTTATAAATTTAATTGTATTTTTGTGATATTTAGGGATTTTAAAATTATTATAGATTTTTTTTTCTTCATTAGGGTTATGGTTATATTAATTTTATTTCGTATTTTAATTATATTTACTTTAATTAATTTTATAATTATGTAATTATTTTAATTATATTTATTTTAATTAATTAATTCTTTTAATTATTTTAATTTTAATTAATTATTAATTATTTTAATTATATTTATTTTAATTATTTATTAATTTTAATTGTTATAATTATATTTATTTCAATTTATTAATTATATAATTATTTTAATTATATTTATTTTAATTATTTTAGTTTTAATTAATTAATTATCTTAATTATTTTAATTAAGAAACCTAATGCGATGGATCCGGAAGATAATCTACATAATCATGAGACTCGCAGAAACCTCATAGACAAAATATTCCTCATATGCTAAGCGAGCTTGGCCAGTTGAGCAACTTTATTTTCCCTTCAGGTATATCTTCACTACTCTTATTTTGTCTTGTCTCTTCATAGAATGAAACTTTTCTCTCTACTCTTCATTCTCTTCATAGAATGAAATTATATTGGGTATGTGGTGGATTATATGTTCACAATTATAAACATATCAACTTTTGTGGGTGGCTTAAGATGAAGCAGTGGCTCCATGCACCTTGTAAGGCCTTCGTGCTACGGGCGATGGTGGACGATCGTGCACGGGTGCGGGCAAGAGCGCGGGCGGGTACGCGGGTGTGTTCAACCATGATGTGCGACGGGTGCGACACTTGTGCGGAGGAAATGCGACAATCTTACGACACTTGTGCAACATAAAATGCGACGTTATGGAGGAACACTTAAATCGACTAAGTGTTGGACTACCATATATATGCGATGTTAAACGATGCTTGCAAGCCAACTTGTGTGTGTTTACTTGTGGGCTTATGCGCTAACTTATGGGGTCGGCCATGGGGCTGCACACCCCCTCAAAACATACGTTGAGTATGGTATATATAAGTGAGGTTTGAGACTCATTTGACAACCAACGAATTGGCTCATCACTTCTACGCACTAGCAAGGGGTAAAACTGCGCAAGGGGTAAAAGGAGCTGCGCATAGCTCATGCGCTCTACCTAAGTGCGGTTTTGGTGAATTCTTGTGCCGGGTGAGGTGAAGGCAAGCGTGTCGGGGTTCAGTTTGGATGCGGATTTGTGCAGGACTTGGTAGAGAGGTATAAGTGGCTCGGGTGAGCACTTCTCTTTGTGCAAGGGTGCACATGATTGTAAAAGGTTGTTCTATGCCTTGGTTGTAAAATATTCTAAGTATAGACTTGGAGTTTTGCCAAGTATACTTGATGATTGTATTATTGAAAAACTGATATAATATATTGTCGGGTAGACTTGTTCGGGAGTTGCCCCTTCCCTTTATACTTGTTGCAATTGTTGTTCTCGGTTTAATTGCATGATGATAATGAATGAGTATGGGCTTCATTAAGTATAAAGGATAATTGCTTTTACTTAGTTGTGAAACACAAGCTAAGTATGTTAATGTGAAAGTAGGCGTAGTCCACGAATGTTAGTATTGGTGAAAAGAACGCGTTCGGTGGTGCCGCACCTCGCTATAAGCGGTTGGAAGACTACCGCAGGTGTAGGGGCGTGACAGTTGGTATCAGAGCTTCGGTTCGGTGAAGCTGTTGAATGGTGGAGACTAGATCGCAAAGGAAGAAGAAGCTGTTAGAGATGGTAGCCGGGTCTCAAGTTGGGTCTAGCCATGAAGCCGAAACTTTATCACTTATGGAAAGAATACTGCAGAGGATGGAAGCCATGGAGTCTTCTTGGGAAACGAGGGAGGAATTGCTCACTAAGGAGCAAGAGACCAGCTCGAAGCTAAGGGAAGAACTTGATGAGCTCCGAACGCAGCATGAGTACATGGATCTTCTATGTACACAACTAGAGATGAGGGTCAAAGAGGTCGAAGAAGCAAGGGATCAGGGTCTTGCAGAGATCGTGAACTTGAAGGGATCTCTTGACAGGGTAAACAAATCTCTTGATGAAGCCAAGGATGAGATCGCAGTGTTGAAGAAGGCCGTGAGGCATAACTCAGGTGGAGGAGTGCCTCATGTGAAGGTCAAGGAACCGGAATCTTATGATGGCACAAGGAATGCAAAAACTCTTGGCAACTTTCTATGGGACATGGAACAGTACTTGGAGCGGTTGAGTCTACCTGATGGTGAGACACAAGTCAATGTGGCTGCTCAGTTCTTAACAAAGCATGCTAAGATGTGGTGGCGAAGGAGGGTGGATCAGATTGTCAATGGTAGTGCTGATGACATCACTTCGTGGGATGACATGAAGAAGACTTTGCAGACCCATTTCAGTCCTCAGGATGAAACATGGGAAGCAAGGACGAAGATTAAGTACATCAAGCAAACCGGAAGCCTACAAGCATACCAACGAGAGTTTGCAAGTGCAGCTCTGGAACTTCCCGACATGGCGGAAAGGGACAAGGTGTTCAACTTCATTATTGGGTTGAAGCCTTGGGCACACAATGAGGTGAAGAGGCAGAAGATTAGGACACTTGAGGAGGCTTTTGCTGCGGTTGATAGGTTGGTGGATCATTATGATGAGACTTCTGATGAGAAGAAGAAGTCCGACAACCCGAAAAAAAAGAAGAAGGATGATGCTTCGAAATCGGATGATGGTTCAAAGACGAAGAAGCCTTTGAAGTGTTGGATATGTGCAGGACCACACGTGGTGAAGAATTGTCCCTCTAAACCGAAGGTGGCCGCTATTGCACAGTCTGATGGAAAGAATGAAGATGCTTCTGTGGGGATGATGCAGATACTTGGTGCTTCTGCTACTACGGAAGTGGCCTCTAGAAGGGATCCTGAAAGGAACAAGTTGGAGTATGTTCGAATGAAGGTTGGAGGTGCTGATGTACTCACTATGGTGGATAGTGGGGCTTCTCACAACTTCATGAGCGAAGATACTACGAGAAGAATTGGACTGAAGTTTGTACCGGCAAAGGCACAAATGAAGACAGTGAATTCTCCTCCTATTGAGATTCTTGGTATAGCTGAGAGGGTGGACAATACACTTGGTGAATGGACCGGGAAGGTGGACTTCACTATAGTGCGGATTGATGACTATGAAGCTGTATTGGGGATGGAGTTTATGAAACAATTTGATGCTATGATCGTTCCACATTTGAAGAAGCTCTACATTTATGATGGAAGGGAAGATGTACCCATTGGTGTGCCAACCATTGGTGTGACTAGGCCTGATTGCAAATTGGGAGTGATGCAAATGGAGGATAAGGAGAAGATGGACAAGCGGTTGTCTAGTGTTGAGGCAAAGCTTGCGGAGCAGTCATTGGTCATCAAGACACTTTCAGATAGCATCTTGGATTTGACAAGAAGGCTAGAGTTGGTGGAGGATGATGATGATGATGATGAAGTATATGTGAGGCCGGATGTCCAGAGGGAAGACCGGGTTGCTTATCTACAAAGGATGGAGATTGAGGATCCTGATAGGTGGATCAAATTGATTAGTGAGGGAGAGCCTTCAGGCTCTACTCCCTCTACATCTTCTTAGATGGATGAAGAAGATGGGGCTCATTGTTAGCTGCTCATGGCAGTGAGTCCTTAAACATGTTTGAGCAGGTATGACTGATGGTGCAGGGATGGCTTGGCATCAAGCATCATTACATGTTGCAGATGAGATGGATGGAGTTTCCATGGACCTGAGCATAGATTATGGAGATAGATTCTTGATGAGTCAAGGATGTGGCAGATGTTTGAGGAACAACTGATGATGGCATGAGGATGTTCAATCTCATGGATTGAGCGTGATGGTTGGATTAGCTACCCAACTAGTTCAGACATGAGGTCCGGAAGTGTACAGAGATGTGTTGGCATTATGCTGGAGTATCATGACAGGGTTCACATGGTGACATATGGATCGAGATGACATCTTATGGAGAGCATACCGTGGAGGTGCATGCCTTGGCATGGTGAGCTTGGTGAAAGTGGTCATTGAGCCAGGACATAGTGGAGAAGAGTCTCTACATATGTTGCAAGGATGTTTGCCTTGCGAAGAGGAGTTCACATCACGGATGAGTGATGATCTTGGTGGATGGCTACCGGGATGATATGTTGTCGAGGACGACAACGATTTCAGGTGGAGGAGGATGTAAGGCCTTCGTGCGACGGGCGACGGCGGACGATCGTGCACGGGCGCGGGCAAGAGCGCGGGCGGGCGCGCGGGTGCGTTCAACCACGATGTGCGATGGGTGCGACACTTGTGCGGAGGAAATGCGACAATCTTACGACACTTGTGCGACATAAAATGCGACGTTATGGAGGAACACTTAAATCGACTAAGTGTTGGACTACCATATATATGCGATGTTAAACGATGCTTGCAAGCCGACTTGTGTGTGTTTACTTGTGGGCTTGTGCGCTAACTTATGGGGTCGGCCTGGGGCTGCACACCCCCTCAAAACATACGTTGAGTATGGTATATATAAGTGAGGTTTGAGACTCATTTGACAACCAACGAATTGGCTCATCACTTCTACGCACTAGCAAAGGGGTAAAACTGCGCAAGGGGTAAAAGGAGCTGCGCATAGCTCATGCACTCTACCTGAGTGCGGTTTTGGTGAATTCTTGTGCCGGGTGAGGTGAAGGCAAGTGTGCCGGGGTCCAGTTTGGATGCGGATTTGTGCAGGACTTGGTAGGGAGGTATAAGTGGCTCGGGTGAGCACTTCTCTTTGTGCAAGGGTGCACATGATTGTAAAAGGCTGTTCTATGCCTTGGTTGTAAAATATTCTAAGTATAGACTTGGAGTTTTGCCAAGTATACTTGATGATTGTATTATTGAAAAACTGATATAATATATTGTCGGGCAGACTTGTTCGGGAGTTGCCCCTCCCCTTTATACTTGTTGCAATTGTTGTTCTCGGTTTAATTGCATGATGATAATGAATGAGTATGGGCTTCATTAAGTATAAAGGATAATTGCTTTTACTTAGTTGTGAAACACAAGCTAAGTATGTTAATGTGAAAGTAGGCGTAGTCCACGAATGTTAGTATTGGTGAAAAGAACGCGTTCGGTGGTGCCGCACCTCACTATAAGCGGTTGGAAGACTACCGCAGGTGTAGGGGCGTGACACACCTTGTTGAGTGGATTTCCCTTTTTTTTATTGTTCTATATAATACCCTTCCTAAAAACTTGCAACATTCCTTTGATTGCAATATTAGACCTATAATGACATTGTCACATGAGTCAATTACACATTGTAAGACCTTGCATGGTAGCCAATAAAAAAATTCATTATGATTTGTTAACATTGATGATGAGGAGAAAAATATTATACATTAGGGAATATAATCCTATCACATTTCATTTTATCAATGAAAACATTTTTGAAATTGCGTGTGTATGTGTTTATATATATAAACTATGAAACTAACTATATAAACTATGAATCTTCACAGATAACTATAACTCTCCATAACATTCATAATAATGGATACCATAACTATATCATCTTCATCTTTTTTTTTTCTTTTTCTTCTAACTTCATTCATATATATATATAATTTCCATTATATACTTATATAAAATGGTTAAATAATTTGATAAGTGAAATAATTATATTGATAGGCATTTTGAAAATTGGTAATTATTTTTTTTCAAAAATACTCATATTCTCATAATATGATTTAGAAATGAAATTTCCAATAATAACTTATTTGCATCTCTAAATCCATGATTAAACCATATTTAATACTCAAAACTTACAAAATATAATTAAGAATTTACTATTCTATTGGTTGGTGATCGCTTATGAGGATTAATTGGAAGAGGATTCAAAATATAACTTATGAAACCTGCATTGAAACTTGGCTTATGAAACGTGCTCCCGTTCACATTCTCCTCGTTGCTGTAGATGACAATATGTATGTTTGTTTGATGCAGTAGGGGAATAAAATGGAAGGGTTTAACTGCCGTAGGGTTTTGCATTAAAATTTCTCTAATGACTCTGTAAGTTTATTGGTAGCTGCTGTTAAATACACTTTGGAAGGGTTTAATTGTTGTAGGGTTCCATGTTCAAGCCAACTCAATCAACCTACATAACTGCTTTAATGCAGTGTTATGGTAATTAATATATGTATTTTGCGATGGAACCTTATCAATAAAATTTATAAGTTAATACAAGTTTGTATGAATAAAAATAAATGACGAGTTAGTGAATAATAAGCTAATAAAATTATTATATTAATTTTTTTTTGAGATTAATATTAAATTATTATTTTAGTATTAATTGTAAATTATAATATTTATAATATTAAATTATAGTATAACAATATTATTAATAATAAATACATAACATTAATATTAGTAACATCATTTATAATGATATATTATTATTATATATAACATGAAATAATTGATTTCATCTTAATGTAATGATGTTATTATACTATAATATTTTTTTAATAATAATAATAATAATAAAATCATTAATAATATTAACAATGATACATTAAGTATAGCATAAATATATTACTAGTCATTATTATACCATACTATTATTAGGGAAATTTTAGGGGCTAATATTCGCCCAGGGGCTAATTTTCTATACTTTTTCCAAAAAAAGATTCACTAATTTCCATTTTTTTTTTGTAAAAATGACTAGCCCGAATTTTATAGAATGAAATTATTTTACCCTAAAAATCGCCAAAAAATTATATATAGACTATATAAAAATTTATAAATTTGAATATTTTTACAAAAATATCTCCAAACATTTTATAGATTTTATATTATGGACTAGTGGGATTCACCAAGGTTTCTAAACTTTAAGATAAATTTCCATCCTTAAATTTTTCCCTATTTATTAGTATAATAATTCATTTTATTATAATATAGTAATTTTGTTATTGATGTTAGTTTTTTTTTTCGTGAAAGTAAATAAATAAATTTTTTATTGATGTTATTATTAATATTAATATTATTAATAACTGTAGAAATTTACAGAGTAAGTTCTTTAAATAGAACATCAAAGGACACCGCTCACAAATAGATCACAAATTGATACTTGACATGGTTACAACCCTCAAAGAGAGAAACATTCCACAACCTAAGCCAACACGACCACTTCAGGAAATTTATTAATGTAAAAGAAAGAAATTTTACATAAGCTTCTCTCATGAATGGTCACCTAACAAATGACCCTCCATGCTCTTTAAATAGAAATCATGGATCAATCAGGTGTTAAGCCACGGATCAAGTGTCGGTAATACCGAGGAGAGAATGAATCATTGGATCACTTCATGTCTAGAACATGTTGTGGTCGTCAGATTGTAAGTTACAAAAAGTACATACTAAAGAAACACACTTTAGCTAACTATACACTAGACCAAGTTGTACTTAATTATTTCCTATGTGTCGGAATATCCGAACATCCCCCCTTAAGAACAACTTGGGATAGTATTGAAGGGTGTAAAAAGATGACACAATAGGAGAAGGAAGGGGGCATTAGAGCCTATCCCCCCTTAGTGACAACTTCTTGAACTCCAACCATAAATCGAAGTTTAGTAAACTTCGACTCTGTGAGAGCCTTTGTAAAGATGTTTGCAACTTGATCATTAGTTGAACAATATTTCACTTCAAGAACTTGATCATGAATGAGCTTTCTGATGAAGTGCATGTGTAGTTCAATGTGTTTGTTGCATTGATGTTCGACTGGATCTTTGCATAGTTGAATGGCACTTTGATTATCACACCAAAGTGTAGTCGGATGTTGCTGTTGAAAATCAATCTCTGACAAAATCGGACGAAGCCACAGGGCTTCCTTACTAGCTTCAACGACACCACGATACTCTTCTTTTGTTGAAGAAAAAGAAATGACACTTTGTTTCTTGCAAGTCCATGTAATAGGTCTAGAACCAAGAGTCAAGACATAACCTGCAGTAAACTACCGATCATCAGGGTCACCAACCCAATAAGAATCAGTGAAATGAACCAATAGAGGAGATGCTTCTGCATTGTAATGAATCCCATATTGAACTGTACCTCGAACATAACGAAGTATTATTTTAGCTACTTTCCAATGGCTTTCATGTGGTTTTTACATAAACCAAGCAACAAGGCTAACAACAAAGGAATGGTAAGGATGGTAATGGGTTAGATACAAAATTTTTCCAACAAGATGATGGTATAAGGTTGCATCAACTTCAGTGGAAGTATAAGTGACTGAAAGTTTGGCTCCAAAATGAAAGGAAGAAGGGGTTGGCTTACAGTCTTCCATGTGAAAGTGGCGTAGAATATCATAGGCATACTTGGATTGGGAAAGGGAAATACCTTCTTTGGATTGCAAGACTTGAAGACCAAGAAAAAAATGCAAGTGTCCTAAGTCTGTCATTTCAAACGGCTTTTTAAGGCTAGACTTCACATGGTTTATAAGGTTGGGATCACTACCAGTAAGGATAAGATCATCAACATAAAGAACAAGAATGATAAGAGACTTACCCACTTTCTTGGTGTAGACAGTATTGTTAGAATGACACATAGAAAAGCGAATATCTAAAAGAAAGTTATCCATTTTGGCATACCAATCTCGAGGGGCTTGCTTGAGACCATAAAGGGATTTCTTAAGCCGACATACAAGGTTGGAGTTTGTTTGTATAAAGCCAGGAGGTTTTTTCATATAGATTTCTTCATGCAAGTCCCCATGCAAGAAAATGGATTTACCATCCATCTGATGGACTTCCCATTTGAAAGAGGCAGCAAGGGAAAGAACAAGGCGGATAGAGTTCATTTTCGCAATAGGGGAGAAGATTTTAGTATAGTCAATGCCTTCAACTTGTGGAAAATCCTTAGTAACAAGACGAGCTTTATGTTTATCAACGTTTCCATCTAGTCCAAACTTGGTTCTATAAACCCATTTGCATCTAACAAATTTCCGTCCCTTTGGAAGAGGAACAAGGTCCCATGTATCATTTGCCGATAATGAACGATATTCTTCATTCATAGTTGCATCCAAATCTGGATGGCCTAAAGCGTCTTTAAAGGTGTCAGGATCATAATTCGTTGAAGCTTGAGCCAGTAAAGAAGAGGCTCTATCGAACTAAGAGCATGTACAATGTTGATCTGTAAGATAACCTACTGCATCCCAAGTAGCGCAAACCCATTTCGGAAGTTGAGGAGCTGAAGGAGAATCTCGAGAAGGTGGGGAAGGATTGTCATCCTTGCTATCATCATCTGAAGAAGGAATATTTTTAGAAGTAGAAGGGATAGAGAGAGGTGGCACATCCACCGAACTAGGCTCGTAGGCCGAAATATTTTCAGCAAAATTCACATCTCTTCTAATGATAACATTTTTGGATTTAGGTTGAAGAAGTCTATATCCTTTGACATCTTCAAAATATCCAACAAAAAGTACAATTTTCACTCTTAGGTTCTAAGCCTTTATGTTTCTCATCTGGAATATGGGCCCATGCTTCACTTCCAAAAACATGAAAGTGACTTATATATGGTTTAATTGAGCTTCATGCTTCTTCTGGAGTGATATTGTTTAAAACCTTAGTAGGAGTGTGATTTACTATGTAATTTGCACAGTTAACTGATTCTGCCCAAAAATTAAGACTAAGTCCTTTAGATTGAAGCATACAATTAGCCATTTCCTTTAAGGTGTGATTCTTCCTTTCAGCTACATCATTTTGCTGTGGAGTATATGGGACAATATGTTGCAATTGAATTCCATACGTCATCCAATTGTTATTATTTTCTTGTAGTTTCAATGGGTTGTATTGGGTTGTTCTACCTTGGATTTTTCCTTTGTTCTATGGTTTGGAGGTGCCCTTACCCTACTTCAGATTTGTAGATCCAAAGTCTCGCTTCTTCTGTTAATATTTATGCTCAACCTTGACAACATACCGGCATGTGACACCAAGCAAGGAGATGTCCAGGAACTCCATTTCTTCCTGGATGTATTTTTGTAGACAACTATGGTACTTTAGCACCAGATGTTGCTTAGATTCCTTGATACCCACCTTTGTGCATGTGGCATATTCGTGAGCTCCAACACTTCTCGGTCCCTTTCCTTCCATAGTGTGGTTCATTTTATTTACTTGTCTTCAAAGCTCTCAATAGGATAATATTGTTCCTTAAAACATCTTAGAAAGAGTCCCAAGAGGGTTAAATTCAAAATAGTGAGGATTCTTCCTCAACCCTTTGCTCACAGCGAGTTTCCCACCAACCCTAGAAATGGGGGGAAACGTTAAGGAGTGAAAAGGTAATATTTTCTCTATTGGAAAAATTATGGACTGAAAAATATCCTTCTAGAAAATTTAACCATTTATCTAGAAAATTTTCATCTATCTGGCCTTCAAATATAGGAATGTAAAATTTAACTTGTAACTTACAGGGGGTGGCACCTTCGAAGTGACTATTGGATGAAGATGCGTCAACATTGGTATCCACTAAAACATCTATGAAAAATTATCCATCATCTCGTTCCTTTATTTCTCGAGGGCATCTTCGAGCACTAATTTGATAGGATCTCCTACTCCCTTTTCTTTCTTTCCTTCCACCATGGGAGTTCATTGGGGTTGGTGATGCCGATCTTGCAAGGGTTGAAGAAGTTCAAGTCCAACTCCTTATACCCCAACTTATTTGGGGACATACACAGAAAAATAGATAAAGAGAATATTGGTCTTATACAAATAATCCATATTTATAAAGGAATGAAATGAAATACAAATTTAAACAAAAAAACAGAGATATAGTAAAATGAAACTTCAATAAAAAAATGGAAAATGTTGAAAATTGTTTACATGTAGAATGAAAGTAAACTAGCTCGGGCGATGGTAGATTATCTCTGAGAAGAGATGTGACAAATACATGCATTTTTAATTGTGATACAATGAGGCTCTAAGGCCTTTTTATCATGAAGAAACAATGATAAACCCTAAACATCCAAAAACATAACCCTAATATATGAAGCACCAAAAGCTTATGGGCACCGAAGGCGTTATTGGAATGTCAACTTCCTGGGGTCGTAACTTTTGAAAACGGTCTCTATTTGGTACATATGATAGCCCATTAGAAATATCTATGTAGGGACAATGACTTTTGTCCACAAGTCTCATGTTTTCCCATTTCCCCAAAACATGTCGTTTAGGGCCTCTAAACTGCTCCATAAGTTTAGGACCCAAAAATTGCCAAAAATAGAAAACTGTTGAAATAGGAAGCTATGTTGAAAAATAGGAAATTGTTAAGAAATAGTGTTGGGGTCCAAGTGGAATAGGCAGGTGGTCACCAATATCCACCTGGATCAATGGAGGCATAAGTCTCTAGGTTCCCTTGCTGATTTGAGAGTGGAGGTATGAGCTTCTAGATTCCCTTGTTGATTTGAGGGTGGAGGTATAAGCCTCTAGATTTCCTTGTTTATTTAAGGGTGGAGGTATAAGCCTTTAGATTCCCTTGCTGATTTGAGGGTGGAGGTATGAGCCTATGGATTCCCTTGTTGATTTGAGGGTGGATGTATAAGTCTCTGTATTCCCTTATTGATTCAAGGGTGGAGGTATAACCTCTTGGTTCCTTTCTAATTTGAGGGTGGAGGTGGTGGACCTCTGGATTCCCTATGAGACATGGACTGTGTGAAGTAATTGAAGGGTGGAGGTGGTGGACCTTTGGATTCCCTATGAGATATTGCCTACATGCAGTAGCTAGTGGGTGGAGGTGGATGGTCCTCTAGAGTCCTTGTTTCTGCTGCTAGAATTGGTTTAATCCCTTAATCACTCATCCTCAAGCTCTGGAACCTGGCTCTGGGGTGGCAAATGCAAGAAAGAATTTGATGCAACTTTTCTAAGGTTTGGTGGAGAGTTGAAGTTGTCAAATCATTCATACGAAGATAAGTATTTCTTAACCTTTATACATCAGTGAATACTATATGAATGTTTAATGTTCCTTTTAAATTCTATGGAGTACATGGAATGTTTAGTTTCCTATAAGAGTGGGAATGTTAGCTCACTATGTAAAGTTTGAGGAATGGGTTGAGTTCCTGTGATTGCTTAGTGTATATGTTATAATCATGAGTGTTAATTTCCTATATGAGGGTGTATTGCTAATCCTATGTGCAAATAGAGAGGAATGGTTAAATTCTTATGTAATTGAGGTGCTAATGTCTGTGCTGGTATAGGTTAATGCATTGGTTTAATAATTGTAGGGAAAATGAATTCCTGCATAATGCCAAATTTTGTGCTATGTATGAGGAATGGTCCATTCATTGACTAATATATATCTATGCTTTATTATGTTTTTCATATAATGATTATTATATGTTGGCACAAAGATATTAATTTTCTCGAGTTAATGTCCAAAGATATCAATATGGCATGGAAATGTGTTGTAGGTGCCTAAAATACATACATACATACATACATACATACATACACACACACATATATATATATATATATATACAGGAATGAGGTTATTTTATGTGTTCGTCTTAATATTGGAATTTGGATTAAGGTCTATGTATGGTCAGATGGGTACATCTTTGTTAATTAAATAAATGTTTAAAATTAAAATAAATTGGCTATCGGGCTCTGGTTTATATCTCGAGACATGTTGGAGTCTAATTGTAAGCTCAGAAGAGACAGTGGGAGGCCTGTAAATTCATGTTCACTACAGGTATTCGGTTTGGGGCTAAGACGATGCCAAGACCAGGAGGGATATCTCTAAAGAGATGTATAAAATAAAATGTGTATAAATCATGTAGTTGCGCAGGGAAGTAACCCACATCTCGTTGGAGGAATGGCGTTAAGTTTCATTACAACCAAGCGAATTTAGAGTCAAGACCAAGGGCATATGTGGGAGAGATCATAGTTGTCGAATTTCGCAAGGTGTTGGAGTCGTCCATGTGTCCTAGAGGTTTGGTACCCTGGAGGTTTTGACGGGAGGATAGAAAAATCTTGTCACAGGTGAAATGCTTGGATGATGTGGTAGGGTGGGGTAAGATGTTTAGTGTTTAGCGCATTGAGGCAGAGGACCCCCTAAAATCTCCATATAACATGCAAGATATGAATTTTAGAGTTTTGAAGAATTACAATGGTACCTGTGCTAGATTAAGGGAATGAAGACAAATGATGTTACCTTAGTGATTAGTTTTGGTGAAGTCACCCTAGATCTCCAAACCCCAGAGGTTTTAGGTGAAGTGCATGGTATAACGCCTTAGATTTAAGTCCCGAGGTGACATGGGACATAAGGCCCATTCACTAGGGACAAGTTTCATGTGGCGTGATTGCGTCTACGTATAGATTAGGGAGGAGGCTAAGTTTTACTGCAAGGTGAGCATTGCCACGTAACCCTCGAAGCTTCACCAAGCAAGTTCTGAAAGGGGATGCAAAGGATACCACCGAGATTTTATTCATGGGGTGATGTGGCTAAGGAGGGGTTGGAATACCTTTTGTGTGTATATATGTGTGTGTGTGTGTGTGTGTTTTTGTGTGTGCTCATGGTCATGGACTGTGAGAGAGTTATAACATGTCACGAACATGAATGGGTTGGCATCTGGAATAGACTACCACTAGAACACCCTCCTCCCACATTTACCCAAGTTAACTAGTTCATCGAGGTAAACATGTGAGGAATAGTTACTATGATATGATTAAAATCCCCACGTATAGTTAAGTAAGTGGAATTGACATGAAAATACCAATTTAACCTTCCTCAGAAGCTACAAAACCTTCAAGAGCCAACCAACCCCTTCAGGTGTCCAACCCCTGAGAGAACTTGATTTTTCACTAACCTAGAGCTTCAACCGCTCCCATGAAAAGGCATGCATGTGAATGGGACCTTCTAGTCACTCCCATAGCAAGGAATCTATTCATCTTTGGCCTTTTTCAGGGTGTTCAGTGCCAGTAACCCCAGATTCTGTGTCGCTTTTTCAAGGCCAAGACTCAAGCCACTGCCCATAACTTCATGAAACTTCCAGAAATGATAAAAAAACATTGAAACAAGGTTACTAATTCTAACACTTGAATAAGGACTTGATCTGAACCCTACTAGCCATGACAGGCATTTTGTTAAACATATCATAAACATGAAATATACAGGTCATAACAACAGATTTGAACATAGGGATCTCATACTTATCTGAGAATCGTCAAAGAGGACTGGTACCTCCTCATAGTAGCTGAATTTTTATCTATTAGGTCATTCATTCATTAACATGTCATATACCAACCAAAACATGATGAGAGCCATACATCATAACTGTCATAAAATATGCTTATAACCAACAAATAACCAGAGATATATCAATGAGGAAACAACCATTGAAGCCACATAATGGTAAGTAAATTTATTCAGAAAATACCAAAGGAAAAGGAGCTCTTATTAACATATACAAATCCAACCAATTCAAGGACTTCCACGTACCACCCGACTATAGATTGGGCTGAACCAAATCTCTATCTCAGCCAATCACCACTGCGCCATATTCCAAGCATGAATATGGGGTCTCATGAAACAAATCAAATGAAACCAAACCAGGGATTACAGAGGCCAAAGAACCTCAATCATCAATCAGTGATTCCACCTCATGGATGGACATCACTAACCATCACCATATTGGTCTCTACCCCAAGCTATCTAGGGCTCTAGAGTATTTGTTTCAACCAGGCTTCCAGGACTAGTAACTCAACCCACAACCGCTACCAAGCTCTAGAGAATTTGTCCAACTAGGGCTTCCAAGACTAGTAACTCAACCCACCAAGGGCACCAATGCATTTTTCCAACCAAGGTTTCCAATACTAGTAACTCAACCCAAGCTATTACAAGGCTTCCAAAGCGTTTGTCCAACCAAGTCTCGAGGAACTAGTAACTCAACCCACATCCATAAGGAACATGAGAACCAACTAGAAAACAAGACGAAAAAAACCCACAACACCATGGCTATCCACAAAATGGAAAGGCTAGGTAAAATCAATGTCCATCTAGGCATTCCTCCATGCCAATGACTAATCATAACCAAGAAACCACATGCATGTTCCATGCATGCCCAAACTAGTAATAGCAGAAAGTATGGCCGAAGGCGGTCCACATTGAACACTGGGTGCAAGCCAAGGAATGGGGGAATGCTAAGATCAAATGCACTGTCTCCCACGACCTTCGTAATGGTGTAAGGACCATATCAGAGTGGTCTGAGTTTCTAATAGGCTCCGATAAGGCATTCCTTTTGCAAATGCAACCAGACTTTGTCGCCCACCTAAAACTTGTGTGGCACCCGATGTTGATCTTGTCGTTGTTTGTACTTGGAATTTGATTTCTCCATAATGTCATGGACCTACTGGTGGATATGTTGGATGTGCTCAATGAAGCTATTTTCCTTATCTATTTCAGACTAGACATGAGTCGAATCTACTTGAGTAGCTGCAAATGGCACGGCCACATCAATGGGACATAGTGGCTAGAATCCCAAGCCCACCTGAAAAGGGTTGTGGCCAGTCCAGTTGTGGAGAGCCCGGTTATAGTTGTGCTGAACATAGGGGAGGATCTCATCCCATGTGCATGGATGATTTGTGTTGTACATGTATAGAATGTGTACAATCATCCTCTTGACAACCTCTGCCTGGCCATCAGTTTGGGGATAGAAGGTTGTGGACTTAATGAGTTTGGTGTCCAGCATTGACTGGAGACTAGACCAAAATGTACTGAGGAACCTGTTGTCCCGATCTGAGATGATAGACTGTGGGATCCTAAAGTGTACCCATACTCATTCAAAGAAGAGTTTAGCAGTGGCTTCTGTTGTGATATTCTTCTTGGAGGCCGCCATAATGGACATCTTTGAGAACCTGTCGATGACCATAAAAACACAGTCGTTTCCATGCTTAGTAGAAGGAAGGCCCAACATGTAATCCATGGAGATGGATTTCCAAGGTCGACTAGGGGTAGGCAATGAAGTATAGAGGCCTTTCTTCTTGATGGTCAGTTTGGAAATGGCGTAGGCAGTGCAGGATCTGATGTACTTCCCGACATCCTGTTGAAGATTCTGCCAATAGAAATATTTTTGCAGTACTACCACCATTTTCTCAACCCTGAAATGCCCATCAGCCCGACTATAGTGTGCTTCCCAAACCATCTTGGCACGCTCGCTTGAAGGAACACAAAGGTGACCCAGATGGCATAATAAGTCATCCTGGAGGTGAAAATCGGGAACATGCTAACCCTCCAAGAGTGCCTAGTATGTGTGGCCAAATTCTGGGTCACTTTGGTAAAGAAGTGGCCAATCATAAGTCTCGTGCCCACAAGAGTTAAGCACGGTGGTTAACACCATGATCGGCGGTCGACTGAGGCAGTCTGCAACATTATTGGTGCTGCCCTTCTTATACTTTATATTCAAATGAAATTGTTGCAGGTATGTGGACCACTTCTGATGGTGATCATTCTGCAACTTCCCTTGCGTCTATATGAACTACAGGGGTTGGTGGTCCGTGTGGATGACCGTTTCCTTCCCCAAAATGTAATGCTTCCATTATCGACAGGCCTGCACAATGGAATACATCTCTTTGTCATAAGTGGGATACTTCCAGACTGTGTTTGAAAGTGTCTCACTGTGATATGCCACTATATGCCCGTGTTGAGTAAGGATAGCCCTAAGAGCATAGTCAGAGGCATCTGTCTCGATCTCAAATGGTTGTTGCAAGTCTGGTAATGTGAGAAATGGTGCTGATCAGAGCCGATGTTTCAACTCTGTGAATGCCTTCTGTTGATATTCAGACCAAAAGAATGTTGCTTTCACTCCTCCCTTGGTGATTTGACTCAAGGGCCAAGTGATATGAGAAAATCCCAACACGACCTGTGGTAGAAATTGGCAAGACCCAGAAAGTTGCGAAGCTTTGTTAGAGTGGTTGTAGATGGCCAATCATGACTTGGATCTTGGTTGGATCCATATGTACCCCCCGTTCATCAATAATGTATCTAGATACTGAATTTGGGTCATGCCAAAAGTGAATTTCTCCAAATTGGCACATAGCTTGTGTTGCCGCAGTGTTTGGAGAACTTGTTGGATGTGGTGGAGGTGCTCTTCCCTACTCTGGATGAAGATCAGGATGTCATCCAAGTATACCACTACAAATGAGTTGGTGAATGGCCGCAAGATGTCATCCATTAGCCTCGTGAAGGTTGCAGGAGCATTCGTCAACCCGAAAGGCATAACCAACCATTCAAAAAGGCCCTCCTTGGCTTTGAAGGCAGTCTTCCACACTTCGGAGGGTTCGATTGGTACCTAGTGATATCCTAACTTCAAGTTGATCTTGCTAAAATATTTTGCCCCCTTCAGTTGGTCTAGAAGGTCATCAATCCGTGGGACCGAGTACCTATTCCAGACAGTGATCTTGTTCAGCATCCGATAGTCAATACAGAGTCTCCAAGTCCTATCCTTCTTCTGTACCAACATGATCGAGCTCCCATAGGGGGATGAACTCAGTCGGATGTGACCTTTTTGCAACAGTTCCTGAATTTGCCTCTTGATTTCGTCGTTCTCCATAACGGAGCGCCGATAGATTGGTCCATTGGGAAATGATGCACCTGGGATTAGATCGATGGAGTGCATGACCTGACATTGTAGAGGAACCCCTGCAGGGGAGGTGAATATGTCCTCGTACTCCTCTAGGACCTTGTCCATCTGTAGTTGTTCTGTGGAGGGGCCCTGTCTGGAGTTCATGGCCACCATCTTCTTCTTTCCCTGAGGGCATATCATCAGGAAAACAAATTTCCCAGTTTTCGAAATGAGCTTACTACATTGTTTTGTAGTAACCAAAGAGATGGCAGTAGGTGGTGCTACCTCTGGTATCCTATTCAACTTATTTCTCAAAGTAACAATAACATCACGAGGCATTGATTCATACACAACATGTCGCTTCCACAAGTATGGTTGGCCTAATAATACATCACAAACATCAAGGGGAGCAACATCACATAATACCTCATCTGAGAAGGGATTGATGTTGTATGGAAGGCGACACTATTGGATCACGCAAAGATCTCGTCCTTGGTGAAGCCACCTGATGGTGTATGGGTGGGGATGTGTTGTGGTCGGTAAGCCTAGCCGTTTCACGATCTCTACTGAAATGAGGTTCTTTTGGCTCTCACTGTCAATAATGAACTGTAGTGGGGTACCCTTTACCCACATCTGGGAGTGAAGAGGCTCTCCTCCTCCTCTAGATCTTTGGGTTCCTCCTTCTGAATCTTCACGGTGGCAACGGTGGCATTGGGCTTTGCATCGATAATCTTATTCCCTTTGTCATTCCCCTTGTCGGGTTTTGAATCAGAGTTGGAACATGCATATGATTTCGAAGCCTTTAGCTCGGCCACCAGTGATTGCTTGGTTCGACACTCACTTGTATTGTGAGTGGAGCTCGTATGGAACTCACACCACTTTTCCTTATCCTTCTTTAACTTCGCAGTGTTGTTCTTTGCTTGCGGCTTTGGCAGGTTGTCCTGGGCCACCCTGCCTTAGCTTTGGCCTTTGTTCTATGGTTTGGGGGCACCTTTCCCTTGCTTTGGATTCGCAGATCCAAAGTCTCGCTTCTTCTATTTAAACTTCTACTCGATCTTGAAAGTATATCGGTACGTCGTGCCAAGCGAGGAGATGTCCCAAAACTCCGTCTCATCTTGCATGTACCTATGTAGGCAGCTGTGGTATTTGAGTACCAAATGCTACTCAGTATCCTTGATACCCAACTTTGCACGAAGGGTATGAAAAATATTGGTAAACTCTAGCATGTCTTGGTCCCTTCCCTGCTGCAGCAAGGTCCACTTTATGTATTTATCCTCATAGCTTCCGACAGGGTAGTACTGCTCCTTGATGGCATCCTGGAATGAATTCCAAGTCGGTGTGGCTAAAACTAGTGAGGCCATACTTTCATCCTTCTTCTCGCAGTAGGTTTCCCACCAGTCCTTGACGTGGCAGGTGACTTTGAGAAGAGCGAAAGTAATCTTTTCTCGTCCGAAAAAATCATGAACAGAAAAATACCCTTCTAACAGATTTAACCATTTATCTACAGTGTCTGCATCTATTTGACCCTCAAATGTGGGAATTTCAAAGTTAGCTTGTACCTTAAATGGTGTGGCGCTTCCATAGTAGCTGCTGGAAGTAGATGTGTCACCCTTGGGTAGCCACTGAAGGATCTAGGCAAAGTTGTCCATCATCACATTCCTTTGTCGCTCGAGGGCCTCTTCGAGCAAGATTTTGATAGGATCTCCTGCCCCCTCATCTTTCTTTTCATCCGCCATGGGAGGCCGTCATGATTTTCAAGGCTAGCCTTGCAAAGGTTCAGCAAGTTCAATCACTAACTCCTTATATCTCGATCTCGTTGGGGACATGCAAAAAAAAATAGAGAAAGAGCAGACCGCTCTGATACCAGTGATCCGGATTTAAACAGGAACATAACAAATTACAGATATAACCATAAATACAGAGATGCAGTAGAAATAATACTTCATTTCATTAATGTAAAATACTAAAATATGCCTAGTAACAGAAATGGAAATAAACTAGCTCAGGCGATGGTAGCTTATCCCTGAGAAGAGATGTGGCGGCTACATGCCTCTGAAGTGCCTTACAATGAGGCTCAAGGGCCTTTTTATTATTGAACAATAAGAGAAAACCCTAAACAAACAAAACCCTAACCCGAGGAGATGTAACACCAAGAGTTTATGGGCCTCGTTGGGGTTAGTTGGACAACCAACTTCCCAGGGTCGTGACTTGGTCATATTATCTCCGTTTGATGCGCATGATACCCCATTGGAAAGATCTCTCCAAGGACTACGATGGAAAAGATGATTTTATTGAAGAATTGTTGGCATTAGATTGTCAAAAAAACATCGTTTAGGGCCTCAAAACGGCTCTAGAAGTTTAGGACCTGAAAAACTACTAAAAATAGTAAAATGTGCTACAATTAAGGAAACTGAAAAACTGAAAGAAACAATGGTGGCCACCAATATCTGCCTGGATCAATCTCTCTATTGTCTCAGCCTAGTCACAGGGTCACAATAATGGTTTCGGCCTTCATAAGGATCTCAGTGAAGTATAGACACAATCATCACTATAATCATGACATCAATCATGATCCTAATGCAGATGAAGATCTCAGTTATAATCCTAGTGAAGATAAGATGCAAATTTCGGTGCATTGGTGAAGACATGTTATGTAAGAGTGCAGCTATGATTTTGGTGAAGGCAGAGCTATGATAAGACAATCATGATCTCAGTGAATCCAGGAGCAGACCTCATGGAGATCTCAGTGGTATGGTGAAGACCTTGGTGAAAGTGCAGCAATAAAGATCTCAATAGTGCAACAATAATGATGATATCAACAGTGACAAGGAAGAAGAATGGTGTCTTGGTCTTGGAGTGGCAGAGAGGGTCAAGTGTCAAGGTCTTGGTGTTCGTCAATTGGAATCTCTATAAGAAGAATTACATGCGGGTTTTCCTCTCCAAGAGGGAGAGGTTTTGGCCCTGGCAGAATGCCAACTTCTTGAGTTCTTGTCTCTTTGTTTTGATAGCAGTTTGATGAAGTAAACACACACACTAATAATAAGAAGAAGATCAAGCTAAGATAAATTGTAAAAAGAACTTCACAAATTGTTATCAAGTCTAGAAGAATCTTACTAATGCTAACTGCCCTAGATTCTTCAACATGGTATCAGAGCTAAGGTGCTGAAGTCAAATGAAGGGCAGCAAAAGAGACATACAAGGATCTGTCTTCAAGGACATCAAAGCAGGTTGAAAGGATTAAAGGAGAAAGTATACAACAAGTAGGTCTACAACAGTCATGGAGTATCAACTTCAGTAATTACAGTCATGCACTCAACTCATGCTCAAGTTGATGGAGTATATGAGTGATCCTCACTTCTTGATCATTGAACTTTCTCCATTCCATAAAAGATAGTCTCAGTTATATATATGTATTGTAGAAGTAATCCAAGGAATACCTCTCACAATCCATGATTGCATCACTGTCTCAGTATAGTTATTACATCAAGGTAGTTTCGACGATGAGACAATCTATCTATACAATGCCACCCACAATTTAGTTATGTTAGTCATTGAAAAGTTTGGGCTCTCAATACATTGCCTCTCTACACAACATAGAAATCACTGTGTAGTTCCATAACAATATACTTGTCACGGTCTCGAATTATGTCTATGATTATGATCTCAATAGCATGGTGCTCGAATCAGAACATAATATCATGAACATGTCAAAAATATTTTGAAGTCAAAAGTACCTTAAAATGAATTGGGAAGGTCGTGAAGCGGTCTTGGTGATGTCAAGACCACTGATGTCATGGTGCTAGAAGGCCTCCAAGGAAGTCATGATGAAAGGATACTAATGATGGGCAGCTCAAGCAAAAGAAGCATCAAGGTAAAGATCTCCTATTCACACACCAAGTAAGTACCTTTCAATTTTATAATCAGATTTGATTAAATGGTTTCATGATTGCAAGGGGATTTATAAATCAGTTAGATAATCGAAATTCCTTGCATAGAATAAGGAGGATTTTCATAATCCTCATAGAAAAGAGAAATCATTGATATCTATGAAAATGTCTATGAAGGTCAAGCAGTGTTTGAATCCATAAAGGTCTATGAAGGTCAAGCATTGTTTGAATCCATCAAGAGATTCATAGGATTCATATGATATCACTCAAAAGTCCTCTCTTACCTAAATAGCAGAAGAGGAGACATAAAGAGACATATATGAAATGATAGATCTACTCTCGGAAATTAAAGTAAAGAAGGTCACTTAGACCTATAAAATAGTAAAGGTATCAAATAATGAAGGAATAACTTCATGAATAATGATGAAGGTAGTCATCATTGATGAGAAAGGTAATAAATATCGATGGACAAAGAAGGTTACCTCACCCGGCAATTTGTGGTATCTATACTAGATAAAGAAAGATGAGTTGCAGTCTAAAGTATTACATGATAAAATAATTCAACCATGTGCAGAAAGGAAAGGCAAGGTTGGTTCTCAATAAGTATAGTTAAGATTCAATACTATAGAAATATTTTGGAAGCTCATATCACTGAAATATGGAGGAAGCTAAAGATAAGGGCCAAGGAAAGAGGGAGTATCAAATCTCTCCTATGAGTAAGATAGTATCCATCACAAAAGGATCCTATCGTAAGCTTATATAACTTGTGTTATAAGATATGACAATGATAATAAGATGCATCATGGCATCATGAAAGCATTAGAAGCAAGAGATCGTGACATCACCATGGGAATCATGAAGGACAAAAAGTAGAAAATCTGCTACAGTCAAATATGAAGGATATACCTTTTGGGAATCTCATTGAACATAAAAGAAAAGAAAGATGTTATCCAAGATAAGGCTCATCATACATCAAGAAACATCTGACAGATGGGGATATGCAATATCCTCAAAGGTTCTTTGATGGAATCCTCATCGGAGGGTTCACTAATATAGAGAGGAAGTAAGTGTTTCATCAGGAACTCCAACTTATGGAATTCATGAGATAATGGTGTGATGACATGAAGCAGATCAAGGGATTGAAGATCTCTTCAATCAAGGAAGTTGTTGGAAGAAGCCTAGATGACCTAAAGGTAAAATGAGGTATGTATTCTTGTATTTAATATTATAATGTCATGTCATATGGTTGCAGGTTACAATGGATCATTACTTCTACCTTGAGAAGCATGATCAAGAGAAAAAGGATCTTCTCCTCTGAAATAATACAAGAAGACATAAGTCACACCAGATGAAATAAACATAATATGTCCTCATATGAAGTATGAGATAGATGACTAAGAAACTATAATCAAAATCTCCGGGAAATGGAATGTGTGAGGAAGGAAGATATCATGAGATATGCAACCATGATTACGGCAATCAACATCCAAAAGACCAAAAATATTTGACTAGGAAATCTCTCGGAAATATATGAAGATTCTGATGAAAGTGTGGAAAAAAAATTGAAGACCCTTGACAGTGGATATCTTTGGGAGATGTGTCAATACGTGTGCAAGATGTTGATGCCTACAATATGTCATGATAAAGATCCATCTCGTAAGGTATAATTTGATTTAATATGATGTTTTGTTTCTTGAATAATATCTCGATAATATAGGGCTACTTGAACAAGAGTTGTAAATACAAGTACAACTAGCATTCATGTGTTGGATGGAAGAAGCATGATGAGAAAGAAGTAGTCATACAATGAAGGTTCCAGATTTGAAAAAAATGCCACTTTCCATGAAGAAAGGAATGACATTATGAACTAAGGAGGAAAGTGATCGATGGTTGCTGCCCTACAAGGAAGAAGCTCAACTAAATTTCATGACATCAAGAAGAGAAGTTGATCAAGCAACTGAAGAACCCATGAAGAAGAAGTTGTTGATGCATAAAATAGTCCCTAGCTAAGAGGGAGCTCTAACAGGTCCTTGATCAAGAGGGAGTTTGAATTAGATCA
Organism: Pinus tabuliformis; assembly: GCA_031772625.1. Classification (NCBI taxonomy): domain Eukaryota; kingdom Viridiplantae; phylum Streptophyta; class Pinopsida; order Pinales; family Pinaceae; genus Pinus; species Pinus tabuliformis. The sequence continues at coordinate 764,839,534 of CM062807.1, read as the reverse complement.
CCCATGATTACAAAGGAGTGACAATTTTGTTTTTACATTTCATGTGTCATGCACTAGATTAGGACTAACAACCATAAGTCTAGATGAAAACCATGAATGGAAATATAGACACATGATAGACACAAAATTTTTGTATTCACTTGGGAAGAAAGAATGGGAGGATTGGGTAATCATTTGGCATCTGATACTCTTTGAGGATGTGTAGGGCATCCAAGATAAGAGTAGGCAAGAGGACTGATATTCTTTGAGGGTTGGGAACCCAAGATAAGAATAGTCCTAGAAGATAATACTCAGTGAACACCCCGGTGCGTATGTACCTTGAGAGACAATGTTGAAGGTGTCTATAAATCATTGATCTCGCCAGCATTGTAGCTCGCGGTCTCATGGAGAGATGGAGTTGTTAGTCAAGGCCTTGAACTATGACAATGTTGATTGATATGATGCTATACAGATGGGATTACGAATTTGATTCTTCTTATGAGAAATAATTCAGATTGAAAATAACCAAGTACCATTGTAAATACCTCCCTAGTTAAGAGGGAGTGTTGAAGAAAAGGGTAACTAGGTTCAATATTTTTCAATGTAATTTTGATCTTTGTACTTGTCAAGAAAAAGAATTATTATTTTATAAATTATATGAATGAGTTTCTTGCTCATTCTATAGGTCTAGGAAAGTCAAAGAGTCAAAATCATATTGAAGAGTTCTTCTTGAGCATCTATGTAATAAACATGAGTCAACCTAGTGTCAAGCAGCCCTCCAAGACAAGCACCATCCTTCAAAGAAGAAACCTACAAACAAAGCAATGAAAAGACATCATGTCGGCTTGCAAAAATATATTAATGACTAAAGGATGACATGTCGGTTCACCTGGATAAGTCAGCTCAAACTAGAGACATAACCACTATATATACCTAGTTGGGGTATCTGCAAAAGACAAGAAGAAATCTCGGATAAGGCTCTGAAATTCTTGGATAGGTGTAGGATGGAATCTCAGATGGGTACAGGAAAAAATCTCGGATAGGTGCAGGATAGTAAGGTGCAGTCTCGGTGATAGTTACAATGAAGTCCTCGCATATCTCTTTGTTGTCTCAACATAGTCACAGGGTCACAGTAATGGTTTCGACCTTCATAAGGATCTCGGTGAAGTAGAGACACAGTCATCACTATAATCATGACATCAATCATGATCCTAATGCAAATGAAGATCTTGGTATTAATCCTAGTGAAGATAAGATGCAGATTTCGGTGCATTGGTGAAGACATGTTATGTAAGAGTGAAACTATGATTTCAGTGAAGGTAGAGCTATGATAAGACAGTCATGATCTCAGTGAATCTAGGAGCAGAGCTCATGGAGATCTCAGTGGTATGGTGAAGACTTTGGTGAAAGTGCAACAATGATGTTGCAGCAATAAAGATCTCAATAGTGCAACAATAATGATGATATCAGCAGTGAAAAGGAAGAAGAGTGGTGTCTTGGTCTTAGAGTGGCAGAGATGGTCAAGTGTCAAGGTCTTGGTGTTCGTCAATTGGAATATCTATAAGAATAATTACGTGCAGGATTTCCTCTCCAAGAGGGAGAGGTTTTGGCCCTGGCAGAATGCCAAATTCTTGAGTTCTTGTCTCTTTGTTTTGATAGCAGTTTGATGAAGTAAACACACACACACCAATAAGAAGAAGATCAAGCTAAGATAAATTGTAAAAAGCACTTCACAAATTGCTATCCAGTCTAGAAGAATCTTACTAATGCTAACTTCCCTAGATTCTTCAACATGAATGTGGGATCTCATGAAACAAATCGAAAGAAACCAAACCAGAGCTTCCAAAGGCCAAACCACCTCAACACTCAACCATTGATTCCACCTCACGGTCAGACATCACTAACCATCACCATATCGGTCTCTACCCAAGTTTTCCACGGCTCAAGAGCGTTTGTTCCAACCAAGGCTTCCAAGAATAGTAACTCAACCCACAACTACTGTCGAGGTCCAGAGTGTTTTTCCAACCAAGGTTTCCAAGACTAGTAACTCAACCCAAGTTGTTACAGGGATTCCAAAGCATTTGTCCAACCAAGGCTCTAGGAACTAGTAACTCAACCCACAACCATAAGGAACATGAGAACCAACCAGAAAAAAAGAGGAAAGAAACTCACAACACCATGTATATCCATGAAATGGCAAGGCTAGGCAAAACCATTGTCAGTCTAGGAAGTCCTCCATGCCAATGACATATCATAACCAAGAAACCACATGCATGTGCCATGCATGCCCAAACTAGATTGCATATCATATATGCAACTCAGTACCTCCAAGAAAAACTCACTATAACTACTGATACTGATGTCCTCTTTAACTTTCTTGCTTTTCCTTTGCCTTGAATCTTGCTCCAAATCCCAAGCATGCTACACTCCTCCAAGAGTGCTCCGAGAAAACTCAAAGTGTCTAAGAGTATGAGAGAGAGAGAGTAGAAAATATGATCTCCAAAATTGAACCAACTAAAAGCTACAAACTAATCCTCATAAGCCTTTTTATTAATGAGGCCTCTATTTTCTTCATTTTCCATTACTTTTCCTTCATTTTCCTCCTCACATGCAACCTGTGACCTTTCACCTCCTTTTTCTCCTATTTTCCATTATTTTCATAAATAAAATGTCAATTAATGCCATTTTTCCTTTTCAAAGCCTTTGCCATTTCCTTTTCCAATTTCCATAGCCATTAATTAATCACAAGTGATCCCCATCACTATGTTTGACCAACATTTAGCTTGGAATGCATGTCTCATGACCTTGGTTATTACTTTTCCTTTATTAAATTTATTACTTGGATTTTTGACCAGGGTTGTTACAGTCACGTGGTTGGTGACATAGCTATGACTTAGGTAGCCACGTGGGTTCCATGTGGCAAGTAAGATGATGTGGCAAAACTTGATAGGCCAAATTTTAATCGACCATATCTGTTGATCTAGGAGCTGAATCGAGGCAACTTTTATATCGTTGGAAAGGTTTTGAGGAGATGAACACAGCATTGTTATCCATGTTAAGTTATGTGAAATTTGGAAAAGGTTGAAAAAAAATAGACCCCATTTCCATAAATGGACTTTAGAGTTCGTGTCACCAGAGTAACTGCCTCATTCTATCCTTGGTAACGGATAGGTATAGTTGGGGGTATTTTACAAAACCTATGCCATGGGAACATGGAGAGGTATGCTGACATGACTATCCACACTTAGTGTATCTCTTATTTGCACCCATTTATTTGGGAGCCTCTTATTTCACCATTGTAATTGGCTAGTTAAAGTTATGACCTAGAAAAACTAGACAATAGTGCAAAACCCTAAGAGAGCTTACCTTACCCCAAAGAACCCTTAGGCCCACAAAGACTAGAGGATAGAGGAAAAAGCTAAAGCCATAGAGGAACGATGAGGACAATCTGTTCACTAGCCCAAACACCCAAGCTATAAAGGAATGATGGGGAGAAGCTAGTCACTAGTCCAAAAACCCAAACTAACATAACTTACTCAAAGACCAATATGATGATTAGAACCAAAGATAGATGAGCATAGCCAACCACTAGTCACCCATAAAATGGTAAGAACAAAGATAAATAAGCTCAAACGACAAACAACATTAATTAGCTACAAACCAAATGGAATTTTGAGACTTTGAGTGATACCTAGAGTTTACATACCCCTGTAGTACCTCCTATTTAGCTGAATTTATCTGCAAATTCGCATGATTTCCAATGTATGAGCCATGATGTTCTATGCCATCCTATTTCATGCAAATAGGTTGTCCATTAACATTTGGCACATGCCTAGACCACCTTTGCACACTCAGTGATGAATGTAAAGGTCTTTTCAAAGGGACAATCAGACATTTGAAATATTATTCCATTACAACATCGCCTTTGCACGCCGCAACCAACTCGTCCTACAGACCCATAACAACAACCTAATATGGGGGTTAAACAATTGTGAATATGTATTATACATCTTGTGTGGGCCTAATGGTTAAAAACATATGTTTCCTCATACGAGATCAGATGTTCAAAACCAGAGGGAGGTAGAGTATGTACACCTATGTAGAATTAGTAGCAACTTAGTTGTCAAGTCATTCTGCAAAGGCAAATAAGGGGGTATCATACCTAAAGGCATTTTGCAAAGGCAAGTCTGTTGTCCCATAAACAAGGCGGTCGTGTACCCCAATTTGGTATATGGCTTGACCATGACCTTAAAATTAGATCATTATTATTATAAAACTCGTTGTAGACCTCTAACAACCATCTGATCCATAACATTAAACAACTATAACTATGTATTATAAAATTATATTTTCATGGATTTTGTTATATTTTAATTAAATTGAAAAATTTAATCAAAACTTATAAGAACATGATCTAATATGTTCAAATGGTCATTTTCATAAGACTTCATGTGAGAATATTAATCATTAGAGAAATTTTGAGGTCCAAAATGGACCTCCTAAGGAATATTATAAAATAATAGTGGAAATAATAAAATAAGATTATATTAAGGATACTTTTAGTAGTAATCACATAGAAGAAGTTTTGCCGATGTGTTTTGAACCATCCAGTGTGGTCCATCGTTAGGACAAGATGAAGAGGCAGATCTTAGCATCAGATTAAATAGAGAGCAATGTAGATACCCTTAATAATGTTAATGACTATAATAAACAACTAGTTTTTCAAAAATAATATTTTAATATATAGCACCAATTACTAATACAAAATTATATTAAATCAAATCAAATATTAATTTATGGTTTGATATATAGTTACAAAATTAGATTAAAATAAGAATTAAAATTTCAAAGAAGATTATATTACCTCCTCAATTTTTGGAGGGAACAAAGAAAAACTTTTTTTCAACTTGTATTTTCAACTTATCTCCCTACGAATATACTAAAATTTAGAATGAGAGCACTTGTGGGATACATACTTTAATTTTTTATTCAAGTAGTACCCATGTTGCATATATTAGAGAAATTTTGAGGTCTAAAATGAGCCTCCTAATAAAAATGTAGAACCAAAAATAACTTTATAAGAACCAATAGGATTCAAGATGATGATGTCAACCATGGGGAATGATTCACCATTTTTGGAGTAAAAAGGTAAAAGGATTAAAACATAATAAAATAATAGAACTACTTTTTCAACTCGTATTTTCAACTTATCTCCCTAAGGTTTTACTCAAATTTCGAGCAGAAGTACTCATTTAATGAAAACTTTAATTAATCATCCAAGGAGTACTCATGTTGCATACTTTTAACAGACCATGCTACATGAAAAATGATAAATACATTCGAAAACGTGATTGTAATCACATTTTTCATGTATTTTTCATTTTTTATGTAGTAGGGTTTGTCGAAAGTATGCAACATGGGTACTTCTTGGATGAGGAATCAAGTTATACATCAAACAAGTGTTCCCGCTCGAAATTTGAATAAACCCATTGGGAGATACGCTGAAAATACGAGTTAAAAAATAGTTTTTTCTTTTTCCCTTCTAAAATTTGATGATATAATCTAATCTTATTTTATTATTTCCACTATTATTTTATAATTTCCTTAGGAGACCCATTTTAAACCTCAAAATTCCTCTAATGCTATGTGAACAATGTGAAATACATGAAAAACGTGATTGCAATCAAAGTTTTTCATGTATTTCACATTTTTTTCGCAATAGGGTCCATCGAAAGTATGCAACATGAGTACTCCTTGGATGCAAAATTAAATTCTGCATCCAACAAGTGCTCCCACACGAAATTTGAGTAAAATATTAGGGAGATAAGTTGAAAATATATATATATATATATACACACACATTTTTTTTTCTTTAATATTTTTACCTTTTTACTCCAAAAATAGTGAATCATCCTCCATAGTTGACATCATCACATTGGATCCTATTGGTTCTTATAAAGTTGATTTTTGTTGTACATTTTTGTTTTGAGGCCCATTTTTTACCTCAAAATTTCTTTAATGTACATCATTTAGGTTGTTAGATACTGAAATTCAATAGAAGATGTTAAGAAATTAAAGATAAATATGAAATTTAAATCCCTTATCCCATAAATAGGAGGTCTCATATACCAATTTGATGTCGGCTTGACCATAACTTTAAAATTAAATAACCAATTGGGTTTATCTCGGGTGGTTGGGAGGAATGATTGGGATCCTCCCCACTCAAGTTCAATTCCTATATGTAACATGATGAATTTTGATGTAATGGTTTCATGTAAACCTCTAACAACTATCAAACTCTTAGCATTAAAAAATTATAACTACGTATTATAAAATTAACATTTTAAAATTTCATAAATTTTGTTATATTTTAATTAAATTGAATTTGTAAAAGCATAATCTAATATGTTCAAACAATCATACGGAGAAGGCTTCATAGTAAAATCTTAATTTTAGGTGGGCTAGATACTAAAATTCAATAGAAGAGGCCCAAAAAGTAAAGATACAAAGAAAATCTAAATGATAACTTACAAATTTATGCAAATAGAATTGGGGATGTTACATATAGCATAAAGTGGTTTTGTGTGTCTATTTTGGGTTTTATCGAAAGAATAAAAACAAATTAGTTAAGTGAGAGATTTTTATCTATGCTTTTATTTTTTTCTCTCATCGGTTGATACATGAACTTCTCACATTGGAATTAAATCAGATGCAACATAATGTTTTTATGGTCTTATAAGATATGAGCATAGTTTTAAAAACTGATTGGTTTGAACTGAAAATTGGTTGGTTAGATAGACCCACGTTACAAACTAGTAGAAAAAATATGTTAGAGCATTGGTTTGTACTGGTTAGGTACCAAACCGGTACAAACTGGCCGATTTTATACCTAATCGGTATAAATAGGTCCTAATCAGTCAGTTCCAACCCTAATCCCCCTGATTAGATATCACACTTGTGGGGGAGTCCAGAAACCCATATGGCATTATTTCAGGTGGTTTTGAAGGAAACCTGAGATTGTTTTCCTTCTAAAATAACCCCCATTGGCCATAAAACCAACCCTCCCCCTCCTAGACCCTAAACCTAAACAAAACACCTAAGTCAACCCTAGCAATGCTCACAATCAATGGCAATGTTAAATTCTTAAAGTGAAAGTGTTCTTTTCTTTATATTTCATTTTCATCATTGTACTTGAATTTTTAACATTACTGTTGAATTGACTCAAGATGTTTGAGAGTGATATAGACTTCATTGGATTTCATATGGAGAAACTAGAATTTTAGATCTCAGTCAAAATCCAACAGACTTAATAGTTTTCAGGATTTAAGGATTTGGGGGATTGTGATGTTTTCATTTGATTATGTCATGGGTGAGCATATGGGATTGATATTTTATCAAGGGCATGAAGCCCTTTATGTACCTTGATGCTGGTGGTATTGATTGTTGAACTTTGATGATGTTGGTGGTATTCATTGTTGAACTTCTCTACCATAGCCTTAACAAAAATGTACCTTTCACTCAAAGAAAAACAATTGGTTAGGTATGATAACCCTTTTCTACCATATTATAAGGTTGAGGAGACGAACCCTTCGCTCAAACCAAAACCATTGGTTAGACATGTTAAACTTTTTCATTTTCTACCATATTCTAAGGTTGAGCAATCGAGCCCTCAAGACTTTGAGTTAGATGATATTTATCTAGCTCTTTTTGATGATCCCATTTCTAGCAGTAGTCAATCAATGATAAGTTTGACGAGTGACCATGTTGATCAATGAATTGCAGTAGGTCAGTGGTCCAATAATTTGTAATATTGTTTTTAAACTCTAGAGGACACTTAGAGATTCATTGTTTATGTGTTTCGATGTTGATACGTTTTGCACTTTATGACATTTTGATATATTCAATTTTACATAGTATATAGATGAACACACTTTTTTATTGGTTTGCAATCATAATTTTAAATCTTAAAAATATTTTTTTCATTAAAAATTAATTATTTGATATATATTTTTAAAGACTCGCTTATTGATACGGGCTAGATTTTTAAAACTATGGGGACAAATGAAAGTGTGTCTATGTAATTAAACAAAGGTGAAATAAAAGTGGAAAGACACTGAGAAAAATGTATCCAAGGTCGAGACATCAATAATTTTAAAAATAAGTTATATATAAAAAAGAGTAATTTTAAAATATTTTTGATATTCCACGGACTTGGAAAATCAATTATTTGATTTCACTTTCATAAGTTTCAGGAATTTTAAAAGATGGACGCGAGAAGTAAATTGTTTGATTTAGCTCATGTTCATGAGATTAGAAATATACAACAACTCAGATATCAAAACTATATTACAAGTTTAGGTTGAATTAAATATACATATTAGATTAAAAAGAAATTTATTCAAACAATTGGAAAATGTTATTATCATACTTAAATTTAAAACCTAGACATCCATAAAATTATATACACTTGGAATTACATCGAGAGTCACATACATTTTGAAAAAGGATCGTTGCGGTAAATTCTGAGGTTGACAATGTTGGAAGGAACTAGAATTAATTCCAACTACCCAGAACCAACATTCAACAGTGATTTTAATGCAGTTTATAGAAATTGTTGACAAAGGGGCAAGCTTCTTGAAGAAGCCACCGCCCGAATTGATATCCAGAAGTTTCTCCATCCTGTATAAATACCATTTTAACCAATGAATGGAAGAAAGGTGTGGAGTTCAAGTTATGTTCTGTGTTTGTGTGTTTGCGTCCCTGCTCTGTTTTTTAAATTCTAGAGAGATATTCCCCCCTATATTTTGGAAATCGGGGTGCCCTATAAAAATCATCATCTACGCGTGGTTGGTTTTCCACAATAGGAACCTCACTTGGTAAAATTTACAAAAATGGAATTGGCATGGGCTTGACGTCTGTCCACTGTGCATGGGAAACTCTTAATACAATCTGCATATTTTTTTCACCTGCCCTCAGGTGCTGCCCATATGGCAGAATATTGCAACACAATACGGTTTCGCCCACTGTTCTTTCTCTACAGTTACTGAAGCTTTCAAGAAATGGAGCAACATGAACAAAGAACGGAGAGCCATCCCCTTATTGGCCATTTGGGCCATATGGAAGTGGCGAAATGGCAGGATATTCAGTTCAAAGAAGGAATCAAACGTTTCTGTGGTTGCTTCTATTATATCACTTTACAGCTCCCTTGAATTGGATGGAAAGAATAAGATCACTTATGGAAGGAGTCTATCGTCAAAAACAACGAGATTTAGAAAGGGTAGAGATCCTCCGATGTTGTTGTCCGTGAACCCCCCATGCGCTTTCTTCGATGGCGCAACCCAACAAGGAATATGTGCATGCGGCGTTCTCATCAGAACTGCAATGGATCAGGTCATTGAAATCTACTGGAATGCAGGTTCGGGATCAAACAATAAAGCTGAAGCGGTGGCATTAACAGGACTCCTTTCCTTCTGCAACTTTCTTAATATTCCGAATTTGAAAATCTATGGAGATTCGAGGATAATCATTGATCATGTTTTGCAAAAGCACTACATAAAAAACTGTCACCTTGCTGGATGGTTGGACAGCATTGCAATGTTGTGGAATTGCAGGTGGGACTATTCCATTTCCCACATTGACAGGCTTCAAAAAAAGAAGTTGATTCACTATCTAAAATGGGCCTTACAGCACCCAAAGGCATACGGAGGGTGCAGATTAGAACGAACAGCGATTGCTTCTAGGTCCAGGATTTTTGTTTTCCGGATATATGATTCACAAAAAATGGTTTATTTCTGGTATGTTCTTTCTTTTTTGGCTTAACACATTGTTAAGGTATGCGCACTTCAAATTTTTGTAAGTCTTGAACTTCCTTTTGATTTCTATACTTTGCCCTCAAGTTACTATTTCTGGCATACAGGTTGTTTATGGAAAATACATTTTGTATGGCATATACTCGTCAGTTATATTCCTTCGGCAATATATCTGAGATTATGTATATGTATATTCAAATGAATACAATATATATAGTTTTTTCGTGTTGAAAAAAGCACAATTGTGGTCCGTAGCCTACAGTTATTAAAATTGTGCTTTTCTACTGTCGAATGCAATTTTAATGAAAGTTTGATGATCAATTTTCCGTTTTATTTAAAAAAAAGTTATCTGCCTAGAGTCAATGATTGTAATGCAATTCACTGATTAAATATCTAATATTTTTGTCATACAAAGTTTATTAACATAAACCTTATATTCACATTTACTCTAACTCTCCAAAAAGTTAAATACCCTTCAATTATTAAATTCTTGAACATAAACCTTGTTATCACATTTACTCTTAACTCTCCAAAGAGTTAAATACCCCTCAATTATTAAATTCCCTTTTTTAATTCTTTCAATGATGAAGTATCCAAATATCCAAATGAAACACAGCCATAGGCTTTTTGGAAATGCCAAAATCTCCAAATCAGGCAAAACTGTAGACACTGTGAGAATGATGTAAGCTTGCACCGGATTCTGTAGACATAGATCAGAAAAGCTGGTTGAAGATAGTGAAATGTATTTAAAGAAAACGTCATCAATCATTAAAGAAAAGGTCATGTCCAACTATATACACATTCAAATGGATAAGATCATCTAAGACACCAGCTCTCAGTGTACATGGCTTGTTCTTGCTAACTCATTATATACGCTATTTCTCAGTGCGTATGGTTTGTCTTTTTCACATTTTCAGTCCAGCTTTTGAAAACTTAACTGCCAGTTCTCGGTGTATGATTTTTTTTTTCACACACTTTGAGTTTTTAAACTAACCGAGCCAATAATTAGAGGGGCGGTCTCCTACAAAATTATTATTTTACATTGTTTAAACACATTTTTAATATATCAGTTTATATAATATTTCAAAATCCTTTTCATTATGCAATTTTGATAATTAATATTTATAGAAATTTATAATTTAATCAACTTATATTAATTTGTAAAAATTCAATTTTCTTTGTTATGAATATAATTTGTTATGAATATAATTTCTTACTTTTGCAAAATTAGATAAGTCATATTTTTTTTTTTGAGAATAACAAAAAGATTACATTATTGTTTTTTCTTAACTAATGGTTCATTATGTGGGAAACCAAATTAATAATAAAAATTCAAAATTTTTGCATTATTTGTTATTAAAGAAATTAATCTCTCACTTAAATTATAAAGACAATTAATTAGTTCCATAATCTATAATTTACTGTCACTAACAAAATATAACTAATACTGAAATTATAAAACAAAATACAGGGGAGATGATATCAACTTTCTTTTTGGCCCAGTTAGAAACTTTCATATCTAGCCTTTCAAATTTTCACCAACATTTCTGCCATGCCGATGCGTGTCACATCGTTCTATGAAGACTATACTAATGTGTGTTTTGATGCTAATAAAAGTTAACCACTATTGGTCTCCCTTTTAGTATGTTGATTAGGGATGAAATTGCTTAACTTATTTTTCCACTTCAAGGATTGCCTTGGCATAGTGAGCCATAGTCTGTTTTGGAGTAGTTTGGGATCGAGATCCATGACGAAGGCCGTGGAGGGGAGTCTGAGTCCATAAAGTAACTTGTTCTACCTCTTCTTCCACCTCTATGTCAGGTTCAAAGTCTCAGTCTAATCTTCAGAGATTATGGAGGAGTTAATCACATAAAAATAAAAATAAGGAGAGTGAGATTCAAAGTAAAGATATAATAAAACAATAAAAGAAAGTGTCATAAGAGCTAGAGAGCTTGAGGGGTAGACACATAAAGGATAGGGGTACATAAGTAGGTGGTCTAAGGGAGGGAAAAGGGAAAATTAGAGAAGGGGACAAAGGAGAGATGACCAGGAATAAAAGGAATAGTGACAAAGAATTTTTTAACAAGAGTTGTGAAAATAAAACTTGCAATTACTGGTAAGTTTAGTGGCCAGCACGACAATCAATTTTCTAAAAAAACAATTTGAAATTTACCACTAAATGGATATCAAAGTTAACTTGAGTCCAAAACTATGAATTATTTCTGATACAAATCTTGTCCCAGAAATATTGAAACCACAAAACACTGCTATAATTTTGCAGACTCAAAATATGCTTATTGCTAAGGACATCACTGCTAATAAAAACTCTTTAGTCTAATTTCCTAAAATACAGTTGTCACCCAAACTATATAACCAGCAGCTTCCAAAACCATTGCCAGGAAAAACAGTAAAAATGTAAAAGACACAAACCACAGCGAATTGAATTGCTAACAAGTTATAACCTCCCAGTTGTAATTTCCTTCCGTAATGAACCCAATGCTAACAACTTATAGCCTCCCAGTTGTAATATCCATCAGTAATGAACCCAATTTAAAATATGTTGTGTCCTCAACATTTTCCCGTCCTCTTACCATAATTCCTCCACTAACTAGTGGATCCCAATTGGATCATACTCAAAGTAGGCTTGAAAGTCCTTCCCTGATGTGGAGGTACTTCTATGGCAATAGAGTTACCTTGATTCATCTTGAAGCTTCATTCACACGACTGAACTTTTCCTTTCACCATCCAAAAGTGTTGTCGGATGCAGGTAGTGATCCATCTGGGCCATGTACAACGCCCTTCATAAAGATACAAGCCCTCATCCCCTTGACTCTATATGGGATGAATAAAATTATTAAAAACTAATTTTTATAATCAAAATTTTTGTTAATTTAACTATATGATCTAATTCTTCTGTATTTTAGTGTTTTGAGTTGAAATTTAATATAAAATTGTTATTTTTTATTATTTAAAATAAATTTTTAAATATATAAATAGATTTCAGGCTCCCAAGAATATTAGAAAATTATAAAAATCTAACTCAATTTTATAATTTTAACCAATTTTTATCTAACTTTTTTTTTCAGACAGAAAAAATCATCATAGATTTATATTAAGATAATATAAATATCTGCATTACATTGTTTCGAGACAGTGAGAGCTGTCCATAACCAACACAACGTATGGAACCGATTTGACCATTTCAGAGACAGAAAAGCCACACATGTATTCAAAAGTTTAGTTACTACACATTCTGAGAACAGGAATTAAAACACAATAAGTCACATTTCTATGGTGCTGAAGATCAATGAACTGGCTTTCTAAGCAATAGAAAGGAGTCACATTCCCTTGATACTGAAATCCTGAATAAGAAAGGAAGATCCATCATGGATAACTGTCAATGACCACAATCCCGGCTTCATAACAAGACCCTCCTTGGAGAGAGAGTCAGCCTGGACATTCCTGGAACGAGGAATATGCTGGAAAGACATCTGGTTCATGGTGTTTCGAAAAAACATGATTCTGCTTAGCCAACCAAGGAGATGTGGACTGCTAATGTGGCCATTCCCATTAACATGATCAATCAACGATTTTGAGTCACCATAAATTGAAATTTCTTGGATGCCTAAAAAGTCACAAAAAGCAAGCAGCCCAGAAAGGGCCCGGGCCTTGGCCATAGTGTTAGAACCATGCCCTCCATGCCAAAATAGAGAATATTGAAGGCTGTCGTCCATTACGATGTAAACTCCACAACCGCAGCTGTTGTATCGTTAAGCTCCATGAAGGCTGTCGTCCATTACGATGTAAACTCCACAACCGCAGCTGTTGTATCGTTAAGCTCCATCAAAGAAAGCTGCAGGTACTTGGAAAGAAGAGGCTTCCGGCACTTTCTTACAGTGTTTTTTTGTCTGAACATCGTCCTTATTGAACAAGTCATGGCATGCCAATATGGGATGCAGGATTGACTTGAGAGGTTCCTTTGAGTCTTGGAAGATTTGAGCATTTCTCCATTTCCAAAGAAACCAATAGGTTATGATAAACAAGGATCTCCAGGATAAACCGAAAAACAAGGATAGATCATACCAGATCTGGAGAGGCGGGACACATTGGAAGAACATATGTAGGTTTGTTTCCTCAGCACCAAGACACATGGCACATCTACTCGGACCTGCCAGCTTTTCCTTCAGAAGACTTCCCATGATAAATTCTTTAAACAAAAAAACAAAACATAAATAAACCCAAAAAAAATATGAAAAGGAAATTTTATAATTTTAACCAATTTTTACCCAAACTTTAAACGAACAAAAAAACAAAACATAAATAAACCAACAAAAATACGAAAAAGAAAGGAAGGAAGAAAGAGGTATACTAACCTGTGTGAAAATTTTCATTAATTTTTACAAAATTCCGAAAACATAATGCTTGACTCAAGATTTTCATTAACTAAAACAAATTTTGGAAATTATGTTCTTACACTGGTTAATTTCAGTGTCGACCATTCTCTGATTAGGTTTGAGCAAGGAACGGTTTTAACGGTGGGGTCTGAAGTACTTAATGCCCACATCATCTGGCTCAGATTGAGCGGCGGAACAGTATCAGTGTGGTCTCTCACAACACTTGGTTGATAAAGATGGACGAAAAGTGAGGGTTGGGTCCTCTCTGAATGGTTGTCATCTCAATGTCGGAGAAAATCGGTGGAGGAAGTGCTATCAATCCTCGTTGGTCCAACCACCCACGTCGTTCCCTTCTTCCGACTCCCTAGTCTCTTCTTCTTTTCGTGGATCCACACTCTATAAAAGCCCACGTCAGGCTTCTGTAAACACCAATGTTAGTCTGTCAGTTCTGAAATTACGACGAGCTTGGATAAGATTTTGCGTCAAGATGTCCAGAGGAGGACTCTCTATTGGTTTTCTAGGTTGTATTTTTCATGTTTTGGGGCTGTTATGGATAGTGGAACAGACTGTAGCAACACCCATTAGAGATGGTAAGAATTTAATGCATGTTTCCCTGTTTCTGAGATTACTAATACTAGATTGAATTGATGGATGAACTGTTGCCATAATGTATATATCCGCAGGTTTGTTGCCGAATGGGGACTTCGAGTACGCCCCGAAGCCCTCCGCCATGAACGGCACAGTGGTCATCGGCAAGAATTCTATTCCCTTCTGGCAGATCGGGGGCTTCGTGGAGTACATATCCTCCGGGCAAAAGCAAGGCGATATGCTGCTCATAGTTCCAAATGGAGTTCACGCTGCGAGGCTTGGAAACGAGGCACGACTGACCCAAAGAATCGAGGTAAAGAAAGGGTCCTACTATTCTCTCACCTTCAGCGTCGCTCGAACCTGCGCCCAAATGGAGACCTTGAATGTATCTGTTCCGCCAGACGCTGGGGAGCTGCCAATGCAGACGATTTATAGCAGCACGGGGTGGGATTCGTATGCATGGGCCTTCCGGGCGCCCGCCAAAATGGTGGATGTCATTGTTCACAATCCTGGCATGGATGACGATCCCGCCTGTGGTCCTCTCATCGACGACATCGCCATCAAGGAGCTCTTTCCCCCGCCCTACGTTGGGGGTAATTAATTTATCAAATCATTCATTAGTACTCCCATTTCTTTCAGAATATTCCAAAACCTAACGTGACATTGAGATTAGAAACACATAGCCATTGAACGAATAAAAGAGTCATATTTGTGTTAATGTACAGGTAACCTGGTGAGGAATGGAAATTTTGAAGAAGGCCCTTTAATCCTCCGCAACTCATCGTCGGGGGTCCTCCTGCCTCCCAACACCGACGACGACAATTCTCCACTACCAGGATGGAAGCTGGAGTCTCTCAAGGCCGTCAAATACATAGACGCCTTCCACTATTCCATTCCCCGAGGGAGGAGAGCGGTGGAGCTCCTGGCGGGCAAAGAGAGTGCTATTGTACAGTTGGTCACGACGGTGGCCGGGAAGGCGTACGCTCTGAGTTTCTTGGTGGGAGACGGGAACAACAAGTGCAATGGATCCATGATAGTCGAAGCGTTCGGGGGTCGGGAGACTGTCAAGGTTCCCTACGAATCGCAGGGCAGCGGAGGGTTCAAGATGGGCAAACTCACTTTCACGGCGACCTCTGCTAGGTCTCGCATTGCATTCTTCAGCACATACTATCACATGAGGAGTGATGACTTCAGCTCCTTGTGCGGTCCTGTGGTAGACGATGTCAAGCTCTTTCCTCTTTAGGCCAACTCTGCGATATTCCCGTCAGAGTCAGAGTCTCTGCTACTACTCATCTTCCAGTTCTCTGGATTCTAGCTACCTTTCTGATCTGAAGGCCTGTATAAAATTTACCAATAATATAGGCCACATTTATGTCTATGGTCATGCTGGTAAAGACCATCCCATCTTTACAATTAAGTTTGTATTAATTCCTCCCTCTTCATCTGGTTAAGAGTATTGGTTCTTATTTATGGCGACGTTGCCAGCGTCATAAATATCTGACCAACATTCATTCCACTCTGTTCTGCATTAAATTGTAGATGTTTTCTATCTCTTATTTTAATGAAATCAATAAATATCCGTCCATAAAAGTTTTTAAATTACAATGTATTTACATGTATATCACACTCTACATTGTGTCTGTCAAAATATTTTATAACAATAACTATATTAAAAAAAAAAAAAACTAATTAGCTTATTAAATTAATTATAAAATAAAAAGTACAATTATTATATAAACATTCATTTCATATAAATAATATGAAGATATATAGGTGCTAATTTTTTCCCCTGGAAATATGTTTAAGCATTATTTAAAATAATTATGTTAAAAGTGTGTTAAAGTATTATCTAAAATACTTTAGATCAAATTTAAATTATATTTAATATTATGATAATTGTGTTTTAAATCAAATATTTTTAAGGGAAGATATTTTTATTCCAGAAGTGGAATTGAAATGAATTGAATTTTATGATAATTTTGTTTTGGAAAAATGTTACGTTGTAAAATAAATATGGAATGTTATGTTAGGTTGTAAAATAAATATGATTTAATTACATAGTGGAATATTTAAAAAATATATATATTCAAAATATTTGGTAAGAAAATATATTATATTTTTAAGTTGTATTAAATAAAATATAAAGAGTATACTTATTTTAATTACAAATGAGTTTAATTTTAGATATTTTATTTATGAAAATATGAAATCCAAGTCACATAATTTTAGGTTAAGTATGAGGAGTAAGAATTTTATGAGAATTGAGAAGAGGTGGGTACAATGTTTGGATCAATAAAATTTGAAGAAGGAAATTAATAAGAATAAAAGGTATTTGTGAATGTAATAAATGAGGATTATTTATTGTGTTTGATCCCGATGAAAAAGAGAAAGTTTAAGCTCAATTGTCTCTAGAGTTATTAAAAGTTGTAACATAGGTGATCATTAACTTAAAGGAATAACTGAAAAGAGGGTATAAAGATAGCTAATAAGTTCAAGAGGTTAGTAGATTTAGCATTGATTGCATGTCTTTTTATTGAAACAAATTGCATTAGAAATATTTATTTTTTATTATACATATTTTTTTGTTTTTAAATTGATCCTTTAATTATGAGTTTGATTAAAGATAGTAACACATGGACATTGATAAAAAAAATGTTGGTTCTTTTTTATAAAATTTCTTGTAATATCTAATTATGTGTTACTATATATTGAATGAAATAATACAAAATCTAAGATGAGATTTTGTTTCTTTGAAAGTTTGGAATTTGATGCAAATTTCATGTGAAAATGAATTATCTTTAGTTTTATAAGAGATCATTTTTTTGTTTGATTCCATCTCATAATATTAGTGTTTTTAAGAGCGTTGGTTGATTTTGTAATATCTATATATAATTTTTTTTTAAGTAGTTATTTTTTTTTTAGTGTATTTGTAAGGCATATGTAGTCGTTGTTAGTGACAGTCAACTATAGTTAACTATTTTAGGCTATCATCACTCATAGTTAATAATACTAAATCTTAGTCACCTAGATCAACCATAGCCTTCTATAGTTAATTATAGTTAATAGGAGTTAACCATATTCACTCATAATTAGTCAAGGTTATCCATAATTAACTTTAGTAACTCATAGCCAACTAATTGCCACTAAAGTTAACCATTAGTCAATGTCAATCAAAGTCACTCATAGTGAACCAAAGTTAACCATAGTCAACCACAAGTCACTTAGTCAACCAAGCTTATTAAAAATATGTTCATCTTTACCTACATCTAGCTTCAGTTAATTGTAGTCAATTATAGTCAACTATAATAAACCCACTATTACATTACAATTGTATAAAATCATGGTTATTGTTGTGAGTAGATGAATCTTTTTTGAAAAAAAGGAGTTTGGATGGTGCAATAGGGAGCATCATGATATACATTAGTGACAATTTTCTACATCTTATCTCTAATACATTCTATGAGGCATCATGATATACATTATTTTTGCATTAAAGTGACAATTTTCTACATTGTATTTTTGACACATCTTATGAGGCATCATCTTCTCAATGAAAAATACAATGTAGAAGGTCTTCTTGTATCAAGTTAACAAAGTATTGTGTGATATATTATTGCAAAAAAAAAAATAGAGAGTCAATTTTGTGTTAAAAGTACATATGTTGCATCACATTTAGTGCATATCTCTTTATATAGACCATTGTATGTGCATTGTATTAATATCAATATCTAAAATTTATAAGTAATTTTGGATAATAGTTAATATTTTTTTAACATTTTAATAAGCATATTTTCTATCAAATTAATGTGAAAATGTTGAAAATTACATTGTTTTAATCTCAAAATTGTAAAGTAATTATTATTAATGAATTAATTGTTTTTATTAATTCAATAATACTAATATTTTAATTAATTGTTACTATTAATTAAATTTATTATTATAGTTATTAATTAATTACTAATTATTATTTATATAATAATATTTAAATATTGATGAGATTGATAATTTATATAGGCCTCATTTTATAGTGTACTATTCATAAGAGAAAAAAGTTATATATTCATAAACATAACTATACAATTTTATTGAACTAACATTCAATTAAATTGACATCATATAAGCAAAAAACACACACATATATATGATATTGATAGTGAAATTTTAAATTAAATGTAAAAATAAACACATAATGTGTTCTGTTGGAAACAATTTGTGCATTGTCAACCTAAAGAAATGCCAACTTAATTTCTATACAATATTGCATGAAAAACATACACATACTAAGCCATTGAAAAAAAAATCACTTTTAAATAAGAATAAAATGTGTAATCCATTCAATTCTCAATTTAGAATTAATCCTTGTCAAAATATTATTAATAAAAAAAGTAAATTATGTGGGTATATTGACGTATATTTCAAAACATATTAATAATCAAATAAACCTTTTAATGAGATAATGTGGTCCATAAATAAAATATTTCAATGCCCATGTCAATTATGTATCTCTTATATATGGTTAAAAAATATAAAAGCTATGTATATATTATATAAAGAAATTTAAAAAAAAATAAAGTTTTATGGTTAAAATATTTGTAATTTTACTATTTTACATTTTAGTTTTTATAAGGGATATTTTAAGTTTTGTAGTCTACACAATCCAATTACCAAAGTGATTTTTTAAAATATTGAATCCATTTCTGTATTTAAAAATTCATTCAGATTTGAATTTGTTATTGGAATTTAAATAATTAAAAAATAGACATAATGTGTGTGGGTGTGTATATCTATTTTAACAACAGATTTACCAAATACTTAAAGAAATCACACTTCTTAAAATATAATTTTTTTAATTAAATTTTAATTTATATTCTAAAAATTTAGATTTCAAAAAATTTAATTCCACCATATACTTGATAAATAAGTATCTTTAACCATTATTCTTTCTCATTATTTCTTAATCTTATTAATTCTTAATCTTTATTAATTATTATTATAATAATATTTCAAATATAAAATATTAAAAAATTATACCACCAATACAATTATCAACTAAGACAGAATAACACTATATCTAAACGCTTTTTTTATACATGAGGCTTTATATACCCTAAGTATTGATGGACGCACTAGTATAAATAATAGATAATTTGAGTTTTATTTTGGGTCACTTCGCTTTATATGAGTAAATGAAAATGATTTATCGAGTATAATGATTCTTAATTAACTAATTTTAAATTTGATTCTAATATAATTGAAATATAAAAATATTAATTTGTGTATTTAAATTATATAACTGGTGTTTAAATTATGTGTGTGGTGATTAATGGAAAACTGATATAGGAAGGATATGTGGCGATTAATTGAAGGTTGATACATGAGATATTGGTGATGGTGGATCATAATAATTTTATTATATATTTTTTTTTATGATAAATAGATTTAATGTAAATTTTTATAATATTGAAGTTGGTTTTTCATGTTAATTTTGAAAGTGTGTAATTTTCATGTTTTTCATTAATTTTGTTATGTAATATTTTTTTTATTGTCTATTTTATTATGACAATGGTGACAAACATTTAGTCTCACAACATTATTGAAGTGTAAGGCAATTTTCATATTGGTTCCTAGTCTAGTTAGTTATGGCAATTTTAATTGCGTTTGGCCAACTATTCACCTAAGTTTTTCTCTCATTAGTTTGCCATAAAGCTCAATGATGTGATAGGTCTACCCCCTTATTTATTTATTTTTTGTGTATACTCCTTGTTTTCTCTATATTTAACCTATGTAGTGTCTACTCCTTGGTGGAACAAGCATCGATGCTCCTTGAGTAAGGTCATTACAATTTCTAGGGCCTCAATAGTATAATTTCATTTTTTCTTATTCATTCTTTGTCTTCTCACATGCCATCCATAGGATGGTCTCATCTTCTTGCTATTTAGATTAGTTCTCCACTCTCAAACCTCTAATCTCTTATCACCTTGCTCCGACTTCTTTGTAATCTCCCTCTTGCCTATACATAGTCCACATCTATATAGCCTTTCCCCATGACCTCCTTTGTGGCTCTCCAACCCTTACCAATAAAAATATATATATATATGTGTGTGTATAAACACAAAGGCTCCAAACACAAGAATATGAACCTCTTTATTATTTTGAATCCTCTTTGCCAAGTGCTAAGGAATTCATGAGCTAAACATGATATAGTGAATGCCAAACTGAGGTATGACAATGTCACCAACCTGGAATCCCACCATTATATTGAGAAGTTGTTTAAAGAATCCCAACAAATCTATAGTATGACTCTGGTGCAAAAGATCCAGGAAGACGTTCCAAATTCTTATACACATAGAACAAAGGATACCAAACTAATTTGAGCTATAGAATTATATTGGATAGTGAAAACCATAGTGATATTAGCCATGGAGAAGCCCCCAAAAATTGAGATGAATCTGTAGATAGATTAAGAAGGCTAAAAGCAAAGTTTACTATAATTTGTACGCTAGTCTTTGGATTGAGATGGATTGAGATTTAAGGTCACTAAGGGTGATGATGACATGGATGAAAACATGGTGAATGTGAATGTTGATTTGGATTTTTTAGTTACAAACACTAATCCAGTGCTAATTGATAATAAGCTTGAGCAAACTCCTCCAAACAAAGAAAAAACAAAGATGATTAAAGAACATTTTGGCCCATCCTTCTAAACCTATCTCTAAGTACAAAGTTCTCTCATTTCCTACATAGTTTTTATATCTCTTTTTTTTTAATGTCATTTTATGAGATATTTTTCCTTGTACCCACTAATAACTGCATGTAATTTTTGGCACACCATACCTTATTTTGTATGTAACCTTTTTTTTATAATATTAATACATAAATATAATAAAATAAATAAATATCAAAAAATAGATTTTATCCTGGTGAGTAATAATGAATTAATTGAATTAAATTCTAATTTATGTATTGACAAGTTTACAAATAAGTATGGAGTATAGATCTCATTTCCTAAGATATTATAAGGAAACAGGTTAATGGTTCAAGACTTAGAGACATTATGCACTGAAAATTTGCTCCCTTATAAATCACCAACAAGTAATTCCAAGTGGAATAATTTTCCTTAAATAATAATAATAAGTCCATTCAAATAACAACTAATAATATCTATCCTACTACTGATTTGACCACTGATTTATGATATTTTCCACTATTTAATAAAAAATCACCAATTTAATAATCTGGACTAATTAAAAATAATAATAAAAAAATTTACAGCTCAGGAAAAGAATGATAGGATCACCGCTCTAATCCAGCTGAACCTCGTAATTTTAAATCAAATTTTCGATTTAGAGATTGACGAATTACGTGAAAGATAACGGGAAACGAAACGAAACGATATGAGTGCGAGTCATACAACGCCGTTTCTGTCACGTATGGATACCATCCATCGGAAATTCCTATTTCCACCACTATAGGAAAGTTAATGCACCCTGACATGCAAGGGGAATAGTGGGTGCCTTGCATTTATATTTTTGTCAAAGTTGACTTTGGCATGTTAGCAGCAAGGCATCCACTATTCCCCTTGCATGTCAGGGTGCATTAACTTTCCTATAGTGATGGAAATAGGAATTTCCCCATCCAGAGGCCGATTTCGACAACTTACTGCGTGTTGTTCAGTTCAGAAAAGACAAGTCTTTCTGTGTGTTCAGCTCTGAGAAGAGTCAATTGTGTCGGCTAATTATCGAGTTTCCATCAGAAATTTTCCATGATTGACAAGTAAATTCTATGGTGTGAAGTTTTTTAAGAGATTTTCAGGGAAGCTCGTTACGATTGAACTGTATCACCGACTCGGTCTGCATTAATGAAATCAGATGTCACTGAGTTCTTATTCTTCACGTTGCGCCACGACGCGGAAAAGTGCAATGAACGATGGGGACCAATAAATCCCATGAACGATGTTTCCTGTACGTATTACACGTGATGGTGCCCGGTCGGTGAGGAGTATTTGGACCCTACGCTCTAATCAAATGCAAAAGTCCTGTACAGGTACGAAGCTTCCGGCGTCTCTTTCGGGAGGGATTACCATCTGTTCACGCAATAAAAGTGGCGAATAAAACTTGATTCTCGATGTTAAAAATGGAGTATGTTTTTGGCAATAAATATGTGGTTTGTGAATCAGTATTAAATTATTAAATGAGTTGGGTTAGTAAGTGAAAGTGAGTGGGGTTGTATAGGTTTATAGTTAGAAATGAGTGGGGTTGTATATGTTTATAGTTAGATAAAGGATTTGTCAAAAGGTAATTGTGGACATTCACTGCCTTTATTCATTTAATGCTTATTGGCAAGCTACTAGCTATTTATTTTTAGTAATTTGGTTGTTTTGTACAGAGAGAATAAAATCAAATATGTTATTTGGTTGTTTGTATTGGTGTTGTACGGAACGAATAAAACCAAATCTTTTATTTTATCCAATTCAAAAAAGCAATCTAGTCATTGTTTCACATAGCCATAGCCATGGGGATTAGGGATCTCCAAATCAATTGGAATGTCATAGTCTAATGAGACTGTTTTTTTGCCCTGAAAGTCATGGAAATTTTCATCATATTTTGAGAAAATCTTCCAGGGATTTTTGTAAATCCAAGTTACACTTGTTAAACTTCAAAATTTTAGGTGCCCTAGATGTTTTTGATGGTGCTGAATCCATTTCCACCATAAAAAACATGATTCAAACACTGCTTCTACGAAATTACAACTCCAATTAAAATTCATTAAATTTACTTTGCTCAAATAAATAAAATAGTGTTTATTTTTTATTTTTTAATTTCCTTTTAATGTTCAATAGATAAGATACAGAGAAAAAGCAACCACAAAAAGCAAAATTCGATAAGAAAAGTATTGAATATGAACTTTGAAAAAGCAAGAGAATATAAATTTTGTAAACAATATGTATATAAACATACAGCTACAAGACTTATCAAACATACCTATACTCTAAACCTAAGTTTAAATGATAAAAAACATGTATTTGAATTGTATTTTTAACTTAAAAAATAGATTCAACATTATATTTAAATTTTTTTAATTACATCACTTAAATTATACAAATTCAAGCTCATTAATTTAAAATTATAATTTCTGACTTAAATTTTAAAAAATAAAATATTAACCATTTGAACCCAACATAATACCACAATGCAGATCGAGGAGAACTCTGAATCCAATCGAAGATTAAGAAAAATCCAGCACTCACAATCTTAATTAAAGCTATAAGAATCTAGTTTGTCCAATTTGGCAATAAACAAAGCATTAAATAATGTTACATAAATAATATTTGGAACAATTTATTGTAACGCAAATTCATTACAAGTGCTTATTTTTATTAGTTTTCATATATTTATTATATGATTTTAAAATATAAATTTTATTTATTTATCATATGACTTTACAAAATATAAAAATTATATGATTTTACAAAATATAATTTAAAAATAAAGTATATATCTTTAAGGGGTTTTGGGTTTTGGGATGTTTTGTTAAGGCATGAGTGTTTTGTTAAGCCATTTTTTTATATAAAGTTACCGGTTTAATTTCTTGCTTAATCATAGTGATATATTAAATATGATAAAGATGTAGATCAGCCAAATTTACAAAAAAAATAAAATATATATATATATATATATAACTTTGATATTATTCACCAATATTTCCATTAATTTATATAATAATAACAAAATTAAAAACAAAAATAATAATAATAATAATAATTTATTTATTTATTTATCTGTTAACCAATTTAATAAATTATATAAATATATCATATTTTCATAAACTATATGTACATGTTGTCTTAATTTTTTCCTAAATTGTTTTTAGTTTTATTGATTTACAAACATGTTTTAAAAGGAAATATTTACAATAGATTAAAAAATAAATTTATATATCTAAAGTTTATGAGTAAAATAGTATTATTGAATTTTTTTGATTAGTAGTTACTACTTCAAAATTCTATAGTGATCTCATTTATTTGATCATTAACTAGAGGTTATAGAGATAGTTATCAAAATGGATCATGTGATACAAAGTATTAGACAATCTAGGTTATATTGGTAGATATCAAAATGGATCCTTTGTCATATAAGTAAGAGACACTTGAATACAAGAGTGACCTAGTTATCAATTCCTCTAGTCACAAAAGGAACAAATTTTTTAAAATCAATCACTTGGAATTACTAGAAATTGTAATGAAACGGAATTTAAAATTTCAATTAAGAGGAGACATTGAAAAACTTCCTTACCCCCTATCATAAGTTTATCATTTAATCCTCATTTTAAGGATCTCCATCATTTTACCATTTCAAATTATTCCTTTCATTTCCTTCTATTGACTTAGGGGCTTGCCCTCTTTCGAATTCATGCAAAAAGATTTGTTCATATTGAAGATGGATGGAGTGTACTGTTGAAATTGTTGGAAATACTGAGAGGGGGGGTGAATCAGTGTTTCTTTTTCAATTGTTATTTTACCAGTTAAAACATTTATATTCAAAACATAAGATGAACAACAAGAATAAAATGCTTTTATTAATATAATCTTTATAATAGAATAGATACTATATGTATATATATATATATATATATATATATATATATATATATATAATTCCAATATGTTTCCAAGCACCAATTTGGACTTTGTGAGGCTCCAACCTCCAAAGCACCAACTCTGTTTTGTCAAGGCACTAACCTTGGACTTAGGAGCTCCAACTCTGAGGACACCAATTCTTCTAGTTCTGAGGCACGAACCTTAAGGACACCAATCCTTCCAACTTCTGAGGCACTAACCCCGAGGGCTCTGACCCGATCTTGTCAAAGCATGTTTGATAGTAATGTTCTGCTTTCAGAACTCTTCTTTACTGAGTTTTGTCTGTTTACAGCTTCACTGTAGTCTCCATGCTACAGCATCAATGGCAACTAGTCTTCTTATGAAAAAGTCTATACAATTCTTCATACTGTCCACACAGAGTCTGCAATAGCCATCATGGTCTCTGACAATGTCTCCACACGGCTTTAGTGAGTCTACTATTAGTTGCACTAAGCTCTGCACAAGAACCAACTCTCTGTTAAAACCTATGTTCTACCAGTCACAATAAATGCTTCAGGTGTGACTGCTCCTCATAGTTCTCTGCTATTGCAATCTCTTACTTCCCAGAAATACATTCACATATGCTTTAATACCAGTGCTGGCTACTGCTCCCTTCAAACAATGTCAAATAAAACTTTATTTATCTCATCACAGAATTGTACTTCAGAATGCATTATGTACCTGATTAATTTATTACAGGTCTGAGTCTTTTACAGGGTAACACGATCAACAGAGATGCTCGTCCTTCGAATGCCCCCTGTCCTGTTGGAACTTCGGCCCTTTTCTGTTCTGCTCGACCTATGGCTGCCTTTGTTCCTTCTAGTTTTTTTCAACAACTCCTACATAAAGGCAATTCTTTGTTTATGTACCTTAATACACTTGACCTTTGGCTTTCCTTTCGCTCGCATGAGCTTCGGCTTCCTCAACACTCGCTTGACACTTTGACTTCCTGATCCATGGCTTCCTCTGTCTCTTCGTGTTCACCAACGCTCATTGGACATGTTCAGGAGGAAGAGAGGCCGAAATACAAACTGTTGCTTATCAAGAATATCAGAGAGATCCTTTTTCTTTTAGTAATATTCATATACACAGGAATACATGGAAAAACCCGACCGAACGCTTAAGGTCGGACTTCAAATGCATTACGCTCGCATCTATAACTTCATTGGGTCTGCTGTGTAATCGCAATCGCAGTTTATAGCCCCATCCCTTTATAACTTGCAATAGATAACTTCCAACATGGTGGACGCGATATAGCATTAGGGTGTGTTATAATAGGACCATCGGGTCCGCAACATATATCACAATCGGCGCTTTCAATGCAGCAAGGCCTTAAGCACTTGCGATATGGCGGATGCGATATAGTATTAAGTCATATTGCAATGTTGCAACGGGTCCACAACTATATATATATAGCAATCGCATGTTTTAATGTGGCAAGGCTTAGAGCCGGAATAACACTGAAAACCCCACTTCGAAACACTTAGCCGAACTTCACTGTTTATACACCCAGACATATATGCCATCGGGTCCGCACATGTATATCGCAATTGGGGGTTTCGGGATAGTGGCATATAAGAACCCACCGATATGATTTCTTCGATATATATATATATATATATATATATATATATATATATATATATATATAGACTCCTCTGCTCCTTTAATTTGTCTTCCCTTTGGCATATATTATATGTGATGCTCCTCCGTTAATTGCTCTTCCGCTGGCTTCTCCTTCTAATGCGAGTTCCTCTTGTTCCTTCTCTTTTGATGACTTCTTCCTTTTTGCAGGACTTCTTGGGCATATAATACATCCAATACTCCCGATATGGCTCCTCTTGCTCCAGTAGGTATTCCTTTGGCTTTGCAATGTCTTTCAATGAACTTCTCTGACACCTTCATACCTTAATGGCTTCTGATATCTTTTCCGATATGCCTCTCTTGCTCTGATATTCTACAATACTCTTAAGCATAAGCGATAGCTTTGATATGCCTCCTTTGTGAACTCCTCCGTTAACAGACTCTTACTCATGGCTTGGCTTTCCTGATGGCCTTGCTCCTTGGCTTCTTGCTCCTGTTTCTTCATGGATCTACTCTGCTTCTCCGAGGCTTCATATCATCATTTACTATCCAAAATATTGCCATATTGACATCAATGACAACCTAGATTAATAGAAATGCTAGACTTTTCTCACACATGCACAGTAACTTCCAAAACCAATTAATGGACAACACAAATGCAACCATATTAAGATTTAATGTGGCTTAAATACCATGAATCATCAATATATTAACAAATCTAAAAAATTAATCAAAAATTACCCAACACTTTTAAAACAATAATGAAAATAAACATATTTACATTTACATTTACATAATTTTTTATTTTTTAAATTTAGATATTTTTTTTTAATATATGAATAAATTCAATATCTTAAATATTTTGATTATATAAATTTTATAATTTAAACTAATAATTTCGACATATCTTAATATATATATATATATATATATATATATATATAATTTATCTTACTTTTATTTTAATTCTACAATAAAACTTCACATGATCTAAATATAATAATATAATTTTATAATCGACGGACCCAAAACATTTTTGTTCATTTTTATCTTCGAAAATAAAGGCTCACGTCCAACCGCTTATATCTCCATAGACTACTCTTATCCGGATACATCTACTCTTTAAATGCTCGGTGAATATGATTTCATATTGAAAACGTACTTGCAGTTGGTACAAAATCTTGTTGTTTTGCGCTCTCCTTTAAAGCGGTTTTGAAAGTGGGGTCTCCTGTATTTAATTCCCACGTGTTCTGCCCAAGATTTGGCTGTTGGAACTTGGAAGGTATGGAGTCTCGCTGGAGGCGGCCTTCATAAAGATGGGAAGCATTGGGATTCAGACTGAAAATTCATTATTTAGGTCACATTATCTCAGAAGAAAGAATATCTATGAATTTGGAAAATATTAGTCCTAATGAATTTTATATATATAGGGGAGGTATTAATGATAATGAATTTTATATATAGAGATATTTTAACTTTCAAGAATATTCATAGATTAAATATATAAAATGTCATATTTTAAACATCTATCGTATTAAAAATATAGTTGGTACAATGATAAAGTAGGGATGAAGAAATATGTCACCAAATACATTGTGAAATGTATAAACCAATGTCATCAAGTTTATGTAAGTATCAATACCTAAATATTTGTTGTAACCTTTGTCATTTTTAGAATGGAAGTGGGTAAGAGTAACAATAGAATTTATCATGAGATACTAAGAACAACCAAACAACATGATTCTATCAAAATTATAGTAAATAAATTAATTATAAGACACATTCCATTGCCCTTAAATCAATTCATAAGATTTTTGATATTACAAAAATATTCATGAGATAATTTCATAGACCACGGAAAATAATTGTTTATTATAATAAGGATACCAAATTTGCTTCTAATTTCTGAAAAATGATTTTTTAAGGCTTAGAGAGCAATCCCAATTTCAATATTTCTTATTATCCATAAATAAATGAACAAATTAAATGTATAAATAAAAACTTTTATATATATATATATATATAAACATTACTTACACTTAATAGTATTTATATATAACAATAAATATCTAACATGATTATAATAAATCAATTTATTAGTAATTAAATAGATAGGATTACTCATTTTATTTTCAACATTGTTTATATGGACATTGTTTTTTTTCATTGTTAATTATTATTGTAATAAGTTAATTGTTGTTTTTTTTCAAGTCTATGTGTGTTTTGAGATGACTAGATGATTAACCTATGGTTTCGTGGCACCAAAATCAGCGAAAAATCACACCAGGTTTGGGTCATATGAGCCCTTAGCGTGATTAGATTTTAGCTCATGGAGTTTTGAACCGGTTAGTTTCCAGAAAGTCCATTAACAAAACACCCTATCATTGTCTTCTCTATCTTATATTTAGAAATCACTTTTAGCCTCGTGAACTAATATTAATTATATAAAATATGTTATGAATGAGAAAAAGGGATCTTGTTGTCTTTTATTTTTTACTTGCACTTTTTGCTTTAAAGTTCAAATTTATTCTTAAAACCTTTTTTTTGGCTTAAAAAAGACTTAAACATGATCCCATACAAATACAAGTGAATTATTAGTTTGTCAAAAAAAAATCCAATTTGTTTCTAATTTGTAAAGTCACATAAAGGGAAAAAATATATCCATATTAGAAAACACTTTTCTTTTTATATTTGATTTGTCAAATACGAGTGAATTATTAGTTTGTCTTTGAAAAAAAAAAAAACTTCTTTGTTTCTAATTTATAAGGTTACATATAGAAAAAATAAAAATAAAAATAAAAAATAAAAAAAATACATGCATATTAGAGAACACTTTTCTATTTATATTTGATTTGTCAAAATTTAACAAAGTGGATTGCAAAAAGTATATATAGATAGGAAAAATAGCAAATTACGAATAAAAATAGTAAAACCAAAATATTTACTAAATCTTTTCTTTTTCATTTTATTTTTATTTTTTATTTTTAGTTTTTTGGTAAAAGGCAAAATTAAACTAAAGGGAAAAATATATCCATATTAGAAAACTCTTTTCTCCTTATATTTGATTTGTCAAATACAAGTGAATTATTAGTTTGTCTTTTAAAAAAAAAAAAAATTCCTCAATTTGTAAAATCACATATAGAAGAAATATATATATATATATGAACACACTTTTCTCCTTATATTTGATTTGTCAAAATTTAACAAAGTGGATTACAAAAAGTATATATAGATAGAAAAAATATCAAATTAGGAATAAAAAAGTAAAACTAAAATATTTACTAAATTTGTTCTTTTTCATTTTTATTTTTATTTTTATTTTTTGGTAAAAGGCAAAATTAAGCTTTATACCTTTGGGTTTGACAAAAATAGTCATATATTGGAAAATGGAAACCTTCTTGACTAAAACTAAATCTTTTTCTAACATGAAATAGTGGTTTAAATGCAATGGAATAGTCTACTTAGCCCATAAATGCACAAAAACTTCAAAATATAGAAATATTTTGATTCATATGGCAACACGGGTTCAAAGAATTGATTATGGGAGCAAATATTAAGCTTGATTTGATACCATGTTCGAGAAAATCGCTAGTATTTCCACACAATATGAACACCTTAAACAATTGTTCACACAACCATATCAAATATCAAAGATCAATACTCTAATGTTTTTATGTGGTTAAAACCCTTAAGGAGGGAAATAGTTTACAATGCCAACCAACATAACCATTCCAGAATATATATTAAGGAAAAAGAAACAATTGTACATAAGAGTTTAACATAGTCGATTTTTAGTAAATGACACTTCATGCTCTTTAAATAGAGATCATTGACTAACTAGATGTTAAGACATAGATCAATATCCATTAGTATCTAGGAGAATTTGAGTCACTAGACCACTTTATGTATTTTATGATCATTGGATTACATAACTACAAATGCATACAAATGCAAACTAAAGAAACACATTTTTACCTAAAGACAAATTAGACCAACTTGATCTTAACTAAATCTTGAGTCTCTAAACATTCTAATGCAAGAATGTTCATTTTTTTCGATATTTGAATTTACTATGGATAAATATGTTTTTCATTTTAAGTTTTATGCTATAGGTATGGATGATGTAGATCTTGTTTAGTACATCCTTGGATGGGTTCAATTGGTATAGTTAATATTAATATACAAAATAAGTATATGAATCTTTGATATAAGAAAAAGAAAATATCATAATTATGATAATGTTAGATTCATTATCCCCTTGGTTACCTCCCTAGTTACCCCATGTTATCCTCCATAGATACATTACAAATAAACTTCCATCTTTCCTAAGGAATTTGTATTTATAAAATTCTTTTCACCTAGTTATGCATGAGCATAAGATAATATAAGATAAATTAAGTTTAGCAATCTCGCAAATGAACATGAAAGTAGATGAATTGTACTAAAAGAGTCTCACAAATGAACATGAAAGTAGATGAATTGTACTAAAATATTACATCAGAGAAAGATAACAAGTAAATTCATATAAAAAAGTAGTTGCAAATATATCAAAATCAATAACTTCAAACATGTAATATTTATTACTTTTGTTTCCTTGTGATGTCATGTTTGAGGGTGCACTCCTTGTGCCTTCTTCTCATCAATGATCTTCTTGGACTCTTATTAATCCTTATGGAATATTTTAAATATACAGTTTTCAACATCTTGCTATTTTTGTTTTCCATCTAGATATTTGCCTTCATATGGAACTTGTTGATATATTAAATCTGTTCAAAACTTCAAAATAATGAAGTCGCCAATAAAATCCAATGATGACACATAATGAAATATAAGAGGTGAGCTACTAGAACTAAGAATGAGTACATATAATAGTAATTTGAATGTATTTCATTTGACATAATTTCTCTTCCTTTTGATAATCTTAAAGAATCTATGAAGAGTCCATTTATTGCTAAATTGTGTATTGAAAAACCTTCTATGTAGATGTTTTAATACTATTTTCTTACTAGCACTACTTATTTTAAACTAATGTTTATGGTATTACTTTGGCTACCCCCTCATGATAGTTTAAAATTTTCATTATGTATAATTGTGCCATTACCAAATTTCAAAACCTTTGTGTTATAAGTAACTTGGATATTATCATAAGGATTCCATCTTCTCTATCTTCTTCAGAGACACATCGTCGTTTATACTCATCCTCATCTCTACACCATGCACTCAAGCATTAATTTCCATGCCATAAAACAGATAAGTATCATGGAAAATGTAGTATATTGTATTCAATTACACTTTAAATTTCACCAAAAATTGGAGGATAAATTGTACCATGACTAATATGCTCATATCTACTATGAATAAGAAACCTATAACATTATCCTTGATGAATCAAATGTAATTAATCCATACTAAGTATGGTATTTTACAAGTTTTTTAATCAAACATTTTTTGCTACATAAAACATATATGGTAAGCAACAATGATCCAAGTGGATATTGGTGACCACTTACCTATTCCACTTGGACCCCAACATTGTTTCCTATCAGTTTGCAGTTTTTCAGCATAGTTTCCTATTTTTGCAGTTTTCTATTTTTGTTATTTTTTTGGGTCCTAAACTTCCAGAGCCGCTTTGAGGCCCTAAACAATGTTTTTTGCGAAAATAGGAAAACTTTAATTGATGACTATGTTTGTAGTTGAAATTTGTTTTCGAATAAACCTTTCTAATAGACTATCTTACACTCCAAACAAAGATTGTATGTCAAAGTTATGACCCCGGGAAGTTAACATTCCAACTAACACCATCGGAGCCAATAAGTTTTTGGCGCTTCATCTCCTAGGCTTATATTTTTGGATGTTTTATCATTCTCATTGTTTGTTCATGATAAAAAGACATCAGAGCCTCATTGCAAAATAGTTCAGAAGGAATGTAGCTGTAATGCCCTCACCCCACATTTAACCAATTTCACCGGTCTGCCAGGGTAAACATGAAAAGAAGAGTTACTATGACATGACCCGACCTCCAAGCATTCACTATGGAAGTGGGGCTGACAACTAAGACTTAATAACCATAAAATTGACATCCTACAGGGCTTACAGGACACTCATGGGCCAAAGAACCACCCCAGGTGACCAAACCCTAAGCTAGACCGATTTTTCAAGGACTTAGACTACCAACTACATGCATAATGTTGCATTGGTGCAATTTTGACCCTCCAACCACATACACAAGCTTTCCAGAGTGCAGTTGTAACCCAAAATCCTCAATTGAGAGGGTGTGGTTCCAAGATCTGAGCCACAATTCTAGACCACTGCCCAAAACTTCTTGAGACTTTCTAGAATGATAAATGACTTGAAGAAAATGTTAATCATATAAAACTTGAACAAGAACATGACCTAACTAGGCCTAACCATGACAATCATTTTGTCAAACATATGGTGAACATGTAATCTACATGTCATGAATGCATATCTGAACTTAAGAATCTGAAACTTATCTAAGAATCGCCAAGAAGGTCTAATTCCCTCTCATAATAGTTACAATAACATTTGTTAGCCCATGCATTCATTAACCATCAAATACTTATCATATCATGAACAAGACATAACTAAAGTACATCAAAAATACATGCTTATAACCAACATATAACCATATTAATAACCATGACATAATAGCCATCAAATCACCATAATAAAAAGTACAAGAGCTCATAGATTACAATAGGAAAATAGCTCTTATCAACTTATGCATAAGCCAACCAAGTTGGGGACTTCCATGTACCACTTGACCATAGATTGGGTTGAACCAAATGTTTCTTTCAACCAATCACTCACGTGTCATATTCCAAGCATGAATGTGGGATCTCAAGACATAAAAAATCAAGGCTTCATGGAGAATAAACCACCTCCACCTTCGGGCTCCTGCGATCTCGCTGAAACCAGTCAAGAGATCATAAAGCCCAAAACAAGTTTGGATGCCTCAAAATCTCTTTACCATTACCTTGAAGAATTTTCTTGTCTCCACCCACCTTTCGAGGGCTTCCTGGAGATTAAACCACCTCCACCCCCAAACCATTGGGAATTTTTCTGAGACCACCTCACCTGGTTCCAAAACCTTCCGGAAATCAAAATCTCAACCAGAAGAGAATCCCATCACACCATGTCTATCTAGGAAATGGAAAGGCAAGGATAAAACCACTATCAATCCCGACAAAATTCATGCCAATGAAAACAAAAGAATCAAATAAACCAATGCATGTACCATGCATTCACACATGAGCGAGGAAATCACACATGCAACCTGTTACTTGCAAAATCCACTTGTTGAAGCTACTTGATCCAACCTTCCTTACTTGTCCTTTTCTTTCCTTGTCCTTCTATTTCCTTCTTTTGCTTGCTTGATTTCTTTCTCCTCTTGGTGCTCTTCTCTTTCTGAAACTAATTCCAAAGCCAAATTGACAAAAGACTACGAATTGATCCTCATAAACCTTTTTATAATTGAGTCCTTTATTTTATTCATTTTCCTCTACTTTTCCTTCAATTTGTATCTCATGCAAACATGTGACCCTTCATCTCCCTTTTCTCTTATTTTCCTTTATTTTTCATAAATAAATTCCAATTAATGTCTCTTTTCCTTTGCCAATGTCTTTGTCAATTTCCTTAGCCATAATAAACCGAAAGTGACACCTAGTAGGATGTTTTTCCCAACACTCAACTTGGAATGTGTGTCTCATAACCTTGGTATTATTATTTTTCCTTTATTAACTTTATTACATGAACTTTTAACCCGGGTTTGTTACAAAACCCTCCCCCTTTGGGTTATAACTTAGCTCGATGCAGTATTTACAATGAAAAACTACTAAAAACCATGACAACGATTACGACCATACCGTTTATTAGATCTTTATAACACAACCAATTTTGGTATTTACAATACAATCATACATAGATATGTACATATACCAAAAATCCTTTGCCTCAACTGATAAATAATGAAGGATACATAACCAACATCTAATCATCCATCTCCCATGTAGCTTCATCAAGCCTAAAGTGCTTCCTTTGCACTTTAACTTGCTCAATTTCTCAATTCTAGAGCATGAGTTGTTTCCGCTGCAATATGCATTGAGGCTTCAAATGGGATTTTCCTTCTATCTCCACATGTAATACAGATTAGTCAATCACACGATCAACATCCTTCACATATCTCTTGAGCAATGAAACATGGAAAACATCATGGAATTTCACTGTCGATGATAGTGCAAGTCTGTAGACCACTAGTCCAATCTTCTCAAGGATCTCGAAAGGACCGAAATATTGAGGTGCCAACTTGGAACATGACCCAATTTTCAAGGAGCTCCTTTTGGGTTTGATGTGAAAGTACACATTCTCCCCAACATGAAACTCCCTAAACGCCCTATGTTGATCTGCATAACTCTTCTGCATGTCCTATGTTGCCTTTAGATTCTTCTTAATAACTTGTATTTCCTATTCCATCTCTGCCAACATTTCCGGTTTAATCAACATGTTGTTTAGTGGATGACTCCAGCTAATGGGAGTATTACAACTCCAACCATAAAGTTCTTCAAATATACTCATCCTCAATTAATCCTGATATCCATTATTGTAAGCAAACTCTACCAATGGAAGATACTCTTCCCACTTCCTCTACTAGTGCATGAAATACGTCCTCAACATGCCCTCCAGAATCCTGTTAACCCTCTCTATTTTTTCATCTATTTGCAGATGATAGGTTGTACTAAAAGAGAACTCTATACCCAAACCTGCAAACAACTCCTTCCAAAACCTAGAAGTGAACTTCACATCTTTGTCAGATACAATCTTCTTAAGAATACCATGCAATCTCACTATCTCCCTGATGAAGACCTAAGCTACCTCACTAGTTGAATTAGTAGAATTCACTGAAATGAAGTGAGATACCTTGGTCAACTTTTCAACCACAACCATGATGGAATCATGTTGTCTAGATATATTTGAGAAACCTGTGATGCAATCCACGAAAATGACCTCCCATTTCCATTCTGGAATCAGAATCAATTGCAATAAACCACCTAGATATTTGCACTTCTATTTTACATGTTAACAATCCAAACACCTTACGAAAAACTCGACTACCTCTTTCTTCAGATTTAGCCAATAGTAGAACTTCTTCATTTTTGTTAGAGTCTTTTGATATCTCGGGTGACTTGAATATGGCTTAACATGAAATTCCCTCAAGATAATCTTCTTGAGCTCACTGTCATCTGGTACATAAATTATGTTCCCAAATCTGACTAAGCCATCTATCACGAGATGATAATCCACATCCTGGTCACATGTACCCCACTATTGTAACATGTGATTAAGTTTTTGGTACATGTCATCTCATTTCCCTTCCTACAAGATCTGCTCCTGCAAATCTGTCCCATATGAACTCATAGCTACAATTTGTTTTACCTACTCTCTTTTGATAAGACCATCTACAACCTTGTTCTCCTTACCCTTAATGTACCTGATCTCGAAGTCAAACTCATTGAGCTTTCCTTACATTCATATTAGTTTGTTCAAACAAATATCTCATCCCACTATGATCACTCATCAAGGAAAACCTCCTGCCAAGAAGATAGAGCCTCCACATCTTCAATGGATGAATGATTGCTGCCAAATCAAGGTCATGAGTCACATAATCCTGCTTGTGCTCATTCAGTTTCCTTCACTCGTATCATACCACATGTCCTTCCTGGATTAGGACTCCACCAAGTCCTCTCTTGCAAGCATCTATACACACCAAAAACTCTTTGTCTGGATTTGCAATATTTAGCATTTGAGTGTTTGTAAGCAATTGCTTCAACTGCTATAAACTAGTTGCACATTCCTCAGTCCATTAAAATTTCTTTCCTTTCCTCTGCAAAGATGTAATAATATAGACAATCTGTGAGAAGTTTGTGATGAACCCCATATAATAACCTACTAATCCCATGAATATTTGACCTCATCCATACTCCTAGGAGTTACCCATTCCATGATAGCTTTGATCTTTTCCAGTTCCACTCCTATACCTTCCTTGGAAACAACATGTCCCAAGTAATGAACTTTTGTCTGAAAGAAACTACACTCCTAAGCTTGGCATATAACCCATGCTCTCTCAACAATCTTAATGTTGTTTTGAGGTGTTCTGCATGCTCTTCCTCATTCTTAGAACATATCAATATATCATCAATGAATGTTATCAAAAACTTGTCTAGATAAGGACGCAACACATTATTCATCAAACATATGCAAGTAGTTGGAGCATTAATCAAACCAAAAGGAACTACAACAAACTTATAATGCCCATACTTGGTCCAGAAAGAAGTCTTGTAAATGTCCTATTCTTTGATGTGTACTTTATGATATTCTATCTCAAATAAATCTTCGAGAACATTGTTGCTCCTTTCAACTGATAAAAAAAATCATCAATCCTCAGCAACAGATACATGTTCTTGATCATCACCTTGTTCAACTATCTGTAATCAATGCACAACCTAAGAGTTCCATCCTTATTCTCCACAAATAATATTGGTGCACCCCAAGGTGAAACAATTGGCCTAATGTATCCCTTATCAAGCATTTCCTTCAATTACAACTTCAGTTCCACTAACTCTAGAGTGCTCGTCCTATAAGGGCCTTTTATACTGGGGTTTCTCCTGATACCAAATCAATGGAGAAATCCACTTACCTATAAGGAGTAAACTCTGAAATATCTATTGGAAATACATCCTGGACATACTAAAAAACCAGGTAACTCTTCAAGACTTCCGCATCATCAACATCCTTACCTTTATCACTAGAAACTTGTACTACAAACACTACACACCCTTTCTTGCAACTGCGATTTTCCTGCATAACTATAACCATTCTTACTGATGTAGGTTTCTTCTTTCCTGACAAGATTCTCTTCTCTCCATCATCATTCAAGAACTCGATAGCCTTATCATAACAATCCACCTTAGTCCTGTGAAGGTACAACCAATCCATATCTAGAAGTGTATTGTATGATCCCAACAGAAGCACATTTAGATGCACTGATGTAGGCATACCATTTAGCTCGAATGCACAAGCTCTTACCCAATGATAAAGTCTTTTCTTAGTACATGTAGCCCACTACACCAACCAAGACCCTGCATGTACTTCTTTTCTCAAACCACACTTATCCAACAGGGCATAATTAACATGACTATAATTAGATCCAGGGTCAATCAAACTGGAAACAGCTTGATTACAAAGCTTACCTTCCATCTCAGTAATCGATGCATGGTGATCTTCCTGCCTTTTATCAAATGTTGCATAGATCTAAGGAATGTTTTGTCCAACATCCGCAACTATATGTGCCTCATGAGCACTATAGATCTAAGGTCTGCCAGGTAACCAGTGACCAATATTAGGAAACACCCTATAGGACTGGCTGTGGGAAGCAGTTGGTTCTCTACCCAACTTTTCTTTGGACAACTCTTCTTGTGGGGATTAGATTCTGTCAATTAAGAAGTTATTTGGAAGACCATATGAAACAATAGATCTAGGATTGTTTGAAGATTTAGATCACCTATAGGCTAGAGGTATTTTTCTTTGATAGGACGTGTTTGCTTGTATTAGAGTGACATCATTAAAATAGTTAGTTTACACTTGGCACCACTGCGCTCGGTGTTTTCTTATTGTTTGTTGTTCTTTTATTCCTATCATCACCCTTTAGTTCTTAGATTGTTATTGTCTTGACATCATTATGCCCCTAGACATTTTCCGCTTCGAATTCAAGGTCTTCACCCTTAGTTCCTGTTAGGACATATTACTCCTCCCTGTCGAATTAGAGTTCATTCTCCGAGTCCTCCATCGAGTCATCATTCTGATTCTGATTCTACTGATTCATCCAGTTCCTCCCTTAATTTTGTGTCTTCTCAACCCTGTATCACCACCATGTCAGGAACCAATGTGGTGTGGGAAACTAGGGTGGTAATCTAGGTACCAACCAATGTACCCCACCAGCGGAACCCCCACTGGTGTGGTCACTCCTACTCCCTTGCTTCCTTTTATGGTTGGTTTGAGTCTCCCCAATTTTAGCCAGCTTACCAATGATCCTCTTCTCCATGATCCCACATGGCCAGTTATGCCTACTAAAATCCCTTCAGATATCCCAAACTTTCAAGGTAACCCTAGAGAATATCACACTAATATGTTTGCTCATTCCACATGTGGTGTTCATCAAATTCCATTACGAAAGACTCCATCTGTCTTCGTCTGCTCCAACGCACACTCATTAGAGTTGCTGCTGTTAACACCCAGGTTGTTCCCTATGACTCCCAAGGGAATACGGCCGGGGTAACCACTAACCAATCTTTTAATCACTGTTTCTAGCCAAACTGTGATCAGAGAGGGCTCTCTCTTTATGATTTGTATCTGTAATGATAATGTTTTAGGCTAGGTATTGAGCACGGGTTTTGTTTATATTTTGGTTGGAGAATTTCTTTCAGATCTCTTGTGATGTAATATTCAGAGAGTCAAGTATCATTGGGCAATGGAGTCTAGGGCTGCAGGTGTCTAGAAACTTTGAGATGAACCGGTGAAACTTACAGGGCCATTTGGATGCTTCATAGAACAAATTTTGATTAATAATAGGAAACAGGTAAGACAAACAATGAAAGCATTCAAGAATTTTCACTCGTTGTTAACTGTTTCCACCAAACTGGTTATGAGAAAAAGACAGATGTCACAGGGGCAAACTTGAATCCCTGGGAATGTCTATCACAGCGAAAGATATAGTTTCAAAGTGCAGCAACTAAGAATTACACTTCTGTCACTGTATCTGAGGAAAACATGGATAATAGCTCAGTTTGAGTTCAGGGTAATCATGGATTAAGTCCTGGAACCATTCTTCTACTTTGCTATTAAGTGTAAAACATCTGAACAATAAAAGAGAACAAAAGACTCGAAAACATGTAATACAGAGATTTGAGAAAACTTATTGTTTTATGAAACACTCTGGAATCCTGCAACATTCACCATTCATCACAACGCACCAAATACACCACGCTTTGGAAATTCCACTCTCCTTTGTATTATTTCTCTGAGAATTTTTACAGCAAGTGAGAGTTTCGAAAGGAAAATCACAACCCTCTTTTTTCTGTGAGGGGCCAATATATACTTGCGATTGTTTACAAAAATATCTGAGTCCTGAGTTATCTCAGACTTAATGCTCTTACCAACTTTGAGATATTATTATCAGAAATTTATTACAGCATTGAATACAAAATAAAGGCGCTTTAATGTTCTGTCAGAAGATATTTTGGCCTTTGGGATCTGCTGAGTCGGTTGAGATATTTTGATTGAATGCTGGAGAACCCGACTTTATGGCTTGTGCGCTGTATGCTGTGTTTGTCACCTGTGATTGTGACTGCTGCAGTGGTGAGAGAATAGCTCTGCTGAGTTGGCTCAGCTTCTGCCTCTTCCTTGTAGATTTTATTCATCAAAATTGTGCCTGCGTATGACTGCTCATGTGCTGGAGAAAAAACCAGCCTCACGGGTTCGGACCTGATAAGATTACCTGTGTCAGATTCCTCCACTCTTCCTGTGTGGGCAATTGGTGTCTTATGATTGCTCCCATAGTCTCATCTGCCTCAGTATACTTAAAGAAATTTGGTGGTGTATCAAACAGATGATCAATTTCATTCATAATAAAAAACAGATTATCCACCCTATCATACAGATTCTGCCCCGATGCTGGCCCTGTGTCTGCTGAGGTACTGGGCTGTTTTGCAATTTGTGCTACCGCATAGGCATCAATCCTTTTGTTGTAATTTTCTAGGGTGAGCAGTCTTCCTACACTGCTTAAAATGCTGGGGAGGCCTCTGTTCTGTAATGCCAGGAATCTGTCCAGGAATTTGTTGATTTCAGTCTGCATGTCCTGTGTTCTCCTCTCCAGTGTTCCAACTAGGTTTCTTAGTGTCAGGACTCGTTTAACTACTGAGATTGTTTCAGTCCTGTTAGTAATTCCCATGGCAGCTAGTTGAGAGCTAGTTTTGTTATTTAAAACATTGACCATTCTGCTGGCAGCATCTGGCATGTGGCCAAGGCTTGCTCTTGCTCTGTGTATTTCCTTGTTTGCCTTGGTGATGAGTGCTATTTGCTCATCCATAGTCTCAATGTACTGCCACTGATTGGTGATGGATCGACCGATGTTACTCCAGAGGACTGCCTTTAGTTCTGCTGTTACCTTCTCTAGTGCAAGCTCTTTTTCTAGTTCAGCTATTCTCTTTTTTAGAGCTTTTATCTCTCTCTCCTTTGTTGCTTCATTCTGCTTGCTTTTGTCAAATTTTTCATTCACCTTGGCCAAAGTCTTCTTGACTTCATCAAGCTCTTTCATTTGGGATTCAAGAATTTGGATCTCAGCTTGTAGCTTCTGCATATCCAGACTGGGAGTCTGTCCTGGTGTTGGTGTAGTCGTTGCTGTAGATGGTGCTGTAGTTCCCGTTTGCTGAGGAGGAGGAATAGTTGTTGGAGGGACTTCCTCAAGATTAATTATCACAGGAGGAGGCTGGGAGGGTTGGCCCTCTTCTCTTTGCTTCATTGCTGTTTGTAGTGCTGCCTTTGCAGCTTCTGATTGTCCTAGCTGGTCTTGAGTTCGAACCAGCTCCTTGTAGAGGGATACCAGCAGGTCTGTAGTATCCTTTTCCTGCCTTTGCTGGGCAACCTCATCTGTTTGTGGATGGATGGTAGCTGGGAGCTTGATTTTCTTTCTTAAAGCCGCCATGTCTGCATCCCTTATCTTCAGGAGTTCTTGGATACCCTTAACATCTTTAGGATCATGTCCTATTTCGATAATTACCTCTTCCAAGGACTTGATCCGGTTGTCCTTGGCTTGTGATGATGCTCTCTCCAATTCCAGCTGAGAGGCTGTATTATCAAGGCTGCTCTTCAGTTTGTAGTTCTCCAATGTCTCACCTGCCAAGGAGGCATACACCATTTCACCAGTTTGTTTATGTAATTCAATCTTATCCATAGGGTGTATGTCTTTGGCCAGCACCTCCATGTTGGTTCTTAGGTAATCCGAGGTAGATTGAGGATGCAGTGTTGTGGGCATGAAGTGACTCATGATCATCTTGCCTTCACTTACATCAAAGGCAGACATGAGTCTTTGCTGATTTGTAGGAGCCAGGTTCAGCAAATGATCGTACAGCCGTATTTTAATAGGATCACTCCTCCTCTTAATGTCAATAAATTGCTGCTTGATGCTTGACTGTCCCTCTCTGTGCTGGCTGGAGGAGCTGACCTCTCCTCTTATAGTTCTATCATGTTCATGCTGAGATGAACTGGCTGAAACTTCTCCACTGGGTGGGCCCATGCCCATTGCTTGCCTCACTGCTATGTCATCCTCTTGGGAGTCATTTAGTCTTTGTCTTTTCTCTCCCCGATTAATGGATGAAGTCAGGGGAGTCTCTCTATCCCTTTTCCTGGTGAAGTCTTCCTTTTGAGGGGTTTGGAGGACCGAGGTATCAACAGTGGTTTCTGCTCTAGGAGGCACCACTGTCTGAGCCTGTTGCTCAGTGGAGCTTGGAGGATCAGTCACTTTTTCTTGCTGCAAGGGCTGCTGTTCACTAAATTGTTCCTCTTCCTGTTGCTGCCCGAATTCCTGCTGCTCCATCTCTTCTTGCTGCTGTAGCAATGTGTCCACTTGTTCTTCTGTCAATGGAGGTGGCTGTTCCACCTGCTTCCCTTTATCCCTGCTTGCTGTCTGTGGTGCTTTCTCGGCAGTTTGCTGCTGTGCTGTTGATGATGTAGCAGCTGCTCCAAGTTGCTTTTTGTAGGAGAGGGGCACCTGTAAACTGGCGAGCAGAGGTCGAGCAGGTGTGCACGTTTGCTGCTGAGGAGGTCGCCCGGGTTAAATCAACAGGTTGGCGGAAATTCGAACGTAAACGGTCATGCATGGAGAACAATAGCGACAGGAGAGAAAGTGGGAAAAAACACGGCTTTTTTGGGTAAATATGGGTTTTTTACCATTTTGGCGCTTTTTCGTGATGACGTCAGCATGACGTCATTGGTGGGTCACGGTGAGGTGACGTCAGCTGACGTCGTCGGGTGACGTGGCAGTAGATTATTGGTCCAAGGGGCGATGAGGTGGCAACCACGTCAGCGGACAGGTGGACGAATGGCAGAGGTGAGTACGAGCGGACGCGACGTGGCGATGAATTAGCGGAAAATAGGTGGCAGTTAGGACTGTAGCGGTTACGGTTAAAGCTAACCGCTACGGTTTCTCGGGGCGGTTTGGGTACGGCGCGGAAGTTGTCAGGCCCGGCTCCGAGATACCTCAGTGCTTGACGCGTGGAGAGGCCCTGACGTGACGCAACGTCAGCATCCCGGGCGGTAAAGGACAGCAGTGGGAGCCGCTCCGATATTGACGTGGATCGTCAGATCTTCAGGCCTTGATCCGACGGTGGGCGGAGTATGGAGGTGCTCGGGTTATATGCGGGCGGGGAACTTTAGGTTTTATGGGTTTTTTTATTGGTTTTTCGAATGTTTCTTCAGTTAACCGATAATGCGCTAACCCTTTGGAAATGCGCCAGAGGCGGGTTTTTTAACTTTGGTAATTTTTGCAAAGGATTTGAAGGCGGAATAGGGTTTTGTAAGGGTTTTCCAATGCAAATGGTGGTTTGAGGAGCAGTTTGACTTGCAACAAGGGGGAATGGGACGGGACAGGTTCACCAAAGTGACCAGATGTCACTTTGGTCCCTTTTGAAGACCATATGGCTATAATGCCAAGGGGAGGGAGTATATATAAGATTTGGGGCTTTATACACCTTAGTGTTAGTATTATTAGGGGAAGGGGTAAAATAGGGGAGCTATATAGTAAAATTAGAGGTTAATATGAATGAAGGGAGCAAATGAAAGGGATTTTACTGAGTTTATCTGAAATTGACTTGGTTTTGAGAGTAGATCAAAATGAAAAGATCTTAGACAAGGAATGTGGATTCTGAATGAATTAGAACCACCATAAAACCATGATCTCTCTTCATAAATCTCAGCTGAAAGAAAGGGAGTGTTAGTAATGGAATAAAGGGGAAGAGGGAAGTTAGTCATGCTCCTTGCTGTAATATGATGGAATTAACCACTTTTTCTATTGATAGATTTTGCCTTGGCAAAACACCTGTTGACATATGTGTAATGGTGAAAATACCCTTTCTGCAACCACAACTGCCTACCCAGCTATTTCCCTAGCATTTTTTGTTTCTCCATAGAGGGTGCATTTGGACTTGCAAACCCTTACTTGCCTTTTCTTTTCTTTGGCTTTTTCTTTTTTCTTTTCTATCTACTTCTACCCTTATCTCTTCCAAGGTCCCAGATTAAGCTGTTGGGAACCTTTGCTTCTCTACCTAAACTACTTGTCTGCCAAGATTAAACAGTTTG
Organism: Pinus tabuliformis; assembly: GCA_031772625.1. Classification (NCBI taxonomy): domain Eukaryota; kingdom Viridiplantae; phylum Streptophyta; class Pinopsida; order Pinales; family Pinaceae; genus Pinus; species Pinus tabuliformis. The sequence continues at coordinate 764,795,117 of CM062807.1, read as the reverse complement.
GACAGACTTCTTTCTCTATTCTATAACTCAAAATTGAACACATGGCATGATCCAGATTAGACTGTTGAATCATCCAAAAAATTTGAAATAAGGTCCTCAATACTTGAAACACTTTACCCACCTCTTGCTTTCTAGGAAATATGGGATCTTTGGGATACCAAAGCAGAGCATATTTGGCCTTTCCCTTGCCAATCATGAAATATGAAACCTATTGGTATAGGTATCCAACAGTGGCTCCACATGGGGATGGTTTTTCTTTTGAAAGACCAAGAACAGCAGGTCAGATTGCCTTGTTCCTTGACTGCCCATCTTTGTCTTTGAAATCTGCTGCATGAATGTGTCAAAATAGTGTGTTTCTCTTTTGGAAGACCTCTGATTCTATTTGCCTTTTACTGCTTGGTAAATCACTTGGGAAAACTGCTTTTTACAATCTAAAACAGAAAACAATATGTACATCTGCATATATACAAAGAATCCTTAGGTTCTACTCATGGGGAATAGTCAAAGTAGTGCTTCAGCATCCTGCCATTAACAGGACCTTCATCCAAGTCAGTTTCAGTAAGACCTTTGAGGAAATAAGTGTTGTTACCTTGTACTGCTTGGACAGCAAATGGTCCTTTCCATAAAGAGTCAAACTTTCCATGTTTCCCTTTCTCTTCTCTTCTTGCATCCCACTTTAAAACTTTGTCCCCCACATTGAAATCTTCTGCTTTGGTTCTTCTATCAAAAGCCCTTTTCAGTTTTTCTTGTAGTATCTGCACTCTGCTGAAAACTTGTTCTCTGGTCTGCTGTAAACAAATTATCTGGTTAATCCTTCTTTGCATGTCATTTGGCTCTGCTTGGCTTTCTTGCAGAAGTTTCATAACCGGCACTCCTAGTGATGAAGGAAATCTGGCCTCTAATCCATAGACTAACTCATATGGGCTGGTCCCAATTGATCTTTTAGTTGTTAGTCTGTCTGCCCATAAGGCATTCACTAGTTTCTTATGCCAGTTCTTTTTGTTCTCTTCCAGCACTTTCTTTATGATATTTATCAAACTTTTGTTTGATGATTCAGCAAGGCCATTTCCTTGAGGATAGTAAGCTGTAGAATGGCCCAAAGTAATGTGAAATTTATGGCAGAAGTTCACCATCTTCTTGGATCTGAAGGCAGCAGCATTGTCTGTTATTATCTTGTCTGGGCAGCCAAATCTAGCCAGTATATTGTTTTCCAAAAACTGAATGATTACTGAATCATTTGCTTGTCTGCATGGGGCAGCTTCAATCCACTTGGTGAAGTAGTCTGTTGCTGTTAGAATCCATCTGTGTTGCCCTGAAGATGAGGGATGAATTTCCCCAATGAAATCCAAGCCCCATTGTTGGAAAGGTCTCTCTGTTGCAATAGGCTTCAAAGGAAGTGGCAGCAACTGTCTTTTGCCTTCAAACAGTTGGCATTTGTGGCATGAGGCTGTAAATTTCTTAACATCAGAGAACATAGTAGGCCAGTAATAACCAGCCCTCAATATCTTGTCCACAGTGGACTTCCAGTACAAATGTCCACCACAGTCTCCAGCATGGAAGTCTTGCATGATATTGTTAGTTTCATTCTCTATTAGACAGTGCAGCAAAATACCTTCATGGTTTTTCCACAGTAGATTTTCATCCATCACACAAAATCTAGATGTTTTCATTTTTAGGAACCTACACTTAGTTCTGGACAGTCCTGGGGGAGCACACAGGTTTTGTAACACATAACAGATATCAGAGTACCAAGGAGATTGTTCAAAGGCTACATTGATCTTTGGAGTCGCCAGCTCTGTTTCACTGTCCAGTTGGTTAATGTCTAAGGCTTGGAAATTTGCTTCTGTCATTAACTTGGCCAAACCTTGTCCTTTTATCAGCTTTGTAGGCTTTATTTCAATGTCAAATTCTAGTATATTGGCAATCCATTTTCCTCTCCTGCCCTCTAAGTTTTCTTGGGTGAGAATGTCTTTGACAATAGGACTTGGTACATAAGCTACAACATGGGAGTAAAGGATGTAAATCCTAAAGTCTTTAATAGCCTTGATCAAAGCATAGGCTTGTTTTTCCATTATTTGATACTTTAGGGGGGCATCTCTAAGAGCTCTGCTGAAAAAAGCAATGGGCTTTTCATTCCCTTGGTCATCTTTCTGCAATAATACAGCAGCAATAGTATGCTGGGAGGCAAATGAGAAAATAATAAAGTCTCTGTCAAACTGAGGATTAGTTAACACTGGGGTTTGAGTCAAGGCCAATTTTATACTTTCGAAAGCTTGTTTTGCTTCAACAGTCCATTTGACCTTTGAATCTTTCTTTAGCATATTGTTTAGTAATCTGATTAATTCTGCTAAATTTGGGATAAACCTCCTTAAAAAGTTGATTTTTCCTAAGAATCCTTGCAGCTCCTTGACATTCCTTGGGTGAGGCATTTGTAGGATAGCTTGTATCCTATCTGGATCAATTCTTATGCCATTTTTTGAAATAATATGCCCTAGAAGTTTCCCTTCTTCCAAGCCAAATAATGACTTCTTGGGGTTTAAGGAAATACCATATTTCCTGCATGTTATGAAGATCTGTCTTAGATGTTTCAAGTGTTCTTGGTCAGATTTTGAAAAGGGTGTTAGATCATCTAAGTAAATGACCAAGAAGTCATGAATCTCTTTTGCAAAAGCAATGTCCATTGCTCTCTGAAATGTTGCCCCTGCATTTTTCAATCCAAAGGGCATTTCACATACTTGAAAGTGCCCCATGGGGTAGTAAATGCAGTTTTGTCTTGATCATCAGGGTGTACCAGGATTTGATTGAAACCTGAGAAACCATCCAGCAATGATATCCTTGAAGCTCCTACTACTCTTTGAAGAATGTGATCCATTTTGGGTAAGGGGTAGTTGTCTTTGAGTGACACTTGGTTCAAATTCCTTAAGTCTACACAAAGTCTAATCTCACCAGTTTTCTTTCTTGTAGGGACCAAATTTGAAATCCACTCAGAAAACCTGATTGGTGCTATGATACCAGCTTTGAACATTTTCTGTAATTCTTTTTCAATGGAAGGAAGGAGCACAGGATTGATTCTTCTCAATTTCTGTTTGAATGGTTTTTGATTAGGCTTGAGGGGAATGGTATGCTGGATAACAGAGGTATCATAAGACTTCAAGTCCTCATAACCCCAAGCAAAGACATCTTGGAATTCTTTAAAGAGATCAATATATTTGGGTTTTTGATCAGGGGGCAAAGCAGCAGATAGCTTTATTATTTTAGGCTTGTCAGTGGTACCAATGTTACATTCTTCAATTGTTGCATCTAATGGCTGCATCTTTGGTTTCCTGGGGACATCATTTGAGTCAAAAATGTCCTCTAGTGGGGTAAGGCCTGGTGGAAGGAGATTGTCTTTGAGTTGTATGATTTCATCTTCGGCGCTGCTCACCTCTTCACAGTCAATTTGGTGAATTTGCTGAATGTTTTCTTTGTTGAAAATGGTTGGACTGAGTAATTGTTTGGCTGTTCTAGGTGACATTGGGTGGGCAGACTGTTGAAACTGTAATTGTGATGGACTTGCTCCATCAAGCATTTGTGATTGACTTGCTGTCTCAAGCATTTGTGATTGACTTGCTGTCTCAAGGTCAATATTTAATCCTGTGAACTCTTGTTGCAAGGTTAAAAAGTTGTTTATTTGCATGTCATTCTCAAATACTTGCCACTCTTTGACATTGTTTGGAATAGAAGGCCTATATTTGACCTCTGCCGTGAAACAATTATTGGGTTCTAATGGGAATTTGAAGGTGCTGGCAAATGTTGCCAAGCTGTGTGCATGGAGATTGTGGCCCCTTGGAATTTTTGTGATAGCAAACTCGGAGAAAGTCTCTAGTATTTCAATTACAGCAGACCTATAGGACCTCAATCTTTTGTCATTGGTAACAAAATTTCCTTTCACTTGTTGAATCACTAGATCAGAGTCTCCCATGATGGAGAGTTTAGGAGCCTGTAGGGATTTTGCTAGCTTTAGGCCCAACAACAGAGCTTCATATTCTGCTATGTTGTTAGTGCATCTAAACTTCAATCTGTAAGCCCTGCCTTCTGCATAGCCTTTCTCTTTGTTATGTATCCACACTCCAGCTCCTGCCCCTAACTTGTTGACTGAGCCATCAAACTTTAGAACCCACAGAATGTCTTGCTGATCAGGAGATTTAAAATTCTGTTCATGGGATGGCAATGTGAGCATGAGTTGGGGTTTCTTTTCCCATTTGTTTTCTAGGATAATTTCATCATTTGTTTGACAATCTTTGACAACTAGAGGAGGGTTTATGTGTATTGTTGGGCTAATTGAAGTTTGGCAGGTGCTACTTGTTTGATCAATGTTTTGTTCTTGTATGAGTGTTTCGGTCTTAATGTCATTGTTTGAGAGGCTTGCGCTGTCATTGAAGAGGATGAAGGAGTCCATGTCCGAATGGACAGCATATATTGGAAAATTTTGAGGCTTTTCTTCACTGCTGACCATATACTTCATGAGTGTTTCCCTATAAAGTCTTTTTGGTTGCCCAAATACAGAGATGGTTGCATATGACATATCTAATTGCAGGGAGCCTTGGAGTTTGGCTCCCCATGATCTTGATAAGAGCATCCCGTATTTGGGTGGGATATCAGCAACTACGACATCCATTAGTATGGTTTTGTTGGGAAATTGAACCAGGGACACACATAAATCTTTTATTAGGCCCAAACATTTGACTTGACTAGAATCAAAAGAAAACAGGTCTTTGTATGGTCTTGTTATATCCAAGTTTAATCTTTCCATGACAGCTTTTGGCATAAGGTTGTGAGAGGCACCTGAGTCAAACATTGCATTATGTAGTATTTTATCATGAACATGCAGGCTGACATAAAAAGGTAAAACCCCTGTGACTACTGTTTTTCCATCTACCTCTGGGCCAAACAGTAATTCTGGAGTGTCATCTAGCACATTTACATCATCTTTGCTGTTGGTGAGCTGAAGGGATTTTTTGATCTGTTGCTTATATATGTCATGCTTGGCTAGCTCTGAAAGGGGAATGGCTATCTTTAATTTGCCAATCTCTGCTCCTAGGTCAAAGGGTTTGTCAACTTGGATTTTAGAGTCACGGATAGCAGTCCTTTCTCTGTTCATTAAATCTTCTTGTTGGATTTCCTCTTGATTTTGGAACCTGCCCCTGATACCCATGTCTTGAGGGGTAATGTTCGGATTTGGGTGGGAGGATGAGGTTGCCATGGGCTGTTGTAGTGGGGACAGTAATTCAGTGACTTCCTCAACCACTACTTCTTTTGTAGGCAAGTTTGTTTTGTCATTAGGTTCAGTGACTAGGGTTTCTTTAGATTGCTGTTTCTCCTTTATCTTTTCGGGCTGATTTACATTTACAGTCCTACTCCTTAGTTTGTATTGTTTATGGACTTCATAGACCGCAGTGTCATACCCTTGTTTAAAGTCAAAGGATTCTCCTGATTTTGTTTGGAATGTTTTGCTTTCATCCTCCTCATGGTCTTCTTGTGTTAAGAAAACATGGCTTTTACCATCCAGACCCATTAAGTTGATTTCAGGATCTTCATTGAGCTGATTGGCTGAGGAAGTTTCTGCATAGTTTTCTTGAAAAGGGGGTCTAATGTCTTGGTCTGCACTTGTTTTTCCTATGTTTGGGTTCTGCGTTCTCCTAAAATTTGGGTTTCTAGGAGGATTGCTTTGTGGTGCCTCCCATGATGACTTTCTTTCAACTGATTCCACTCTTTCACCCAGTCTCTTCATGCTGTTTAGTATTGCATCCAACTTTTGATCAAAGCCTGAGGGCTCTTCTCTCAAACCAGCCTTCTTTTCCAGCTTTGCCCTGTTTCTTTTGGCAATTAGGTTGGCCTCTACAGTGACTGCAACTCTTTGAGCTTCTGCAAGGGTTGGAGGATCTCTTTCTTTCAGCTGATAGGCCATATCAGAGTCAAAACCGTCAGGGAAGTTATACAGGGCCAAATCAGGAGGGGGCCTTAAGTTCTGGGGGATAGCATTATATACATTGTTAAACCTAGCACAATATTCCAAGACTGTTTCTTGGGGACCTCTTTTGATAGTGTTATATTCACCGAGTATGTGTAGAGGATCTTTCTTTTTCTCCCATCTGTTGGTAAACTCTTGGTACAGGACCTCAGGGGTTGCAATGGAATTTGCATTCAGGGATCTAAACCAAGTTCTGACATCCCCGGTTAAGCTTTGAACAAAAATTCTCATCCTGACACTGTCATCATCTATTTCATAGGTCTCAAAGTGGTCTTGCATCTTCTTAGCATGCTGGACAGCTGTCAAAGGGCCATGGGAGTCAAAAAATGAGATTTTGGTTTGGTAGTCTTGAGGTAGAGCCGGTGCATTGGCTGGTATCTGCAGAGGTGCGTATCTGTTAGCCATGTTTATGGGGTTTATAGGGTTAATAGGAACAAATGGGACAGCTGGGATTACAGGTGTAACAGGGTTAATAGGATGGGTAACAAGCGGGAAACTGGTTGAAAGAGTATGTGCAGATGGTGAAGATGGGAGAGGAGGGCTTTGAGGTGTTGATGATGAACTAGGGGAACTAGGGGTGGACCGAAAAAGGACTTTGCAAGGAGTAGGAATGAGGATAGGTTGGTCTGAACTTATATCTGAATCAGCAGGCTTCTCCTGCTTTTGCTGTCTCCTTATGTTCTTTGGAATGATATTTGGGTTATCAACAATGATGGGTTGATCAGGGTCAGGGTTTGCCCTAGTGTGCCTTGGGTTTCTTTTGGGAGCCAGCTTCTACGTATTCTTTTAGAACTTTATACAGGAGGGTTTATATGTACAAAGACTAGGTAAGAATTCTGGAATGACTATATATGTTTCAAAGCTAGGATGAAGATTCCCTAGTTAGCTCTTCCCTAAAGCTGTCCCTGTGTTTACAGAAACAGTCCTAAGGCCTCTTGGCTAGTTTCAGGCTTGATGGTAGCTTTGGAAGATAGATAGTATCTAAAAAACTTTTAAGAAGTCCCCAGTGGAGTCGCCAATTATGTTAACACCCAGGTTGTTCCCTATGACTCCCAAGGGAATACGGCCGGGGTAACCACTAACCAATCTTTTAATCACTGTTTCTAGCCAAACTGTGATCAGAGAGGGCTCTCTCTTTATGATTTGTATCTGTAATGATAATGTTTTAGGCTAGGTATTGAGCACGGGTTTTGTTTATATTTTGGTTGGAGAATTTCTTTCAGATCTCTTGTGATGTAATATTCAGAGAGTCAAGTATCATTGGGCAATGGAGTCTGGGGCTGCAGATGTCTAGAAACTTTGAGATGAACCGGTGAAACTTACAGGGCCATTTGGATGCTTCATAGAACAAATTTTGATTAATAACAGGAAACAGGTAAGACAAACAATGAAAGCATTCAAGAATTTTCACTCGTTGTTAACTGTTTCCACCAAACTGGTTATGAGAAAAAGACAGATGTCACAGGGGCAAACTTGAATCCCTGGGAATGTCTATCACAGCGAAAGATATAGTTTCAAAGTGCAGCAACTAAGAATTACACTTCTGTTACTGTATCTGAGGAAAACATGGATAATAGCTCAGTTTGAGTTCAGGGTAATCATGGATTAAGTCTTGGAACCATTCTTCTACTTTGCTATTAAGTGTAAAACATCTGAACAATAAAAGAGAACAAAAGACTCGAAAACATGTAATACAGAGATTTGAGAAAACTTATTGTTTTATGAAACACTCTGGAATCCTGCAACATTCACCATTCATCACAACGCACCAAATACACCACGCTTTGGAAATTCCACTCTCCTTTGTATTATTTCTCTGAGAATTTTTACAGCAAGTGAGAGTTTCGAAAGGAAAATCACAACCCTCTTTTTTCTGTGAGGGGCCAATATATACTTGCGATTGTTTACAAAAATATCTGAGTCCTGAGTTATCTCAGACTTAATGCTCTTACCAACTTTGAGATATTATTATCAGAAATTTATTACAGCATTGAATACAAAATAAAGGCGCTTTAATGTTCTGTCAGAAGATATTTTGGCCTTTGGGATCTGCTGAGTCGGTTGAGATATTTTGATTGAATGCTGGAGAACCCGACTTTATGGCTTGTGCGCTGTATGCTGTGTTTGTCACCTGTGATTGTGACTGCTGCAGTGGTGAGAGAATAGCTCTGCTGAGTTGGCTCAGCTTCTGCCTCTTCCTTGTAGATTTTATTCATCAAAATTGTGCCTGCGTATGACTGCTCATGTGCTGGAGAAAAAACCAACCTCACGGGTTCGGACCTGATAAGATTACCTGTGTCAGATTCCTCCACTCTTCCTGTGTGGGCAATTGGTGTCTTATGATTGCTCCCATAGTCTCATCTGCCTCAGTATACTTAAAGAAATTTGGTGGTGTATCAAACAGATGATCAATTTCATTCATAATAAAAAACAGATTATCCACCCTATCATACAGATTCTGCCCCGATGCTGGCCCTGTGTCTGCTGAGGTACTGGGCTGTTTTGCAATTTGTGCTACCGCATAGGCATCAATCCTTTTGTTGTAATTTTCTAGGGTGAGCAGTCTTCCTACACTGCTTAAAATGCTGGGGAGGCCTCTGTTCTGTAATGCCAGGAATCTGTCCAGGAATTTGTTGATTTCAGTCTGCATGTCCTGTGTTCTCCTCTCCAGTGTTCCAACTAGGTTTCTTAGTGTCAGGACTCGTTTAACTACTGAGATTGTTTCAGTCCTGTTAGTAATTCCCATGGCAGCTAGTTGAGAGCTAGTTTTGTTATTTAAAACATTGACCATTCTGCTGGCAGCATCTGGCATGTGGCCAAGGCTTGCTCTTGCTCTGTGTATTTCCTTGTTTGCCTTGGTGATGAGTGCTATTTGCTCATCCATAGTCTCAATGTACTGCCACTGATTGGTGATGGATCGACCGATGTTACTCCAGAGGACTGCCTTTAGTTCTGCTGTTACCTTCTCTAGTGCAAGCTCTTTTTCTAGTTCAGCTATTCTCTTTTTTAGAGCTTTTATCTCTCTCTCCTTTGTTGCTTCATTCTGCTTGCTTTTGTCAAATTTTTCATTCACCTTGGCCAAAGTCTTCTTGACTTCATCAAGCTCTTTCATTTGGGATTCAAGAATTTGGATCTCAGCTTGTAGCTTCTGCATATCCAGACTGGGAGTCTGTCCTGGTGTTGGTGTAGTCGTTGCTGTAGATGGTGCTGTAGTTCCCGTTTGCTGAGGAGGAGGAATAGTTGTTGGAGGGACTTCCTCAAGATTAATTATCACAGGAGGAGGCTGGGAGGGTTGGCCCTCTTCTCTTTGCTTCATTGCTGTTTGTAGTGCTGCCTTTGCAGCTTCTGATTGTCCTAGCTGGTCTTGAGTTCGAACCAGCTCCTTGTAGAGGGATACCAGCAGGTCTGTAGTATCCTTTTCCTGCCTTTGCTGGGCAACCTCATCTGTTTGTGGATGGATGGTAGCTGGGAGCTTGATTTTCTTTCTTAAAGCCGCCATGTCTGCATCCCTTATCTTCAGGAGTTCTTGGATACCCTTAACATCTTTAGGATCATGTCCTATTTCGATAATTACCTCTTCCAAGGACTTGATCCGGTTGTCCTTGGCTTGTGATGATGCTCTCTCCAATTCCAGCTGAGAGGCTGTATTATCAAGGCTGCTCTTCAGTTTGTAGTTCTCCAATGTCTCACCTGCCAAGGAGGCATACACCATTTCACCAGTTTGTTTATGTAATTCAATCTTATCCATAGGGTGTATGTCTTTGGCCAGCACCTCCATGTTGGTTCTTAGGTAATCCGAGGTAGATTGAGGATGCAGTGTTGTGGGCATGAAGTGACTCATGATCATCTTGCCTTCACTTACATCAAAGGCAGACATGAGTCTTTGCTGATTTGTAGGAGCCAGGTTCAGCAAATGATCGTACAGCCGTATTTTAATAGGATCACTCCTCCTCTTAATGTCAATAAATTGCTGCTTGATGCTTGACTGTCCCTCTCTGTGCTGGCTGGAGGAGCTGACCTCTCCTCTTATAGTTCTATCATGTTCATGCTGAGATGAACTGGCTGAAACTTCTCCACTGGGTGGGCCCATGCCCATTGCTTGCCTCACTGCTATGTCATCCTCTTGGGAGTCATTTAGTCTTTGTCTTTTCTCTCCCCGATTAATGGATGAAGTCAGGGGAGTCTCTCTATCCCTTTTCCTGGTGAAGTCTTCCTTTTGAGGGGTTTGGAGGACCGAGGTATCAACAGTGGTTTCTGCTCTAGGAGGCACCACTGTCTGAGCCTGTTGCTCAGTGGAGCTTGGAGGATCAGTCACTTTTTCTTGCTGCAAGGGCTGCTGTTCACTAAACTGTTCCTCTTCCTGTTGCTGCCCGAATTCCTGCTGCTCCATCTCTTCTTGCTGCTGTAGCAATGTGTCCACTTGTTCTTCTTTCAATCGAGGTGGCTGTTCCACCTGCTTCCCTTTATCCCTGCTTGCTGTCTGTGGTGCTTTCTCGGCAGTTTGCTGCTGTGCTGTTGATGATGTAGCAGCTGCTCCAAGTTGCTTTTTGTAGGAGAGGGGCACCTGTAAACTGGCGAGCAGAGGTCGAGCAGGTGTGCACGTTTGCTGCTGAGGAGGTCGCCCGGGTTAAATCAACAGGTTGGCGGAAATTCGAACGTAAACGGTCATGCAGGGAGAACAATAGCGACAGGAGAGAAAGTGGGAAAAAACACGGCTTTTTTGGGTAAATATGGGTTTTTTACCATTTTGGCGCTTTTTCGTGATGACGTCAGCATGACGTCATTGGTGGGTCACGGTGAGGTGACGTCAGCTGACGTCGTCGGGTGACGTGGCAGTAGATTATTGGTCCAAGGGGCGATGAGGTGGCAACCACGTCAGCGGACAGGTGGACGAATGGCAGAGGTGAGTACGAGCGGACGCGACGTGGCGATGAATTAGCGGAAAATAGGTGGCAGTTAGGACCGTAGCGGTTACGGTTAAAGCTAACCGCTACGGTTTCTCGGGGCGGTTTGGGTACGGCGCGGAAGTTGTCAGGCCCGGCTCCGAGATACCTCAGTGCTTGACGCGTGGAGAGGCCCTGACGTGACGCAACGTCAGCATCCCGGGCGGTAAAGGACAGCAGTGGGAGCCGCTCCGATATTGACGTGGATCGTCAGATCTTCAGGCCTTGATCCGACGGTGGGCGGAGTATGGAGGTGCTCGGGTTATATGCGGGCGGGGAACTTTAGGTTTTATGGGTTTTTTTATTGGTTTTTCGAATGTTTCTTCAGTTAACCGATAATGCGCTAACCCTTTGGAAATGCGCCAGAGGCGGGTTTTTTAACTTTGGTAATTTTTGCAAAGGATTTGAAGGCGGAATAGGGTTTTGTAAGGGTTTTCCAATGCAAATGGTGGTTTGAGGAGCAGTTTGACTTGCAGCAAGGGGGAATGGGACGGGACAGGTTCACCAAAGTGACCAGATGTCACTTTGGTCCCTTTTGAAGACCATATGGCTATAATGCCAAGGGGAGGGAGTATATATAAGATTTGGGGCTTTATACACCTTAGTGTTAGTATTATTAGGGGAAGGGGTAAAATAGGGGAGCTATATAGTAAAATTAGAGGTTAATATGAATGAAGGGAGCAAATGAAAGGGATTTTACTGAGTTTATCTGAAATTGACTTGGTTTTGAGAGTAGATCAAAATGAAAAGATCTTAGACAAGGAATGTGGATTCTGAATGAATTAGAACCACCATAAAACCATGATCTCTCTTCATAAATCTCAGCTGAAAGAAAGGGAGTGTTAGTAATGGAATAAAGGGGAAGAGGGAAGTTAGTCATGCTCCTTGCTGTAATATGATGGAATTAACCACTTTTTCTATTGATAGATTTTGCCTTGGCAAAACACCTGTTGACATATGTGTAATGGTGAAAATACCCTTTCTGCAACCACAACTGCCTACCCAGCTATTTCCCTAGCATTTTTTGTTTCTCCATAGAGGGTGCATTTGGACTTGCAAACCCTTACTTGCCTTTTCTTTTCTTTGGCTTTTTCTTTTTTCTTTTCTATCTACTTCTACCCTTATCTCTTCCAAGGTCCCAGATTAAGCTGTTGGGAACCTTTGCTTCTCTACCTAAACTACTTGTCTGCCAAGATTAAACAGTTTGGACAGACTTCTTTCTCTATTCTATAACTCAAAATTGAACACATGGCATGATCCAAATTAGACTGTTGAATCATCCAAAAAATTTGAAATAAGGTCCTCAATACTTGAAACACTTTACCCACCTCTTGCTTTCTAGGAAATATGGGATCTTTGGGATACCAAAGCAGAGCATATTTGGCCTTTCCCTTGCCAATCATGAAATATGAAACCTATTGGTATAGGTATCCAACAGCTGCTAAGTGCTAGGTCAATCGACCCAGAGCCACTCATTCCACTTTTATGATTCTTTCCATAGATTTTCTTTCATATTTCTAGTTACCTCTCCGTTATGAAATTGGTACCAAAATTTTGACTTCTTTCTATCGGACTTCTTCCACCAGCCTTTCAGACCATGTTCAGGAATGGCAAAGAAGGAGGAGCATTTGTATTGCTCCTGAATTCGAAGACCACGTCTATATGGATTGGTTCCTTAGATCATTGTTGGCTCCCATTGCCAAAGATGTCACGTCACACTTCCCCCAATATGAGGAAGATGCACTCCAAGTAGCCTTAAAATTTCATCTAATCTATGCCCAGTCAGGTTATGTTTACACTGTCATCCTTGATCTACCTTGGCTTGGTGTTGTTAATGCACTAAGGGAATCTCATGTCGTGAATGGTATAGTTGGAACCATATCGCATGCTCAACCATATTCGCCACCTCAAATGATTTATGTTCCAACTCAGGGAGCACTACAACAAAACAGGCAATTTGCGCTAGATTGAGCACCAGATTTTAGTGCATTTTTTTCTCAGTTGGGATGAGTAGCTTGGCGCTAAATCTGGCTCTATTGTACAATTTTTAAAGTGTCCTTTTTTGCACCAAATTTTGCATCTTTTTTATGCCAAATTTTCCATCATTTTTTGCACCATATTTTGCACCAAGATTTTCATTTGGTTTTACAACAGGTTTTGCTTCTAGTTTTGTGCCATTTTTTGCATCTATTTTTACATCATTTTTTGCTTCCTCTTTTGTGGCATTCTTTGCTTCTAGTTTTGTGTCATAGTTTGCATGGATTTTTACACCATCTTTGGATCTAATTTAGTGCCTTTTTTACATTCAGTTTGTGCCAATTTTTGCATCTGGTCTTATGCCATTTTTTGTTTCTAATTTTGTACTTATTTTTACATCTATTTTTGTGCCAATTTTTCTGCCTTTTTTTACACCATTTTTTCCATCCAATTTTGCACCATATGTTGAATCTGATTTAGTTCCAAATTTTGCATGCATTTTTGCACCATTTTTTTCATCCACTTTTGCGTTTTATTTATCTCCCTTTTTTGCATCCTATTTTGCACCATATTTTGCACTTAATTTTACATCATTTGTTGCATCCAATTTAGCATCATTTTTAACACCATTTCTTGCATCCAATTTTGCATCCTTTTGAGCATCTAAATTTGCATCCTATGTTGCATCCACCTTTGCATGCCATTTTGTGTCTAATGTTTCGTTCAATTTTGAGCCATTTTTTCGTCTACTTTTGCATTTGTTTTTGCACCAAGTTTTGAATGATTTTTTGCATCTCATTTTACATCCAATGTTGCATCTCAATTTGCATCCAAATTTGAGCCATTTCTATGCCCATTTTTGCACCATTTTTTCTTCTTTTGTGTCCAATTTTGCACCATTTTTTATGTCTAAATATGCATCCTTTGGTATCTAGTTTTTCATCCTTTTTGGCTTCCAAATTTGCATCTTTTTTTCTGCCACATTTTGTGTCCACATTTGCATCTCATTTTGCACCTAAATTTTAGTTTGAATTTTCATCTAGTTATGCATCATTTTTGACATCTTTAGTTTCACCCTTTTTAGTCCCATTTTGCATTTTGTTTTGTGTCCTTTTTTACATCCTTTTTTCATCCTAATTTTACACCATTCTTTGAATCCTCATTTTGGTGTCCATTTTTGCATCCTTGTTTGCGCCCAATTCGGTATCCTTTCATATGTCCTATTTTGTTCCCTTCTTTGTGTCTAGTGTTGCACCATTTTTTAATTTTACTTTAAAAACCTTTTTGTGTCATTGTTTGCATCTTGTTTTGATGGCTAGTTTAACATCCAATTCTACACCCAATTTTGCATCCATGGTTAAATCCACTTTTGGCTTCTTGTTTAGAGTTTTACTTTTATTTCCATTTATAACCCCCTCTATGGGTTCATTTTACTAAGTTCATTTACATAGTGAAATATATTAAAGTTTCTAAATATCATTTTGCTGTAGGATTTAATGCATGGTTAGATGAAAATAAAACCCTCTCAGTTTATCCCGGAAACCTAGGAAAAACCAATTAAGAGAAAGTTTGTTCTAAGGCTTAGGATTCTTAGTAGATCAAGATGTAGAGTATAGATTAAGAAAAAGAGAATGAATTCTTGTGAGTCCTCGCATGCAGGTCTTCTTGGAGTTTTTAGTATAGCTAGGAAGCGCTCCTAGCTAGCTCCAAAGCTTGGTCCTACACATAAGAGAGAGAATAAAGCAACCTTCACAACATAATATCTTGATAATCGAAACTATTAGAAACATATAAATATTATTGAATAAATAAATACAAACCAAAATTCCATACATCCATTAGTTAAATAGAAGAAGTAAAGAATGAATAGAAACATATGGAAGGAAGAACAACTGATCTATATGAATAAAGGAGTTGGAGGAAAGTTACAACAATCAGATGTAGTTGCAATAGCACCTCCCCCAACTCGTAGCTCCAAAACTCTCCCTCTCAAGATAGATCTCAGCAGCGTGACAATACAAGAATTCCCATCATTTTTTCAATGGCCAAGCCTCCAACATATAGTAAAGTGAAGGCTATGAAGATTTCCCAAATTCCTCATTAGTTCAATTTGGGAAAAATCTTTTTGGGTGAATAATGTTTCCTCATATAAAAATGGCCTTTTCCATTTTTAGATGCTTTTGTGCTTAGGAGAAAAATTCCCGATGCTTTATGGCTCTTTCCCGCTTTTGTATGCTTTTAATTTTTAGGAAAAAGCTAAAGGTGAGGATAAAGAGATCACATTCCACCATATGAGTTTCCGAAAGTGAACAAGAGTGTCAAATTCAAATTCTAGTTTGCTTATGTTTTAGTTTTTTTTAATATATATTTAGTTTTAGTATTTTTTATTTTCTAAAAAAAATATTTATTTTTTGGTATTTTTTTTCTATAAGAAAAATTATATTTTGTTTTTGTAAAAATGGATTTTAAACATTCCATTCATGCTAAATTTGTGATTTTATGATAGGATTTTAAATTATATATAAAAAAGTAACTCAATGCCATGTGTTGTGTCGTTGAGATGGGTGTTATACATCTCTTCCTTGCTAAGTTATAGAATGTGCTTAGGTTTTCTTAATGCAATAAAACTAATTATGTTCTTCATGATATCTTGAAATGTTCATATTTGTCCCCATTAATCTTGGTCTTAATAGATAAGTTGTCTTATGGTGGCCTCGGGTGGTCACTTCCATTAGTTGCATGCTTTATAGTTTTCTTTTAGTGACATTTTTTAGGCTTGATAATATGTTATTTAATTTATCAAAATGTGTTATTGTCCATATTATTGTTAAATATTAATATTAAATATGTTGGTTTTTTAGCATGTTTTAGCAAAACATTCC
Organism: Pinus tabuliformis; assembly: GCA_031772625.1. NCBI lineage: Eukaryota > Viridiplantae > Streptophyta > Pinopsida > Pinales > Pinaceae > Pinus > Pinus tabuliformis. The sequence goes on along the minus strand of CM062807.1, from coordinate 764,779,305 downwards.
CAAAATGTTTATAGATTGTATTTTATAATGCAATGATTCATTGCTTGATGAAATTGTTTTGGATATTTTTTTAATGATTCATTGATTGATGAAATTGTTATGGATATTTTTTTTAGTATATTAAATTGTATGTGATAAGTCAAAAGTCACCTCTTTTTTAGATTTTCATTGGTCAATTTCCCTTAAGGCCATCAAGTTCACCATTCGGTCCCAGGTTAAGGAAATATAGGAGTCATGAAGTGGAATTGTCCAAGAACTTAAATCTTGAGACATGTTTTTTTTAGTCACATTATACTTCCTTTCTATGTAAATTCTCGATGAAAATAGTCTCATGGAACATGAGGGGCCTCAATAGTAAAGGAAAACAAAGACTCCTAAAAGAAAAATGGTACACAAAGCACCCATCAATAATGTTGATATAAGAAGCAAAAGATATTAAGTGAGGTTCTACCTCATATAATTAGAAAATGGGGGAGGAATTTCCAAGTAGTAGTGATTGATGCTTAGAGATACTTGGGTGGAATGGTTATTATTTGAAATGATCAAGACATCAAGGTTACCAATATGTTTACCTCTTTTCGCATTATGACAATACAATTTTAGTTAATTGACATCGAGGACTACTACCATGTATCCAATGTTTATGACTCCAATATCGCAAATGGAAAACCTCTATTTCTAGCACAAGTAATTTATACTCCCCATCTCCATGTATTATTGGGAGTGACTTCAATATTATCAAGTGTCTTGAGGAAAAGAAAGGATGAATCGCACTGTTTAAGAAGATATTTTGTAAGCTATACCATTAAAGCCATAAAGTAGTCTCCATTAAATTTGTCAAGCAATGAGTCTCTAGCCCACACATGTGGATCAATGAGATGTAACACATGTGTGTGTGGTGACTAACTTAATACACCGCTCTAATAACTCCACAAACTTATGTATTTCACTCCGTCACATAAATTGATAGTAGTGTGACATAAGTAAACCAAGAGTAGACATGAAAGCCATAGGCAACAAACATTCCCTAGATCCGCAATTAGGTGCTTAAATGATGAAGTGAAATTGCAAGGAGAAAAGAGGAATTCATGATTTAACCATCACAAACATGTGATCAAGTGTGACTAGGAGTGTATATATTCATATATTTTCCAAAGAGGGAGGGAATACATGAGTTACCATTCATTGGCCTTTATTTTTCTTTCTTTTTCATTTTCTTAAATATAGGACTTAGGCAATAAGGTTTTCATAACTTTGGCACAACTCATAGTATTTACATGAATTTTCACTTCAACCTTAGAGTTTAGACTTAGATAAATCAATATAGTGTATCTTTAATGATGTTGTCTTTCACTTTTTGATTTTATTTCATCACAAATGACAAAAGGGGAAATATTTTGCCACAAATCTATGAATTCTTAATCATAAAGGCGTCATGTGATGAAAACAAATTAATGATGTTATTCTCTATGAAAATGATGGGTATTCTTGAGAAAATCTTATGCTTGTGGATGTCTCCTCTCTGCTTGAGAGGGAGTGAGGGTAGACACCATATTATCCATGTGTCATGTACTATGGCCAGGACTAACAATCGTAAGCCTAGTAAAGACACTAGTAGGGAGAATGGTGGATTGGATAAACATTTGGGACCAATATTTTTTGAGAATTTGGACTTTGACTAGGACTAATCACCATAAGTCAAGTACATTAATCCAAGATAAGAATAGTCATGAGGATTGACATTTCCTGGTGTCAAATATTATGATAGTGGATTAGGAAATGATCATGTGAGGACATACCTGGTGAACATCCTGGTGGGGTAAGTGCCTAGAGAGGCAGTGGTGTTCAAATTTATGCCTCCCAACATTGTGCTCTGATCTAATGGAGAGATAAACTTGTTAGTCAAGGCCTTACTCTTTTGACAATGTTGGCTATGATGATGTAAATCATCACTGATGCTTATCAATCCAAATCCCTTCTTATATGAATATTTCAACTTGAGAGTACTTTTTTGCCTCATTATGTGTACCTCCGTAGTTTAGAGGGAGGGTCATCATCTTCATTATCGCCATAATCACCACCATCAATGTCATCATTATTGTCATCATTTCATTATCATCATAATCACCATTCATGTCTTCATCATCATCATCATCATTATGGATATTGTCATCAATTGTTCATAATTATAGGCATCTAAAGAAATAAATTTGACCTAAAAAATGTTACGAGTGCTCGAAAAGGGTTGTTAGGACACATGATATATGCAAGAAAAATAACAGCTTTATTTTTTAGAGATGATTGATGATCATCATCATTACTACCATTATCATCATCATTATAATTGTCATCATCCCCATCATCATAAATAATATAATTTTTATCATAATTGTTGTCATCTTCATCATGAACATCATAATCATCATTCATGTCATTATTGTTCTTGATGATGACCAAGATGAAAATAATGATAATGATGATCAGATGATGATGACTTGGAAGATGACGCCAAAGATAATTATTATGATTTTGACCATGACAACATTTAAAAATTGGTAAGAATGGCCAAGGTCATTAGCATCATCATCATCATTGTCATTGTAACTCCCATCATCTTTATCATCATTGTCATTATCATAACAATCACAATTCATGTCATCGTCATCATCTTCATTATCATCATCGTTATAATTATTGACATTGTCATCAGTTGTTCATAATTTTCAATGTCATAAGAAATATCATCAATGCAAAAAATATGATGTGTGTTGGAAAAGGGATGCAAAAGTGAACAAAAAAAATGGGGGTAAAAATAGACGTAAATTTTGATGAAGAGTGGACACAACATAAGTAGATGCAGAACAAGACAGAAAAATTGACACAAAATTGGATGAAAAAGTAGATGCAATAGTTGATGCAAATTTGAACACAAAATAGGATTCAAACATAGATGAAAAAGTGGAGGAAAACATGGGCACAATAGTAGGCATAAAACTTAGCATGAATTGTGGTGAAACAAATGTGGATACTACAATGAATGTAAAAAAAAAAAAGACACAAACTTGAATGCAAAAAGGAGGAAAAATTGGATGAAAAAAGGGATGTAAACATGGGTGCAATAGTGAACACAAAATAAGTTGCAAAATTGGACGAATCAAAAGTGGATGTAAAAGTAGAATCGAAATGGGATGCAAAAAACATAAACAATATTTTATGCAAACTTGGACACAAAAGAGGATGCAAATGTGGATGCAATAGTGGAAGAAAACATGGGTTGCAACAATAGGCATAAGATATGGCACAAATCATAGCACAAAAAAAGTGGATGAGAAAGTGAATGTAATAATAGACAAAAAAAAAAAAAAAAGATGCAAACTTAGATGCAAGACAAGATGCTATAAGGGATGTAAAAGTGGATGCAAACACGAGTGCAACATGAGAAACAAAATTGGATGCAAAATATGGATGCAATGGAAGTACATGCAAAAAAAGATACAAAATGAGATGCAAAACCCACACAAAAGTGGATGCAATATTTTATGCAAAAGAGGATGCGAAAATGGATGCAAAATTGGAAGAAAACATGGGTACAATAGTAAGTACAAAACATGGCACAAATTGTGTCACAACAAAAGTGGATGTAATGATAGATGCAAAAAAAGAAGCAAATGAAGATGAAAAATAGGATGCAAAAAGGGATGTAAAAGTGGGCGTAAACATTGGTAAAACAATGGATGTAAAATATGATGCAAAAGTTGATGCAACAAAATTCTATGCAAAAGTAGATGCAATACGAGACACAAAACCTTATGCAAATCTTGACGCAAAAGTGGATATAAAAAGGGATTAAAAATAGATGTAAAAGTCTATGAAAACCTAGATGTATATGAGGATGCAATTGTGGATGCAAATTTAGAAACAAAAAAGGGTGCAAAGGGAGGTGTCAAACTAGGTGCAAATTATGGCACAAGAAAAATGGATGCAATAGTGGACACAATAACAAATGAAAAAGAGGATGTAAATATGGATGCAAAACAAGATGTAAAAGTCAATGCAACAAAAGTAGATGCAAAATTAAATGCAAAAATGGATGCAAAAAATGATTTTAAAAATGATGCAAGAGATGATGCAAGTGTAGGCGCAAAAAGTGGATGCAATAGAGGATGCAAAAGATGGTGAAACAAAATTAGGTGTCAAACTTGATGCAAAACATGGTGCAAAGGATGGCACAAAACTTTGCATAAAACGTGGCGTAAAACTTGGGGTAAAATCTGGTGCAAAACCTATTACAATACATGGTGCTAAACTTGATGTAAGACTTGGTGCAAAACTTGGTAAAAACTTTGCAACCTGTCTTGCACCATATTTGATAAATGGACACAAATAGCACCAAAAATGGTCTCTAGACACAAAAAAGGAAGAAAAAAGGGATGCTAATCACAGGGTTTTGTTGTAGTGAAGGGACCAATTCTGCTAATCCCTCCACAAGGAAACCCTTATCCAGGTCCCAGCACGCCATATGCCAGGGCCAGCTATTGCACCACCTGTTTATCCCAATGTTGCCCTATCTCCTTATTATCAGTATGCACCAACTACCACTCATGCCCCTCCGGCACCAACACCTCAAGCCCCCATGCTCGCTTCCCCTCTACCACAGCAATCACCTCCTCCACAAGGTCAACCGTATGCTCAACAGAGCAGACCCAATCCCCCTAACCCCAAGAAAAAGAATAAGGGGAAGGGTAATCATAACCAACAGTCTCAAGGTAATCAAGGCAACCAAGGTCCTCCACCCAATACCCCTCAGGGTCCTTAACCTAATCCCGCAACCCAACAACAGGGTGGTCATCCCAAGAAAAACAAGGGTCTTCGTATGAAAAAACCTTATGCTTGTTGCAGCATATATGATCATTATACCCATGAGTGTCCTCTTTTGCCTCATATGCATCAGGTATGGGAAGCTCCAGCAGCTTCTCAAGGATCGCAGTCGGCTCCTCCTCCCCCTCCTGCTTCATCTCAACCCCAAGTGCTTACCAATTCTTTCCCTCACCAAGGATATATAGCTAGCCAACCTACATAAGGTCAGGAAACTCAACCAGCTCCACCATATGATCACCATGATTATCAAATTCTTATGATGAATTCTAATGACATTAATACCGAGCAAGTCAACCTTGAGACTCGATCGTGCTAATACGACAAGTCGTCCTCTAAGTCTGCGACTGAGTCCTAACCCAAATTTTCCTTCGTGCCTTTATTGTCATCCAATGGTACATTACATATCCCTCAGCCTAAGGTTAAGATTATTCTCAAGATCCCCAAAGGTTCGTTAATTTGAAATGCTGCTTATGCCAAAGCATCCCATACATATAACACAGTAGATGACTTGGTGCAGTCTCCTATTGCCATGTCAACGCTACAAGTCCTCCAATTGTGCCCATCCCAAGAAAAATCTCTACTATCCTCTTTGGGTGTTGTGGATTCTAAAGACAATCAGATGATTGTCTTTCATGTTGACAACTTGGAAAATGCTCCCCTACCTTCATCCGCCGCATTTCAAATAGTAGACTCCTTTATAAACACCATTGTTCAGTGATGTATCATCGATGAAGGCGCCTCCACCTGTGGGATGGCTGCCATTGTTTGGAAGAAACTTGGTTCACCTAACCTATCCCAGTCCACCATCACTCTTCATGCATGGGATGATCATCCTTCACAACGCCTTGGCTTATATCGCAACTACCTAGTCACAGTTGCCAACAAGACTATTTATATTGACATTGAAGTCATCGATTCTCCCTTAAACTATAACATTCTTTTGGGTTATATTTATACTTATGCCATCTACATTGTTGCATTTGTGTTTCACCGTAAGATGTGCTTTCCCCACAATTGAAATATCTTCATCATTCATCAATTGACATACTATGACCCCAAAGCCCAAACTTCACCTCATTCCAACATTTCTTCTGTGGCTAACAATACGACTATCTCGTCCTTCACCAATGTCTCTCCAAGTGTCTACAAGGACTTCACCTTTCTTGGTGCTTACTATGGTCCACCACGTACGCTTCTGAGCCTAGCTCATCCAATGTTTGCATGCTCCAAGCATCACAAGCTGCCCACAAACGATCTACTATGCCTTCACAGAAGACAGCACCACCGCAACTTGTTGTTCCTAACTCAACCCATCTTTCTAGTACTACTCCTCAAGGATCATTTCCTTTTGTTGGTGTCTCTCCTAATCCATTTCCAGCTAGAACCGTTCCCCCAAGACTTAACCATCTTGGAGCAGTTCCTCCAGGCCACTATCCTTCTGGTCAGATACCATTCTTCTTTCCACCCCCTAGAGTTTATTCTACACTTGTTATGGCTATGTTGAGTTTACCCAACATTACCTTGGGGATCCCAGTATGGTACATCGATCCTCCCACAAACACTCCATCCAATCAACTTAAACCTTACACTGCTTTGACCTCAGTCCAACCTGTTGTTCCTACCCCTGCCTTTGCTTTAGTTCCACAACAACCTCAATAGGAACCTACTCCTGTTGCAAAATCATCTAGTGAGGGGGGGAAATCCCAGAAAAAGGGAACTAAAGACAAGGCACCCCTAACAACTTTAGCTCCTCCTAAGCTTCCAAAGCTTATTCCTCCTTGTGCTTTGTGTGATGTTGTTGGTCATGCCACTAATACTTGTCCTAAACTCCCTCATGTTAAGGATGTGATCGATGATACCTTCCCTGATTCTAATATTCCTGAGGTCCATGTCACCTTACCTGAGTCGTTCAAGAAGAACAGATCATTATGCACAAATTACCCATGTGCTTTGTGTGATAATTATGGCCATTATTCTCATCGTTGCCCCCGTCTAAGAGATTATCATGATACACTTCAAGTGCTTTGCGAATTAGAGTGCCTAATGGAAGGAAAGCTACTAGTCTGCAAGTTCTTAGCGCCTTGCTAGCAAGGCACTGTCCCTAATTGGAGCCAATGTTGTCACCCACTGCATTATGAGTTTTCAGTTGATCAAAGTTTCCAAAGAGAAATGAAGTTTGAATCCATATTCCAGGACACAAGAACACTTAACACCAAATATTAACCTCTCCATTGCATAGTTCATAGAACAAGCTTTCAAATGGTATATGGAAGTCCCAAAATGGACTTCTAGATCAGAAGATATGGCCTGTTGAAGATCAAGAGTGTTGTTGCCCCTGAAATGAAGAGGAAGAGATTATTAGAGGGCCCCCGGCACAGAAAATCAGCAATCGGCAGTGGGCAGACCCCACAGTCCCGCAATATCACACCCCTAGTCTCGAAATATTGCACCCCCAAGTCCCAGATCCTGCAGTCCCGCAGTACCGAATAATCGGCGATCAGCGGGCCCAAAGGACCATTCTTAAGGAATTTTTGGGGCGAAATAGGCTGATAGCGCAAAATCACCAATAATTTGGGTGTTAGTGTTAAATCACTAGAAAGGGTTGATTCCATTTAACAAAGGAATTCACAGAAAAACCAAGGGTGGATGCGCCCTTTTCTCTCTCCTCCTGGGGGCCACGTTACAGAATCCTATTGGTCCTAAGAATCCATGGGGCATCTTATGTCATCATGACGTGGTAGTATGAAGCTAACGTGGCAGTATGGAAGACATGTGGCATGTTGATTTAGCCTTTTCAGGGGTTCTATGGGGGCATTTCTAGGTGCCACGTGTCACCAATCAGGAGGTGCCACGTGGCACTGATGACGTCAGCAACCCTGCAAATCAGCGATTGCACAGGTCAAAGTTTCTCCTCTGCCAAAGTCCCTTCCAATTTGTGATTGCAATATGCGAGGGATCCTCTCGAATGAAAAATTTCATGTGTTCTACCTTATAAGGAGCTCGTGTCCGATAAGTCATCCAACGCTATGAAAGAAGGTAAAGAGGTTCATTCTCTCGACTGTGATATGCAATGCTTTTAGTGGGCCCGACCCCACAGATCGGTGATCACAAGAGTCTAGAGGAAATATAAAGGGCAAGCATAAAAAATTGTTGATATGTGGGATTTCATATAACAAAGGAAAAATCCCCCCAGGAGGTAGTCCAATGGTTCTAACACCCTTAGGCTAAGCACCTGGTTTCAACCCCCCATCTTATGAAGAAAATCATGCAAAGGGGCTAAAATGAAAAGGGACTAAGGAGAATAGGGACTTGTCTGTTTCGCAACATTTCTTTAGCAAAAGGCCAACAATGGAAAGTCCTCCATATTTCCACCAAGAGAGCATCACCAGGTAGATCAGGGCACCAATAGTACAGGGCAGGGCTTTAAAGGCATGATGGGTCGGCATCTGTGGTTTTAAGGGAAACAAGTGGTGCATTCAAAATCGGCATGGGCTGATTCAGAAAAGCCCATTGTGACACGGAATCAGGGTCAGCGCTGACAGGAGTGAAAAGAGACTTGGTAGCTTGGGAGGATTCAATTTTTAGGCATGGTGTCCCATAACAGAGAGAGATGAAGTACCGCCCAAGGATCCTTTGTTTCAGTACTGCGACATGAAGTGGATGGTGCCCACTCCCAACTTTAAATAATGAATGGCTCGAGCAGTAAAGGAAAAAATGACGGGATCCGGTTGAGCAGCACAAGAGACCATACGATGAGCCCACTACAACCTGAAGAAGAAGAAATTACAGGAATTGGCATCGAGATAGTTTATTAATGCTTCTTTTTGAATGTTTACTTATTTGATGTCCTGAAATTTTCCTCCTTCCAATGAGGCCATCAATTCTGTAATTTTTTGGGCCATAGAGCCATCCCCAACCGAGACAATTAGTCAATCTGACAGTTGAGACTTGGCTGAAGATATTTTTGATGTAATGAATGTTCAACGCTCCTCCTATCTTGATAAATAGAAGGAAGAAAGACTTAATAAGGGTTTAGAAATTCTAAAGAAAATACTACATGTTATTTTCAGACTGTATGGCTTTGTAATACAGATTTTTCAGAATATCAAGGAAATGGTGGTGATTCCCCCTTCAAGTATTATAGTATGTTATCCCCCTATTAAAACCCATTTTATGTTCATGTTTCTTCTCTGAATTCATACAATCATAGCTGTTAGAAATATTTCAAGCTTCCTCACAGATTCATTTGTATCAATATGTTAATGCAAGTGCCTGTAACTATATCACAGATTCATTTGTATCGACATTGTTAATGCATGTGCCTGATGGGTCATTGAAATTATATCTTTAATAGTAGCACTCCATGAATCATAGCACCATGTCTCTCTGTTGTCCATTATATCTACCTGTAACTCAAACAAGTGTAGGAATTCTTAAAGTTGCAAGCTCTATGTGTTAAACATAGAATTCTTGATGTTGTAAGCTCCATATGACGAGTTTCTCCTTCTCCTTATCCTCTATCATTGCTCTACAAAAGCTTATTAAACTATAAGTCCTTGAACTACTTGGCCTCCACTGTTTTATGCATATTTCTGAGATTTGTATATGTGAAGAAGTACCAGAAATTCATGTCTTACTCCTTTAGGTGAATGAACCAACCCATTACATATACACAGAATATAAGTGAGGTCTCCCTTTACTGATAATCATTTGAGACACTCCAAATTTATATGTGCCCATGCAATGGTCTTGTAAGCAATATGAGGTTGTCTCTGGGAACAAATGCATATACAACTGACATGCATTCATGACTAAAGCATCCCAATAACAACATCATCAACCTTCACATGGTGACATAATTACAACCATGATCAACACCATGTAAATGCAACAAGCACATGGACTACACGCATAAATAACACATATGCAATTGACATGAATGCATGACCAACCCATCGCCCATCCAGTTCGAGGGGTGAACCATGCTCAGAGTGATATCAGAAAATAAACATGAGACCCCTATGCTCAGATTTATTGTTTAAACCTGTAGATTACATATTTGTGACATGTTTGACGAAATGTCTATCATGGGTAGTACGGGTTCAATCAAGTCTTTGTTCAATTAATTTCATTTGTATCATTATTCGATTGTTATCTTTCAGTTCTAAAAGTGTCATTGAGTTATGGGTAGTGACCTAGGCCTGCAAAAGTGGCTCAAATTCCAGAGACACATGCACAACACTGGGTAGAAAAGTCCTTGGACGCATGCATACTAATGTTGTGGGAGTGTCCAAAGCCTCCTGCATGCATGCATGCCCATATCAAGGGAGTGTCCGGGGGTTTAATGGTAAAAAAACCTAGTTGGTCTCAGGAGCTAGTCACCTAAGTGGTTAGGAAGGCTCCTGGGAGTTCTGTTGCTAATGTGGAAGGTCTATGTGATGTATTCCATTGATTCCACTTAACTAACACATAAGGATTCAAATCATATCATAGTAAATTATTGTCACATGTTTACCCTGGTTGGTTGGTTACTTGGTTTACCTCACATTCAGACATCACTAACCATCACCAGATTGATCTCTACCCAAGTTCTCTAGGGTTGTAGAGCGTTTGTCCAACCAAGGCTCTAGGACCAGTAACTCAACCCACAGCTTTCTCTGGCCTTCCAAAGCGTTTGTCCAACCAGAGCTTCTAGGACTAGTAACTCAACCCACCAAGGGCTTCTAGAGTGTTTGTCCAACCAAGGCTCCAGGAACTAATAACTAAACCCACAGCCAAAGAAATATTTGAACCAACAAAAAAAAAAAAGTAAAACCCACAACACCATGGCTATCTAGGAAATGGAAAGGTCGGGCAAAACCACTATCAATCCAAGCAATTCTCCATGCCAATGACATATCATAACCAAGAAACCACATGCATGCCAAAACTAGAAAGGAAATCATACATGCAACCCGGTACTTGCAAGCAAAACCCACGGTAGCTGCTAATCCCGATGTCCTCTTACACTTTCTTGCTTTCCCCTTGCCTTCTGCTCCAAAACTCCAAGTATGCCACACTCCTCCAAGAGTGCTCCAAGAAAACTCTAAGTGTCCAAGAGTATGAGAGAGAGAGAATAGAGAGAGAGCTCCAAAAATGAACTCACAAAAGTCAGAGCAAAATCTTTCCAACTGATCCTCATAAGCCTTTTTATCAATGAGGCCTCTATTTTCTTCATTTTTCATTTTTTGCCTTCAATTTCCTCCTCACATGCAACCTGTGATTTTTCACCTCCCTTTTCTCCTAATTTCCTTTATTTTCATAAATAAAATATCAATAAATGCCTCATGCCTTTTGCAAAGCCTTCGTCAATTTCCTTAGCCATAATAAACTGAAGCAAATACCCAATAAGATGTTTTTTCCACCATTTAGCTTGGAATATGTGTCCCATAACCATGGTCTTATATATTTTTACATGGATTATTAACCATAATTGTTATAACTGTGTAAAACCTACCCTGTATAGTAAGCCTACAAAGGTGAGCCAAAAATGCAATAAGTAATGAAAAGGGAGGAAGAGTCAATATACTATGCATATTAAGGGAGATACATGTTAGCAGAACCCTCACTAACCTAGTATCTATGAGGCGCAGTGCATACGAGAGCGCTGACGAAAGTGCAACATAATGGGAGGACGAACGCTCACGGCGAGAGGCAGTTGGTTACCCTAACCAATCTCTGAAGGTATCTGTCTTCGGATCATTCGGTGGTCAATCTATGGCAAGGGCTAACCAGCCTGCCATAGGGCATTAAATGCCCAGGTATATGCATGCTCTATAACAAAATAACACACAACCCTTGGTGGCTACATAAATTAAAAGTAAGAGCTGTGTGTTATTTTGTTATAGAGCATGCATATACCTGGGCATTTAATGCCCTATGGCAGGCTGGTTAGCCCTTGCCGTCAATCTACAATGGAAGACTTCACCACCCATCAACAGAAATGGGAGCCAACACATCTCGAGATAAGAACTTTCAATATGCCTCAGAACCGTGGAATAAACTCATGATTAAACCTTAAAGTTGATAGTTACAAGGGTTAAGTTGAACATGCACTGTGGGAGTTAAATCGTGACCCGCATAATTAATACAAACCCAACAAGGAATTGATTCCAAATAAAAAAATAGAATTCGAAGCTGCTCATATCCTTGTGATGTGGTGAATATTTAAACCTTGGAATGCCTCAGAACCGTGGAATAAACTCATGGTTAAACCTTAAAGTTGATAGTTATGAGGGTTAAGATGAACATGCACTGTAGGAGTTAAATCGTGACCCGCATAATTAATACAAACCCAACAAGGAATTGATTCCAAATTAAAAAATAGAATTCGAAGCTGCTCATATCCTTGTGATGTGGTGAATATTTAAACCTTGGAATGTGTTTAATATCGAAACTTTATTATGTTAATTTCCAAATCAGTAACACACTATCAACCAGATCAGTTTAGTTTAGAAAATTGGTATGAGAATCATGTGGAGGTAAAACTTTAAGTAACAATATTTTTTGGGTTGTTTTTTGGTTTCATTTGTTCATGGTTTTCTATGTATGTTACAAGGAAGCTTCGGGATTTTGGGTGCAGTGGAGTTTTTGATGGTGTTGAAGTCATTTCTATCATTAAAAAAACCATTCAAATATTTTGCGGATTGGATTTCTTGAATTATTTTTTTCGTCGAATTCTAGCAAGAATTTCGCCATTAGGGAGAAATTATGGCCTCGATAGACAACGCCAATCATCTATGTGATAGTCTAACGAGCCCACAATTTCGCTCAGAAAATAATGGAAATTGCAAAAAAATTGAAAATATGTGGGATTTTTTTTTGAAAATCTGAGTCACATCTATCAGGCTTCATGATTTTGGGTGCCCCAAGCATTATTTATGACTATAGTCTAAAGACTTCATGATTTTGGGTGCCCCAATCATTATTTATGACTATAGTCTAACGAGACCACAATTCACCCCCAAAATAATGGAAATTTCTTCAGAATTTTGAAAAATTCTCATATTGGAAATCCAAGTTACAACTATCCAGCGTTAAGATTTTGAGTGCCCTTGGAGTTATTAATAGTATTGAATCCATTTCCACATTAAAAAAAACTTCAAACACTTCCAAAATTAGATTTTTTGAAAAAATAAAATCATCAATTCTAACTAAAATATCACTGTCTAGACAAAATTGTGGCATCAATAGAAATGCCAATCATCTCTACCATCTATACCATGGAGAGTTGGCTTTGTCCACCACAATTTCACCCCGAACGATGAAATTATGAACAGTGAATTATCGCAGAAATCCAACGTTTTTTTTCAGAAAATCCAACCTTAAGAATGTTTGAATCAAGTGTTTTCTTTGGGTGAAAATAGATTTAGTGCCGTCAAAAAAAAGGGACAGATTTCCACAACTTTCCTGCGTGTTGAGATCAGAAAAGACATATGCCTTTCTGTTTTTCGAGAAGAGTCAAATGTGTCGGGTAATTATCGAATGTCCATCAAAATTCCAAAATTTCCGCATCGATAAGTAAATTCTTTGGTGTGTAGTTTTTCGTGGAAACTCGATCTGATTGAACACCATGATCCTTCCTACACCGACTCGGTCTTCATTATTGGAGTCGGGTGTCACTGAGGATTGAACAACATGATCCTTCCTACACCGACTCGTTCTTCATTATTGAGGCAGATGTCACTGAGGATTGAACACGATGATCCTTCCTACACCGACTCGCTCTTCATTATTGGAGTCAGATGTCACTGAGTTGTTATTCTTCACGTTGCGCCACGACGCGAAAAGGTGCAATGAACGATGTTTTCTGGTACGCATCACACGTGACAGTGCCCGGGTGGTGAGAAGTATTTGGACCCTCCAGTCTAATAAGATTGAAAAATCCCGTCTCTTTCTGGAGCTGTTACCATCAAATCTGTTCACCCATTGAAAGTAGCGAATAATCCATAATTGTGGGTGTTAAAAACCGAGCATTTGTCTATATACGGAAAGAATAAAACCAAATGTGCTATTTAAGATCCGTTAGTTATTACTTTTATTTTAACTTCTCTAGCAACTGAAACGTTCCGCTCCAAGTGATACAGACACAGGTATTTCTTATGGAATCCTTAAAATCCGAAATAAAGGTCCAACAATGGAGATGCAGAGAAAGAGATTTGTAGAGGAGATGCAGAGAAAGAGATTTGTAGAGGAGAATAATGGGTGTGACCAATTGAGAGAATGGAATTTTTTTTAACAAGATGTATATGGAAATATAATTATATGATTTGGTTAGGCATGTGTATCTTTACATAGACCTAGGTGATAAGGGAGGACAACATGCAACTTTGTAGATTGGATTTCAATTTTCCTTGTCATGTTTAGAGATTGTAGATTGTTAAAGGTATACTTGATTGGGTGAAAGAGTCAAGGTTGTTGGGTTGAGATTGTTAAAGGTATACTTGATTGGGTGAAAGAGTCAAGATTGTTGGGTCAAGGTGGTGGTTAAGCATGTTGGTTTTCTAAATTGGATTTGAAGAATTTATGTAGTGAAGTTTACAAAGGAGATTGTTAAAGGTAAAGTGGACTAGGTGAAAGAGTCAAGCTTGTTAGGTTAACAACGGTGGTGGCCTTTGGTATTGAGCCTGTAGAATTACATGGCCTATGATATCGAGTTAGTGGTTTTACATGTAGTTTAAATATTTCAAAGGCTTGGGGATGTTTATTGTAAGGTTTTAGAGCTAAACAAGCGAAAGGGTAACTTGGTAGTGGCCAAGGTGTTGGCTAAGTTAATGTATATAATCAAAAGATGACTAATTTTTCCTCGAAAATTTTAGTGTGCATTGTTTATGTGGGTTGTAGCCATATATAATTTCTTATTATTTATTTCTCTCATATTTTCACCTTTAATAGCTAGAAACACATTATATTTATTTCAATTAAAAAACATAACTAAAAAATAAATATTTTAAATAAATCTTATAATTTTTTAATACACTTAAATTATATCAACTCAAAATTAATAATTTTTGAAATTTCTTTTAAAATCAATCACGTAAACATTATCTTAATATGTTGATATGATTGATCAAAAAAACTAACAAAATTTCAAAAAAAAATACAAAAATTTAAAATCAAATATTAATATCAAAATCAATAACTTAAAATTATAATTTTATTTAAAATTTAATTAAAAAAATAATTTATTTAAATAACCTATCATACTTACTTATTCGATTTATTGAAAAAATAAATAAATCAATCATTCAAACTACCCATATATCTACAATTTAATTTAAAATAAATAAATAAATCAAACAAACTACCCAGGATAATATCGGAAAAATAAATCAATCAATCATTCAAACTACCCATATATCTACAGTTTAATTTAGTTTAAAATAAATAAATCTATCAATCAAACTACGTAGAGTAATGTTCTGTTACTGTTCGGTTTGTTAATGATTTGAATCATGTCTAAAGGGTTTAGGTGATCTTTGAATCCATTCGAAGCTATAAAACCCCCAATAACTCACCATCTTAATTAAAGCTATAAAAATCTATTTTGTCCAATTTCGACCAAAGTGAAAGAATAACATATTAAATTGTATTACATAAGTAATATTAGAACTATTTATTGTGACCATATTCTTTCCCACCCTTTTTTTTCTTAAATTTATGACTTCGTTAAATAATATATATATATATATATATATCAATACGACCGTATTTTTTATTTATTTTTATAAGTTTATTTATTTTTTAATAAATATTATAAATATTTCATATTTTCATAAAAATATATATTTATTTTTTCTAAATTTTTTCTTTTGGGAAAAGGGTTTGCTATATGAGAACATGTTAGCATCTATCTCTTTGTATTGTCTTTTTAGATAAGGAATTATTAGAAATTTGTACCAATTCATCATCAATTTGAATCAGAAAAAAATTGAATTACAAAAAGGAAAAACAAGGAACTAATAGTCTCATAGACTATTTTTAATCTAATAGACTTTAAAATATCATTTATTTATTCTATAGTCACAAAAACCTAACACGTGACTATAACCTTAACAAGGGGAAAGAAAGTAATAACACGGGACAACCTTCGATCCTAACCTTTTCGGTGTAAAGCCAGAGAGGGTGAATCACTTGAGCCCGGATAAGAGCTTTTCGGTGTAAAGCCAGAGAGGGTGAACCACTTGAGCCCGGTGACTCGTCAATACGTATCGAGTCTTTCAGATGTATCGAGGGGCAAGAGTCATTATTACATCTTTACACAATTTCGGTTCATAAACATATTTTATTTTATTTGTGTATGGGATTTACAAGTTTTCATCAATGGTTTATTCACAAATTTGGAGGTCAAATTTTTCAGGGGCACTTTTACATCAATCACTTTCCAACACATATATTTCTCAGCTGTATTTTTATATCGATCACTTTCCAATACATATATCACTAGAAGAACCAGTTGCAGATTTGGTGTCTAAACATGAGATTGCTGATTATTTTGGTACCATACATTACATTTATTTGGAGGGAGAGACAATTCAGGCTGAGGGATCCTTTCACCTCCCATAGCTCTTTCTTTTGATTTTCCTGTTATATCTATGTGAATTTTATATGGTTATGCATTTTTTTTACTCAGTCAATTATGGCAGATGCCACTATCACAATCATGTCAGATATTGCAGTTAATAACATATTTTAAATATGAAAGGATTACTTGGTCTGCTATAGAAACATTTTGAATATGAAAGTTTAGATGTACACATGACTCTTTTTGAACATATACACTGGTACATTATATAAATCAAAGTTTTTTCAAGTGAAGGAAAAAAATTAATAAAAAAAAAATATCGAATCATAGTTGTTGATATTATTTTTATATTTTTATAATTAAATAAAATTAATTTTAATTAATATAAATATATTTTAATAAAAAAAATATAAAAAAAAAAATATTAAATTTATAAAGTTTAGGATAGTCCCTGAATTAGTGCATCATTAAAGTATTTTTCCACTAATGGTTATTGGTTGAAGATGTTTCACCTCTAAGCTTTCACTGGAGGTTATAATGGTAGTGGTTAGAATCAACCTTGTGTGAAGCAAATACATGGCCTAATTGCCAATTTCTTTGGTCACAAAGAACATTTAAAAAAAAAATTAACTACTTTGTATTATTAAAAGCTCTAATGAAACACAATTATTAATTATTTGATTATTATGATAACCGTGTCTATTTTGGAACAAGAATCTCATAATTTTAATTTAATTATTAGTATTTATTACGTGGATGGTAGGAATTTAACTTATATTGTTAATAGTATTCACAAATCAAAGATTATGATTTATCTTCAAAGTAATTATCTTATTTTTCCCCTATTAATTAAATTGATTAATTGAAAAAATGTTATATCTATTTTTATAAATTAAGAATCTCCAAAATAAAGTGAGACTCATCGCTGACAATTTTGTTACATGTTTTTTTAAATGTATATATATTTAACACTTATATTAATTTGTTTATAATTAATAATATTTTTTATGATTTTTTAATTTTAAGAACTTGAGAATTTCTCATAAATTGATGCCTATCTATATTTACTAACCATTTAATTTATAAAATTACCTTAATTATAATAAATTGTTATTAATTTTAAAAAAATGATTGATATTTATTCAAAATTATAAGGGGAAAAAAATACTAAACAATACAACCCTGCTAATGTGATTTAAATACCATTAATTAAACACGCTAACAAATTAAAAAAATAATCAATAATTACCTAAATCTCTTAAAACAATAATCAATGTAAATAATTTTACACTTTTCTACCTGACTCAGAATAAAAAATAATAATTTAAAATCTAATAAGAACAAAAGTCAAACAAATATTTTCCAACAAATTTTGATTAAAATTGATATGCCAAAATACACTTGAAACAGAGAAAAGAAAAAAAAGATACATACTAGATGTCCTTTAAAAGTAATATTGTAATGGTGTAAAAAATTGTTCAAAAAGCATATTGTACATATTGTAATTGTGTAAAATTTTGTTCCACTTATATATTAACCGTGCATCCAACCGTTTATATTCTGATATGAGTGGTTTACTAGGCGGAGGAATTGTGTAGATGGCTAAAAGTGGTTGGAATCAGGGAAAAAAAATTTCAAAAAATCTTGTAGAGTCAGTGTTTGAATCGTGTTTTTGATGATGGAAATAGATTCAGCACCATTAAAAAAGTCTAAAACACCCGAAATTTTAAAATTTAACAACTGTAACTTAAATTTACAAAAATCTTTACCGGATTTTCTTTAAATATAATTAGAATTTCCATAATTTTCCGATCATAATTTTCCAAACAATTCCTTACACTAATTAGACTACCGCTATCCAGATATATGAACTCTTTAAGTTATCACATGGTGTCAAATCAATATCCTAAGTGAACATGATTTCATATTCTCAGTGAATATCTTTCTGTCGGTGCAGCTCAGAAAAGACAAATGTCCTTCTGCCTACTCAGATTTGAGAAGAGTCAATGTGTCGGCTGAACTGCACGATCCTACCTACACCGAATCGCTCTGCATTAATGGAGTTAGATGTCACCGATTCGTTATGCTTCAGGTTGCAAGGAAAGTAATGTTTAAAATTTTGGGTGTTTAGAGTGATGTTATAATTTATTTATTTTTATTTATAAAAGTTTGATTAAAAAATTACTAAAAATAAAAGGATAATGACATACAAATAATTTATTAAATTTTGAATTTTGATTTGAAATTGTATAGAATATTCACAATAAAATTTTCAAAGATTTGATTTTTTATGTACTTGATAGATCCAGAATTAAGATGGATCCAGGTTAGTGTTTAAGTATATGGAAATATATAGCATGTATGTTTTTCTTGGTGATAATAACTCCTACTCGCCTATCATTTTGGTTAATTTTTAACCAATATTGGAATAAGCTACTATTGATTTTCTATTAAAAGAGAAGAAGGAAAAAGAATAAGAAAGAAAGAAAATGAGCATGCGTGTAGTGTTGTTATCTGCCTATAAAATGGTTCAAACTATTCAACTATGTTTTAGTATATGGATTCAATATTGACATATATATATAATGTATATACATCAAATAGGTAGGTTAAACTTCCATATATATGAGTTTTGTAGTTCATAGTAATAATTCTCACTACCAATACATATATTTTCATGAGAAGATATGTATATACACAATGCATAATTTCATATATTAAATGTGTACATTTTTTTAGGAGTAATGACTAAAGTAATAAATCTTTGATATGTATGTGTTTTTCGGCATAAGTTGATAAGTGGACAAATTTAACCTTTTTTCAAAGGAAATTGTTCACAAATTTGCTCCATAGTGTATATGTATATCTACATATTAAGAAATGGATAAACTAAACCTTTCTAGTGAATCCTTTCTTTAATACAACAAGGTTCTACCATGGTCTACTTTCTTTTTTCTTTTCTTTTTTTAATTATAATGATTTTATCATCTTAAAATGGGCCAATGCCACTAAGGACAACCCATCAATTAGGTAGAACTATAACTTGTATTATTATGTCTATTAAATTTATAGAATTTTTTTTTATTAAAAAAAGATTAAATTTGTTTACTTAATACACACAAGCATACACATATTTCAAAAATTTATTATTTTAATTATTATTCTTAAAATAATATATAAATACATTATGTATATACATATATTTTTATGAAATATAATCGTTGATAATAAAAATTATAACGATGCACTACAAAAATCATATATATGGAAGTTTAGCTTACTTATTAGGCATATATATTATGTATATACCAATATTGAATCTAGTTGTTAAAACATTTTTTTAAATGTAACAATGATTCCTCTCGATTATAAAATGAACTTGATGCATGTACCACAAACAAAATTAAATTAAATCAAACTTAATATGATCATTTATCCTTTCATATATATTTGTGATTGTAATAAGATTTGTATCACCTAACCATTGAGATGTGATGAGTGAGTGTATGTATATGTGTCTTATGTGATGATAAATGAGAATGGGGATTAAGTATATGGAATTTATTTTTTCCTTTTTTCTAATGCAGGTATGATGACGACTTAATGTCTATCTCTCAACTTTATGAAAGGTTAATATTCCTATGTGATTAGTGATATATAAGCTAATAAAATTAGTGATTAGTGATATTTTAATGGGCATGATGACTTAATGTTCACTTCTTAATTTTAAGACTAATTCCTAGTATATGATTTATAACTAACAATTAATTCTTAATTTTTTTACCTTAATGACTAATTCTCAATCGTTGGTTTATAACAAAATATTATTTTAATAACTAATTCCTAACCATTAGTTTTTAATTAAATATTATTTTAATTATTTTAATAACTAATTATTAACGGCTAATTCCTAACTACTAGCTCTTGACCGCTCTTACCCTGATGCAACCTTGTTATTTATTCTTTAGGATTGATCGGTTTTTTCATCCTTGTCATGATGAACATTAGTTGGTTGGAAACATAGACCAAATCCTAATGATGTGATTAATCCAAAAAACATTACTATTTAGATATATAAGTTGTTAATAATTTGAAATATTTTTTCTTTTCTTTTCTAATTTAAGTTTATCTAAATGCGATCAAAGTGTCTCACTAAACCCTATCATTAAAGAATTGTCAGTATGTATAATACATATTTCTTTCTTATATGTAAATAATATTCATACATATGTAATATTAATATATTAAATATTAAATATTCACATATTTGCTCAATTTATGGGCTTTTGTAGTCTAGCTGAAAATATTATTCCAATTGTAGCACTCAAAAGAAGTCTCGGCAACTGCAGGATCCGAGAGGAGGGGAAGGTAATATATGAAACTCTATGAGTTATCTAAAAGTCTGCAGTTAGATTTGGAGTTGAACCTTCCATTCAAAACCCAACCAAATGTCAAATCTCCAACATTTGATTGTTCCTCCTCTTTTCTCGAAGAAAATTCAAACAAAAGATCTAAAATTATTGTAGTCACCTAAGTGCCATATGTTTATGATGTTCTCAATATAGATATAATTTGTGCAAGTTGAAAATAACAACATAAATATAATTTGTGTAAGTTGGAAGTTTGTATATAGTGTTTATAATTTCTATATGGACATTTGTTTGTTCCTACTCTTTTTTGTTTTACAATATAAAAGGATAATACCTTTGATGAGAGCTTATATGTACCTAAAAATACTTCCCTCTAGGGTGAATTTCTCTAAAGTGCAGAGGAAGTTGTGATTTCTATTTGTGTCAGCATGTCAATTCGATTCAATCTACAATAGCCTTCCCATTTGATGTTGATGCAATAATGCTACACCTTGTGGATTTACAATTTGAAATTACAGAGTCGAGACTTGAAAGTTCACTTCGCAGTTCAAGAGAAGTAAGGACTCGATACTACATAACATTCACAATGCAATCTTACAAAACTAAGGGTTCACTTATGGGATCGAGAGTTCATGTAGATTTTATCAATACACTTTATTTTTGGAATTTATTGTTGTGAACATCGAGAGATTGACCTCCTATGAAAATTAATTCTTTTTTAAATGTTGAATGGAAGAAATCTCTCATCTATAACATAAAGATCCAATTGGAATGAATTTATTTTAAATAATCCTTTTGTAACTGCCATAATCCATTTTGTCAATATTCAACAAATCATCTGATTTCATTAACTCATGGTTAATGGTACTTTGTTTTGACGTCGTCTACCTACCTCTCTTTAATCAACAATTGAATCAATCGAAATTTGAGCTATGAACCAAACTGAATATCTCCCTGTTTGTAATTCCGCCCAAACTCGATACCATCGAAAAATTAAAGTGGAGAAAAAGCAGAAAGTGAGAAACTTGATTTGGACATGTTCCTGTGAACCAACTTGTATAACAATTTCTCCTTTTCATTTAATAGGCAAAAAACCAAATAATGAGTGTCTACTCCCTTCGTTGATGCATGTATCCCATGCTTCTTTCTTTGTGCTTTCTCTGTAACTATATATATGCATTCTGACTGTAACACCACATATTATTACTTAATTTGGTTAATGATAATCTAATCATTCATGTCCATAGGATCTTGGATAGATGGTGATTGTTTGTGTTGTTAAAGCACTCCTAAATGTTAATTCACCAATTCAATTCCCCTCCTTATTCAGGTGTTATTCTTCGATATGACCATAATGTAGCCTCACCAATGTTGAACTTACAAAAAGAAGAAGAAGATAATTTAATCATTCATTAGAGAGAATGGGAACTTTGTAACAACCCTAATGAAAATTTTGTCTAATAAAAGTTAATAAAGGCAAAATAATAACCACAGTTGATGGAACACTTATTCCAAGCTGAATGTTGGGCAAAATGCTAGTGATGGGGATCACTTTTGAAGGATTAATGGCTAAGGAAATTGGCAAAGACCATAGCTAAGGCTTTGGAAAGGCAAAATGGCATTTTTGGCACATTTATTTATGAAAATAACAGAAATTAGGAGAATAGGTAGGTGAAAGGTCACAGGTTGCATGTGAGGAGGAAATTGAAGGAAAATAATGTAAAATGAAGAAAATAGAGGCCTCATTGATAAAAGGCTTCTGATGATCAATTGGAAACTTTTGTCAGTTTAGTTTTGGAGCTCTCTCATTATTCTCCCTCTCTCTCATACTCTTGGATACTTAGATTTTTCTTGGAGCACTCTTGGAGGGCATGGCATACTTGGATTTTTGGAGCAAGAAGGCAAATGAAGAGCAGGAAAGCACAAGGGGACATTGAGATCAGTAGCTACAATGGGATTTTCTTGCAGGTACTGAGTTGCATGTATGTTTTCCTCACTAGTTTTTGCATGAATGGCAGAGGCATGTGGATTATTGGTCATGATCTATCACTGGCATGGAGGATTGCCTAGATTGGTAATGGATTGCCTAGCCTTGCCATTTCTTATATAGCCATGGATATTGTGGGTTTATTTCCTTGTTTTGTTTTGGTTGGTTCTCATGTTTCCTTTTACTAGTTCCTGGAGCCTTGGTTGGACAAACACTCTAGAGCCCAGTAACAGCTTGGGTTGAGTTACTAGTCCCATAGCCTTGGTTGGACAAATTCCCTGGAGCCCTTGGTGGGTTGAGCTACTAATCCTATAGCCTTGGTTGGACAAATGCTCTGGATCCTGACGACAATTGTGGGTTGAGTTACTAGTCTTGGAGCCTTGGTTGGAACAAATGCTCTGGAGCCCTGGATGGCTGGGATAGAGACTGATCTAATGATGGTTTTGGTGATGTCCGACCGTGCGGTGGAATCAATATTTGATGGGTTGAGGTGGTTACCCTCTGGAAGCCCTGGATTGTTTTGGATTGATGTGTTTTTATGAGATCTCACGTTCGAGATTGGAATATGGCACGGGGGTGAATGGATGAAGAGAGATTTGGCTCATCCATTCTACGGTCAGGTGGAACATGGAAGTCCCATCCCGAGGTTGGATTTTGCATCATCAATATGATGCTATTTCTCGTTGTATTTCTATGAGTATTATACTGGTCTATGTGTGATTTATATGGATGTGATTTCATTGGTATTTCTGTTGCTACTATGTTGGTTATATATATGTTTTATGAAAAAAGCTATGTATGCCTCTCATCATGTTTTTACTGGTAAATGACTAAAAAATGTATCTATGACCTAATGAATGAAATGATAGTTGATGTGTTGAGGCATCAATGCTTCTTAGCGATTCTCAGCTAAGTATGAGACCCATATGCTTAGATCTGTTTTTTACACCTGTAGGTTACATATTCGTGATATGTTTGACAAAATGTTTGTCATGGCTAGTAGGGGTCCAGTTAAGGTCTCATCCAAGTGATTGCATTTATACTTTCATTTCCTTGTTATTTTACTTTTCTTTAGATGTCATTCAATTTTGGGAAGTGACCTGGGCTCTAGGCCTGATAAAGTGGCTCAAATCCTAGGGACACTAGCACAACACTGTGCAAAAAAGTCCTAGGGACACTAGCACCTGGGCTCTAGGCCTGATAAAGTGGCTCAAATCCTGGGGACACTAGCACAACACTGTGCAAAAAAGTCGTATAATGTTGGCTTGCAGGCATGTGAGAGCGTCCAGAGGTCCCTAGATGCTGGCATGCCCATAGCATGAGAGCATCCAGAGGTCAAGTAGTCCAAAAGCTCAGTGGGACCCAGGGGCTAATTTTCAGAAAGGTTGGATTGGTTCCTAAGGGTCCTAATGTTGATGTTGAATGTCTGTATGATGTGTTTCTGTCAGTTCCACTTCCTTAACATGAATTGGAAGGTCGAATCATATCATAATGGCCTCTCTTCGCATGTTTACCCCGACTGGTCGGTTTCTTGGGTAGATGTGGGAGGAGGGTGTTACAGAGTCGTATTGGAGCATGGTTCACCCCTCGCACTAGATCGGATATGTGTTGGTCATGCATGCATGTCATTAGCATGTGTGTCTCTTACACTTGCATTCCATGTGACTGTTGCATTTACATAATGTTGATCATGGTTGTAGTGATGTTGTCATGTGGAAGTTGATGTTGTTATTGTGGGATGCATCATCGTGAGTGTATGACTAGTTACATATTGTTATATGTCACTTACATGTATCATTATTGTATGCTTGGTTACATTCTTGTATGTTTGGTTGCATTCTTGTATGCTTGGTTGCATGTATCATTCTTGTAGGTTTGGTTTCAAGTATCGTTCATTCATGCTTGATCATATGTGTTTATGCATGCATGTGGTTGGTTACGTGTTGCTTATGCATGTTCATGTTTACATGTGGTCAAGTGTACAGTGATGTAATGGTTGTCGCCATGAATGAGGTCGTGGTATGCATTGTTGATAAGGTTGAATGCATTGATGACTGGACCTTAGCTATAATGATGGTTGCATGGTTATATACTTATGTGTTATGCTTCTATATGATGTCATGATTATGTTATACATATATCACGTTGATTTGTTGATCTTGTAGACAAGGTATTCTCCCTGAGCTATACTAAGGTATGTTGGTTTATTGTGATTAGTTTAGGCTGACATGATATACCTTGCAGGAACAAATATCAAATGGCTAGAAAGATGGTAGACTACAAATACTATCCCTATGAATCAAATGAGCAGTATGGTGTTGGGAAATATTTCGATTTGGTAGATACATTGAGAAGCTCAAAGGAAGAAATAAGGAGTTGTAAGGCAAATAATAACAGAATCATGCAGGCATAAGAGAAACAAGCAGAGGTAAATGTGGTGATACTTCAAAGTTTGTCATATTTACAGCAACTGGGACCACGTCGGATCATCTATGAGCAAGAGGACATAACTAATGGGGCTTATGGCAGTAGGTCGCATGGTGGTCACATGTCAAATAAAGATGACATGGTTAGATATGGCATATTTTTGGACACTCCGAAGAGGAGAAGGGATAGACACATGTATTATTCTAGTTCTGATTCAAATAAGCACTATGATTGTCATCCTTATCATTCGTACAGGAGGAGTGACAAGGGATACTTGCTAGATGAGTTTAAGAAAGCAAAGACACCTACATTTGATGGAGAGATGAAGAAACCACATGATGCAAAGGCATGGTTGCTTGGCAAGAGGAAGTTCTTCAAGTTGCATGATTATTCAGAGAACATGAAAGCTAGAGTAGCTACAGTCAGTCTCAAAGGTAAAGCATACATTCGGTGGGAAGACGTGAAGAATGTTAGATGTATTCATGACGAAGACTTGAATTTGAGTGAGTTTGAGTGTTTATTCAAGAAGAAATACCTATCAAAGAGGTACTTTGATGATAGGGCAAAATAATTCTATGAGCTAAAGATGGGATTGATGACAAATGAGGAGTACACTACTGAGGTATGTGCCTTATCTCATAGAGGAGAAGGCCAAGATTAAGAGGTTCATTAGTGGATTACCAGTTGCATTAAAAGACAAGGCTAAGTTTGATGAGCCTAAATCATTGGAGAAGACCATTCGAAAGCTAAGGCATTGCTATGAAAAATCGAAGCGCAAATCTGAAGGCTGAGTTTGATGAGCCTAAATCATTGGAGAAGACCATTCGAAAGCTAAGGCATTGCTATGAAAAATCGAAGCTAGATTGGAAAGGTAATGCAAGGAACAAAGGAAAATGGGACAAGAAATGAGCAATACCTCAGGGTATAGATAATAAAGAGAATTTTTCTCCATCTAAGAAGTTCAATGCATTAGATAGAGGACAGGGACATCGATCTGAGGAGCATAATAAGGAGCCAGTGTGGTGTTGGCCTTGTGGAGGAGATCATCGCAGGAGGGATTGTCCATAGTATCAAGGTGGCAAGCCTCATATATATAGTGCACAAGACGCACAGACTGTTGGGGATGTTAGTTAGAGTATTCCTCATATTTATGCAGCATTGGATAACAAAAAGGAAGACCATCATGCATCTATCATTGAGATGGACGATAAGCTTTGTGATCAAGTTATTTCTATTTTGATTGACACTGGATCTAATTACAACTATGTTAGTCTTGACTTGGTGGATAAGTATGGTTTGAGTAAGGAATTGCATGCAGAATCTTGGTTAGTGCAGTTGGCTACAGGTACAAAGAAGCGGGTTCATCATTGGGTAAGATCTTGTGCATTTGATTTGAATGGCATGCCTACTGCAACACATTTGAATGTACTACTGTTGTCATACAACATGTTGTCGGACATGGATTGGTTGTATTTTCATAGAACCAAGGTGGATTGTTATGACAAAGCTATTGAGTGCATGGATAAGAATGGGGAACCAAGAGTCTTACAGGGTAAGAAGAAAGCAACATCATTTAGGATGGTAACAACTATGCAAGTAAAGCACAATCACAAGAAAGGGTGTGTGTTATTTGCAATACAAATTTCTAGTGACAAGGGTAAGGAAGTTGAGGATGCAGATGTCTTGATCAAATACCCAGTTCTATAGCAGTTCCAAGATGTATTTCCTAAGGAAATTACAAAGTTTCTACCTCATAGAGAGGTATATTTTTTTATTGATTTAGTGCCAGGGGAAGCTCCAACATTAAAAGCACCTTACAGGATGAGCACACCTGAGTTGGTTGAGTTGAAGCTACAATTGAAGGAAATATTTGACAAGGGATACATTAGGACAAGTGTATCACCATGGAGCGCACCGATATTGTTTGTGAAGAAGAAAGATGGTACTCTCAGATTATGTATTGAATACAGGAAATTGAACAAAGTGACCATCAAGAACAGGTATACATTGTCGAGGATTGATGACTTGTTCTATTAGTTGAAGGGAGCATCATTTTTCTTGAAGATTGATCTGAGATTCAAATATCATCAGGTATGCATCAAAGAGGAGGACATTTACAAGACATCTTTCCAGACCAAGTATGGGCATTATGAGTTTGTTGTAGTTCCATTTTCCTTAACTAATGTTCCAGCTACATTTATGTGCTTGATGAATAGTGTGTTGCATCTATACTAGGATAAGTTTGTTATTGTGTTCATTGATGACATATTGGTATATTCTAAAAAAGAGGAAGAACATGTCGAGCATTTAGCAGCAATGTTGAGGTTGTTGAGAGAGTATTAGTTATATGCTAAGCTCAACGAGTGTAGTTTCTTTCAGACTGAGTTAAATTACTTGGGGCATATTGTCTCCAAGGAGGGAGTTGCAGCAGATCCAGAAAAGATAAGGGCCTTCATGGAGTGGGTACCTCCTAAGAATGTAGATGAGGTGAGATCTTTTATGGGTTTGGCAAGCTATTATAGGAGGTTCATAAGGAACTTATCACATATTGTTTATCCTATCACATCATTATAGAGGAAAGATAAGAAGTTTGAATGGACAGAGGAGTGTGAGGCTAGTTTTGAGCAACTTAAGCAGTTGTTGACACATGCACTAGTGTTAAAGATTGCAAATCCGGACAAAGAGTTTGTAGTATACACAAATGCTTGCAAGAAATGGCTTGGTGGAGTCCTTATGCAGGATGGACAAATGGTATGCTATGAGTCGTGAAAACTGAATGAGCATGAGAATATAAACCTCACACATGATCTTGAGTTGGCAACGATTATACATGTGTTGAAGATGTGGAGACATTATCTCCTGGGCAGGAGCTTTACATTGATAAGTGATCATAGTGGTTTGTAGTATCTATTTGACCAACCGAATTTGAATGGTAGGCAGGCTCAGTGGTTGGTTACGATCAGTGAGTTTGATTTCGAGATCAGATATATCAAAGGTAAAGAGAAGAGGGTGGCAGATGCTCTTAGCAGGCAGATATAGGTAAATCACTTAGCAGCTATGAGCACCTATGGGACATACTTACAGGATAGGATCTTGTAGGTAGGCCAGCAGGATGTCAAATCTATAGAGATTATGCATAAGTTCCAGCAGAGTACTGGTATAGGTATAGGTGAAGGTACAAGTGGTAGTACAGGTACAAGTGGGAGTATAAGTAAAGGTAGTGGTAGGGGTGCAAGTGCACAGGATGTAGACAGTTTCCTTACAGCAGATGGATTTGTTAGATTCAAAGACATATGTTCTAGATAGCAGTGAGCTCAAGAAGGTGATCTTGAGAGAGTTTCATGTGAAACCATATTCAGGTCACCCAGGTTATCAGAAGACATTGACAATAGTAAAGAAATTGTATTATTGGTCGAACCTGAAGAGGGATGTAGTAGTGTTTGTGACTAGATGTTTTGACTGTCAACATGTGAAGTCGAAGTGTAAACATCTAGTGGACTGCTACAACTGATTGCAATTCCAGAGTGGAAATGGGAGGTCATTTCCATGGACTTCATTACAAGTTTTCCTAGGATAGTGAGGCAGCATGATTCCATCATGTTTGTTGTGGACATATTGGCAAAGGTTGAAAATTTCATTCCAGTGAAGTCTACATTCTCAGCTAGCAATGTAGCACAAGTATTCATCAGATATGTGGTCAGATTGCATGGTGCTCAGACAGGGATGTGAAGTTCACTTCCATGTTTTGGGAGGAGTTATTTGCAGGTTTGGGCACAGAGTCAGCTTTCAGTACAACTTATCATCCGCAAACATATGGACAAACAGAGAGGGTCAACAGGATATTGGAGTACATGTTGAGGATGTATGTGATGCACCGACAACGAAAGTGTGAAGAGTATCTTCCATTGGTAGAGTTCCCTTATAAAAATGGGTATCAATAATATTTGAGGATGAGTCCATTTAAGGCACTGTATGGGCAAAGTTGCAATACTCCTGTCAGTTGGAGTGATCCAGTTAACAAGTTTTTGATTGGACCAAACATGTTGGCAGACATGGAATGGGAAATGCAGGTGATCAAGAAGAATCTAAAGGCAGCATAGGATAGGTAGAAGAGCTATGCATATCGGAACAAGTTGTTCAATGAGTTCTGAATTGGGGAACAAGTGTACTTGCACATGAAATAGAAGAAGAGCTCCTTGTGGATTAGATCATGTGCCAAGCTGGCACCACAGTTTTGTGGACCCTTTAGTATTATTGAGAGGATTGGGCCAGTAGGCTATCGAATTACACTGCCTCCGACATTGAAAGTCCATGATGTTTTCCATGTGTCATTTCTTAAGAAGTATGTTCAATATATTGATCATGTGATTGGCTCGTCTGTATTGCAGGTGTAACCAGATGGAGAATTCTAGCGGAAGCCTTAGTGTATATTGTAGAAAAAGGTGCTCATGCCCTGGAACCGAGCAATTGAGTGATTTAAGGTGCAATGGAAACACTTTGGGCTTGACGAAGCTACATGGGATATGGTGAATCAGATGCGGGCTATGTATCCTTCCTTGTTTGCGGGTTGATGCAAAGTAGTTTTGGTGTGGTGTTTTAGCATATGTCTTGGTATGTGTTTTGGTATATGTTTTAGTGATGTTTGGTATATGTACATATGTATATGGATGTAAATACTGCCATGAGCTATGTTATAAAGATCCAATCAGTGGTATGGGTATCATGTCATTATTATGTTATGTTTGTTATGTTTTCATTTCGGTTTACTTCTCAACAAGTTGATCATTGTAAATACTACAACAAGCTAAGTTATAAAGCTCCATTGGCAGTATATTTTGCTTAAAGTAGTTTTTTGGTTATAGGTATTGTTGAACACCGAGGACAGTGTTCCCCCAAGGGGGAGGGTTCCGTAACATCCCTGGCCAAAATTCCATTAATAAAAGTTAATAAATTCAAAATAATAACCAGGATTGATGGGACACTTATTCCAAGCTGAATGTTGGGAAAAATCCTAGTGATGGGGATCACTTTTGATTGATTAATGGCGAAGGAAATTGGCAAAGGCAATGGCTAAGGCTTTGGAAAGGCAAAATGGCATTTTTGGCACATTTGTTTATGAAAATAATGGAAATTAGGAGAAAAGGGAGGTGAAAGGTCACAAGTTTCATGTGAGGAGGAAATTGAGGGAAAATATCGGAAAATAAAGAAAATAGATGCCTCATTCATAAAAAGGCTTATGAGGATCAATTGGTAACCTTTTGTCAATTCAGTTTTGGAGCTCTCTCATTATTATCTCTCTCTCTCATACTCTTGGATACTTAGAGCTTTCTTGGAGCACTCTTGGAGGGTGTGACATACAAGGATTTTTGGAGCAAGAAAGAAAAGGAAGAGCAGGAAAGCGCAAGAGGACATTGGGATCAGTAGCTACAACGAAATTTTCTTGCAGGTACTAAGTTGCATGTATGTTTTCCTCACTAGTTTTGGCATGCTTGGCTATGCATGTGGATTTTTGGTCATGATCTATCGCTGGCATGGAGGATTTCTTAGGTTGACAGTGGATTGCCTAGCCTTGCCATTTCCTAGATAGCCATGGAGATTGTGGCTTTATTTCCTTGTTTTGTTTTTGTTGGAAAAATGTTCTGGAGCCTTGTAAAAACTTGGGTTGAGTTACTAGTCACGTAGCCTTGGTTAGAAAAACGCTCTAGATCCATTGGTGGGTTGAGTTACTAGTCCTGGAGCATTGGTTGGACAAACGATCTAGAGCCCGGTGGCAGCTATGGGTTGAGTTACTAGTCCTGGAGCCTTATTTGGAACAAATGCTCTAGAGCCCTGGATGGCTGGGATAAGACTAGTCTGATGATGCTTTTGGTGATGTCTGATCATGAGGTGGAATCACTGTTTGATGGGTTGAGGTGGTTGGCCTCTGGAAGCTCTGGATGGTTTTGTATTGATGTGTTTTATGGGATCCCACATTCATGCTTGGAATATGGCACGAGGGTGAATGGCTGAAGAGAGATTTGGCTCAGCCATTCTACTGTCAGGTGGAACGTGGAAGTCCATCCCGGTTTTGGATTTTGCATCATCAATATGAGGTTATTTCTTCTTATATTCCTATGAGTATTATACTGGTTATATGTGGTTTATATGGATATGATTTCATTCGTATTTTTGTTTCTATTATGTTGTTTATATATATGTTTTATGACAGTAGCTATGTATGGTTGTCATCATGTTTCTACTAATAATTGAATGAACAATTATCTATGACCTAATGGATGAAGTGGAAATTGATGTGTTGAGGCATCAATGTTTCTTAGCGATCATTAGCTAAGTATGAGACCCCTATGCTCAGATCTGTTATTTATACATGTAGATTACATATTTGTGGTATGTTTGATGAAATGCTCGTCATGGCTAGTAGGGGTCCAGTCAAGCTCTCATTCAAGTGATTGCATTTATATTGTCATTTCCTTATTATTTATTGTTCTGAAGATGTCATGCTATTTTTGGTAGTGACCTTGGCTATGGGCCTAAAAAAGTGGCTCAAATCTCGAGGACGCTGGCACAACACTGTGAAAAAAAGTACCATGACGCTGGCTTGCAGGCCTGTGAGAGTGTCCAGAGGTCCCTGGACACTGGCATGCCCATAGCATGAGAGCTTCCAAAGGTCAAGTGGTCTAAAAGCTCAGTGGGACCTAGGGGCCAGTTGTCAGAAAGGGTAGATTGGTTCCTGGGGGTCCTAATGTTGATGTTGAATGTCTGTATAGTGTGTTTCCGTTGGTTCCACTTCCTTAACATGACTTAGGAGGCCGAATGATATCATAGTGGCCTCTCGTCACATGCTTACCCCGATTGGTCAGTTGCTTGGGTAGATGTGGGAGGAGGGTCTTACAAACTTTCTAACAAAGAATGGAAAATGCCATTGCGAGGACTTGTCTGGAAAACCTACATTTGGATTACCGAGGTGGATTGACATTAATTTTGAATTACATGATGTGGCTTCAGGTTATTCGTTGTCATGGAGGCGATTGGCTATTTGTACTTTAATAAATTAAATAGTTTAAATCATTTGCACTGTTGGATTTTATCTTATATTTATGAATTAAAAGAAAAAGTCCATTTACTTCTCACATTTATTTCTAACTTGCTCAATTCATCACATTTTATAACAAAGAACAAGAAGTTTGTACTTATCTAGAAGGATCTCGATTTGGATTGCCGAGGTCAATCCAGTTATTAGTGTCTTAAGGTAATTCACTAGGGGGGGAGATATCATAATGCTACTTGCAACTTACATGTGCACAAAAATCTTTGTATTTGTTTTATTTTTGGCATTTTATATTATGTTTTAATTATATAAGTGTAACAACCTTGGTGAAAATTCCATGTAAAAATATATAAATACCACAGATGATGGGACACATATTCCAAGATGAATGTTGGGTAGGACATCCTAGTGTGTGTTCATTTGGTTGTTTATGGCTAAGGAAATTGGCAAAGGCAATGTTAACGCTTTGGAAAGGCAAGATGGCATTTTTGG
Organism: Pinus tabuliformis; assembly: GCA_031772625.1. Classification (NCBI taxonomy): domain Eukaryota; kingdom Viridiplantae; phylum Streptophyta; class Pinopsida; order Pinales; family Pinaceae; genus Pinus; species Pinus tabuliformis. The sequence continues at coordinate 764,746,540 of CM062807.1, read as the reverse complement.
CACATTTTTTAATGAAAATAAAGAAAATTAGGAGAAAAGTAAGGTGAAAGGTCACACGTTGCATGTGAGGAGGAAATTGAAGGAAAATAAAGGAAAATGAATAAATTAGAGGCCTTTTTAAAAAGGCTTATGAGGATCAATTGGCAGGTCTTAACAGTGTAGGCTTAGTCAGTTTAGCTTTAGAGCTCTTTCATTATACTCTCTCTCTTTGATACTCTTGGACACTTAGAGTTTTCTTTGAGCACTTCGGCATTGGAGTAAGAAAAGGAAAGAAGGCAAGAGGAAGCAAAGATCAAGCAAGGAAAGGTAGGATCAAGAAACTACAACAGGCTTCATTGCAGGTATCGACTTTCATGTGTATTTTCATTACTAGATTTTGCATGCATGGTATTGCATGTGTTTCTTTTCTACCATGGCATGGGTTTTTCCAGGAGTGACAGTATTTTCAACCTAGCCTTGCCATTTCATGATAGATTTGATGAGATGGGTTCTCTCATGTGGTTTATGTGGGATGGTCAGATTGGATTTGAAGCTGAGTGGGTGTATCTATGAATTGACAAACACATGGTGGTAGTGGTCCCTGAACCAAACTGGGGATGCACGAAGCCACTGGCCTAGTAACCCCTGAACCAGATTGTGGTTTGCAGTAAATCCAAATTGTGTGCCTCGGTGGGACTAGGAATCCTTGTCAGTGAATGGTGGGATATACATTAAAGCCAAGAGGTGGATTTTCTCTCAGTTGGGCCTAGTGATTTCAAGATGGAATGCATGGTAAAGCATGGAGAGTGTGTCTCGATGTAGGGCCTAGTGATCCCTAGATTAGACTATGGATTCATGGTCAACGTTGAGAGACTAGGAGGCACTCAAATTCCTCACAGTGTAGGTGGAGGACTCCGGTGGCATCCCCATTGATTGGTGTTTTTTTTTGTGTTCTATGAGTCCCACATTCATGCTTGGAATATGGCACAGGGGTTATTGGCTGAAGAGAGACTTGGCTTAGCTAATCTATGGTCGGGTGGAATGTGGTAGTCCCCTCACCGGTTGGTTCATTGCATTGATTAATGAGAAATTCATTCCATTGATTTTCATGTGTAAATTTACTAATGTATATATGGATTTTGATGGCTGATATGTTTATTGTATTTATGTCCCTATTATGATGGTTATATGTTCAATTTATGGCAACAACTATGTTTGGCTCTCAGCATGTTTTTACTTGTATTTGAATAGATATTGTATTTATGACCTAATAAGTGATAAAGTAGAAAATAACATGAGGAAACAATGGTTCATGGCGATTCTCATATAAGTAAGATATCCCTACACTTAACTTTGTTGTTTACACCTATAGGTTACATGTCGATATGTTTGTTGAAATGCCTGTCATGGCTAGTAGGGTTTTGGTTAAGGCCTTGACCAACTATTTACTTTTGCATCATTTTTTCCTTGTACTTTACTTAATTATGAGCTCCCATTCCACTCTGGGCAGTGGCCTGGGCTCTGGGCCTGAAAAAGTGGCTCAAATATTGGAGTTGCTGGCACAGAACTGGAAAGTTTCGTCCACATTCACTGGCATCTAGGCCTATGAGAGCGACTTTAGGTCTCTGGTCACTCCCTTACTCATAGCATGAGAGCGACTAAGCCTTAAATTGTCCAAAACAATAGTGGGACCCAGGGACAGGCTGTCTGAGTGGCTGACTTGTCTCCTGAGGGTTCTGCTAATGGTATTGGATGACTGTATGTGATGTTCCGTCAATTTCACTTCCTTAAGGTCACCTATGAGGTCGAGTATTATCATAACGACCTCTCATCTCATGTTTACCCAAGTTGGCATGGTAACTTGGGTGGATGTGGGAGGAGGGTGTTACTATAATCCCTTTGAGTGGAAAGAAACTTTAACTCTTGATGGAAAATGTAAAGCACATCACAAGATGGAAACATGCAACCTGAAAAATATTTCTATCCTTGTGGCTAGCTGCATGATCCATCTATCTCTTCAGACTCCCACATATATTTTGATAAGAAAGTGTTTGTGATGGTTGAGAAACTGTTTTTCCTTCCAAAAATTCTTATCGAGGGCATATAGAAAAATTCCATCATGTGGTTTGGGAGAATTGAAAAATCCATCCCTTCAGTGATTCGACCGAGTTAAAAAGTCTAGTTCATTGAATTTCCTATGTTAATTTACGTATTTATGTTTTCATGTTTATAACTTTGAAGAGTAGTGAACGACTTATCTGCATTCATTTTCCTATTCTCTGCATTGCATTCATAGTCAATGATTTTCACCTCTGACACAATTGATCATAATGATCCATGAAGTCCGTAAAGATTATGAAGATTGTGCCCTCTAAAATTATGAAGATGGAGTGGGCCTGTATCATTCAATAACTTGATTTCATTAGGTCGTACTACTTTGTATAATTCAATACAGATTAGAGTACCATTATGGTCTAATCCACTGGTGAAAGCAAGCTAAAGGAATGCATCTAGACATATAAATAATTTTAATTTTGCTCCATGGAAGCACTGTAACCTTTGGTGTAGATTGGAGTTGAAAACCACTTCCACTGTTCCATGTAGAGGTGGTGGTACCCTTCAACAACTTGAAATAGGGTATTAATGACGTTTTTCAACAACAACAAAAACGGTCGAAAATACATTTTGAGACCCATCATGATATAAAAAATTTAAATATCAAATACAAGAAAAAGTCCTTATGAGGGGAAAAATTCCCATCAAATTCCATCACTGATCATGATGCTTCATTCATCTCTTTTGGTAAGTATTTCCATCAAATGTTTTCACCCAATAAATGTAGAAAATAATTCTTAATTCTCGATGCTAAAAATGAAGCATTTGATTTTATTGGTATTGTCTGGAAAAAAACCAAATCAGTGATTTTACAATGGAATTGCCAGCGTTATGTTGAGACGAAGGTGAAGGGAAGTTGATTAAGATTCAAGGCGATGTCATCATTCTTTTGATAACCCAGGTAGGAAAATGCCTGAGCTGAAGGTTGCTCAGCTGTTGCACCAATCTGCACTGCACTACCCAGAAACTTCTGCTCTACTGAAGTTCGAATGGTTGGAATGTGCACTGGAACTGCCCAGAAATTTATATGCTTTTAAACTCGGACTCCTTGGCCAAAACCCAGAAATGGTTTGGCCCAATTTGGACTTCCCAAAATTGACCCCCAAAGGCACTATTCAATCCCTAACTATTTTACATTATCTCCTGCAAAGATATGGCTTAAAACACCACCTCTGGTGCTCAGAAAATTATGAAACTTTATATTTGGGATCCTTGTCCAAAACCCAGAAAAACCCAAAAAGAATTTTGGATGGTTTAGACTTTTGATTTTCGACCCCCTTGGAGCCTCACATTAGCTCTAGCTACCAATTTTGACTTGTTGAAAATTTCTTGTAAATCCACCTGAAATCTTGGCCCAACTCAGCTGCTCCCAAGTACCACGAAAATCTCTATTGTGTGGCCTCTGCGCTCTCCCCTAGCCCAGCAGTTTGAATTGTTGGAATGTTGGCTCAGTTGGCCGTAAAACCCAGCAAGAGCACTATTTTAATGCTGCTACCTCATCTCCCCAACTCTCGGACAAGAAATCAAAGCTCTACTTGCCTCAATCTCCCTCTATGTGTTTCCTGACTGCCCATAAATATGCACTCCTTGCTCTGCGCTGATTGGTGGTGCTATGTCACTGCCTCAAAACTCCTAAAATCCTTGTATAACTACCTCTCTAGGGCAGGCACGGATGGTCCCCTGAAGTAGAAGTTGAATCTCCCGCTTGAGAGATTCGTGGCTAAACAGACAGTTGACTCAGCTAACAACAGAGTGAACAATCAAGTGATTTTGTTTGCAATATGTATGAATGAATCCAAAATGAGAGTTTCTCCCTCCTTATAACTCCTTGGGCCTCCCTAGCCTCATGTGGGCCCCTCCATCCACCTATTCGACTTTCCCTCCAAGCTATTCGAATGGGGTAATTCGAACTCCCATGTGGGTGGCCCCCACATTCCACTAGCAACCAAATAAAGTCGAATTGCCTCCTAAGTCCCTATGTCGAAAATGATGGGTTCTCTTCCTTAGCCAAAATTGTGAAAAATTATGTAGCAGCACCCTATTACAAATGTGTTTGAGAAGGGACATGACAATCCTCTCCTCCCAAATGTTGGGTGCTCCAAAATGTGCTCACCCTCCCAAGTGGCATCCTCATCTGACAAGCTCTTCCAATGCACCAAAAATCGTTTATCCTCAAGCAATGCCTGAGGAAGCAACCTCTCTAACTATCGCTCCCCACTTTTACTACTAAATGTGCCAAGGTCCCAAATGTGCCACTGGATTGTGCTTGGTCTCTACACTGTCCTGATATGGAAGAATCCTTCAATACTAGGATCCCAGGCAATCCTGTCCAACATGAATCTCCCCTCGCTCCACTCACTATCCTGCCCAGTGAAAGTACCAGAAGTCCCCTGCTCCATCAGTGACTCGCTAAAGCCCAATGGAAGATATGTATGATCTCCCCCTGCAGTAGTTGATGCATCCCTAAAGGTTATTGAGCTGTGAAGAGATGTGATGCCCTAGTTCCCTACTAGTCCCAAAGTGGTGCCACCATGCTGATGTTGTGCTACTCTGACTATGTCATACTCCCCATCATGCACAATCAGTATCCTCCTCTCCTGGAACTCGATGGTGGAATACTGAAAGAGGCGAGACACATCCTGCCTAGGCATCTCCATGGTACCCAGGCCTACCCATACAAATCTAACTTCGAACTTGTGCAGCAATAGAAAATGTATGCCTCCCCATATGATGAAACCCTCTGTGAACCCCCATGTGTCATCCTAACAACGAACTATATCACTCTTTGCCACGACTCTGCTCATCACGAGTGATCTATCGATCAACCGAATCCTTGCATCCCATAGTCAGACCTACTGTGGAATAGCCCTGTCAACCGATGGAATCCCTTTGGCCCTCGTCTCTAGTCCCTACATGTGATCACTATATAGGCTCCATATATTGTGGGCTAATCTGATGCATGCTAATCTGCCCTGTGTCTGCCACTCTGTAGTACCGATGATCGTTGGAAGCCATGTGTGCCAAAGAGATACCCCCTGAATGTAACCAAAAGATGGGTATCTGATACTCGTAATTGACTCAGGGTATGTGGATCCCTCCTGTCCCTACCAACCATCTCCCCTGGGTCTTCCATCTGCCCTCTTGATAATGTGCCAATATAAGGTCTAGAGCCTGGACACATACTGGGAAACTATCTCAGTGATAACCGTTATCCTTTGCTCAAGCGTAGTCCCGACATGCCCTGAGAAAAGAGTAACACATGTCTCCCTCGGGACTAGATCCATGGACGTAAGCTTGATGATGAATGATATACCACCCCTACAGATGATCACCTCATCCCCCAACCTATGGCTATCAACTGACGCACCAACCCAACACCACTGCTGAAAAGTCTCCCCCTAGTGTGCTGAGTCTCACCCAAATATCTCGGGTGAGATCCTTGTCCCTTGTGGCTCATGCCCAAAGTGTAGAAAGTCGACAGCACAATTGACTGTGCTTGTGAGGGATGTAGAAGAGGTTCAGGCGTGTGAGTCCCCGCGGACACCATCAAGTATCACTCATTTGTGTCACTGTCGATCCTGGGTGAACTACACCCAAAGGTATGCCTGGTGTTTCCGTCCAAGGGTCTCCCTAGAGGCAGCACTTCATGACCTTGTTGTGCAGCAATCATCCCAGTACTCCTGGACATGCCATTGTACACCATGGCCTACCCCTGTACACTGTTGGATACCCTCGGCTACGGTTATGCCATCCTGTACTAGCCTGGGTCTCGCATGTGTCAATGTACCTGTCGCTCCCAGCATGTACTCAATGCGATGTGAGGCACTCCCACTCCACTGTTGAAAAGTGTGCAACAAGAAATGCTTGTTGAGAATGCAACAAGATGATGGAGCTTAGTGAAAAGAGTCGCCTTCACTAAGTGGGCCCACAGGAAAATTATGGCGCAAGTTCTATTTTTGATCACAGTGTGGATGATCACAGTGTGGGTGATCACAGTATGAGTGATCACAGTATGGGTGACCATAGTGTGAGTGATCACAGTGTGAGTGATCAAAGTCTATTTTTAGACTGGCTGTCAAAAATAGAAAAGTCAAATATTATTGTCTCATAATAATATTTGGATTATAAACTTGATCTTATTCTCTTGGAGCACTTCAGGATGAGCTACGGATGTGGTACATGCAGATCCTAGAAGGAAATATGTGGTTACCTATTGCTTGACTAATATTTGCATGCAGGACTTTAGTTAGAACTCAAGTGAGTTGAGTTTAGTGGACTGGAGGTGCAGTTGATGGAGTTGTGTTCAGTTTAGCTTTGTTAAACTGGTTGTATTTAGTCTAACTGGAAAATAGACTAGAGATGAGTTGGGTGAATTAGTTATTAATTAATTCACAAGTTATTAACTCATAATGCAACTATAGAATACATTAGTTAACTCAGTTGCATGTCAGTGCATGTTCAGTTCAGCAGGGACAGGTGTTAGAGGATCAGATTGCTATCAGTTGTGACTATAGTTGTGCATGATGATTTGCACAATAAGAGGGATTGAGTATGCCAATGAATTGGCCAATATCAAGAATTGTAGCTTGTGCTCACGTCCAACAAAGTGTGAGTGATTATTTGCAGGTAAAATATGAGTTTGGTAAGCCATTCTCATCAGTTCTTGAGCAGGTATTAAGCTGGAGAGGTAGGCAAGCAGTGGAATAGATTTGGAGATCAGATCTGAGCTGTATTGTGTGTAACAGGTGGAGCTGGTACTGGATTGCTTGTGATAAGCATTGTACTTTGTAATGTTACATGATTCAATCAATATAATATACAGATAGTGTGGGGTTTTTAGCGAGATGCTTTCCCCGGGATACATACCGTGTTAATGAGTTTGATTGATGCTTCTATGTGTGCCTGTGAATGTTTCTGCTTCTGTAAATTGATGATCAACGTAGAGGAGATTATGTATTATACATGTTCCGCTTATAATTGTATGATCAGGATAATCTCTGTGAATATGTGTTAAATTATTCAAAATTTCTACATGGTATCAGAGCTAGCGAATTTGTAGAAAATTTTCTACATGGTATCGGAGCTGCTTGATTTGTAGAAGAGATTTTTACAGGATATCAAGTGAGGATTGATCATCAGATCTATTATTCAGAAAGTGTTTACATTTTATTTCTTCAGGCAGAGTCTGTAATCGGGCCAGGTAGCCTCTGGATTCATCCTTCTTTTGGAAGGTGAGATATCCGGTGAATGCCCATACAGTCGATCTCTGTACAAGAAATACTTTGTTCTCACGAATTCTAGATCGGAAGCGGTTGAGTTTTGAGCTGGTGGAATTCGAATTTAATTCCAAAGCAAGAGATAAAACTCAGAAACATTAAGTGTGAGAATGGAGACAGTATGCCCCAATATCTCACGAAGTTCACCCAATGCCGAGATGAGCTGGGAAGTGTGGGGGTGACTGTCGGATGAGGATGGTGAGTCTAGCACTCCTTGACCTTCCTAAGAGTTGGCATAGCTACCAGGACTCGGTGAATGGAAGGGAGAAACTGCCAAATTGGGAACGACCATGGTCGGATTTGATGCAGGAGGAGATCAGACGGCGCACCAGAGACAGTTCTTCATCTATGCATGATGAGGAGAACTGTGCCTTAGCGAGTAAGGTGAAGAGGGGGAAGGAGAAGGTTTCTCTTTCCGAATCTTGTTCTTCCAATGATGGGAAGAAGGTTGACAAATCGAAAGTGCGATGCTTTCATTGTCATGATGGAGACTTGGTGGTTGAGAGGGAGCATACTTTACCTCTCAACATGCAAACCCAGAAGAAGTCTCAGACGATTGTGGAGGAGCCACGATTGGTGCAGCAGTTTCAGGAGGTTGTGGAGGAGCCACAACAAGGGAAGCTAAGAGGAGATTGAGTAGAGACATATACTCATCCAGAGACCTCCAGTAGGGGGAAACTTCGAGCCAGGTGGGTTGAGGGATCGCATGCAGCCATACGTCCAGGTAGGAGGTGGGGTGATGTGGATTGATTGTTCGAAGGAGGAGGGGCAAGATCCTTGAGGTACCCAACCTCTTGGATGAGACCTTGCTACGGGAGCCTCAGATGTGTAGTAGCAGGAACTGACTGATTGGGTAGAGACAGATGCGGATGGAGCGGCAGAGAGAGCGACAGTGCAGGGAATCCCAGGATAGCGCATAGCTAGCAGGCTGCAGCAATGCGAGAGGCACAAGTGTTTTGCACAGTGCTAGGTGGCACAGAGAGGTGTGCAATGGTGCGAGATGTATGGAGATGTTGCAGTAGCGCAGATGTCAGAGAGGGAGCACTTGTCAGCAGCAGGTAGAGCTTCAGCATCAGAGGGTGTTTCTAGCCCAACAGGGAGGTCAGTTGGGAGCTGCAGTGCGGATGCAATGCTGGGAGATAGAACTAGCAGCAGCACAGATGCAGTCAGAGATCAAAGTGACAGAGGTTAGAGCAGTCAGATACTGAAGAGAATAGAGATGCAGAGTCTTCAGTCGACAGAGGCAATAGCAGTCAAAGACTTTGATGACAGAGCAAGTGGACTAGCCAGGTGTGTTGCATGGAGAACATTCCAGAGTTACAGGATCGGGTTTGAGAGGAAGCCTTTCTTGTTGAGAGGGAGTGTTGAAAAGTGTGCAACAAGAAATGCTTGTTGAGAATGCAACAAGATGATGGAGCTTAGTGAAAAGAGTCGCCTTCACTAAGTGGGCCCGCAGGAAAATTATGGCGCAAGTTCTATTTTTGATCACAGTGTGGATGATCACAGTGTGGATGATCACAGTGTGGGTGATCACAGTATGAATGATCACAGTGTGGGTGACCACAGTGTGAGTGATCACAGTGTGAGTGATCAAAGTCTATTTTTAGACTGGCTATCAAAAATAGAAAAGTCAAATATTATTGTCTCATAATAATATTTGGACTATAAACTTGATATTATTCTCTTGGAGCACTTCAGGATGAGCTACGGATGTGGTACATGCAGATCCCAGAAGGAAATACGTGGTTACCTATGGGTTGACTAATATTTGCATGCAGGACTTCAGTTAGAACTCAAGTGAGTTGAGTTTAGTGGACTGGAGGTGCAATTGATGGAGTTGTGTTCAGTTTAGCTTTGTTAAACTGGTTGTATTTAGTCTAACTGGCAAATAGACTAGAGATGAGTTGGGTGAATTAGTTATTAATTAATTCACAAGTTATTAACTCATAATGCAACTATAGAATACATCAGTTAACTCAGTTGCATGTCAGTGCATGTTCAGTTCAGCAGGGACAGGTGTTAGAGGATCATATTGCTATCAGTTGTGACTATAGCTATGCATGATGATTTGCACAATCAGAGGGATTGAGTATGCCAATGAATTGGCCAATATCAAGAATTGTAGCCTGTGCTCATGTCCAACAGAGTGTGAGTGATTATTTGCAGGTCAAATACGAGTTTGGTAAGCCATTCTCATCAGTTCTTGAGCAGGTATTAAGCTGGAGAGGCAGGCAAGCAGTGGAATAGATTTGGAGATTAGATCTGAGCTGTATTGTGTGTAACAGGTGGAGCTGGTACTGGATTGCTTGTGATAAGCATTGTACTTTGTAATGTTACATGATTCAATCAATATAATATACAGATAGTGTGGGGTTTTTAGCGAGATGCTTTCCCCGGGATACATATTGTGTTAATGAGTTTGATTGATGCTTCTATGTGTGCCTGTGAATGTTTCTGCTTCTGTAAATTGATGATCAACGTAGAGGAGATTATGTATTATACATGTTCCGCTTATAATTGTATGATCAGGATAATCTCTGTGAATATGTGTTAAATTATTCAAAATTTCTACATGGTATCAGAGCTAGCGAATTTGTAGAAAATTTTCTACATCCACAACGCAGTCCAACCTACTATGACACACCACCCTCCATCTCCATGCTCCTTTACAGGCCCCTTCTCCTCGCTCCATAGCCCCGCACACAACTGCATGTTATGGCCTAACATTGGGTCTGTATGCATCAGACTCCATCCCTCTACATAACACTGGATGCTGTGAAATAAATCTATGTAGTCCTGTGTACCACTGCCCACTGTCGTACCACCTTGTAACATACAGTATCCTGCATGGGAAAAAATATCTACTTCTCTGCTAGTATGCCCTCCATGATGTGGGCTACATCCCCCCATCTGCTCTGAAAGACCTGAGCAGCCTGACTCCCCGCATGCTAATGGAAATGACACTAATGCGCCTATCCTCAATAGCCCCTGCGTCCCATATGCTAGTAAGAGAGAACTCTCTACATACAATGCCCTGTCTAATAGCCTGTCGATGCCACCTCCTCCTTCCAGCACCTGCCAAAGTGAGCTAGTCACCCTTTGACTCCACGCACTGTTAATATGCCAAGAAAACTCATGAAATATGTATGCTCGCTTGTCAAACCATCTTCTCACTAGTGCTAACTGGGGATTTGATGGAGATCTGAAAATTTGAGTGCGCTCAAGCGTCAAATCCATCCCGTAGCTACTACCATCACCTACCAGCTCTATGATGTGATGGAAAATCCCATATGGATCCAAAAAATAGTCTGGCCCTCAAGTCCCTCTGATAATCCATGGCCTCTGCTAACATGTGGCCATGGATGTATCCAACTACCTAAATTCCTCCATCGAGTACCAGCTCAGTACCTCTCGCCATCCAATCCCAAAGGAGAGATCAAATGTGTAATCCTCTGTGGAAGGAACAAGCCCTCCAAGTTGATGTGGTATCATGCTCAACTCAGTCCTGCTAACCCATCCACCCCCTCAAGTACGTCTAGGCAACTTGGCCTCCCTCAATCCAACCCATAAGGGTGGGTTGATAACGTTATAGACCCCGCCAGTGGGCCTCTGAAGTGCACTGTGCTGAAAACCCAATGCGTGACCTCTATGTTTCCCCTCATCAATGGCTAGCCCAAGGGATGGTTGCACATCCTCCTCCATCACGAGCTTGACATGAGCCTTCGACTGCTTCTCCATAGACAACCCAATATGCACGATATGCTCACCAGTTAGCTGTAGGCAGCTGTCGTCTAGCAAATTTGTCATAAATCTAGAGGCCTCTGTACCTATCGACTCCTCAACAATAGTGGAGCTATCTTCTGGCACCTCACCAACCTATGGTTCATTGTTATCACCTGAGAACTCGGTCAAAACCACAAATACCTCATCAATGGATGACACCTCATCAATGGGTGTATGCTCAACTATCTCTTTGCCAAACATGGCCCCTTCAACTACTCTTTCATCATTTTTCTTAATAATTCTCATCATCCCTGCAAAATACCACTGAATCTCCATTGGTTTGTGCATACCCCTTAGTTCACAGAATTCCCAAAAAGAGAGGGACGCATGAATGCCATGATCCAATGATTGGTATGCCCTCCATTTTTCCCCAAATAACTCCACATTAGTTTCAATCATGTCCAGATTCCCAAATAAGGAATGAATCAATTTCTTCCCCACATCAATCACCATTTGTTGTATCCTCACCACCTCATTCTAGGGGACCGCCATGTTGTTTGATTTTAATCTTTCCCACAGTTTGAGCCAATATTATGGCTCTGATACCACTATAATGATCCTTAATAGGAATACAAGTTATAACAAGCAAATAATACATGCAACAAATTACAAAAATGAAATATTCAGCAAACACCCGTGTAAAAGCTGCAAATGGAGAACTTTTGAGCCATTTTATTATATTTTTGCAAGTCAAATAAAATAGATGATGGAATGGTGCACCTGGGCTTGTCTGAAAGGACAAGCAGGACCAAACCCAAGTAGGAAAATGCCTGCGCTGAAGGTTGCTCAGCTGCTGCACCACTCTGCATTGCACTGCCAAAAAACTACTACTCTAGTGAAGTTTGAATGGCTGGAAGGTGTACTAAAACTGCCTAGAAATTTATATGCTTTTAAATTAGGACTCCTTGGCTAAAACCCACAAAAACCCAGCAATGGTTTGACCCAATTTGGACTTCACAAAATTGACCCCCAAAGGCACTATTCAATCCCTAACTATTCTACATTATCTAGTGCAAATATATGGCTTAAAACACCACCTCCGGTGCTTAGAAAATTATGAAACTTTATATTTGAGATCCTTGTCAAAAAACCAGAAAAAACCAGAAAGGATTTTGGATGGTTTAGACTTCTGATTTTCGTCCCCCTTGGAGCCTCACCTCAGCTTGAGCTGCCAATTTCGACTTGATGAAAACTGCTTGTAAATCCACCTAAAAACTTCCCCAAAATGTTGAGTTCACCTGTGTTATCCAATCCCTAACTCCCCAAATGATCTCTTGGCCCAACTCAGTTTCTCCCAAGTACCATGAAAATCTATTGTGTGGCTTCTACGCTCTCCCCTAGCCGAGCAGTTCGAATTGCTGGAATGCTTGCTGTAAAACCCAGCAAGAACACTGGTCTAATGCTGCTACCTCATCTCCCCAACTCTCGGACAAGCAATCAGAGTTTTGCTTGCGTCAATCTCCCTATGTGTGTTTCCTGGCTGCCCAGAAATACACACTCCTTACTCTGTGCTGGTTGGTGGTGCTATGTCACTGCCTCGGAACTCCTAAAATCCTTGTAGAACTACCTCTCTAGGGCAGGCACAGATGGTACCCTAAAGTAGAGGTTGAATCTCTTGCTTGAGAGATTCATGGCTAAACAGCCAATTGACTTAGCTAAACAACAGAGTGAACTGTCAAGTGATTTTGGTTGCAATATGTATGAATGAATCCAAAATGAGAGTTTCTCCCTCCTTATAACTCCTTGGACCTCCCTAGCTTCATGTGGGCCCCTCCATCCACCTATTCAACTTTCCCTCCAAGCTATTCGAATGGGCCAATTCGAACTCCCATGGGGGTGGCCCCCACATTCCACTAGCAACCAAATAAAGTCAAATTGTCTCCTAAGTCCCTAAGTCGAAAATGATGGGTTCTCTTCCTTAGCCAAAATTGTGCAACATTGTTTACCAGCACCCTATTACAAATGTGTTTGAGAAGGGACATGACTGTCCACGAGACCAAAACGATCTGATGGACCCATTTATCTAACCCACAAAACATCATACAATCAAGTTTCTCTCCATAGCAACCCTCTTAGCGTGAATCATGATAAAAAAAGTTTGTCGTTTTGTGAAGTTTTCCAAGTTTTCCTTCCACAAATAGCTCACATAGACTATCCACTTTCAGTCCGCTTTCGAACTGACTATGAATGTCCTTATAGGCAGGACACTCCATGATGAAGTGTCATTCAGTTTCAACTGCTCCTTCCTCACAAAAGACACAAGTTCTTTCTTCCCACTCTTCATTGGGAACTACCCATCTACTTGTTTCACATCTAAGATGATGGGATCCGGTCCTTAGCTGTGCTATTAAAATATTAGCCTTTCCCTTGATTATGGCACTCAAATAGGAAACATAGTGTAACCTAAATGTTAGACATTTTTCTCATTTTCTAAACATTTTTTTCAAGTAAATTTGGCTTGAAATTTCATGATGATTTACTAGAATGGTAAGTTTCAGAAGTATAATTTACATAATCTACAAACTGCACATGCCCAAAAAAAATTCAAGGTGTTTATATTTATAGACTTTGAAAACAACGAAAATCATGGCATGATTTTAGTAAAATCTAGCGAAATTTCAAGCTTCAAGATTTTGGGTGCTCTAAAGGTTTTTTATGGTGCTCAATCTATTGCCACCATTAAGAAAAAAATTCAAACACTCCTACCATCAAATTTTTTAAGAAAAAAATGATCGAATTCCATTACATTTTGACTCTCCAAACAAATTGATAAAAAAAAAATGGAAAGTCAAATTAGAATGAAACTTGCAAACTGAAAATAGCAGCTCATGGGTGAGCCAAGCTACACCTGGAGATTTCCCAAGCAGTACTGATCTATTCCATTGATCATCAAATCAGAAATAAATAAGTTTACATTCAATTTAGGGAGATCAAAACTATCTCTTAGAAAATAGGAACTAAGTCTAAACTAAGACACACACACAACCATGAAACAAACTTTCTCCATTAATTTCAACTCTCCCCCTTAATGGAGAAAGGATTCACTTGCACACCTAACATCTCCCTAAAAAATTCAAATTTGATCTTCCCAAGAGGCTTGGTGAAGATATCAACTACATTTTCACAAGTGTTACAATATTCAAGAAAAATATCTTTGGATTGAACCTTTTCTCTGACAAAGTGAAATTGAGTATCTATATGTTTTGTGTTTTTATGAAAAACATGATTATTTTCCAGCTTGATTGAACTTTGGTTGTCGCATTTAATCACCATAGCATCCTTTTGTTCTTCTCCTACATCATGAAGAAGTCTTCTCAACCAAATTGTTTCATAAGTGGATGCACATACAACTTGATACTCTGCTTATGCTAATGATAAAGATACAGTACTTTACTTTTTACTGCTCCAAGAAATTACCCCAGACCCAATATTAAAAGCATACCTAGTTATAGATCTTCTATCATCTAGATTTCCAGCCCAATCTAAATCTGAATAGCCTATCATTTTAACATGAAAAGAATCAGTATATTTAATGCCAAAATTTATGGTTCCATGAAGATACCTTAGAACACCTTTTGTTGCCACCCAATGATTTTCAAGAGGTTTTGTCATAAATTGACTCAACGCACTGGCTGGATATGCTAAGTCAGGTTTGGTTGTAGTGATATAAATCAAACTTCCAACCAGTTGTCTATACAATGTAGCATCTACCTCTTTAGAACCATCATCACTTTGAAATTTAACATTCTGTTGTATAGATACAAAGCAAATTTACACTGATCCATTCTGAATTTCTTTAACAATTCCCTGACATACTTTCCTTGAGTAACAAAAGTCTGGCCAGAATTCCTCCAGACTTCAAGACCCAAACAATAATCTAGTTCTCCAATGTCCTTCATTTCAAATACCTGTGACATTTTCACTTTAATTTATTCAATCAATTCATCATAATTTCCAGTAGCAATTAAATCATCAACATATAAGGAAATCAACACAATCTTCCCCTTGAAATCAAATGTGGTATACAGATTTGGATCATTTTTACTTCTCTTATAACCATGTTGTAAGAAGAAAGAGTTTATTTTCTCATACCAAGATCTAGGAGCTTGTTTCAGCCCATACAATGTCTTCTTTAATTTATAGACCAAGTTTTCTTGCCCCTTTTTAATGAACCCTTCTGATTGTGTTAAATATACTTCTTCCTTCAACTCCCCTTTTAGAAAAGCAAATTTTACATCTAGTTGGGGTAAACTCCAATGATACTTTGTAGATAGAGCTATTAACATCATAATAGTATTTAACTTAGCTACAGGAGGAAAAGTCTCCTTATAATCAATTCCTTCTTGCTGTGAGTACCCTTGGCCACCAACCTAGCTTTATACTTGTCTACACTACCATTTGTTTTGAACTTAGGTTTATATAGCCATTTACAACCAATGGGATTTTTTCCTTTTGGCAGTTCAACTAATTCCTAGGTTTTATTTTTAATTATGGACTCATACTTTTCTTTCATATCTCACCTCCATTCATCATATTGATTTGCTTCATTATAATTCATGGGCTCAACAACATTTAAAATACTAGTCATAAGAGCATAATCTTTGTACCTTGCAAGTAAGTGAGTTTGTTGACCTAATCTCCTTGGTAGCGGACTTGCCTCAATTCTATCCTATGTGATTTCTTGCTCACCTATGAATGGACTTCGACTATTGAATGTATCCACATCACTAGATTCCTCTTTCTATTGTTGTTGTTGATGTAAATGATTGTCTTTGGCTTCATCATTGTTGTCATCAATCAGTAAAGGCATGTGCCACTCCTCATAACTTCTGTCCTTATTCCCTTCATCAACCTGTTCATGGAAGATAACATCTCTACTCGCAAATACCTTGTGAGTAGATGGATTAAACATCTTATATGCTTTGAAATCAGAACAGTACCCTAAAAATATGCATGTTATGGCTTTAACATGCAATTTCTTCCTATCTTCATTAGGAATGTGTGGAAAAACTTTAGAACCAAATACTCTCAAGTGATGGACTACAAGTTTAAAACCATACAAAGCCTCAAATGGAGTCTTGAGATCAAGACACCTAGTTGGACTTCTGTTCTTTAAGTAAACTACAATACTAATTGCTTATGCCCAAAAACCATTGGATAGGTTCTTACCTTTCATCATGCTACATTCACACTCCACCAGAGTTCCGTTCTTTCTTTCTACAACCCCATTCCATTATGGAGTGTGGGGTACTGTAAATTGTTGTATTTTCCATGATATCTGCAATATTTGATGAAGTTCCCAAGTTTGTATTTTCCTCCTTGATCTGAGTGGAGAATTTTAATGACTTTCCCTATCTGCTTTTCAACCTAATTTCTGAATTCTTTAAAGTAATCGAAAGAATCGCTTTTCTTTCTAAGAAAGTATACCCAGGTATACCTTTTGCAGTCATTAATAAATAACAAGAAATAGTAAGCTCCACCTAAGGACCTTGTCTGCATGGGTCCACAAATATCAGTATGCACAAGTTCAAGTATATCTTTCTTTCTCCTACTTAAGCTAGAGGGAAATTCATCCCTGTGCATTTTTCCAAGTGCACAACCTTCACAATCAATATGTTCATTTCTTAAAATAGGAAGTCCATCAACCATACCTTGTTTCTACAACAACAATAAGTCATGAAGGTTGATGTGACCAAACCTTTGATGCCAAAGATTCTTTGTTGTCATAGTCATTGAAGTTAAAGCTTGATGTGGCATGCTTGTAACATTCAACTTATACAAGCCTCCAACTCTTACTCCTGATGCAACCGACTTCTGATGATCCAGTTGTTGAAAATAGCAACAAGAAATGCTAAAAATAGCATTTCTATAAATAGCATTTTAGGATATACTCCAACTCTATTGGAAATAGCAAAAATAGAAATGCTATAAATAGCATTGCTATAAATAGTATTTCGGGATATATTCCAATTTTGATTTGTCCTTGAATCAAAATTGAGAATTAAAATTCGAATTTAGTCTCACTAGTTGTTTGAAAAATAATTAATTAATTCATCTTGAGTTAATTAGTTGGTGAAAATCAAACATGAAGTCTTTGTGAAGACATGCAACAGTTATCCCTTTGATTGAGGAAGTTATCCCTTAATTAAGGAGATAAGGATGAGTTGTATTTGAGTTGTAAGTAGTTAGCTCACTTAACTGAGTTAAGTCCAGTTAGATTAGTTCCAACACTTTGTGGAATTGATTGTGAGTTCAATCAGTTAATGCATGCATGCATGCAACTAGTTTTCTCCAAATAATTGAATATTCTCTCATAAATAACTCATGCATGTCAGTTCAGACAGAGACCCAGTTGAGATTAAAGGAAGGGGCAATGTACTATCAGTTGGAGGAATTTTCCTATAAAGGAAACTCATCCATGTAGAAGGAATAAACTCCTTCAGGATTGCACATTTATTTCAGAGGTCAATGTTGTGTGTGAGGTGAGAATCACACAGGTTGCAGCTGGAGGACCCAGGAGAAACTGCGCAAGGAAATAGGAGGCTTGGAGGACTGAAGGAAGGCATATGTGTTGTCTATTCTGTCTATGAGCAGTAGTGAGGGATTGTACTGAGAGCTAGATAGCTTGAGAGCTAAAGCTTTGTGTAATCTTGAGATATTTCCACTTGTATGATAATACAAATAGCGGGGTTTTTAGTTGAGGCTTTCCCCAGAGTATTCTTCTGTGTTTCATGTGTGATTGAATCTTCTTCTCTGTTATATGTGTTTTGGTTGATCTTGCTCAAAATAAATTAAACTTCCGCAAGTTTGATTGTAGAAGTAGATTAAGTATTTTGCTTTAGTACATTGCATAATCAGTTTAATCTACAGTGAGAATTTCTACATGGTATTAAAGCTAGTTGATTTGTAGAAATTTCTACATGGTATCAGAGAAAAGGTGATCAAAGCGGAGAACAGTATACAAAGAAGGGAGAAGTTCGAAGTTTTGAAGTTCTTGATTGTAGGTATAGAATCGATTTATTATCACATCTCAAAGTTCACCAATGGCGTTCGATGGCTTGAGACTCGAGTATGCCCTGGATGGCAGCTTGAATTACATAGCCTAGAAGGTTAGCATGGAAGCGGTATTATAGGACAACGGTTTGAAGGACTTCATTGATCAAGAAGTCCCCAAGCCAGCAGCAGCTAATGCCTAAGAATTGGCGGAATGGAAGAAATGTGTGACGGGAGCAAGGAGGATTCTTCTAGAGGGAGTTGGAGACCATATTGTCTCGAGTCTCCATGGGAAGGAGACATTGTTTTCAATGTGGAAGACATTGAAGGATCTATATCAGAACAAAAATGACCAGAGGAAGCTGGCACTGAAGGACAAGCTTTGGAAAAACAAGTGTGAAAAGGGTGACACGATCTCTACATATCTGAACAAGCTCACCACCTGCAGATATGAGCTTGGAAGTGTAGGAATCATGACAACCGATGATGACATGGTGAGTCTTGCTCTCCTCGGTCTTCCTAAGAGTTGGCATAGCTACCAGGACTTAGTGAATGGAAGAGAGAAACTACCATATTGGGAATGACTATGGTCAGATTTGATGCAGGAGGAGCACTAGAGATGGTTCTTCATCCAAGGAGGATGAAGAAAATCTAGCCTTAGTGAGTAAGGCAAGGAAATGGAAGGAGAAGTATTCTCATTCCAAATCGAGTTCTTCCCATGGTGGGAAGAAGATTGACAAATCTAAAGTATGATTCTTTAATTGTAATGAGCTGGGCCATTATGCAACAAATTGTCCATTGAAGAAATCCAAGAAGGGATCCCCGGAAGGATCTGAAGGTGAGGCCCTAGCCTCTCAGTTCGAATTGGATTTTACCCTCATCGCATGCATGGTTTCATCGATGATGGGTTGTGGTTGGTTTCTTGACAGTGGAGCCTCATTCCACATGACCGGAAATAAGAGTTTGTTCAGTACCTTGGAGGAGAAAGACCTCCAGATGCGCATAGAGATGGGTAATTATGAAAAGTATAATGTTTCAGGAGTAGGCATGGTTTCTCTTCAAAGGGAGCATGGAGCTCTCATTACCTTGACAGATGTGAAGTATGTGCCTGGACTGAAGAAGAACTTGGTATCGATTGTGATAATGGAGGACAAAGGCTATGATGTTGTCTTCAGTAAGGGAAAAGTTTTCCTTAGACACATCACCACGAGACAAGTGAAGCAGATCGGTTCACGAGTCAAGAACCTGTATGCTATTGAGGTTCAAGATGCATGCAAAGCCTTGAGGAGCAAGGAAAATGTTGGAGACTTGGTGGTTGAGAGGGAGAGTACATTACCTCTCAACATGCAGCGCCAGAAGAAGTCTCAAACAATTGTGGAGGAGCCACAATTGGTGAAGCAGCTTTAGGAGGTTGTGGAGCAGCCACAACTGGAGAAGCTGAGAGGAGATCGAGTGGAGGCATCCACTCATGCAGAGACCTCCAGTAGGGGGGAATTTTGAGCCAAGTGGGCAGAGGGATCACATGCAGCCATACCTCTAGGTGAGAGGTGGGGCGATGTGAAGTGATAGTCCCAAGAAGGCTGAAATAGGGGCAAGATCCTTGAGGTACCCAACCTCTTTGATTAGACCTTGCTACGGGAGCCCCGATGAGGAGTAGCAGGACTGGCTAAGTGGGTAGAGACAGATGCGGATGGAGTGACAGAGGGAGCTTCAGCATCAGAGGGTGTTTCTAGCCCAACAGGGAGGTCAGTTGGGAGATCAGTTACTTACTTCTCAATAACTGAGTTGCAGTGTAGCATTGGGCAGCACGATGCAACATGATGAGAGGAGGTGCAGTATGGATGCATGCTGGGAGATAGGACCAACAGCAACACGGATGCAGCAGGAGGAATTAGTGTGATTGATGCAG
This sequence comes from Pinus tabuliformis, assembly GCA_031772625.1. Classification (NCBI taxonomy): domain Eukaryota; kingdom Viridiplantae; phylum Streptophyta; class Pinopsida; order Pinales; family Pinaceae; genus Pinus; species Pinus tabuliformis. The sequence goes on along the minus strand of CM062807.1, from coordinate 764,726,485 downwards.
TCAGAGACCAAAGTGACGGAGGCCAGAGCAGTCAGATACTGAAGAGCACAGAGGTGCATAGTTTTCAGTCGACAGAGGCAATATCAGTCAAAGAATTTGATGACAGAGGCATAATTCTGATTCAGGTTGGATATTTTTTTTGTTTCTGGAGTTGCTGAAGCAACAACACTTGAGAGAAGTGTTTCATGCAGAACATTCCAAAGGTTCAAGATTGGGTTCGAGTTGAATTCCTTTCTTGTTGAGAGGGAGTGTTGAAAATAGCAACAAGAAATGCTAAAAATAACATTGCTATAAATAGCATTTCAGGATATACTCCAACTCAGTTGGAAATAGCAAAAAATAGAAATGCTAAAAATAGAATTGCTATAAATAGTATTTCAGGATATATTCTAATTTTGATTTGTCCTTGAATCAAAATTGAGAATTAAAATTCGAATTTAGTCTCACTAGTTGTTTGAAAAATAATTAATTAATTCATCTTCAGTTAATTAGTTGGTGAAAATCAAACATGAAGTCTTTGTGAAGACATGCAATAGTTATCCCTTTGATTGAGGAAGTTATCCCTTAATTAAGGAGATAAGGATGAGTTGTAATTAGTTAGCTCAGTTAACTAAGTTAAGTCCACTTAGATTAGTTCCAAACAGTTTGTGGAACTGATTGTGAGTTCAGTCAGTTAATGCATACATGCATGCAACTAGTGTTCTCTAGATAACTGAATATTCTCTCATAAATAACTCATGCATGTCAGTTCAGACAAAGACCCAGTTGAGATTAAAGGAAGGGACAGTGTACTATCAGTTGGAGTAATTTTCCTATAAAGGAAACTCATCCATGCAAAAGGAATAAACTCCTTCATGATTGCACAGTTATTTCAGAGGTCAGTGTTGTGCGTGAGGTGAGAATCACACAGGTTGCAGCTGGAGGACCCAGAAGAAACTACGCAAGGAAATAGGAGGCTTGGAGGACTGAAGGAAGGCATATGTGTTGTATATTCTGTCTATGAGTAGCAATGAGGGATTGTATTAAGAGCTGGATAGCTTGAGAGCTAAAGCTTTGTGTGATCTTGAGATATTTCCACTTGTATGATAATACATATAGCGGGGTTTTTAGCTGAGGCTTTCCCCAGAGTATTCTTCTGTGTTTCATGTGTGATTGAATCTTCTTCTCTGTTATATGTGTTTTGGTTGATCTTGCTCAAAATAGATTAAGCTTCCGCAAGTTTGATTGTAGAAGTAGATTAAGTATTTTGCTTTAGTACATTGCATAATCAGTTTAATCTACAGTGAGAATTTCTACATGGTATCAGAGCTAGCTGATTTGTAGAAATTTCTACACCAACCAATCTTTTACAACACAGTAAGTTTTGAAAATTCTACCTTTAAATTCTGATTTGTAATCATGGAGACAGAGATCAAATTCTTTTTAATACTAGGCACATACATGACATTCTAGATGCACCTGATATTACCACTAGGCAATATCATAGGGATATCTCCATACCCTTTAATCTGATATGCTATGTCATCTCCCAGGTAGATGTTCGCACCATTGCTGGTCTCCTTGAAATTTTCATACCAGTGTTTATTACATGTCATATGAGTGGATGTTGCAAAACCCACAAACCAAGTTCCAACCTCATCAGTCTCAGCAGAAAGAGCAACATCAGACACAAATAATATAATATCATGATTCAAATCTTTGCCAACAAAATGTATGCCTCTTGTGTCTATTTTTGTTTTCATCATTATTCTTTTTATAACAATCTCTAACAATATGACCAGTTCTGCCACAGTAAAAACACTTAATTCCTTAATCATTTTTAGTGGATGACATACCTTGAAATGGATTTTTCTGAGATGGACCACTGCTTTTATGTTCTCCTCCTGGATTCCCTTTGAGGAATTATTTTTTTTGCCACCAATGTCAGAACTGCATTTTGAGGCTTCGCATTCTTACGTCTCTTTTCTTCCTGCATCAAAATCCTTGTAAACTCTTCAAAGGTGGGAGCTTTCTCCCTTGCTGCAAGCCTTGTAATGAACATTTGATAATCATTTATCATGGCATTTAAGGTAATTGTGACAAGATCAGTGTTGGATACTTTCTCCCATATGTCGCCTAACTTGTCTCTCAATTATTTAATCTGTGAGATGAATGCAACAATGGATTCATTCTCTTCCATTATAATGGAGAGAATCTTACCACGATTTGTATTTTTCGTTCCATACAAATCCTTGAGTGTCACCCAAATCTCATTAGCGGTTTTGCAGTCTCGGGTATGAGGGATTATGTTGTCTTTTAATGACATCTTCAACAACACCTTCACTTTATTTTCCCTCTTTTCTCAATCTTGATCTAATGCGGTCGTGGCACCATCGGCTGTAATCAGCTTTACTTCATCTCCATTTGCAATTGTCCATGCACAAGAACCCTTGAGAAATGTATGCAACTTGAACTTCTAGTTGGCGTAGTTTTACCCATTTAGCTTATTCCTCTCATTAAGGTATGGCTTTGCAATGTGATTGTTCATTGTGACAAAACAATTTCAATAATGTCCTGCTTTTAATTCAGGAGAACCACCAGTATCTTGTCTAATCAATAGATCCACTGGTCCAATCTACAGATCCAGTAATCTAGAAATTGATCTACAGATCTAACACCAGATCCTCCAACAGCGGATCTACGAATCCACCTCCATATCCTCCAACAGTCAATCTACAGATCTACCACCAGATCCTCCAACAGTCAATCTATGGATCCACCTCCAGATCTGGGTGCTACGGATCCAAATCCAGATAGATGACCTTCAATATACAAAAAAAAAAAATTGGACTGAACCACCAACATAGGTACATCTGGTCTCGGGCAAAGGAGGCTTACATGCTCTCCAATCTTAGCCACCAAGGCTCTCAACCACAAAGGCTCAACTCACACAGAGCTCCTTCTTTGTACTCTGATACCATGATAAAAAAATGGAAAGTCAAATTAGAATGAAACTTGCAAACTGAAACTAACAGCTTACAACTTAGCCACAAAGGCTCAACTTACCACAGACCCAACTCACGCTGAGCTCCTTCTCTGTGCTCTGATACCATGATAAGAAAATGGAAAGTCAAATTAGAATGAAACTTGCAAACTAAAACTAGCAGCTCACAGGTGAGCCAAACTACACCTGGAGACTACCCAAGCAATGTCTTTTTATTCCATTGAAAAAAAAAAGTTTATATTTAATTTAGGGAAATCAAAGCTATCTCATGAAAAATAAGAACTAAGTCTAAACTAAGACACACAATCATGAAACAAACTTTATACATTAATTTCAATTCAAATTTACCACCACTCAATTAGGCAACTCCTAGATATATATATATACATATATAATGGTATGTCCATCATCTCATAATTAAATTAGTTTGACTTTCATGTTGTCCAGCTATTGGAAATGTATGTTCAGTTAAGTACAAAATCTTGTCGTTTTCTGCTGTCACCTTTTAGTAGTTTCGAAAGTGGGATCTCATGTATCCAATGCCCATGTGTTCTGCCCAAGATTTTTTTGTTGGAAAGTATGGAGTCTCGTTGAAGGCAGCCTGTCATAAATATAGAAGAAACGTAAGGATTGGGATTGTTTATATTTTAACCAGCAAGGATTGGATTCATTCAATGCCAGGACAATTCGTTGAGGCACTGTTGTCCATGATCCATACTTCTTGGTGTCCCATCCTCGCTGCTCTTCTTCCCAATCCCTTTTTCATTTCATGGATCCGCAATCTATAAAATCCCACGCCAGTCTTCTGTAGACAACACAGTTTCAGTAAGGAGTGATTTCTGAAGTTACGACATGCTTGGCTGGGATTGTGGTTGAAGATGTCCAAAGGGAGAACATCTGCCATTTTTTTGGGCTCTATCTTTCATATCTTAACGATGCTATGGCTCATGGAACAGAGTGTAGCAATACCCAGTAGAGATGGTAATCATTTTTTCTGCATGTTTCTGAGATTACTGATATTGAATTGAAATGAGATTACTGATTACTAACATTGAATTGAATTGAACGGTTGTTATAATGTATATTTCCGCAGGTTTGCTGTCGAATGGGGATTTTGAATACACCCCGAAGCCCTCTGCCATGAACGGCACAATGGTCATGGGTTCGAAATCCATTCCCTTATGGCAGATCAGAGGATTCATGGAATACATATCATCCGGGCAAAAGCAAGGTGATATGTTGCTAATAGTGCCAAATGGAGTTCACGCTACCAGGGTCAGAAACGAGGCACAACTGACCCAAAAAATCGAGGTAAAGAAAGGATCCTACTACTCGCTCACCTTCAGCGTGGCTCGAACCTGCGCCCAATTGGAGACCTTGAATGTCTTTGTTCCCCCTGATGCCGGGGAGCTGCCAATGCAGACTCTTTATAGCAGCACAGGGTGGGATTCATATGCATGGGCATTCTAGGCAGCCTCCAACATGGTGGATGTTATTGTTCACAATCCTGGCATGGAAGATGATCCTGCCTATGGTCCTCTCATCCACGACATTTCCATCAAGGAGCTCTTTCCTCCTCCTTACATTGGGGGTAATTAGTTAATCAAATCACTAGTACTACCATTGCTTACTGCGCAATAAAAAACTCTTTCAGAAAGGCATACTGTTTAATAGTTGAGTCATATTTGTGTTAACTAATGTATAGGTAACTTGGTGAAGAATGGGGATATTGAAGAGGGGCCTCTAATCTTTTGCAACTCATCTTCCGGAGTCCTCTTGCCTCCTAACACCGACGATGACAATTCTCCACTGCCGGGATGGAGAATGGAGTCACTCAAGGCAGTCAAATATATCGACACCCTCCACTATGCCATTCCCCAAGGGAAGAGAACGATGGAGCTCCTGGCTGGGAAGGAGAGCAACATTGTACAGATGGTGACGACGGAGGCGGGGAAAGCGTATGTCCTGAGCTTCTTGGTGGGAGATGGGAACAACACGTGCAATGGATCCATGATCGTCGAGCGTTCATGGGGAGAGAGACTGTGCAGGTTCCCTACGAATCGCAGGGCACCGGAGGGTTCAAGATGGGCAACCTCACTTTCACTGCGATTTCTGCAAGGACTCGCATTGCATTCTTCAGTAGTTATTATCACATGAGGAGTGATGACTTGAGCTCCTTATGTGGTCCTGTGATAGATGATGTGAAGCTTTTTTCTCTTCATGCTAATGACTCTGCAACATTCTCCACCTAGAAAGATCTGTTTTGGCCCTATCTTATACTTATGCTTCTGGTTATCTCTTTGGTCTAAAGGCACACTAAGAATTATAATCTTGAAGCATAAAATTGATTTCACTCATAAAATTATAAGAAGAGGAGGAATCTTACCTCAAATCTTGTAATTGTTGTTTTATGCTTCTTATTCTTCTTCCACTCTTTGTATTTAAGACCTCCTCCATTTAAATCTTGAAGCATAAAGTTGATTTCACTCATAGAATTATAAGAAGAGGAAGAGTCTTACCTCAAATCTTCTAATTGTTGTTGTATGCGTCTTATTCATCTTCCGCTCTTTCCATTTAAGACCTCTTTCATTTAAATTTTCAGGCATAAAGTTGATTTCACTCATAGAATTATAAGAAGAGGAAAACCCTTCAAATTTTCTAATTGTTGTTATATGTTTCTTATTCTTCTTCCACTCTTTGCATTTAAGGCCTCGTGGCTATCAAAATTTTCTATGTTTTTATGGTAGTTGTCAACTTTGTTTCTCAACTATCAAAATTTTATGGTAGTTGTCAACGTTGTAGAAAATTGTGATTATATTTAATGTCAGACCAGGGAGTAACTCCTCAAAATTAATTCGTTTTATTCATTCAGGTTGGCCTTTATTATATACATGAAGGGAGAGACTGTTCATTTTATCTCCCGGTGACTCTTAATATTTTCCATTATTTATTTACATTAGTTACACTTATTCACCCAATCCTGATGATTAGGTGTCAACATTCCCCCCCTTAATCTGAAGGGATGTTGGTGAGTCCAAGCATCGTTCTGAATATTTCAAGCTTTTCTCTTCCAAGCGCTTTGGTGAAGATGTCTGCAATTTGCTCATTAGTGGAACAATGACGGAGATGGATTGTTTTGGCCTCAACATGATGTCGAATCAGATGATATTTAGTATTGATGTGCTTCGTTCGATCATGGAACTTTGGGTTCTTGGCCAACTTTATTGCTGAGGTATTGTCAATCATGAGTGGAGTCGATTGTACTTGTTTTACCTGCAAATCTTCAAGAATTTTCCTGAGCCACACAATTTCTTTTGTTGCCTCAGTTGCTGCCACATATTCTGCTTCTGTTGTGGAATCTACTCAAACTGATTATTTGCATGATCTCCAGGAGACAGCTCTTGATCCAAGACTCATAGCATAACCTGAAGTAGATACCCCAGTTTCTTTGTATCCATCGAAGTCTGAATCAGAGTATCCAATCAAGTTGAAGTCATCCACCTGTGTGTACATGATTCCAAAGTCTTGAGTTCCCTTCAAGTACCTTAGAAATCTTTTTGCAGCAGACCAATGTCCCTCACAAGGCTTTTGCATAAATCTGAAGAGGATTCCAACAGCAAATGAAATATTTGGTTTGGTAGTAGTCAGGTAGTTGAGACTTCCTACAAGCTGTCTATACTTTGTTGCATCCTCAAATTCTTTTCCTTCAATGGATGTGAGCTTTATGTTTTGTTCCATTGGAGTAGTAAGAGGATTGCATTCTGCCATGCCAAACCTATTCAACAGATCTCCAATATACTTCTTTTGAGAAAGGAATATGGACTTCGGATGTTGAGTTACTTCAATACTAAGAAAGTAATGAACATAGCCCAAATCAATCACTTCAAAACCTTTCCTCAATTCTTTCTTTATGGATGCAATGTAGCTTTCATTGTTCCCTGCCTCCAAAAGATCATCTACATATACCACAAGATATACAACTGTTTTGCCAACTTTCTTGACAAATAAAGTTGCATCATCAAGATCATAATGTTTGAAATTTAGTTTCAGAAGATGCTCAGTTATTTTTTCATACCAGGCTTGCGGTGCTTGTTTGAGGCCATACAAGGATTTCACAAGTTTTCATACTTTATGTTCATGTCCTTTCACAGCAAATCCTTCAAGCTGGGACATAAAAACATTCTCTTTTAGATCTCCATTTAAGAAAGCAGTTTTTACATCCATTTGATGGACTTTCCAACCGTTCTGAGCTGCTAGGGAAAAGAGTGTCCGGATGGTAGCCCATTTTGTTGTGGGGGAAAAATTCCCCTCATAATCGACCCCTTCCTTCTGTGCAAAACCTTTTGCTACAAGCCTAGCTTTGTGCTTGTCAAGTGAGCCATCAGCATTATACTTGTTCTTGTAGACCCACTTGCAGCCAATTGGTTTGATTCCTAATGGAGGATCAACCGCTTCCAAGTTCCATTCTTTATCAGGGCATCATACTCCTTTTGCATCGCTTCTTTCCATTCATCATGAGAAGCAGCTTCTTTGAAGGAAGTTGGTTCGAAATCTGTAGACAAATTCAATTCAAAATCATAAGAAACATCCATATCAACAGGTGAATTCGAGTCATCTACATCACCTCCATTTTGCCAGTTTGAACTTCTAGTTCATGTCTTTCCAACCTCATCAGGATGAACACTTTCAAGTGTCTTTGTCAGCCACTTTGGGGGACTTTTCTCAAATGGTCCACACTGCTCCATTGATTGAGTTGGGACTTAATCAAGATTGAGTCTCCCAATTCTATCAATCACATAACTTAAAGTATCATCCATTGTTGGAGTTTCATGTGGGGGAGAGAGTTCTTTAGAAGAAGATTCCATAGGTTGATCTAGTATAGGAATCCCTCCTTCAAGATTTGGAATCTAATTATCAAATTCTTGAAATGATTTTTCATTTGCGAATCTATCCAAGCGATTAAGTTGCCGATCAACAACATTGTCAGTTTTGGATGATTCAAGAAAGATTACATCTCTAGATACAACAACCTTTTTATTGACTTCGTCATAGAGACGATATGCTTTGGAGGTATTTGAATACCCCAAGAAGATACACTTACGACTTCTTGCACCAAGTTTGTTTCTATGTACCTTTGGTATCAAGGCATAACAGGTGGAACCAAAGACCCTGAGATGCTTTACCGAAGGAACCTGCCCATACCACATTTCATAGGGAGTCTTGTTTTTGATAGAATTAGATGGATACCTATTCTTTATATATACAGCACATAGAACTGCATCAACCCAAAACATCAATTTTACGTTTTTGAAAAATATCATGGAGCGCACCATATTTAAGATTGTCCTATTCATTCTTTTAGCTACACTGTTCTGTTGGGGATTATAAGGCACAGTTGTTTGATGTTTGATCCCATGTTGGCAAAGATAGTTTTCAAATTCATTTGAGGTATATTCTTTTCCATTATCAATGCGAATAGAGCCAATATGAGATTGTGCATCATTTTCAATCCATGTATGAAAGTTCTTGAATGTTTGAAAAGCATCAGATTTGTTCTTCAATAAATAAACCCAACACATTCTGGTGTAGTCATCAATAAATGTCATCATATATTTATTTCCATTTGGAGAAGGAACAAGCATTGGACCACATAAATCTGAATGAATGAATTCAAGTTTTCTATGTGCTCTTGAATGTGAATTATGAAAAGACTGTTTGCTATGCTTTCCTAGAATACAAGCATCACATTGCTTAAGTTTCCTAGGAATTGTAGGCAAACCAACAACACCTCTTTTCTTCAACAAGCGAAGGCTGTCATAGTTCAAATGTCCAAATCTAGCATGCCATAATAAACTTGATGGAAGTGTACCTTCTTCATAATGAGAGTTGTATGAGAAATGTTGTGCACGAGCAGAGGTACCTTGCAGCTTGAGAAGCCTTTCTTCTTCTATCCCCTTCATGACAAGTGAGTGGTCAGATGCTTTTCTCACCTCAAGCTTGCCATCAAACATATGAATGGAGTGACCTTGCTGGCAGATGTGGACCAAGGACAACAAGTTTCTCTTTAGTTGTGGGAGATATAGAACATGATGCAGAAGAAAGTCTGGAAGACCAGGCAATTTGAGCCTGATTGTGCCAAGCCTTGATGGCTTGATTTTTGATTGGTCTGCAAAGTATACTGCTCCATCAACATTGTCAGTAAATTCTTCAAAAAAATATTTTCTATGAGTCATGTGGCAAGTTGCTCCTGAATCAAGCAACCAATCATTTTTCCAAGAAGCAAGTGAAGCATTAAATAAATATTTGTTTACTCCGATATTACATTGTGCCACAACATAATGAGTGGATTCAGGTGCTTTACCTTTGTCTGTGTCATTAGTTTTACCTTTGGGTTGGTTTCTTTGTCGCTCAATTTTGTCCCAAGGTAACTTGCGTGTAGAGGCATCATGTGATCCATTTCTTTTGCAGCGTATGTAGTGCAAATCTGACTTTTCTCCTTGAGAGTGTCTACCCCCTGGCTCTGAAATATATTCCTCTTCCTCTTCGACCACCTCTTCCTTTGGAAGAATCTTGGGCAAGATTATTTTCTTTATGAGCAAGGCACGTAGCCTCTTCAGAAGATTCAAGGGTTGTCTTCTTTCCAAAAGCTTTCTCTCTTTCAGCAAATTTTTTCACAAGAGAGTCAAAGGTGATATCTTTGAGATTTCCATTTGCTTGTAATGACTCAAGATAATTGGAGTAAGTAGGATAAAGTGCCTTGAGAAAAAGATAAGAGGAATATCCAATTCAACCTTAGTGGCTTTGATATCATGCATTATAGATTTTACTTTGGATGCAAGAGAAAGAGGATCATTATTTTGTAATTCAAGAGTGAAGAGTTTAATCATGAGTTGAACAACTTCAAGTGCAAAATGTGAGTCATAGAGTTATTTCAGCTTTTGTAAGGCTTCGAAAGCAGTTGAATGGAGTCCCTGCCTGCTCGATTTGGAGCGATGGCGGGTTCTAGAGAGATCAGGGTTTCAGAAGGTCTATTCTGCGTCGCCGCTGCCCTCAAAGATCAACATTACCTTGGAACAGCTTGGGGCCTGGTAGATGGGTTCGCAGTGATTGATCTTTCCCTTTGGGTTTGGTCCGGATCTTCTACCGGAAAGGAGTATTATGATTCGAAACAAAGCAAACAGAGTCTGGAGATTCTCCTTCCCTTCTCGGCTCAGGATGTTTCTCTCAGGTTGGATCTGGGTACCATTTTTCACTGCTTTCGGCGTTTTGCCTCAAATCAGCCGGACCCCAACCAGTATTGGGTAGCTGCGTTCTCCCCAGCGAGGGTTACGCCCTGGATAGGAAGTATTGCCTGCGTCCATAAGGAAAAGATCCGGCAGACTGTTCCTCTACCCCCTCTCGGAAAGTTGTGGGCCCGATCTGTCACATTCTGGCAGCCCTCAAATGGATCGTTCGAAGACCAAGCATGGGGCGAGAGCTTGGGTCTGGATTCCCTGAGGTTTATAGTACTGGATAGGGGAAGAATAGAAGGAACCTGGGACGCGGCAGGGTTGGGGATTGCAGTTTTTCAAAATGATTTGGCTGTTGCATTCAAAGAAGGGGGACTGCATGTTGCAGATCTGCTCCCTCTCACAATGGATTGGCACAAATACTGCAGATCCAGGCTGGATCCATTTGATCTGACCAATATTCGAAGACAACCAGAACCCAGGCAGCAGATCGGTGGAAATTTGCATCAATCGAGCAGAGGGGATGCAGATCTTGACATGCAAATGGAAGATCGACCCAATAAGAGGTTAGATCTGGAAGACTGCCTACAGCCAGAGCACATGGAAATCAGCAGCGACATCGGCTTAGGCAGATCAGGAACTCAGCCAAAACCCAAACTTCAGGTAACAACAACTCGTTTTCAGATTTTTATTAAAACCCCTGAGGGGAAATCCTGTATAGTATGGGTACATGCAAGAAGCACTATCATGTAGCTGAAACAGCAAATTTGGGCAATGATCGGATATCCTGTTCAGATCCAACACTTGGTCAGTGGTAGGTGGTCTCTCCAGGACAGTAGAACTTTGGAAAGCTACGAGATTAGTTCAGAAAAAACCATTGTTTTAAACCTCAGGCTGAGAGGAGGGGCTCTGCCTCAGGGACAGCCAAGCTTCTCAGGAGGAGATAAGGGGAAAAAGACAGCATCTCAACATCAACCCAAGGGAGGGTTCTCCTACAAAAACATTCTACAAGGTAACAGAGATTCAGGGTCCTCTCCAGATCAAGGCGGATATATATCCAGGCCATACATAGTAGATCAGCTAGGGCAAACTCCAGCCCTTAACTTTGATTCTACAGGGCTTGATGATTTCGTTAAGTCTTATGAAACGCAGGCCCTAATCTGTCGTTTCAACAGTTTTTGGCCAAAACCATCGGATCTATTTCACTGGATTTTCACCAGTTGGACCATGGAATGTGATATACATTTATGCTCCAAGGGGTTCTTCATAGTTAGATTTGCATCCAGGGAAGTCAGAGACAAAATCATCAGTGATGGACCTTGGTTCTGGGGAACGTCAGGGTTGTTCATGACTCCATGGTTTCCAGATTTCGATCCAAACAAAATGACTGTATCCAAAGTGTCGGTCTGGGTCCATCTATACAACCTTCCCCTTCACTTTTGGAGTGAACGAGTTTTGGAAGGAATTGGGAACAGCATAGGGAAATACATCAAAACAGATCTGGAGAGGATTGATGAAAGGGTCTACACTTTTGCATGCATTTGTGTGGAAGTAGATCTAAGTAAAGGGCTGCCAGACAACATAAGGCTGATCTACAAACAACAAAATTGGCTGCAAGCACTAGACTATGAAAATACAGCTTTCAGATGCAGGCTATGCAGGCAAACAGGACACCTGCAAAGCACATGTCCAGAAGCCAAGAAAGCAAACAGTAAAAGAAAGCAGAAAGGGAAGCAGAGGAAAGGATGGCAATTTTCTCCCCCCAACTCTGAAGACGAAGAATCAGAAGCAGAAGAGGAAGATACACCCGCAGAGAATGCTGAGGTATCCCAAGAAATGGAGACACAGAAGGAAACTACATCAGACAACAAGGCTTTACAGCTTCATCCAAATCAGGCAGAGAAGACAAACGAGGATCAGAGCATGGGAGGGATCAAACGGCATCACCACTCAGATACTTCGGATTCAGACAAGGAAGCAGGATCTCAGAAAGCAGAAACACAGTTAGTCATAGCTTCGATCGAGCCCACCCAAGGAGAGTGGCGCAAGGTCGAAAAGAAAAAGGGAAGAAAAACCTGAAGTGTGAGTTTTTACTCACTACCGAACTCAGTTTTTCTTGCCTCCTCCTTTTTTTCTCTTTTTTCCCTTTCTTCTTCTTCATCTGCATGTTAGCTTTGTAACGTTGCGTGGGGTGCGAAAGCACTCGAGCCCAATGGGCGTCTTATGGAAATGCTTCAAGCATCTGCTAGTGTAACTTTTCATTTTTTAAATAAAAAGTTACCGATTTTTCCACTGGAAAAAAAAAAGGCTTCGAAAGCAGTTGAAAATGACGAAATATGGTGACTTACCTCTTCACTTACAGATGATGCAATTAATGCATAGGCTTTGATGTTCTTATTTTAATAATGTAAACTTTGAAACAGGAACTGGTACTGTTACCCGTTTCGTAGAGATAGCAAAAAAGTGACCTGATTTTGAAAAGGGGCGATGCATAACACACATGTTTTTTTTAGAGCATAGTTTTTGGAACTTTAATTTTTTTTATGTGCATTACGTTTTAGAATGGTAGTGATTTTCATGCTGATTTTAAAAAGTGGGTATTCTGTATCAGACCCTTTTTTTAAAAGACCTATTTTTTGGCTCTAAATTTTCTAATGTATGAAATGTAAATAATTATTTTGTAAATTTGATCATTTTTGAAGTGGTCGTTTTCTTCATATTTTCTTGTTTTTTATTTTAATTTCAATTTTTTTGTAGTGAGGTTTTTATTGTTTTGCATTTTTAAATTAGAAGGTCGATATTTTGAATTTTTGATATTCTACATATTCATATATCCTTAATTAATTTTTCAATCCACATGAAATAATTGTTTCTAAAAAATAATATTTTTTAGCAATGGACATAAAAATAACCATTTTTAACATAAATATAACTAAAAAACTACACGTTTTGATAATTTTTTGCTAGAATTGACATGTCAAAATCACAATTTTTATACGAAAATTTTAACTAAAAATGGTTAAATAATAGTTTTTTTTTATGAATTTCATGTCAAAAAAATAATAATAATCATTTTTTTTTCAAAAAATAATGATTAACTTAAAAATCAATGCAAAAATCACATATTACAAATATTGAACGCATAACAACCTTAATTAAGTGTTTATTCTTCTCATAAAATGTCAAAGTCAAAACATTGCAAAGCTTGATTTCCAAGCATAACTTAAATTTAAACAACAATGTCACGTAATCCAAACTCTTCGTCCTCTAGAGTTTCGTCATTGTCTTCTTCCACAATATTTTCTGCTTCCTTTTGCTCAGTTTCCTCTTCTAATGGATCTTTGATGTCTGCAAATCTCCCAATGTATGTCTTTCCAAACATTCCATGTAATGGTGGTTGGGGTTCCTTTGCCTTTTTTGCCACACGTGATTCACTAAAGTCCCCTTTCTTCAACCCAATTTCTTGCATTGCATCTGGAAGAAATTGAAGAGCATTAATTCTTTGCTGAATGAAATTGCACTGTACTGGATCTTTTTCAATTGCAATGCAATTTCTTCCCTTTTGAAGGCAACATGCTAGTGTTGTACCTAATTATCAAGCACAAAAGAAATAATGAACTGAATTAGTACAATGACATATTAATTAAAAAATAACATATTGAAATTCAATTCCATATAATAAAACTTACTTGAGACAGAAAATAAATCTAGAACCCAATCTCCTTCATTTGAACATATGTCTATAAGATAGTTAATCAATAATTGTGGCTTTTGATAAATGTTAACTATATCTCCTTTTGCTTCTTTGTCTTCATATGTTAGTTTTCCCACAACAACATCATAAGTCAATATTTGGCTATGACTATTTCCGTCTACCCGATTAAAAATCATAGACATATGACTATCATCTTTTGCCCAACTATCAATATGAATGAACTCACAATCATTTATAAATTGATGATCTTCATTATTAAGAAGATTTGACTTTTCCCTGTAACATGAAGTAGTAAAAGTTCAATTAACTTGTACATAAATGAATTTTTCAACATTAATCAAATATACCTTTTAAACGTCTTACCATGTAAGCTGCATCCTTGAATTTGTTTTCCCCTTGAAGCTTGACAATATCATTGCCAATTGTGTGTTTGAATGAAATGTCATAAATCTCCATAATGGTGATGACGTGACTTCTACAAATCCCGCAACCACTTTACTAAGAGCTTAATAAGTATAAGGGTCACTATCATAGTCAATGTTTGGAATATTGAAACCATGGGGAATATCTGCAATGACTAGGGCATAATCCATTTTAGGTATGAGTTTAGCAATGTCTTCATAGTCTCCTTGTATTACTTGATAATGAATAGTGTCTAGCCCATTCCAAATGAAATGATTAAGAGTTGGATCAAGTTCAACATTCTTAATACGTTGCTTCCTTAGTCTTTCGATCTTTATTTTTCCAATAAAGGTTTTGAAACTATCTGGCGCTCCATTATCATTCTTCCTCATTTTTTATAAAATAAACAAATATATGTGTAAGTTATAAATTAAAAATAGTACACAAGTGAATAAAAATGAATGTATAAATCAAGATACCTTTTTAAATGCAAGATAAAAAGCTTTTAATGTTGATGTAGAACTTGAATCTGGATAGTTGCATACAACATCATCCCAACTATCTTCATTCAACAATCTAACCATTTGTTCTTGAATTTTCATGTAAACTTTGTGACTGCATAGATAAAGTAACAAAAAGTTAATATAATGATATGTATAACAAATACTACCAAGAACAACATGTTTTATTTAAAATATAATTATAATCTAGAAATAAATAAAAATAATTCAAAAAACTTACTTTTTAAATTCTTCATACATTTCCTCCAATGATAATTCCCCTAACCTCACACGAGATAATATTGTTTTGACAATTTTTTCATCTTTCACTCCTTAAATCGCCCTCCAAGGTGTAATAGTCATATCGTCTGGAAGCTGCTTCATTTCAGGAGCTGATTTACTGTTGCTACATATCAATGGCTTAGACTTTTTGACCCTCTGGTTTTTAATGGCAATGTCTTCCCACATGCTAAAAATCTCATCAATCAACTTCCAAACATCTCCAGTTCTAAATGCCAATTGGAAAATGTTATCAAAACCTCTGAATAAATCACTATTTTTGTTGCCTTTTCCACCTTTTGAATTGGTTTTCTCTTCAATTTGATAGCCTATTTCCATACAACATTCCTTTCGGAAATCTGCAGTAACATTTATCCTATCCCCACCACATTTTTCTTGAAATTCACTATGAATAAATCTAACCCTTTGGATGAAAATGATAGACATCCTATATTCATTATCTGAATTATGATCCCATGCCACTAACTTTGCTTCTATATCTGATAAACCAGCGTAAATGATATATTTCATTGTTTCAAAACGTGAGTTATTAGGATATTCCTCCATCAATTGTTTTTGAGCTTCTATAGAATGGTTCCCCCCAAGCACATAATAATTGTATTCAAAACTTTTTGACTTATCAAATGCTTCTTTGTTTGGAACTTGAAGTGGATCAACAAGAAGCACATAACTAACCACATGAGCATATGGATTGTACCTCATCAATGTCTTCAAGTTGTGAACATGAAGATGATGTGGCTTTCTGACTTGATATTGACATTTTCCTTCACTTGCCTTATAGGTTTGCCTGACATTAAGCTGAAATGTACGACCACCATCAATTAAGTTTCTCTTTGTCAAATCTTTTGGAATGGCATTTTGTTTTGTTTTGATAATGCCATCCTCTAAATCAACTCCTAGTGTAATGATTTCTCTACTTTCTTTTGAAATTTCACTAGGTTTTTGACTACATTGGGCATTGTTACTTTTGGTCTTTTATGGCTCTTATCAGTTCCAATGTCATCTTCAGTAATGGCAACATATGCTTCACTGTCAGTTTCAACTTCATCGTCCTCAAAAGTAATTTGTTTACCCTTGCTAGATTTATCCACCAAAGGCCTTTTTTTCTGATTCTTTGGATGTAGTTTTGTAGCATCATCAATTACTACATTTTGCTTGTTTTCCATATCTTCTTCTCACACTGAGTAAAAACTGCTAACAACTTTCATGATATCATGCTCTATGAAATGAATGCCTCCCAACCTAATTGAACAACTTTCAACAAAATTCTGCTAAACAAAATATCATATGTCAATAAAAAACAAAGTTAAAAAAATATAGCGGGACACTTTCAAGAACGCAAAATACAAATATAAATAACAATACTTACGATGTTTTGTGTCATCTCATTTACGATTTGTTTACACAACTTTATAGATACCTCTCTCATGTCATACAATGAATATGATAGTCGGTATTTAATCCTTTCATGTGATGATCCGAATCGGATCCATAAACGACTGTCATAGAACCGTGACTAAATCAAATCGAACAAACCCTTGAAGAATCCAAAACAGCAATTGAAAACACCCTAAACCAGTGGCCATGGTAGTCGGCGTGGAACGACGAGGACCTCGGTCAAAGCGCACTGACCGAGGCCCATGGAGACTGCGCAAGAGGTCAAAATAGCCCCTGGGAGCCCCGGATCGGGAAAAGGAGCTGATTTTCGATGCGCGTTAGCACTAACGTGCATCGCTGGGCAAACAAGGCCGAAATGGTAGGGCTTAAGCACTCGGTCACGTTGGGAGCCAGAGGACCGTGGGCAGAGAAAGTTAAAGTGCCATCGTATGAAGGTGGGACCCACACCCTGGAAACCGACGGTTTGATCGGGACGCCCTTGAATGGTAAGCGGTTTTGGAGAAAACGGAGCGAGCACCCTCAGTGATCGACGCGTGGCAGCGGAGGTGAGAGAAAAACCACCGCGATCACGCATTATCAGTCGAGCAAGTCAACTGCGCTCGGTGTGCGAATGACATTGGATGTGGAGGAGCCCAGATCTGACGGCTAAGATTGTGTCCGATAAACAGAGCGGAATTGGCAAGGGATTAAGCCGCGATTTAAGAGGATTTGGAATCCATTGACCACCACAGTGGAGAAGGCAACGAATCGACGAGTGGGGTAGTGCAGTTCCAATGGGGACGCGTGGCTACTTCTCGAACGTTCATGCTGACACCGAATAGGGAATTCCAAGCACACATGCGACATGCGAATCGACGCAGGTGGGAGAGGAAACGAACATGCATGGAGGTCGAATGGATAAAGCCATGAATAGAATAGTGAATAGACATCAGAAGAGAGATTGAGATCAAAGAGTCCAAGTGACCAAGAGAGACAGTGAACAGTGAACCCTGAGAGGAGGACTGAGCACAGAGAGCACTAAAGCCAAGCAAAGGAGACAGAGGGTCGAGCTGACCATATGCAACATCGAGCACCAAGAGCTTGAAGAATCAAGCCTTCCCATAGAGGAATCTGTCTGGATTGAGCATCACAGTTGGCTCTTTCCATTGTAGACCGAGGGTCACAGAGCTGGTAGGAAGAACAAGAGTCTGTGTACTCCGAGTGGCTTGGGGAATCCAAGAACCACCCTGCCAAGAAAAATCTGCTTCAGGAGAACTCATATTGAGTCCCTATATTGTAATTTCTCTGCTCAAAGACATAATAAAACACGGCCACCACTGAAGCTGGACTGGAGACGTAGCCCTGGAGAATAGGGTGAACTCCTTATTAAAAATTGTTTGTGTCTTTGTGTTGCTTACTGTATTTCTCTACTGTCTTTCCATTTATTTTCTGTGTATTGGCAATCTAATCGATCCGTTGTTTCAATAACACATAACACACACCATCACATGGGTCTGTTAGACCTTTTGTTTAATAAATCTTCACTGAGGTCACTCATAGGGTGATTATCAGATCAAGTGGTATCAAAGCTCTAGGTTGTAAGGTTAGACAATCTTGTGTTGGTTTAGCTGTGAATGATCACTAGATCAAAGCTCAAATTAGGAGAAGGAGAATTAGTGGAAACTAATCCTGAGATTGGGAGAGTTTATTCTCGAAAGACAATGTCAAAAGAAGGTTTTGTAGGACCAGACTCTCAATTCCTAGAAAGCTTCCTAGCTATAATGTCCATGGTGGAGGAAATGTATAGGGACTTTAGAAAGCATAAGAGTGAAGATTCATCAGGCTCTAAGCAAGATAAAGAAGAAGATGAATCTCATTCCCATGACCACTCTAAAGGAAAGGGGAAAGAAGAAAGCTTCCCTATACCTCCTAGTAGCCTTGTGCATAATAAGAAAGCATCTTTGATTAAGTTAGATGTTAAATTTGATTTGCCTATATATGATGGAGAGTTAAATTCTGAAAACTTGGGCAACTGGATAAGACAAATTGATGTGTATTGCAGAGTACAAAATATAGACTCAGACAAGAGCAAGATTCAGCTGGCAAGCCTTCGCCTAGGGGGCACCGCCTTGGTTTGGTGGGAAGGCAGAACCCAAGCTGATATGAGGAAGCATGGTAAGACCATCTCTGTCTGGAGTGACTTTGTTTCTACCATCAAAAAACAATTCTATCCATTGGCCTACATGCAACAATCCATGATGAGTTGGAAAACTCTTCGGCAGTTGAAAGGGCAAAGTGTACAAGGGTATACTCAAGAGTTCAGAAAGAGAGCATTGATGTTGGGTATTTCATTAGACTCACTAGAAACTCTTTTGAAGTACATTGGTGGTCTACATAGCTACATGAGGCATACCATCCTCATGTTTAATCCCACTAGTGTAGATGAGGTATCTGTACAAGCTACTCATCTAGAAGCTAGAGGAAAGAATGGAAATCCAGAAGTTGGGGGACCATCCCAACCCACTGTAAGCAAGAGCAAGGAGAAAAGAAAGCAGAAGTGGAAAGCAAGGAATGCTAACACTGCACAGAAAGGCAAAGCCTCATGCACTCACTGTAAAAAGGAGGGGCATGATGATGAGCACTGTTGGATTTTGCATCCAGAGCTGAGACCTAAGAAGTCCGAGGGCAAGAAGAAGACGACTGCTGCAGCTATTCAGAAGGATTTGGGTTAGACTCGGGATATGAAACAATCATTACAGCCATAGGTATAAAAGGTAAGAATTCTGAAGCATCTACTAGTAATTCTGCTCAATCTGTTATTGATGAAGAACATGAGAGAAAAAGGCGTGAGCTTTTCCATATTCGAGTTGTTTCCAAATATCAAAAGATTGATACTTTGTTTGATAGTGGCTCACAAGTAAATCTGATTTCTGAAGCAATTGTAAAGAAATTGGGATTAGCAACTACACCTCATAAGAAACCATACCCATTAGGATGGTTGAATGATAAAGCACAACTACAAGTGACTAGATAGTGAAAACTCAAGTTTTCTTTTGGGTCAGCATTTGTAGATGAGGTTGAGTTAGATGTAATTCCTTTGGATATATGTGGAGTTGTTTTAGGAAGTCCTTACTTGTATGATAGAAAGGCTATTTTCTATAGAGCTGAGAACAAGTATATATTTGTTAAAGATGGAATTGAATACTTTGTAAGAGCTCATAATCTCAAGAATAATTATACTCTCATAAACTCAGAACAGATGAAAAGAATGATAAATTCATGCAAACAGTTCTTACTAATGGTTGTAAAGGAAAAGAAAACTGATAAAACCAAAGTATTTGAGGGCTGTAATTCTGATCAACAAGTTGATATAGAAAATATTGTTTCAGAGTATGATGTCTTGTTTCAAGAACCTCAATGTCTGCCACCCAAAAAGGGAATAGAACATGATATTATTTTGCAGCAAGATGTTCCTTTGCCTAACATTGGGATGTACAGGTTATATGCTTTAGAGAATGCTGAAATCAAGAAGCAGGTGCAGGAGTTGCTCAAGAAAGGGTTCATCAGGCCTAGCACATCACCATGTGGGTCACCAATCGTTTTGGTGAGAAAGAAAGATGGCTCGTGGAGAATGTGCATTGATTACCGAGAACTGAATAAAATAACGATAAAAAATCGTTATCCCCTTCCTCGCATAGATGATCTTTTAGATCAATTGAAGGAAGTTGTTTATTTCACCAATCTGGATTTGCACAATGGATACCATCAGGTCAGAGTTGCAGAGCAAGATGCATGGAAGACTGCTTTCAAAAGAAAGCAGGGATTGTATGAATGGTTGGTTATGCCTTTTGGCTTGACCAATGCCCCTGCTACTTTCATGAGATTAATGAATGATGTACTCAGACCTTTTCTTGACGATTTTGTTATTGTGTATCTGGATGACATTCTGATTTTTAGTAAAATGTGGGAAGAACATTTAAAGCATGTTAAGCAGACATTAGATGTTTTGAAAAGAGAAAAACTTATGTTAAACTCTCCAAATGTGAATTTGGCAAAACCTCTCTAAATTATTTGGGTCATATAGTAGGGGGAGGTGAACTGAAAATAGATCCCTCTAAAGTGGCAGTCATTGTAAACTGGCCTAAACCCAAGTCTGCTACAGAATTGAGAAGCTTCTTAGGAGCAGCACAATATTGGAGGAAGTTCATTTCAAATTTCTCCTCAATTGCAGCTCCCTTACATGCTTAGACAGGATTGGACAAGGTGTTTCAGTGGGGAGGCAAACAGTAGAAAGCCTTCGACACCTTGAAATAAAAAATTAGTACAACACCCGTACTAGCCCTACCAGATCTACAAAGACCCTTTGAGATCCAAACTGATGCCAGTGACTATGCCATGGGAGAAGTGTTGAAACAGCACAGTAAACCCATATGTTATCATTCTAAGACTTTTAATCCTGCAGTAGTTAACTATCCTACCTATGATAAGGAATTGTATGCATTAGTTCAGAGTGTGAAAAAGTGGAAACATTACTTAATGGGCAAAGAAACAATAATACATACTGATCATCAGCCACTTCAATATCTACACTCCCAAACTAAGTTGCAACAATCAAAAGACATTACAGATGGATGGGTTTTCTACAACAGTTTCATTTAGTCATCAGATATAAAAAGGGCATACATAACAAGGTTGCAGACATGTTATCTAGACCCATTATAAATGCATCTACCAAACTTAAGCATAATTCTGTGCTACATGAAAGCTACATAGAATAGTATGCTCAGGATATGGACTTTAAAGGTGTATATGCAACTTTGAGTCAAGGAAAAAGAGTAGAAGAATTGGACTATCATGTGAAGGACCGACTCTTATACCATTGTGGGAAACTCTGCATTCCACAAACTGAGAGAGCAAAGATAATTAGGGAAGCACACACTTCTCTGATATCAGTTGACTTTGGGGTAAGTAAAACAGTTGCACAGCTGCAAAGGTTCTGTTATTGGCCAAGAATGAGTGAGACAGTTTCTAGATATGTAAAGGGTTGTGCTATGTGTGCTAAAATCAAGCCCAGTAACAGAAAACTAGGCTTGTACACTCCATTGCCAGTTCCTTCTCACCCTTGGGAGAGCATTTCCATGGATTTTGTTGGAGGACTGCCCAAATCTAGGAAAGGTCATGTCAGGCGGAAAGAGTCGATAGTGCGGACACAAATCAACCTCCCTAGGAGCCTAAGACTCTCTAGTGACAAACAAGACAAACAAGAGCAATCCTTCTCTAAACATGCATTTACTATATGGGAAATCAAGTGTTTAGATCCTACCTGTAATCCAATGCTGTTGTAGCAGTCCAACTCTGCTGATCCGGATGAGCTCCTCATTCACTTTGAAACCTGCATACACTAACAATCAAACGATTAAATAGCACTTGATAATCTCATAGAATAAAACATATTTAACACATAGACCAAGGAGTACATGAAACAACTCATGAATAACAAGTTATTGAGAAGAATGGACTCATTTGCATTAATAGGTAACAAAAGGAACAAATACAACCTGAGCCTTGGTGTTGTGCAAGTCCCTCCCAGGGTCCATCAAGAGTTCTCCTTTACTTTGACAAAGCTCACCCACTTCCAAATAGAACAAGCAAAGATGGCAATCTCTCCTCACAAGCTTCTAAATGGGAGTCCTAATTCCTGCAGCATTTACCCTTAGAAATGTATAGCTTCCAACCTCTCCTCCTTCTGACCCAATGCCTGTATTTATAGTGCTCAAGAGGAGATTAATCAGGTCCACCATCAATGGGATAATCCCCTCTTTGGATGGGATAGCTCCCTTATTGATGGGATAAGTTCCTCTTTGGTAGGGGTGCATGAACCATCTGGAGGCGCTCAATACACGTCGAACAACCTTCTAGAATGCTCTAGAAATGACCACAAGTAACTTTTTAAAGATGAAACTTGCGCATTTTAACCTTTATAGGGGGACGCACCTGCCCCTTTACTTACAGAGCGTCCAAAGACGCAGCTTTTGTGAACATTGGGTGCGTCCCCGCAGGTAAGGTTGAGAGAACCTGCGTACCGAGAGATAAATACATTTATAAAGACTTTCTCTCTTTTTTGGAGTTTGACATGGAGAGCAGAGGTATAAGACTTGCCTAAGAGGATAGCATGACTGTTGATAGAGCCATACTAACTGTAAATAGTCATGGTGACATTTTTCAGTGTAACAGATTGCCCCCTAAAGTGCGAAGCCTGTAATAGATTAGGGTTTTGTATTATCCAGGAAGGGTGAAGCGCTTTATCATTTCAAGGATTATCTCGCGGAGAGCCTGGTCAGAACCTGCAATTTTCAACACAAAATACATGTATAAGATTATATCATCACTGAGGTAGGCATTCCCATACTCAGATTAAAACTTTAACTAACAGACTAACTACTCTGATACAGGAATGATTTTGCAGTACATCATAATCATAGACTTTTGTAGACACAGTATGGGCGCAGCCATCTGTTTATGATTAGTCTACTTAGATAATGAATACAAAACTCCTCGCAGCCTGGATGGTGGAAACTAGATCCAGGGTCTTCATTTCTACTTCCCGAATTGGTACGATTCTAGCCATGCGAATAAATGAGTTGATGTCGAACATGGTAGAAACCACTTGATTACCAGTCGATGATGTAAACTGTTAACAAGCGTGAGAGAGACCACCAATAATGTCAATGGTTCTCAAAGTACCCAGTACAATCCATGAGATGTGACTGAATGAGTTGATGTTGAACATTTCACGGAATCCTTCGATCGAAAGTCAATGATGTAAACCGACGTCAAAGGCGAGAAACCTGCCATTGATGCATGCAGACTTCAAGGTACTGACTATTTCTAAGTCATCTCTCTAGATAATGTGCTGATGTCGATAGAAAGCGACTCGTTGTAGGCAAGCCCGCAACACGAAATCATTGTTCAAGTTGAAGAAATGTTGCTGTAAGGACTGACTCAGGGATGGTTAAATGGATGATAAGTATTTTGCAGATGAAAGTTTTGTTTGCAGACCTCTTGAACACATAACGACACAACAGATGGCTTGGTGATAAACGACTCAAAGTTAATCCCCGGAACCCGGCTGAAGACTTTCAAAGTGGTTTGATCAACTGTGAGCTAAAGGATTTCCCAACCCAGGTGAATGAAAAGTGTCGTGTTCAAGAGTGGTAATAAAGTTTCTTCTGAGACAAAAGGTAACAAATAGGCTCATTCTTCTCTCTTTTCCCCCACCATTTCTGGCAAGTACCTCTTTATTTTTAACAAGCTTGAGGAGGATAACATATGCTTGATTATAAGCTCATCCTTCGGATGAGTCCAACCTAGTTTTGATTCGAACCCTAGGAAGGAGCGGTTCGTTCCTGTTTGTAATTGAACAGGTCCTTTACTGTGAAATTTTAACGAGCCCAGTATAGGAGAAACTCGGCGCTTTTCAATTTTAGAGAGTCTGAAAAACTTAAGAAGACTCCAATTTGAACTTTTTCGTAGATTTGTGTCCCTCAAGCCCGAAAAAGTATAAAATAATACCTGGGGGAACCGCTTGATCTTGCGACCAAGGAGTACTTTCATAATTAGTGCCACTGACCTGAAAAGTAAAAAGCGATCAAGGACACGTCGTTTTATTTCCGTATCGAGTTTGAAACGACAAAAACCCAGCAATCTTTTCCTGATTTTACGATCAGAAAAGAGCTATAAGGGGACCGTCTTTTAATTCCGTTTTAACGAGTGTAAAAGAAACGCTCGGCAATATTTTCATTTTTTAGGAGTCAGAAAAGGGCTTAAAAGATGACTCTGATATTTTGGTTTGTGAAAAATGACAATTTTCCCTCTAAGTCCCTTTGTCCTGCACAAAAACAACACATCACTCATACCTGTTTAAGATAGGCAAAAATACATCGAAAAACATCCTTCCATGGTGAAAAATGGACAAATTCATCCAAAAAACCTATAAAAAGACTTTTTACCATGTCATTTTTACCATTTTACTGTTGAGGTTGAAAAAAGGGCTTTTGGCAAGAAACTTCCCGTGGTCGCTGCGGAAAATCTGACCGTCAGAATCGAACGCCGTCTCTTCCAGGTATTTTACAACATCCTACTCTTCAATTTCATCTGATTAAAATTGTATTTTAGGTTTTAGTTTTGTTTTTTGGGGGGGTTTAGGTTTCAAAATGCGCTCTGCGGTGGACGCAGGTGCCCTTCGGGTGACCTGCGTCCCCCGACTTTTTCCTATACAGGAAAATGGTCGGGGGACGCAGCCCACCTTCAGGCCAGCTGTGTCCGAACGCCCTGTGTTCTAAACGCGGGGTGCGTCATCCGTGGAATGCGGAATTTGAAACCCCAATCCTCACAAACAACCATTCAAATTTCCCTAAATTAATTATAATCATTGTTTCTTGGTGTGTAGGGCACTCACCATGTTGGATTGGAGAGAAAGAGAGCACGAGGACGTTGATTTAGCTGCAATTGAACATCAACCTTCCATTGATGCCCTAAAAGCATGCGGGCTATACAAATACTGGGCCATACCTGGCATGAGGGCTCAGGTGAGATTCTTAGAATGGCTGGTTGAGAGATGGAACGTTCAAGAGCAATGCTTTTACATAGGAGGGCACCAGCTCGAGATAGAGCCCTCTGATGTATACTTTCTCACTGGCTTGCCAAATAGAGGCGAGCAACTCAATCTAGCCGGGACTAGGCCGGGTGGCCAATCCCTTGCTAGTCTCCGGGCGGATTGGTGCACACCCAATGCTCACCATGCGAAAGGCGTGGAAATCAAACACATCTCTCTGCGTGAACTCAAAGTTATAGCTTTCACGGTTACCAGAATTTGCGGCGCGGCCGCTTTACATATTGCCTCCGGGTCCCAAATGCGGATGGCGATTGACTGTTACCAAGGCACCATTTTCAACTGGTGTGATGCTGTGTCGGCTAATATGAAGAGCCAACTGAATAGGGCAAAGGACGGACGACTGAAGACCTTTGGATATGGGCCTCTAGTTGTGAGCTTTGCCTTAGAGAGAGTTCCGATGCTGATCCCTCAACAACTTACTGTTGATATCTTGGGTCCTCGGGAGCCAAAGCTGATACGATGGGTTACGGTGATGGCCCGGCATCCTGACGAGGGCGCGGCAGTTGTTCGATTCTCTGATAGTTATTTTTACTGGTTAGAGGACCAGGTTTTTTCGATCCAGGACTTTCCGTATGCCGGAGTAGATTTTCGAGGTGATCCGGACATGGTTCTTCCACAGGGAGAACAATGGGATGACAGAGGTACTTTATTTTTCACAAGTTTTCAAATTATGTATTTTTTTTGTTTTTTATATATATCGTCTCAAAACTGACAGTAAAATTTTTTAAAATGCAGATGTTGGTCCACAACGCCCAGCCAACCTCCGGCCTTTTGAGAGGAGACATCCAGTTGCACTGGTACCGGCCCCACAGGACGCGGCTGCAGAGTCACTAGCTGAGTTGGAGCAGGATCTAGAGCGTCTGACGGTGGATATACCTGAGACTACCATAGATGATATTCCTATCAGACTTCAGCGCTATGTAGTCGCAGTCCCTGGACCGTTTAGGAGATTTTTGTGTAAGGTAGCCCGTGCAGTGGTGTCGTATAGGGAGCACCACCAGTGATTGGCTAGTCACTTTGTAGACACATGTGACATTTTTGACTTTTTGTACTTTATCATTTTTGCCGATCATAAGGTGTTTTTCAACCTATGATCGAAGACGATGTATATTTTTTTGACACACTCCTATCTATATATATATCACTATTACCGGCTTATCTTGTTTAACATATGTGATGAAATGTTTTTAAATTTACTTGCATGATTATTGTAAATGTCTGTCCAACATTCGAGAAGCAATTGCATCTGCTAATGTATTTAAAGACCTTGGAATATGCTGATATTCAATGTAATCAAATTCACGTTCCAAGAGACGCACTCTCAAAAACAACCTTAATAACACAGGATTTCTAATGGCATAAACTCTATTAAACTGTAATACAACAAGTTCAGAATCTAACCTCACTATCAAACGTCGAATTCCAAATGAAATAGATTCGGATAATAATTCAACCACTGCACTGTATTCTGCAATGTTGTTCGTTGTTTGACCGAGGCTTACCCCATGCATAGAAACTAACTCGTCAGAGGGTGAATAGATAACCCAAGCTGCGGAAGAAATATTCCGTGTACTACGACAAGCACCATCAGCAAATCCAATGTATGTTTGGAGAGGCGTCGACATCTGCAATATCAAGAGTAAAACCAAGATAAGCCAGAATAACGACGAAAAACACACTCTCTAAGCTAAGCACACTGACTAAACTAACAAACATACTAGCTAGAAAGAAAACCTAACCTAACTAAAAATTCTCCATACCCACCACTTAAGCATAATACCTCTTTAGGTAAAGTCCATTTCTGGGTTTACCCAAAGAGTCCCCATCAAAATCTACCAGCTCATAAGCCCCTTTTGCTAGCTTTCACTTTACAATGTAGGGTCCATGCCACATAGGAACGAATTTTCCAGCACCTAGCTTATTGTTAGTTTGATCATATAATAGCACTAGGTCTCCCTCCGAAAAACTTCGAGGGGTCACATTTCTATCATACTGAGCTTTCATTCGCTTCGCGTGAGTCTCGATTGCTAATGCAGCGTCACGTCGAGTCTCATCTAATTTAGCTAAGTACAATAAACGTTTCTCCTCTTCGGAAGTGGCTGGAAGTAATTCGACAGCCATTTGAAGTGATGGGATTTCGCATTCAATGGGTAACACAGCTTCCAAGCCATAAACTAGCTGGAAAGGAGTGAACCCTGTTGAAGTTTTCACTGAGGTTCGATATGCCCATAGCGCTGAAAATAACATGTTGTGCCAATTCGACCGATGAATACCAATGGTTCGTTGGATCATGATAACCAGAACTTTGTTGATAGACTCAACCAAACCGTTGGCTTGCGGATAATAAGGAGTAGAGCTATCGTGGCGCAAACCAAGCTGGCTTGTAAGCTCAGTCATCATGATGTTTCGAAAATGGCTCCCATGGTCAGTAATGATTGCTTGTGGGACACCAAACCTAGTTATAATATGATTGAATACGAAAACTGCAGCTGTTTTGCCGCTTGCGTCGAATGTAGGCATCGCCTCGGCCCATTTAGTGAAATAATCAACCGCGAGGATGATATACGCATGCCCCCCGGCCGAGTGAGGGTTACAAGTAATAAAGTCGATACCCCATTTGGCGAATGGACCAACGGCAATTATAGGGTGGAGAGGAGCAGGTGGTGCGCGCATCTTGCGATCAAACACTTGACAGTTGTGGCACTTCCGGACTGCAATGTTACAATCTTTAAACATAGACGGCCAGAAATAGCCAGCGCGCAACACCTTCTGAGCTGTGGCATACCCAGACATATGACCACCACATGCTCCAGAGTGACAATCATTCAAAACCCTCTCAGCCTCTTCGTGAGTTAAACAACGTCGAAAAACTAAGTCTGCCCCCCGGCGATAAAGTGTATCTCCAATAATTGTGTATTGCTGGGATTGAAACCAAATTTTTCGACGTTCCGCCTTTGAAGCTTCAGGCCGAAAGGTTTGGGTTTGGAGATAGATGATTATATCCCTGTACCACGGATCTAAAGTACTGATAAGAAACAAAGATTCGTCCGCAATGGACTCCTCTGCCACAGTCTCTGTGTCAGCACGAGGGAAATCACACATCAATTCCGCAAAAACCAAAGATTTCTTAGACTTGGACTTCTGGAATTCCAAGTCGAACTCTTGCAGGATAACGATCCATTTAGAGTACTTGCCCCCTAGCAATTGTTTTGTCAAAATGTAAATCATAGGGTTGCAATCCGAAATAACTGTAGTATTACGGAGAAGAATGTAGTGACGAAAACGCTGGACAGCTTGAACGGCTGCCAGGGCCAATTTCTCCACATGCGAATATTTTAGCTCAGTGGGATTTAAGGTCCGACTGAGATAATATATCACATGTTCCGCTCCGAATTCATCTTCTTGAACTAACACCATTCCAATGGTGGAATGCGAAGCTGCGAGGTATAAGAAGTAGTCCTGGTTGTAGTTGGGAGGATGCAACAATGGTGCATGGCTTAACGCATGTTTAAGTGCATCAAAAGATTGTTGGGCAATATCGTCCCAAAAGAATTGAGCGTTCTGTTTCAACAACCGTGTAAAACCTTTAGTGACCTCGGCGTAGTTTGGGATGAATCGGCGTAAAAAGTTCGCTTTCCCTTGCAAACTTTGGAGTTGGCGCAAACTCGAAGGAGGAGGCAATTTGATGATAGCTTCGACCTTCGAGGGATCGACGCGAATGCCGACTTTTGAAACAACAAAGCCTAGCAATCGACCTGTTTCTATACAGAAAACACACTTGTGGGGATTCAACCGAATTCGATAATGCCTACACCTCATAAAGATTGCTCGTAAGTGGACAAGGTGATCAGCTCGATGTAAAGAATGAGCAGGCAAATCATCGAGGTACGGTTGCACAATGTGCTTGATGTCATGAAATGCATAAGACATCGCCCGTTGAAAAGTGGCCCCGGCATTCTTAAGCCCAAAAGGTAATTTGCAATAAGCAAATGTCCCCCATGGACAAATGAATGCCGTTTTTGGTTGGTCGGCAGGTAAAATATTGATTTGATTATAGCCCGAAAAACCATCCATAAAGGAAAACATTTCACTTCCGGCACAATCATCAATAATTTGATCGATATAAGGCGTAGGACAGTTGTCTTTTGGACAAGCTCGATTTATATCCCGATAGTCGATACAGATTCTTATTGTTCCTTGTTTCTTGTTGACCGGAACAATATTCGATACCCAATCCGTTAACGGGATCGGATAAATGAAACATGCTTTCAACAACTTTTCGACTTCTACTTTAATCGCAGCCGCTTTTCGAGGGTGAATCTGACGCAACCGTTGCCAGACGGGTTTAGCATCCGGGTAGGTTTTTATTTCATGAACAACAATGGCAGGATCGATTCCCGGCATTTCCTCGTAAGACCAGGCAAACACGTCGCAGAATTCTTGGAATAGGGCCTTGTAAGTTTGGATTTCATCTTCTGTACACGCGGCACCTATATGAATGTTCTCCTCAATTCCGGGCTTCACTGAAATATCAATGGGAATAGTACGAGAAATACTCCCTAAATTCAACTCTGAATCAGGATGTTTCATTGGATTCTGAGCATCTTTGACATATTCAGCGGTAAAGATAGATGAAAAATCATTTTCAAGAACATCATCTTTAGGTAAAAACGAAGATCTGTGATGGAGATCTTCCCATGGTAGATCGTCTACACTTAGGATTTCGCGAAGTTGTTTGTCAGATGACACGACTTCGGGAAACGCTGTCCGTTCTAAGGATGATGTGAAAAGTGATTCTTCACTGACCACATTCATTTGGTCGATTTGGGTTGAACGCGAGTCGGTAAAAGACACGACAGCTTCATAAGCAATCTCATATGGACTCAAAGGCATAGCATCACCGAATGAGTCTATCTCAGATTCAGATGGGACGATCCAAGGATCATCATAAATAATGTTTTCTGATGTAATCATATGAATTGATGCAAATGAAGGGTCTGCGTTGATTGGAGGGAAAGGAAAAGTTCCCAGCAAGCCGGAATCTTTAACTAAACCTACGCCAACGTCCCTATAAGGGATTGTCGTCTTACCGACATGTTGGATACTCTCTGAAGAGGCTGGGTCGGATGAAAAGTATGTCAGCTGATCAATAGTCACGATCTTACCGTTATATGGAAACTTAATTACTCTGAAGACCGATGAAACGACCGCCGTCATAGCATATGACCAACTTCGACCCAAAAGAAGGTTGTAGTCTAGAGGGGCATCAACCACTTCCACATCCAGACTAACGGTTTTACCTTCTACCCCTATAGGTAATTCCTGTAGAATACCAAACGGACGGAACCCACGGCCATCAAAGGCCTTAAGGATGGTGGGGGATTGGTTCAACGAAGGAGAACCAAGAGATCTCCAACATTGAATCGACATAATACACGTAGAAGCTCCCTCATCAATCACAGTCCGATGAATAGGCCTGTTTTTTACTATCACTGGGATTTGGAAAGCCATTTGATGGGGTAGACGCGGTGTACTATTTTCTAGATCGAAGATTATCAGGTTCGGGTCCTGAACATCAACAGCTCCGATAGCCGACAACAGTAATTTTCGTTGTGCTGGGCATGATTGCAGCACTTCTAACGCCGACATTGCTGAGGGTGAAACAGCTAAGTCCTCAACAATGTTGTAATTTTGGGCTGCTCTCGCATGTGGATTGAAAGCAGACCTGGACTTTGAGTAAACACGGACGACTGACCAGACATATTTACAGGAGTATGAATACCTCCAGGTGGAAAAGGAGTACGAGGTGGAGAAAAACCTATCCCTAAGTTGTCTAAATAATTAGTTAACGAAAGGTACCAAGTAGTACTTCTAGGAGGACTGTAAAAGATAGATTCACGCTCCCTGAGCTCAATAGTAAGTTGATCTTCAAGGTGAGAAACGCCTATTTCTTCCTCTGGAGCAAGTTCTTCGATAGCAATCAAACCAGTCGGAAGATTTTCGGTGATAATTCGTTCTATTCTCGGTGAATCTGGAACACTATAAGTTGGAGTAACAGGGTCAGATATTTCAGGTTCTTCGCCTGTATCACTAGCAGACGAAAAACTACCAACAAGCTCAGAAACTGTAACAGCTTCAGGATTATAACCTGTCTCTAGACTTTGGTAATCTGGATGGACTACCAAGGAAGATTCTCCTTCTTCAGGTGAACCTACTTTACTGCCACTAGGAGGAGTTACAAGGACCTTCAACCCTTCGTACTGACCCAGGACGTCTTCAGGAGATCCACCCCGTGATCTACGGAGTTTTCTCAACAAATCAGTTCCGGTAACAATCTCAGGTGACTTGCCCCGAAGTCTACGGGACTGTCTCGGTAATTTCGCCACAGCTAAAAACTTTTAACTACTACACACGAAAACAAAATAAAATTTCAAATCAAACCACCTAAAGTCTCTAAAGAACCAAACAAATTTGAATCACACGCCTAAAGAATCTAGAGCGTCAAACCAAGCACAAACAGTAGCCTTCCAGACCGAAAGCGCTAGTTGGTGATGAAGCCCAACATCGCTGGATTCAGTACAGAAGTGGCGGGTGGAACAGTTACCCCGGTAACCTGCTTAATGAATAGACTGGACCAAGTTCCTCCACTTTAACCGTCTCGAGTGAAGCGAACCCCCCAGAAAATCCAAGTGAGTCTAGCCGACGTCTGCTCCAGGTACAGTGGGATCTTCCCTCCACCGTCACCTCGGTAGAATCCTAAAGATAATGGTCACTAAGGTTACCAACCGCAACAAATGCACCTGGGGGAACAGTCTAAACTCCGACAGCACGCAAGGGCAGAGTATCAAGCTCAATCCCCTTGCCGTCTCCTTGACAATAATCCAAGGTTTACCGACAAGTGACCCCTGGCTCCTCGACAATGGTTAATCCGAGGTTTACCGTTTATAATACATGCGTGTCTGGCGTTGTTCCCAATGAGGGGGGATTGATCCCCTCACTGGTTCGGACACGAGCTCGTGCTTCTCCTTTAAGAGGAGCTTTCCCAGAGTACAAATGAGACAATTGGATTTATTCTATCACAAGATAAGCTACTTGTTTGGTTTGTTGTCTTGGAGAGTTAATTACTCACCTACTCCAAGACACTAGCCTGATCTAAATTGGTGTTTCAGAGCCCTAGAAAATAAAAGTTACTACGTCGATTTTACTTTAAGCATTAATTTTATGGTTTTCCTTAAAGACAAAAGGTAGCGGAAGTGAAACCAATGGTGTGTAGACTCGACTCAAACCACTACAAAGATGCACCTAAGATGATTTACGCTACTTTCCTTTTTCAATGAAATTCT
Organism: Pinus tabuliformis; assembly: GCA_031772625.1. Lineage (NCBI taxonomy): Eukaryota > Viridiplantae > Streptophyta > Pinopsida > Pinales > Pinaceae > Pinus > Pinus tabuliformis. The sequence goes on along the minus strand of CM062807.1, from coordinate 764,693,962 downwards.
TAACTAAGAGAGTTGAGAGATGCAAATTTTATAGAAAACAACTTTCTTAATAAAGACAATCAAAGAAACAATTCTCTTTATCTTTTCAAGCATACAAACATGACCACTCTTTACGTGCATGAAAAACTCTTTTTCTTTCAAAACTTTTCAAAGCTACTTGAAACAAAACTTTCCAAAGGAGATGTTTTTGTATTTTCTCTTTTTAATAAAGCATATAAATCTATTTTAACGAAAATCAATCTCAAAAACTATAAAATCTATGAAAACTTGACTCACAAGCAAATGAAAAAAGGAAATTACTCTAAGCAAACCTAACAAGGCAAAAGCTCACAAAGATGATTCTAGGTTGTTTTACTTGACCAAAATCAAATCAAGGACCAGCTAATGCAGAATCAAAAGACTAGTCAAAACAAAACTCAAATCTTTTTGTTCTTTTGTAAAATGGAATTCAAGACTCAATCAACAAGCACTTCGAAATTTGCCCAAAGAAACAACTCAATGGTAAGGTGCTCTCACAGGTAGACTTTATGACAGGTCTGACTTCTAAGAATGCTGACAAAACCAGAGATATCTAAGGCTTGACAACTTCTACCGCTAAAGTCACTATAAGACCTACTCAAAAATCAAACCCTAGGGCTTAAACTTCTATGAAATCCACTAAAACACTCAATGCTATCGAAACAAGTTCAGGTGAAGATCTTTGACAAGAGACTAATGAATCTGGGCAGTAAAAACTAAGAAAAAGCAAAATCTAAGAGAAAAAATGCAAAAAATGGAATTTTTTCAAATTTTAGCAGGGGACGCAGGCGACCCGTTAAGACAGGTGCGGGCCCGCTCTGTGCACACAGCGACAGTGCGTCCAGGGACGCACTATGCAATACTCAGAGGGTGCGTCCTACTGGAAAATTCAATAAAAACCAAAATAAATCTAACCCTAAGCTAACCCACCCAAAGACAAAGTCACAGAGCCAAAAACCAGAAAAATAAACCAATTTTCTCAGAGCAAAGTTCATACAAAGGAAAAGACTTTCACATCAATGGAGTCCCCAGTATGGTCGCCAATTTGTCAGGCGGAAAGAGTCGATAGTGCGGACACAAATCAACCTCCCTAGGAGCCTAAGACTCTCTAGTGACAAACAAGACAAACAAGAGCAATCCTTCTCTAAACATGCATTTACTATATGGGAAATCAAGTGTTTAGATCCTACCTGTAATCCAACGTTGTTGTAGCAGTCCAGCTCCGCTGATCCGGATGAGCTCCTCCTTCACTTTGAAACCTGCATACACTAACAATCAAACGATTAAATAGCACTTGATAATCTCATAGAATAAAACATATTTAACACATAGACCAAGGAGTACATGAAACAACTCATGAATAACAAGTTATTGAGAAGAATGGACTCATTTGCATTAATAGGTAACAAAAGGAACAAATACAACCTGAGCCTTGGTGTTGTGCAAGTCCCTCCCAGGGTCCATCAAGAGTTTTCCTTTACTTTGACAAAGCTCACCCACTTCCAAATAGAACAAGCAAAGATGGCAATCTCTCCTCACAAGCTTCTAAATGGGAGTCCTAATTCCTGCAGCATTTACCCTTAGAAATGTATAGCTTCCAACCTCTCCTCCTTCTGACCCAATGCCTGTATTTATAGTGCTCAAGAGGAGATTAATCAGGTCCACCATCAATGGGATAATCCCCTCTTTGGATGGGATAGCTCCCTTATTGATGGGATAAGTTCCTCTTTGGTAGGGGTGCATGAACCATCTGGAGGCGCTCAATACACGTCGAACAACCTTCTAGAATGCTCTAGAAATGACCACAAGTAACTTTTTAAAGATGAAATTTGCGCATTTTAACCTTTACAGGGGGACGCACCTGCCCCTTTACTTACAGAGTGTCCAAAGACGCAGCTTTTGTGAACATTGGGTGCGTCCCCGCAGGTAAGGTTGAGAGAACCTGCGTACCCAGAGATAAATACATTTATAAAGACTTTCTCTCTTTTTTGGAGTTTGACATGGAGAGCAGAGGTATAAGACTTGCCTAAGAGGATAGCATGACTGTTGATAGAGCCATACTAACTGTAAATAGTCATGGTGACATTTTTTAGTGTAACAGGTCATGATTATCTATATGTTGTTGTGGATAGGTTCAGCAAAATGTGTATTTTGATACCCTGTAGTAAACAGATTACAACTGAACAAACTGCAAAATTATTCTTTGAACATGTATGGGTTCATTTTGGATTACCCACTTCTATTATATCTGATCGAGACACCCAATTTGTGGGGAAGTTTTGGTCTAGTCTGTGGGAACTAATGGACACAAAATTAAAGAAAAGCACAGCTTTTCATCCACAAACAGATGGCCAGACAGAAGTAGTTAACAGGACAGTGATCCAGTTACTGAGAGGATATTGCAGCAAACATCCTAAGCTTTGGGATGAGCACTTGTGCTATGTGCAGCATGCTTACAATAGAGCCAAACACTCTTCTACACAGAGATCTCCTTTTGAGGCCTACTTTGGTTTCATACCAAGGTATCCCTTGGATTTTGTCTTTGGTAAAGATACCATGGTTGATGGACACAGTGATGTGGACAAAGCAACTAGGTTCATTGAACAGATCCAGGAGATCCACCAGGCAGTACAAGAATAGATGGAAAAGAGCCATGCCAAGTACAAGGCTAGGCATGATAAGCATCAGATGGAGCATAATTTTCAAGTTGGAGACCAAGTCTGGCTATATATCAGCAAGGACAAGATGCAAGGTGAAGGTAAGAAGCTAAAACCTATCAGGTATGGACCCTTCAGGATACTTGAGAAGATTGGTGAAAATGCTTTTCACCTTGATCTGCCAGCTTACATGCACATCTACTCAGTCATGAACGTAGATTGCTTGAAGTTGTTTGAGCCTTCAATGATTGAGGACCCTGAAGAGCAGAGTCAATTGCCTTCTGTTGATGACCTACTACCTGAATATCTTAATGAGTTGCAGGAAGATACAGTGTTGGATAGGAAGGTAAGGATGACGCACAGTGGATAGGTGGAATACCTCAGAATTGGGCTTAAAGGTTAGAAGCCGAGCAGTGCGAAGTGGATTGAGATTGGACAAGTGAGACAACAGTTTCCTCACTTAGTCGATGCTTGAAGAAAAACCAACTTTTGGTGGTCCAAAAGCTTTTCAGTTGGGAGGCTGTGATTCGAATCGGATCCATAAACGACTATCATAGAACCGTGACTAAATCAAATCGAACAAATCCTTGAAGAATCCAAAACAGTAATCGAAAACACCCTGAACTAGTGTCCATGGCAGCCGACATGGAATGACGAGGACCTCAGTCAAAGCGGGCTGACCGAGGCCCATGGAGACTGCGCAGGAGGTCAAAATAGCCCCTGGGAACCCCGGATCGGGAAAAGGAGCTGATTTTCGATGCGCATTTGGGAAAACAAGGCCGAAATGGTAGGGCTTAAGCACTTGGTCACGTTGGAAGCCAGAGGACCGTGGGCGAAGAAAGGTAAAGCGCCATCGTACGAAGGTGGGACCCACACCCTGGAAACCGGTGGTTTGATTGGGACACCCTTGAACGGTAAGCGGTTTTGGAGAAAACGGAGCGAGCACCCTCAGCGATCGACGCGTGGAAGCGGAGGTGAGAGAAAAACCACCGTGATCGCGCGTTATCAGTCAAGCAAGTCAACCGCGCTCGACATGCGAATGACGTTGGATCTAGAGGAGCCCAGATTGGACGACTGAGATTGTGTCCGATAGACAGAGCAGAATTGACAGGGGATTAAGCCGCGATTTAAGAGGATTTGGAATTCATTGACCGCCACGGTGGAGAAAGCAACGAATCAACGAGCGGGTTGGCGGAGTTCCGATGGGGACGCGTGACTACTTCTCGAGCGTTCATGCTGACACCGAACAAGGAATTCCAAGCACACAGGCGACAAGCGAATCGATGCAGGCAGGAGAGGAGATGAACATGCATGGAGGTCAAATGGCTAAAGCCATGAACAGAACAGTGAACATACATCAGAAGAGAGATTGAGATCGAAGAGTCCAAGCGACCAAGAGAGACAGTGAACAATGAACCCTGAGAGGAGGACTGAGCACAGAGAGCAGTAAAGCCAAGCAGAGGAGACAGAGGGCCGAGCTAACCATAGGCAGCATCGAGTACCAAAGAGCTTGAAGAATCAAGCCTTCCCATAGAGGAATATGTCTGGATTGAGCATCATAGTTGCCTCTTTCCACTGTAGACCGAGGGTCATAGAGCTGGTAGGAAGAACAAGAGTCTGTGTACTCCGAGTGGCTTGGGGAATCCAAGAACCACCCTGCCAAGCAAAATCTGCTTCAGGAGAACTCATATTGAGTCCCTGTATTGTAATTTCTCTGCTCAAAGACAAAATAAAACAAGGCCACCATGAAGCTGGACCGAAGACGTAGCCCTGGAGAATAGGGTGAACTCCTTATTAAAAATTATTTGTGTCTTTGTGTTGCTTACTGTATTTCTCTGTTGTCTTTCCATTTATTTTCTATGTATTGGCAATCTAATCGATCCGTTGTTTCAATAACACAGAACACACACCAGCACATGGGTCTGTAATACCTTTTGTTTAATAAATCTTCACTGAGGTCACTCATAGGGTGATTATTAGATCATGTGACTTGGGAGATTTTGTAAGTATGTCAACAACTTCATTGTCCGGTACTGAACACATATCTATGACTCTTCCCATCACATCAAAAATTACATTATCATTCGGCATATCAATATATAGATATATATTGCCATTTGTGCTTTCTCTTTCTTTCACATACCAGATTCTTGATGGAAATTTCATCTCTTTTGAATTCTTCCAGTCTGAAATGATCTTCTTATCACTTGAGGCACTTGAAAGATTTGTAGCCATGAGCTCAAGTGGAGTTCGTTCACCAATGTTTCTTGAAGATGCACCTTTAAGAGTCTTTGGTCTAGAAAGATTCATAGAAATCTTCTTTGATGCCATTTTTCTGAAACATAGAAACACATAAATCAAACAATGTAAACCTTGAAACGGGAACTGATACTGTTACCCGTTTCATAGAGATAGCAAAAAAGTGACCTGATTTTGAAAAGGGGTGATGCAGAACGCACATGTTTTTTTTAGAGCATACTTTTTGGCACTTTAATTTTTTTTATGTACATTACGTTTTAGAATGGTAGTGATTTTCATGCTGATTTTAAAAAGTGAATATTCTGCATCACCCCCTTTTTTTAAAAGACCTGTTTTTTGGCTTTAAATTTTCTAATGTATAAAATGTAAATAATTATTTTGTAAATTTGATCGTTTTTGAAGTGGTCGTTTTCTTCACATTTTCAAAGTTTACCCTCCAAAACTCATTTAAATCCATAAATCACACTTAATATTGGTTTACTATATTTGTGAAATTTCTAATTCTTTATAACTAATCATTTAGTTTGGGTTGTTGTTTTTAAAAGGGTATGACCCAAAGCTTAATTATGTCCAATGTCACTTCATAATCTAATGATATGTAAGAAAGATCTCTTCCACTTGAATTAATAAGACAATAGAAACCTCACATACTCAAAACAAACCTATTGAAAACCAATTTGATTCAATAGACCTAATCAAAACGAATAAAATCGTTTTTCACATAAATGGCTTATTGAGATCAGTTTTTCATATTGTACAACTGTACATCGATTGGCGTGTTTTTCATTTGATTTCATGGCGTACATTTTGCTAACAATGTTGACAAAATCCAATCCATTTAATGTTGACAAAATACGATCTATTTAATGAAGTAAAAAATTACAATAAAATTTTTGCCTTTTGAAAATGAAGTTCTAAAATGTCTTTAATCCAACTCTTTTACAGGGCATTGACAACAAACAAGCAGTGCACATCACAGGGCTCAACCAACATATTGTTGAGCATAGATGCTATTTTAGATTTGTTTTTTAACCTCTTCAATTTCTTGCAATGATAATATGAATGTGTTGTGCCTTATTTTCATAAAAAGTTCACATCACAGGGCTAATGTAATTTGTCTTATTTTTTTTTATCTATTGTAACAACGTAAATATCTATCTCTCTTTTTGTGTCTTCATATAATTATGTGTATCTCTATGTAAGAAAAAAACTATATAAGTACAAATAGAAAGTAAATAGTACATCTATCTTAAGAAACTAAATAGTATATCTATTTTAAGAGGAACATGATTATTCACAAATGAATGTACTATCTATTTGCAATGAACTTGATGATATACCCTGGTTAAAAATAAGAAATTACAGTTATAAATACTACTACAACTACAGAGTATCAAGTTCTGAACGCACAGTTATAAATATTGTTACAATCATCGAATATCGAGAGCCAAAAGCCACCAAATTACAGTTATAAATGCTACTACAACTATAGAGTATCGAAAGTTCTGAACGCAAAGTTATAAATATTGTTACAATCATCAAATATCTGTATTTCTTTATCTTGTATTTCAAATGCCAAATCCAAAAATATGAATTAATTGATTTAGGTCAACAATATCAAATATTTTTGTTAATAAAACCTACACAACATTATAGTTCATGATACAAATAATGGCGATAAATTTTATATACATTATATATAGGGCAAAATCTCCCAAAAAGGAACCAGCCATTTGGTTGAAGATTAACTTGGGTCCTTGCTTTTTTTATTCGCGCTGCCTAGCTTTCCATTCAATTCCATATCCTAGCTAGAGAATGTAGGATTATAGCTTAGTTGACGAATTGAAATGATGGTTAACAATATTATCGGCCTGTCTTTTCATTCAATTCCATTTCTTACCGAGCAAAGGAAGGAATGTAACCTGACAAAAAGTAAAAATGAATTGAACTGCCAACAAAATTGCATGACAAAAAGTAAAAGGACAATTTTAAAAAATGACTTCCTCAGATTTAACAAAAGACAAATCCGATGCAGCAAAACTGAATTAAAGCGATTCTGAGAATCGCCGGGTGGTGGGGCGATTCTGAGAATCGCCCCCACCACCCGGCGATTCTTCAATTCCCAGCAGTGATTCCAGGTTATAAGCAACTTGAGTCGAATGCTTGCAAGAGAACCAGATAAAACATGAACTCGCTCGCTTGCAGATGCACTTCTGATGGCAATCTCACGCTCGCTTGAAGATGGACTCGCTCGCTTGCAGAAGAGAAACAACAATCAAACTTCCACTCATCTTCAATCTCTCGACTTCATAAATGAAGCATCGTTACAGTTTTGGCCACTATCATTTAATTTTTGAAAACCAACACCATTAAAGTAACCTTTAGAAAAAACTAAACTAGTGTGAATTCGGGATTTACATTTTCTTCACATTAAATTGTTGTCACATTTAATGAGAAGCAATTATGTGTACAAATGAATGACCACCTTCCTTTCCAAACATTGACCAATTACACTGACGACCCTAGATAAAAACCCCAAAGACATTTACTACGGTGCCCTTTTACCTTTCCAAAATGCTTTTCCCCTCCATGCACAAGTCAATAATAGTACCATTCATTACAATGTCAATACTTGTTGGGAACTTCTAAGTGGATTGTTTCTCAGCACCGTATAGCAAATTTTGTTTGTACAAGTTTAATTTGATGCAATTCCATAAAACGAATGCCATTATGTTGATAACCGAGAGTAGATATGAATTTCCTGCATATTGGTTTAACATCTTCACTTGATATTTCATCGTTAGCCCGCCCTCAAACTTATATGCTTCTTTGTGCTAATTTCTTTGTAATGTGCTCAAAGAAAACAAATAACGCAATACTCTCAATACCAACGCTGGGTTCATGGAATAGGTTTGAGCGGGGACAAGTGAAACAAGATCACCGTTTCTGAAACAAGTTGAGAGCCCCAAAGAGAAGGTTACAGATATCAAACCCACGACCGAAAAAGCCACTGAAGAAGAAGTTCCTGTCTCCAGTCCTGAGGAGGTTCCCGCGGCCGCGAAAACAGTCGATGAAATCACCGCCACAGTAACGCCGCCTGCATCGGAACCTGAAGTAGAATCGGGCCCAGTGGAATTCGTGCAAGTGAAAAAACCAAGGAGGAATCTACCCCGGCCGCCAAAGAAGTCGAGCCAGCTAAGGAAGAGACTGTCGCTCATTTCATCATCTCATTCAATGCATGAGAATCTACACCTCTTATTCATTTCATCATCCCATTCATTTCATGTAAGCACTGTTTGGGGCGATTCTGAGAATCGCCGGGTGGTGGGGCGATTCTCAGAATCGCCCGCCACCACTACTGGTGGCGGGGCAGTGGCGGGGCGATTCTCAAAATCGCCCCACCACCCGGCGATTCTTCAATTCCCAGCAGTACCTTCCATGTTCACTATACTCCAAAAAACCACTTTCTTGGCTCATATTATCTATCTGCATTGTCAGGAGTGTTATACCCTCTTTATTCTCAATAACAACTTCACACTTGTAGAGAGGACATATTTTGCTGCTCTGAAACCACTCAGTTGCACAGTCACCATGGAATATATGAGAGCAATGCAATTGGAGGACTGTCTCCCCATGTTTATAACCCTCCAAACACACTACACCTCTCTCCACCTGCTTCGTCAGCTTGTTTCTTGAATTCAGTGGGCTGCAGCGCAGTGAGTGTTTGTGGAGGCAGCCTGATTGTCACAAATCCAGTCCTTTCTTGTAGTTCCAGGAGCTCCTCATAACTCATGAATTCATCATCACCGGAATCGCTCATGAAAAATCATCATCACTGGAATCACTCATGAATTCACCATCCCATGATACTTCTAGTGTCATAATTTGGCCCTGATCTGGGGTGCCGGGGATTTGCTCATCCATTTCTCTGACGAGATCGTCATGCCCCATGTCATCCCGTAATTCTTCAACTATCATATTAAGCACCTCTCGAATGGGGCGTCTTGGCTGAATCATCTGTATCTCAAACTCAGAGCTCTGTAGTACATCTTGTAATACTTCAGACGTCATAAAATGGCCTTCTGCACTGCGGCGCCTTGGGTGCTGATCCATCCCTTCCTGATTCTCTTCTGGGCGAATTATATTTTACAATTCAGACGTGGAAATCACCACCAAATTGATTGCGATGGAGATCGATCCCCGGGTTATTATAAAATCTTGTTTTTCAAGCAATGCTCGAGGAGGATTCGACACTTTCGTTTTTATATAGGTAAAGCATGGCGTTAGGCGGACCGACCCATCTGGGCACGAAATCTTAATTTGTGGTATGATTGTTAAAATGACTTCCTCAGATTTAACAAAAGACAAATCCGATGCAGCGAAACTGAATTAAAGCGATTCTGAGAATCGCCGGGTAGTGGGGCGATTCTGAGAATCGCCCCGCCACCGCCCCACCACCACCATCCGGGCACGAAATCTTAATTTGTGGTATGATTGTTAAAATGACTTCCTCAGATTTAACAAAAGACAAATCCGATGCAGCAAAACTGAATTAAAGCGATTCTGAGAATCGCCGGGTGGTGGGGCGATTCTCAGAATCGCCCCGCCACCGCCCCGCCACCACCAGAGGCACTTCTGATGGCAATCTCACGCTCGCTTGAAGATGGACTCGCTCGCTTGCTTGCAGAAGAGAAACAACAATCAAACTTCCACTCATCTTCAATTTCTCGACTTCATAAATGAAGCATCGTTACAGTTTTGGCCACTATCATTTAATTTTTGAAAACCAACACCATTAAAGTAACCTTTAGAAAAAACTAAACTAGTGTGAATTCGGGATTTACATTTTCTTCACATTAAATTGTTGTCACATTTAATGAGAATCAATTATGTGTACAAATGAATGACCACCTTCCTTTCCAAACATTGACCAATTACACCTACGACCCTAGATAAAAACCCCAAAGACATTTACTACAGTGCCCTTTTACCTTTCCAAAATGCTTTTCCCCTCCATGCACAAGTCAATAATAGTACCATTCTTTACAATGTCAATACTTGTTGGGAACTTCTAAGTGGATTGTTTCTCAGCACCGTATAGCAAATTTTGTTTGTACAAGTTTAATTTGATGCAATTCCATAAAATGAATGCCATTGTGTTGATAACAGAGAGTAGATCTGAATTTCCTGCCTATTGGTTTAACATCTTCACTTGATATTTCATCGTTAGCCCGCCCTCAAACTTATATGCTTCTTTGTGCTAATTTCTTTGTAATATGCTCAAAGAAAACAAATAACGCAATACTCTCAATACCAACGCTGGGTTCATGGAATAGGTTTGAGCGGGGACAAGTGAAACAAGATCACCGTTTCTGAAACAAGTTGAGAGCCCCAAAGAGAAGGTTACCGATATCAAACCCACGACCGAAAAAGCCACTGAAGAAGAAGTTCCTGTCTCCAGTCCCGCTGAGGAGGTTCCCGCGGCAGCGAAAACAGTCGATGAAATCCCCGCCACAGTAACGCCGCCTGCATCGGAGCCTGAAGCAGAATCGGGCCCGGTGGAATCCGTGCAAGTGAAAAAACCAAGGAGGAATCTGCCCCGGCCGCCAAAGAAGTCGAGCCAGCTAAGGAAGAGACTGTCGCTCATTTCATCATCTCATTCAATGCATGAGAATCTACACCTCTTATTCATTTCATCATCCCATTCATTTCATGTAAGCACTATTTGGGGCGATTCTGAGAATCGCCGGGTGGTGGGGCGATTCTCAGAATCGCCCCGCCACCACTACTGGTGGCGGGGCAGTGGCGGGCGATTCTCAGAATCGCCCCACCACCCGGCGATTCTTCAATTCCCAGCAGTACCTTCCATGTTCACTATACTCCAGAAAACCACTTTCTTGCCTCATATTATCTATCTGCATTGTCAGGAGTCTTATACCCTCTTTATTCTCAATAACAACTTCACACTTGCAGAGAGGACAGATTTTGCTGCTCTTAAACCACTCAGTTGCAGAGTCACCATGGAATATATGAGAGCAATGCAATTGGAGGACTGTCTCCCCATGTTTATAACCCTCCAAACACACTATACACCTCTCTCCACCTGCTTCGTCAGCGTGTTTCTTGAATTCAGTGGGCTGCAGCGCAGCGAGTGTTTGTGGAGGCAGCCCGATTGTCACAAATCCAGTGCTTTCTTGGAGTTCCAGGAGCTCCTCATAACTCATGAATTCATCATCACTAGAATCGCTCATGAAAAATCATCATCACTGGAATCACTCATGAATTCACCATCCCATGATACTTCTAGTGTCATAATTTGGCCCTGATCTGGGGTGCAGGGGATTTGCTCATCCATTTCTCTGACGAGATCGTCATGCCCCATGTCATCCCGTAATTCTTCAACTATCATATTAAGCACCTCTCGAATGGGGCGTCTTGGCTGAATCATCTGTATCTCAAACTCAGAGCTCTGTAGTACATCTTGTAATACTTCAGACGTCATAAAATGGCCTTCTGCACTGCGGCGCCTTGGGTGCTGATCCATCCCTTCCTGTTGCTCTTCTGGGCGAATTATATTTTACAATTCAGACGTGGAAATCACCGCCAAATTGGTTGCGATGGAGATCGATCCCCGGGTTATTATAAAATCTTGTTTTTCAAGCAATGCTCGAGGAGGATTCGACGCTTTCGTTTTTATATAGGTAAAGCATGGCGTTAGGCGGACCGACCCATCCGGGCACGAAATCTTAATTTGTGGTATGATTGTTAAAATGTTAATTAGTGAATTTGACAATCTTTGAGCGTAAGTGCGACCATCCAGCATAGCTTAAAAGATCTAGAATTCTCACTTCTAGCGAGTAATTTGGGTTTAATGGTGAAAAGTAGGAGTCAATTATTAAGGGTAAATTTTTACTACAACGCTATTTTTTTTTGGACGTTAGAGTTTATATTAATGGTCTTTTTGTCTAATCCATGTAGTTTGGGTAGAATTTTAGTTTTCTCATCCAGATTCAATTTCTACATATGACATGTTAACATATAGTGATAAAGTTAGAAGGGTGAAACTTTTGGAATACAGTGACATGTTGACATATATTGATAAATTAGAAGGGTGAAACTTTTGGAATAGAGATTCACTAAAATGTGCAAGGTGTTAGACATTGTCTTGGGTTATAGTGGCAATTCTTATGAGTTACCTATTCTTATGGTTTAAAAAAAACACAAAATAAAAAATATTTGACCTTTTACCAATTCTCATGGTAAAAGGAAAATCCAATGAGTTACCAATTCACGTGGTTTAAAAAAAAAATTAATCTTAGGCATGGCCTACCTCACTCTAATGAGCTACCAATTCCCATGGTTAAAAGGAAAATCCATTGAGTTACAAATTCTCATGATTTAAAACAAAATAATGAGTTATCAATTCCTACATTAAAAGAAAAAATCTAAGGAATTACCAATTCTCATAGTTAAAAAAAAATACAATGCATGTTTTCAAAATATTATATGCCCTACCATTCATTCGCTACAAGGAATATCTTTATCCCAACACCTCATCCATCACTCCAATGAGTTACCCATTCCTATGGTTTAGGCAAAAAAAAAAACCAATATCTCCTCTTTAATTAGTCACCTTCATTGTCCATCCTTGTGTACCTGCAAAATTTTGGGTGAGTTATGTCTCACATAATGTTCAAGGAGTATCTATATGACAACATCTCATCAAATTGTTTCTTTTACAACTAATTGGTTCAACTTTGGATTATTATCGAGTTATGTGATGTGGCAATACACTGATTTTCATATTGTACAACTGTACATCGATTGGCGCGTTTTTCATTTGATTTCATGGCGTACATTTTGCTAACAATGTTGACAAAATCCAATCCATTTAATGTTGACAAAATACGATCTATTTAATGAAGTAACTGAGTTGCTTTAGAACAAATGAAACTTGAGGTGTAACTGACTTGCTTTAGAACAAATGAAACTTGCTTTTGGGATTCCTTGTGAACTTTTTGTGAACATATTTTATGGAGAGGGTGATCAATTTAGCGAGGGTCATTAGAGGAGATTCACTATAATCTGACTCCAGTTCCTCTTTTTGGTGAAATCCTGGCCTCCTATGAATTTGTCATGCTCAAAATTAAAATAAGGATAATCAGGAAAACGTGCTTGATGTGATATGATAAATTTGTCCATCTATGTTTAGGTGAAATAACCATGGCATGTAATGGTTGAAAACATGTTGAATGTATACTTAGGAAAGAAAAATGATATTCTACCAAAAACATTAATGTGTTTTTTTTCCTCATAAACAACTTTGTTTGGCACATAAAAATTTGGCTTTACTAGCATTTTTTAAAAAGTTTGAAAATTGATCCTAAAAAAAAATCATCGTTCCAGTATCATCACTTTTTCGTTTTGAAGCTATATTTTGCACGAAAATTTCGTAGTAAAGCTCGTAGTCACTGCCATTTTTAAAACATGTTCAAAATTGACCCCTAAAAAATAAAATCATCGTTCCAGTATACACACTTTTCGTTTTTAGCACTGTTTTTGATGTTTTTTCGGGGTTTTTTGGCCAGAGTTCCCGTTTTGAGTTTACAGTTCCCGTTTCAAAGTTTACATTGTTATCAGTAAATAACAAAAACATATTAACATAAATTAACAACGAAAATATATCATAAATTTTTCATTTGTGGGCGGGAAGACGAGGGCGGAAGCGGGCAGGTGGGCGGGCGTGGGAGGGCAGGAGTGGGTGGGCGTGCGCGGGCCACCGTGGTGTCGTGGGGTGGGCGGGCAGGTGGAGTGTGAGGGCGCGGGTGGGGCGGTAGGTGGTGTGGTGGGGGGCGGATGGGCCGGCGGCCCCCTCCCCCCACTCCCCCCTTGGGGGGCCACTGGTCCAACCGCCCTCCCCACTCCCCCCCACACCCTCCCCACTCCCCCCCACACCCTCACCCCGGCTCCCTCCCCCCACTCAACCCCACACCCTCACCCTGGCCCCCTCCCCCATCACACCGACCACCCCCACCCCCACACGCACCCCCCTCACACAGCCCCCCCGCCCGCCGCCCACACCCTCACCCCTCACACCCACCCACCCCCCCACACGCACCCCCCTCACTCCCCCCCCCTCACATGCACCCTCCCCTCCCCCTCTCGCCCACACCCACCCCCCGACAAGTACCTCCCTCACTCCCCCCCCTCTCGCCCACAACCCCCCCCCCCCCCAACACGTACCTCCCTCACTCCCCCCCCCCCTCACCCTCCCCACCCCCCCTCTCGCCCACCCCCTCACACACGCACCCCCGCCCCCCTCTCACTCGCCCTCACCCCCCCCCACACGCACCCTCCCCCCCATCTCGCCCACCCCTCCTCACACGCACCCTCCCCTCCCCTCACACCCGCCCACACCCTCCCTCACATGCACCCTCCCTCGCCCCCCCTTCGCCCTCCCCCCCCCCTTCACACGCACCCACCCTCCCCCCCTTTCTCACCAACCCCCTCACACACCCACTCCCCCCCTCCCCTGCCCACCCCCTCACCCTCCCTCCCCCCCTCCCCGCCCGCCCCCTCACCCTCCCCCCCCGCCCACGCCCGCCGCACCCCCTCCCCCACCGCCTCACCCGCCCTCTCGCCCACCCCCTCACACATCCACCCACCCCCTCACCCACCCTCGCCCACACTCGCCCCACCCCCTCACCCGCCCCCTCACACACCCACCCACCCCCTCACCCTCCCTCGCCCGCCGCCTCACCCCCTCACCCGCCATCGCCCTCGCCCGCCCCCTCACTCGCCCTCGCCCACGCTCGCCCCACCACCTCACCCGCCCCCTCACCCACCCTCACCCACGCCCACACCCGCCCCACCCACTCACTTGCCCTCGCTCGCCCCACCCCCTCACCCGCCCACGCCTAGGGCGTGCCACCCCGGCGGCCTGCCCGCCCACTCGGCTGGTGGTTGGGCGATTCCCGATTCTGGGAATCGCCCAGCCACCAGCCAGGCGGGTGGGCGGGCCGCCGGGGTGGCGCTAGCTGCCGGGTGGGCGGGCGGGTCGCAGGGGTGGCGCGCCCCAGGCGTGGGCGTGGACGCGTGAGGGGGCGGGTGAGGGGGTTGGGCGGTTGTGGGTGTGGGCGAGGGCGGGGGAGGGGGTGGGGTGGGTGTGGGCGTGGGCGAGGGCGGGTGAGGGGGTGGGGTGGGCGTGGGTGAGGGCGGGTGTGGGCGTGGGCGAGGGCGGGTGAGGGGGTGGAGCGGATGTGGGTGTGGGCGTGGGAGAGGGCGGGTGAGGGGGCGGGCATGGGTGTGGGGGAGGGTGGGTGAGGGGGTGGCGCGGGCGTGGGGGAGGGCGGGTGAGGGGCTGGGTCGGGGGGCAGGCGAGGGCGAGGGCGGGTGAGGGGGCGGACGACGACGGGTGAGGGTGGGGGCGTGGGTGGGTGAGGGGACGGGGGAGGGTGGGTGCGTGTGAGGGGGGGGAGGGTGCATGTGGGGGGAGTGGGCGAGAGGGGAGGGTGCATGTGAGGGTGGGAAGGGTGCATGTGAGGGGGGGTGGGCGAGAGGGGAGGGGGCGAGGGTGGGCGAGAGGGGGGTTCATGTGGGGGGGGGGGGGGGGGCGGGCGAGAGGGGAGGGTGTGTGTGAGGGGGGGTCGGTGAGAGGGGGGGGTTGGCGAGAGGGGAGGGGGGAGCATGGGGGGGACGAGTGGGGGGGTGTGTGTGTGAGGTGGGGGGCGAGTGAGAGGGGGTGGGTGCGTGTGTGAGGGGGGAGGGTGCGTGTGAGGGGGGGGCGGAGGTGCGTGTGAGGGGGGAGGGGGCCGAGGTGAGGGCGTGGTGGGGGGCCGCCGAGGTGAGGGTGTGGTTGTGGGGGGGCCGCAGCAGATGGGCCGATGGCCCCTCCGCTCACTGCGGGGGTTGGGTGATTCTGAGAATCACCCAACCCTGGCGGCGGGTGGGGGGGGCGGGTGCGCGGTCCACCCCCCCACACCCCATACCGCCCCACCCACGCTCTCACACCCCGCTCGCCCGCCCGCCTTGCTCGCCCGCCCCACGACACCACGGTGGCCCGCCCACGGCTGTTGGGCGATTGAGTTTGGTCGGGCCCACCATGCTCGCGACGGACTTAATTGTTATTTTGGCTCAGAAAAATTATTAATTTAAAAAAAACAAAAAACAAAAAAACTTCTTAATTAAACTAATTTAATATGAAAATTTTCCATGGAAAAAAATTAACTTACCTTTCAATTGCGAGAATTCTTCGTTGAATATGTTGTTGATAGCAATGTAGCTGCTCCACAAATTCACAAGTCTTTCAACGAACTTCAAAAAACCTGGATGTGATGTGAGTAATAGTGATAATGAAATTTAGTATATAAGTGAAATTACGGAGATGTTTTACCGTACGGTTAATGTGGGATAATTTGTTTTAAAATATTATAAAGCGAATATTGTAGAATTGTTTTACAACGGGTTGAATGTGGGATTAATTTGTTTTAAAATATATTAAAAAAAAAAAGAAAAAAAAATTAATAATAAATAAATAAATATTCAATTGTTTAGTAAATATTATATACTTTAACTATTAAAATAATTAATGTAGAAGTTGTAGTTCACAATTTTAATTTTAATGATTTATTTCATAAAAAAAATTAGTTTACATTTTTCAATAAATTGTAGAATAAAATAATGAAGGTAAATAAATTTAACAAACTTTTTGGAGGGAAATATTTTCGCGAAAAATTTTGGAGGGAAATATTTTGGAGGGAAAATTTCATTCTCTAAGCTATATAATATCTTTAGGAGACTCTCCATTTGTATCATTCAACATCTTCTATTTGAAAGGGATGGATTGTTCTGATAGTGAAGTTTCAATTTATACACCATCAACATCTTCATCGCATAACAACTCTATTCATATTGATGAATATAGCAGGAATTCTTCCACTATGAATAAAAAATCAATTCTTCCACTTAGTCCTGATTCAAAGGAATATGAGAGCAGCAGTGATGAAAGAGGGGATGGAGAATTTCAAATAAATAGAGAGTCACAGATTCCACTTAGTCCTAATTCTAAGGACTATGAAAGCAACAGTGATGATGAGCTTGATGAAAAATTTCACAAGAATGGATTGTCACAGTGTCCACTTAGTATTAATTCTAAGGACTATGAGGGCAACAGTGATGAAGAGCATGATGGTGGAGTTCAAAAGAATGGAGTGTCAGGTGTCCACTTAGTCGTAATTCTGAGGACTGTGAGAGCAGCAATTTTGAAGAGCATGATGGTGAAGTTCAAAAGAATGGAGTGTCACGGTGTCCACTTAGTCCTAATTCTGAGGACTATGAGAGCAACAGTTTTGAAGAGCAAGATGGCGAATTTCAAAAGAATGGAGTGTCACAGTGTCCACTTAGTCCTAATTCTAAGGACTATGAGAGCAGCAATGATGAAGAGCGTGATAATGAATTTCAAAAGAATGGAGTCTCAAAGTGTCCACTTAGTCCTAATTCTAAGGACTATTGGAGCAGTAGTAATGAAGAGCATGATGATGAATTTCAAAAGTATGGAGGGTCATGGCGTCCAGTTAGTCCTAATTCTAAGGACTATGAGAGCAGCAGTGATGAAGAGCAGGATGATGAATTTCAAAAGATTGGAGTGTCACGGTGTCCACTTAGTCCTAATTCTAAGGACTATGAGAGCAACAGTTATGAAGATCGTGATGATGTATTTCAAAAGAATGGAGTGTCACAGTGTCCTCTTAGTCCCAATTCTAAGGACTATGAGAGCAACAGTGATGAAGGACAGGCTGATGCACTTAGTCCTAATTCTGATGACTATAAAGGTAGCAGTGACAAAGGACAGGATGTAGCATCTTCAATAAGTAAACAGTCACATTTTCGACATACTCCTAATTCTATGGACTATGAGAGTAGCACTGACAATGCACATGAGGAAGAATATCAATTAAACATCGAGTCAAATTTTTCATTCAGTCCGAATTCTAAGGACTATGACAGTAGCACTGAAGAAGGGGAAGATGAAGAATATCCTCCAAGTCAATATTTGAAAAGCAGAGCTGATCCTAGTGTGGATAGCATTCCTCTTAATGATGATGAAAATCCTTATACAAATGATGATCCAATGATGGAGATGTTGCCAAGAAATATTGTATCGAGGAGTAGGAGCAGACCTTTTCGTATCAATGCAAGTTGTTCTAGTTATACAAGGGGCAGAGCAGAATATATGACGAGAAGAAGTTCTATCAGTGCTCTCATTTCAAGTGAATGTTGCCAAAAATATTGCTTGAAACATATGGATTTCAAATTTGCATTAGAAAGCAGGAAGAGATATTTGTCAATGAATAAAAGCATGCAAAATTCATATTTAGTTGGGTGCATGCAATCTACATTGTCAGGTTATGATTATCATATTAGGACTTTATTTATCTGTAGAAAAGCTTTCAAAATGTTTCATTCGATTGGGAATTTTCGTCTCTCGAGAATTCGAGAAAATTTGGAAAAGGATACCACATTTTATTCAGAAGTACGTCATAAAAGACAGTTTGGGCCATTATCAAATACTGCAATGTCATGGATGAAAGATTTCTTTTCAAAGCATGGAGAGTGTATGCAAAATAGAGAGATAATACATATTCTAGATAATTTTTCAAGACGAGAAATCTACAACTTATACAAAGAATATGCAGAAGGTGCTGAGGGACATGGCCGATTTATTACATATCAATATTTTGTGAAGGTATGGAAGAAAGAATTCAACAATTTCCATATTCCTAAGAGGACAAGGATGGGGATTTGCAGTACATGTGCTTCTCTTAAATAAAAAAGGGACAAATGTGAAGGGTCAGAAAGAGGTAAGCATTCATAACTTTAACTTTTAAAATTGTATAGTCATCAACTATGAAAACATATTTCTTAATGAATTTCTTTTATGTTGTGTAGTTTAATTGTCAAAGAACTTCAGGAGCATAGCGAACAACAAACAAACGAAAGGAAGAAGTTGTACAAGCATCGAAAGAAGTGTTATGGTAATCCGAATAAATATTTGGGTTTGATAATTGATGGTATGGACCAGAAGAAAACATTTTTACCACATTTTGTTCGCACACCCAAAAATTTACAAGAGGAAAAATTTTATTCAGTTTCACTTGGTCGGTTGTATGGTCTTCAATGGGAAAATGTTGCCAAGGGTGTACTTCACAACTCCAAATATTCATAATGATGCAAATCTGACCATAACCATAATTCATGATGTGATTTCTCATTGGTCTAGTAATCTTCCTGAAGTTTTATATCTACAATTGGACAACACTTTTCGTGAAAACAAAAATCAGGTTGTTTTTGGATATCTAAACATGCTTGTTGAATTGAGAATTTTTCAAAAGGTAAAGGTTAGTTTCCTTCTAGTTTGGCACACTCATGACCATATTGATCAGATGTTCAGTCGTTTTTCAGTCACATTGAGGAGGAAGGAAGTTGGGAGCTTGCCATCACTAATTGAATGTATTATGAAATCATACATGCCAGAGCCTACTTTTTATGTGTTGGAAGAAACTATTGACATGCGAAGGTTTATTCTGGGATCATATGGTGAGGGGAAATGCATTGAACAACTTAATGACATTAGCTTCCAACATCAATTTCGTATCAAAAAAATTGATGGGAAAACACTAATATGGGGCAAGAAGTATTCAACTACTGCAGAATGGGCACCATCATCAGGTTTGCAATTTTTGAAGTTCATTCCAGATCATCCAATATTTGCATCAAAATTATTGTTATTACAATCAGTTGGTGAAGTTCAGAATGCACGCAGACAAAATAGAGATATAAATTATTCTCATTGCCTGGAAGAAATTAAAAAATGTAATAGATATACATATGAGTACTTTGACATTGCTCATTCAGTTTGGTGGGAGTCATTTTTCAATACTCAAAGTGATATCATTTCAACAACAACAAATGAAGATATACCTTTGAAAAATCCATTTATTTGGCCACAAAATGTGTCGAATGAACATGAGGAAATAAACATTGTTGAACAGCAACAATCTCAAGGTATTATTAATTCTTCACAGGCAGAGGAAAGAGAGATGTATATTGGTTCCAGAAGATCTCGTGCACAACGTGAAGCCATGGAAGACCTTTACAGGGGTTCAGTACAGGATATTAAGGAGGGTTGCATGATTGCAGTGCTAGCAGATGGAGATCCCAATGGCTATCCATTCTGGGTTGCTAAAGTTATAAAGCTATTTACATAAAATAAGGATGTTACAAGTGTTGAAGTACATTGGTATGCCACAAATACACACCCATTCAATGGTGTGTATAAGCCAGAGATGGTAGTTGACAAAAAAATTGGCGGAAAGAGAAAAAGAAAGGGTACAAATAGAAATCGCCGCCGCACAGACATATTAAAATTGGAGGATGTTGACATACTTGTTTATGACTTCAATTTAACAAAGAGAGGAACAGTTCGCTTCAAGAAGATAGAGATTCTGAAAAGGTTGTTACCAGAAGGAACATTGTTGAGATGGGAGTTTGCTAAAACCAGTCGTAGATCTAGAAGAATTTTGAAACCTGAAATGTTGGGCATGCATGTGGACTCAGATGGGGTACTAGTTGATGAAAGAGAAGAATATGGAACATCTTCGTGAGCATCCAATCACTCATTTGAAGATGTGAATTCTGATGGTGTGCAAGAAAATATGAGTGATTTTGAATAATTGTTTAAGACAGTTTATATAGCTGATGTATGCATTGTATCTTGAAATAAAATTAATGATTTCCATATGGTGTTAAATAAGAAGTTATGAGGCATTTTTGTGTTGCTGGATTATATGTCTTAATTATGATAATTTTTATTGTTTAAAATATCTACAATGCAATATTAAATTAGAGATATAATGTATGTTTTATTCAATATACAAACAATGACTTTTGAATTCATTTAGTGATGTAATTTGTTCATAATGTCATGGTTTTTTAATTTTATAGTTGAAAAATTTTCAATTTCTTTTGTATCTAGCATGTTATGGTTGAAAACATGTTGAATTTATACTTAGGAAAGAAAAATGATATCCTACCAAAAACATTAATGTGTTTTTTTCCTCATAAACAACTTTGTTTGGCACATAAAGATTTGGTTTTACTAGCATTTTTTAAAAACTCTGAAAATTGACCCTAAAAAAAAAAATCATTGTTCCAGTATCATCACTTTCGTTTTGAAGCTATATTTTGCACGAAAATTTCTTAGTAAATTTTATAGTCACTGCCATTTTTAAAGCATGTTCAAAATTGACCCCTAAAAAATAAAATCATTGTTCCAGTATACACACTTTTCGTTTTTAGCACTGTTTTTGATGTTTTTTCGGGGTTTTTTGGCCAGAGTTCCTATTTTGAGTTTATAGTTCCCGTTTCAAAGTTTACATTGTTTTTTTCCCAAATGGCGAACTCTTTGTCTGAGGTAGGCTGTTTTGGCTCTTTGTCTCTGTCTCCAATACACACTCCTTTCCACAACTCATTGAAAATGAGGGTGTGTTTTATCATCCAGGACCACTCAGGATAGTTCTCCTTGCTAGTGAGAACTATTCCCACAATGGATATGATTGAATGCATTGTAAAATCTGAGTGCTGTAAAAATACTTCTGCTGATAGAAAAAAAATACTTCTGCTGATAGAAAATACTTCTGCTGATAGAAAATTTTCTAAAGTTGACGTGCACTTCATATATTATATGCCCATTATATATCGATCACATATGGCTCAACATATAAAAGATTTCAACCGATTTTTAATGACGTCTTTTCTCAACACATGCACCATGGATACCATACATATTTCTGAGCCAATGCATTCATATTTAAAAATCCAATGCACCAAATAAAAATCATTCAGAGTATGCATACATAGTCTTCAAAAAAATGTTTAATGCAGTCTCCAAAAATGCATAATGCACAATAAGCATATACTTTATACAGATCCACTAGCGCTCCCACCAATGAAGTTTTCTCACTGCTACAGACGTTTGCCTGGCTGCTGCGCATCATACACCAGAACGAGGTCTCAGTTCTGGTACCAAGGACTGCTCCATTGGCAATGGTTACAGTGCGTAGTAGAGCAGATAGGCTTTGCTATCGATTGTGGTAATAACACAGTGGAAAGATGTGGTACG
The DNA here is from genome assembly GCA_031772625.1 of Pinus tabuliformis. NCBI lineage: Eukaryota > Viridiplantae > Streptophyta > Pinopsida > Pinales > Pinaceae > Pinus > Pinus tabuliformis. The sequence continues at coordinate 764,671,849 of CM062807.1, read as the reverse complement.
GTGCAACATGCAGAAATGGTGATTGCTCAACCACTTGCATTATGGAGTAGGGAGAGGACCTGCGCATGTGAGGTTTGATGCAGTGGGGAGAAGGACTGTTGAATGGTATTACAATAAAAATATGGGAGCGTTAAGAGGTGTGGGGGTTGTATGCTTTTTAACGGAGTTGAAAACCAGGAGTGGAGAGGGCCGAGAGTGTTGTGGGAGCATGGTGGTATACAGTGGGGTATAATCCGCAATGGACAACGAAATTATAACGCTTATGGAGGAGGAAATAATATATAATCGGGGAAGATCGATGCAATATCACTAATCAATGCTTCAACTGGCACACAGGAACATGCCAAATCTTAGTACGACACCAAATTTTTTGTTGAATGACAATGCACCAGCATATATCTAATAATTGTTTCAAAGCTTCAAGCAAATTTCCAGACTTACATCGCTTATATAACATAATTATATTGGACGTTGTTGTGCTTCAATTGAGCGTGATACCACACCTCTGGCACACACAATTTGACGCATTTCAATGCTCCAGCCACAACAATGGCGCCAAGCACAGTCACAACATAGTCACAACGACTCCTGCTTCCCCTTGGCAGAGTGAACTCGGTCTTGAACGCAGAGTTATTTGGGACAAGGGATAATGGCAGAGATTAGCAGATATGACAATCTGCAAAAAAAATGCAGGAAAGATTTCTGAAAAATGGCAGAAGGGAGTTACAATGGTAGATAGAAGCCAAAAATGGCGTCAGCTCTGATACCATGTCAGACCAGGCAGTAACTCCTCAAAATCAATTCGTTTTACTCATTCAGGTTGGTCTTTATTATATACATGAAGGGACATACTGTTCATTTCATCTCCCGGCGACTCTTCATATTTTCCATTATTTATTTACATCAGTTACACTTATTCACCCAATCCTGATGATTAGGTGTCAACATTTAAGATGCAATTATAAAATGTCATAAAATACTCAAATATCTCTATCCTCCTTATAATGTTGCATATTGTTAACGACTATGAAAAACAGACAAGAGTCTATGTACCGAAGCCAAGAAGAACCTAATACCCAAACAAAAGAATCCCATTGGCAAGAGGCAGGAAAAACACAACCAATAATAGCTTTCCATTCACCTTTGCCTAATGTACAAAAATTCTCCTTTAAAAACAAGAGTGCTTCATTATCCCATGTCCAATAAACACTAGATCCTTGTGAGTATAAAATCCATGCAACAAAGCCACTAGCTCAAAATTCCACTTCCTTCTCCTCTTAGTTATTGTAGACAAGTTCATATCTCAACGACAATAACTTGAAAGCCTTATCATAACATTGAAATTCACCAACAAACCCGCCACTTGAACTCTCAATGGAAAAAAGAAACATCTTCTATAACAATGTGGTTGTTATCATCTCCCCCACACCTAGAGAATGCAAAAATCATGAATGTCAAATACAAGAACAAATCCTTTTCAAGCTCGTTTCCAAATGTAGCTTACATAGCATAATGTCACCCACCACCAAACAGAAAAAAATATTGTACTCCACTCTGGATTAAATTATATTCCAACCACCAACCATTTTGCCAATTAATAAACTTTTAAATGCTATACTTGAAAATGTTTTGAAAACCAAATTCTCCTCACTCATTAAAAAATAACATCCACCGCTCACTATTGTCGTCACTCATTACTCTAAAACTATTCGTCAACCACAACCCAACTCAACAAGACCTTAAACATGCCCAGATACAAACACTCTATGCAATCCAAAACACACACTAAAGCCTAACTCTAAATCCACTTGAGCAATTATTGAAGCATCTCATCTCAACTTCATCATGCACGAGAATGCACATGGTGGACATATGTACCCTCCCTCCTCAAATATATTTGTTTAAAATCATTACGAGATTGGAAAATCATTAACCGTTCATGAGAATGCACATGGTGGACATGTGTAGCCTCCGTCCCCAAATATATTCGCTTAAAATCATTACGAGATTGGAAAATCCTTAGCCTTTCCTTGGACAAAAAGTAACGTTGAGCCAAAGTTGATTATTTTAAGCGGGAAGGTTAACTTCGTTATTTTTTTTCATCAAGATATGAAATGCATAATGGTTATTTCTTATTTCTTTCGAAGTAAATTTGCTCCATTTGAGAAATGTGCTAAGTTTCAAATCCTTAGAATAAGAGATCATTTTGAAATATTAAATTATTTTTAAATTTATTATAAAAAAATTAAGATTTATTATAAAAACTTGAAATAAATTAGACAATGTTCATAGGCTTTAGCCTAATTATTCATAGCAAATCTTAAATCCAAGAAAAAAGTATTGAATTTTAATTTTCATGTATTTACTATTATATTTTAAAAAATCGAGAAAAAAATGAAATTTATATTTATATTTAATATTATATTTTAGAAAATCAAGGAAAAAAATATTCAATTTCATTTTTCATGTATTTATTATTATATTAAAAAAAATAATAATAAAAAATAAAAAAATCAATTTAATATTATATTTTAGAAAACCAAGAAAAAGAATATTGAATTTCAATTTTCATGTATTTAATATTATATTTTAGATTTTCCTAAAGCATTTTTTATTTTCCATGTTATTTGTTTTTCAAATATTTTAATAATATTGATATTTTTATTTAAAATGGTTTAAATCATATTTTTAGTTTCAAATATTTTAATAATATTGATATTTTTATTTAAAATGGTTTAAATCATATTTTTAGTTTAATAATACTTATTGTTTACTTATGGTTATTTAAATTATTTTGATAATTATAATAATTTAAATTATATTTTTATTTATGGTTATTTAAATTATTTTGATAATTATAATAATTTAAATTATATTTTTATTTATAATATTATATGATTATTTAATTAATATAACTCTTTAAAATTATATAATTATAAAAATCCATATATCTCGTGTTATAATGGAAATCGATATATCAAATCATTTTACACTTTAATATTATCAAAATTCCTACATCAACTATTTATATGGTGTATCGCTAACACACTGAATTGTTCACGTATTGTATCATATTGTAACTATATGGCAGCAACTTACACTACTTTGTGGTTGAGAAAGTACTCTCTCATTAGAATGAGACCACCTTTTAACAAAGGTTAACCGATTACCCTAGGATATATACCATGAATATGGTTTCCATTAAAGGTTTTTTAATTTGAAGTTGGTATATATGTGAGAGAGAGAGCATGAGTGTCATAATTTTGTAAAATCGTATTATTTTGATAATATGGTATTTTTGTTATAAATATATAAAAATTTAATAATAATAAATTATTTTGTGGGCCAGGCCGTCCCTGGACAAAAAATCTCTTCTCAGAACTCTGGAAAGGAAAAAAAATGATCTACTGCAAAAAGAGGAAGCAACATGGCGGCTAAAAAGCCGCGCCACTTGGCTTCGGGAGGGGGACCGTAACACAAGATTTTTTCACAATTATGCAAATGCTCGCAGAACAAAGAACTCAATCTGGCAAATCGAAAATGGTGATGGCGACCTCCTTTCCTCCCAGCAGGAAATTTCTGCAGAAGCCACAAGATTTTTCAAGGATCAATATAAAAGGCAAAACAGTGATCTAAATGACATGTTATGGGCGGTGGATCGATTGCCAGTGATGTTTGATGATGCTGCAAACGAAGATTTCTTCAGGCCCATATCGGAGGAGGAGCTTTCAGATACAATTAAGAGTTTCAAGAAAGACAAAAGCCCAGGGCCAGACGGATGGCCGGTTGAATTTTTCTCTCATTTTTATGATCTCTTCAAAAATGACTTGCTGGGCATGGCGGATTCCTCCCGTGTCTCGGGGAACATAAACAGTGCCTTATCGGCCACCTTCATTGCGCTTATCCCCAAAAAAGATAAATCTTTATCCTTGGGGGATTACAGGCCGATCGCATTATGCAATTCGCTCTACAAGATCATTTCTAAAATAATTGCTGAAAGATTGAAGAAAGTCCTAAGCTCCTTTATTACAAAAGATCAACATGCTTTCCTAAAGGACAGGCTCATCCTGGATGCAGTAGCCATGGCCCAAGAATGCCTCTTCTCTATCTCCTCTAAAAACATTGATGCTGCTGCTCTCAAGATTGATCTAAAAAAGGCTTTCGACTGTGTAGATTGGAGCTTCCTCAGAATCCTTCTGGCAAAAATTGGATTAAGGCCCCGGGCTATAAGCTGGATTATGGCGTGTGTTGAAAGTGTATCCTTCTCTGTTATCATCAATGGCATTCCGTCTTCTTTCTTTCGTGCCGAGAGGGGGCTCCGCCAGGGATGCCCTCTTTCCCCTATCCTCTTTATTCTGGTAATGAATTCACTTAGCACCCACATTAATCTTGCTGTTGGAGAAGGAAGGTGCAGACCGGTCAAGATGTGCAGGGACATCTCTCTTTCACACAATCTTTTCGTGGACGATATTCTAATTTTTGCAATGTTATGCAAGTCTTCATGGGTCTCTCTCTTTGTGATTCTCCAAAAGTTTCATTCAGCCACGGGCCTCAATATCAACAAGGGAAAATCAGTGCTATATCACAACGCTACAAATCCTGCATTGGCTCAGTGGATTGCTGATCGCTTTGGTATTAACCTCGCACTAATTAAGGATGGGTTTACATATTTGGGGTTTCGTTTGAAAGCAAGGGGATACCGCAGCCATGATTGGCATTGGCTGTTAGATCGTTTCTACAACAAAATCGCAGGTTGGGAAATGCGTCTTCTTTCCCTTGCTGGCAGATTCATATTGGTTCAGGCAGTACTCTCCCAGCTCGCGGTGTATTGGGGTCATCTCTTTCTTCTTCCGGCCTCCGTCACTAAGAAAATGATTTCTATTGCTGCAAACTTTTTGTGGGGCGGCCGATCTTTCCAATCGAAATTCCACCTTGTGAACATGGACTCTATCTCAAGGCCAAAAAAGGCAGGCGGATGGGGCCTTCTCAACATGAAATGTTTTGGATATGCGCTCATTTGCAAATCTCTGCACAGAGCCATCTTTGGTACCAGTCCATGGAGTGCTCTCATCAATCAGAAGTATCTCAAAGGCAAAAACATCGCTTACTGGTTCAGAAGGTCCTCTCTCGGCATCCGATCGGGCTCCCCCATCTGGCTTTGCCTCAGAAAATTACAACCTTTCTTTATGATGCACCTAAAATGGACTATCTATTCTGGTACAAATGTCTTCATTGGTATTGACCCCACCCTTCACAACCTAGAATCCATGATCCCTCCGTCATTACTTTCCTTTTTCCATGCAAGGGGTCTTATTACCTGGGACAAGCTTATTCTTGCATGGTCCTCTCAGGAGCCTATCTGGAAAACCGACCTCCAATTGGCCTCACCCCCCCCCCCCTTCGCTCCCTATGGCTCCCTTTCACCAATCGTTTCTCTCACAGCGCTTTCACTCAAATCGGGACGAAGGATGCATTGACTTGGTCAATCGGGAATTCAATCCGCCCCATCTCGATCAGATGCCTCTACTCTGCCCTATCTCCTCTCTCTCCGCCCCCCTCCCCTACCTTCCCTGCCAAGCTCTGGAAAGCCCAATGCCCTCTCAAGTCCATCCTTTTCTCATGGCTTCTCTTTTCTAATAAGAACCTCACCTGGGAGGTCCTCCAAAAAAAAGGTTGGCAGGGACCTAGCGTTTGTCAGTTTTGTTCAGATGCGGCAGAATCAAATTATCATATGTTCTTCGACTGTTCCGCCTCTACAGCAATCTGGTATGAACTCTCTCTTACTTATGGTTTTCCTCACAGATCCTTTGGTTTTGTACAGGATGCTTTCGTATGGTGGAGCACCCAATGTCCCTTCTGGCATGCTCTTCTTATTCTCACATGCTGGCATCTATGGAAATGGCGGAATGGCTGTATTTTCCAAGGCTGCTCTCTGCCTCTCAATTCTATCTTGACTTCAATATCGGCGTCCATGCCTTCTCTGGACTAGGCGGGCTCTCTTTAAGCTCAACATCTTTTTTTTCGCTCTAGCTATTCGCTCCTATATGTATAATCTCTGCGCTCTATCTGAATGAGCCTCCATATAACTTTTAAATTACGCATCTTTTTGGTCTGTCTTTCTTCAGATCCTATCTTGGGGGAATCGGTCATTTCCCTTTACACAATGTTGCTGCTTATTATGGCTGTGATTCTGAACGCATATGTATATCTTGATATTTATATTTCCTTAATATAATCCATACAGCGTTTTCTCTCTGAAAAAAAATTATTATATATTAAATTAAAAATTAATATAATAAATAATATATTTTAGTAATAAAATAAAATATATATTAAATGATTAATTTAATTTTCTATCTTAAATATTATAATAAATAAATAATTTTTTGAATTTAAATATTTACAAAATAGATGATAAATATGATAATTTATTATTTTAAATTTAATTTTTTTTTTATTTCTTTATATTTAAATATAATAAATAAATAATTCTTTATATTTAAATATTTAATATGATAATTTATTATTTTAAAATTTAATTTTTTTTAGGATACACATTGGAAAACTTAATTTAGCGAATAAAAATGGAAATTTATTAAAAAAAGTTAATTTAATTTTAAAAATGTAAATATGTAAAGCACATGTTTAGTGTAAAATGATAAATATGGTTATACATTTTGATTATGAGTAAACTATAACCATAAACATTTTATGTTTCTTATTATTTATTGTGTGGAGTTGTTTTTCATAAACATTTGGTTGTAATTTTCAATTTAGTTTCTTAGATTATGAATGTATTTGTAAAGATGATATGACTAAAAATTAGATATATGTAATTTAAGTAAAGATTGATGTTTGACTTTCTAAATAGTATATTGAGATGTATTACAATATCATTTAAGGAAAATAAATGGGCTCTAAGTGTATGAGAAGGGACCAAAGGAAATGAAAAGGACTTTAAGTTTTAAGTTTATGAGAATGGAAGAATGGGGCTCACACGTCAAGAGGAAAATTAATATTACTTTGTTGTTGCTTACCTTTTTTATAACATCTTTTTTAATACTTAATTGTTTAAGTACATTGATATATATGGATTTTTAATGAAGGAATATGATCTTTCTTTATCATGTTAATATAATCTATTAATCTATTATCTTGAATGCACAATTTCTCGTTCTTTCATTTTTTTTCTTTGGTTTTTTCCTTTGCAATGATAAGACAATATCGTATTGTTATAAAAGTTGAGTTGAATTAACATAAATGAAAATATTTAAAAATATAAAATTAAGTATATTGTTAAAGATGTAAATATGTGTATCACAAATTATACATGTTTAGTGTGAGATAAGCACAAACATACTTCATTATGAGCAAACTATAAGCGTAAATGTTCTATATTTGTTTATTTCTTTTTAATAGATTTGTAAAGTTGTTTTTCATAAATATTTTGTAATCCTCTTCAATTTAGCTCCTTATATTATGAATGAATGTATTTGTAATGATGAATGAATATTTATGATTCAATCTGGGGAAGAGAGCGGAAGAGCGGAAAACCAGGGTTGAGGGTTTCTGCGCGGGCTTTTCTCCATGGACGGGTGCAGAGGAGGGAGCTCCACTCCCTCCTACCGTGAGGTAGTGGTTAACAAGAGCAAGGCATCTTCAAATTCAGGCAGAGGTAACACGATGGAAGGGGGGAAAAATGGGGAAAAGGAAACAGAAAGTAACAAGGAGAAGGAGAAGGATAGCACAAAGGACAAAGAGGAAAATGAGAAAAAACAGGGAACAAAAGACAGGAAACAACAGGGACCATGCAAGCCCAAAGCTGAAGTCACTCCTAGAGTAATCTTAAATAACCCTGAGCTGCAGGCCCACAGGGAGCACATGCAGACTTATGCAATCATATGCAAATTCATGGGACTATGGCCCACCGAAAAGGCTTTACAAACATGGATCAGATACCACTGGAAGCCTAAAGGAAGCATTGATCTTCATCTAGGATCCAAGGGTTTTTTCACTGTGGTGTTTGTGAACATTGAGGACAAAGACAGAGTGTTTGAAGGTGGGCCCTACTTCTATGCAGCAACAGGGCTCTACATGCGGTCGTGGATGATGAACTTCGTGCTGGAGCGGGAAACCTTTACCTCAGTCCCGGTTTGGGTAAGACTCTATTCGCTACCTCTGGATTATTGGCAAATAGAATCACTAACAGCCATAGGAAATAAATTAGGAAGGTATGTCAAAACTTCTGAAGCCACAAGAAGGGGAAAATATACCTCCTTTGCTAGGATTTGTGTAGAGATGGACCTATCTAGAGCACTTCCGGATGAGGTCATATTGGAGGTTTATGATGAGGAATGGGTGCAGACGGTTGACTACGAGCATATTCCATTTAGATGTCGAAAATGTCATGAACACGGGCACCTTCTTAGAGACTGTCCTCTCAGTAAGGCAGAGAACAAAAGCAAACCTAACACAATGAAAGAAACAAATGGCTTTCACAAAGTAGCTCACAAAGGTAAAAACGGCAAAAAAGGGCCAAAACATCACCAAAGTGGAGACCAAAAAGGGAGGCCAAATCAGTTCCATGTTCTTGAAGAGGAGGAAGATGCAGTAGTTGAAAATCAAGTTATGAAGGATGGAGATGATAAGCAGGAAAAGGAAGAAGAACAAGATCAGGAATAGGTAAAGGAAAAACAGAAAGGGATCATGATGAGTGAATCAGAGATGGATATGGATCAGGAAATGACCCAGAGTGAGATGGAAATGGAAGACAGTGAGTTACAAGAGATTCTCGACAGAGAAAACCTAGATCTAGAAGGGTTTTTAAGTAAGGGAACAACAGGTGGAGTAGAATCTCTACCATAAGAGGAATGCAATTGAATAAAGCAGTTATTCTTATGGAAAAGTCAGACAAAGGGCTTGGGAGAAGATAACAACATCGAAAGACAGGGCAAGCAGGGAATGAAAGTGGTAAAATCATCTCCAGAATTGGCTCCAAGAAACCCGGGGAAAAAAAGGGGCAGAAAAAAGCAGAACAAGCTATTAATGGAATGTGGAAAGCTCATGATAAACTCAGGTAAGATGAAAGACCTAACTAGTTACTCCTTTACCAATCAGTAATTATGAAGTTTACAACTTGGAACATCAGAGGTCTAGGAAGCAAAAGAAAACAGAGAATGTTGAATAATAGAATGAAACAGGTAGCTCTGGATATAATTTTTGTCCAAGAAACAAAATGCTCTGTTCAAAAGATAAGACAAATCCATAGTAAGTGGCTCAGCAGATATGAGTTTATAGAAGTCAAAGTAGAAAATACAGCAGGGGGTATCCTCATCCTTTGGAATCCCCAAAAAATAGGTATTATTGATGCGGAGGCATCAAGGAATTATTTATCAGTTGTTATACAACCAGTAGGAGACAGGGACACTTATCTTGTAACAAATGTTTATGGCCCTCAAAGGTTAGATGACAAAATCAAGTTTATTGAGTCCTTAGTGGACCTTCGAAACAGATTTGCAGGGCTACTATGGGTTATAGGAGGAGATTTCAACATGATTAGATCTCTCTCGGAGAAAAAAGGGGGCACAAGAGCACTAAACAAAGATTCCTCGGCTTTCCAATGTTTTTCAGAAAACATGAAGCTGGTAGACATTAAGACAAATAATGGTCTCTGCACTTGGAACAATAAAAAAGGATGGGATTCCCAGGTAGCTTCCAAGCTAGACAGATTCATGATCTCTGAAGAGCTCATGCTTCTAGACAAGGAAATAATAGCAGATATTCTTCCTTTTGGAGGCTCAGATCACTGGCCGATTCAAATGGAGATCAAGGGCATTGGCACCCCAAGAAGCAAATCGTTTAGGTTTGAAAATATTTGGCTTTCACACCCGGATTTCATTAGCAACATTGGAAAATGGTGGGCTGAAGACTTGCAGATTTAGGGATCATCCATGTTCCTACTACATAAGAGATTAAAACACATCAAGCAGAAGCTAAAGGAATGGAACCAGAAGGAATTTGGCAATATTTTCAGAAGTAAAAAAATTGTGGAAAACAAAATCCTAGAGCTCAACCAAGCTCTGATCAAGAATGGCTTTGATAAAGACAAAAATGATCAAGCAGAGAAATATCACCAAGAATGGGAAATGCTGTGTAAACAAGAAGAAATTTTTTGGAAACAAAAATCCAGGGTTCTATGGCTAAAAGAAGGAGAACAGAATACTAAAATTTCCCACAGATCTACCATTGCGAACATAACTCACAACAGAATCTCTTCGATCAAGGACGAGAATGGCCAAATTCTTCAATCCCATGAGGAGATAGATGCAGTGTTAGTAAAGCATTTTCGGGACATTGCCAAGGAAAACTTTTCAGGAAGAGAACCTTTCATTAAGAACTTAATTAAACATATACCTAAACTGGTATCCGGAGAGGATAATTGTAATCTCAACAGATTTGTGACTGAACTAGAGATTAGTGAGGTCCTCCAAGGAAATGAAAAATGGCAAGGCACCAGGTCCGGATGGATTTAATGTGGATTTCTTCAAAGCCTACTGGAATATTGTTAAAAGGGATATTGTCGAGACTGTAGAAGATTTTAGGCGGAACAAGACCATTTTGAAAGCTCTCAATACCTCCTTTATTGCCCTTATTCCAAAACAGGATAATGCTCAAACACCAGAGAGATACAGGCCCATTGCCTTATGCAATGTTGTCTACAAGATAATTTCCAAGGTTGTGGCTAACAGACTTAAACCCCTGTTGCCCACGCTCATCTCCGGGGAACAAACAGGGTACGTAGAAGGAAGACAAATTCTGGACAACATAATACAAGCTCACGAGGTGGTTCACTCGTTAACTTGCAATAAGAGAGCGAGCATGATCATGCAACTAGACATAGCCAAAGAATATGACAAAGTAAATTGGATGTACATCAAAAAAGTGCTCACAACGTTTGGTTTCGATCATAATTGGGTCAGATGGGTCATGGCCCTTGTGACTTCTTCCAGCTTTTCAATTTTAGTGAATGGCTCTCCTTCTAAACTTTTTCTCCCTTCCAGGGGTCTTAGACAGGGAGATCCGCTTTCTCCTTTTCTCTTCATCCTCATGATGGAAGGGCTGGGGTGGTCCATCAAGCATGCAAGAGAAATGGGAAAAATTCAAGGACTCCAACTTTCGGAGAATGGGCAAGTTCTGACTCATCAACAGTTTGTAGATGATACCATGTTACAGGGAATTCCCACAGTTAAAGAAGCACTTGCTTACAAACAAATTTTGAATGACTTCGCGAAGGCCACAGGTATGGAAGTAAACCTTTCCAAATCAAAATTCTTTTTCTTCAACACTCATATTTCCATCCAGAGAAATGTCTCCAGAATTTTAGGCTTTCAAAGAGAATCCCTTCCCTCTAAGTATTTGGGAATTCCTCTTACAGCTAAACCCTGACACAAGAGTATATGGGATCCTCTAGTAACTAAAAGGCAAGACAAAGACAGGAAATGGACAAATAGATCTTTAAATTTAGCTAGTAGATTGGTCCTTACTAAAGCAGTTCTCCAAGCGATCCCAATATTTATGCTATCAGCCCTCCCAGCTCTAATAGGAGTCTTACAGCAATTTCGGAATATTCAACGAGATTTTCTTTGGGGCAAAGAGGAAACAAGGAAAAAATGGGCTTTAGTCTCATGGGAAAAGATCTGCAAACCCAAGAACCAAGGAGGCCTGGGTTTGGACAATCCTGAGATTCTCAACAAGGCTCTTGGAGCCAAACTTTGGTGGAGGTGGGTTAAGGATCCTAAAGCTCAATGGGCAAGCATTTGGAAGGAAAAATATGCCAATACCTGGCCGGCTTCTGAAATCATATGTATGACTGGAACAGTGAAAGGCTCCCCCATATGGAACAAGGCCTGGGAGAATAGAGAAGTGGTTCAAAAAAATAGTTTCTGGGAAATCAGAGAGGGAGATCTGGCACTTTTCTGGGAGGACAAATGGCAACAAGAACCTAATCTACTGAAGGAAGAATTTTTAGGCCTCAAGCATGAGACTGAAAATCAAGGTTTAGTAAAGGTGAAAGACTTTTGGGAGAATCCACATAATGTTGGAAAATGGAGAATTTGGAAAAAAATAGAGGACAGAGAGGATAGGACCCTCAACAGTAAAGCAGAGTCCCTTAAGAGAATGCTGGATCAGAGAATAATTTTAGTAACGGAAGGGCAGGACCAACTGAGATGGGGTAACAACAAAGAGGGCAATTTTAATATTAAAGAAGCTAAAGGTTTTCTCCTTGATCAAGAACCCCAAGCTCCAAATAAAACTTGGCAAAAGCTTTGGAGACACGAAGGTTGGATGAAAATCAAACTCTTCATGTGGTTAGTTCACCACAGGAAAATTTTAACCTGGGACAACCTTAAAAAAAGGGGCATGCTGGGACCCTCCAGATGTCATCTCTGTGAGACCCATGAGGAGACTATCGAGCATCTTCTCAATAGCTGTATCTTCACCGACAGGATATGGGATTTTTTTACCAACATCTTCAAACAGTCTCATAGAGACAAAGAAAGTATTGCTAACACTCTTAACAATTGGATGAATAAATTTTCTGATAATGAAGTTCTCAATTCAGCAAAAGATCTCATGCCAAGCTTCATTATTTGGAATGTGTGGAAAGAAAGGAACAAAAGAATATTCAAAGAGGTAAAAACTGACTCACTTAGCCTGGTGAAGCTTACCTTAAAACAACTTAAGGAGACAGTTGGCACCACAGTTAGGAATCTCCCCAAAAATCCTCCCTCAGGAGAAGAGTTAAGAATCCTCCAGCTGTTAGACATGCAGGGGCTTATTCCTCAAGGTCTAGACAGGAAAGCAAACATGAGAGATAAGGTGGAGGAACTCTGGCATCCTCCCCCTGAGGGTTTTTTAAAGTACAACATTGATGGAGCTTCCAAAGGGAACCCGGGGGTGGCTGGCTTTGGGGGAGTTCTAAGGGATGATACAGGTAGCATAATCTCCCTCTTGCATGGACACTTAGGAAAAGAAACTAACAACATGGCAGAACTAATGGCCTTGGAACAATGCTTAGAATTTATGATACAGAATAATTGTCAAAATGTCATAATAGAAGAGGATTCAGAGTTAGTCATAAATGCAGCCAAGAGAATCAGTAATGGAACTGGGCCGGAAAAGGTCACAAAACACTGGAGGTTAACTCAGGTTCTACATAGGATTCAGGTACATCTACAGGAACTTCATACACTCAGATTTAATCACGTGAGGAGAAAGGCCAACAAATTGGCAGACATTCTAGCCAATCAAGGTGTTAGCTGCAAGGACAGCACAATTTTCAGGAGATGGAGCACAATGGCACAGAGCGATCTGAAAAAACTCTGTCATAACCAGGCAAAGGAGGACAAAGAATAGTATAGAAGCAAAAGGATGGAATCCAACTAGTTTTGGATAGTGGTTAGAGGGCTTCTCAAGGTTGGACTGAAAGGTACACGATGGGAGGTAAGACAAAGTTGGCGGCATTGTTGACCATGATCAAGAATATTCTCCGCAACTGGCGACAGAGTTTCCTTGACCGAAGAAAGCAGCATCTAAACTTCCGGATCACCCTATTTGTTCATTGGTTGATGTCAATTCCGCCCAGGGAATGATTTAGTAACAATCGCACCGCTTTTATGTCAAAAGTGGTTTTTATTTTTTGGCAGCGATGCCATAGAGAGCAGGACACATGGTGGCAGACCCGTTCCAAAAACCACTCTCCCCGCTCCCTAAAGGGCGACGACTTCGGGTGCGCGATTTTCAGCTTAGTCGTTCGATGGAGCGAGGGAGATCAACGCTCAGGATTGAACAAGCATTTTGGTGGGGCCCCATCGCACGCTAATGACCGGCATTCTTGGTGGGAGTGATATGTCCCTTGACCGTCGGATCCAATTTTTCAAATCAACGGCGACGATAGGTCGAGCAGGTTGGAGGCAATGCTAGTTAAGCGGCGTGCTTCTCTCCTTTGCGATTTTGTTTGAAGCCGTTGGATGGGGCCCGACAGTTCTTCACTACAGATTTTGATAAAAGTTTTGTTTTTCGGCGGGTTTAGCGTGGACCCCTCTTTGTTGTATGGTTTCGGTGGGGCTCGGTTCTCTCCAGGTCTTGGAGGGCTGGTGGGGTCCTTTTTTCTTTCGCTCTGGTCCGTCCACTACTTAGGTTTATTTTTGGCTTTTCCTATTTAGCTTGGATGTGTTGAAAGGTAAGTTTTTTGTGCCAAGTCTTCTGCCTAGGCCCGTTCTCAATTCCTTTGGGCGGTTGTTCTCCTTCGCCACTTTTCAGAGTGGCTTTTTGTAAATTTTGTATATTATTAATGGTAAAGAAGGTCCTACTCTTGCTTCAACAAAAAAGAATGTATTTGTAATGTTGATATTGTTGGCATTGGTATTGTGTTTTAGTGTTGCTGGTTGGCATTGATGTCAACCTAGTAGCATGATGGTAGCATGAGATGCAACTCATTATATGTGGATGCATATGCTTGGTTTGGTATAAGTGTTTGCTTCATTGCATGATTGGTTGTAGGTGTTAGTGCAAACACTAGATGATGTTTGGTGTATCTGGATGTATTACATATGATTGTGTTTCAAGTAGCTTGTGCGGTTATGACAAATGTGTTGTGTAATAGCCCCTGGTTAAAATTCATGTAATAAAGTTAATAAAGGAAAAAATAAGACCAAGGTCATGGGACACGTATTCCAAGTTGAATGTTGGGCAAAACATCCCAGTGGGTGTTCATTTGGTTATTATGGCTAAGGGGAAATTGGCAAAGACATTAATTGACATTTTATTTATGAAAATAAAGGAAATTAGGAGAAAAGGGAGGTGAAAGGTCACATAATTGCATCAGAGGAAAATTGAAGGAAAAATAAAGGAAATTGAAGAAAATAAAGGCCTCAATGATAAAAAAAAAGGCTTCTAAGGATTACTTCATGGCTTTTGACAGTTCATTTTTGGATCTCTCTCTATTCTCTCATATTCTTTCATACTTAGAGTATTCTTGGAGCACTCTAACATTAAAGAAGGAAAATAAAGAAAGGAAAAATAAAGCAAAGGACAAGCAAGGAAAAGTGGGATCAGCAACAACAACTGGATTGCGTTACATGTATCGAGTTGCATGTATGATTTCCTTGCTAGTTTTGGCATGCATGGTACATGCATGTGTATATTTGGTTCTCTTGTTGTCATTGACATGGGTTTTTCTAGGTAT
Source organism: Pinus tabuliformis (assembly GCA_031772625.1). NCBI lineage: Eukaryota > Viridiplantae > Streptophyta > Pinopsida > Pinales > Pinaceae > Pinus > Pinus tabuliformis. The sequence goes on along the minus strand of CM062807.1, from coordinate 764,656,602 downwards.
CACAATGGCTTTCATCTTTTCCTTGCCATTTCTGGATAGCCATGGCGTGATAGGGTTCTTTCATTGGTTGAGCTTTGGATTGCCAAATGGTTTTGGAACTGGGTGAGGTGGTCTCAAGAAAATTCCTAAGGGACTAGAAATCCCTTGATCAGTTTTGGCGGGATTGCAGTAAAGCCTGAGGAAGCCCTAGGTGTTTTGTTGTGAGTCCCACATTCATGCTTGGAATATGGCATGGGGGTGATTGGCTGAAAGAAAGATTTGGTTCAACCTAATTTATAGTCGAGTGGTACGTGGAAGTCCTTGACTTAGTTGGCTTTTGCATATGCTAATAAGAGCTCTTTTCCTCTTGTGTTTTCATGAGTAATTGTACTTGTTATTATGTGTCTTTAATGGTTGTTCTATCATGGTTATTATTATGGTTATATGTTGGTTATAAGCACGGTTTCATGACAAATTCTAGTTACGGCTCTTAACATGTTTTGATTAGTAAATGAATGGTTATTGATTGCATGGCCTACTAGATGTTATTACAGCTATTATGAGAAGGTACTATACCTTCTTGGTGAGTTTCAGATAAGTTTCAAACCCCTATGTTTAAATATGCATTCATGACTTGTATATTACATGTGCATAATGTGTTTGACAAAATGAATGTCATGGTTAAGCTTTGTTAGGTCAAGTCCTTAATCAATGTTTGTGTTAGAGGCTTTGTCTTTGTTTCGTTTATTGTTTTGGAAAGTCTCATCAAGTTTTGGGCAGTGGTTTAGGGACTAGCCCTGAAAAGGTGGCTTAGATTTCGCGGTCGCAAGCACAAAACTGCGAAAATTAAGTTGTAGTCGCTCCCTTGCAGGATTATGTATGCGACTGGAGGCCTACAGTTGAATTTATGCAGTGTTATGCCTACAGCTAAGAGTCCAAATCACTGAAATAGAAGTTTAACTCAGGGTTTGAGCACTTGGAAGGGTGGTTTAGCTCTTGGGGATCCTGTAACTCTTGAGGAAGGTCATTAAAGTTTCAGTTTGTCGTTTTCACTTCCTTAATTGTACTTAGGAGGTTGAGTCATATCATAGTAACTCTTCGTCACATGTTTTCCCTGGTAGACTAGTGAATGGGTAAATGTGGGAGGAGGGTGTTACAAGGTGGTATCAGAGTGGGTTTTGTTCACTTTGGGTGATATTTGATACCATAGGGTGGTATAAGAGCTTCCAGGTTCAAACACTTAGACTCAATGAGAGGAAGGTGTTTGTCTGCGTGTATGTCAATTGTCTATGTCATTTCTATGCTTGCATTGTGATAGTCATTGTTGCAATTTGTATCATCATGATGTTGTTGGTATGTTATGATGTTGATATGTTGGATGAGATAGAGCAGGAGAAGTATATTATCAAAGTGAGGTCGCAGCACTGGACCTCAGGGTAAGAGAAAATCATCATACATGTTGGTATGTTGGGCATGTAGGTATGATGGTTAATGGTTGTTATATGCCTTGTGGTTATATGCATTCTTGTCATTCAATTGTTGTTATGGTTATATGCATGATAAATGCTAGTTGATCAGTTTGATCATAAGCACATGCGTCGGATAGTTATGCATGGTAGTTAACTTGTTATATGCATTGTGGTCATATGCATGATGGTTATGGCCATTGCACGTAAGCTATTGATGTTATATGTATCATCTTAATCTGGATTGGCTTGTGTAGGTGGTTATGGTTATGATATTCAGGTATGAGTTGATATACTTATGATATTATGCCGTATTAATCTGGACTAACCTCTGTAGATGAGATAGTCTTCCCTGAGATACATTGAGGTATGAATTTGATTATGTCGTCTATTTGATTTATTTAATATGTTATGTTTACAAGTTGTCTGAATGTTTGATTAATTGCATGATATGAGTATGTGTCTATAAGATTGTATGAAGGAATGATCTTGTTTTGAGATGGTTATACTAACACAATATGTGATGAGACAACTGATATGAGCTTGAGTATAAGTGAGTGATAGTTGTAGTATTATGATTAATGGTTGTGAATTGGTTAAGATTATGACATGGTTGTTAGTCTTGGTAAAGGTTGATTTCAAATTAATATATATAATGTCTTGATCTTTGGAACATGTGGCCGACATGTGTGAACAGTTGCAGGGAAACATGCTTGGCATTAGCGTGACAAGGTAACAATTGATTTGTTTATTTAACTAACAGATGGCTGATGTGATAGAACATTATAAGAATTAGTTGCAGCAAGGTAAAGGGTAAAAGAAAGGAATTTGGTGAAAATTCCTTCATCTATGTTTGGCAACCACAATTCCAAACAAGTCAGTGCTTTGCATGAAATTAGGAAGTCTTCTTAACCTTGAGTTTATCTGACATTATGTGGATGTGCTAGATCTTGAAGATTGACAAGTATAATAGTTTGTTTCCAATTATGTTAGAATCGTCAAGGAATTGGATTTCCTTAAGAGATGATATATGTACTTGTACAGTTACAGGTCAACGTGCTGGGTACAACAAGGTAAGGTAATCGATATATTGTTATGTTTATTTATGCACTGACAATTGTGTTTTTATGGCAGTATGATGTAGGGGATTGCATGGTAAATGAGACAGCCATGGAATCTTGGAGAAGGCTCAGGTTGAACTTTCCTTTGGAGGCATGGGGAACCATGGGGATTGAGTCATGGTGTCTCTTGATAGTTTTGTACTTTTAGTATTTCAATATTTTTTTGCGCTTGATTTTGTGGTTTTGATTGTGTCTAGTGCATGGCCATGCCACTTTGTTTGTGGTGTCATATTGCTATTGTTTTTTCATGGTTTTTTCTTGTTTGTTTCTTGTTCTTTCCTTTCATGTTTTTAGGGCCTTGGATTTGGTTTGGGAAAGAGGAAGGTTAATGGAGCTCAAAAAGAGCTAAAAGAAACCCAATAGGTAATGTAAGACTCGGATGAAGCTCGGTGATGTATAAGGATAGCTGAAGGCAAGAGTATGGCAGTCAGTTGGATTGGTTGGGTCCATTGGGATAAATGGACGGTGGTAGGACAAACATGAGAAAGATAACCACGAAAGGTAAGGTGAATGGGTTTGAGGCATTAGATGCCTTGGCTATGTTGGGAATTGTCATTCTCAATGTTGTCAATGTTTTGGATAAATGAAGTTCTCTTAACCTTGATCTTATGATATATGGTAATTCTGTGGTGATCATGATTATGTTGATGATTACATGTATATATATGTATGTATGACATTGTTTGACAAGGTCATCTAAGATCGTGATTAGTTTATGCTAATTTTTATTGTATCTATGTATATGTATGTTTACTATTGGCTGACAGGGTCGTTAGGGATCATGATTGTTTTATGTTGATGTTTATATGTATATATGTATGTATGTATGTTTTTTTCTGACAGAGTTGTCAGGAATCATTCTTGTGGAGGAATGATTGCTTATGCAGGTGAATGACATGAAGGGGTTTCTGGTTTATAAGGAATCAAGTGGGAAGAGTATCCCTGATAGATCTATGAGGTTAGTATCATGTGGATATGAATTGATATTGTGTTTATACTACCTATGTTTATATTATGGACAAGTAATGTTGATTGATACATCAACAGAAGGAAAATAGTGTGATTTGTGGCATGTTGGGACAAGCATAAATAGTGGAAAGACACTAGAAGCAAGGTTGCTTGGTGGAGTCAGTGTGGAATCTGGATGTGCAATACTATTGTTGTATATATGTTGTACATGTTGTGTATGCGGTGCTATGTACATATGGTGTTGTGTACATGTTGTATAGTGGTGCTATGTACATATGGTGTTGTGCACATGTTATATAACGATGCCATGTACATGTTGTATATGTGGTGCTATGTACATATGGTGTTGTGCACCTATTGTATATGCAATGTTATGCACATATGGTGTTGTGTACACGTTGGATATGCATTGTTGTGTACATATGATGTCGTGGGCATGTTGGCTATACAGTGTTGTGTACATATGGTGATGTGTGCATGTTGTATATGTGGTGTTGGGCACATATGGTGCTATGTACATGTTGCATATGTGACGTTGTGTACTTGTGGTGTTATGTACATGTTGTATATGCAATGTTGTGTACATATGGCATTGTGTGTGTGTGGTGATATGTACATGTGGTGTTGTGTGCATAATTGTACATGTTGTGTTGTGTGCATGTGGTGTTGTGTACATGTTGTACATGGGGTATTGTGTGCAGGTGGTGGTATGTACATGTCATGCATGTCGTGTTCTGTACATGTGGTGTTGTGTACACATCGTGCATGTGGTGTTGTGCACATTATTATGGAGATGGTGTTGTGTAAACGTTGTGCAGGTGGTGTTGTGTACACATTGTCCATGTACACATTATTATGCAGATGGTGTTGTGTAAACGTTGTGCAGGTGGTGTGTATAGGTGGTATTGTGTACATGTTGTACATGTGGTATTGTTGTGCATGTGGTATTGTGTATGTGCATTCTGTAGTCGTGGTATCATGACATGTGTATTCATTGTGTTGTACTATGTGTACATGTATTGTGTTGTACACTAGGTGTAGGTGTATGTGTTGTGTTGTACACAGGGTGTAGGAGTATACGTTGTGTTGTATGTTGGGTGTAAGTGTGTGTGTTGTGTGGCATACTATGTGTGGGTGTATGTGTGTGATGTACAATAGATGTATGTGTACATGGTTGAAGAGAAGAGAAGCACTGGGTTCTTACCGAATGTGGCAATTGATCTAGCATGTGTACAGAAAGGACAAGGGAAAAGGTAGAAGCAAAGGATCAATTGAAGGATACATATCAGTATTTTATTTATATATTAATTATGCATGTGATCTATGATTTTGATTTATGATGGTTGAGTTTTGAGCTAATTGGGTGTGACATATTTACATGATGAATTGATCAAATAATTAGTTTGACTTGTTGTGATAGGAAGTGAACAAAATTGCAAGTGTACTTTATTGACGAGACACCGATGAAGTATGATTTGAATTTATTCCAAATTATTTTGAATCTAATGGAAATTATGTGCTTGGAACAGGAAAGCATGGAAATGCCTAGTTTGGGGTGGTTGAAACTGACTGCAAGAATGTTAGCAACAACAGTGAAAGGAATTGAAACAGACAACAGTATGCTATTAAAGCATTCAGAAGCAGGGCCATTATGGGACACTAGTACTCAATAGTGCCCAATGATTGCCATGATCATGTTATTACTAGTATGATGATTTGAGGCAGGGATATGCCTTGTTTTTTGGACCTTCTGAAGGGAGCAAACCTTACCAAGTGATGGATCACCTGGGAAAGGGGATGTCAGGGAACTTGGAAGGTGAGTGACTACACGGAAGGGGGTAACTGGATTGCTCGAGGGATTGTATAGCAGAGAAGGAAGGTTGGGGATGGATTTTTTTTGTCATTAGCATTTCTATATGGAATCAAAAGCATATCGAGAGTGTGCCCTGGAATAATGAGCTAGTAACCATTCACTAAGAGGACAAGTGGTGCAGGATCATAGTGTCGTACATTGGATGTGGGGTTTGGCTTTGGCAGTGGATTCCGGACTTCCTCGGAAGGAGGTGAATCCTAGTATTACTTTGAGGGTGGAGGTGTGAGCCTTTATATTCCCTTGTTGCATATGTAGGCATAGTATCCTTTTATTTTCTAGTTAGAGCAAATGTGCATATGTATATGTGGTTGTTATTATAAATACCATAATGAGTTGTGTTATAAAGCTCCAGTAAATGGTATGTTTGTCATGTTTTCAAAAAGATGTCATTGTGGATACTACAATGAGCTGGGTTATAAAGCTCCATAGGAAGTATGTTTTATTTTCAGTGGTGTGTTGGTCATAGATGTCATAGAACAACAAGGACGGTGTTCCTCTAAGGAGGAGGGGTCTATAACAGCCTCGAGTTAAAAGTTCATGTAATAAAGTTAATAAAGACAAAAATAAGACCAAGGTCATGGACACATATTCCAAGCTAAATGTTGGGGAAAACATCCTAATGGGTGTTCATTTGGTTATTATGGATAAGGGGAAATTGGCAAAGGCATTGGCAAAGGCTTTGGAAAGGCAAAGAGGCGTTAATTGGCATTTTATTTATGATAATAAAGAAAATTAGGAGAAAAGGGAGGTGAAAGGTCACATAATTGCATGAGAGGAAAATTTTAAAAAGGTCACATAATTTAGAAAACCTCTAATTTCACTAGATATTGTAGGTATCCATTTTTTCATTAACAATTTTTTTTATACCCCTTTATATTTTTTGATTAACTTTGAGCTCCATTTTTTATACTTGCAATATAAAAACCCTTTACCCCAAATATATCTCACAATATATTATGTCATTTTTTCCTCAATATGTATCCCCCAATATGGATGCACGTGGTATGGTATTTCTCTCTCATTGAAGCGCCCGTGAATTCTCTCAAGGGATTATTGTCTCCTTTCATGTAGAAGTCTGAAAAAGATAAGTTTGGTGCCTACAGAAGAGAGAGTAGCTTCCCAACAAGTTGTAGCTTGCAGAAGAAATTCAAGGTAAAATTCTCATGTAGGTAGAAGCCGAAGGAAAATTTGATGTAAAAAGGAAGTAGGAGCTTGCCTTCACATCATTTTAGCTAAAAATCGTGGTTTTTCCCTTTGTGGGTTTCCACTTTATATGGTGTGTTCCTATGTTGAATGTTGAACGTCTTGCTTGTGTGAATGCTTTTAAATTCATGTTTATACGCTGAATACATGTACAACTCTACTACCTACAAAAGAAACAATTACTGATTCACCCTCCTTTCAGTAACTGGCAATTATTCATCAAAGATCACTGAGGAACATTTTTGCCCATCTTGCTAGCCTACCTATAAATGAAAAGTTCTTTGATTTTATATGAATTTATTACATCTCTTGACTTCTTGTTTATTATGTAGTCTTTTACTGGATTTACGAACATTATACATGGGGGCTTCACTCAATGAACCTCTAACATAGCACGTGAATTCGCAACATACTAAAAAATACCCTTAATTTGACTACATATTGGAAAATACGTCTTGTCCCAATTTAAAAATCCCTTACTTTCACTAGATATTGTAGGTATTCATTTTTTCATTAATGTTTTTTATACCCGTTTATATTTATATCCTTTATTTTCATTAACAATAGTAAACAGATTCTACACCTAGAAAGAATAACCTAAATACTAGGTAGCTGAAAACTTGAAAGTTTCAATAAAAAAGAGGCAGATATAAGTTGGTTGACTTAAAAATACATATTGTGGAAAATTTGAATGGAAAATACATATATTTGGACTCTCAATTGGATATATCTTCTATTGAATACTGAAAAAGCTACACTACAATAGTTCAAAATAAAACCTCGATAACCAACACAATGGCGCACCTTTCATCTCACATATAGAATAGGAAGAGGAGAGAAAGTACAATGAATATGGACACATGAAAAATCCTATCTAGTTGGACTTTGTCAAATCTTAACCCTAACCTGATCACCTAGTGCACCATAGTTGCATGGTAAGAGTGACAAGTAAGTATGTCTCCATCAAAATATCAACTCGAGCATGCAATCATGCATCCCTTCCTTGAGATATGTGTCCTCTACCTAAGATGGGAATTTCTCATGCATAAGTATTCTAATTGACTAAGGATCTGTAGCCTCTTAGTAAGAATATATCATGCAGGTTAAAAATTAAAAAAGAAAATCTCTAATAATAGAAAAACTCTATCCAAAATTGAAATTGTTAATTTGAAACAACATCTAAACTAGAAGTAATTGAAGGTGTGACATGTGTGCCCTTAGCATGCATGCGCTCTCTTCCAAACAATAGTATATTTCACAATCTCCTATGGCATGCATGTGCCCTCTATGAAGAAATAGTATGTATCATTGTCTCCTTCACTTTCATTCAGCCTATCCATCACTAATGTAAGGAAAGTGTGAAGGTGCCATATTTGTTGTCTCCTCTACTTCTCCGTCATTGGGAGGATCACTAGCATAGAAACGGGTAAAATATCTTAACACACACATTAGACATAGATCATAGAGGTATTAGTAATGTGATGCATGTCTATTCTGGAGCAAGGCTGCTTGGGAGCGAGAGCGGAAGCAGGAAGCGAGAGTAGAAGTGGGAAGTAGGAGTGGAAGCAAGAGCAACGAGTGACATTTTTAAAAGCTCCCAGGTTGGGAGCGATTTTGGGTATAGTATATATTTTTATATATTTTAATGCATATATGTCAACAAAAGCTTGTAGAATGAGAATTTGTGATAAAAAACATAAAAACATGGACTAAACCATATAACATCATTCATTTAGTAGTTATAGTCTTCATCAACCACAGGTCCACAAATTACAATTTCCCATTTATATAGCATGTAAGGGTGCACATAACCAAAATAAAATTGAGTGCAATCCATCTCTTAACCAAAAATACATCAACAAATAGGCTCTGGATGGCCTCTAGCATCCAAAAAAACATGCTACAAAAAATACCTACATATCATCAAAATAATTGCCTATCTTGGGATCTTTGTCATTAATATCACCCTCTAAGCATTAACATAAGATAGAAAAAATGTAGCATGTCAAGTCAATATTTCGTTTGAGTGACAGGTACATTTTTAGTAGGGTCATGATAGAGTTTGACAACCAATGTCACTATCATCAAGGCACATAGAGGGCTTGGTTCTATTGATTAAATATGAGTTCCATACCTTAGTACATGACAAAATCCAACGCAAACATTACAATCCCCCCAATCCTGAAATCCTGAAAAACTAATAAGTCTGTTGGATTTTAAGTGAGATATAAAATTCTACTTTCTCCATATGAAATCTAATGAGGTTAGAACCACTCTCAAACATCCTAAGTCATTTCATGGTAATGTTAAAAATTTAAGTAAAAGGATGAAAATGAAATATTAAGGAGAATGTCACTTTTATTTTAAGAATTTAAAATTACCATGAATTGCATATCAATACTAGGGCCCTAGGTTTGAATATTACGCTACTATGGACCTAATATTACCATAGTTTTTCCTTTCTCCCTCCCACTCTTGAAACTCCCACAATACTCTCGAACCACTATTTCTCGAGCTCACTTGTTTTTTTCCTCCGTGTGGCCAATGCATTGTATAAACAATACTTTATAATACACATATTGCTATACAACATATAAAATTCTTTTACCCCCTATTATATGCTCAATATATTATTTCATTTTTTCCTAATTTTCTATGCTCTAATATGAACACATGTGATATGGTATTTCTTTGTAAATCACCTATAACATTATATGGCTTTTTAACAAGTGGAAAACTATCATTTCATGGACATTTTTGATATGGTAGTAGATAATTAGGTGTAGTTTAGTTTCTTGTTTTGGTAAGCTAATGTGACTTTGTATATAACTTTTTTTTACAATATTCATACATAATTAGTCTAACTTTTAAAAATATAATATTAAAATAAATAATTGAAATTGATTATACCCATAAGGAAACCACACAAGTGGCAAAACCTTAAGTTTATACGAGAGTTCAGAAAAACATCAATAAGCATTGAAGTTTGGTTCTAAGACCTGTTCTAATTATCTTGGGATCTATAATTAAAAACCTTATAGAGCACCCTAAATGAAACCAAAAGAAAACCGACAAATCACGTCGAAGGAGAAGAGTGAGATGGGACCCTTTCAATGTGATCCTTGCCTCTCTCAGAGAGGGTCTCTAGTCGATAGTGAGGCCTAGTTGATGTTCAACTCATTCCATGTAATAGTTCATGGATTTCACTAAAAGGAAAAAATTTCGTTCAACATTAATAAAAGAGGGTCTCAAGTCGATAGTGAGGACTAGTTGATGTTCAACTCATTCCATGGATTTCACTGAAAGAAAAAAATTCGTTCCACATTAATAAAATATCTAAATTCGTTCAACATTAATAAAATATTTTTTTTGGTCTTATTAAGGTTGAGCAAAAATGTGCCCACCAATATCTTCATTTGCTAATAAAGGTTAACTATTTGTATATATTTTTTATATTTACCTTGAGAGTAAAGGTTAACTATTTGTATATATTTTTTATATTTACCTTGAGAGTGTCTTGTATTAAGATCCCCTAGAACCATTTTTCCTAATACATTTGTACCATAGAGAGAATTACCATCAGCTCAATGTTTTTCTCCCTCCTCTATCTCAGCTTGCATAGAGAGCAGAGTTTGAACATAAAATTGACTGGTTGATGCTTCAACACATTGATAGGCCTGGATACTCACGAGGGCCTCATAGTAACCCACTCCTCTGCAACACGTTGATATGCCTGCGTACTCACCAGGGCCTCATAGTAAGCCACTCCTCTGCGACTCTAGCACGCTGGTGGGTTTAGATTTCAATTTAGAAGTTTTTAAAATCCAATTTATTAATCTCTTAATTTTATATTAGGTATTTGAATCTATAGATTGTTGTTTTTAGTGTGATTTTTTAGAAGTTTTTTTGGTGATTTTTTCCGTGTAGCCTAACCAGGCGGAGCAGTTGCCTGGAAAGTTATGGAAATTCCAGTCATATTTAGAGAAAATCGGGCAAAGATTTTTGTAAATCCAAGTTATAGTTGTTAAACTTAAAAATTTTAGGTGTCCTAGACATTTTTGATGGTGCTGAATCTATTTCCACCATCAAAAACATGATTCAAACACTGCCTCTACAAGATCTTTTGAAATTTTTTTACCCTGATTACGGCCACTTTTGGCCATCTGGGCAATTCCTCGGCCTCGTTAGACGACTCCGATTTTTTCAGTGTAATTTCTTTAAAATCTGGTAGGAATTTATTGAAATCACAAATTTGATGGATAACCTTGCACAATCCAAGTGCCCTAAGGGTTTTCCAGGGTGCTGAATCCATATATATAGTTAAAACGTGTTTAAATAACACAAATCAAAATTTCACTTCAAATTTTTTCACTTGATTCTGACACAAAAAAAAATCTAAAAAATGACACTAAATACAACTCCTTCTATATTTAATGAAATATGTGATATTAAAAATCCAGGGATTGACGAATTACGAGAGAGTTCGAAACGAATTGAGTGTCAGTAATACAACTCCGTTTTCGTGACGTGTAGATGAGCCCATTACGAATTGCAAGAGAAATCGTCGGAAACGAAACGAAACGGTATGAGTGCCAGTCCTACAACACCGTTTCTGTCACCTATAGAAATAATATATACCTTCTAAGAGGCCGATTTCTACAACTTTATGCACCGAAAAGACAAATATCTTTCCATGTGCTCTGTTTCGAAAAAACAAAAAAGTCAAATGTGTCGGCTAATTATCGAGTTTCCATTGCAATTCCATAAAATTTCCATGGCTACTAAGTAAATTCTACGGTGTGTAGTTTTTTAATAGTTTTCTCAACGAAGTCGTTATGATTGAACTGCATGATCCTTTCTGCACCGACTCGCTCTCCATTAATGGAGTCAGATATCGCTGTGTTGTGTTATTCTTCAGGTTTTAATTATTTTTAGAAATCACAGTGGTTTACACGTCATTCTATTGTTTAAAAGTTGCAATAAGATCTTCTATTCATGGCTCAATCACCGTTCGAAAATTAGATTTTGGAATAACACTGAAAAATAAATATGTGTTTTTTCGAACCGAAATATTGTAATTTAACCTCTATAAAATATTGTAAAATATTTTTGATAGTAGTTATAAATCAAAGAAATGTCATGTGACTAAGTGTCATTTTAAGGGTATATAATAATGATAAGCCATAGTATTGTAACAAAGTTTATTTACAAAATAGGGATCTCTATAATAGAGTGAATCTTTGTTGTTAAGAATTTTGTTATATGTTTAATTCATATATTAATTTATTTTATAATTTAAAATAATAGTTATCAAGGAGGTCACTTGCAAGCTCGTGAAATTGTAAACCATGTTTAAATATTTAGTTGCTTACCATGGTTGTGTGATAGGGTAATACACTTCTCATGAGAATGTAAACCATGTTCAAATCTTTAGTTGCTTACCATGGCCTTGTGATAGGGTGGCCCAATTCAAGGCTCCGAGACTCGCTGAGTTGCCCATTCTTATAGAGATAAATAATAATAATAATTTAAAGTAAAGTTACAATGTAGTTAATTTATATTAATTTTTTAATTTTGATAATGTGAAATGTATTATGAAATAAGCATTTTGGTGTTTATCAAGGATTGGTGCCTATCAATTTTTACCAACCAATGACCAACATGGATAGATACATTGTGAGTTCCCTATGGATGAGAGAGTATGCTTAGAGATTGCAACACAAGCAAGTTGAGAGGAAATAAAAGTTCAACAAAGTGAGATGGAGAGGAAAAAAAGCCAAAAAAAACTAGAATAGGAGATGAGAGCGTTGGACGTGAAGAAGCAATGACATGAAAATTTTGTAAAGATATATAGAAGCAATAACATGAAAATTTTCTAAAGATGTATCTAGACATATTATTGGAAAACATGGTTAGACATGATTAACCTCTATATTTAGACTTATATGATAATGGAGGAGAGGATGTTAGTTTTCTGGATTGGATTGAAGAATTAAAGAGGAGATTGTTAGGTAAATTTGATTTGATGAAAGAATCAAGATTGTTAAGTCAACAATATTAGTTTCATGGTATTGGTGGCCCATGATATCGAGTTTATGGTATTACATGGGGCTTGTGGTATTGAACTCGTGGTATTACATGTAGTTAACGTTTTTTGAGGCTTCCAAAATTTCCATTATATAGTGCCAAAGTTGATGAAGTGGAAAGGTCACTTCTGCAGTGAAGGTGTTTGCAAAATTATTTACACTTAATCAAAATATAATAGATTTATTATTAAACTGATTTTTCCTCCATTAAATTTTAAAAAATAAATCATGATATGCATCACCTTCTAATATCTTTATCTTTAACAGATAAAAATATAGAAATTTCATTTGAAAAAATATATATTTTAAATAAATTTTATTAGACATTTATTTTCATTAAAAATTGAATTTAAATATTTTTTTATTCTTTACTATTTAAATTATATTTTTAATTAAAAAATAAACTTAAATATTTTTTTATTCTTTACTATTTAAATTATATTTTTAATTAAAAAATAAACTTAACGCTTTAAAAAAAATATATGTTAACCCATTTCAATCAAAATTTAATACAAAAATTAACCATTAGATAAACTCAACGCGCATATATATATAAACCCATTTCATCAAAATTTAATATAAAAATTAACCATTAAATTTAATAACTTAAAAAGTTACACTTTCAATTAAAATTTAATCCAAAAAATTAACTGTTTAAATACCATAATACTGTTCTATTGATCCTAAAACAAAATCAATCATTTAAATTACACATAATACTGTTATGTTTGTTAATGGTTTCATCGTGTGCAAAGCGTTTTGGAGATGTCTGAATCCATTCAAAGCTCAAGAGAACCCGGGAACTCACAATCTTAATTAAGCTATAAAAATCTAGTTTGTCAAGATTTTGACGGAATAAACCATGCACTAAATTATATCACATAAATAATATTTGGAACAATTTATTGCAACGCAACTTCATTACAAGTGCTTATGTTTTAATAATTTGTGCTATATTTTCATGACTTTACAAAATATAAATTTTATTGTTTAGTTTTATAATTACGTGAAAAGTTATATATTTTTTTATACAGGTAATTGTAATATTATTCACTAAGAATATATTTATTTATTTATTTTATTAATAAATTTAGTAAAATATATAAATATTACATTTTTTTTTAAGCATACATCTATCTTGTCTTAAATATTTATTCTAAATCGTTTTTAGTTCTATATTTTTATGAGTAAATAAAACTAATTTATAATAAATTAACAAATAAACTTAAATATTATAAAACAAATTTTTAGTTTATTACAGATTAAAACACAAAATTTTAAGTTTATGAAAAACAAAATTTTAAGTTTATGAGAAGTAAAATAGTTTATGAATAGATACACTATTAAGGTATTTTTTTATTAATTGTTAAAATTCAAAACAGAATAATTGGTCTTAATTATTTAAGTAGAGATTATAGTGATAGTGATCAGAGTCAACATTGGTCAGGCTAGTACAAGATTGTTTTATTTGTGAATTTTATTGGTAAAAAAAAAAAAAAAAAAAAATTCTTATAAAATTCTAATGAAACACAATTCATAATTACATTTAAGAGGAGACACTAAAAAAACTTTCTTCATAATTTCATCTTCATTAAAAATCTCCTTTAATCCTCATTAAAGATCTCCATAATTTATGGTTTTAAATTATTCCTTTCATTTTCTTCTATTTACTTTGATCTTGCACGCATTGACATTCATGCAAAAAGTTCTTGTTTGTTTTTTAACGTGGCGAAGAGTTTGCTAGAAAGATCGAACGTTTCCCACATGCTACACATGATTTCCAAAAACAATTATGAGCAACACAAATGCAACCATAAACAATTATGAGCAACACAAATGCAACCATATTAAAAGTTGATGTTGCTTAAATACCTTTACTTATAAACCTACAAACAAATCAAAAAAATTATTCAACAATTATTTAAAATAATTACAAACATAAATAATTTTACATTTATATAATCTTTACATAGACTTAGTTTATATTAGCTAATTGTTTTAAATATGTTTTTGAATATATAAATATATTCAACATTTTAAAATATATATAAAATATTTTAAATATACAAATTTTATAACTTAAATTAAAGAATTCGAAAAATAAATTAAAAATACACCAAAAACCAAAATATTAAAAATTTAAACTACTTTAGAAAAATTAGTAAGCAAAACATTATTTGATTTCTAAATTAAAAACACACTTCACCCACTTATATTATATATTATAATATATGTAAATATGATTTTATAACCACAGGAAAAGGGCCAAAATATTCTTAAAAATTAGATTAGTAAAAATGTTTCACTTTTATCTTTTAAAATAAAAGTTCATTTCCAATAGTATTTTGATATATGATTTTTTTGTCTAAGTGTTTGTGATTTTTTAGGCTCGATTTGTAGTTTGTGGAACTTTTTAGGGACATCTAAATGATCAAAATCACTCAGGGATTGTACTCAACCTAAGTCACACCAAAACTTAGCTAACTAAGATTTTTTTAGCATGTTGCTCCAATAACACAAGGCACAACCAACTCAATAAAATTTTAGAACGAGTCACTTTAAAAAAAAAAGAAAAGCAATTTTCCACCCATTATACTAATAAAACTTAACCAAATATATATACATTTTAAATTTTAACCAAATATATATACATTTTAAAATCGCTGCGGGTATGATTTAATATTTATTCAAAAAAATTGAAAGCTTAACCGAATATATATACATTTTAAATTCGCTGCGAATATGATTTAATATTCTCACACAGTTAGTCAAAATATTGAAAATGTACTTGCTTGCAGTTGGTACAAAATTTTGTCGTTTTCTACTGTCTCGTTTTCAGCGGATTGGAAAGTGGGTCTCATGTATTTAATGCCCACGTGCTCTGCTTAAGATTTGGCTCTTCGAAAGTATGGAGACTAGCGAAATGTAAGGGTGGGGGATCTTCATTTTTTTAACCAGTAGGGATTGGATTTTTCACTGAATACTTGTCATCTCAATGTCAGCTACAATCGGTTGAGCCAGTGCTGTCCATGATCCATCCTTCATGGTCTCCCATCCTCGCTGCTCTTCTTCCAAGTCCCTTGATTTTTTTCATGGATCAGCACTCTATAAAAGCCAACGCCAGGCTTCTGCAAACAACACGCCTTCAGTCGGGAGTCACTTCTGAAGTTACGACGTGTTTAGCTGCGATTTTGGTTCAAGATGTCCAGAGGGAGAACATCTGGCTGTATTTTTCATATCTTAATGGTGGTATGGATCGTGGAACAGAGTGTAGCAATACCCATTAGCGATGGTAAGCATGTAATGCCTGTCATTTCTGTGTAATATTGGATTGACTTGATGGATTCAAACTGTTTTTATAATGTATATATCCACAGGTTTGCTGCCGAACGGGCACTTCGAATACGCCCCGAAGCCTTCCGCCATGAACGGCACGGTGGTCATGGGTTCGAAATCCATTCCTTTCTGGCAGATCAGGGGTTTCGTGGAATACATATCGTCCGGGCAAAAGCAAGGCGATATGCTGCTAATAGTTCCAAATGGAGTTCACGCTGCCAGGCTCGGAAACGAGGCACAATTGACCCAAAGAATCGAGGTGAAGAAAGGATCCTACTACTCGCTCACCTTCAGCGTGGCTCGAACCTGCGCCCAATTGGAGACCTTGAATGTCTCTGTTCCCCCTGATGCCGGGGAGCTGCCAATGCAGACTCTTTATAGCAGTACAGGGTGGGATTCGTATGCATGGGCCTTCTGGGCGGCCTCCAATATGGTGGATGTTATTGTTCACAATCCTGGCATGGATGACGATCCCGCTTGTGGTCCTCTTATCGACGACATTGCCGTCAAGGAGCTCTTTCCCCCTCCTTACATTGGCGGTAATTAATTAATCAAATCAATAACTACCATTTCTTACTGCGCAATAATAAACTGTTTCAGAAAAGCATACTGTTTAATAGTTGAGTCATATTTGTGTTAACTAATGTACAGGTAACCTGGTGAAGAATGGGGATTTTGAAGAGGGGCCTCTAATCTTTAGCAACCCATCTTCCGGAGTCCTCTTGCCTCCCAACACCGACGACGACAATTCTCCACTGCCGGGATGGATAATGGAGTCACTCAAGGCCGTCAAATATATCGACGCCCTCCACTATGCCGTTCCGGAGGGGAAGAGAGCGGTGGAGCTCCTGGCCGGGAAGGAGAGCGCCATTGTACAGATGGTCACGACAGAGGTGGGGAAGGCGTACGTTCTGAGCTTCTTGGTGGGAGACGGGAACAACACGTGCAATGGCTCCATGATCGTCGAAGCGTTCGCGGGGCGAGAGACTCTGCATGTTCCCTACGAATCGAAAGGGACGGGAGGGTTCAAGATGGGTAACCTCACGTTCACTGCGACTTCTGTGAGGACTCGCATCGCATTCTTGAGCAGCTACTATCACATGAGGAGTGATGACTTGAGCTCCCTGTGTGGTCCTGTGATAGACGATGTCAAGCTATTTTCTCTTCATGCTAATAACTCCGCAACATTCTCCTCCTGGAAAGATCTGTTTTGGCCCTATATTATACTTATGTTGCTTCTGGTTATCTCTTTGGTCTAAAGACTCACACTAAGAAGCTGTGAGGTATATGTATGTAGTTTTCCTTCTTTGCTCCGGAATGCGTTGTATATCTTTATCCTCTTCATAATGTTGTACATTGACATTAATGAACATGAAAACCGACAAGTGTTTATGTACAAAAGCTGAAAAGAACGTAATACCCAAACAAAAGAATCCCCTTGTTGTAAAATGTTTAAATATCTTTATCCTCCTTATAATGTTATATATGGACATTAATGACTATGAAAAACTAACAAGTGTTTATGTACAAAAGCCAAAAAGAATGTAATAACCAAACAAAAGAATCTCATTGGCAAGAGGCAGGAAAAGCATAACCAATAATAGTGTTCCATTCACCTTTGCCCAATGTAAAAAAATTCTCCCTTAGAAGCGAGAGTGCTTCATTATCCCATGTCAAATAAATTTTAGATCCTTGTGAGTATAAAGTCCATGCAACAAAGGTATCAGTTCAAAATTCCACTTCTTTCTCCCTTTAGTTATGGTTGACAAGTTCATTTCCCAACTACAATAGCTTGAAGGTCCTATTATAACAGCTTGAAGGTCCTATTATAACATTGGAATTTATCAACAAACTCATCACTTGAACTCCCCATGGAAAAAGTAAACATCTTATATAACAATGTGGTTGCTATCATCTTCCTCACAACAAGAAAATGCAAAAATCATGGATTGCAAATACAAGAACAAATTCTTTTGAAGTCCCTTTTCAAATCCATCTTACATTGCATAATGTCACCCCACCACCAAACAGGGGAAATGTAATAATGTCATCCCTGCCACCAAACAGAGGAAATATTGTACTTCTCTTGTTCAAATTATGTTCCAACCACCAAACATGTTGCCAATTAATGAACTTGATTCTAAATGCTATACTTGAGAATGTTTTGAGAACCAAACTCTCCTCGCCCATGAAGGAATAACATCCACCGCTAACTATTGTCAACACCCATTACTCAAAAACTATTAATCAACCACAATCCAACTCGACAACACCTTAAACATGCCCAAGTACAAACACTATGCAATCCAAAACACAAGCTAGCAACTAACTCTAGATCCACTTTGGCAATTATTGAAACATCTCATCTCAACTTCATCATGCATGAGAATGCACATGATGGACATGTGTACCTCCCTCCCCAAATACATTGGTTTAAGATCATTAAGTGATTGGAAAATCATTAGCCCTTACTTTGGACAAAAAAGAACATTGAACCAAAGTTATTTGAGAAGTGTACTAGGTTTCAAATCCTTAGAATAAGAATCCATCTTAAAATATTAAATTATTTTCTAGGAGTTTCTCATGATTATTGGTATTTAAAATTTACCATAAAAACTTAAACAACCATGTACAATGTTCATATGCTTCACCCTAATTGTTTATAACAAATCTTAAATCCAAAAAAAAATCAAATTTCAATTTTCATGTATTTAATATTATATTTTAGTATTTTCTAAAACATTTTAATTTTCCATGTGATTTGTTTTTCAACGATTTTAATAATATTGATATTTTTATTTAAAATGATTTAAATCATCTTTTTATTTTAATAATACTTATATGTTTAGTGACGGTTATTCAATACAATTTCTTTAATAACATTAATATTGCAATGGATTTTTTATTTGGATAATTATGATTATATTTTTATTTATAATATTATTTAATTAATATACTTCTTTAAAATTATATAATTATAAAAATCCACATATTTAAACATTTTAATATATTAAAAATTATTAAAATTAATATATCTTTCGGTTATAATGGAAATTGACATATCAAATCATTTTACACTTTAATATTTTATCAAAATTCCTATATCAACTATTTATATGGTGTATCGCTAACACACTAATGCATGTCTCACTGTATCATTTTGTACTTGTATCGCAGCAACTTACACTACTTTGTAGTGGAGAAAGTACTATCTCATTCTCAGAAACCACCTTTTTAACAAGGGAGCCACTGCCGTAGCGGTAATCCCTGCCGAGGTTTTTGCAATATTCATGAAGCGTTTGTTGAACGGCTAGTATTACACTCTGCCGTGAAGCGTTTGTTGAACAGCCAGTAGAAGACATACCATAGTTGTACAATTGCAAAAGCTTTTACTAACTAGTAGAGCTGTCAAATCGACGGTGATGTCGGTGCAATTAAGTGAGCAATCGGTGCAATTAAGTGATCTATCTGACATCGGAGGCAAATCGCACATAAATGATGTATGTGACAACAAAAGCAAATTGGAAATTAAGCGTTGTATCTGACATCAGAGGCAAATCTAAAATAAAATCTTGGTGTTAGATTGCAAGTGAGGCTTTGGCAGTTGAGCGCGACAGGCTCCAAGTGGACAATTTTAGAGTGTAAGACACAATAGTGACTTTGATTCAGGTTTAGTGGTTCAGTGCAATAGCTCTGAACTTGTTGGTTCAGTCCTTTTGTGCTTAGCACTCTAAATATTAGACATGATGCACATACAATGTCTTTTATTTTGAGGCATTTAGAAGCTAAGGTGGTCTTTGTGGATTACCAATTCTTGGAAGTTACAAACAGACACACAAAAAATGACATTTTAATTCATTAGGTTGCATTATGAAGAAGATGAGTAAAACAGGGAAAGATTCATAAATATGAAACTCAGTCCTTGCTCAATATGAACAGAGTGTAAATGTGTACAGAGATGCCTTTATCAAGAATCCCAGCACAATGGAAAGTGTTCTTAATGACGATATTAAAATTGGTGAAACTGGAAATGTGCCCTTATGACCAGTCTGAGAAGTGAGTGCAACAAACACACAAAAAATGACATTTTACAGAGGTGCCTTTATCAAGAATCCCAGCACAATGGAAAGTGTTCTTCATGACGGTACTACAATTGGTGAATTCATGATCAAGGGCAACATAGTCATGAACGGATTTGTTGCATCGCGAATGGATCCTCCAACTGCGTCTTCACAAAGCCTTGCACAGAAGAAAGGATATGACAGTCAGCGATATGACAATCTATAAAGAGAAAGAGAGGAAGTAATGAGAATATATATAAAGTTTAATACTACAGTGCATGCAGTACTAATTACTGTAAAGTAAAGTATTGTAGTGACAATAGATAAAGACAAGGGTTACAGGTTGTGAAAGTCCAGAAATATTCTTGACAAAAATTATAAAGATACATACCCATAACTCCACTCTGCACAAGCATAGGGTCCTATTCGAAGATGAGGATAAAGGCCTGCCTCTTGTACTATCTTCAAAAACCTCACCAAGTCAAATTTTCCTTCAAAATTATACTGCAATTAAATTGTATGCCACAATAAATTCATCAACAATTCAGAGTTTAATTTGAAGTCATACATACATTTCAAGATTGTTAAAATATTTTAAATGCTTATTACCTGATGTTGCTCTGGGAGCTTATGTGCTAAGAGAGATGCAATCGAGAAGTCTTGTACTTCCAGTTTTTTTGTATCTAGTCTTTTCAATATGATTCCTGGTATGGCGTGCAACCAAACAGGGAAACCGCTGCAAGATCGCAACACTTCAATGAGAGATAAATTTTTGACAAGTGTAGAAATAAATACATATACTGTCTGATTTGAAATGGAACTGAAATACTTCAAGTTCAGATCGGAGAGGAAGTAATCCAAGATCAACAGCATTTATTGGACCAAACCGGTGTTTAATGATTCACAGAAGAAAGGATATGACAGTCAGGGGCATAAACTACATCAAATCCAACAGTAATAGCATCTCTAGCCTACAGATTCTTTAGCTAATTCTAAATGATTTTGACTATTCAGAAATTTTCTGAGTATTTCTATTACCTGGCATGGATGTTGTAGAGGTAGAAGCAGTAGATGGATAGTCTAATAACTGAGTACTTGTTGTAGATTCCTATGCTCCTCTGGATAGTCTAATAGCTGAGTACTTGTCGTAGATTCCTATGCTCCTCGTTCGAGATGTTATTGTTAGTGGTTGTTTCTTGGTTTCTTTTTCCTTTGTGCTTCTACTTTTAGGATGTCCATAATCAGAAGAGTCATGAAAACAAGTGCTAAAAGAAACAATGTTGCCAGTTGAGTAAGTTCGCTTATGCTACTGGATTCCATGTTATGTGAAGCAGAGAGATGTATGTCAATATGTAGGTGCAGAAAGAAGTTATGTTTTGCAGGCGAGAAATTAGGCATTGCTTTTGCCAATTTATAAAAGAGTTCAAGGTGTTTGCAAGCTGGTTTTAAGTGTGAATGGAACTGAGTTTTTGGGAATATTTTACTGCAAGCAAGAGGTAATCATTTGAAAAGATTGAAAGACAGTGGGTAATGGATGTTTGTATAGGCTTGTTCAACCTCGTGGAATGAGCGTTTTTGGAGCCTACGTGCTAAAAGAGATGCAACCAAAAAGTCTTGTACCACCAAATAGGGAAACCCCTGCAAGATTGCAACACTTCAATGCGGGATAAATTTCTGACAGGTGCATAAATAAATACATATACGGACCGATTTGAAATGGAACTAAAATACTTCAAGATCAGATCGGAGAGGATATAATCCAAGATCAACAGCATTTATTGGACCAAACCGGTGTTTAATGATCGCCATAAAACAAAAAACTTACCACTTCAATGTTGCAAGATGCATAATGTTCACCACTGACAATCTATAAAGAGAATGAGAGGAAGTAATATATATATATATATATATATATATATATATATATATATAGATATACATATACATATACATATACATATACATATATATATACATACATATATACATATATACATATACATATATACATATATATATATATATATATAGATATGTATATATGTATATGTATATATGTATATATGTATGTATATATATATGTATATATATATATACATATATATATATATATACATATATATATACATACATATATACATATATACATATACATATATACATATCTATATATATATATATATATATATATATATATATATATATATATAAAGTATAATACTACAGTGCATGCAGTACTAATTACTGTAAAGTGTTGTAGTGACAATAGATAAAGACAAGGGTTACAGGCTGTGAAACTCCACAAATATTTTTGACAAAAATTATAAAGATACATACCCATAGTTCCATAGTTCCACTCTGCACAAGCATAGGGTGCTATTCGAAGATGAGCATAAAGGCCTGTTTCTTGTACTGTCTTCAAAAACCTCACCAGGTCAATTTTTTCTTCAAAATTATACTGCAATTAAATTGTATGCTACAATAAGTTCATCAACAATTCAGAGTTCAATTTGAATTTATACAGACATTTCAAGATTGTTAAAATATTTTAAATGCTTATTACCTGACGTTGCTCTGGGAGCTTATGTGCTAAGCGAGATGCAATCGAGAAGTCCTGTACTTCCAGTTTTTTTGCGTCTAGTCTTTTCAATTTGATTCCTGGTATGGCATGCAACTAAACAGGGAAACCCCTGCAAGATCGCAACACTTCAATGAGAGATAAATTTTTGACAAGCACAAAAATAAATACATATACTGTCTGATTTGAAATGGAACTGAAATACTTCAGGTTCAGATATGGAATTGATGTACGCGACAATATCCATCATATATTTGAAGAATATTTAAATACCTGAGGCATCTGCACAGTCACTTTGTTAGGAAAGAGTTTAGACAAAAGCTTCATTGCTTATGGAGCTTCTTTGTTTCGTTCATGTAACCTCCCAATGTTATCCTGCATCTTTCCAAAATTCAACACATCATCCATATAAGATAATAATAAGAAGATAGAGGTTCAATTGTTTGAATTTTGGATTCAAATTTCAGAAGAATCAAATGCACCCTGGTAGACTTGAGCATGCAGTTAGAGGTCGTAAACCACCTCCAAGCCTTGCCATGCATGTGATTGTTAGCCCAAGTCAGAAGAAAAACATTCCAGCTCAGGGTTTGGGCACTGGGAGTGGTTGTTTAGTGCCTGAGTGTATTGTATCTCCTTAAGAAGGTCAGTAAAGTTTTAGTTTGTTGTCTCCACTTCCGTAATTGTACATAGGAGGTTTGGTCATGTAATAGTATCCCTCAGCTCACATTTACCTTGACAAGCCAGTGAAAGTGAGTAAATGTGGGAGGGGAGGGTTACAAACACCGGACATAAAAACCAAACTTTCCATCTAAAGATCAGTAAGAAGGCAGTTTTAGTGGAGCAAATTTGTGCCTGAGAGACTGATCACATTTTCATCCTTCGAGATTGGGTATGGAAAAGAAACAGAGTGATGTCTATAAGCTTTATCCAGGAAGAAAATTTCCTTTACATGCAATATATTAATGACACTCTATCGGAGAATGTGATTACAACTGAACCCCTAAATATAATCAATGCCAGACAATATTATGTCCCCTTTACCAAACGATCACTGTAGATATTCCAATAGCCACTTACTTACCTTCGTGAGACTATTCCAGATATGTTGTCCCCTTTTGTTCTCCAAACTCCCCTTTTATGTCATTCAACCAGGGACATGTGGTTGAGATACTTATCAAAAATAATGTCTTGGGAGAACCTTAAGCTAAAAAATATCCTCCATAAACTTTTAGTTAGCAGCGCCCATCAAAACATTTTTAGATTCAGTAAACCCCAACCCCCAAACAGATTATCAATTGTCATGGAGTCCAAATAGGAAAGGTGAAATTTATATTTTTCCTTAGCCCTTGACCATAAGAAATGCACGATGATGGTCGTAGTCTGATGGATGATCTTCGAGGGAATGATGAAGTGATGCATCCATTAAACTAATATCAATTGGAGAATAATTTTAATGAGCATGTATCTTTCACCCAATGAGAGTCATTAGTGTGGCCAAGAGGACAAACGCTTCTATAATTTTCCAATGAGCCAATTCTAGTCTCCAGTCCTATAGTTATTGGGTCTAAGCATGAAACCTAGATATGTGAAACCCTTATCAATATTGAACACACAAAAATCAAATAGATTAGCAATCTCATCAGCATCACTAGATCAAAAAATGATCTTAGACTTGTTTCCATTGAGGCATAAGCCTAAAGCAACACCATACTTGGTGAAGATGGAATGTAGAACATTCCATTGTGACCAAGAAACCTGACCAAAAGTGAGGACATTAACTATAAAAGGGAGGCATGAGATAGAAACCCATATAGATACTTGAATGCCTTGAAATAAACCACCCACGTGAGCCTCTGCAATTATTTAGGTAAGACCATCCATGATAAGAATAAAAAGAAGAGGGGAGAAGGAATAAGCTTGTGGATCCCCTCCTCCAGACTGAAAAAAAATGAAGGAGCGCCATTGACAAAAATTGCATAATAGACTGAAGTAACACACACACGCCATGATATAAGAAATATTTTCCACAAAGAGACCAATTTTTATGATAATCATTCTTAAAAAGCACCAGTACACACAGTCATATGCCTTGTGAAGATCCAAATTCATGACCAACACTTCTCATTTTTTGGTGTGTATGGTATGAATTAATTCCTGCACAATAGAAATAACATATTGAATCTCTCGATTTGGGACGAAGTTGAATTGTTCTGGAGAAATCAAATCAGATAGAGTATCCTTTAACCTGATGGAAATAACCTTTGAAATAAGTTTGTATAAGATGTTGTAGCGAGAAATGGGGGAAGTTAGCAAAACAAGTTGGATATGAGGTCTTGGGAATGAATACAATGGAAGTGGAATTGAGTGCACCATATATGTGTCTAGAAATGAAAGATTCTTCTACCATCTATAGGAGAACATCCCCCATAATATCAGAAAATTGGGTGAAAAATTCAGTAGTCCATCTGTGAGGTCCATGAAAATTGTCCCTTTTTAAGGACTTAAAGACCATAGAAATTTCTTCCAAAGTTACCGGTGTGTCCAGATTTCCATGAGGACTCATCAAACATGCGATGGGAAGCTTCAATCCCCCAAAGGTGGTCTAATATGTTCACATCAACATGACTTCCAATTGTATGTCATGAAATTCTATAAACACGATCCCTAGAAGCCATTTGTAATTCCTAGATGGAATTCATATTTCGCCTTCGTGAGGCAAAATGGTGGAAAAACTAAGTATTTTGGTCCCCATCCTTGATCTAAATGACATGACTCTCACGCCTCCAAGTGATCTCCTAGATTTTTAAAAATATGCCTTCTCTTGTTTTCCAATTCCTATATTAGAGCCAAATGAACAAGAGATGGAGCATAAGGGTTATGTTTTCCCGCAATAAGGTCCACCTCTGCGACAATCCTATCTAGATCCTCCATCAACATTGATATGACCAGGACCTCAAATATGTTGTCCTGAATGGAAAACCTACCCAATTTCTTCCCAATGTATGCATCTCTAGACCGACTATTTTTCCAATTATCGATGAGGGGAAAAGGTTGAACATCTAATAGGAAATTTCCAGCAAAGATATTCTATAATTGAGAGGCAAAAGGGTCAAGTCGAGTACTTATACCCAAAACTTCTTTCTCCAAAAAAGTGGCATTAAGGTTCCCCACCAAAAGTGAAGAGCCAATTTTTATAAGCTTAGAATCTACCAACCTAGTCCATAATTCGAGTTTGTCCCGATAAGGGGCATATATGTTGAGACAATTAAGTTGGGATGAGATCCCCCTGATATAACCAGATAAGAAAATTCTTTCAAAACATTTAAATGTTGCTCTTTTAATTATACATTTATATAATTAAATATTAATTTATATATTTGAAGTTATAGTATTGTGAAATATCTCATAGCTAAACACTTCCACAAAACTAAACATTTAATTTATTAAGATAAAACGAAAATATTAACATTTTCCCCCCTCCATTCAAACTGTATTATTAAGAAAACTCTAGAAATTGCAATGTATCCTAACTATTTTAATCGAGGTAATGGATATCAATTAAACCATTCTTAAAAACCCATTATCTATTTTCTAGTTATCAAAACCTTATCCCCTAATCTTAATATTTGTAACTCTCCCCTTAAACCTTCTCTACTTGATCTTCTTCTTGTCCATCCTTTAAATTCCCCTTACCTCCATGTTTTCTTAATCTTTCTTCTTAAAATTCAATTATTTCTTAATTTAATCTAATCATAAATAAAATTATGTTTATATTGATTCTATTTTAATCCTAATTAAATTCTATTTGAATTCTTTTGTGACTTTAATAGTAATTTTATTTGAATCATTTCTTAATCTAATTCTATTATAATCTAATCTTCCTTTTATTTAATTTATACATTCTTAATTTTATTTTTCACTACATTATTTTCATACTTGTTTAATCTAATAAATTAAATTAATAATTCAATAAAAATAATTATCCTCATATCTTTATTATTAATATCATATTGACCATATCTATTATTTTATTATTTATTTTAATACTATTTAATAATTTACAATAAACAATTAATTAATTATATATATATATATATATATATATATATATATGTGTGTGTGTGTGTGTGTGGGTTGCTATATATTTGTAACTATGAGATTTAACCATGGACCCTAACCCCTTAACCCTTCAAGTGTTGAAAGAATTGAATTAATGAGCTCCTTTTTCTATGTGGTTTATGAACCCCTAGAGATTCTTGTCCACTATATCTATGGAATATCACCAGTGGAATATTTGTACAAGGTAGATCCTAACCCCTTAACCCTTCAAGTGTTGAAAGAATTGAATTCATGAGCTCCTTTTTCTATGTGGTTTATGAACCCCTAGAGATTCTTGTCCACTATATCTATGGAATATCACCAGTGGAATATTTGTACAAGGTAGATCCTAACCCCTTAACCCTTCAAGTGTTGAAAGAATTGAATTCATGAGCTCCTTTTTCTATGTGGTTTATGAACCCCTAGAGATTCTTGTCCACTATATCTATGGAATATCACCAGTGGAATATTTGTACAAGGTAGATCCACGCAAAGGGATCATTCCCTGTAAACTCAACTATAGAACCTCACCCTAACCATAGGGACTCAATCAATTGAACTAACATTTCGAAATTATTTTATTTTAATTATATTTTATATATTTTATGTTTATTAAAAATTAACCCCTCTTTAGTACCTATATCAATTTGACCACATCTATTTTATTATTTTAATTTAATTTTTCATTTCTACTCATTTCATTTTATTCATTTATCTTATTTTATTTATTCTGATTCATTTTATTTTGATTATAATTTAATCGGTCTCTACATTAATAATTATTAAACCTTGATCTTTTTCTTCGTATGTTTCTTAATGGTCACATCATTTCTCTATTTAATCTTGACTTTGCACTCTTAGTATATTCATCACATCGAAAGACATTGCCTACCTTAGTATGAAAGATAAATTGTTATGGTATGGAATAATATTCCCTACCTTAGTATGAAAGATAAGTTGTTATGTAATGGAATGATATTTTATGTTATATAAACATTTTGATTTCACCAAATTATATATAAAAAAAAACAACAAAATTAATATTTAGAATTATTTATTAAAATAAATACCTAAAATTACATAAAAATGAATTTAAAAATAAAATAAAATAAACAAGAGTAGATTTATTTCAACACGAGATTTACCAAGCACCAAGTGATATCAAATCTCTTTTCACTCTTAAAAATAGTTTGCACTTAGAAAAATTTGATTCCTTTCACAATTTAGTAAATATAGAGTTAAGATGAATCTAAGCTCGTTTATTTTATTTTATTTTTATTTTTATGTGATTAGATAGAAATAAAATGTTTATAGTATAGGACAAGACATTACAACATCTCTTCCATACTAGGCTAGAGAGCACCTCTTGGCACAAAAAAATAACAATTATTATTAATTATTAATAATTAAATCATCCTCTATCCATCTGAAGTTTGGATCTATCAAGCAAGGTTTGCACCTTAAGGGATTTGATCCCTCTGGGTGTTGGATAGTTATGGAGTTAAGATAGATCTAGAGTACTATCAAGCAAGGTTTGCACCTTAAGGGATTTGATCCCTCTGGGTGTTGGATAGTTATGGAGTTAAGATAGATCTAGAGTACCTTTTAGTTTTCTGCATATGAAGGTGGGTGAAATGTTTGCACTAAGTTGGACACCTCAACATGAACACACAATTCTCTAGAATAAAGCTCTTAACACCATATTGTTGACTACCAAAATCTACCAACTAAAATCAAGGTTAGTTTTTGTTTTTTTACTTTGTATTAAAATAATGGGATATAAATATTTTATAGAAATATAATCTAAATAGATAATTATATTCTTATCGGTATTTCATTTTATTTTTTCACATTCTATGCCTAAGAATGAGGGAGATGTTTGATTATATCTATGTCCAACATTGAGTTGATACATGTCTCTTTCAAAGTAAAAATAAAATATTATTTAAATAATAAAAAAATCTCAACTAAAGCCCAAGGTTAGCTCATTTGGTTGAATTCATAGAAAAGAAAAGAATGTTAACTATAATAAAAAATACGAATGTACATTTTTAGTTACATTTAATTAAAAATATCACAAGAAACATGCCTAACTTTGATACATTGTAAAAATGTTTCAATGTAAAACTTGTATAAACTATTTGAATATGGATGTTTACTATAATATATACATGTAACGAATTTTTTTTAATATCCAAACTAAAAAATTAATTGGAAATAAAAAGGTTCAATTATTTCGTTAGATCTAAGACTTTTATGATCCATATTGTTAACTCTTAATATAATATTAATATGTTAATAACTAAAATAATAATAATTATAAAATTTAATATAAGTTATAAACAAAATATTTTTATATTCAGAATTAAAAAATATTGAGGTACCTTTAAAACATATTAATGGAAAAACTTAATCAATGGAAAAAATAAACATAAATAAAATATTTCAATATCTGTGTTAATTAAAATAATTCAATCTCAATTATGCATATTTTATAAATATTTTAAATTGTAAATTTAGATTATTTAATTTACACCGTCCAAATAACTAATAAATTTTCAAATAATTTATATATTGAAAACTTTTATATATATATATATATATATATATATAATTTAGAAAACATTTCAGAAAAAATACAAATATTATGTTTTGTATTTAAAAAAGATTTGCAAATTAATGCTATTGTTTTTAATTTTTCTAAATCCACTATTAAAATAAACCTAAAAAATTAAATTGTTAAATTATTTATTTATTTTAATTCACAATTTCAACTTTAATTATTTTACAATATACCATCTATATCTAAATTCTACTGGAAGCATAGCAGCGAATATTGAGATATATTTCAACTTTATAAATATTAATTTAATTAGGAATGAAAAAAGAGGTAACCCGGAGAAACGAATAGCATTAATCGTGGCAGAAATTGGTTATAAATGGGAATAAGATTTCTAAATTTTGGGAAAAATGATATTTATGAATCAGAGGAAATAATGATTAGAGATGTAGTACAGGAGATGCTTAATATTCTAATGATAATGATGATGTCCGAGTACTGTTTTTAATTTTTTTCTTAATATTGTAATGATAATGTCCGAATATTGTTATTCATTTTTGTTGGAATATTAATTTTTATTTGTTTCAGTTGTGATTTTTATGTGATTTTTATGTAAAGAGTCTGTTTTTATTTTATAAGTGAGTTTTTTTAGTTTGGTGTGTGGTTGAGATATTTTCTTAACCAACAGATTGTATATCCAAGATAGTTTTTCTATCTTGAAAAAATACACTTGTATATATATAATATGATATTTGATTAAGAGATGGCAAGATAATTTGCATTAAAACCCTGAGGGCGTGACCCCTCTTGGCTTGGCCCCATCCTAGGCTGAGGAAGCTTGGCCGTTCTTGGGCTGAAAGAAATAAAAAAATTTGATGATTGTTTTGTTGGTTTCTTTGCTGGTTTTCCATCCTTTGTTGTTGCTGCATGACTACAGATAAAAGCGTGGCTATTGAGAGATCAGAGCAATTTGTGTTAGCGCTATCAGGAGTACGGTGTGTACAGGCAAAATTACCATAGTGATGCGCTGAGTTGTGGATCTGCCTAAATCTGCAACGCATTGGAAGGAGTTTTGTGCCTTTTCGTGAATTGCCTGTGCCAACTGAACCTCAATTGGCCATTGACCAGTAACAATGTTGCATCGTTTGTGGGCGTTGTTGCACGAACCTATGGCTTGGAGGATTGATCGGCTGCGTGAATCCGTAGAGGTTGATCTGCTGTGGATATCAGTTGAGACTGTAGTGATCTTTTCGATTTGGGTTAGTGTGAGGAGATAAGTTACAGCTCGGCAACGTTTTCTTCACTGTTGCAGCTCGAGCAGCCAGTGTGAGCGGCCTGTGGTGTGCAGCGGAACGTGTGATCTCGAACGAATCAGAGGTGATCATTTATTGTTTGGGCCACCATGTCAAACAATACGGAAAGCATGCATAACAAGGCCGAAGGCGGAGAAAATGAGAGCAAGGATCTAGCGGATTAGATTGGAAGACTTGTGGACCAGGCCAAGGCATTATAGGACTCTGCTGCTGCATTAACCTCCAATCTGGGAGTTCATAAATAATGAAACAACTGCAGGATCAGGAGAGCATTCATCTTTTAGGGTAATTGAGAATGGTGGTAGAAAAGAAGCCCCGTCCTCTTCAGCGAATTAATGGACTTTCGGCTTCTCATCTTAATGTTTTCCCTTCTACTATTCACTACAACATGTTTGCTAGTTTCTAAAAAGTTCGATGCTATCAAACGAATAAATATTGTTGCTGGGGACAATCTAAAACTTCCACTATGTCGCGAATTAGTGTATGCTTGGTGAAATGAATTATGTTCTTCAATCTCATTTTTATTTTTGCGTCTTGTAACTTAAACATGTTGACCCTGATCAATTTAACATGTAAATGCTATTTGTTAGAATTGATCAATCTAACAACATCGAATTGAAGTTGGAAATATTCAAGATGAAGAGACCAAGTTTGGATATGATTTTAGAAGAAGTTGATTGTGGCAATAGATATTAGTTCATGATGCAATAATAGATGGACAAACAAGGTAAAATATTGTGTTGAAATAAAACAGATTCATAGTATATGTCACATAAATTAGTAAGAAAGTCTAGGATGTTTTGTAATGGTCTTTATAATGTATGTCCCTGGTAACTCCAAAAGTTGGAGTTGTGTTGTGAGCTTTATAAGGCATGTGTATCCCCATATAATTCGAGGTAATCTAAAAACCACTTTGTATTTGCAGTGTCACTTTGTGATAAGCCAGAAACCACATGTAAGAGTGAAGTGGGACAGATTCCTGTTGGCATGGTTTAGGGTTAGATGAGAAAACCCTCGGCCTGTTTGAGTCGGGTTTTTGGTGAGCCTTAGTGGCTGGAGTTGCTAGAGTGCCTTAGTGGTAGATTTGTGGCCCAGAGTGGCTGTGGTGAGTCTTCATGGTTGTGTTGAGCCTTCATGGCTGAGTTGAGCCTTGGTGGTTGTGTTTAGCCTTGGTGGCTAAGAGCCCTTGGAGGCATGGTTGAGGGTGATCCGATAAAACTTATAGCATGGTTACGGGTAATCTGATAAAACCCATGATGATATTGGATGGGGATTTACAGGTACAGGTATGATGATATTGGATGGGGATTACAGGTATAGGTACATTTGTGCAGTTATAATGGTTGAAAGAACCATGTATGCGAAGGACATCTTACAAGACTGGCGGTTGCACTGGTTGGCACCCATGCATTCCAGTCCCTTATATGGATATCAACATATTATTTTATGTTTGACCACAATTAGACTTTGCAGATTCATATCGAGACAAATATTCATTAATGGGGTGTGTTGGAATATTAATTCCTACTTATCTTAGTTGTGAATTTCTATATAAAGAGTCTGCTCATATTCTATAAGAGTGGTTTCCTTAGTTTACTATGTGGTTAAGATATTCTCTCAACCAATAGACTATATGTCCAAAGTAATTTTTAATTTTAAAACAATACTCATGTATATATAATATTTATATACATGATATTTTATTAATAAATAACAAAATAATGTATATATACAATATGATAATTGATTTATAGATAACATGATAATTTGCAGTGTCGGTTTTTAACCATTTTTAATTTTAATCTTATGATTAATATTTCCACATTATAAGCGTATTCATTTATGCGTATAATAGACACCATTATATTATATTTGTAAAGTTGTACCCCAGTACTTGTAGAATCTTTACGCTTATATAAGAATTTCATCCTTAGCTGTGAAAATTCCATTATGCTATGCTATTATTCATATTGCTAGGATTGCTATGGCTGATGTCAAAGGCTGGATCTGCATTAAAAAAAAGTAACAGATGAAAATTAATGATTTTTTCATTTTTTTAATTCGAATTTTTCTTTTAATCAGACAAATACATAAGAATTTCTTTAATGGTTATTTAAATTAAAACTGTAACGTCTAAAAATAAGAAAAAAAAGTTATTTCTTTTGCAGAAAAAAACATAAAAATAGATATTATAAGAAAACGATTTTAACAATTAAAATATATAATATTGAATTGATGGTATATTTCTCATTTTTCACTAAATGATAAGTCACTTCACCAAAGCAGATTGATTTGCATAAAAGTTTACAGTGGTTGCCACATTTCGATAATAATAAATTGTAAATGAAAATATTACTAATAAATTTCAATGGCCGAAAAAATTATATTTCCAAATATAGATTTCAATTTATTTCATGTCAAACACAAGTTACTAGGAACTGACTACCATCCTCACGTGATTTGAGAATGTGTGATTTCAGGTGAACCGAATCAGTGAAATTCTTGGAAGTGCCCTAGATTTACGAGCCTGGAAACAATATGAGGTTGTCCTCTTTTGTCGATTATCTTACGTGTTTCGCATGAACTCAATTTTTATATCAGTATGTATTGTCTCCTTCACAACTTGCTTTTCGCTCATATCAATCTTGGTGACCAGTGCCCCTCCAATTAATCCTCTCCTTAAACTCGTTAAAGATCCAAGATTGCTCAAAGCAGGGGAGTAGGAAATAAACAGCATATCCCATTAGTTTACATTTGTGTACCCTACATAGAAAATAGGCCATAACCATAACAAACGCCAAATTTTGTATCTGCTTCATTCAGAATAAGACATGAATTTATGGAGTCAGGGTATCGATTTGAAGCACAAGTGTCATCATGGGAGCATGGAATGCATTATAACTGAGCATGGAATGCATTATAACTTTTGAGGTATCAAGTGTATCATTGCAAAAATTGCATGATTTAGAGTCTAATGTTTTTGTTGTACAGTTAAACAATCCTGACTATGAATTAATTTTATTACATGGAGTTGTAGAATGTTTGCTCATGTGATATTTGCTCTTATCCTATGTAACAATGGAATATAACTTGGCACATTTTTTGCAGAACAGAGATTTTGTATTGTGTTGAGAAAGCTCAAAGCTCAAGAGAAACTTCATGCTTAAATAGACACAGACCTTTCACAATTGCTTAGGATATCTGCACTGGCTACTTACAAATTCTCAATCAATGTGTTCTATCTACTCATAATTTCGCTCATATCAATCTTGGTGACCAGTGCCCCCTCCAATTAATCCTCTCCTTAAAGATCCAAGGTTGCTCAAAGTAGGGGAGTAGGAAATAAACAGCATATGCCATTAGTCTACATTTGTGTACCCTACATAGAAAATAGGCCATAACCATAACAAACGCCAAATTTTGTATCTGCTTCATTCAGAATAAGACATGAATTTATGGAGTCAGGGTACCGATTTGAGGCAGAAGTGTCGTCATGGGAGCATGGAATGCATTATAACTTTTGAGGTATCAAGTGTATCACTGCAAAAATTGCATGATTTAGAGTCTAATGTTTCTGCTCATTGAGTAGGACAGAAAGAAGGGAGTGGATCAAAGCAACAAGTGACAAAGGGACCTTCAGCATATTGTAGACCACAAAGTGGTGAGACCCCGTTTGTCCCCTAAACTTCCCCTGGGATGTCAATCAATATCCTTAACACCAGTTCTATGGGGCCAAACCAAACCTCTAACTGCACATCATCATAGTGACAGACAAATCAATCTCAGACAGACCTTGAGTAGGGCACCTCAAACCCATCAGACTACATCCCAATTTCAAAAAGTAGCGTAAGTTCTATAGAGGCCTCTTTCCTTCGACCTTGGATGTTAGGAGAGAGGCTGCCTCACTCTTCTGCCCCCCACAAGATCATATAATCAGATCCCAGTATGGTGCCCAATAACTTCGACAGCTAGCAAGCACCCCAGGCACCCCCTTTGACCTTGGTCATGAAGATCAAGAGACTGACAAATTGCCTCATTTTCTTGAGCAGCACTAAGATATTGAATCGAAAACTCACTCCTATATTTATGACATTACCTGTGGATTTTGTTTTAGTTAGACCTAGTGATTAGCTGAAACAGACACTTATGAAGGCTGCACTTTTTCCTTTTCCTTTTGCTTTTGCAGTCACAGATTGTATTCACACTAGATGTATCTTTTATTTCCATTAACTTATTTACATGGTCTTATCTGATTAATATGA
The DNA here is from genome assembly GCA_031772625.1 of Pinus tabuliformis. NCBI lineage: Eukaryota > Viridiplantae > Streptophyta > Pinopsida > Pinales > Pinaceae > Pinus > Pinus tabuliformis. The sequence continues at coordinate 764,621,697 of CM062807.1, read as the reverse complement.
AAGTTTACAATATCCATGTACTGCAATATGAGCGTAGGCTTGCTTATTGAAAAGAGGTGGTCACCACTTTTGCAAATCATGCACCAAAGGATATAGCACCCATTTTTTGAAAATTGAAGATTGTAGTATTCGTTTCTGAGAGGGCGAACATTAAGGTATGGTTACATCATATTAGAGATAGTTTGAGAGATCTAGAGGTCTGAATTGTGTCAAATTGTTGGATAAATATTAATCATGGACTTGCCATTAATATATTATTTTTCTGGCCCAAAAAGGATGCTGATATTGAAATGTTATGGATAACATTTTAACATAAAGGATTGTACATATTTGATGGGCCTCTCTAAAGAGGCAATAGAGTAAAATTTGGTGCAGATTGTAACAAACAATGTTTCAACTAGGAAGATGAATCGTTCCCATATAATTTTTAAACTCCTTGTCCATTGTGTCAACCTCTTAGTGAATTTTACTGAGAGGTAAAGGTGAATGCAATCTGTTTCTGTCATCTTTGAATGATGATGATGAAGATGTTCTGGAGTATGAAAAGCTTTTGGCAAGTGGAGATCCTAATTTTGAGACTTGCTGGCCTGAACATAAATGGGATACTATTACCACTGGAAATGTGCCCTTCAGACCACTCTGAGAAGTGAGTGCAAGAGACACACAAAAAATGACATCTTAATTCATTGAGTTGCATTATGAAGAAGATGAGTAAAACAGGGAAAGATTCATAAATATGAAACTCAGTCCTTACTCAATATGAACAGAGTGTAAATGTGTATAGAGGTGCCTTTATCAAGAATCCCAACACAATGGAAAGTGTTCTTCATGACAGTACTACAATTGGTGAATTCATGATCAAGGGTAGCATAGTCATGAACGGATACTTCAAAAATGCTGAAGCTACAGCCAAAGCATTTGAAAATGGATGGTGGGAGTTACATGGATTTTAGCGGCGTTTGAATTTGTCTTCATCTCTGCCGGTAAACTTGTCCTGACCAATAGCATTCAATGCACAATGTTGCATTGCGAATGGATCCTCCAACTGCGTCTTCACAAAGCCTTGCACAGAAGAAAGGAAATGACAGTCAGCCATATGACGTCGTCCATGAAGAAAACAAAAGAGTTTAAGTTAATTGCAATCGTGAGGGAAAGGAATTATTGTTTGGCCATCCAACTAGATTTTAATATCTGAATCAGTTACATTGTTGATGCAAACGCAGATCTGACAGTTCTCTGTTCTATGAAGCATGATTGTCAAAATCACTCGCCAGATGCGTAGCATGAATGAAAAATCTTTGTAGTATGGAGTTGTAAGCTGACATAAGAAACAATTATCTATGCTATGGAGCCATAAGGTGGGATAAGAAAGATCTCAAGTTGATTCATTGTATTGATTGTAAGATCAACAATTGCAGAGAATATAGTATTCAGAAATGGCAAGGAATAAGCTAGCTATGATACTTACTTAGAACCAGCAGCAGCAGACGACTCCTTTGAAGATCAATACAATATTCAACTACTTTTTGATAGCTACTTTTTGATTCGAGAAATTTTTACTTCCAAAATGTTGCAAGATGCATAATGTTCACCACTGACAATCTATAAAGAGAAAGAGAGGAAGTAATGAGAATATATATATAAAGTCTAATACTACAGTGCATGCAGTACTAATTACTGTAAAGTAAAGTACTTTAGTAACAATAGATAAAAACGAGGGTTACAGGCCGTGAAACTCCACAAATATTTTTGACAAAAATTATAAAGATACATACCCATAGTTCCACTCTGCACAAGCAGAGGGTGCTATTCGAAGATGAGCATAAAGGCCTGCTTCTTGTACTGTCTTCAAAAACCTCACCAGGTCAAATTTTCCTTCAAAATTATACTGCAATTAAATTGAATGCCACAATAAATTCATCAACAATTTAGAGTTCAATTTGAAGCCATACATACATTTCAAGATTGTTAAAATATTTTAAATGCTTATTCCCTGACGTTGCTCTGGGAGCTTATGTGCTAAGAGAGATGCAATCGAGAAGTCCTGTACTTCCAGTTTTTTTGCATCTAGTCTTTTCAATTTGATTCCTGGTATGGCGTGCAACCAAACATGGAAAGCCCTGCAAGATCGCAACACTTCAATGAGAGATAAATTTCTGACAAGTGCAGAAATAAATACATATATTGTCTGATTTGAAATGGAACTGAAATACTTCAAGGCTAAGAAGTGAATGCAAGAGACACACAAAAAATGACATCTTAATTCATTGAGTTGCATTATGAAGAAGATGAGTAAAACAGGGAAAGATTCATAAATATGAAACTCAGTCCTTACTCAATATGAAAAGAGTGTAAATGTGTACAGAGGTGCCTTTATCAAGAATCCCAGCACAATGGAAAGTGTTCTTCATGACAGTACTACAATTGGTGAATTCATGATCAAGAGTAACATAGTCATGAACGGATACTTCAAAAACGCTGAAGCTACTGCCAAAGCATTTGAAAATGGATGGAGGGTGCTATTCGAAGATGAGCATAAAGGCCTGCTTCTTGTACTGTCTTTTCAATTTGATTCCTGGTATGGCGTGAAACCAAACAGGGAAAGCCCTGCAAGATCAAAACACTTCAATGAGAGATAAATTTCTGACAAGTGCAGAAATAAATACATATACTGTCCGATTTGAAATGGAACTAAAATACTTCAAGTTCAGATTGGAGAGGATATAATCCAAGATCAAGAGAATTTATTGGACCAAACCGGTGTTTAATGATTTCCATAAAACAAAAAGCCTACCACTTCAATGTTGCAAGATGCATAATGTTCAGCACTTACAATCTATAAAGAGAGAGAGGAAGTAATGAGAATATATATAAAGTCTAATACTACAGTGCATGCAGTACTAATTACTGTAAAGTAAAGTACTGTAGTGACAATAGATAAAGACAAAGTTTACAGGCCATGAAACTTCACAAATATTTTTGATAAGTTACCCCCTTTGTTAGGTCTTACAAAATAATGAATTAAACCTGACTGCCTTCAATACAGATATCATCAACAATTCAGAGTTCAGTTCGAAGTCATACATACATTTCAAGATTGTTAAAATATTTTAAATGCTTATTACCTGACGTTGCTCTGGCTCATGCCCATTGCAAGAGACATATGTCTGAATAACATCTATTGCTCCGTCTTTAGACTTGGCAATAAGATTGGGCCACATCTGTTTAATAACATGCAAAAAATTTAAGCAAATTGTACAGTTAACAATAAACAGAAACATAGCTAAAATAATACCAAATGCAATACAAACCTCTGCGGTGCCTCGGGGGTAATGTATGGACCCAGAAATTAATAACGTACGTTGTCCATTGATTAGCAAAGCTCTCCCATCATAGCTAGTTATCACTAGATTTTGTATAGCACTATGCCATAATTCCATCTTCAAACAGCATAAATTCATTTTAAAGTTCATATAGTTTGGTGGTATCTATAAAGTTTACCTGGTATGCTAACATATGTCTCCTGAGTAGTTTGGAGTACTTAATTTAATAGATGGAAGTGCCATAGTACAGCAAATTAAATAAATTATTAATACTTAATAGATCTATCCTAGGTTTGGATTATTTAGCTTTAGCTATTAAAGCAGATATTAATACTTGATGTATTTAGCTAGCTATTAAACCAGCTATTAATACTTGATATATTTAGCTACTAAACCAGCTATTGATACTTGGGACATCTATGCATCTCGATTTTGTAGTATTTAGCTTTTTAAAATGTACAACACAATTTTGGTTTGAAATAACTTAGCTTAATACAGTGCAAAAGTACAACAACCTCATTATGACTAAAATTTGAAGCGACAACAGAAATTTAAAATCTTCTCTTCTCGGTTTGAAGTGGCAATGAAATTTAAAATATTGAAAGTACATTTTCTTGGTAAATGAGTGGAAATTGCAAGTTAAATAGTTCTATTACAATAAGACCATAATATGAAGAAACATATTCATATCACTTTTGCATTTGTTGTGTACGTGAAGGCTGCCATGTTCCTGGATTTTGTAATCTGTATAACAAATAGTTAGTTATAATAAAATGATAACATTGTGAATTGAACAGAGGACATATTTGAGAGAAAAGATGTTAAGGCATATGTTGATGTACCTTCCATTTGTTAGCCGACATGTAATAGTTCACTATCTTCATTGAGTGTGAACTTGCTGTGAATTTTGAAGTCACGTAACATGTATACAGTGGTAGCTTTCCGTTCCAAATATGCCTCATATGACATTGGTTTTAAATCAGGAAGTAAGTCATGTAGTAAGGGCTGCCTGATAATGCAATGCACAAAGTTATTTGTAATGGATTCTATTACAACATTTATACAATGCTTGTAGATGAAAGGGCAATTATTATTGCATTGTGAACAGTAGATTGTCCCATTGGTTATCAGTATGGATGAATTGATTGGAGAGTTACAAATAGCACAAACAGGTTCGAAAGGAGTTGAATATGGATTTGCTGCCATCAGAATACCTTCGACCTGTTTATAAAATATTCAAATGTTAATCTACATTATTACATAGGAAATACAAAGCTAGTAAAAAGATCATTATTGTTATACTTACAACATAGGTAGATGTAGTTAGTTTTCTGAGATTGTTTACTGCATCTGTGTTAAGTTCAGTCATGAACGTTGACTTTGATGCTCTGAATATTTTTTCTTTTGTGTCTACCTTTTTTGTTATATTTTTGAAAAGGATGAGGGGGAACTCTCCTTTTTGCAGTTGTTTTTCCATTGAAATAAAAAATTGTTTATAAGTGTCAAACAATTGCAACTGCAAGAGACAAATTGTTATCTATTGAAAATTACGAATAAGTAATATGCAAATACATTGTTCGTATGTGTTGAAAAATTGCAAGTGCAAGAGACAAATTACAATAACTATATATTGAAGTGATGCATGTTATCTATTGAAAATTAGGAATAAGTAATATGCAAATACATACAGTTGCATTGTCATTTTCAGAATCTCCATCTTTGATATGGAGTATGTAATGCAATCCAACCCGTTTGGCAAGTGTAACGGCTGCAGCGATTGTACCAATTGGGTACATTTCTTTTTTGTTTGCAAATTGCCTAATGGTTGTATTGGGAATGAAGCAATATTCTTTGCAAACCTCAGGTACAGTTTCTATGATACTTGATTCATTAAGCGAAATTATTTTGTCACAGTCACCGCGATCATAAACAGTTTTAGGCAATATCCTGAAATTTGTAATTGATATGTTGTTGCCTTGCAAAATTTTCTGTTCATGTCGCTCAACTAAATGTGCAGGTACAGTTAACGTTATAGTCATCATTCCTTGAGCATCTGTCAAATCGGCTCGTAATATTTGATGTGATTTGTTTGCTTTATCAAGGAATGCGCTATACACAACCATTATGTCTCCAACAAATAGCTGTCCAATTCTACGACTATTGAGATCTTCAATTGATACTTTAATTGGCAGTATCTGTTTTTGCCTATAAAAATTGCTTAGTTAGATACTGCTATAAACATTTCTACAATGCTATGTTTTTCCTAAAAATTGAAGAAGTATAAATAGATTACAATGTTGTATTTCATATGCATACCTTTTTGATGTATCATTTTGTACATTTGTTGAATCAAGTTTTGTTGTGATTGTTTCACTTGGACTAAAAAAAGTAATTGCACATTTCAATATGATGTGGATATTATCACATGTATTTTGCATAAGCAATCAATAAAAAAATTATGATATCTAACCTGTACATGTCTTGTTGCTGCATTGTGTGGGGGGACTTACTACTAGTGCTTTCTCCACTCGTCCAACATTTTCTAATTTATATACATTTAAATATACATATGTAAAAACAAAATGCATATATAATAAACATTAATATTCTAAATACAAAATAGCATATTTGTATAGTTGTCATAGACATACCTTTTCAAAACAAGCGGTTGGCTTGCCTTTTCTATTTGAGTTATGCCCTCTATTTCTTCAATTGTTTCTTTTCCTTTTTCAAGATTTATGCTATGTTATAGAATAGTAGCATATATTTAGTTCAATTTAAAAGAGCATATAGAAGTAAAAAGTGAACAAGAACATAAAAACCATAGAATCATACATATGTAAAAACAGAATGCATATATAGTAAACATTAATATTCTAAATACAAATTAGCATATTTGTATAGTTGTCATAGACATACCTTTCCAAAACAAGCGGTTGGCTTGCCCTTTCTATTTGGGTTATGCCTTCTATTTCTTCAATTGTTTCTTTTCCTTTTTCAAGATTTATGCTATGTTATAGAATAGTAGCATATATTTAGTGCAATTTAAAAGAGCATATAAAAGTAAAAAGTGAACAAGAACATAAAAACCATAGAAAAGGAAAAGCAAGAAGAATATACTCTCTTTGTTCATGTTCCATGTTGTTTTTCTTTTTTCTTGTTCGTTTTGTTCAATTGAAAAAGGTTTTACTGGTACAATCTGCATTCATAAATATATGAGGTCATATCTGTAAATTTATGATAGGATGCTTGTGTTGCTTAATTGAAAAGGGTTTCATTGGCACAATTTGCATTGACGAATATATGAGGTCATATATGTAAATGTACAATAGAATGCATAATATGTATGGTGTTATTATTTGGTTTAGTACAAAGAGAATATGCTAATATGCTTTAGTAAAATAGAAGCGGTAAAAACAATGAGGTATTGCAAAAGTATCAAAATTTGCAATTTTGTAAAGTGTTTCATGTGTATATCATAGCTGAAGGACAAGAGATATTGTATCATGATCAGACCAATATGTATCTAATATGAAAATTCTATATTTTATATTAGCTAGATTTGCCCAAACATGGTCAATGAATGATTTATGCATGCTATTAGTTTTGTCAATAAGGAAATGAAGATTGTAGTTTTCCATGTAGGTTTCTAGCTGCTTTGTTTTTTGATTGCCATGCACCACATCAATATTGAAGTCCCCTAATATAATTATGATATTGTTTAGATCTAAGTGGCATAAAGATTTTGCAATGACATTCAAAATATTGTTTACATTTGCATGTGGCGATGCATATATATTGAGTACTGCAATTTGTAATCCGTGAACTTTTATTTTTGCGAGCAATGCCTCTACAAGTTGCTCTTCAAAATGGGTATGTTCAAGGATAATGATATTTTTTTTAATCAATATCATTACTCCATGCTTAATGCAACTTGAGATGCAATTGAAATTTCTGAAGTACTCATTTTGCATACACAATGACATATGTGTTTCTTGTAAGCATAAGATATCAGATTGCATTGTGTCATAATCATTGCATACGTCATTAAGATGTGCATGAAGATTACGAGTGTTCAATGAAAGAATAAAGATGGATCGCAATGATTGTATTGATGAATAGTCATATTCTAATTGCCATTTTGCAGTGGTTTGCAAACGTTGCATTTCACAATTTACTTTTTGCTTAACCTTAAAATTATTGCCTTTAAGAGCATTAAGCAAATACAATGATTCTATGTTTCTGACACGTGATAGTGCTGTGTATACTAGGCCATGCACTTGTACTCCAGTAGGGTCGAATGCAAGCCTATCCAAGGTTAAGCCTTGTGATCTATGTATTGTGCGTGCACATGCAAGTTGAATTGGAAATTGTTTCCGTATTTTCAAATGAGCCATCTTTGATGTGATAGGCATTGCTTTTGATATTCGCAGTATTGGTGTCCAATTATGTGCTATGTCTGAAGTATACAAATGAGCCAGTTTTCTAGATTGTTGATGACCAATATTAGGGTCATGGAACTTAATCCATAGAACATCGACCTTATCTATATGGGTATATGATTTAACTATTCCATCTGCACCATTTACTAGCCCATCTGGTGCATCATAATTGCAAGCATACATTTCAACTAACATGTTCAACTTTATCACAAGTTGTGAAGGAAAAATAGCTGTATGTTGATGTGTTGGGAAATTGTTGTTATTCTCCTCATTTTCATCAATTGCATTAATTAAAATTTCATTGCTAGGCATGAGCATTAACATTTTCTTGTTATGCATTGCAACATCTTTGTTTTTGTAAAATAAATAGGGAAATGTTAAATCATTTGGTACAGGGCGCATGCAACTTGTATTCATATATTTTATATCATCAGATGTTTGACAATTTGTTCGCATTCTATTTAAAATTGATATGAATCTCTCATTTGTTTGTCACATAGTCATATGCAATTGGAAGCACTTGACATTATCCTTCCAGAAATCATGTGTTATTGTTTGATTGTTGATTCTTGGTTGTTCAAAAATAAGAGAGTCTTGAATAGGTTGTGCTTGATAGAAATCACCACAAAATATGATGTCAATGTTTCCAAAGTATTTGGTTTGGACATGTTTTATGTTTCTGAATCTACTGTCAATAGAATATAAGAACCGACTACCAATCATAGAGGCCTCATCTATGAAAGCTAGCTGCAATTCTTGATATAGCTTTGATAAGTTGTCCAATACTTCTTTGCTAAGTGGCAACAATTGAGACTTGTTAAAAGGCATTAGCAATGCAGAATGGATTGTTGTTCCACCTGCATTATATGCAGCTTTTCCTGTATATGCTAATATTAGACCTTTTGGTTTCATAGGATCAGTTGTGTTCTGTGAATCATAAATTCGTATAAGCATTTGGAAAATTGCTTTTGTTGTGAGTGTTTTGCCTACGCCTGCTCCACCTGTAATAAATAGGTAAATTGGTTCCTTGGGGATTTTTTTTTTTTTTAATTGCAACGTCTTTTACAATTGCTTGTTGCTCTTTGTTCAACATTCTTCTAAGTTTGTAATACTCATTGTTCTCCATTAAAAATAGATGAGTAGTTATTTGAAATCCAAGATTGATTTTTTTCTTCATTTCAAACTGTTTTGGAAATTGCAAGTCCGATTGCAAATCATATTCCTCATAATGGGAACTGTTCTCTTGGTTTCGCATATTTATTTGGTTAGTATTCAAAGAACTAATTTGTTCATTTGTTGCAGTCTCTAAATCACCCCATGTTGGATTGATGTTATATGTAAATTTAGCTTCATTGGTTTTTTCATGTAATGTATATGCAGATAGCCATGTAGGCAATTCTTGTTTCAATGTATTTTCACAATTTTCAAATGGCATATATAATAATAATTTCTCTCTACAAAAGTTTTCAATATCATTGTATTTGTTATATTTGACAAATCGTATAACATTTGGTTTTTTCCTTTTAGATATGTGTGTGCCATCTTTCTTGTAATTTGATACAAATTCTGCAAGGTAGATTTTGCTAATGGAACTTGGGCGTCCAATGTAGTAGTCAATAATGGAATGGCACATGACATCCTCTGAATCATCAGGTTCTTGTTTCAAGAGAATAGGCGGTTTAAGCATAAATGTGTGTTCATCAACTAGAGATGTGTTTATGAATATACATTCCCTTGAACTACAACTCAATGGCAATGAAAGTGCTATATGCACTGCTTGTTGAGCTGACATTTGTTGGAGATTGAGTAATGTATTTCCGAGTTTACGAATCATTTGCATAGCATCAATTTCATTTTTCTCATGCTCTTTGTGTATTCTTCTAAATGCATTTGTCATAGACTTGTCAATTTTGGTCATATATGAACTACAATATGATGCTATGGCATATGCATTTAGCACAAATTGTGCATCTGTATTTGCATTCCATAGAGTAGGCATAGCCTTTGCAAAACTGTTATTCCAAATATGAGAAGGTTTTCGTTTTAGAAAAATTGTTGGTTGCTTTATTGTATGTTGTAATAGTTGTATGTACTCACTTTCTATTAGTCCTATTTCTAGCAGGAAATTATCATGGGTTATTGAATCATTGTAGTTTGTTTGCTCCAAGAATGCCAAAAGTGATATTGATTTCTCTACAAGTTTTTTATTTTGTACATTGATTGGCTCAATGATCATTGTTGATTTCATTGGTGGCATGGGGAAATTGTATCTACAGTTTGAATTTTTTCGCTTCTTACAGCTTCTTGTATGGTGATGTTTATGCAATTTAGCAACATTTGGCTCCAAATGATCTGTATCACAAGTTATGTAATTGTCAAGAAACTTCTCAATTTCTGAATTGCTTTTTTTTCCATATATTGGAGCATTCTCTATCCATAACAATGCATGTTCATGTTCAGTTCCTCTATTTTGAAACTCTGTTACGAAATAGTAATCAGATATTTTTCCAAAGAATGTAGTATCTTGACATATCATTCGCTTTACAGCATTAATTCTATGTCTATAGTACTGGCTACATGTGACTAGATATTTTCTTATAAGGTAGTCAATGTCATCATCTTCTAATATATCAGTGTCATTTTTACTTGCTTTATTTCTAAACAATGTGACCAATGTATCTACTAATGGTTTCCATCGATGTTCTACACTTGTAAATGTCACAAAGAAAGTTGGAGGCCCCAATTGTCGTATCATTGCAAATATGTTTTTCTTAATTTGTTCCAAATGATCAGAAGATATGCGGATGTTTCTGAAATCTATGTATCCAATATCAGATTTCAATAACTTTTCCAAATTTGCTCGATACTTGACATCTTTTGCTAATATTTTTCTCCCTTTTAGTTGTCCTTTTCTTATTCGTACCCATATGCAAGAAAGCACTTTATCAATGATTATTCGCATTGTCTTGAAAAACAAATTTGTTGTATGATATGAGAAGTCACCACTTGCTTGTAACAATTCCCATTGTACAATTTTTTGGTAGCTAAACCTATTTGTGATGTCATCATCACGTGCATCGCCATAGAATAATGTTGGAAAGTTCATTTCTTCTGCATATTTGTCCTTGAAAATCCCCAGTGGTCGTTGTCCTTCAGTGGGTGCTAGTTCAATAATCTTGTCTTGCAAATCATAGATGCGTTGTGACTCTATTAATCCATGCACCAATGTTTCAGTGGGTGCTTCGTTATTTGCATCACTATTTGTATCACTTTCATTGTCACTGTTTGAATTTTGTACGATGTATTCATTATTCTCTTGTAAAACATGGGTCCAATTCTCATTTATACAAATGTTCTTAGCTTTATAAAGACTTCTAGAACATAGTTCATTCAATGCTTTCATTACAATAATTGGGCGTACTTTACCTGTTTGGTATGCATTTTTGTATTGCAATCGTCTTTTTAATGCAACTGCAATTGTCATTGTATCACTTAGATATTGTGGCAATGCTTTTTGCACAACGTCCATATGAACTGGTACATTGATAATTGATCATGTTAAGCCAATCTGTGATCGCCTATATCCCCATTGTCTGATTTGTGAAAATGCAATTCGCAGTGACACAAGTCTTTCTTCTAGATCTAAAAGTGTATTTACAGTTGGCAATGGAATGTTACATCTTATTTGTTCACGTGTTGCAAACTGTGGAAGCTTTCCATTCTGGAGTGCTTTTTTGCAAGAAACACATATGTTTTCATTGTTGAAGGTCCTATTGTTCAATGTCAAATTCATATGCTTTTCTTGCAACTCTATAGTGAAGCATCTGATATTTTTTGCAAAATGCAATCTGGTACAAACTGCACATGTATTCCTAGGCGTGTCTTTGACTTGTTTCATATAAATGTATTTTGCATCTTTCTTGCTTGTCATTCTTGTCTTCTTATTAGAAGATGCTTTTTTGCATATGTCATTGCATTTGCTTCTTGTACGTATGAATTGCTTCATTTGGTGATAAGTAAGCTTATGACACTTGGGAAATTTTTGTAAGCAAGATGCTATTTCAAATTCAATGTTGTTATTGAGATGTATGCGAGAACTAGATTGTTGATTTTCTAGTACATGCTTATGACAAAAGATGTTATCATTGTTATCTACATCACTGCATTTGCTTTTTGTACGTATGAATTGCTTCAGTTTGTGATAATTGAGCCTACGACGCTTAGTTGGTCGCATTTGTTCTAAATGAGATGCTAGCTCAAATTGAATATTATTGTTAAAATGTACTTGAGATATACATTGTTGTTTTTCTAGTAAAAAACAATAAATGTTGTCAGGCACAATGCATTGTAATCTGAATTTGTCATTGTCAGCATCTATTATTTCTTCCATCATTTCCAATTGCTTACCAGAGTTTCTTATGCGAGAACTAGATTGTTGATTTTCTAGTACATGATTATGACAAAAGATGTTATCATTGTTATGTACATCACTGCATTTGCGTTTTGTACGTATGAATTGCTTTAGTTTGTGATAATTGAGCCTACGACGCTTAGTTGGTCACATTTGTTCTAAATGAGATGCTATCTCAAATTGAATATTATTGTTAAAATGTACTTGAGATATACATTGTTGTTTTTCTAGTATATGCTTATGACGCAATTGATTACAATCCTCTTTTGCTTCCATGTACACTTGTTGAGAATTGCGAACATATTTTTGTATCATTGCGTGGTAATGAATATGTAATGTATCTGTTCTGAATGACATGATGTTAACAATATGATTGCATCTCGAATAAGCAGAACTGTAACTGACAAAGTTATTAGCAACAGAGGACCATACCTGGATATTGACTTTGAATATGACAGATATCCATTGCAAACAGAATGGTCCACCTTCTACCTGTCCTTTCTCATATGGCATTGCCATATTTATGAGATATTGTTGCCAGTTGTTATTCATTGCATAGTGTATCACATCAACTATTAGGTATTGTTCTAAACAATGCAATGCATCTTGATTCTTATGCATAAGTGCATTGCAAAAAGATTGGACAATGTAAAGTCGCAAACATTGTGCATCGAATTCTGTTGCCACTAAATAGCAAATTGCATTAAAGAGACTGTCACCGCAATTAGATGTCATTTGCTTTGCGATCGTTAATTCATTTAAAAGCATATTATGTGCAATATGCATCCAATGGCTTTCAATATCTTTGCAAATAGATGACAGGTAGATATTAGACTAGTTACAAATGCATATTGGAAACTTTTGGTAAAGCAATGGTTCATAATGACCACTAACAGGATTTGCATCATGAAAGAGAATGCAATATGGAATTGTATTTTCATGTTGATTAAAAAGCAAATATCTTGTTTGCCTTGTCAATGACCAAACTCCAATTGATATATCTAGCCATTTAGCTAACCAACGTATGCAAAAGGTATCGCCCCATAAACCTCGGTCAGACTCCTTTATATTTGTAGATGCAGAACAACACATTTTATGAAGATATGTACCAATATCATTAATTCCATGTAACTCGTATAGGAAGTCAAGTGCTAGTTCATACTCATATGACTCTATTGCTTCAACATCATTATTGTTTAACCAAAAAAGAAAATGTTCTATTAACCCATTTCGTAGTTGATTTGAAGTATAACGAAAATGTAGAAGCATTTCGAATGAGTCAAATAGACAATCTCCTACAATATATGAAAATGCATCTAGTCTAAAAAGACCATTTCTTTTTAATACACAATCAATGTTGTCAGGCACAATGCATTGTAATTTGAATTTGTAACCGTCAACATCTATTATTTCTTCCATCATTTCCAATTGCTTACCAAAGTTGCCTTCTGCAATTGTCTTCTACAGGTTTGCAAAAAATATTGATCAGATTAGCAAAAACTGAAGATGATTGTTTCCAACAAAATATATATATTAAAACAATAGGCTCTTGCATTATGTTGCCAAACAAATATCAAATTTCTAGCAACAAGTCATATTTATAAATGACAAAGGAATTGGAAATGAAAAAATTTCTCTGGAGAGCAATATAACTTGATAAAGGATGTAGTGGAAAGACATAATGAAAATGACTGTGATTGCCTATAGGCAAGGATTGCTGCCTTTCAGGTCAGTCTTTTGGCCTTTACAGAATAAGCATTTGCATTCTTAGAGAAAATCTAGACAATTTCAGACATCACCAGTACGAGTAAGATCTCTGCATATGCCTCTCGACAAGAGCTCAAGCAAAGCATCTTCCAACTCAAAACTAAAGGCAATAATACCCTGTATGAGAAGACAGCTTGCAAAATATGCAATATACAGTAAGAAGAAAAAGACAAACATCATTCCTTAGAGTGTCCAGCTATCACAACTTCTAGAATTGAAAATATATCTAGGACATTTTGCTGAAAATAAGAAACCTAAAATATCTCTAGCAGAATAATATGAAAAAAATTGAAATAGTACAATAAAGCACTAATAGGGGTGCATCCAATGGATACTTGTAAAATGGTTGTAATTCTGTTTAAGAATTTTTGCTTGACCACTACCACTGGGATAAATAGAGGATCTTAAGCAGTTCTGGTCCCTGGATATCTGCTAAGCCATTCTACAACATGGGCACCTAGGAAAATGCAGGACATATGCATGATCCCAAATCTCACTAGCTCAAAATTAAAAGCAATAGCACCCTGCGTGAGAAGACAGCTTGCAAAATATGCAATATATACTACATGTCTTATTCTGAATGAAGCAGATACAAAATTTGGCGTTTGTTATGGTTATGGCATGTTTTCTACTTAGGGTACACAAATGTAGACAAATGGGATTTAAGCATGAAGTTTCTCTTGAGCTTTGAGCTTTGTCAACACAATACAAAATCTCTATTCTACAAAAAATATGCCAAGTTATATTCCATTGTTACATAGGATAAGAGCTAATATCACATGAGCAAACATTCTACAACTCCATGTAATAAAATTAATTCATAGTCAGGATTGTTTGACTGTACAGTGTGTATGGCCATCGTATTGTTCTAATGTTGATATAGATTCCTAATTCGTTGTCTTTAAATTTAGGACTAATTTTGATTTTGATTCAAGTTTTACAGTATTCTTCTAAAATTTGAGTCCAAAATTTAAACAATTGAACCTCTATCTTCTTATTATTATCTTATATGGATGATGTATTGAATTTTGGAAAAATACAGGATAACTTTGGGAGGTTACATGAACGAAACAAAGAAGCTCCAAAGGCAATGAAGCTTTTGTCTAAACTCTTTCCTAACAAAGTCACTGTGCAGATGCCTCAGGTATTTAAATATTCTTCCAAATTTCTCATTTTAAATACAGCAAGAATCCCTTATCGTTGATTGGACACATCAATTAGAGCGTGATGTTGAAACACTTAAAGCAAAGGCAAATCTTGTAAGCATTCACAATGTAAGTTGTATTTTGTTTCTTATGTTGTTGCTTCATTAATTTTAGTCAAAGTTTGGAATTGGGCATGAAATTGTCAAGCTCTTTTTTACTTGGCCTACCATAATCCTTCAAACTAGGGGTTTTGTCACTTGTGTGATGGGATCTTCCTACCATTTAATCCTAACTAGCTTCCCCTTTCTTTCCCTCTTGGCCCCTAAGCATCAACCATATTAAAGTACCATAGACAAACCAGTGAGCTTTTGGAAGTTCATCAGCTTTCCACTTCCAAATTTGTGTTCTTTTTTTTGCAATGCAGGTCAAATGAATATTTACTAATTGCAACATGTGCACATCAAGATTAATCAAAATTGACATTAATCCCTATGGTGTGTCTATTCTCTAAATTCTAATCGATGACAACAACAACATAGAGAGAGACTAGATTTGATACATCTCCCATTTATCATTGTGGGGGGGGGGGGGGGGGGGGAGAAGTAAAAATGCCTGCATTTTGCCAAATAAAGTTCAATGAACTTTTGAAAAGAAAACCCAAAGCTTTTTTTTCCTTATTGTAGACAAAATGTCCAGATTTTGGAGTAAGGATCCCTCCTACATTCCATCCTGATACGTTCATTGGGTTAGAAAGAAATGGAATCCATGTTACCCTTAACATTATCACCTAGGCCAGTTAGAATTTTGAAGGAGTTCAAAGTTGATGGCATGGTGGAATTTTTGGGTTTTATTTTGGCCTCACTGGGGTTAAAAGGCTCCTAGGATTCCAAGAGAGGACACAAACAGTGTGCCCTTTTGTTGTGGCCTCCAAGGGTGACATTTTGAGGGGATTGCATTGGCTCCTTGATTGTGGATGAGGCCATTGGCTTTCTTCTAGCTATCCCAACGGAAGTCACAGGATTGCTATCTTGTGCCTTTTGGGCTATTGTAGCCTGTGTCTTGTGAATTCGTTTGGACCACTTGAACCCATCCATCTTCAATGTCCTTGTTTGAGGCATACTTGCAAATATTGGCAATTCGAGTCTTTGAACTCACTGATACTTGGTAGAAAAACTCATGATATTTTGAGGGGTTTGAAAGTGTCAATATATTTTGAAAATATTATGATATGTTGTAAAAATATCACAAGTCGATGTAAAATATTGGGGATATTTTCAAAATTTTGGATTTTTTTGTCCACTTTAAAAAGAAAAAGCAGGGGATTGAAATCAAAAGGGTTATTCACTGTTATATCCTAATATTTTTTTTAGTTTCTCGATACTATATTATTTCTGATAAGTTTCTTTTCAGTCTCTTGGCAATATATTCACCAACATGATATTTGCAACATTGGGACATTGAAGAACGTGAGGTGTTGGGTGAGAGCCTTTCCTTTTCAAGGTCTTTACACAAGTTAATTTTAAGGCAGAACCTCTTCTGAGGAGGCAGTTTTGAGAACCTTCTAGGTTGATGGCGGATTTAGTTGCCCAGATAGTTTTGATATAAAGGAATGAACTAAATTGCATGGTCAGGCCAGGAATTTTTTCCCTTACAGGACAACAGAGTTGTGGACACTCCTTAGCCGAAAAGTCCTCTAACCAATGAGAGAGTACAACAAAAGTATTCCTACATAACCAAGTGCTACAAGATGTGATAGCTCAACATGCAGACTATTTGGAAATAAAATATAAACTGGCCTTTAGTCAGGCTTCTACTTCTTAGCAAATTTAAATTCAGTTTTTAACTTACTAACAATGAATTGGGCATGAAATTGTCAAGCTCTTTTTTACTTGGCCTACCATAATCCTTCAAACTAGGGGTTTTGTCACTTGTGTGATGGGATCTTCCTACCATTTAATCCTAACTAGCTTCCCCTTTCTTTCCCTCTTGGCCCCTGAGCATCAACCATATTAAATTACCATAGACAAACCAGTGAGCTTTTGGAAGTTCATCAGCTTTCCACTTCCAAATTTGTGTTCTTTTTTTTGCAATGCAGGCAAATGAAGATTTACTAATTGCAACATGTGCACATCAAGATTAATCAAAATTGACATTAATCTCTATGGTGTGTCTATTCTCTAAATTCTAATCGATGACAACAACAACATAGAGAGAGACTAGATTTGATACATCTCCCATTTATCATTGGGGGGAAGTAAAAATCCCTGCATTTTGCCAAATAAAGTTCAATGAACTTTTGAAAAGAAAACCCAAAGCTTTTTTTTTCCTTGTTGTAGACAAAATGACCAGATTTTGTAGTAAGGATCCCTCCTACATTCCATCCTGATACGTTCATTGGGTTAGAAAGAAATAGAATCCATGTTACCCTTAACATTATCACCTAGACCAATTAGAATTTTGAAGGAGTTCAAATTTGATGGCATAGTGGAATTTTTGGGTTTTATTTTGGCCTCACTGGGGTTAAAAGGCTCCTAGGATTCCAAGACAGGACACAAACAGTGTGCCCTTTTGTTGTGGCCTCCAAGGGTGACATTTTGAGGGGATTGCATTGGCTCCTTGATTGTGGATTAGGTCATTGGCTTTCTTCTAGCTATCCCAACGGAAATCAAAGGATTGCTATCTTGTGCTTTTTGGGCTATCGTAGCCTATGTCTTGTGAATCCGTTTGGACCACTTGAACCTATCCATCTTCAATGTCCTTGTTTGAGGCATACTTGCAAATATTGGCAATTGAAGTCTTTGAACTCACTGATACTTGGTGGAAAAAATCATGATATTTTGAGGGGTTTGAAAGTGTCAATATATTTTGAAAATATTATGATATGTTGTCAAAATATCACAAGCCGATGTAAAATATTGGGGATATTTTGAAAATTTTGGATTTTTTTGTCCACTTTAAAAAGAAAAAGCAGGGGATTGAAAGCAAAAGGGTTATTCACTGTTATATCCTAATATTTTTTTTAGTTTCTCGATACTCTATTATTTCTAATAAGTTTCTTTTCAGTCTCTTGGCAATATATTCACCAACATGATATTTGCAACATTGGGACATTGAAGAACGTGAGGTGCTGGGTGAGAGCCTTTCCTTTTCAAGGTCTTTAGACAAGTTAATTTTAAGGCAGAACCTCTTCTGAGGAGGTTTTGAGAACCTTCTAGGTTGATGGCAGATTTAGTTGCCCAGATAATTTTGATATAAAGGAATGAACTAAATTGCATGGGCAGGCCAAGAAGTTTTTCCCTTACAGGACAACAAAGCTATGGACACTGCTTAGCCGAAAAGTCCTCTAACTAATGAGAGAGTACAACAAAAGTATTCCTGCATAATTTTGAGAACCTTCTAGGTTGATGGCAGATTTAGTTGACCAGATAATTTTGATATAAAGGAATGAACTAAATTAAATGGTCAGGCTAGGAACTTTTTCCCTTACAGGACAACAGAGCTATGGACACTGCTTAGCCAAAAAGTCCTCTAACCAATGAGAGAGTACAACAAAAGTATTCCTGCATAACTAAGTGCTACAAGATGTGATAGCTCAACATGCAGACTATTTGGAAATAAAATATAAATTGGCCTTTAGTCAGGCTTCTGCTACTTTAGGAATGCCAGCGATGTAGTTTCCACATCTCAATCCAGTCCTAAATGCAAGACATATGCTTGATCCCAAATCTCACCAGCTCAAAATTAAAAGCAATAGTACCCTGCGTGAGAAGACAGCTTGCAAAATATGCAATATATGGTAAGAAGATGAAGACAAATTTCATTCCTTAGAGTGTCCAGTTGTCACAACTTCAAGATTTGAAAATATATCCCAGACAATTGTGTTGAAAATAAGAAACTTAAAATATCTTTAGCATATTAAGATCAAAACATTGGTTAAGGAAGAAGTGAAAATTGAACCCTTATTCGAACCTGCAAGTTTTTCTATTGAAAAAAATGCAGAAGTCTATACCCTGCCTGTTTATACGTGAATATTGTGAAAGAATAACGCATACCAGAATACTGGGGTTTGCAACAGATCGCCAATTGAAGTGCAAAGGCTGTCAAATTAAACTGGACCTCAAACGCTATAGCAGTTCACTGCTCTGAAACTGTAATGTATAAAAGCAAAGACAAACTGTATCGTAACAAGCTAAAGACAGAGCTTTTAAACAAGTTAAAGACAGAGTTTTTAAATAGACACTTGTCACACATGCAAAAAAAAATGTATAATACAAAAATATATTTCAAACACGTAAAATACCGTGGGGCCCACAATTTTACCACCTACCTACCTCTCGTCCTTTTTGCATACCCAATGTCTTTACCTCTGTCTCTTTTGCATGTCCAACTCTTTTGCATGTCCAATGTGTCGACCTCCTAGCTAACCAACTGACTTGCATATGATTGAATCTTCTTCTAGAGTCTTTCTAAAACTGTCCTGAAGAAATGATTCAAGGCAGTCGAGGCACGTGGAATGATTCAAGGCAGTCGAGGCACGTGGATTGTATCAAGGCAGTTTCTCCTGCCCCCCTAATGTGGCCTCTCACTTCGTTTCGTTCCTCGTCTGTACCGTCGAAAACAAACCCAACCCAGAGAAAAAACAAAAATGGAGGGCGTTCTTCCCTACGTGCATAAAGCCCTCACTGCATGCCCAGCAAAATACAAACCATAGAAATGACATTTCTGTGCATGGAGATGACCCCCTTGGACATTCCAGTAGTCCCAAATGAATAAAGCAGCAAAATAAGTCGGTCAAGGTTCGAGTCAAGCCTCGCCCCTCGTTCACCCTACAAGCAAATCGGCTCGCCTATGATGAAAAGAAAAGTACCGGCTCTGCTATTAAATTTTTGTTGTAGCAATTGGAGATTTTTCATAACCACTTTCATCATTATCATATTTAGGCTTTTCAAGCCACTTCTCAAAGTGTTATTTCAATCTCATAAGAAAATTCAACTTTCACTATTAGGTTATCTTCACCTATTGCCACTATTGTTGACACAAATTCAATTTCATCCTTGGTACATGTATTTGTATAGTGCACTTTAGTATCTTATGTTCATGTTCTGCATCTTGTATATCATCACTTTTTCCTTCTGCAATAGATGTATTTGCAGCATTGAGGACAACTATAGTGTCCATGTCTTGTTTATGTTCTTCTACTTTGGCATGGCCTTCCACAATGTTGACTACAATTATTGCAATGGAAAAACCTTCTACACTTTCTTCAACAAATTTCTTTCTAACAATTATAGCCTTGTTCTCTTATAAATCCTCCTCTTCTTTGACAAGCTCTTCCATAACATCTCCTATTACAATGGGCATTTCATTATCAACCGCAACACTTACATTACATATATAACTATAATACATAATTACAACATCTTACAATAGAATACTATAACTTTCCACAACATCCCCTATTACAATGGATGTTTCATTATTTGATAACATATAATATTTTCATATAATGTAAGGTTTTCCCACTATTTATAATGCTTAGTTTTTCCTAAAACAAAATAATTATTTCAACTACCCATAACAATCGATCAATGTTCTATTAATCAATCATTTCTCGTAGGTCAATGGTTTCAAAATAACATTTCAAAGTGCAACTAGCTATTTTTAATTTTTTAATAAGTTTCCTTATATTTATTTTATGACTTTATAGAATAGTGGTTCCAATAAATATTCATAGATGAATTGACAAAAATATATATATATATATATATATATATATATATATATATATATATATATATATATATATATATATATATATATATATATATATATATATATATATATATATATATATATATATATAGTAAAACTTTGTTCCACTTTTATCTTATTTCTAAAATAAAAGTGCACATCCAACAACGTATATGTTGACATAATGAAAATTTGAATTGAATTATTTTAATGGCGTCCACGAGACCAAAACGGTTTGAGGGACCCATATATCTAACCCACAAAACATCATACAATCAATATTCTCTCCATAACAACCCTCTTAGCGTGAATCATGATAATAAAAAATTTGGCGTTTTGTGAAATTTTCCAAGTTTTCCTTCCACAAATAGCTCACACAGACTATCCACTTTCAAGTTGCTTTCAAACTGACTATGAATGTCCTTATAGGCAGGACACTCCATGATGAAGTTCCATTCGGTTTCAACTGCTTCTTCCTCACAAAAGACACAAGTGCTTTCTTCCCACTCTTCGCTGGGAACTACCCATCTACATGTTTTACATCTAAGATGATGGGATCCAACCCTTATTTGTGCTATTAAAATCTTAGTCTTTCCCTTGATTGCGACACTCAAATAGGAAACATAGTGTAAGCTAAATGTTAGACATTTTTCTCATTTTCTTAACATTTTTTTCAAGTAAATTTGGCTTGAAATTTCATGATGATTTACTGGAATGGTAAGTTTCAGAAGTATACTTTACATAATCTACAAACCTCACATGCCCAAAAAAAATTCAAGGTGTTTATATTTATAGACTTTGAAAACAATGAAAATCTTGGCACGATTTTAGTAAAATATGGAGAAATTTCAAGCTTCAAGATTTCGGGTGCCCTAAAGGTTTTTTATGGTGCTAAATCTATTGCCACCATTAAGAAAAAGATTCAAACACTCCTACCATCAGATTTTTTAAGAAAAAAAATGATTGAATTTCGCTACATTTTGACTCTCCAAACAAAGTGATAAAAAAAATGGAAAGTCAAATTAGAATGAAAGTTGCAAACTGAAAATAGCAACTCACAGGTGAGCCAAGCTACACCTATAGACTGCCCAAGCAGTGCCGCTCTATTCCATTGATCATAAAATCATAAACAAATAATTTTACATTCAATTTAGGGAGATCAAAACTATCTCCTGGAAAATAGGAACTAAGTCTAAAATAAGACACACACACAACCATGAAACAAACTTTATCCATTAATTTCAACTCTCCCCTTAATGGAGAAAGGATTCACTTGCACACCTAACATCTCCTTAAACAATTCAAATTTGATCTTCTCGAGAGGCTTGGTGAAGATATCAACTGCATTTTCATAGGTGTTACAATATTCAAGAAAAAATTATTTGGACTAAACCTTTTCTCTGACAAAATGAGATTGAGTATCTATATGTTTTGTGTTTTTATGAAAAATAGGATTATTTGCCAGTGTGATTGAACTTTGGTTGTTGCATTTAATCACCATAGCATCCTTTTTCTCTTCTCTTGCATCATGAAGAAGTCTTCTCAACCAAATTGTTTCATAAGTGGTTGCACATACATCTTGATACTCTGCTTATGATGATGATAAAGATACAATGCTTTACTTTTTACTACTCCAAGGAATTACCTCGAACCCAATATCAAAAGCATACCCAGTTATAGATCTTCTATAGTCCAGATTTCTAGCCCAATCTAAATTTGAATAGCTTGTCACTTTAACATCAAAAGAATCAATATATTTAATGCCAAAATTTATGGTTCCTTGAAGATATCTTAGAACACCTTTTGCTTCCACCTAATGATTTTCAATAGGTTTTGTCATAAATTGACTCAACGCACTCGTTGGATATGCTAAGACAGGGTTGGTTGCAGTCATATAAACCAAACTTCCAACCATTTTTTTGTACAATGTAGCATCTACCTCTTTAGAACCATCATCACTTTGAGATTTAACATTCTATTGTATAGGTACAAAGCAACTATACACTGATCCATTCTGAATTTCTTCAACAATTCCCTAACATACTTTCCTTGAGTAACAAAAGTCTGGCCAGAATCCCTCCAGACTTCAAGACCCAAACAATAATGTAGTTCTCCAAGGTCCTTCATTTCAAATACCTGTGACATTTTCACTTTAATTTATTCAATCAATTCATCAAAATTTCTAATAACAATTAAATCATCAACATATAAGGGAATCAACACAATCTTCCCCTTTGAACCAAATGCGGTATACAGATTTGGATCATTTTTACTTCTCTTATAACCATGTTGTAAGAAGAAAGAGTCTATTTTCTCATACCAAGATCTAGGAGCTTGTTTCAGCCCATACAATGCCTTCTTTAATTTATAGACCAAGTGTTCCTGCCCATTTTTAATGAACCCTTCTGATTGTGTTAAATATACTTCTTCCTTCAACTCCCTATTTAGAAAAGTAGATTTTACATCTAGTTAGTGTAAAATCCAATGACACTTTGTAGCTAGAGCTATTAACATCATAATAGTATTTAACTTAGCTACAACAGAAAAATTCTCCTCATAATCAATTCCTTCTTTCTATGAGTACCCTTTGTCCACCAACCTAGCTTTATACTTGTCTACACTACCATCTTCTTTGAACATAGGCTTATATAGCCATTTACAACCTATGGGATTTTTTCCTTTTGGCAGTTCAACTAATTCCCAGGATTTATTTTTAATTTTGGACTCATACTCTTCTTTCATAGTTGACCTCCATTCATCATACTGATTTTCTTCATTATAATTCATGGGCTCAACAACATTTAAAATACTAGTCATAAGAGCATAATCTTTGTACCTTACAAGTAAGTGAGTTTTTCAACCTGATCTCCTTGGTAGCAGACTTGCCTCAATTTTGTCCTATGTGATTTCTTTCTCATCTTTGAATGAACTTCGACTACTGAATGTATCCACATCACTATATTCTTCTTTCTACCATTGTTGTTGTTGTAAATGATTGTCTTTGGCTTCATCATTGTTTTCATCAATCACTAAAGGCATGTGCCACTCCTCATAACTTCTCTTCGTATTCCCTTCATCAACCTGTTCATGGAAGATAACATCTCTACTCACAAATACCTTGTGAGTAGATGGATTAAACATCTTATATGCTTTGAAATCAGAACGGTACCCTAAAAATATGCATTTTATGGCTTTAGCATCCAATTTCTTCCTATCTTCCTTAGGAATGTGTGAAAAAGCTTTAGGACCAAATACTCTTAAGTGATGGATTGCGGGTTTAAAACCATACAAAGCCTCAAGTGGAGTCTTGAGATCAAGACACCTAGTTGGACTTCTGTTCTTTAGATAAACTACAGTGCTTTTTTCTTCTGCCCAAAAACCATTGGATAGGTTCTTACCTTTCATCATGCTATGTGCACACTCCGCCAGAGTTCTGCTCTTTCTTTCGGCAACCTCATTCCATTGTGGAGTTTGGGGTACTGTAAACTGTTGTGTAATTCCATGATCTCTGCAATATTTGATGAAGTTCCTAAGTTTGTATTCTCCTTCTTGATTTGAGCGGAGAATTTTAATGACTTTCCCTGTCTGCTTTTCAACCAAATTTCTAAATTCCTTAAAGTACTCGAAAGCATCACTTTTCCTTCTAAGACAGTATACCCAGGTATACCTTGTGCAGTCATCAATAAATAACAAGAAATAGTAAGCTTCGCCTAAGGAACTTGTCTGCATGGGTCTACAAATATCAATATGCACAAGTTCGAGTATATCTTTCTTTCTCATATTTAAGCTAGCGAGAAATTCATCCATGTGCATTTTTCCAAGTGCACAACCTTCGCAATCAATATGTTCATTTCTTAAAATAGGAAGTCCATCAACCATACCTTGTTTCTGCAGCAGAAATAAGTCATGAAAGTTGATGTGACCAAACCTTTGATGTCAAATATTCTCTATTTTCATAGTCGTTGAAGTTAAATCTTGATGTCGCATGCTTGTAACATTCAACTTACACAAGCCTCCAACTCTTACTCCTGATACAATCGAGTTATGATAATCTAGCCAATCTTTTACAACACAGTGAGTTTTGAAAAAATCTACCTTTAAATTCTGATATGTAATCATGGAGACAAAGATCAAATTATTTTTAATACCAGGCACATACATGACATTCTAGATGCGCCTGATATTACCACTAGGCAATATCATAGGGATATCTCCATACCCTTTAATATGATATGCTATGTCATCTCCCAGGTAGATGTTCGCACCATTGCTAGTATCCTTGAAATTTTCATACCAGTGTTTATTACATGTCATAGGAGTGGATACTCCAAAATCCACAAACCAAGTT
This sequence comes from Pinus tabuliformis, assembly GCA_031772625.1. NCBI lineage: Eukaryota > Viridiplantae > Streptophyta > Pinopsida > Pinales > Pinaceae > Pinus > Pinus tabuliformis. Next base: position 764,596,510 of record CM062807.1, on the reverse strand, counting down.
CCAACCTCATCGATCTCAACAGAAAGAGCAGCATCAGACATAAATAATATAAGATCATGATTCGGATCTTCGCCAGCAAAATGTATTCCTCTTGTGTCTATGTTTGTTTTCATCATTCTTCTTTTTATAACAGTCTCTAGCAATATGACCAGTTCTGCCACAGTAAAAACACTTAATTCCTGAATCATTTTTAGTGGATGACATACCTTGAAATGGGTTTTTCTGAGATAGACCACTGCTTTTATATTCTCCTCCTCATTTCCCTTTGAAGAACTTCTTCTTTGCCACCAATTCCAGATCTGCATTCTGAGGCTTCATATTCTTACGTCTCTCTTCTTCCTGCATCAAAATCCTTGTAAACTCTTCAAAGGTGGGAGATTTATCCCTTGCAGCCTTGTAATGAACATTTGATAATAATTTGTCATGTCATTTAAGGTAATTGTGACAAGATCAGTGTTGGATACTTTCTCCCCTATGTCGCCTAACTTGTCTCTCAATTCTTTAATCCATGAGATGAATGCAACAATGGATTCATTCTCTTCCATTATAATGGGGAGAATCTCACCACGATCTATATTTTTCGTTTCATACAAATTCTTGAGTGTCACCCAAATCTCATTAACAGTTTTGCAATCTTAGATATGAGGGATTATGTTGTCTTTTACCGACATCTTCAACAACACCTTCATTTTATTTTCCCTCTTTTCCCAATCTTGAATTGATGTGGTCATGGCACCACCAGCTACAATCGACTTTGCTTCATCTCCATTTGCAATTGTCCACGCACTAGAACCCTCGAGCAATGTCTGCAACTTGAACTTCCAGTTGGCGTAATTTGACCCATTGAACTTATTGCTCTCATTAAGGTATGTCTCTGCAATGTGATTATTCATTGTGACAAAACAATTTCAATAATTTCCTACTTTTAATTCACGAGCACCACCAGTAGCTTGTCTAATCAATAGATCCACGACTCCAATAATAGATCCACTAATCCAATCTACAGATCCAGTAATCCAACAACTGATCTACGGATCCAACACCAGATCCTCCAACAATCGATCTACGGATCTAACACCAGATCCTCCAACAATCGATCTACGGATCCACCTCCATATCCTCCAACAATCGATCTACAGATCTACCACCAAATCCTCCAATAGTCGATCTACGGATCCACCTCCAACTCCGGGTGCTATGGATCCAACTCCAGATAGATGACCTTCAATATACCAAAAAACATTGGATTGGACCACAAACACAGGTACATCTGGTCTCGGGCCGCCTCTAACATGAAAAAAACACCAGTGCTAGTTCACCTTGCTGCAGGTCGCGCTCACTAAAATTTCTATAAGTTTTTGCTATCAGCGCGGGAGTAGCAATGACCATCAACGTTGATCAACACGTTTTACCTGTGTACTTCCAGTGTTGATCAGTACGACTTCTCTTTGTTGGGGGCACGTTGATTAGGTTTATTCAAAAAAATCAGCTCTCCGTCACCCAAAAAAAAATTGTACCAGCATACCTATCACATGCACTCTTCAATTTGAGCCTGTCCCTGAGCAATTCCTCTTGCGATCCTCTGTTGTCTCCAACAACAGCTTCACCTGCGCTCACTAGCAAAAGAGGCTTACTCGCTCTCCAATCTTAGCCACCAAGGCTCTCAGCCACAAAGGCTCAACTCACCATAGACCCAACTCACACAAAGCTCCTTCTATGTGCTCCGATACCATGATAAAAAAATGGAAAGCCAAATTAGAATGAAACTTGCAAACTGAAACTAGTAACTTACAGCTCAGCCACAAAGGCTCAACTCACCACAAACCCATCTCACATAGAGCTCCTTCTCTGTGCGCTGATACCATGATAAGAAAATGGAAAGTCAAATTAGAATGAAACTTGCAAACTAAAACTAGCAACTCACAACTGAGCTAAGCTACACCTCGAGACTACCCAAGCAATGCCGCTCTATTCCATTGATCATAAAATCAGAAATAAATAAGTTTACATTTAATCTAGCAGCTCACAGGTGAGCCAAGCTACACCTAGAGACTACCCAAGCAATGCCGCTCTATCCATTGATCATAAAATCAAAAATAAATAAATTTACATTTAATTTAGAGAAATCAAAATTATCCCCTAAAAAATAAAAACTAATTCTAAACTAAAACACACAACGGTGAAACAAACTTTATACACCATTAGACAACTCCTATATATATATATAATGGTATGTCCATCATGTAATAATTAAATTATTTCAACTTTCATGTTGTCCAGCTATTGGAAACGTACGTTCAGTTAAGTACAAAATCTTGTCGTTTTCCGCTTAGCGGTTTCGAAAGTGGGATCTCAGGTATCTAACGCCCATGTGTTCTGCCCAAGATTTTGCTGTTGGAAAGTATGGAGTCTCGCTGAAGGCAGCCTTTCATAAAGATGGAAGAAACGTAAGGATTGGGATTGTTTGTATTTTAACCAGCAAGGATTGGATTCATTCAATGTCAGGACAATCCGTTGAGGCACTGCTGTCCATGATCCATAATTCTTGGCGTCCCATCCTCGCCGCTCTTCTTCCCAGTCCCTTTTTCGTTTCATGGATCCGCACTCTATAAAAGCCCACGCCAGTCTTCTGTAGACAACACAGTTTCAGTAGGGAGTGATTTGTGAAGTTACTACGTGCTTGGCTGGGATTGTGGTTCAAGATGTCCAGAGGGAGAACATCTGCCATTTTTCTGGGCTCTATCTTTCATATCTTAACGGTGCTATGGCTCGTGGAACAGAGTGTAGCAATACCCATTAGAGATGGTAATCATGTTTCCCGCATGTTTCTGAGATTACTGATATTGAATTGAATTGATGGATGAACGGTTGTTATAATGTATATTTCCGCAGGTTTGCTGCCGAATGGGGATTTCGAATACGCCCCGAAGCCCTCCGCCATGAACGGTACGGTGGTCATGGGTTCGAAATCCATCCCCTTCTGGCACATCAGAGGATTCGTGGAATACATATCATCCGGGCAAAAGCAAGGCGATATGCTGCTAATAGTTCCAAATGGAGTTCACGCTGCCAGGCTCGGAAACGAGGCACAATTGACCCAAAGAATCGAGGTGAAGAAAGGATCCTACTACTCGCTCACCTTCAGCGTGGCTCGAACCTGCGCCCAATTGGAGACCTTGAATGTCTCTGTTCCCCCTGATGCCGGGGAGCTGCCAATGCAGACTCTTTATAGCAGCACAGGGTGGGATTCTTATGCATGGGCATTCTGGGCGGCCTCCAACATGGTGGATGTTATTGTTCACAATCCTGGCATGGATGACGATCCCGCCTGTGGTCCTCTCATCGACGACATTGCCATCAAGGAGCTCTTTCCCCCTCCTTACATTGGGGGTAATTAATTAATCAAATCAGTAGTACTACCATTGCTTACTGCGCAATAATAAACTCTTTCACAAAAGCATACTGTTTAATTGTTCAGTCATATTTTGTGTTAACTAATGTACAGGTAACCTGGTGAAGAATGGGGATTTTGAAGAGGGGCCTCTAATCTTTAGCAACTCATCTTCCGGAGTCCTCTTGCCTCCCAACACCGACGATGACAATTCTCCACTGCCGGGATGGATAATGGAGTCACTCAAGGCCGTCAAATATATCGACGCCCTCCACTATGCCGTTCCGCAGGGGAAGAGAGCGGTGGAGCTCCTAGCGGGCAAAGAGAGTGCTATTGTACAGTTGGTCACGACGGTGGCGGGGAAGGCGTACGCTCTGAGTTTCTTGGTGGGAGACGGGAACAACAAGTGCAATGGATCCATGATCGTCGAAGCGTTCGCGGAGCGAGAGACTGTGCAGGTTCCCTACGAATCGCAGGGCACCGGAGGGTTCAAGATGGGCAACCTCACTTTCACTGCGACTTCTGCGAGGACTCGCATTGCATTCTTCAGTAGTTATTATCACATGAGGAGTGATGACTTGAGCTCCTTGTGTGGTCCTGTGATAGACGATGTCAAGCTATTTTCTCTTCATGCTAATTCCGCAACATTCTCCTCCTGGAAAGATCTGTTTTGGCCCTATATTATACTTATGTTGCTTCTGGTTATCTCTTTGCTCTAAAGACACACTAAGAATTATAATCTTGAAGCATAAAATTGATTTCACTCATAGAATTATAAGAAGAGGAGGAGTCTTACCTCAAATCTTCTAATTGTTGTTTTATGCTTCTTATTCTTCTTCCACTCTTTGTATTTAAGACCTCTCATTTAAATCTTGAGGCATAAAGTTGATTTCACTCATAGAATTATAAGAAGAGGAAAACCCTTACTTCAAAGTTTCTAATTGTTGTTATATGCTTCTTATTCATCTTCCACTCTTTGCATTTAAGGCCTCGTGGCTATCAAAATTTTCTATGTTTTTATGGTAGTTGTCAAGGTTGTTTCTCAACTATCAAAATATCAAAAATTTTATGGTAGTTGTAAATGTTGTAGAAAATTGTGATTATATTTAATATGCAATTATAAAATGTCTTAAAATGCTCAAATATCTCTGTTGCATATTGTTAACGATTATGAAAAATGGACAAGAGTCTATGTACTGAAGCCAAAAAGAACCTAATATCCAAACAAAAGAATCCCATTGGCAAGAGGCAGGAAAAGCACAACCAATAATAGCTTTTCATTCACCTTTGCCTAATGTACAAAAATTCTGCTTTAAAAAAAAGAGTGCTTCATTATCCCATGTCCAATAAACGCTAGATCCTTGTGAGTATAAAATCCATGCAACAAAGCCATTGGCTCAAATCCCGCTTCTCTCTCCCCTTAGTTATTGTAGACAAGTTCATTTCCCAACGACAATAACTTGAAGGCCTTATCATGACATTGAAATTCACCAACAAACTTGTTACTTGAACTCTCAGTGAAAAAGAAGGCCTTATCATAACATCGAAATTCACCAACAAACCTGTTACTTGAACTCTCGGTAAAAAAAAAAAAACATATTATATAACAATGTGGTTGTTATCATCTCCCCACACCCAGAGAATGCAAAAATCATGCATGTCAAATACAAGAACAAATCCTTTTAAAACCCGTTTCCAAATCCAACTTACATAGCATAATGTCATCCCACCACCAATCCCACCACCAAACAAAAGAAAAGTAATAATGCCACTCCACCACCAAACAGAAAAAATATTATAGGTTCAAATTATATTCCAACCACCAACCATTTTGACCATTAATAAACTTGATTTTGAGTGCTATACTAAAAAATATTTTGAAAACCAAATTTTTCCCATCCATGAAAGAATAGCATCCACCGCTCAGTATTATCATCACTCATTACTCTAAAACTATTCCTAAACCACAACCCAACTTGACAACACCTTAAACATGCCCAAGCACAAACACTCTTTGCAATCCAAAACACAAGCTAAAAGCTAACTCTAAATCACTTTCACAATTATTCAAGCATCTCAACCTTAACTTCATCATCCACGAGAATGCACATGGTGGACATGTGTGTACCCTCCCTCCTCAAATATATTTGTTTAAAATCATTACGAGATTGGAAAATCATTAGCCTTTCACCAGAATGCACATGGTGGACATGTGTAGCCTCCCTCCCCGAATATATTTGCTTAAAACCATTACCAGTTTGGAAAATCATTAGCCTTACCTTGGAGAAAAGGAACGTTTTTCATAATTATTAGTTTTTTGTAAGATTTATTATAAAATATATAGATATATATATTATAAAAATTTGAAACAGCATTGGACAATGGTCACAGGCTTTAGTCTAATTGTTCATAGCTAATTTTAAATCCAAGAAAAAAGAATTTTAATTTTAATTTTCATGTATTTACTATTATAAAGCTTAATTGTTGTTCATAACTAATCTTAAATCCAACCAAAAAAAGATTTCATGTATTTATTACTATAAAACCTAATTGTTCCTAGCTAAGTGTTTATAGCAAATCTTAAACCTAAGAAAAAAAAAAAATCAATTTTCATGTATTTATTATTATATTTAGAAAATTTAAACAAATGAATTTCAATTTTTATATATTTAATATTATATTTTAGAAAACAAAAACAAAAAATTCAATTTTCATCTATTTAATATTATATTTTAGAGTTTTCTAAAGCATTTTGATTTTCCATGCTATTTGTTTTTCAACTATTTTAATAATAGTGATATTTTTATTTAAAATTATTTAAATTATATTTTTATTTTAATAATACTTATATGTTTACTTATGGTTATTTAAATCATTTCGATAATTATAATAATTTAAATTATATTTTATTTATAATATTATTTAATTATTTAATTAATATACCTCTTTAAAATTATATAATTATAAAAATCCACATATTTAAACATTTTAATGCATTAATATTTATATATCTCTCGTTATAACGGAAATCGATATATCAAATCATTTTACACTTTAATATTATCAAAATTCCTACATCAACTATACATTAACTATTTATATGGTGTATCGCTAACACACTGAATTGCTCTCTTATTGTATCATATTGTAACTATATGGCAGCAACTTACACTACTTTGTAGTTGAGAAAGTACTCTCTCATTAGAATGAGACCACCTTTTAACAAAGGTTAACCGATTACCCTAGGATATATACAATGACTAGGGTTTCCAGTAAAGGTTTTTAAATTTGAAGTTGGTATATATGCGAGAGAGAACATGAGTCATAATTTTGTAAAATCGTATTGATTTTGATAATATGGTATTTTTTTATAAATATATAAAAATTTAATAATAATAAATTATTATATATTAAATTTAAAATTAATATAATAAATAATATATTTTAGTTTACAAAATAGATGATAAATATGATAATTTATTATTTTAAAATTTAATTTATTTTTTTAATTCTTTATATTTAAATATAATAAATAAATAATTCTTTATATTTAAATATTTACACAATAGATTATAAATATGATAATTTATTATTTTAAAATTTAATTTTTTATTTATTTTTTTGACAATACACATTTGAAAACTTAGTTTACCCATAAAAATGGAAATTTATTAAAAAAAAATTAATTATAATTTTAAAAATGTAAATATGTAAAGCACATGTTTAGTGTAAGATGAGAAATATGGTTATACATGTTGATTATGAGTAAACTATTACTATAAACATTTTATGTTTTTTATTAATGATTTTGTGGAGTTGTTTTTCATAAACATTTGGTTGTAATTTTCAATTTAGCTTCTTATATTATGAATGTATTTGTAAAGATGATATGACAAAAAATTAGATATGTGTAATTTGAAGATGATATGAGTAAAAAGTAGTATATGTAATTTAAGTAAAGATTGATGTTTGATTTTTTAAATCGTATATTGAGTTGTATTACAATATTATTTAAGAAAAAGAAAATGGACTCTAAGTGTATGAGAAGGGAAGAAAGGAAAAGAAAAGGATTTTAAGTCTATGAGAATGGAAGAATGGGGCTCACATGTTAAAGGAAAATTAATATTACTTTGTTGTTGCTTACTTTTTTTATAACATCTTTTTTAATATTTATTAAATTGTTCAACAATATTGAGATATATAGATTTTTAATGAAGGAATATGATCTTTCGTTATCATGTAAATATAATCTATTATCTTGAGTGTACAATTTCTCGTTCTTTCATTTTTTTTCTTTGGGTTTTTCTTTTGCAACGATAAGGCAATACCTTATTGTTATGAAAGTTGAGTTGAATTAACATAAATGAAAATATTTAAAAAGATAAAGTTAATTATATTGTTAAAGATGTAAATATGTGTATCACAAATTATACATGTTTAGTGTGAGATGAGCACAAACATACCCCATTATGAGCAAACTATAAGCGTAAATGTTCTATATTTGTTTATTTCTTATTAATAGATTTGTAAAGTTGTTTTTCATAAATATTTTGTAATCCTCTTCAATTTAGCTCCTTAGATTATGAATGAATGTATTTGTACTAATGATATTGTTGGCTTTGGTACTATGTTTTAGTGTTGTTGGTTGGCATTGATGTCAACCTAGTAGCATGATGGTAGCATGAGATGCAACTCATTATATGTGGATGCATATGCTTGGTTTGGTATAAGTGTTTGCTTGATTGCATGATTGGTTGCAGGTGTTAGTGCAAACACTAGATGATGTTTGGTGTATTTGGATGTATTGCATATGATTGTGTTGCAAGTAGCTTGTGCGGTTATGACAAATGTGTTGTGTAACAGCCCTCGGTTAAAATTTCATGTAATAAAGTCAACAAAGGAAAAAATAAGACCAAGTTCATGGGGCACGTATTCCAAGTTGAATGTTGGGCAAAACATCCTAGTGGAAGTTCATTTGGTTATTATGGCTAAGGGGTAATTGGCTAAGACATTAATTGACATTTTATTTATGAAAATAAAGGAAATTAGGAGAAAAGGGAGGTGAAAGGTCACATAATTGCATCATTGGAAAATTGAAGGAAAAATAGAGGAAAATGAAGAAAATAGAGGCCTTAATGATAAAAAAGGCTTCTAAGGATTACTTCATGGCTTTTGATAGTTCATTTTTGGAGCTCTCTCTGTTCTCTCATACTCTTGCATACTTAGAGCATACTTGGAGCACTCTAACATTAAAGAAGGAAAACAAAGAAAGGAAAAAGAAAGCAAAGGACAAGCAAGGAAAAGTGGGATCAGCAGTGACAACTGGATTGCTTTACAGTTATCGAGTTGCATGTATGAATTCCTTGCTAGTTTTGGCATGCTTGGTACATGCATGTGTATATTTGGTTCTCTTGTTGTCATTGACATGGGTTTTTCTAGGTGTAACAGTGGCTTTCATCTTTGCCTTGCCATTTCTGGATGGCCATGGTGTGATAGGGTCCTTTCATTGGTTGAGCTTTGGATTGCCAAATGGTTTTGGAACTGGGTGAGGTGGTCTCAAGAAAATTCCTAAGGGCCTAGAAATCCCTTGACCAGTTTTGGTGGGATTGCATTAAAGCCTAAGGAAGCCTTAGTTGTTTTGTTGTGAATCCCACATTCATGGTTGGAATATGGCATGGGGGTGATTGGTTGAAAGAAAGATTTGGTTCAACCTAATTTATAGTCGAGTGGTACATGGAAGTCCTTGACTTAGTTGGCTTTTGCATATGCTAATAAGAGCTCTTTTCCTCTTGTGTTTTCATGAGTAATTGTACTTGTTATTATGTGTCTTTAATGGTTGTTCTATCATGGTTATTATTATGGTTACATGTTGGTTATAAGCATGGTTTCATGACAGATTCTAGTTATGGCTCTTAACATGTTTTGATTAGTAAATGAATGGTTATTGACTGCATGGCATAATATATGTTATTACAGCTATTATGAGAAGGCACTACACCTTCTTGGTGATTTTCAAATAAGTTTCAAACCCCTATGTTTAAATATGCATTCATGACTTGATATTACATGTGCATAATGTGTTCGACAAAATGATTGTCATGGTTAAACTTTGTTAGGTCAGGTCCTTGATCAAGGTTTGTGTTAGAGGCTTTGTCTTTGTGTCGTTTATTGTTTTGGACAGTCTCATCAGGTTTTGGGCAGTGGTCTAGGGACTAGCCCTAAAAAGGTGGCTTAGATTTCGCGGTCGCAGGCACAAAACTGCGAAATTTAAGTTGTAGTCGCTCCCTTGTAGGCTTATATATGTGACTGGAGGCCTACAGTCGAATTTATATAGTGTTATGCCTACAGCTAAGAGTCCAAATCACTGAAATAGAAGTTTAACTCAGGGTTTCGACACTTGGAAGGGTGGTTTAGCTCTTGTGGATCCTGTAACTCCTGAGGAAGGTCATTAAAGTTTTGGTTTGTCAATTTCACTTCCTTAACTATACTCAGGAGGTTGAGTCATATCATAGTAACTCTTCGTCACATGTTTACCCTGGTAGACTAGTGAACTTGGGTAAATGTGGGAGGAGGGTGTTACAAGGTGGTATCAGAGTGGGTTTTGTTCTCTTTGGGTGATATTTGATACCATAGGGTGGTATAAGAGATTCCAGGTTCAAACACTTAGACTCAATGGGAGGAAGGTGTTTGTCTGTGTGCATGTCAATTGTCTATGTGATTTCTATGCTTGCATTGTGATAGTCATCATGATGTTGTTGGTATGTTATGATGTTGATATATTGGATGAGATAGAGCAGGAGAAGTATATTATCAAAGTGAGGTTGTAGCACTGGACCTCAGGGTAAGAGAAAATCGTCATACATGTTTGTATGTTGGGCATGCTGGTATGATGGTTAATGGTTGTTATATGCCTTGTGGTTATATGCATTCCTGTCATTCTATTGTTGTTATGGTTATATGCATGATAAATGCTAGTTAATCAGTTTGATCATAAGCACATGCGTCAAATAGTCATGCATGGTAGTTAACTTGTTATATGCAGTGTGGTCATATGCATGGCGATTATGGCCATTGCACTTGAGCTATTGATGTTATATGTAACATGTTAATCTGGATTGGCTTGTGTAGGTGGTTATGGTTATGATAGTTAGGTATGAGTTGATATACTTATGATATTATGTCATATTAATCTGGACTGATGTATGTAGATGAGATAGTTTTCTCTAAGATACATTGAGGTATGAATTTGATTATGTCGTCTATTTGATTTATTTAATATGTTATGTTTACAAGTTGTCTGAATGTTTGATTAATTGCATGATATGAGTATGTGTCTATAAGATTGTATGAAGGAATGATCTTGTTTTGAGATGGTTATACCAACACAATATGTGTTAAGACAACTGATATGCGCTTGAGTATAAGTGAGTGATAGTTGTAGTATTATGATTAATGGCTGTGAATTGGTTAAGATTATCACATGGTTGTTAGTCTTGGTAAAGGTTGATTTCAAATTAATAGATATAATGTCTTGATCTTTGGAACATGTGGCTAACATGTGTGAACAGTTGCAAGGAAACATGCTTGGCATTAGCGTGACAAGGTAACAATTGATTTGTTTATTTAACTAACAGATGGGTGATGTGATAGAACATTATAAGACTTAGTTGCAGCAAGGTAAAGGGTAAAAGAAAGGAATTTGGTGAGGATTCCTTTGGCTATGTTTGGCAACCACAATTCCAAACAAGTCAGTGCTTTGCATCAAATTAGGAAGTCTTCTAACCTTGAGTTTATCTGGCATTATGTGGATGTGCTAGATCTTGAACATGTATTTGATAGGTATAATAGTTTGTTTCCAATTATGCTAGAATCGTTAAGGAATTGGAGATGCTTAAGAGATGATATATGTACTTGTTCAGTTACAGGTCAACGTGATGGGTACAACAAGGTGAGGTAATAGATATATTATTATGTTTATTTATGCACTGACAATTGTATTTTTATGGCAATATGATGTAGGGGATTGCATGGTAAATGATACAACCATGGAATATTGGAGAAGGCTTAGGTTGATCTTTCCTTTGGAGGCATGGGGAACCATGGGGATTGAGTCATGGTGTCTCTTGAGAGTTTTGTGCTTTCAGTATTTCAAAAAAAAATTGCGCTTGATTTTGTGGTTTTGATTGTGTCTAGTGCATGGTCATGCCACTTTGTTTGTGGTGTCATATCGCTATTGTTTTTTCATGGTTTTTTCTTGTTTGTTTCTTGTTCTTTCCTTTCATGTTTTTAGGGCCTTGGATTTGGTTTGGGAAAGAGGAAGGTTAATGGAGCTCGAAAAGAGCTAAAAGAAACCCAATAGATAATGTAAGACTCGGATGAAGCTCGGTGCATGTATAAGGATAGTTGAAGGCAAGAGTATGACAGTCAGTTGGATTGGTTGGGTCCATTGGGGTAAATGGACGGTGGTAGGACAAACATGAGAAAGGTAACCAGGAAAGGTAAGGTGAATGGATTTGAGGCGTTAGATGCCCTGGCCATGTTGGGAATTTTCATTCTCAGTGTTGTGAATGTTTTGGATAAATGAAGTTCTCTTAACCTTGATCTTATGATATATGGTAATTATGTGGCGATCATGATTATGTTGATGATTACATGTATATATATGTATGTATGCCATTGTTTGACAAGGTCATCTAAGATCGTGATTATTTTATGCTAATGTTTACATGAATCTATGTATATGTATGTTTGCCACTGGCTGACATGGTCATCAGGGATCATGATTGTTTTATGTTGATGTTTATATGTATATATGTATGTATGTATGTCATTTTCTGACAGGGTTGTCAGGAATCATTCTTGTGGAGGAATGATTGCTTATGCAGGTGAATGGCACGAAGGGGTTTCTAGTTTTTGAGGAATCAAGTGGGAAGAGTAGCCTTGGTAGATCTACGAGGTTAGTATCATGTGGATATGAATTGATATTATGTGTTTATAATATGCCTATGTTTATATTTGATGGATACATCAACGGAAGGAAAGTAGTGTGATTCGTGGCATGTTGGAACAAGCATAAATAGTGGAAAAACACTAGAAGCAAGGTTGCTTGGTAGAGTCAGTGTGGACTCTGGATGTGCAATACTATTGTTGTATATATGTTGTACATGTTGTGTATGTGGTGCTATGTACATATGGTGTTGTGTACATGTTGTATAGTGGTGCTATGTACATATGGTGTTGTGTACATATTATATAACGGTTCTATGTACGTGTTGTATATGTGGTGCTATGTACATATGGTGTTGTGCACCTATCGTATATGCAATGTTATGCAAATATGGTGTTGTGTACTTGTTGTAGATGCATTGTTGTGTACACGTTGGATATGCATTGTTTTGTACATATGATGTCGTTGGCATGTTGGATATGTGGTGTTGTGTACATATGATGATGCGTGCGTGTTGTATATGTGGTTTTGTGTACATATGGTGTTATGTACATGTTGCATATGCGGCATTGTGTACTTGTGGTGCTATGTACATGTTGTATATGAAATGTTGTGTACATATGGTGTTGTGTGCATATGGTGATATGTACATGTGGTGTTGTGTGCATAATTGTACATGTAGTGTTGTGTGCATGTGGTGTTGTATACATGTTGTACATGGGGTATTGTGTGTAGGTAGAGCTATGTACATCTCATGCATGTGGTGTTGTGTACACGTCATGCATGTGGTGTTGTGCACATTATTATGCAGATGGTGTTGTGTAAACGTTGTGTAGGTGGTGTTGTGTACACAGTGTGCATGTGGTGTGTATAGGTCGTATTGTGTACATGTTGTACATGTGGTATTGTTGTGCATGTGGTATTGTGTATTCGTGGTATCGTGACATGTGTATTCATTATGTTGTACTATGTGTACTTATATGTATTGTGTTGTACACTAGGTGTGGGTGTATATGTTGTGTTGTACACCAGGTGTAGGAGTATATGTTGTGTTGTATGTTGGGTGTAGGTGTATGTGTTGTGTGGCATACTATGTGTGGGTGTATGTGTGTGATGTATAATAGATGTATGTGTACATGGTTGAAGATAAGAGAAGCATTGGTTCTTACCGAATGTGGAAATTGATTTGGCGTGTGTACAGAAAGGACAAGGAAAAAGGTAGAAGAAAAGGATCGATTGAAGGATACGTATCAATATTTTATTTATATATTAATTATGCATGTGATCTATGATTTTTGTTTATGATGGTTGTGTTTTTAGCTAATTGGGTGTGACATATTTAAATGATGAATTGATCAAATAATTAGTTTGACTTGTTGTGACAAGAAGTGAACAAAATTGCAAGTGTACTTTATTGACGAGACACCGATGAAGTATGATTTGAATTTATTCCAAATTATTTTGAATCTAATGGAAATTATGTGCTTGGAACAGGAAAGCATGGAAATGCTTGGTTTTGGGTGGTTGAAACTGACTGCAAGAATGTTAACGACAACAGTGAAAGGAATTGGAACAGACAGCAGTATGCTAGTAAAACATTCAGGAGCAGGGCCATTATGGGACACTAGTACCCAATAGTGCCCAATGATTTCCATGATCATGTTATGACTAGTAAGATGATTTGAGGCAGGGATATGCCTTGTTTTTTGGACCTTCTCATGGGAGGAAACCTTACCAAGTGATGGATCACCTGGGAAAGGGGATGCCAGGGAACTTGAAAGGTGAATGATTGCACGAAAGGGGGTAACTGGATTGCTCAAGGAATTGTATAGTAGAGAAGGAAGGTTGGGGATGGATTTTTTTTTGTCATTAGCATTTCAATATGGAATCAGAAGCATATTGGGAGTGTGCCCTGGAACAATGAGCAAGTAACTATTCACTAAGAGGACAAGTGGTGCAGGATCGTAGCGTCGTACATTGGATGTGGGGTTTGGCTTTGGCAGTGGATTCCGGACTTCCTCGGAAGGAGGTGAATCCTAGTATTACTTTGAGGGTGGAGATGTGATCCTCTAGATTCCTTTGTTGCGGATGTAGGCATAGTATCATTTTATTTTCTAGTTAGAGAAAATGTGCATATGTATATGTGGTTGTTATTGTAAATAACATAATAAGTTGTGTTATAAAGCTCCAGTAAATTGTATGTTTGTCATGTTTTCAACAGGATGTCATTGTAGATACTGCAACGAGCTAGGTTATAAAGCTCCATAGGAAGTATGTTTTGTTTTCAGCGATGTGTTGGTCATAGGTGTCATAGAACACCAAGACGGTGTTCCTCTAAGGGGGAGGGGTCTGTAACAGCCCCGAGTTAAAAGTTCATCTAATAAAGTTAATAAAGACAAAAATAATACCAAGGTCATGGGACACATATTCCAAGATAAATGTTGGGGAAAACATCCTAATGGGTGTTCATTTGGTTATTATGGATAAGGGGAAATTGGAAAAGGCATTGGCAAAGGCTTTGGAAAGGAAAAGAGGCATTAATTGGCATTTTATTTATGATAATAAAGGAAATTAGGAGAAAAGGGTGGTGAAAGGTCACATAATTGCATGAGAGGAAAATTTTAAAAAGGTCACATAATTTAAAAAACCTCTAATTTCACTAGATATTGTAGGTATCCATTTTTTATTAACATTTTTTTTTAATACCCCTTTATATTTTTTCATTAACTTTGAGCTCCATTTTTTCTACCTGCAATATAAAAACCCTTTACACCAAATATATCTCACAATATATTATGTCAGTTTTTCATCAATATGTATCCCCCAATATGAATGCACGTGGAATGTTATTTCTCTCTCATTGAAGCCCCCATGAATTCTCTCAAGGGATTATTGTCTCCTTTCAGGTAGAAGTCTGAAAAAGAGAATGTTGGTGCCTATAGAAGAGAGAGTAGCTTCCCAACAAGTTGTAGCTTGCAGAAGAAATTCAAGGTAAAATTCTCATGTAGGTAGAAGCCTAAGGAAAATTTGATGTGAAAAGGAAGTAGGAGCTTGCCTTCACATCATTTCAGCTAAAAATCGTGGTTTTCCCCTTTGTGGGTTTCCACTTATATCTAGTGTGTTCCTATGTTGAATGTTGAACGTATTGCTTGTGTGAATGCTTTTAAATTCATGTTTATACGTTGAATACATGTACAACTCTACTACCTACAAAAGAAACAATTACTGATTCACCCTCCTTTGAGTAACTAGCAAGTATTCATCAAAGATCACTGAGGAACATTTTTGCCCATATTGCTAGCCTACCTATAAAGGAAAAGTTCTTTGATGTTATATGAATTTATTACATCTCTTGACTTCTTGTTTATTATGTAGTCTTTTACTGGATACACGAACATTATACATGGGGGTTTCACTCAATGAACCTCTAACATAGCACGTGCATTCGCAACATACTAAAAAAACCCTTAATTTGACTATATATTGGAAAATACGTCTAAAAATCACTTTATTTAACCCCCTATGAATACTAACCCAATACATCGTCCCAATTTAAAAAGCCCCTACTTTCACTACATATTGTAGGTATTCATTTTTTCATTAATTTTTTTTATACCCATTTATATTTATATCCCTTTATTTTCATTAACAATGGTAAGCAGATTCTACACCTAGAAAGAATAACCTAAATACTAGGTAGCTGAAAACTTGAAAGTTTCAATAAAAAAGAGGTAGATATAAGTTGGTTGATTTACAAATACATATTGTGGAAAATTTGAATGGAAAATACATAGATTTGAACTCTCAATTGCATCTATCTTCTATTGAATACTGAAAAAGATACACTACAACAGTTCAAAATAAAACCTCGATAACCAACACAATGGCGCACCTTTCATCTCGCTTATAGAATAGGAAGAGGAGAGAAAGTACAATGAATATGGACACATGCAAAATCCTATCTAGTTGGACTTTGTCAAATAATAACCCTAACCTGATCACCTAGTGCACCATAGTTGCATGGTAAGAGTGATAAGTAAGTATGTCTCCATTAAAAGATCAACTTGAGCATGCAATCATGCATCCCTTCCTTGAGATATGTGTTCTCTACCTAATATGGGAATTTCTCATGCATAATTATTCTAATTGACTAAGGATATATAGCCTCTTAGTAAGAATATATCATGCAGGTTAAAAATTACAAAAGAAAAGCTCTAATAATAGAAAAACTCTATCCAAAATTGAAATTGTTAATTTGAAACAACATCTAAACTAGAAGTAATTGAAGGTGTGACATGTGTGCCCTTAGCATGCATGCACTCTCTTCCAAACAATAGTATATTTCACAATCTCTTATGGAATGCATGTGCCCTCTACCAAGAAATAGTATGTATCATTGTCTCCTTCACTTTCATTCAGCGTATCCATCACTAATGTAAGGAAAGTGTGAAGGTGCCATATTTTTTGGCTCCTCTACTTCCCCGTCATTGGGAGGATCATTAGCGTAGAAACGGGTAAAATATCTTAACACATACATTAGACATAGATCATAGAGGTATTAGTAATGTGATGCATGTCTATTCTAGAGCAACATTGCTTGGGAGCAAGAGCGGAAGCAGGAAGCGAGAGTAGAAGCGGGAAGTAGGAGTGGAAGCAAGAGCGACGAGTGACATTTTTAAAAGCTCCCATGTTGGGAGCGATTTTGGGTATAATATATATTTTTATATATTTTGATGCATATATGTCAACAAAAGCTTGTAGAATGAGAATTTGTGATAAAAAACATAAAAACATGGATTAAACCATATAACATCATTCATTTAGTAGTTATAGTCTTCATCAACCACAGGTCCACAAATTACAATTTCCCATTTATATAGCATGTAAGGGTGCACATAACCAAAATAAAATCGAGTGCAATCCATCTCTTAACCAAAAATACATCAACAAATAGCTCTGGATGACCTCTAGCATCCAAAAAAAACATGCTACAAAAAATACCTATGTATCATCAAAATAATTTCCTATCTTGGGATCTTTGTCATTAATATCACCCTCTAAGCATTAACATAAGACAGCAAAAATGTAGCATGTCAAGTCAAGATTTCGTTTGAGTGACAGGTACATTTTTAGTAGGGTCATGATAGAGGAGCTTGACAACCAATGTCACTATCATCAGGCACATAGTGGGCTTGGTTCTCTTAATTAAATATGAGTTCCATACCTTAGTATCCCCCCAATCTTGAAATCTTGAAAAACTAATAAGTCTGTTGGATTTTAAGTGAGATATACAATTCTACTTTCTCCATATGAAATCTAATGAGGTGAGAACCATTCTCAAACATCCTAAGTCATTCCATGGTAATGTTAAAAATTTAAGTAAAAGGATGAAAATGAAATATTAAGGAGAATGTCACTTTTATTTTAAGAATTTAAAATTACCATGAATTGCATATCAATACCAGAGCCCTAGGTTTGAATATTAGGCTACTATGGACCTAATATTACCATAGTTTTTCTTTCTCCCTCCCACTCTTGAAACTCCCACAATACTCTTGAACCACTATTTCTCCAGCCCACTTGTTTTTTTCCTCCGTGTGGCCAATGTATTGTATAAACAATACTTTATAATACACATATTGCTATATAAAATCCCTTTACCCCGTATTATATGCTCAACATATTATTTCATTTTTTCTTAATTTTATATGCTCCAATATGAACGCATGTGATATGGTATTTCTTTGTAAAGCACCCGTGACATTATATGGCTTTTTAACAACTGGAAAACTATCATTTCATAGGACATTTTTGATATGGTAGTAGATAGCTAGGTGTAGTCTAGTTTCTTGTTTTGGTAAGCTATATGTGACTTTGTATGTAACTTTTTTTTACAATATTCATACATAATTAATCTAAAAATATAATATTAAAATAATTAATCTAAAAATATAATATTAAAATAAATAATTGAAATTGATTATACCCATAAGGAAACTACACAAGTGGCAAAACCTTAAGTTTATATGAAAGTTTAGAAAAACATCAATAAGCATTGAAGTTAGGTTCTAAGCCCTATTCTAATTATCTTGGGATCTATAATTATAAGCCTTATAGAGCACCCTAAATGAAACCAAAAGAAAACCGATAAATCATGTCGAAGGAGAAGAGTGAGATGGGACCCTTTTAATGTGATCCTTGTCTCTCCCAGGAGAGGGTCTCTAGTCGATAGGGAGGCCTAGTTGATGTTCAACTCATTCCATGTAAGAGTCCATGGATTTCACTAACAAAAAAATCCTTCAACATTAATAAATCTCTTTTTTGGCTTTATTGAGGTTGAGCAAAAACGTGCCCACCAATATCTTCATTTGCTAGTAGAGGTTTAACTATTGAGGTTGAGCAAAAATGTGCCCACCAATATCTTCATTTGCTAGAAGAGGTTAACTATTTGTATATATTAGTTATATTTATCTTGAGAGTGCCTTGTATTAAGATCCCTAGAACCATTTTTCCTAATACATTTGTACCATAGAGAGAATTACCATCAGCGCAATGTTTTTCTCCCTCATCTATCTCAGCGTGCAGAGAGAGCAGAGTTTGAACATACAATTCACTGGTTGATGCTTCAACAGATTGATAGGCCTGGATACTCACGAGGGCCTCATAGTAACCCACTCCTCTGCAACACATTGATATGCTTGCGTACTCACCAGGGCCTCATAGTAAGCCACTCCTCTGCGACTCTAGCACGCTGGTGGGTTTAGAATCCAACTTAGAAGTTTCTAATCCAACTTATTAATCTCTTAATTTGATATTCGAATTGTCTTTAGTGCTACATTTTGGAAGCTTTTCTGGTGGTTTTTTCAACGTAATTTTTTTAAAATCCTGTAGGAATTTATTGAAATCACAAGTTTGATGGGTAACCCATCACAATCCAAGTGCCCTAGGGGTTTTCCAAGGTGTTGAATCCATATATACAGTAAAAAAAAAGTGTTTAAATAACATAAATCAAGATTTCACCTCAAAAATTTTCACCGGATTCCGACACCCGAAAGTCCAAAAAAATTGCAAAAAACAACTCCTCTAATATTTAGTGAAATATGTGATATCTAAGGATTGACGAATTACGAGAGTTCGAAACGAACTGAGTGTCAGTAATACAACTCCGTTTTTGTGACGTGTAGATGAACCCATTACGAATTGCGAGAGAAATCGTCGGAAACGAAACGAAACGAAACGGTATCAATGCCAGTCCTACAACACCGTTTCTGTCACCTATAGAAATAATATTCTACAACTTTATGGACAGAAAAGACAAATATCTTTCCATGTGCTATGTTTGGAAAAAACTAAAAAGTCAAATGTGTCGGCTAATTATCGAATTTCCATTACAATTCCAAAAAATTTCATGGCTACTAAGTAAATTCTATGGTGTGTAGTTTTTTAATAGTTTTCCCAACGAAGTCGTTATGATTGAACTGCATGATCCTTTCTGCACAGACTCGCTCTCCATTAATGGAGTCAGATATCGCTGTGTTGTGTTATTCTTCAGGTTGCGCCACGACGCCCAAAAGTGCAATGAATGATGTTTCCTGGTACGTATTACACGTGATAGTGCCCGGGCGGTGAGAAGTAATTGGACCCTACGCTTTAATCAAATTCAAAAGCCCTGTGCATCTTGACGCTTCATTCATCTCTTTCGGGAGGTATCGCGATCAAATCTATTCACCCAATAAAAGTAGCGAATAATCTTTAATTCTGGCTGTTAAAAACGTAGCATTGGCTTGTATTCGCGGCGTACCGAAAGAATGAAACCAAACCAGCTTTTTGAGGGCCCGTAGCTATAATATTACTTTTATTTTAACTTCTCCCTGCCAAAGGAAATGTTGTTACATTTAAGTGATACAGAGGAAGGGACGACTTATGTAATCCTTAAATCTGACCTAATATATTAGGTTACTCGTTTTTACATGCTGTCAGTAGTGGTGTGGCGATGAAATTGCCAGCGTTATGTTGAGACGAAGGTGAACGGAATGTGATTAAGATTAAGGGCAAGTTAACATTTTTTTGATATAGAAAGGGTGGGGTTCGATGTTTATCATGGATTGATGATTATCAATTTTTACCAATCAATAACAAGTATGGTTAGTTTCTTGTGGATGAGAGAGTATGATTGGAGACTGTAATGCAAGCAACTTGAGAGGAAATAAAGGTTCAATCCAATGAGAGGGAGAGGAAATAAAATAAAATAAAATAACTAGAGTAGGAGACGAGAGCATTGGAAAACATGGGTAGGCATGTTTACATTTACATATAGATTTATATAATAAGAGAAGAGAGCATGTTGGTTTTCTTGATTGGATCGAAATATTAAAGAGGAGATTGTTAGGTAAACTTGATTTGGTGAAAGAATCAAGAATGTTAAGTCAACAATGTTGGTTTCATGGTATTGGTGGCCCATGATATCTAGCTCATGGTATTACATGTGGCTTGTGGTATTGATCCTGTGGTATTACATGTAGTTAAAGTTTTTCAAAACTTGCAGAATTTCCATGTTGGTTTCATGGTATTGGTGGCCCATGATATCTAGCTCATGGTATTACATGTGGCTTGTGGTATTGATCCTGTGGTATTACATGTAGTTAAAGTTTTTCAAAACTTGCAGAATTTCCATTATAAGGTGCCAAAGTTGATGAAATAGAAAGATGACTTGGTTTGAATGAAGGTGTTTGCAAAGTTATTTGCATTTAATCAAAAGATAATAAATTTATTATTAAACTGATTTTTCCTATATTAAAAAAACAAAAAAACATAATGGGCATAATTTTCTAATATTTTTATCTTTAACCAATAAAAATATAAAAAATTCACTTAAAAAAAATATATATTTTAAATAAATTTTATTTGATATTTATTTGAATATATATATATATATATATGAATTATATGAATTATATTTTTTATTAAAAGATAAACTCAACCCTTAAAAAAAAAATCAAAATTTAATATAAAAATCAACCATTAAATTTAATAACTTAAAAAAATTATAATTTAATTCAAAAAATTAACCATTTAAATGTCATAATACTGTTCTATTGATCCTAAAACAAAATCAATCATTTAAATCACACATAATACTGTTATGTTTGTTAATGGTTTCATCGTGTGCGATGGGTTTTGGAGATGTCTGAATCCATTCAAAGCTCAATACAACCCCGGAACTCACAATCTTAATTAAAGCTATAAAAATCTAGTTTGTCAGATTTTGACGGAATAAACCATCGCATTAAATTATATCACATAAACAATATTTGGAACAATTTATTGCAACGCAACTTCGTTACAAGTGCTTATGTTATAATAATTTTTGCTATATTTTCATATGACTTTACAAAATATAAATTTTATTATTTAGTTTTATAATTATAAGAAAAGTTGGATATTTTTTTATACAGGTAATTGTAATATTATTCACCAATATTTTAATTAGAATATATTTATTTAATTATTAATGAATTTAATTAATTGTATAAATATTACATATTTTTATAAAACATACATCCATTTTGTCTTAAATATTTCTTCTAAATCGTTTTTAGTTTTATATTTTTATGAGTAAATAAAATAAATTTAAAAAATAAACTTAAATATTATAAAAAAAAAATTTAAGTTGATGAGAAGTAAAATAATTTATAATAAATTAAAAATAAACTTAAATATTATAAAACAATTTTTTAGTGGATTACCGATTAAAAAATAAATTTAAATATTAAAAAACAAAATTTTAAGTGGATGAGAAGTAAAATAGTTTGTGAATAAGTATATTATTAAGGTATTTTTTTATTAATGATTACTATTTCAAAACATTACTGAAGTAGAGATTATAATGATAGTGATCATAGTGGATATTGGTCATGCTAGTACAAGACTGTCTTACTTGTGAATTCTTTTGGTCACCAAAAAGCAAAATTTTAAAAATTTCCTCATAAAATTCTAATGAAACGAATTCATAATTACATTTAAGAGGAGACACGAAAAAACTGTGTTCCCCTCTTATAAGTTCATAATTTAATCCTCATTAAAAATCTCCTTCAATCCTCATTAAGGATCTTCATCTTCATTATTTACAGTTTTAAATTATTTCTTTCATTTTCTTCTATTTACCTTGGTCTTACACTCATTGCCATTCATGCAAAAAGCCTTGTTTTTTTAACATGGTGAAGAGTTTACCAGAAAGATGAGTATGTGGGATTACACTCATTCCCATTCATGCAAAAAGCTTTGTTTTTTTAACATGGTGAAGAGTTTACCAGAAAAATCGAGTATTTCCCACATGCTACACATGATTTCCAAAAACAATTATGAACAACGTAAACGCAGCCATATTAAGAATTGATTTAGCTTAAATACATTTAATTATAACATATAAACAAATCAAAAAATTATTCAACAATTAACTAAAAATTTTAAAATAATGACCAGCTTAAATAGTTTTACACTTATATAATCTTTTATATGATTTGGTTTAGTAACTAATTTTTTAAAACATATTTAACATTTCGAAAAATACTTAAAATATTTTGAATATACAAATTTAAATTTTACATGATTTGGCTTAGTAGCCAATTTTTTTAAATATATTTATTATTTTGAAAAACACTTGCAATATTTTGAATATACAAATTTTATAATTAAATTAAAGAATCACAAAAAATAAATTAAAAGATACACCAAAAAGGAAAATATTAATAATAATAATATTTGCACGCGAGTGCATGGATCAATGGTTGGGGCAGTCGGCTGCCACGCACCCCACCAACGATCGAGTCCCGATTTGTAACGTTGCGCAGCAGCATATAAAGTTTCAATGAGGTTGTAATGTGAATGTATCTAGATGTGACGGATGTCAGCTTGTCTGACATGTATATATGTATAAAAAAGAGGGCCCATAAATGCTTCTTCTGGGAACTAGCCCCTCCCATTTTAAAACAAAAAGGAAAATATTAAAAATTTAAACTACTTTGGAAAAATGAGTAAGCAAAAAATTATTTTATTTCTAAAATAAAAACACACTTCACCCACTTATATTATAATATATGTAAATATGATTTCATAGCCACGGGAAAAGGTACAAAATATTTTTTAAAATTAGACGAATAAAAAAAAATTTCAATTTTATTTTTTAAAATAAATGTCCGTGTTCAGCGGTGTGCAGTGTGTCTTGATATATGAATTTTTTGTTTGTTTTTCAAGTCACTCAGGGATCTAGGCTATATTAACTTTTAGTTGACTAGATTTTTTTACCATTTTTTCTCTCCTAACACAGGATACAACCACCCGAGTGACCGAGTGAGATTTTAGCCTAACTAACGAAGCAATCCTCAACCGATTGTGCTCATAAGACTTAACAAAATATATAAACTTACCATGTCTCCTCTCCTAACACAAGATACAACCACACTACCATCTCTCCTCTCCTAACACAAATACAACCACCCTAGTGAGATTTTAGCCTGGGTCGCCTAACTAAATAAGCAATCCTCAACCGATTGTGCTCATAAGAAATAACGAAATATATAAACTTACCATGTCTCCTCTCCTAACACAAGACAACCACCTGAGTGACATTTTAGCGTGGATCGCTTGAATCGCCTAACTAAAAAAGCAATCCTCAACTGATTATGCTAATAAGACTTAATGAAATATATAAACTTTTTAAATTTGTTGTGGATATGATTTAATATTCTCACACAGGTAGTCAAAAAATTGAAAACGTACTTGCTTACTTGCTTGCAGTTAGGTACAAAATTTTGTCGTTTTTTGTTGTCTTGTTTTCAGCGGATTGGAAAGTGGGTCTCTTGTATTTATGCCCATGTGCTCTGCCTAAGATTTGGCTATTGGAAAGTATGGAGTTTAGCAAAACGTAAGGATGGGGATTTTCATTTTTTTAACCAATAGGGATTGGATTTTTCACTGAATACTTGTCATCTCAATGTCAGGTACAATCGGTTGAGCCAGCGATGTCCATGATCCATCCTTCATGGCCTCCCATCCTCGCTGCTCTTCTTCCAAGTCCCTTGGTTTTTTGCATGGATCCACACTCTATAAAATCCCACGCCACGCTTCTGCAAACAACACAACTTCAGTCGGGAGTAACTTCTGAAGTTAACCTGTTTAGCTGGGATTTTGGTTCAAGATGTCGGGCGAACATCTGGCTGTATTTTTCATATCTTAATGGTGTTATGGATCGTGGAACAGAGTGTAGCAATACCCATTAGCGATGGTAAGCATGTAATACTTGTCATTTATGTGTTATATTGGATTGACTTGATGGATTCAAACTATTTTTATAATGTATATATCCACAAGTTTGTTGCCGAATGGCGACTTCGAATACGCCCCGAAGCCCTCCCCCATGAACGGCACGGTGGTCATGGGTTCGAAATCCATTCCTTTCTGGCAGAGCAGGGGTTTCGTGGAATACATATCATCCAGGCAAAAGCAAGGTGATATGGTGCTAATAGTTCCAAATGGAGTTCACTCTGCCAGGCTCAGAAACGAGGCACAATTGACCCAAAGAATCGAGGTGAAGAAAGGATCCTACTCCTCGCTCACCTTCAGCGAGGCTCAAACCTGCACCCAATTGGAGACGTTGAATGTCTCTGTCCCCACTAATGCCGGGGTGCTGCCAATGCAGACTATTTATAGCAACACACAGTGGGATTCGTATGCATGGGCATTCTTGGCAGCCTTCAACATGGTGGATGTTATTGTTCACAAACCTGGCATGGATGATGATCCCACTTGTGGTCCTCTCATCGACAACATTGCCATCAAGGAGCTCTTTCCCCCTCCATACATTGGGGGTAATTAATTAATCAAATCATTAGTACTACCATTGCTTACTGCGCAATAATACACTCTTTCAAAAAAGCATAATGTTTAATAGTTGAGTCATATTTGTGTTAACTAATGTACAGGTAACTTGGTGAAGAATGGGGATTTTGAAGAGGGGCCTGTAATATTTCACAACTCATCTTCTAGAGTCCTCTTGCCTCCCAACACCGATGATGACAATTCTCCACTGTCGGGGAGTCACTCAAGGCCGTCAAATATATTGACTCCCTACACTACGCCATTCCGCAAGTAGAGGTAAATGGCAGCGTAAGAGAACAAGGCCTCAAAATGCAGATGGGAAGGAAAATATGTAATCGAAAATGAAGTTAAATGTAGCTAGACAGGGACACGGGTCATAGCAGCAGCAGCACAAAGGTGAGGGCACTGATCGGTTGGAGTGTTGAAAATGTGGGGAAGAACACGTTAGGAGAGATTGTTCACGGCATCAGGGTGGTAGGCCTAAGATATACACTGCACAAGAGGTGAAAACTGTTGGGGATGTTGGTCAGAGTATTTCTCGTATCGATGCAGTAATGGACAACACACAGACAAAACACCATGCATCTATCATTGAGATGGATGGTAAGCTTTGTGATCAAGTTATTTCTATTTTGATTGACCCTGGATCTAATTATAGCTATGTTAGTCCTAACTTGGTGGATAAGTGTGGTTTGAGTAAGGAATTGCATGCAAAATCTTAGTTAGTGCAGTGGGCTACAGGTACCAAGAAGCCAGTGCATCATTGAGTAAGAATATCATTACTAATATTTTTAATTAGAATATATTTATTTGTTTACCAATTTAATAAATTATATAAATATTTAGTATTTTTATAAAACATATATCTATTTTGTTTTAAATATTTCTTCTAAATGATTTTTAGTTTTATATTTTTATGAGTAAATAAAATTAATATTAATATAAATCTTAAAAACCGTTTAAATCTATAAAAAAAAATAAACTTAAATATTATAAAACAAATTTTTTAGTTTATGATAAATTAAAAAATAAGTTTAAATATTAAAAACCAAAATTTTAAGTTTATGAGAAGTAAAATAATTTGTAAGTATATTAAAGTATTTTTTTGATTAATGGTTATTGGTTCAAAACTCTATGATTGGTATTAATTATAAAGATATAGTGATAGTTACTTGTGAATTTTTTAGATTATCAAATAAAGCAAAATTTTAAAAATTCTAATGAAACACGATTCATAATTGCATTTAGGAAGAGACACTAAAAGAACCTTGTTTCTTTATAAGTTCATAATTTAATCCTCATTAAGGATCTCCATCATTCACTATTTTAAATTATTCTTTTTGTTTTCTTCTATTTATTTTGATCTTGCACTCATTGGTGTCCATGCCAAAAGCCTCGTTTTTTTTTTAATAGGGTGGAGCATTTACTAGAAAGATCAAATGTTTCCCACTTGCTCCACATGATTTCCAAAAGCAATTATGGACAACATAAATGCAATCATATTAAAAATTGATGTGGCTTAAATACCTTTAACTAGAAACATACAACCAAACCAAACAAATTATTCAATAATTATTCAATCTTTTACATGACTTGGTTTAGAAACCAATTTTTTTAATATGTTTTTAAATATATAAATATATTCAACATTTTTTAAAATATTTAAAATATTTTGAATGTGCAGATTTTATAACTTAAATTAAAGAATTGGAAAAATAAATTAAAAGGTACACTAAAAACAAAATATAGAAAATTTAAACTATATTACAAGCCTGTTGTGGGAAAAACACAACTCCTTGTTATTCACTTAATTTTCACTATGTAGACCCTTTAATTGAATGATTGGTGATATTACTATTTGATTTTCATAATCTTGATTGGTTCAATGAATTCAATCTGTTTCTATTTTCCTACCATATATTTGTGTGGTTTCATTTGGACGTTTGATCTATGGCACCTAATTGAAGATTGGACATTTTCGCTCCCTTGAGCTGTTAAAATGTATAAATTGCACATTATTTTTGTTTCATAAATTTATTTATCTATAAGAATGTATCGTTCTTGTTGTAGGAAAAACCCAAGACCCCATTATTTGAAATATTTATTTCAAATAATGGGGACCTTTCCTTAAATTTTTGGCTAAACCATTTTTTATGATTTTCATTTGATTAAGTATCCTACAATTTTGTCATTTTTCTATTTTCATCAGATTTCTATTTTGACTCTTTCACTGAATTTGACTTTTAGTTTGAAAATGACACTTCTTTGAAGTTTGATCAAATTTTAGTTTGAAAATGGCACTTTGAAGTTTGAACATTTTGTAGCTTCGTTTAAAAAATGTACAAAATGTATATTATTTTAATTTTTGTAAATAATTAATTTTCAATTATAAATATTAATATATATTCTATAAATATTTTATTATATTTGATACATAACTCCGGAGACCAAGAAGTATTCATAAACTTTTAGCCTTAATCATTAATTAAAAATGCGTCATGTATAATAAACCATGAATGAGAGTTTTTGGGCATTGGAACTTTGTCGAGAGAATTCTTTTGGAAATCTCCGATATCCAAAGTTCGAGCCATATAAAGAGGCATATTAAATCATATAAACCAAAGTCTGATTCATATTATTAATCTTGTGGCATATTCAAATAAATTGTTAAATGGTTTAAACTTTACATGAAACAAAGTTCGATGAATAATATTAGTGTGGCATAATAAAAAGATAATCTAAAGTCCCAGACTCATTTAACAAAGTGATTGTGTTATTGTTTATAGGTGCTGAACCAAGGTCTTAATACTTATTATAACTTGTGCCTTTATGTTATAAGGTTAAACATATAAAGTTTTGAGCACCTAAAGCTTTGGGCCCACTTCTCTGGCGCCTTTTCTTTCCACTTCGCTCCCTATTACCGGTATCAACTTATATCGCAACTTTTATATGATACACATCTAAGATTTGCCGATATCAAGATTTCTCCACTAACCCATCCTCCGTTATCCGATATTCATCTCCACCTCGGGACCCGATATGAATATAAAACTGGTTTAATTGTAACATTGGTTTCGTCATTAATCGCAACTTTTCAAGTGGTTACTCTTAAAGACATTACAAAACACCCAGTGCTCATATCCTTGTGTCTCTTTTGTTTAGCCTATTTCTGCATTTCTTCATCATAAACATAGTTACTTACATTTCTTCATCATAAACATAGTTACTTATCAAACTAGAAAATTAATTAGTATTCGTTTTTTTAAGGTAGTAAAAAAATCAATCAATTTTGAAAAGTGGTTATTTAGAATAACTTTTTTTAGTATATTTTTGGCACTTGCCATTTTTTTATGAACATCTAAAATGTTTTAGATGTGAGTGATTTTCATATTGATTTTGAAAACTGTTGATGCAGGAGCGATCTCTTTTTTTAGAGAATTTATTTTTGACACTTTACATTTTCTAATGTTTTCTTCTTCCGTGAAATATTTATGTGTTTTTTTTCAATTTTTTTTGTAATAAAATCTCGTCAATATTTTTAAACATATGACAAAAAAGACATTTTCAATATAAATACAATGAATAAAGTACACATTTTGATATGTTTTTTTGTTAAATATGACATAAAAGACATTTTCAGTATAAATACAATGAAAAAAATACACATTTTGAAAATTTTTGTTGATGATAAGGATGGTGGTGGTGGTTAACGTCCACTGAGAACAAATTGGTCTATGAACCTATAATTTTCTTAGTTCTTAATTGTCTGACTTCTCGTCTTTCTTGGCAAGATTGGTGTTGTAGCTTTCATTTTTTTTTTCTCTACGGTCTTCCAACTCCCTTTATTTTGCATCTCCTTCATCTCTTCTGGTTCTTGGGACATTGGTGTCTTAGCTTAGCGATCTGTTGTGTTCGTCATTTTGAAGATAGTCAAAGAAGAAGTTTGGTCTGGGAGATCTGCTTAAAAATGACATGTTAAATAAACAATTTTTATGAGAAAATCATTTAAAAAAAAAAAATTGTTAAGAATTTTATGTCAAAAATTAATAGTAATTATTATTTTTTGCAGGTGAAAATTTAATTTTTTATTTTTTATTTATTATAGTTTTGAATTTTTTTTTTAATATAGTTTTGAATTAAACAAAATCTTTCAATAGAAATCACATAAAAAAATGGACCATTTAAATATGTAAATATAATTTCATAGCAAAATTCCAAAATATTTTTTATATTGCAAAATTCCAATTTTTTTTTTAAAATTAGACTAGGGACAACAAAAATTATTGTGTAAAAACTTGTTCCACCTTTGTCTTTTAAAATAAAAGCGCACATGCAGCGGCTTATATATATGAACTTTTTAAATGCACTGAGTCTCACAGGTAGTAGAAAAATTGAAAACGTACTTGCTTGTAGTTGGGTACAAAATTTTGTCGTTTTCTACTGTCTCGTTTTCAGCGGATTGGAAAGTGGGTCTCATGTATTTAATGCCCACGTGCTCTGCTTAAGATTTAGCTCTTCGAAAGTATGGGGTCTAGCGAAACGTAAGGATCGGGGATTTTCATTTTTTTAACCAGTAGGGATTGGATTTTTCACTGAATGCTTGTCATCTCAATGTCCGGTACAATCGGTTGAGCCAGTGCTATCCATGATCCATCCTTCATGGCCTCCCATCCTCGCTGCTCTTCTTCCAAGTCCCTTGTTTTTTTTCATGGATCCGCACTCTATAAAAGCCCGGGCGAGGCTTCTGCAAACAACACACCTTCAGTCGGGAGTCACTTCTGAAGTTACGACGTGTTTAGCTGCGATTTTGGTTCAAGATGTCCAGAGGGAGAACATCTGGCTGTATTTTTCATATCTTAATGGTTTTATGGATCGTGGAACAGAGTGTAGCAATACCCATTAGCGATGGTAAGCATGCAATGGCTGTCATTTCTGTGTAATATTGGATTGACTGGATGGATTCAAACTGTTTTTATAATGTATATATCCACAGGTTTGCTGCCGAATGGGCACTTCGAATACGCCCCGAAGCCTTCCGCCATGAACGGCACGGTGGTCATGGGTTCGAAATCCATTCCTTTCTGGCAGATCAAGGGTTTCGTGGAATACATATCGTCCGGGCAAAAGCAAGGCGATATGCTGCTAATAGTTCCAAATGGAGTTCACGCTGCCAGGCTCGGAAACGAGGCACAATTGAC
Organism: Pinus tabuliformis; assembly: GCA_031772625.1. Classification (NCBI taxonomy): domain Eukaryota; kingdom Viridiplantae; phylum Streptophyta; class Pinopsida; order Pinales; family Pinaceae; genus Pinus; species Pinus tabuliformis. The sequence continues at coordinate 764,566,098 of CM062807.1, read as the reverse complement.
CCAAAGAATCAAGGTGAAGAAAGGATCCTACTACTCGCTCACCTTCAGCGTGGCTCGAACCTGTGCCCAATTGGAGACCTTGAATGTCTCTGTTCCCCCTGATGCCGGGGAGCTGCCAATGCAGACTCTTTATAGCAGCACAGGGTGGGATTCGTATGCATGGGCCTTCTGGGCGGCCTCCAACATGGTGGATGTTATTGTTCACAATCCTGGCATGGATGACGATCCCGCTTGTGGTCCTCTCATCGACGACATTGCCATCAAGGAGCTCTTTCCCCCTCCTTACATTGGCGGTAATTAATTAATCAAATCAATAACTACCATTTCTTACTGCGCAATAATAAACTGTTTCAGAAAAGCATACTGTTTAATAGTTGAGTCATATTTGTGTTAACTAATGTACAGGTAACCTGGTGAAGAATGGGGATTTTGAAGAGGGGCCTCTAATCTTTCGCAACTCATCTTCCGGAGTCCTTTTGCCTCCCAACACCGACGATGACAATTCTCCACTGCCGGGATGGATAATGGAGTCACTCAAGGCCGTCAAATATATCGACGCCCTCCACTATGCCGTTCCGCAGGGGAAGAGAGCGGTGGAGCTCTTGGCCGGGAAGGAGAGCGCCATTGTACAGATGGTCACGACAGAGGTGGGGAAGGCGTACGTTCTGAGCTTCTTGGTGGGAGACGGGAACAACACGTGCAATGGCTCCATGATCGTCGAAGCTTTCGCGGGGCGAGAGACTCTGCATGTTCCCTACGAATCGAAAGGGACGGGAGGGTTCAAGATGGGTAACCTCACGTTCACTGCGACTTCTGTGAGGACTCGCATCGCATTCTTGAGCAGCTACTATCACATGAGGAGTGATGACTTGAGCTCCTTGTGTGGTCCTGTGATAGACGATGTCAAGCTTTTTTCTCTTCATGCTAATAACTCCGCAACATTCTCCTCCTGGAAAGATCTGTTTTGGCCCTATATTATACTTATGTTGCTTCTGGTTAGCTCTTTGGTCTAAAGACTCACACTAAGAAGCTGTGAGGTATATATGTATGTAGTTTTCCTTCTTTGCTCCGGAATGCGTTGTATATCTTTATCCTCCTCATAATGTTGTACATTGACATTAATGAACATGAAAAACGACAAGTGTTTATGTACAAAAGCCGAAAAGATCGTAATACCCAAACAAAAGAATCCCATGGTTACACATATATCTTGTACTTGTGGATGGAGGTGGAGGTGAGGAGGAAGGAAACGATGGCGGCAAGAATGGAACTAGGGTTTCAACTGCGCACGAATGCATCTCTGGGTATGGCCGCCTGGCTCTATCCTCTTGCCGGCTTGGAGGGCAGTCATGGCGGCCAGGACACAGGGCGGCATCGGAGAAGTCTTCACCATTCGTCCTTACCGCCCATGCTTGGCCTCTCTGGTTTATATTTAACTTATGGGCCCTCGGTTTTTTGGTTTCGCAGGACAACTGAACGGCAATGGACGACAAGGGGTTTGTTGTTTCTGACAGATTTGGGGGACCGACGGCTGCAGCGGGCTATCCTCCACAGCCTTTTCTGCGCACAGGAAGCGGGTCGAGCAGGCTTTGCGCCCAGCGGCGACTCTGTGACTGTGATGGGGCTTTTGTCTGACCATCGTTTGCTGCAGGGGATTGAGCGGGGATCTCCCAGCGATTTATCGGGTCCAGGGGTGGCCTTGGGGCGGACATTCCTTCTGTGCTGGTCACCTGCCGTCTCGGGCATTGAATATTTCTTCCTGCTGGTAGTTTTGGACATCGGAAATACTGAGGAGGTGATGCTCTGCCTCTTCTTGAAACTGTTTTTATACAGGGTCACCATGAAACAACAGACCGGCGCAATGATATTGGCAATGGAGGTGTGGTCTCAAAATCTTTTGTGTGACATCAACTACTCAGGGTGGCCCTCGGTGACTTATGCTCTCTCCATGGACTCGCGATCTGGGAGGTACATGCGTGAGGTGGGCGCCAGGATCCAGGCTGCTCTTAGCACTGAAATAGAGTGGAGCTCTGCTTTGCCTTCCTGGCTATCATTTGGACAGAGAAAATACAGTAAAATAGTTAGGGGGCAGCCCACTGTGGTTTCTTTTGAGCGGGGAGCCGAGACAGGGGAAGCCACAAATGTGTTGAACAAAAATAGGGAAGCATTGCATATTACACAGAACATACCCAATATGCAGATGCTCCCCCACCATGCGGCTGATCCACACTTCCAGGATGAAAACAGGATTCAAATTTTTATAAAATCAATTGGGGGAGGCCACTGCTGCATGAGACTCCGTAGGGGATCAAACATACAAGAGCTTAAAAAAGAAATACAACATCAACTAGGAATACCATCAAATAACCAGAACCTGATTTGTGCAGGACGCAGTTTACAGGATCACCATACGCTACAGGAATATGGGATCTGTCAAGATACAACCATATTTCTGAATCTCAGGCTGCGTGGTGGATGCAAAGGATCCGGATCAAAGACGCCAGCTTCTTTCCGTGACGCAGTTAAGGGCAAAGGAAAAATGCAGAACAAACCAGAGATACTAACAGAGCTACCAGGTCCTTATATAGTAGATCAAAAGCTGGAATCCCCCATCCTCCAAGTCACCATGCCAGAGGTAACAGATCTACACTCTGTCCTCACCAAAACTGCTTTAATATGTAGATTCAATGGATTCTGGCCTAAATCCGATGCTTTACATCAGTGGATATACTCCAATTGGACTCCAGACTGCGATATACACCTATGTTCAAAAGGCTTCTTCATAGTTAGCTTCCATACAGAAGAAGAAAGGGATAGTATTATTTCTGAGGGGCCTTGGTTTTGGGGTAATGCTGGTCTTTTTGTTACCCCTTGGTTCGCTGATTTTGATGCAAACACTATGAAAATCACAACAATGCCTGTTTGGGTGCGGCTTCATAATCTCCCATTACATTTCTGGCATAATTTAGTTTTAGCTGCCATTGGGAATACCTTAGGGAAATTCATAAAAATGGATGAGGACAGAGTTTGCAGAGGAATCTTTTCCTTCGCCAGAATTTGCGTTGAAGTGGATATGAGTCAGGGGCTGCCTGAACATATCTCACTAAACTTCAACAACTCTCAGTGGCTTCAGTCCCTTGACTATGAAAACACCGCTTTCAGATGTCGCAGTTGCAGGCAAACAGGTCACCTCCAATACTCTTGCCCCCTGGTCAAAAAGAATCCTAAAGGAAACAAGAACAGGAAAAATAAGCCCAATGGTTGGCAGCACACGAATCCGCTGGAAGAAGAGGACACACTGTCTGAGGAGGCAGATAATCAAGTGGAATCCGACACAAATATGGAACAGCAGGGTACACAAAATGATATCTCCCAAGACCCTCATCTGGAAGCTCCACAAAATCTAATTCAGCAACATCCTCAGTTGGATGTTGGTGGCATCAAAAGATCTCATGGGTCGGAAGGCTCGGAATCCGACAAGGAAATTCCAGTGATCACTCCGGAGTCCATGCAGGCTATCATTGTTCCCTCTCCAGACACACAGGGTTGGCGTAGAGTGGAAAAGAAAAAGGGTCGCAAAGCTTAGGCTTGCTACTTATTATGTATATTATTTGTTTTTATTTGGCTCCGTCCTTCTCATGGACAGCTATCTGCATATGCTTTCTAGCATCTACAACATGTAATTTTTTTCATTTTATGAATATAAATTACGCGCTCGTTTTCCCCCGGGAAAAAAAAAGAATCCCATTGTTGTAAAATGTTTAAATATCTTTATCCTATAATGTTTTATATTGACATTAATGACTACGAAAAACTAACAAGTGTTTATGTACAAAAGCCAAAAAGAAAGTAATAACCAAACAAAAGAATCCGATTGGCAAGAGGCAGGAAAAGCATAACCAATAATAGTGTTCCGTTCACCTTTGCCCAATGTAAAAAAATTCTCCCTTAGAAACGAGAGTGCTTCATTATCCCATGTCAAATAAACTTTAGATCCTTGTGAGTATAAAATCCATGCAACAAAGACACTAGTTCAAAATTCCACTTCTTTCTCCCTTTAGCTATTGTTGACAAGTTCATTTCCCAACTACAATAGCTTGAAGGCCCGATCATAACATTGGAATTTATCAACAAACTCATCACTTGAACTCCCCATGGAAAAAAGTAAACATCTTATATAACAATGTGGTTGATGTCATCTTCCCCACACCAAGAGAATGCAAAAATCATGGATTGCAAATACAAGAACAAATTCTTTTGAAATCCCTTTCCAAATCCATCTTACATAACATAATTTCACCCCCACCACCAAACAGGGGAAATGTAATAATGCCATCCCCTCCATCACACAGAGGAAATATTGTACTTCTCTTGTTCAAATTATGTTCCAACCACCAACCATGTTGCCAATTAATGAACTTGATTCTAAATGCTATACTTGAGAATGTTTTGAGAACCAAATTCTCCTCGCCCATGAAGGAATAACATCCACCGCTTACTATTGTCAACACCCATTACTCAGAAACTATTAATCAACCACAATCCAACTCGACAACACCTTAAACATGCCCAAGTACAAACACTCTATGCAATCCAAAACATAAACATGCCCAAGTACAAACACTATGCAATCCAAAACACAAGCTAGCAGCTAACTCTAGATCCACTTTGGCAATTATTGAAACATCTCATCTCAACTTCATCATGCACGAGAATGCACATTGTGGACATGTGTACCTCCCTCCCCAAATACATTGGTTTAAGATCATTAAAAGATTGGAAAATCATTAGCCCTTACTTTAGACAAAAAAGAACATTAAACCAAAATTATTTGAGAAGTGTACTAGGTTTCAAATCCTTAGAATAAGAATCCATCTTAAAATATTAAATTATTTTTCAAAAATGTCTCATAGGTTTTTTAAAATTTATCATAAAAATTTAAACAACCATGGACAATGTTCATATGCTTCACCCTAATTGTTTATAACAAATCTTAAATCCAAAAAAAATGACATTTCAATTTTCATGTATTTAATATTATATTTTAGAGTTTTCTAGGACATTTTAATTTTCCATGTCATTTGTTTTCCAACTATTTTAATAATATTGATATTTTTATTTAAAATTATTTAAATCATATTTTTATTTTAATAATACTTATATGTTTAGTTACGATTATTCAATACAATTTCTTTAATAACATTAATATTGCAATAGATTTTTATTTTGATAATTATGACTATATTTTTATTTATAATATTATTTAATTAATATACTTCTTTAAAATTATATAATTATAAAAAATCCACATATTTAAACATTTTAATATATTAAAATTTATTAAAATTAATAGATCTTTCAGTTATAATGGAAATCGACCTATCAAATAATTTTACACTTCAATATTTTATCAAAATTCCTACATCAACTATTTATATGGTGTATCGCTATGACACTAATGCATGTCTTACTGTATCATTTTGTACTTACACTACATTGTAGTGGAGAAAGTACTCTCTCATTCTCAGAAACCACCCTTTTAACAAAGGTTAACCGATTACCCTAGGATATATACAATGAATATGGTTTCCTGTAAAGGTTTTTAAATTTGAAGTTGGTATATATGTGAGAGAGAGAGCATGTGTCATAATTTTGTAAAATCATATTGATTTTGATATATTATTTCTTTTCTTATAAATATATTTTAAAATATAGAAATTTTTAATAATAATAAAGAGTATATATTATATATTTAAAATTAAATTAAAAAAATAATATAAGAAATAATAAATTTTAGTAATAAAATAAAATAGATGTTAAATGATTAGTGTAAATATTTTATCTTAAATATTGAAATAAATAAATAATTTTTAATATTTAAATATTTACAAAATAAATAAATATGATAATTCATTATTTTAAATTTTATTTTATTTTTTTATATTTTTAATAATATATAAATTGAATTAATAAAAATAAAAATATTAAAAAAAATTATAATTTCGAAAATGTAAATATTGTGGATCACAAATTAGATAGTGTAAGATGAGAAACATTATTAAATAGGTTGATTATGAGCAAACTATAACTATAAAATATTTTATATTTTTTAGTAATGAATTTATAAAATTGTTCTTCATAAATGTTTTGGAGTATTCTTCAATTTAGCTTTTTAGATTATGAATGTATTTGTAATGATGATATAGCTTCAAATTGGAAATATGTAATTTAAGTAAAAAATTATGTTTGATTTTCTAAAATGTATATTGAGGTGTATTATCATATTATTTAAGGAAAAGAAAAAGGATTATATATCTATGAGAAGGGAAGAAAGGAAAAGAAAAAGGATTATATATTTATGAGAAGGGAAGAAAGGAAAAGAAAAGGGACTATAAGTCTATGAGAAGGGAAGAATGGGCTTCACAAGTTAAGAGGAAAATTAATATTACTTTGGTGTTGCTTACCTTTTTTATAACATTTTTTTAATGCTTATTAAATTGTTCACCAACATTGAGATATATGGATTTCTCATGAAGGAATATGATTTTAGTTATTATGTAAATATAATCTATTATCTTGAGTGTACAAGTTTTTGTTCTTTTAGTTGTTTCTTTGTGTTATAGGTCATTTTGTCACATCTGATCAATAGGCCTGCAAACTTCACCAATCAATATCCATGAACATGTTTTCATCATCCCTTCACAAATCCTTAAGCATAACTCCTCCAAAAAGTATGAGTTTCTGGAACCAACTACTCAAAATTAGTGTTTTTAGCCCCAGTGTTGTCTGTCCTCTTGGTCACCTGCATTCAGTGCATGTTTCTCCCTTAGGCATCAACATTGATCAACACTTGTTGCCTCCTTCTGTAGATGCGTTGATTCTAGAAATTCAAGAAAAATAAAAAATAATTCTGAAGCTTCCTCTTCCAGAAGCTTCCAAGGTGGTTAACTATTTACCTTGGATAGAGATCTCGAATTGTTATCTGATCCTAATCCTATGGTCAAATCTCTTATCCTTGAGCGTCGAATCACTGATGGTGATCCTACACCATTGATCTATGACTCCACCCAATGCCTCATAACAATCATGCAAGTACCCAGCAGATCTCCGCACATCTATACATCGTGGTTGTCGGGAACAACTCCTGTAGGGTAACTTGCGAGGAGGGTAAAAAGGAGGTGACCCCCAAAGAATAAGCGATAAAGGGATGTTGTTAATTGATGGATTGATGGTCCACAATCATTCTAGGACCCTCCCTCACTTTTTTGAATACCACCATAGGGGGTGTCAGAGGCGGTATCTGGTTTTCTCCAAATCATTGTCCATTGGAAAAGCACTCTGCCCCCGGTCACAACACCTGGGTACATGGGGTATGGCCCAAGGCCTCCACCCACGATCTCGATCACGGTCGTATGGCCACATGCAACTTCTATAAGCGACCCAAACCATCAACATTGCCCGCTAGATAAATTACCCCGCAGGAGGCCCCGCCTTGTGGACTTTCCCCATGCCATAACACTGGCTCGATGTTGTGCCCCTCTGGGACATGGTGCACTCCACGCCACAATATGACATGGCCCAAGCGAGAAACTGAAGTCTCACCTTTGAACTTCCATTGCCAAAGCGACATGCAACTTTAATAATATGCATATAATCAAATAAATGGTATACTCCACATACACTACAACAAAACAGACAATTTGCACTTAATTTAGCACCAGATTTTAGTGCATTTTTTTTTCAATTGAGATGAGCAGCCTGACACTAAATTTGGCTCTATTGTACAATTTTTAAAGCATCCTTTTTTGCACCAAATTTTGCATCTTTTTTTATGCCAAATTTTGCATCATATTTTGCACCAAGATTTTCATTTTGTTCTACAATAGGTTTTGCTTCTAGTTTTGTGCCATTTTTTGCATCTATTTTTGCATCATTTTTTTCTTCCTATTTTGTGTCATTCTTTGCTTCTAGTTTTGTATCGTAATTTGCATTGAGTTTTACATCAACTTTTGCATCTAATTTAGTGCCTTTTTTTGCATCCAGTTTGTGTCAGTTTTTGCATCTAGGCTTATGCCATTTTTTGCTTCTAATTTTATAATTATTTTTACATATATTTTTGCACCAGTGCTTCTACCTTTTTTTCACCATTTTTTGCATCCAATTTTGCACCATATGGTGAATCTGATTTAGTGCCAAATTTGGCATCCATTTTTGTAGCATTTTTTGCATCCACTTTTGCGTTTAATTTGTGTCCCCTTTTTTCATCCTATTTTACGCCATATTTTGCATCTAATTTGCATCATTTATTGCATCTAATTTAGCGTCATTTTTAACACAATTTCTTGCATCCAATTTTGCATCCTATGTTGAACCATGTGTTGTGTCCACCTTTGCACCCCATTTTGTATCTAATGTTACGTTCAATTTTGAGATATTTTTTTCGTCTACTTTTGCATTTGTTTTTGCACCAAGTTTTGAATAATTTGTTGCACCTGATTTTGCATCCAATGTTGCATCTCAATTGCATCTAATTTTGAGCCATTTTTATGCCCATTTTTTCACCATTTTCTCTACTTTTGTGTCCAATTTTGCACCATTTTTTATGTCTAATTTTGCATCCTTTTTGGCATCAAATTTGCATCATTTTTTCTGCCACATTTTGTGTCCACATTTTCATCTCATTTTGCACCTAGATTTTAGTTTGAATTTTCATCTAGTTATGCATCATTTTTGGCATCCTTGTTTTCACCCTTTTTTAGTCCCATTTTGCATCTTGTTTTGTGTCTTTTCTTACATACTTTTTCACCCAATTTTGCATCCTAATTTTACATCATTCTTTGCATCTTCATTTTGGTGTCCATTTTTGCATCCTTGTTTGCGCCCAATTTGGTATCCTTTTGTATGCCCTATTTTTTTCCCTTCTTCATGTCTAGTGTTGCACCGTTTTTTAATTCTACTTTAAAACCCTTTTTGTGTCATTGTTTGCATCTTGTTTTTATGGCTAGTTTAACATCCAATTCTACTCCCAATTTTGCATCCATGGCTACATCCACTTTTGGCTTCTTGTTTAAATTTTTACTTTTATTTCCATTTAGGACCCCCTTTATGGGTTCATTTTACTAATTTCAATTACATAGTGAAATATATTACAGTTTCTTAATATCATTTTATTGTAGGATTTAATGTACTGTTAGGTGAACATAAAACCCTCTTAGTTTATCCCAAAAAGCTAGGATAGACCGAGTAAGATAAAGGTTGTTCTAAGGCTCAAGATTCTTAGCAGATCAAGATGTCGAGTAGAGTTTAAGAAGAAGAGAAGGAATTCCTGAGAGTCCTCACATGCAGGTCTTGTTGGAGTTTTTAGTGTAGCTGTGAAGCGCTCCTAGCTAGCTCCAAAGCTTGGTCCTACACATAAGAGAGATAATAAACAAATCTTCACAACATAGTATCTTGATAATTGAAACTATCATAAACACATAAATATTACTGAATAAATAAATATAAACCAAAATCCAATACGTTCATTAGTTATATAGAAGAAGTAAATAATGAATAACAACATATGGAAGTAAGAACAACCGATCTATATTAATAAAGGATTTGGAGGAAAGTTACAACCATTAGATGCAGTTACAACAGCACCTCCCCCAACTCCTAGCTCCAAAACTCTCCATCTCAAGATAGATCTCAGCAGCGTGACAATACAAGAATTCCCATCCTTTTCTCAATTGCCAAGCCTCCAATATATAGGAAAGTGAAGGCTATGAACATTTCCCAAATTCCTCATTAGTTCAATTTGGGCAAAATCTTTCGGGTGAATAATGTTTCCTCATATAAAAATGGATTTTTCCACTTTTTAGATGCTTTTTTGTTTAGGAAAAATCTTCCCCATGCTTTATGGCTCTTTCCCGCTTTTGTATGCTTTTCATTTTTAGGAAAAAGCTAAAGATGAGGATAAAGAGACCACATTACACCATATGAGTTTCTGAAAGTGAACACGATGTCAAATTCTAGTTAACTTGAGCTTTTTTCCTTGAGTGAGAATTTTGGTAACAAAAGATAGATGAAGGGGACAACTTGTTATAGACTAGGATAACGTGGTCCTCATGGTACATAACTTGTATTATAGTCTTATATAGTCTAGGAGAAAGGGGTATTTCAACCAACAACATATTATTCTCCTCCAAGCTGATGAGGAGGTATTTTCATGTATAACACATTTAAGAAGATATCACAATTCAAATTGATAACATAATTTTTGTAAACAAATTTCAGTGTAATTGACAACATTCATAAAAAAATAGCAATATCCTCATATACAACAATTCCCCATCAAAAAATCATTGACAATTTTCAATATGCATACATGACTACTAAATCAACACTTATCGCATATATCATTATTCCAAGGTAAATTCACAACATTACATCCAAAAATAGTAATATCATCATACATAATGATCCTCGATAAAAAACCATTGACAATTTTCAACACATATAAATTAACAATATAATACTAATAATATCCTCATCATCTTTAATCAAATCAACTAAGATTCAAATGTGTGATTATTAGATCAAAATATATTGTGAATACCATTATTCTAAGGTAAATTCACAACATCCATCAAAATATAGTAATATCATCATATATAATAATTTTCCATCAAAATAATGTTGATAATTTTCAATACATATATGAAATGACAAGATAAAAATGATAATACCATCATCATATTTGATAAAATCAACTAAAATTCAATGTATGATTACCAAATCAAAATGTTTCATAGATATCATTATTCTAAGGTAAATTCCCAACATCCGTTAAAAAAAATAGTAATCTCATCATACACAATAATTCTTCATAAAAAAATGTAAATAACTTTCAATATATTCATAAGGTAACAAGATAGTACCAATAGTATCATCATCATTATTTCAATCAACTAAAATAAAATGTATGATTACCATATTAAGACATCCCAACTAAATGAGAAAAGAAGTAAATGTTTGCATGTCAGAGTGTAGCTATTGGTTTTAGGATGGAGCGAAAGGGTTTCGAGCGCGAGGGTTTTGGCTAGCTAGGGTTTATGGTTTCTTCTGCAGTTTCCTGAGCCTGCGAGGCTCCATTGATACCTGCATACTCCGGGCGCACCTACCTCCTCTCTTATTTTGTTGGCCGATTTCGTTTATTCGCATTGGGCTCCTGACATCTGCTCTCTGATCCTCTGCTACCCAGGAACCTGCTGACATTATGGAAGAACATGAAGCTGTCGATTACTCTGCAGATCCTCTGGAAGGGGTTTCTATCTGGCGCACCCCTACCGTTTCTCATGGTATGTATAACCCGCAACATTCAATTCTGGCTTCTAATTCTATTGGGGATCCGTCGCGTTTATGTCCGGCGACTCTTCCGAACCATCCCCTTTCCAGGCCTGCTCTCTCTTCGCTGCCTCCCTCTCCGGCGACCCTCGGATCTACGGTGGAATATGCTCCCCCTTTTCCCCTTTCCGCCCCCTTTTCTGCTTCTGATTCGTGGCTTTCTAGATCTGCTCCGCCTCCCATAAACCCTATCGCCGACTCTCTGTTTTCGGATCCTCTCCTTGGCAGTCTCCCATGTAATACTTCACTCTCCGATCCGATGAGCTTCCCCGGTGGCTTCGAAGATCCCTCATCATACACTATCCCTCCACCTGTTTCTGGAGCCTCCCCGCTACCGAATCGAGCTCGGAGCACATCCCCGGCTCCCGATCCTAAGAGGAAAAACAGATGTTTCAAGACCAAAGCCGAAGATATCTTCCTCAGACTTGAGGAGGACGTCCAGTGGGGCGATATCATGGATCATTCTGACAAAGTCCTGGTGGGCCGCATCAGGGGACGGAAATACTCGGCTACTCGATTGAAGGCCTGGACTTCGGAAATTTGGGGACACCATCTGAAGGATGCCCCCATTGTACAGATTTTAGTAAGAGGATGGTTTGCTTTAAAATTCGTTCATGCCGACCACACTAATTGGGTCTTATCCTCTCAATGGCATTTTCAACATGCTCCAGTTCTCCTTAAGCGCTGGACTCCCATGTTTGACCCTGAATCTGAGCAGATTGGCATTGGGCCTATATGGGTACGGCTCCCAGGCCTCCCATTACAGTATTGGTCTGAAGACATCTTCAGAAGAATTGGGAATGCATTGGGTACCTTCTTGGATTATGATAGATCCTTCCTCCAATCAGGTGTGATGACTTATGCTCGTCTTCTCATCAACCTGGACACCAGGGGTGGTCTACAAGAATACATTACTATACACTGGCGGGACTTGGTGCGCAAGCAGATTATTGATTACGAAGGGATCCCGTATAGATGCCGCAGATGTCACCAAGTTGGACATCTATACCGGGATTGTCCACTCCTTCACAAGGGAAAGAAGATATATCAGGATGAGGCTACTGAACCCCCCCCACATTTTTCTGATCGGCCACAGTCGGAGCAGCCTATATCAGAGCATCATTTGGCCACAGATGCTACACTCGATCCTTCGGGTAGCTCTGTTGAACACTCTATTCGCACATCGCCAGACCCCGTGCACGAAGACTCTATACAGCTGGGCGATGGATCATCGGTCTCGCATGCCTCCTCCCCTCATATACATCCGATATCATCTTCTGTTGTTTCTGCGTCTCATCCGAGCACTTGCCCAACCGGCTGCTCACCTGAGCCTCTCTCGGGGGCGCCCCTCGGTCTCTCTGCTCCCCCTCCCCCTCCCTCCCTCATATGCTCCATTCCGCCACCTGCTCCCGCCATTCCCCCGAGTTCGCCCTCCTTGATCACCTCCTCCACCTCTGCCTCCCTTGCCTCATCCCCCCTGCATCCCCTCGATATTCCCTCAGATCCAGATCTAAAGATAGAGGTATCGATGCTATTGGTCTTGACACCATATCTGCTCCTGTCCCCCATAAGCATTCTCGGGGTCGACCATCTCGTATTACAAAAGCCAGACACACTGCTGATGCTGAAGTAGCCATTGGGCGACAGCAAACCATCCTCCGGGCCCTTAGAGCGAAGCAAGGCCCAGCCCCTCATCCTACATGAAGGTACTCTCATTCAATTGCAGGGGGTTTGCTAGTTCCCCCAAAAAACTAGCTCTCAGAAGATTGCTTACCATATCTCAACCCGACATCATTCTTCTTCAAGAGACCCTCTGTCCTGCTGACACCCTAGTCCAGTCTTTCAAATCTTGGATGCCTTACTGGACTTTTCATGCAATTGACGCATCAGGGAGATCGGGTGGATTAGCTATTGGGATACACAACAAAGCAGTCAAGATCCGTAACATTTGGGGCGGCAGAGGATTCATCGGCCTGGACGTTTATGTTCTCTCCATGGAAATGGACTTACGAGTCATCAACGTTTATGGTCCATGTTCTAGCAGGGCTCCCTTTTGGAATGCGCTACTTGAATCTGACTTATTAAAGGAGGATAATATAATTCTCGGTGGCGACTTAAATTTCACTTTGGGTTTTTGCGAATCGTGGGGGCACTCTGCCCAGGTAGACCCATTCTCGGATACCATATCCAATCTGTTGGAGGAGCATCATTGGGTAGACATACCCACTGCCAGACTACAGCACACTTGGACTAACAATAGAAGTGGAAATCAGAGCTTGGCCAGAAGATTAGATAGGTTTCTGCTTAAGGAATCTCTATATAACAGACTTCCATGCATAAGGCAATGGGTCGGTTCCGGAGGCATCTCGGATCACCGCCCTATCTTCCTGGAGACGGTCGACTTCTACAACAAGATCAAGAGCCCCTTCAAATTTAATTCTACATGGTTAAAGGACCCCTCCTATATTCAGCTGGTCACCGAATATTGGCAGAACAATCCCATTAGCGATCATGAAGACCATACTGTCGGTTTCGTTAGGAAACTAACCGAACTCAAGCGATTATCCAAGCATTGGGCACACCAGAAGCGCGTCCGCGATGACCATACTCTAAAGGAGGCTGAGAGGGTCATTGCAGCATATGAGAACTCTACTGATGGCATCTTCTCTAACGCAGTGAGCAAAGAACAGTTCAACTCCCTCATAGCCAAGCGAACACAGATTCTGAAGGATAGAGAAGAAAGCTGGCGGCTACGCAGCAGGGCCATATGGCTTACCGAGGGCGATGACAATACAAATTTCTATCATAAATTCGCCAACGGCCGCAAAGCTATCAACTCAATATGGGAACTAAGGGATGAACAAAATCAGCAAATTACATCTCAGAGGAACCTGGCCAGCTTAGCAATCGATCATTTCAAAGGCATCTATAGAGCCCCCAGAGAGGCCAATATCCTGGAGATTATGAGAGTGGCAGAAAAATTTCCCAGATTCGTTCTACAAGATGAATCAGAGGATCTCACTAAGGCAGTAACCATGGAAGAACTCGAATCCACCATTAAATGGTTCAAGAAAGATAGAAGCCCTGGCCCTGATGGTTGGACCATCGAATTTTACATTGCTTTCCTTGATCTTCTGGGCAATGATCTCCTCAATATTATTGAGCAAAGCAGAAGAAATGGCAGAATATCTTCCGCTATTAAATCCACTTTCATTGCACTCATCCCGAAAGCCAATCACCCGACATCTTTCAATGACTTCCGCCCCATCTCCCTCTGCAACTGCCTATATAAAATTATTGCCAAGATCATCGCCAATCGTCTGAAGCCCATATTATCTCGCCACATATCCCCTGAACAATTCGCTTTCCTTAATCACAGGCAGATACATGAGGCCATTGCCACCGCTCAAGAGCTCCTACATACTCTTCATACCAAAAAACAAAAGGGCCTGATATTAAAGGTAGACCTGTCCAAAGCCTTCGATAGAGCCAACTGGCTCTACATCAGGCTTCTCCTGACTCACCTTGGCTTTCCCTATAGCTACACTAAATGGATAATGAGCTGCATAACCGATGTATCCTACAGCGTACTTCTCAATGGTGAAGCCACAACTTTCTTTACCTCAGAAAGAGGGCTCAGGCAAGGATGCCCATTATCTCCACTTCTTTTCCTCCTCATTATGGAAGGATTGAGTCGGCTTATCACATCTGCCCGAGATAGGAATCAATTCAATGGCATCAATATCTCCGATAATTTTTATCTAACACACCTCTTGTTTGTTGATGATATTCTCATTTTTCTTAATGGATGCATAGGTGACACCACTTCTCTCCAGAACATATTTGCACTCTTTCAACAGGCCACTGGCATGCAGATAAATGAAAGCAAATCTACAATCACGGCTGTGGGCTGCTCTCATCATGAATGTACAATTGCATTACAGCGATTCCCTTTCATCTCATTATCATTAGCTGACGGCATCAAATATCTGGGGTACAGATTAAAACCTCTTGGCTATCGGATTGCAGATTGGACTTGGTTAATAGCAAAGGTGGAGAAAAGACTGCAGGTTTGGTATCACAGATATCTCTCAAGAGCTGGTAGATTGACTCTCATAAAAGCAGTCATTGAAGCCACTCCAGTATACTGGATGACCTTGGCGTGGATACCTCGCGGCATCCTGAACAGATTACAAAGCATTTGTGCCAGATTTTTATGGAAAGGTCATCACACAGGGAAGCAATTTGCCTGGGTGAAATGGGTTACCATAGCAAGACCCAAACGATGGGGCGGATGGGGCATTAAGAACCTCGACCACTTTGCCAAGGCGCTGGCAGCCAAACTTGGGTGGAACCTCTTGACCACAGATAGCCTATGGTCTCGTGTCGCCCAGGTAAAATATATCAAGCCAATGCACCTCATGGATTGGTTCCGCCTTCAACACAACCCTGGTCGCAATATATCAAACATCTGGAAAGCTGTCCTCCAATCTTTACCTCTATTGCGGGAAGGTATCACCTGGCGCATCAAAGAAGGAAACAGTGTAAGGATTGGGGTGGATCCGTGGGTCGGGTGCGGCAATTCGCACAGGTTATCTGATGGACTGTTAATGCACCTTCATAACAGAGGCATCACGCATATGAGGCACATTGGAGATAGCGCGAACTCCACCTTTCTGCAACAGGCTTGGGCATCCCCCCGTACCTTAGAGATACCAGAACAGTGGCATCCAGAATGGAGGGCTTTTACTGACGCTCTCTCGCAGGCGCATATACGACTCACCGAAGGCCCCGATGACATTATCTGGGCAATCGCACCCCACGGCATTTACTCTCCCAGGTTGGGATATTTAAAACTCATGGAATCTTACAAACCCACGGCTATTCTCCCCATCTGGAAAGATCTCTGGAAGCTGGATGCAGCCCCTCGCACTCGGCTCTTAATGTGGAACATACTATTCGATAAAATTCCAACAGGTACCAATCTCATGAAGCGATCATTCCATGGTCCGTTCAGATGCCACCTATGCTGTTTAGAAGAGGAAAGCACAGCGCACCTGTTCCTAAATTGTCAGATTACTAAAGCATTTTGGCAAAACATTACTTCTCATTATCCATCCCTCAAAGTCTGGCAGGGTCAGAATCTTATGGAGGCGTGGTGCGATTGGTGCCGTCTACATACAGGCAAATCCGTCAACATGCCTTTGCTAGTTTGCTGGGCAATATGGATTGCTCGGAATCAGGTTATATTTCATGTTAAACACACATGGATAGGAAAACAATAGGAAAGATAAATCAGTGAGTGCATCTTTTTATTAAGATAAGATACACATTTATAGTACAATAGGTGACTCTTGGGATTCAGATCCCAAGGTCTCTTGGACTGCTTTGTCCATTCAACTTCCACGCTAACCCTTTAGGATTAGGTGTCCAACATTCCCCCCCTTAATCCGAAGGGTTATGTATGAGTCCAAGAAGAGAGCTGTAATACAAAATGTGCAAAAAATACATGGCAGCACTAGGCTGAATGTGCTCTATGAAATGTTGGTAAAAAAGGGCGGTGGTTTAATGATGACCACCAACACTGAAACGCTTAGTGCAGTTCCCGGAACTCTTCCAAAACTGGCAAGAAACTGAAGCTTTCTGCTAGAGGAAGTGATCATATTGTTTTAAAGAGGGAAACCTTCAACCATAAAAGGGAGGTCTCAACCTATGATGGTTTAAGGATAACCAACAACTCTGGAATGCTTAATGCAATTCCTGGAACTCTTCCAAAACTGGCAAGAAGCTGGTGTCTTCTGCTAGAGGAAGTGTTCTCAATCTGTGTTCACGGGCATCTTTGTCTCTGGCTGCAACTCTGAAACTGGTGTGGCAGGTTGTGGCTCAGGCTCGCTTGATGTGACTTTGAAGCTTGTAGATGACCATCATTTCCCCCCCTGTCAGGTACAAGGTGAGAAGATGGAGAAAACTCAACTGCAAGACTGTTCAATACTTTGGAACAAGTTCTGATATGTGTTTGGAATATCTTCTTGGCTGTTGATGCCCATTGCCAAGAAGCGATCCATCCAAGATGAATCTTTGTTCTTGCAGGACGTTTGTTTTTGAAGCATCTGTGTGAAGAATGGCTGGTTTTATGACAGTGCTTACATGGATGAAGATCAAAACAGTGATCTTTCAAATGGCCAACTCGATCACAGTGTTGGCATTTCACGATCTGTTGTTGTTGTTGCTGTGGAAGAGGGGCAGAGTCTGGAACAGTTGAAGCTGAACTGTCATTAGGAGCAGGTGAACCGTCATTAATGAAACCAGCACTCTGAAACTGAATGGGCTTGGCATAGTCTGGAATATGAAAGGACAAGTCCTTGTCATATCCAAGACCAGTTCTGTGCTTGTTGTGGACAAGCTGTTCCCAAGGTCTGATGATGGGCTTGGGAGGTGCAGGCTGAGTTTCTGCATCTGCATGTACAACTGCTGCTTTATTTGAATGAACAGTAACATTACTGACTTGCTGTTGATGGGTTGCAGTCTCAATGTTCTGAACAGAAACAGGTTCAGAATGATGACTCCACTGCTGTAATTCTTCCTGCTGTAGCTTTGTTTCCAGCTGCAAAAACTCAATATTTTCTTGTACATTTTTCAAACAGATTTGAATGTTTGCGACAATGGCTTTATCAATCATAATTGTATTGTCCGTGGTAGAATGTATTAGAGTGTTCAGCAATTCTAATACAACACCCATTCTATCCATTTTGACTGCAAAAAAATGATAGGTGTACCACTTTGTCTTCAAAAAAAATCTTCAAGTATGTAGCTTTTCAATATACTTCCATATACCATACAATTTCATACCATATGACATATTTTTTCCATGAACATATTGTGCGCAAAATTACACAGAAAAAAACATCTTGGCCAACAGACTGTAATGAAGAAGTAGCTGGGAAGCAGAGAACTTGGTTACACGATGAGATGGATACAACATATAAGTATATTCACTCTCATAGCATCGACACTGAGACTGAGACTTTGAATTCGACAAAGATATTTACACTGCAATAGCCATTGCCGCCGTTTCAGTAATTTTAATGATCGGTATTACCAGCACAGTTTTGAAACCCCACATGGCTTGCCACACTGTTATCCATAATATCAGATTATCATTGCTTCTGCAATGTCGTTAGCGTGCTCTTTTCAAACCTGTAGACGTCATGGCATGCAAATTCATATTGTTACGCGCTTATTTCATCATCTTAAGCAACACTACCCACAAAAATTGAGAACAAAGCCGATGAATCGAACACGACACAGAGGCATTAATGTGGATTCCAACGCTGCAGTCTATGCTTCTGTGTTAGAAATTTATACAAATATCGAAGCAGTGGGGCAAGTGTATGATCACAGATGGATTTGAAAAAGATACATTTTTAGGTTCCAAACTTGTTGACGTGTACTCCACGCGAAGAACTGTCGAGAATGCGCGCCAAGTGTTTGATAGAATACCCCAACGTATGCTGATGTCCTCTGGACAACGAATTCTGAAAACTTTTGGTCGTTATATGTAATCTCTCCACTTGTCGAGAGTGACAAATCGGAAGTAAAGATTCATATATGTTGGTTTATGGAGGGAGGACACTCGACAACATAACACACAATATAGTGAAAATCGAAATCACTTAGAAGATTCGAGAAGAACCCAAAACACAACATGGGGAAATTCGAAATGACTTGGAGATTCGCCCGGATCTGCAGCTTCCGTCTCTAGGCCTGGTCCTGAGCGTCCTTTGACGAAGGTGAAATGGAACCAGCGTGTAGGGGAATCAGCTTTTTACAAGTGCAAGATTTAGCCCCGTCAATTCAATGACCTCAGAAAGGGGTCTCTGAATGATGGCAATACTGAAATCGCATCTTCTGAACCCCAAGGTAAAAGTAGAGCTGCGTTTTTCTGATCTGCCACAGCCACTGTATCGGACGAGGTCTTCAGCATATACCAATTAAAATTGGGAGCGGATATATTCACCATATACGCACCATACACAGTCAACATATACGTATAACACAGTCAACATATACCACCAATATATTCACCATATACGCACAACACAGTCAACATATCAATCTATAAAAAAATGCAGTCTTCAAATCCACGGTCACAGCACTACTTTGTCAGAAACGCAGTCACCATTTCAATCTATAAAAAACGCAGTCTACAGCACCAGTGTATATACCATTCAAAACTGCGCACTGAATGAACCATATCAGTCTTCAATAAAAAAACGCAGAGAACTTAAGGCCTCTTTAAAAACTGAGGGAAACCACGAGATGTTTTCAAGATGTGAGTGTTCCGGCTTCTATACAAACAGGTTATGATATTTACCTTCGCCTCAATAGTTCTTACAATAAAACGATACCGTGCTCAAAGACCGTGCTCAGAGACCGTGCTCAAAAGACTGTGCTCTTCATATCAGAAATCAAAAGAATCAGAAGACCGGGGCGGTGAATGCAGCGGCAGGGTCTGCTTATGCTGAATTCGGTAATACAAAGGTCATTGTATCAGTATTTGGTCCACAGTGCTCGCGGATTGTCTACACTTAAGTAATACATGCAAGCAAGATGAGGCCGATTTTGATCACACTCCCACTGATTTTCTGGTGCGAAGGATCACACGCCCACCGATTTTCTGGTGCGAAGGATCACACGCCCACCGTCTGGTATGGACACAACGGAGAGCGCCTTGGGACCTATCTAGGACACAACGGTGTTGTCTGGTGCTGTGATGTCTCAAGGGACTCTGCGTGATTGCAGCAGATACTCGAATGTCCACTGGCTACAGCATTCAACTCTTCATGAATAACGCAGAAGGGAATGAAAGCGAGTGCAGGCCGTAGGGCAATCAGTGATAGAAACGCTCAGGTGTTCAATATCAACAAAAAAACGCTCACATTCAGCAGCCCATTCCACGCTCACCGCACAGAGGCGCTCAGGTATGTCAGAGCAGGTATGTCAGAGGCAGCGCAGAGAGGGGCAGCGAATTGCCTGAATAAAACGCATGACAGAGGCAGCCTATTCAGGCCAGAGAGCGCAGAGGCAGAGAGGACAGAGGGCACAGTCTACAGCAGAGCAGCGCTCAGGACAGAGGGCGATAGACTCAGCCGTGGCAGCGCTATGTCAGGCATATGCGCAGAGAATATTGTGGACAGATGAGTTTATGCAGACAAAGGGCCAGGACTGCCATGCATATAACAGGCCACAAAAACACAAGTGGCTCTGATACCATGTTAAACACACATGGATAGGAAAACAATAGGAAAGATAAATCAGTGAGTGCATATTTTTATTAAGATAAGATACACATTTATAGTACAATAGGTGACTCTTGGGATTCAGATCCCAAGGTCTCTTGGACTGCTTTGTCCATTCAACTTCCACGCTAACCCTTTAGGATTAGGTGTCCAACATTTCAGAATAAGGTGCCTCATTGGTCTGTCATCCTGAGCCACACCATTGCAGATTTCGAATTACTCCCTGCAGCTGTTCCAAAAAATCCTACGCGCACCTACAGGCATATAAATCTGGATAAATCGATGCCTTGGGCTTTTTTCGACGGCTCTGCCCAAGAATCAGGATGTGGTGGAGGAGCGCTGCTATATCTCAGCGATGATCATTATTATAAAATTCAGATTAATCTTGGTCGTGGCACCAATAATTTTGCTGAATTATGCACAGCAAAGCATATCATTCATTTTGCCATACAGAAACAGTGCAGCCACCTTCAGTTATTCGGGGATTCACAAATTGTATGCAACTGGCTGAACGATACAACACATTGCTATACATTCTCTCTGAGTCACATCCTCCAAGAGACAAAAAGACTGATCACATCATTTGAATCCTTCAAATGCAGCCACATCTACAGGGAACAGAACACTGAGGCGGACCAGCTATCCAAAGAAGCAGCGCAAAATCAAAGGGAAGACTGGCTGATCCAAGAGGTGATTGATGGATCATCCCATCAATACTACCACAGACCATTTCATGATTTTCCTTAGGAATGGGTTTAGACCCACATATAATCAGTGCACATTTCTTGTAGTTTTTTTGATTATTGTTATTTTATGTATAACATCTAAGTAGCTGAATCAGCATTAGCTGGGCTCTCTGCGTAGAGCTGGAATGTAAGCTGTTATTCATCTTGTTTCCTCTAATTTCAGGCATATACAGCCTCAGCTGATAAATGAGGCATCTTCAGGATGATCACACTACAACAAAACCAGCGATTAGCATCCCTTTTTACTTCTTTTTTTGCATATAGAGCCCATTTTTGGTGCTATTTGCATCCATTTATCAAATATGGTGCAAAACTTGACACAAACTTTGCATCAAGTTTTGCACCAAATCTTACACCAAGTTTAGCACCAGGTATTGCAATAGGTTTTGCACCACATTTTGCACCAAATTTTATGCCAAGTTTTGTTTCATCCTTTGCACCAGGTTTTGTTCCAGGTTTTGCATCAATTTTGGCATCTATTTTTGTTTGACATACTTTTGCATCCTCATTTGCATCCACTTTTTGCACCTACACTTGCATCAACTTTTGCATCGACTTTTGCATCCTTTTTTAAATCATTTTTTGCATCCATTTTTTCATCCATTTGTGCATCACTTTTGCGCCACGTTTTACATCGAGTTTTGTGTCTAGTTTTGCATATAATTTTGCATCTACTTTTGTTGCATCCACTTTTCCATCTTGTTTGGCATCCATATTTACATCCTCTTTTGCATCTATTATTGTACCCACTATTGCATCTAATATTTTTGTGCCACAATTGGCGCCTAGTTTGGCACCTCCTTTTGCACCCACTTTTGATTATAATTTTTCATCCACGTTTGCATCCTCATTTGAATCTAGGTTTTCATCAACTACTACATCTATTTTTGCATCCCTTTTTGTATCCAATTTTGGACCAGGATTTGCATTGGGTTTTGTGTCTCGTTTTGCATCTACTTTTGCATCGACTTCTATTGCATCCACTTTTGCATACAATTTTGCATCCATTGTTACACCCATTTTAAATTTCACTTTTTGCATCCCTTTTTACATCTTCATTTGCATCATACTTTGATTCTTTTGTTTCATCTATCATTACATCCACTTTTGTTATGCCATAATTTGCACCATGTTTTGCACTCACTATTGTATCCACGTTTGCTTCCAATTTTGCATCCATGTTCACATCCTCTTTTGCATCAAATATTGCATCTATTTTTGCATCCACTTTTGTGTCAGGTTTATGCATTGGGTTTTGCATCTCGTTTTGTATCTACTTTTGCATCTACTTCCATTGTATCCATTTTTTTCATCCAATTTTGTTTTTCCTGTTGCATCAATGTTTGCTTCCACTTTTACATCCATTTTTGCATCTTATTTTGCATATTTTTTGTCTATTGTTACATCCACTTTTGTTGCACCATATCTTGCGCCTACCTTTGCAACCACATTTGCTTCCACGTTTGCATCCACATTTGCATCCTCTTTTGTGTTCAAGTTTGCATCAGATATTGTGTATGTTTTTGCATCCCCTATTGTATCCACTTTTGTTTCATCCATTTTTGCATCTACTTTTGTGTCCGTTGTTGCATCCACATTTGTTTCACCACAGTTTGTACCAAGTTTTACACCTACCATTGGACCCATGTTTGCTTCCACTTTTGCCTTCATGTTTGCATCCAAGTTTGCATTGACAACTGCATCTACTTTTGCATCCACTTTTGTGTTAGGCTTTTCATGTTGTTGTGCATCTACTTATGTTGTATCCACTTTTCATCCAATTTTACTTCTATTGTTGCCCCCATTTCTATGTTCGCTTTTGCATCCCTTTTCCAACACTCATCATATTTTCTGCATTGATGATATTCCTTATGGCATTGACAATTATGAAAAATTGATGACAATGTCAATAATATTGACAATGATGAAAATGAAGATGATGGCGATGACATGAATTGTGATTATGATGATAAAGACGATAGTGGTTACAATGACATTAATGATGATGATGGCAATGATTATGATGATGACGACGCTAATGACCTTGGCGAATCTTCCCAATTTTAGATGTTGTCATTGTCATAATCATAAGCATTATCTTTGGTGTCATCATCAAAAACAATAATGGCATGAATGATGATGATGATTACAACAATGTTGATAGAAATTACATTAATGGTGATGATGGGGATGATAAAAATGACAATGACAATGATAATGGTGGTGATGATGATGATCATCGATCATCTCTCAAAAATAGAGTTGTTATTTCTCTTACGTATATCAATGTGTCCTAAACAACCCTTTTCTAGCACTGATCACATTTTTTGGGTTGATGATATTTCTTACAACATCTATAATTATAAACAATTGCAAACAATGTCCATAATGATGATGATGATGGAGCTGATGATGATGGCATGAATGGTGATTATGATGATAATGTAATGATGGCAATAACGATGACAAGGATGATGGTGATGATGGTGACAATGATTATGATAATGAGAATGAACAATTGCTAGTTTCACTACCATCTTCTGGATACATATTACTATCATACTTTTTAAATTTTCTGTCTCTCTTGAGGTATCTTACTATAATGGTGTTGTCAACACTAGAAACATATCTTGTTGTAATGGTGGTTCTAATGTTAGCACTAGCAAAGTTTTTGTTAAATTTTGGTTAAAAAAAATCGATTTATGCAATTATTTTGACAATCTATGTAAAAAAGTAAATAACATCCAATTATTTTGACTGTAGTCCCATTGATTATCATGAATTCACCAGTCTGAAGACCATCTTCTACATACATATTATTATTAAACTTTTTGCATTATATCCCTCTTATATCTTGTTGTAATGGCAGTATTAGCACTAAAAAAATATCTTGTTGTAATGGTGATGTTAGTATTAGCACTAAAAAAATCACTAAATTTTGGTAAAAAAAAATTTATCATTTATTTATTTTTAATTTGGGAAATTTTTGTTTTTATTTTTTTTGTTTTTAATTCTATTTTTATGCAGTAATATTTTTTTTGGTTGAATTTTGGTAGTAACTAGTTTTTGGTCGAATCATATGTATTAACCATGTTCTTTATGCTACAAGTCTAATTGTTGGGACAAAATTGCTCTTTCAAATAAGTTGCAAAAGCTATTTTACATCCATTGTTGCACCCATGTTTACACCCACTTTTACATCCCTTTTTGCATCCTATTTTTCATCTTCATTTGCTTCTTTTTTTGCATCTATCATTACATCTACTTTTGTTGTGACAAAATTTGTTCCATGTTTTGCACATATTGTTGTACCCACGTTTGCTTCCAATTTTGCATCCATCTTCACATCCTCTTTTGCATAAAATATTTCATCTATTTTTGCATCCACTTTTGTGTTGGGTTTTGCATCTCATTTTGTATCTTCTTTTGCATGTACTTCCATTTCATCCATATTTTGCATCCAATTTTGTTTCTCATGTTGCACCCGTGTTTGCATCCACTTTTACATCCCTTATAGCATCTTGTCTTGCATCTAAGTTTGCATATTTTTTTGTGTCTATTATTACATCCACCTTTTTTGTGCTATTATTTGTGCCATATCTTATGCCTATCATTGCAACCCACATTTTCTTCCACTATTGCATCCATATTTGCATCCTCTTTTGTGTCCAAGTTTGCATCAAATATTGTTTATGTTTTTTGCATCCCATTTCGAATTTACTTTTACATCCACTTTTGATTTGTCTAGTTTTGCAACTAATTTTGTGTTCACTATTGCACCCATGTTTGGCCCATGTTTACATCCCTTTTTTCATCCAAGTTTTCCTCCTTTTTGCATTCAAGTTTGTGTCCCTTTTTTTTTACATTCATTGGAGTATCCACATTTGTTTCACCACAATTCATGCTAAGTTTTATGCCTACTATTGTGCCCATGTTTTCTTCCACTTTTTCATCCATATTTGAGTCCTATTTTGTGTTCAAGTTTGTATGAACTATTGCATCTACTTTTTCATCCACTTTTGTTCAATTTTTTTGTCTTGTTCTGCATCTACTTATGTTGTGTCCACTCTTCATCCAAATTTACATCTATTTTTACCCCCATTTTTTTGTTTACTTTTGCATCCATTTTCCAACACACATCATATCTTTTGCATTGATTATATTTCTTATGACATTGAAAATTATGAACAACTGATGACAATGTCAATAATTATAACGATGATGATAATGAAGATGATGACGATGACATGAATTGCGATTGTTATGATAATGACAATGATGATAAAGACGATGGGAGTTACAATGACAATGATGATGATGCTAATGACCTTGGCCATTCCTCCCAATTTTTAAATGTTATCATGGTAAAAATCATAATAATTATCTTTGGCGTCATCTTCCAAGTCATCATCATCTGATCATCATTATCATTATTTTCATCTTGGTCATAATCAAGAACAATAATGGCATGAATGATGATTATGATGTTCATGATGAAGATGACAAAAATTATGATAAAACTTATATTAGTTATGATGATGGGGATGATGACAATTATAATGACGATGATAATGGTAGTGATGTTGATGATCATCAATCATTTCTAAAAAATAAAGTGGTTATTTTTCTTTCATATATCATGTGTCCTAAGGTTGGTGATATTTCTTATGATACCTATAATTATGAACAATTGACGACAATATAAAAAATCATGAGGATGATGATGATCATGAAGAAGACATGAATGGTGATTATGATGATAATGAAATGATGACAATAATGATCACATTGATGGTGGTGATGATGGCAATAATGAAGATGATGACCCTCCCTCTAAACTAGTGAGGTACTCATAATGAGACAAAAAAGTACTCTCAAGTTGAAATATTCATATAAGAAGGGATCTAGATTGATAAGCATCAATGATGATTTACATCATCATAGCCAAAATTTTCAAAATAGTAAGGCCTTGACTAACAAGTTTATCTCTCCATTAGATCAGAGCACAATGTTGGGAGGCATAAATTTGGACACCACTACCTTTCAAGGCACTTACCCCACCAAGATGTTCACCAGGTATGTCCTCACATGATCATTTCCTAATCCACTATCATAATATTTGACACCAGAAAATGTCAATCCTCATGACTATTCTTATCTTGGATTAATGTACTTGACTTATGGCGATTAGTCCTAGTCAATGTCCAAATTCTCAAAGAATATTGGTCCCAGATGTTTATCCAATCCACCATTATCCCTACTAGTGCCTTTACTAGGCTTACGATTGTTAATCCTAGCCATAGTACATGACACATGGATAACATGGTGTCTATCCTCACTCCCTCTCAACCAGGGAGGAAACATCCACAAGCATAAGATTTTCTCAAGAATACCCATCATTTTCGTAGAGAATAACATCATTAATTTGTTTTCATCACATGACGACTTTATGATTAAGCATTCATAGATTTGTGGCAAAATATTTCCCCTTTTGTATTTGTGATGAAATACAATAAAAAAGTGAAAGCCAAAATCATTAAACATACACTATATTGATTTATCTAAGTCTAAACTCTAAGGTTGAAGTGAAAATTCATGTAAATCTTATATCTATGAGTTGTGCCAAACTTATGAAAACCTTATTCCCTAAGTCCTATATATAAGAAAATGAAAAAGAAAGAAAAATCAGGGCCAATAAATGGTAACTCATGTTTTCACTCCCTCTTTGGAAAATATATGAATATATACACTCCTAGTCACACTTGATCACATGTATGTGATGGTTAAATCATGAATTCTTCTTTTCTCCTTGCATTTTCACTTCATCATTTAAGCACCTAATTGAGGATCTAAGGAATGTTTGTTTCCTAAGGCTTTCATGTCTACTCTTGGTTTACTTATGTCACACTACTGTCAATTTATGTGACAGAGTGAAATACATAAGTTTGTGGAGTTATTATAGAGGTGTATTGAGTTCGTAACCACACACACATGTATTACATCTCATTGATCCACATGTGTGGGTTGGAGACTCATTTCTTGACAACTTTAATGGAGACTACTTTGTGGCTTTAATGGTATAGCTTACAAAATATCTTGTTAAACATTTCGATTCATTCTTTCTTTTCCTCGAGACACTTATAATATTGAAGTCACTCCCAACAATCCATGGAGATGGGGAGTATAAATTACTTGTGCTAGAAATATAATTGAGAAATAGAGGTTTTCCATTTGCGATATTGGAGTCATAGACATTGGATACATGGTAGTAGTCCTCAATGTCAATTAACTAAAATTGTATTGTCATAATGCGAAAAGAGGTAAACATATTGGTATCCTTGATGTCTTAATCATTTCAAATAATAACCATTCCACCCAAGTATCTCTAAGCATCAATCACTACTACTTGGAAATTCCTCCCCCATTTTCTAATTATATGAGGTTGAACCTCACTTAATATTTTTGCTTCTTATATCAACATTATTTATGGGTGCTTTGCATACCATTTTTCTTTTAGGAGTTTGTTTTCGCTTACTATTGACGCCCCTCATGTTCCAAGACTATTTTCATCAAAAATTTACATAGAAAGAAAGTATAAAGTGACTAAAAAGAAACATGTCTCAAGATTTAAGTGCTTGGACAATTCCACTTCATGACTCCTATATTTCCTTAACCTGGGACCAAATGGTGAACTTGATGGCCTTAAGGGAAATTGATCAATGAAAATCTAAAAAAGAGGTGATTTTTGACTTTATCACATACAATTTAATATACTAAAAAAAATATCCATAACAATTTCATCAATCAATGAATCATTAAAAAAAATATCCAAAACAATTTCATCAAGCAAAGAATCATTGCATTATAAAATACAATCTATAAACATTTTGGGAAAGTTTTGCTAAAACATGCTTAAAAATCAGCATATTTAATATTAATATTTAACAATAATATGGACAATAACACATTTTGATAAATTAAATAACATATTATCAAGCCTAAAAAATGTCACTAACTGAAAACTACAAAGCATGCAACTAATGGAAGTGACCACTCAAGGCCACCACAAGACAATTAATCTATTAAGACCAAGATTAATGGGGACAAAGATCTATAAAGGACAAAGGAAAACCTATTTTAACTTTATTGTTTTATTAGCCTGGTTCAAGATGAACATTTCAAGATATCATGAAGAACATAATTAGTTTTATTGCATTAAGAAAACCCAAGCACATTCTATAACTTAGCAAGAAAGAGATGTATAACACCCATCTCAGCAACACGACACATGACATTAAGTTACTTTACTATATATAATTTAAACTCCTATCATAAAATCACAAATTTAGCATGAATGGAATGTTTAAAATCCATTTTTATAAAAACTAAATATAATTTTTCTTATAGAAAAATATACCAAAAACTAAATATATTTTTCTAGAAAAAAAAAAATACTAAAACTAAATATATATTTAAAAAAAAACTAAAACATAAGCAAACTAGAATTTGAATTTGACATTCTTGGTCACTTTCGGAAACATATGGTGGAATGTAATCTCTTTATCCTCATCTTTAGCTTTTTCCTAAAAAATAAAAGCATACAAAAGTGGGAAAGAGCCATAAAGCATGGGGAAGCTTTTTCCTAAGCACAAAAGCATCTAAAAAGTGGAAAATTCCTTTTTTATATGAGGAAACATTATTCACCCAAAAGATTTTTCCCAAATTGAACTAATGAGGAATTTTGGAAATCTTCATAGCCTCCACTTTCCTATATATTAGAGGCTTGGCCATTGAAAAAATGATGGGAATTTTGTATTGTCACGCTCTTGAGATCTGTCTTGAGAGGGAGAGTTTTGGAGCTATGAGTTGGGGGAGGTGATGTTGCAACTATATCTGATTGTTGTAACTTTCCTCCAACTCCTTTATTCATATAGATCAGTTGTTCTTCCTTCCATATGTTTCTATTCATTCTTTACTTCTTCTATTTAACTAATGTATGCATGGGTTTTTGGTTTATATTTATTTATTCAATAATATTTATATGTTTTTTATAGTTTTGATTATTAAGATATTATGTTGTGAAGGTTGCTTTATTCTCTCTCTTATGTGTAGGACCAAGCTTTGGAGCTAGCTAGGAGCGCTTCTTGGCTATACAAAAAACTCCAAGAAGACCTGCATGCGAGGACTCACAAGAATTCATTCTCTTTTTCTTAATCTATACTCTACATCTTGATCTACTAAGAATCCTAAGCCTTAGAACAACCTTTCTCTTAATTGGTTTGTCCTAGGTTTCTGAGATAAACTGAGAGGGTTTTGTTTTCATCTAACCATGCATTAAATCCTACAGCAAAATGATATTTAGAAAATTTAATATATTTCACTATGTAAATGAACTTAGTAAAATGAACCCATAGAGGTGGTCATAAATGGAAATAAAAGTAAAACTCTAAACAAGAAGCCAAAAGTGGATTTAACCATGGATGAAAAATTGGGAGTAGAATTGGATGTTAAACTAGCCATCAAAACAATATGCAAACAATGACACAAAAAGGTTTTTAAAGTAAAATTAAAAAAGGGTGCAACACTAGACACAAAGAAGGGAACAAAATAGGGCATATGAAAGGATACCGAATTGGGTGCAAACAAGGATGCAAAAATGGATACCAAAATGAGGATGCAAAGAATGGTGTAAAATTAGGATGCAAAAAGGATGTAAGAAAAGACACAAAACAAGATGCAAAATGGGACTAAAAAATGGTGAAACCAAGGATGTCAAAGATGATGCATAACTAGATGAAAATTCCAACTAAAATCTAGGTGCAAAATGAGATGCAAATGTGGACACAAAATGTGGCAGAAAAAAGGATGCAAATTTGGAAGCCAAAAAGGATGAAAAACTAGATACCAAAAAGGATGCAAATTTGGACATAAAAAATGGTGCAAAATTGGACACAAAAGAAGAAAAAATGGTGCAAAAATGGGCATAAAAATGGCTCAATTTTGGATGCAACATTGGATGTAAAATGATGCAACAAATCATTCAAAACTTGGTGCAAAAACAAATGCAAAAGTAGACGAAAAAATGGCTCAAAAGTGAACGTAACAATAGACACAAAATGGGATGCAAAGGTGGATGCAATATATGGTTCAACATAGGATGCAAATTTAGATGCTCAAAAGGATGAAAAATTGGATGCAAGAAATGGTGTTAAAAATGATGTTAAATTGGATGCAACAAATGATGCAAAATTAAATGCAAAATATGGTGCAAAATAGGGAGATAAATAAAACGCAAAAGTGGATGCAAAAAATGGTGCAAAAATGCATGCGAAATTTGGCACTAAATCAGATTCAACATATGGTGCAAAATTGGATGGAAAAGATGGTGTAAAAAAAGGCAGAAAAATTGGCACAAAAATAGATGTAAAAATAAGTACAAAATTAGAAGCAAAAGATGGCATAAGACCAGATGCAAAAATTGGCACAAATTGGATGTAAAAAAAGGCGCTAAATAAGATGTCAAAGATGGTGTAAAAATCGATGCAAATTATGACACAAAAATAGAAGCAAAGAATTCCACAAAAGAGGAAGCAAAAAATGATGCAAAAATAGATGCAAAAAAAGGCACAAAACTAGAAGCAAAACCTGTTGTAAAACCAAATGAAAATCTTGGTGCAAAATATGATGCAGAAAATGATGGAAAATTTGGCGTAAAAAAGATGCAAAATTTGGTGCAAAAAAGGACGCTTTAAAAATTGTACAATAGAGCCAGATTTAGCGCCAGGTTGCTCATCCCAATTGAGAAAAAAATGCACTAGAATCTGTTGCTAAATCTGGCGCAAATTGCCTGTTTTGTTGTAGTGTCACCGACCCACAATTATGGATGCAAGTGCATCTGCAAAATGTAATTTCTCCATTAATAGAAATTACGACTTTTTCCTTAAGGGAAAAAAAAAGACATCCCAACTAAATATAAAAAATAACGCATGGCTAGCTAGCACCACGAAAATCATAGTCAAGATCATCCTCATGATCATTTACATGATCATCATCCTGACCATCTTGATAATCTCATCCACATAATCATCAACAACACCATCACCATCCTCATCATCATCGTCTCTGATATATGATGTAATCTAAACATAGTCTGTATCATCATCTTCGTGGTCATTACCTGTAGTATTCTGGAAAAAATAAATCAATATTACATGTTAGTACTAATTCTATAGCACAATGCATATTTTTGTTAGAATGCTAACCATAAAATGAGGTAGGACATAATAACATTTAATAGTACTAAAAAATAAAATGAAAATATGGTTTAAGATATATTGGAGATCCAACTAAGATTACACTTGTAATTCACATCAAGTAGTAGAAGCATTTTCTAATGCATATGATGTAGGTACCCATTTGTTCTTCATATTATATTGTGAATGTTTCTTATGATGTCCATGCATGATTGGTAAATTAAGAGTTACTGGAAGATTTATTTCAAATTACATTTGTAATTCGGATTAGAAATAGAAGAAATTTTAACAACAACCAAAAATGTCACATGAAAAATTAAATTGTTTTTAATGAAAAATAATTCACATACAATATGAATGTCACATGAAATATTGAGTTGTTTTTAATGCATGTACTTTTCTCTATGACAAAATGGATCCTAATGTTCGTTCAAGAACAAATGATCACAAATAATTACTTCATTTTATCCATTATCACACCAAAATCCATTATACCTAGTGACGACAATGATTCCATTCAAATTGATTTGAACTCCCTAAATATAACGTAAAAGAGAAAAATCCATGACCACAACCCCCTCCCTTGCCTCATCCACCATCAGAGGCAATGAACTTAGAGTTATGACCACGATAGCAACCCCTCCCTTGCCTTGTGTCCACTATTAGAGGCATTGAACTTTAAATCAAGAGTGCTCCTGTTTTCTTTGATCTAATTAATCTCCAAGGAATCAAACCTTGATCAGTATATCAAGGACTAGATATATCACAGGCGAAGCCCAATAGGCGTTTCCAAAAGAGTGTGAAATAACACTTATCTCTGTGTTATGAAATAACTCGAGTCAGTGGAATGAATGGTGGGAAACACTTACCAGGGAAAGGAATATTTTTGGTTTGTCCTTATTTCTATTATTATTTTTGCTTCTTAAAATGGAGGGAAGTGTTTAAAAAAATTCTAAAAAATATTTTTAATTAAAAAAAAAAATATTTTCTTATGTTTTAGTTTTTTTTTTTAGTATATATTTAGTTTTAGTATTTTTTTATTTTCTAAAAATATATATTTAGTTTTTGGTATTTTTCTTTTATAACAAAAATTATATTTTGTTTTTATAAAAAATGGATTTTAAACATTCCATTCATGCTAAATTTGTGATTTTATGATACAAGTTTAAATTATATATAAAAAAGTAACTTAATTCCATGTGTTGTGTCGTTGAGATGGATATTATACATCTCTTCCTTGCTAAGTTATAGAATGTGCTTGGGTTTTCTTAATGCAATAAAATTTATTATTCTCTTCATTATATCTTGAGATGTTCAACTTGCACCTAATAAAACAATAAAGTTAAAATAGATTTTCCTTTGTTGTTTGTAGATATTTGTCCCCATTAATCGTGGTCTTAATAGATTAATTGTCTTATGGTGGCCTTGAGTGGTCACTCCCATTAGTCACATGCTTTTTGGTTTTCTGTTGGTGACATTTCTTAGGCTTGATAACATGTTATTTAATTTATGAAAATGTGTTATTGTCCATATTATTCTTAAATATTAATATTAAATATGTTGGTTTTGAGGATGGTTTAGCAAAAAGTTCTCAAAAGGTTTATAGATTGTATTTTATAATGTAATGATTCAATGCTTGATGAAATTGTTTTGGATATTTTTTTTAGTATATTAACTTGTATGTGATAAAGTCAAAAGTCACCTCTTTTTGAGATTTTCATTGGTCAAATTCCCTTAAGGCCATCAAGTTCACCATTCGGTCTCGGGTTAAGGAAATATAGGAGTCTTGAAGTGGCATTGTCCAAGCACTTAAATCTTGAAACATGTTTTTTTAAGTCACATGTGATGAGCCTTAGTATTGCAGCAAGGATGTTGCAACTCCTAGGGCTACCAAATTTACTTTATCAACCTAGAGTTTCGTACAAACTTGGAGGTGACACTGCTATATGCACAGTAGATGCAACATTCTACTCCTGTCTCTTTTCAACTGGGGTGCTAGACCAATAAGGTTCTAGATCAGTCTTCTATTTACCAGAATGAGTCTGACTACTGATAGTGAATGTAAAGCTAGTTCTAATGCATGAATGTAAATTCTTGTCTATTTAGGAAATGAAATTTACTGAATGGTAAATGTTGTGAAATGCCATAAATCATCTAGCTAGGAAATGACACAAATTACTTGCATAAAAGAACTAGGCTAACCTTGTAATTTATCATCTAGCTATTTGCATTGTTTGGACATGGACAGTTGTTCTATCATTTTATGATTCATATATGCATGCACTAACTATCTCATTTTACATTTGCAGAAAAAGAGACTTTTAATTGCTAAATCCAAAAATACAAATGCTATGTTATTCAGTTTGACCTTGCATGGGGAAAGGCATGGGAAAGATGATCTTAGGTGGAACTGATAGGCATGGGATCCAAGGTAAGGGCCTAAACTTATCTTATACTACCATCTTTGGTCAAAACAGGGTCAAACAAGTTGTTACCAGAGATCTTGTAGCTGCTACAGGAAATTGTTATAGGATGCCCTAATCTACTACAAGATGTCCTCGTTTGCTACAGGATGTTATCTGAAGGGCTTAGGAGTGCAAGAAAAGTGAAATGAGGTTCTTGAGAGATGTATGCCAGTGATAGAAAGTGTAGGGAAGGTGCACATTACCCTAGATTAAGCCGAACACTCCAAGGAAGTTATATTTGCCTAAGGTGGCTACTCACGGTGGCTACCAAATAGAGGTTTAGACTATGGGTTGGTATGCCTTAGAAAAAGATGGAGAATACTTAGGTGAAGCTGGTTGGATGAGCCCCTTCCTACAGATCAATAACCCCTACAACAAAACCTGTTTCTCTTTTCATTTATGCATCACTACATGTCTACATGGAAAATATGAATTAAATTTGAGGAAGTTGATCTATTTACTCATAAGGACTAGATCTATGAAATGGAATGCTCTTTGAGCTACAACAAAATTAAGGAGACAAGATAACAACTGCAGGTGCTTCCAAGAAATCATAAACAATGATCTAGCTAAGAATGAAACCTAATCTATGCAATAATCAAAAGACAAACTCTCTTTTTGGGGCTGTGAGAGTGGGGCCGTCTAATCATGATCCCATGAGTGAGATGGGATAGAGGCCACTATCACAAGCATTTCTGCAGTAATTTCCTCCACTAAAATGCATCACTGATCTACCTTTTCAAACTAATGGAAAGAAGGTTAAGCAATAATTCAAATACTTGTTAAGCTAAAAAAAACATAAATAAATTTCAACAGCTAACTATCATTTTAATCTAAGAATACAGATACAAAAAGAGGAACTTATGTTGCTAGGGTTCAGCCCTAACCCAAGAGCTTCATACCTTGAGTCAACTCATTGCTGGATCATGGTAGAATTTCTCATTATCATCAAAATGTCAAATACAACATAACAATAACAGTAACAATGTTTAAGCTCAAATTGCCTCTTGGCTACAACAAAAAATCGAATCCTAATGAGTCCCTTGACTCTCTTATTTATACAAAACTGGAGCTCCCAACAGCTCCCTAGAAAATAGGGAGACTTGGCTCCCTAACTCGAGAATGACTCTTTCTTAACTGTCACTGGCTTGGATGCCAATGGACTCAGCTTGCTTGGCTGCTAGTGACTCCGAGCTAATGTCAAGATATGGTAGAGGAATCTTCGAATGATTTTAGGAGTTAAGGAGGGAGACCAATCTCCTAAAATCTCTCTTGCTTTCCCACTCCGAGTTCCTGCACTTAAGTCAACCAAAAACTACTCCAATTCTTGCATTTAACACATATTAAGCCACATGACATAGTAACTCACCTTCACCCTTCTCACTAAGAAAAATATAACAAAATATGTAAATAAATGTGAGAAAAGTCAATTTTAATAAGCTGGAGAGTGGCATTGTGACTCGTATAGTTTACCTATTGATGAGCCTCATCATCACCCCCTACTGAAAGTGTTGCTCATCCTCTGAGCAACTTAGTCTATATCCATATCTTTCATAGTTGTTGTGGCCTCTTTGACATCCGAGGCCTCTGTTGATGGAGTTTCCTCTTGAGGATAGAACCCTGCAGTTTTTTTCCATCTCTTCCCACTACTTTCTTTCCTCTTCTTCCTTCCTACCTTCCAATAGACCCAACAGTAAAGGTGGACTAAGTTTTAATCCAATCTGATTGATCCTTAGTATTTTCATGGAATTATTATATAGTGGGGTCCTTTCCAATGCATTTCTCAATCTCTCAGGGGAGTGGTACTCCCTGATCCTTAGATTGTGTGGGAGGTTGATCCATCTCCTCTGGCATGCTTGTTGGCTCTCACTCCCCAGCAATCTTACAGTGTTCTCAAAATGGGAGATGGTCTATTCTTGGGTAGCCATGTATCTTGGTGCAAGTTGGGCATCATTGGAGATGATGTTGTGGTTACTAATAATAGCCCTGGAATTTATTTGTTCTGCTTTGATGTATAGGGGCTCTCCTTCCTCTTTTTCTAATACCTTCTTCACCTCCTTAGCCCTGGCCTCCTCATGACTCATCCATGTTGCAAGGCCCATCAGTTGCAAGTCCCCCAACTTTGCATTGGGGTCCCACACATTCAAATTTGTCAAGGAAAAATTGTGCAGATAAAACTCAGATAGTTTGGCCTTGTCTTCAAGAGTAGTTTTGTCACATAGCTCGATGAATTGTCTATAATATTGGAATGACATGGTCCCCTGTTGTGCCAATGTCTTAATTTGTAACTACAACCATTAATCCTTGAGGTAGAGTGTATATGATTTTGATGGCATCCTGCATTGGAGTGCCTCCATGGAGAGGCTTGCCATGGTGGCCAATTGGCTCTCCGTTTCTTGCAACTGCCTCCTCAGCCATGTGTCTTCTGCCTGTAATTGTGTTCTCATGATGTGTTCTCTGTTTCTTAACTCACTCAACTCCTTGCCAATCTCTAGGAGTATTTATTCCATATGGCCCACATCTTCTACTTTCTTTGACTTAGCAATTCGCATCCAACAATGTGTACTTCCTCTTTATTTTTAAAGTTCATAGAAGGGAGGGATTGCAAATTTATGTGGTATTACTCTGCCTCCCTCAATGAACTTGTAGTAGGAACTCAGATTTGGTCGTGGGCTCTTCTCCTACAACTCTGGAAATATCCCTCAAATGTTTTTGGAGAAGTTGCCCCCTCATGCACCTATGGTGTTGCTTCCTTTCCTTCTCTCTGCCCTTATTATTCTTCCTATAGATTTTTATGTGTTTCCTGTAGTAGTGACAGTGTTTACTGTAACACTATCTGAGGATCCTATAGTAGATTGTTTCCTTTCTGTAAGAGGGTCACAGGTGCCTTGGTTTGCTTTGCTAATGTTGAACTGGTGACAAGATTCCTAACATAAGTGATGTGAGCCTTTGGGGTTTCTTGTGGTGATGTTCCTTCCTCAACCTTCATTCCCAAGGAACCTAGCTCCTCCTGCTTGTTTGGTGATTCTTCAATTATTATGGGAGTTCTTGTAGGTGTTTGTGGCTTCCCTTGCTTGATCCTAGTGCTTTTTCTTGTTTTAAAATAGAGGGAAGTCTGCCTCTGTCTTTTCCTCTTGGACTTGATGGGTGTCCTTAAGGGAGTTAAGGCAGCAATTGTTTCCCTTTCAGTGGGTTCAGGGTATAATATTGGAGATTTCTCCCCTTCTTTAGTGTGTTTGTGAGGGCTAGTATTTTCCTTCTGCTTCCTCTTATTCTTCTTTCTCTTCTTATTTTTATTCTTCTTCTTCTTATTTTTCTTCTTCTTCTTCTTATTTTTCTTCTTCTTCTTCTTCTTTTCTTCCTCTTCTTCTTCTTTTTCTTCTTCTTTCTCCTCTTCTTCTACTTCTTCTTCTTCTTCTTTTTCTTCTTATTTCCCTTCTTCTTCAACACTAGAGATTGGAGTTCCACCATGTTTAAGGACTTGGGTTTCAAGGAAGGCCTCTTTGTCCATGTCTCTAAATGTGGACTAGAGAACAAGATTCTCAATTTTCTCAAGGCATCCACCACTATTAGCTTAATGAGGCCAAGGTGTGTTAACTGTTGGTGTTTCCCTTCTTTCACCTTCTAGCTCATGTCCATAATGGACTGCAAAAATAAACAAGCCACATTGGCCCTTTGGTTTATGGGTATATAATCTCCAAATCTCAACTCATGGAGGAGTCTGAATTGTTATCCATAGACTACACTGAGCCTCCCTTCACAAGAAATGTACTTGAGGATGTGGTAGCTCACCTCATCCCAAGGATAGGGAAGGCTCTCCTTCCTGAACCCATTTTTGTCTTCAATTGGCTATTCATCATTTAGGAAGAAGTTTTTCTTAGCAAAGGTGATGTTATCCTTGTCCTCTCTTCTCCATTGTACCCCTTGAGGAAGTGTGGTTACTCTATTGATCACCTCAGGGTTGATTGTAATGGGCAACCCTCTCACCATAGTGGTAGCATTTGTTCTTGCCTGAGGGTTCAGTTCCATGGAAAACTCATAGGCTATATCCTCATCATACCCCTTGAGCATCTCAAAGAAGCCCAACCAGTGATGCCTCCTAAAGATATCTACCACAGGAGGATGAAGGTGAATCCTTGATGTATCTATGGGTTCTCTTCTATTGAATCCCCCTCCCATTTTCTTCTTTGGTTATAGCTAAATGCAGAATGTTTTGTAGGCTAGCTTAAGTATGAGTTTCAGGGTGTCCTGGAGCTTAAAATGTTTTTGGTAGATGACTACAATTTATACCATTTCCTATATCCACACAATTCCCTTAAATTTCCCAAAATTATGTCTAATTCCCAAGCCCACTATAATTACTAGAACATTGTAGACTCTTTTATTTTTTGTTATCAAATCATGAACACATGAGAGATGGGCCACTTACTTTTCACTGTGATGTTTGGGATTATGAGAATTGCTAACCAATTTGACCCTAGGCACCCCCTTGAAAAATTTTTGTGGAATTCCAGTGCTTCCTCTAGCTTTATGAGTTTCATGCAACTTCCTGTAAGTCAAGATAAATCAATGATTTTCTTCTAACAATTGGTTTCTCAACAGGAAGTAGGGTAATAGGTCCTATGACATCCAACCTGCAATATATGAAGGGAAATCCTCAATAGTCTCTTTGAAGGAAGATTTGTTATTAAGGGGATCAAGAAGAGGTATGGGGCATCACCAATTTTATAGTTGAAGAAGTTTAAATCTTTGTTTTTCAATTTTGGCCCTATGTAGGAAAGCAAAAATGGAAGGAGGTGATCCCCTTGGAAGAATTGAAAAGGGGAAGGCCACATAAGGCCTTATGTAAATATCTAAATCCAAGGACCTCCCTCATAAATAGAGTTAGACATGTATTGAAAGAGAGTAAAAAATGATCCTTCCAAATCTTGATAAAGACAATAAAACATCCGTTGAATCTCATAATAAATGGGGCATCTACAGATGAGGTGACCCTCTAACTATATCTCATGTATATGTAAAAGCCAATAGATATTATTGAGAAGAGGAAAATATCGCAAGAGACATAGAAAATGTAAAGATTTTGATAGTAATACATATACAGAAGCTAATCTTGAAACTAGTAAGTTCATGAATCCATGATTGTAAGGTCATTGGCATCATCATAATCATTATCATCGTCTTCATTATCGTCATCATCACCACCATCATTGTCATCATTATTATCATAATTGCATTATCATTATAATCACCATTCATGTCTTCGTCATCATCAACATCATGGTTATGAACATTGTCATCAGTTGTTCAGAATTATAGGTGTCATAAGAAATATCATCAACCCAAATAATGTTACGAGTGCTAGAAAAGGGTTGTTAGGACACAGGATATATGAAAGAGAAATAACAACTCTATTTTTGAGAGATGATCGATGATCATCATCATCACTACCATTATCATCATCATTATAATTTTAATCATTCCCATCATCATAATTAATGTAATTTCAATCATCATTGTTGTCATCATCATCATTGACATCATAATCATCATTCAGGCCATTATTATTGTTGATGATGACCAAGAGGAAAATAATGATAATGATGATCAGATGATGATGACTTGGAAGACGACACCAAAGATAATGATTATGATTATGATCATGACAATATTTAAAAAGTGGGAAGATTGGCCAAGGTCATTAGCATCGTCATCATTGTAGGTTTTAACCCTGTACAGAAATTACCTGCATACAAATTCTTAAACAAAGAAAATAAACAATGTGAGAGCATAACCCATAAAACACATATGCACAGAGATTTTTCCCTGGATCCCAAAACCGGGACTACCAGCTTGATTTTTCATTATGTTCCTTTCAATGTTACAATACATATTTATACATGCCGAAGCATCCAATACCATGGACCGAAAACCATCGCGTCCAATACCATGGACTGAAAAACCATCGCGTCCAAAAAACATGTGCGAAAATCATGCACAAAACCATAGGTGGGTCCGCCCAACCTAACATATGGTCCAAAACCAAAATTTTCCGGGGCGCTGCCCCGGACCCCATAAAGTGGGGTTACGAGTGTCCTTCAAACCCCCTATTAACTACGTGGAAAGAATATAACACAACCCAACAATCTCCCACTTGTTGTTTTCTTTCCACAGGGGGCCACAAGAGAGCTTAGTCATTTTTTCAGCCCTGAGATTCCCATTGCTTCTCTACACCAAGATAACTTCTCAGAGCTCACAGATTTTGTCAATGCATCTGCAGTATTCTTTAAAGTGTCCACCTTTACCAGCAACACCTTTCTGTCTTCTATCATATCCCTCACAAAGTGATACTGAACATCAATGTGCTTTGTCTTTGAATGATAAGCAGGGTTCTTTGCCAAGAAAATTGCACTTTGGCTGTCACAGTCTATTCTTATAGCTCCCTGTACTAACCCCATACTTGAACACAATCTCTGCAACCAAACTGCTTCCTTGCTTGCATGAGTGGCTACCATGTATTCTACCTCTGTAGTTGATAGTGCCACTACAGATTGTTTCTTACTCATCCAACTGACTGCACCTCCAAATAGGTTAAACACATACCCACTTGTAGATCTTCTCTGATCCAGATCTCCAGCCCAGTCTGCATCAACAAAGCCATGAATATCCAACACTCTATCCAATCCTGGTCTTCCTTGGTAGCACAAACCATAATCACTAGTGCCACGCAAATACCTGAAAACCCGCTTCACTGTTGTCCAGTGCTCCTTCCCAGGTTTTGACATAAACCTGCTCAATACTCCCACTGCATGTGCAATGTCTGGTCTAGTACAGACCATTGCATACATCAGGCTACCCAATGCACTTGCATATGGAACACGAGACATGTCCTCTTCCTCTTCTTGTGTCTTGGGACACTGTTCAGCAGATAACCTCACACCTACAGGAATAGGAACCTTCACCGGTTTACTA
Organism: Pinus tabuliformis; assembly: GCA_031772625.1. NCBI lineage: Eukaryota > Viridiplantae > Streptophyta > Pinopsida > Pinales > Pinaceae > Pinus > Pinus tabuliformis. Next base: position 764,524,978 of record CM062807.1, on the reverse strand, counting down.
TCCTGCATATTAAACCTCTGCAGTATTGTCTCGACATACTTCCTCTGGTTTAACCAGAGCTTCCTCTTTGACCGATCTCTTTTAATTTCCATGCCCAAAATATAGTTTGCAGCACCAAGATCTTTCATGTCGAATTTGGAGGACAATTGGGTCTTCAAATCCTGGATAATTTCTTTGTCATTTCCAACCAGCAACATATCATCCACATACAAGACCAGATAAATAACACGGTCACCAATTAATTTAAAATACACACAATGATCTGCTTTGCTTCTGGTGAAGCCAAGTCCCCGTATAAATGTATCAAATTTTTGATACCACATCCTTGGTGACTATTTTAACCCATACAGAGACTTCTTTAACTTGCATACCAGTTCTTTCTTACCCTTCACCGCAAAGCCTTCAGGTTGCTTCATGTAGATTTCCTCTTCCAAATCCCCGTGAAGAAATGTTGTCTTCACATCCATCTATTCTACCTCAAAATCAAAAGTAGCAGCAACAGATAAAAGTAATCTAATAGAAGTTACCTTGGCAACAAGAGAAAAAATATCACCAAAATCAATTCCCGGCACCTGGGAATAACCTTTTGCTACCAACCGAGCTTTGTATTTCTCCACCTTTCCTTCTGCATTTGTCTTCTTCTTGAACACCCATTTGCTGCCAATGGGTTTCCTTCCAGCCGGCAACTCCACCAGATCCCAAGCCTCATTTTTGTTCAAAGATTCCATTTCATCGACCATGGCCTCTTTCCAGAGTTTTCCATCCTCTGAATCTACTGCTTCCTTCACAGTTCTGGGATCATCATCAGTAACAGACAAAGCAAAATTTGAACTGAAAGCAGATGGACTATACCTTTCTGGCTGCCTTCTTTCTCGAACTGATCTTCTCACAGCCGGAGTTTGTGGCTCTTCATCTTCTGATTCCTCCTCTGCTGCAGAGTCTAATTCTTCCTCCTTTGGCTCAAACTCTATCTTCTCAGGTTCCTTTAGTTGGACTTCATGTTGAATAACATCTTTTACCTCTCTGAACAACACATCTCGGTTGTACACAACCTTCCGTGTGACTGGGTTCCAAAGCTTATAACCCTTTAAACCATCCTTATACCCAATAAAGATGCACTTTTCATATTTACTATCCAACTTGGTTCGTTTCTCCTTTGGAACATGTACATATGCATCACATCCAAATACCCTTAGATGTGAAAGAGAGGGTTTCTTACCAGTCCATACTTCTTGTGGAGTCTTATCCTCCAACGCTGATGAAGGTGATCTGTTGATCAGGTAACATGCAGTATCCACCGCCTCTGCCCAGAATTCCTGTCCTAACCCGGCACCACTGAGCATGCTTCTTGCCCTTTCCATCAACGTCTTGTTCATTCTTTCTGTGACTCCATTTTGCTGAGGTGTATATGGAGTAGTCTTCTGCCGTGCTATACCACACTTCTTACAAAATTCTTCAAATTCCTTGCTGCAAAATTCTCCACCATTATCTGTCCTCAGCACCTTTATCTTCTTCTCTGTCTGATTTTCCACCAGAGCCTTAAATTCTTTAAACCTGTCAAAGACTTCAGATTTCTTCTTAAGGAAATATATCCATGTATTCCTTGAGAATTCATCTATGAATGATACATAGTACACAGACTTACCCAGTGATGGAACCTTCACAGGTCCAAACACATCACTGTGCACAAGCTCTAATATATGTTTCGTCCTCTTACCACCAGAGGGGAAACTCACCCGATTCTGCTTCCCATACACACAATTTTCACAGAAATCAAAATCCAGAGAGCTATCATTCATACCTTCTACCATACCTTTACCATGAAGTATTCGAAGGCCCTTCTCTCCAATATGTCCAAGCCTTTGATGCCACAACCTAGTCTTCTCTCCAGAGACCACTAGATTTTCTACTCCATTTTCAGGAACCATAGAACTATTGCACCCATCAACAACAGTGCTACCTTGCAGCTTGTACAGAGTTCCAATCCGAACTCCCCGCATCAATATCAGTGCTCCTCGAACCATCTTGCAGGTATCTTTCTCGAACACCGTCTTTACACTGCATCATCCAACTTGCTTACAGAAATAAGATTTCTGGCCAATGCAGGAATATGTAGAACACCCGGAAGTGTTCTAACCCTTCCACCTTGCAACTTCAACTTTACTTTTCCCCGACCAATGATCCTAGCCTTCCTATCATCTCCTAAGAAGACATCACCACCATCGTATTTCTCATACTCGCAGAACCACTCTCTATGGGGAGTGAAGTGAAAGGATGCACCTGAGTCAATCAACCATGCCTCATGATCTACATGTGTACTTGAAGAAGCCAAGTACACATCCCCACCTTCATCTAAGGTGGTTTTCGCCTCTGCAGAAGGAGCGTCATCAGATCCCTTTCCTTTATCAGGAGCTTTAGATTTACAATCCCTTCTGAAGTGCCCTTCCTTTCTGCATTTCCAGCACACCACCTTTGTAGGTTTTCCTGGAGATTTAGATCTCCCTCTAGATTTAGATCTCCCACTCGATGACTTATTTTTGTTTATGTTCTAGGACCGTCCTCGTACAGACAAGGCATCACCATTCTGGTTGTCCATATTTTTCCGTCTCATCTCCTCCGTCAGCAAGGCTGAGACTATTTCATCAAACTGCAAAGCAGTTGCATTGCTACCTATTGCAATAACCAGACTATCCCACGAATCTGGTAGAGAACACAACAGACTGATGCACTTATCTTCATCTGAAATTTTAATATCAACAGATAATAACTGACTTACCACAGTATTAAACGCATTCAGATGCTCTGTCACCGAGTCTCCATCTTTCATCCTCAGGTTATACAGCTTTTTCCACAGGAACAGTTTATTCACCAGAGACTTAGATTGGTACAAAGTCCCTAACTTGACCCACAAAGCCTTTGTCGTAGCTTCCCCTGATACATTCAGCAATACTGAATCTGAGACACACAATCGTATTGTACTCTTTGCCTTCCGATCCAACTTCTTCCATTCTTCATCGGTCACTCCCGATGGTTTAGTACCCGGATCTACCGCGATCCACTGATCTTTATCCACCAACAGATCCTCCATCTTGAGTTTCCACAACTCAAAATTCTGACCATTGAACTTCTCAATCTCTATCTTTCCACTGCTCGCCATCTTCTTTCACCACCAGAATCAATCTCGCAGATCTCCCACTAAACAGGGTCTACCACAGGCCCGAGCGAAACCCCTCAGCAACAAAGGCGTCCCATTGAAGCCAAAACAGCTCCGATACCAAATGTAGGTTTTAACCCTGTACAGAAATTACCTGCATACGAATTCTTAAACAAAGAAAATAAACAATGTGAGAGCATAACCCATAAAACACATATGCACAGAGATTTTTCCTTGGATCCCAAAACCGGGACTACCAGCTTGATTTTTCATTATGTTCCCTTCAATGTTACAATACATATTTATACATGCCGAAGCATCCAATACCATGGACCGAAAACCATCGCGTCCAATACCATGGACTGAAAAACCATCGGGTCCAAAAAACATGTGCGAAAATCATGCACAAAACCATAGGTGGGTCCGCCCAACCTAACATATGGTCCAAAACCAAAATTTTCCGGGGCACTGCCCCGGACCCCATAAAGTGGGGTTACGGGTGTCCTTCAAACCCCCTATTAACTACGTGGAAAGAATATAACACAACCCAACAATCATCATCATTGTCATTGTAACCCCCATCGTCTTTATCATCATTGTCATTATCATCATAATTATAATTCATGTCATCATCATCATATTCATTATCATCATCGTCATAATTATTGACATTGTCATCAGTTGTTCATAATTTTCAATGTCATAAGAAATATCATCAATGCAAAAAATATGATGAGCATTGGAAAATGGATGCAAAAGTGAACAGAAAAAATGGGAGCAACAATAGACGTAAAATTTTATGAAGAGTGGACTCAACATAAGTAGATGAAAAACAAGACAGAAAAATTGACACAAAAGTGGATGAAAAAGTAGATGCAATAGTTGATGAAAAATTGGACACAAAATAGGATGAAAACGTGGATGAAAAAGTGGAAGAAAACATGGGTGCAATAGTAGGCATAAAACTTAGCATGAATTGTGGTGAAACAAATGTGGATACAAATATGAATGCAAGAAATGACACAAACTTGGATGAAAAAAGGAGGCCAAATTGGATGCAAAAAGGGATGTAAACATGGACCAAACATGGGTGCAATAGTGGACACAAAATTAGATGAAAAATTGGACACATCAGAAGTGGATGTAAAAGTAGATGCAAAATGGGATGCAAAAAACATAAACAATATTTGATGCAAACTTGGACACAAAAGAGGATGCAAATGTGGAAGAAAATGTGGGTTGCAATGATAGGCACAAGATATGGCACAAATTGTGGCACAAGAAAAGTGGATGTAATAACAGACACAAAAAAAATGCAAACTTAGATGCAATACAAGATGCAATAAGGGATGTGAAAGTGGATGCAAGCATGGGTGCAGCAGGAGAAACCAGACTAGATGCAAAATATGGATGCAATGGAAGTAGATGCAAAAGAAGATACAAAATGAGACGCAAAACCCATCACAAAAGTGGATGCAAAAAGAGATGCAATATTTGATGCAAAAGAGGATGCAAAGATGGATGCAAAATTGGAATTGAAAGTGGGTACAACATTAAGTACAAAACATGGCACAAATTATGTCACAAAAAAAGTGGATGTAATGATACATGCAAGAAAAGAAGCAAATGAAGATGCAAAAAGAGATGCAAAAGTGGACGTAAACATGGGTGCAACAATGGATGCGAAATAGGATGAGAAAGTTGATGCAACAAAATTCGACGAAAAAGTAGATGCAATATGAGACACAAAACCTAATGCAAATCTTGATGCAAAAGTGGATACAAAAAGGGATGCAAAAATAGATGTAAAAGTCGATGAAAACCTAGATGTATATGAAGATACAATCGTGGATGCAAAATTAGAAGAAAAAATGGGTGCAAAGGGAGGTGCGAAACTAGGTGCAAATTATGGCACAAGAAAATTGGATGCAATACTGGACACAATAACAGATGAAAAGGAGGATTTAAATATGGATGCAAAACAGGAAGTAAAAGTTGATGCAATAAAAGTAGATGCAAAAGTAGATACAAAACTAGACACAAACCTCGACGCAAAACTTGGCACAAAGGGGATGCAAAAAATTATGCAAAAATGGATGCAAAAATGGATGCAAAAAATCATGCAAAAATGGATGCAAAAAATGATGCAAAAGTGGATGCAAGAAATGATGCAAAAGTTGATGCAAGTGTAGGCGCAAAAAGTGGATGCAATAGAGGATGCAAAAGTTGGTGAAATAAAATTAGGTGCCAAACATGGTGCAAAGGATGGCACAAAACTTGGCATAAAACCTGACATAAAACCTGGTGTAAAACCTAGTGCAAAACCTATTATGATACCTAGCGCTAAACTTGGTGTAAGACTTGGTGCAAAACTCGGTTCAAACTTTGCATCAAGATTTTCACCATATTTGATAAATGGACACAAATAGCACCAAAAATGGGCTCTAGATGAAAAAAAGGAAGCAAAAAGGGACGCTAATCACAAGGTTTTGTTGTAGTGATATAGTAGCACAATTGACTTGTATTAGGGTTCTTGGTAAGCACAACTGCCATCCCAACGGATGAATTGATTTGAAAGGATAAACTAACATACAATGAACATGATTAGCACTACCGGATACATTGATTTAGCACTGTTATATATATATATATATATATATATATATATATATATATATATATATATATATATATATATATATACACACACACACACACACACACACACTTGTCTACACATACATGGCAACAGAGCCAAAACCATGCTGACGATGATGCACTTTCAGAAGCTCGTCCTTAATCATGACAATAGTATCCCATGCATAATCAACCATTACTACAAATTAACACCAACAACCAATACATCTTTGTGTAAAAATTCAACATAGGAATGCATACACAAGTTTATTATATTTACAATTATAATCCATAGCACATATCATAGACCAGGAAAATTATCTTGGGCTTTTAAGCAAAAATGTGGGCAATTGAGTCTAAGACAAGGAAATTCCACCCAACCATAGACAACTGTAGCCAAGCTCACTTGTATCTTTCACCCCCGATCCATATTCCAGAGACTGAGGGGCTTGCTTCAGGGATTAAAACACCAACTATAGAACAGGGACTCCATAGGATCTCCTTCATCCACCCACCAACCACTCAACAGTGAAATAAACACAGGGAATCTAGAGGCTAGTTGCCTCCACCCTAGAATGACAAGGGAATCTAGAGAGTAAATCTCCACCCTTTAAATAAAACCACAATGGTTCCACCCCCATAGGGGAATCCGGAACCCATTGTAAATCCAACTGCAAGAAAGTTTCAGAGGTTCTCCCTCTAGGAATTCAAGGACACAATCCTCCACCCACACCACTAAGGGAATCCATACAAAACCATCTCCACCCTCCAGATTTACAGGGACTCAAAAGGTATTGCTCCTCACCAAGGAGAAACCATTTTTTCACCAATCTTTCCAACCGAAAATAGTTCATTGTCTTTTCTTCTGCAACTTTTCTCTTTGTTGCTCCTCCTCTTTCTTGTGCTTGTTCTTTGTGGTTGTCTCACTAGTTATTTTTCTTGCCCTCTATAACTGCCCTAAGATGAGTTCAAATACCTTATTTTTTGTTTTTTAGCTATTGCACAGGAGTTGACCTCTTGTCCTTGTTGTCAGCACTACCAACCTTCATTAATTATCCTTATCTTCCTTGTGAGCATTCTCCAAGGCAACATGGCCCTGCGTATTTCTCTTGCAATACAAATTAAATTCATGACCAGTCCATTAATTCTCACCAACCTTTAATGGTTGTCCCAAAAACAGTTCAAAATTTTGCACAAGAAACCTGTAGATATCCCAATCAAGCCACCTCCTCAACTCTAGAATTTTTCCCTTGACTCAGTCCCGTTTTAAATTGTATTTCTGCAAAAATATTTACAATGCATTTTTATGAGAGAACCATGGTTGGGGTTGTCACATACCCCTCCCCCTTAAGGTAACATCGCCCTCAGTGTTATTTTTCTCATATGCAACACTAGAAATAAAATACAAACACATATTGTTTTATGGAGCTTTATATACATAACTCTATACAATATTTACAATCATTTACATGTGCTTAAATTGACCCAAAAAAAGGATAATTAGCCTTCATGGCATCACCCATTTCCCAAGTGGCTTCCTCTAGCCCAAAGTGCCTCCACTACACTTTGACTTGCTCTATGGCTTGATTCTAGAGCATGAGACTCCTCCAGTATAGAATTCACAATGGCTCTAGTTGGAAGTATCACTCTGGTTCCACCTATAGCATAGACCAATCAATCACATGATTAGAATCTTGTACATATATTTTAAATAAAGAAACATAGAAAACATCATGAACTTTGATTGAAGGAGGTAAGGCCAGCCTATAGACCACTAGTCCAATCCTCTCAAGGATCTCAAAAGGCCCACAATACCATGGTGCCAACTTGGCACATGACCCAATCTTTAAAGAACTCTTCTTGGGTTTAAGTCTTAGATAAGCATGTTCCCCAACTTGGAACTCTTTGTGCTCCCTATACTGATATGCATAAATTTTTTGCCTATCCTGTGCCACTTTCAAATTCCATTTTATGAGTTGAACTTGCTGCTCCATTTCCTTGAGCATGTCAGGCAGGAAAAGGACCATATTCATTGGATCACTCCAGTTGATAGGAGTATTCCAATATCCTATCAACTCAGATTCCAAGTTCAAATACTTATTCCAAGTTTGAGATTAAGTACATTAAAGGAAGAAAAAAAATAGGTTTGTTGATGTTCAAATACTTTAAGGGAAATTTTATATTCTTTGCTTTATGTTGTTCTAGACCCGACCACTACGTCTAGGGAAGATACTTTTGTCCGCAATCATAGATTTCGCATAATAAGTTGGTGACCATACTAGGGATAGATTCACTCCCTTGGTGGTTTCCTTTTCCTTAGTACTTGTTTTTCCTATTGTTCAAACATTCATTGTCTCCCTCGGTCATGAACTAGCCTAGGAAGACCTTTCATTAAGCTTCAGTTGCATTTTTGTGTTGAAACTTGGCCCACCTTGATCAACACTCTCTCTGGTTTGGAGATAGAGCATTGCAATGCACCCCAGCCTTCTTTGCACCTACGTTGCAAGGCATTGGTGCCCTTTCAGCACCTGTGTCGATCCCTGTTTGGTGCAAAAAATGTTTTTTGTGATTTTCTCTCTATTCAGCTTTGTTCCAGCTTCTCTTCCTTGTGTCCCTGAGTATCTTTTAGTCTCTCGGAAGACTTCATCTAGTTTTCTTTTGGTTTTGTGTTCCTTTGATGAGAATTTGTTTGGATTTTTCTTTGTTCTTATCATTAGGTCATTAGAAAGTTGAATTGCTTAATCATTGAGTGCTTGAAGAATTGGTGTTCCATTCATCGTTCTAAATAATTTCTTTTATCAGTGATTAGACATGCATCTTATTTTTCATCTCATTTAAACATTAAGTGGAATTTAAGAGAAAAATATATTTGCATTGCATATAGGGTTTTATGTGTTAATTGGAATTGGAACAATTGTATTTAAGGGAATTGCATTTAACATATTATTTGTTGCACTTTGTATGTTGCATACTCTTTTTTCTCTTCCCTGCTATAGATAGATTTTCATTGAAAAGGAAAGCTTTATTTCATCATGCTAGTTCACATTTTTAGGATATTCAAGTGAAATTTGCGGTGATCCCTGAAAACCAAAACCTAATTCAAGATAAACTTTAAAATTTATTGAATCAGTGCATTTGAAACATTTGTATGGTGGTCCGTTTGTCCCACTTGGTTATCAATCATTGTCTAGTACCTTCCCTGATGCAACATCCATTCCATGGACCTCTCTCATGTCTTCTATTTCTGGAATTCCATCTAGTACTTCTTTAATGAGCACTACACAGTCTTATCCTTCTCCTCCACCTACACCTACAATTGAACAACAAATTTGACCTTATCTTCGTGGGTGTGGATACCTACAACAACACAATCCTCCTTATGTTGGGAGCCCTCCATTTGGGGTGAAGTTGCCTCCATCATCCCCTCCTCCTTTGGCGGGGGGAAACCTGTCGTCGGTATACCACAAATTAGTGCTCAGCCTTATTTGAATCCTCCATATCTTGGGATGGCTACTAATCTTTGGCAACCTACATTGCTTGTACAACTGGGTTTGATTGTGGATCCATCCTTTGTTATGCAACCAGCTCACAAAATAGAAGAAAATATAGATCAACGACTTCAAAATCAGTCTCTTCGAGGGGGCAACCTCCTTTACATTACACACATGAACAATTCTTTGATGATACAAATGACAAGACCTCATTTCTATATATAGGAGTCCAGGGGTCACAATATAGTCAAAGCTGACATAACAATAATAATGTAAGGGCACAACAATAACAATAGGGGGCTTCTATGGGGCACAACAATAACAATATGGGGACAACATGGGCACAACAATAACAATAAGGGGATACAATGACAATAATAATAAGGGAACACACTAGTATTATAGGGACCTAACATTACCCTCTCCTTCAGAAAAGTGTTGTCCTCAACACTTGAGTAGTTCTAGATGCTTCTGTATAAAATTCTCATCCTCCCTTGTGGAATCTTCAACATGTAAGTTCTTCCACTTGATGAGATACTGTGAAATTGATCAATTTTGTAGTTGTCGAGTTCTTGTTTCTGTGACTGCTTCAGGTTCCAATATGATTTTTCCTTCCTCGTCAATTTCTGGCAATATTGTTTGAACTTGGAGCTTGTCACATATAACCTTCTTTAAGCATGAAACATGGAAAAATGGGTGCACTTGATAAATTGTAGGAAGCTCCAATTTGTATGCCATAGTACCAATCCTTTGTAACACCATGTACGGACCATAATACTTTGGTGATAATTTATTATCCTTCTTAGATTTTTTGAGGGAATTTGTTTGTATGGTTGTATCCGTAGAAATACCAAGTCACATACATCAAAACTTATTTCGCTATGATGTTGATATTCCTGTTGTTTCATTCTATTCTGTGCCAAAGTGAGGTTATCCTTTAAGAGTTGGATAACTTGTTGTTGATGCTCGATGTGATCTTCCACTGTTTGAACCTTCGAATTTTCTCTTAAATATGATGTGATGGACGGTGGATGATAATCATAAAGTACCATAAATGGGGTCATTTTTGTTGTAGTATGGAAGGAAGTGTTGTACCACCATTCAGCCAGAGGCAACCATTTGACCCATTGTGTCTGTTTATCAGATACAAACCAACGAAGATATCCTTCCAAAAATTTGTTCACTATCTCAGTTTTCCCATCAGATTGAGGATGATAGGATGAGCTATGAGTTAACTAATTGCCTAGATAAAAACAAAACAAAAAAAACAAAAAACAAAAAAACAAAAAAAAAAAAACAAAAAACAAAAACAAAAAACAAAAAACAAAAAAAAAATTGTCCAACATTTTCCAGTGAAAATGGGATCTCTGTCGCTTACAATAATGTTTGGGTTTCCATGTAGCTTTAGAATTGTTTCCATAAGTGCAATATCGACTATACTGGCTTTAAAGGGATGAGATAATGCACAAAAGTGTGCATACTTGGTAAGTCTATCAACTACCACCATGATGACACTCTTTCCTTCGGACTTGGGTAAACCTGTGATAAAATCCATTGAAAACTCCTCCCAACATTGACTTGGAATGGATAAAGGTTGTAATAAACATGGGGTCTTAATTGTTTCAACTTTATTTTGTTGGAAAACCAAACATTCTGCCACAAACTTTTGAATATCAGATTTAAGGGCAACCCAAAAAAATTCCTTCTTAACCCTGTGGTAATTTTTTAAAATTCTTGAGTGCCCTCCTAAGGGAGAGGTGTGCAATTGCATAAGAATCTTTTGTTTGAGTTTGGAATTCTTACATAGGTATAAGCGATCTTTGTACCATAACAAATCATTTTTCCAGCTAAATGTATCAGATGTACTGGGGTCTTGTTGTAGCTTTTTAATGAGTGCCCACACTTCTTTGTCATTCTTCCATTCATCTCTTGTTTCGTTTATCCAATCTAGTTGGATAATATAAATGGCGCAAAGCAATGCTTCCACGTCCTCATTATTTATTGAGAGTGCATCTACAACAACATTTTGCTTCCCTTTTTTGTAGATGATTTCCAAGTCATAACCCAATATCTTTGTGACCTATTTTTGCTGCTCTTCTGAAGATAATCTTTGTTCTAAAAATATTTAAAACTATCATGATCTATTTTTACCTTGAAGTGTCTTCCCATTAGGTAAGGTCGCCATTTCTTAAGTGCATGTAGTATGACCAACATTTCCTTCTCATAAATAGCTTTGTGTAAATACTTTCCTTTGATTGGGCAACTTTCAAAAGCAACGGGTCTTTCTTCTTGTATTAAAAGAGCACCAATTCCATTTCTTAAGGCATCACATTCCACAATAAAGGTTTTTGTGAAGCCTGGCGTAGCTAAGACCTAAGACCTATGCTTGGCACATTGCCTCTTTAAGATGTTCAAAGGCTTTTGTTGCTTCTGGAGTCCAAGAAAATGCATCTTTCTTTAGTAATGTTGTTAGAGATGTTGTCATTCTCCCATATTCTTAACAAACTTGCGATAATACCCTGTAAACCCAAGAAATCCTCGAAGATGCTTTATGGATGTGGGGATTTTCCATTCCTTAATGGCTTTAATTTTGCTAGGGTCTACCTTAACACCTTCATGAGATACAATATGACCCAAATATTCCACCTCTTGTACTCCAAAGAAACATTTGGAGGTTTTTGCATATAATTGTTTCTCCTGCAATAGTTTGAGCACTCTATCAACATGTTGAACATGATCCCTCCAATACTTGTTGTAGATTAGTATATCATCAAAAAATACTAGCACAAATTTTCTAAGGAAGGGTTTGAAAATGGAATTCATCAAACCTTGAGATGTAGAAGGTGCATTGGTAAGGCTAAAAGGCATGACCAAAAATTCATAATGACCCTCATGAGTTCTAAATGTTGTTTTCAGAATGTCTTCAGTCCTCATTTTGATTTGATGATATCCTGAACGAAGGTCCAACTTGGTGAAGTAAATTTCTCCTTTCAATTCATCCAATAATTCATTAATGATAGGAATGGGAATTTATCTTTAATAGTGAGCTTGTTGAGCTCCCTATAATCTAGACACATGCGTCATGATCCATCCTTATTTTGCACCAATATTATTGGAGCAGAGAAATAACTTTGACTAGGTTGAATTATACCAGCCTCTAGCATTTTTGCAACCATACGTTCAATTTCACTCTTCTGGGCATAGGGATATCTGTAAGGCATGATGTTGGGAGGAACACTTCCTGAAATCAAATGAATAGCATGATAATGATCATGAATAGGTGGGATGCCTTTGGGAGTCTCAAATACCTTGGAATGATTGTCCAAGACTTTTAGGAGATCTGGAGAAATAGATGATTTCAACATGGGAACCTCTAGTGAACATAATTGTGCAATTACGCGATGTTGTTCTTTATTTAGAAGCTTTGTCATACCATTAGAGTTGATTATATTTCCCGATTTTTGTGCAATACCCCTTAATTCAACTTCCTTTCCTTATGAAAAAAAAATCAAGAAAAGTTCTTGAAAATTGAAAGCTATCGTACCCAAAGATTGGAGCCATTGGACTCCTAGTACAACATCAGCACCACCCATTGGAATTGAAATCATTGGACTATTCAAAACATATTCGCCCATGGATAGCTTGATATTATGGCACTTTCTAGAGCAATTTATGGTTCTTCCATTTGCAACCATCACTTGACATTATGGTGTTGGATATAGGAAGCAATTCAATTCATTCATTATCTTACAATGAATAAACTTATGGGTATTGCCTGAATCAATCAACACTATTACCTTTTTCTTATTGATATGTCCTTCTATCTTGATAGTTTGAGGATTAGTTATTCTGGCCAATGCATTACAAGGTATGGTCGGATTCATTTCTTCTTTCTCTAGGATTTGTTCTAGTGAAAAAGGGATCTTTGTCGCTTACAATAATATTTGGGTTTCCATGTAGCTTTAGGATTGTTTCCATAAATTCAATATTGACTGTACTGGCTTTAAAGGGATGAGATAATGCACAAAAGTGTGCATACTTGGTAAGTCTGTCAACTACCACCATGATGACACTCTTTCCTTCGGACTTGGGTATACCTGTGACAAAATCCATTGAAACCTCCTCCCAACGTTGACTTGGAATGGATAAAGGTTGTAATAAACCGGGGGTCTTAATTGATTCAACTTTATTTTGTTGGAAAACCAAACATTCTACCACAAACTTTTGAATATCAGATTTACGGCCATCCCAAAAAAATTCCTTCTTAACCCTATGGTAAGTTTTTAAAAATATTGAGTTCCCTACTAAGGGAGAGGTGTGCAATTGCATAAGAATATTTTGTTTGAGTTGGGAATTCTTACAGAGGTATAAGGGATCTTTGTACCATAACGAATAATTTTTCCAGCTGAATGTATCATATGTATTAGGGTCTTGTTGTAGCTTTTGAATGAGTGCCCACACTTCTTTGTCATTCTTCCATTCATCTCTTGCTTCGTTTATCCAATCTAGTTGGATAATATAAATGGCACAAAGCAATGCTTCCACGTCCTCATTATTTATTGAGAGTGCATCTACAACAACATTTTGCTTCCCTTTTTTGTAGATGATTTCCAAGTCATAACCCAATATCTTTGTGACCTATTTTTGCTGCTCTTCTGAAGATAATATTTGTTCTAAAAATATTTAAGACTATCATGATCTATTTTTACCTTGAAGTGTCTTCCCATTAGGTAAGGTTGCCATTTCTTAAGTGCATGTAGTATTTCCAACATTTCCTTCTCATAAATAGCTTTGCGTAAATACTTTCCTTTGACTGGGCAATTTTCAAAAGCAACGGGTCTTTATTCTTGTATTAAAAGAGCACCAATTCCATTTTCTGAGGCATCACATTCCACAATAAATGTTTTTGTGAAGTCTGGCGTAGCTAAGACCTATGTTTGGCACATTGCCTCTTTAAGATGTTCAAAGGATTTCGTTGCTTCTGGAGTCCAAGAAAATGCATCTTTCTTCAATAATGTGTTAAAGATGATGTCATTCTCCCATATTCTTAACAAACTTACGATAATATCCAGTCAACCCAAGAAATCCTCGAAGATGCTTTATGGATGTGGGGATTTTCTATTCCTTAATGGCTTTAATTTTGCGAGTGTCTACCTTAACACCTTCATTTGATACAATATGACCCAAATATTCCACCTCTTGTACTCCAAAGAAACATTTGGAGGTTTTTGCATATAATTGTTTCTCCTCCAATAGTTTGAGCACTCTATCAACATGTTGAACATGATCCTTCAAATACTTGTTGTAGATTAGTATATCATCAAAAAATACTAGCACAAATTTTCTAAGGAAGGGTTTGAAAATGGAATTCATCAAACCTTGAAATGTAGAAGGTGCATTGGTAAGGCCAAAAGGCATGACCAAAAATTCATAATGACCCTTGTGAGTTCTAAATGTTGTTTTCATAATGTCTTCAGTCTTCATTCTGATTTGATGATATCTTGAATGAAGGTCCAACTTGGTGAAGTAAATTGCTCCATTCAATTCATCTAATAATACATCAATGACAGGAATGGAAAATTTATCTTTAATAGTGAGCTTGTTGAGCTGCCTATAATCTAGACACGCGTCATGATCCATCCTTCTTGTGTACCAATACTACTGGAGCAGAGAAAGAACTTTGACTAAGTTGAATTATACCAACCTCTAGAATTTTTGCAACCATACGTTCAATTTCACTCTTCTGGGCATAGGGATATCAGTAAGGCATGATGTTGGGAGGAACAATTCCTGGAATCAAATGAATAGCATGATCATGATCATGAATAGGTGGGAAGCCTTTGGGAGTCTCAAATACCTTGGAATGATTGTCCAAGACTTTTTGGAGATCTAGAGAAATAGATGATTTCAACGTGGGAACCTCTAGTGAACATAATTGTGCAATTACACCACGTTGTTCTTTATTTAGAAGCTTTGTCATGCCATTAGATTTGATTATCTTTCCTGATTTCCATGCGATACCCCTTAATTAAACTTCCTTTCCTTATGAAAAAAAATAAAGAAAAGTTCTTGAAAATTGAAAGCTATCATACCCAAAGATTAGAGCCATTGGACTCTTAGTACAACATCAGCACCACCCATTGGAATTGAAATCATTGGACTATTCAAAACATATTCTCCCATGGATAGCTTGATATTATGGCACTTTCTAGAGCAATTTATGGTTCTTCCATTTGGAACCATCACTTGACATTATGGTGCTGGATATAGGAAGCAATTCAATTCATTCGTTATCTTACAATGAATAAAATTATGGGTACTGCCCGAATCAATCAATACTATTACCTTTTTCTTATTGATATGTCCTTCTATCTTGATAGTTTGAAGAGTGGTTATTCTGGCCAATGCATTACAAGATATGGTCGGATTCATTTATTCTTTCTCTAGGATTTGTTCCTAGTGTGTATCCTCTTATTTTGATGTTTCTTGTTCCTTTTCTTCTTACTCTTCACAATCTATGTAAAATAATTTCTTCTCAGCACACTTATGAACTTTAGTGTATTTGCTATCACAGCTATAACAAAGCCCCTATTCTCTTTTTTCTTCCAATTGTTGCGGTGTAAAACTTGTAGGTTGTGGAAGGCTAGGAGCAACAACACTTCCATATTTATAGTTGTGATTGCTAGGCTTCCTTGTTGCCATAATTTTGCTTTCAATTTTTCTTGCCAACCCAAATGCCTTCTCCAATGAATCAGGTTCCCAAAGGCGAACATCATGTTGGATGTCATATTTTAATGTCCATATGAACACATCAATCCTATGCTCCTATGGAATATCTTTTACTATTATTCAATTTTTGGAAGTCCTCAATGTGATCCTCCATTGAACCTTTTTGTTTGATATTTATCAATCAGCTAAAAAAAGGTGTTGCTTTTTGTATCCTCATAATGTGTTATCATTTCTTCCGTAAAAATTTTCTAAATGACAATTTGTTTACGAGAGAAAATCCATCGATACCATACAAATTGGTTGGATTCCAAATATAAAGTCGCAATGTGTACTTTGTGTGTTTTGTACATTATGAATATCAAAATATTGCTCCATCTGTAGTGATCCAAATGGATCCTAAAAACCTCTAAGTCTTCACATAGTTAAAAACTATCACATAAAGAAAACCTTTAAAAAAGGCGGATTACACTATCGGGAGTGAAAAACATGAAGAAAATAGTGAAATAAGGCCTATCAGAGGCTTAAAACAACTTTGCACAGGAGTCGTTGGATCTAGCCGATCAATGGTCCAGATCCGATCGGCATATCGCAATCGGCGAAGGCAGGTGGAGCTTATCGGAGGCAACCATATAAATGTTGTGATAGAGATCAGCGGGGTCAACGAGGATCGTTGATCAAGCACGCAGATCGACGGACCAAGTTAACCCGCCATATCGCATCAGCAAATTACAACGCAGTGCTTACAATGGCCTGGGGGCTTATGCGATATGCGATTGCAACAAGTCGCATCGCAATATCACATCAGAGCAACACAAAGGAGCAGGGCCGATGCATGCAACTACGACAGCTGGACCCGATGGGATTATAAATGAAAACGCATATATTTTGAGTTCCAGAAAATAGGGTTTTCCTTTGTATTTCGCATTTTCGTTAAATAAACGAAATACAAAGAATAAAGCGCTGATGCGATGAAAACAGACCTGACAATATTATGGGTGATAGTTGATAATATTTCAAGTCCGGTAAAATGGTTTTTTCAATGTAAATCGCATTGTCATTAAATAAACAAAAAACAAAAGAAATGTGAATAAAGCGATGAAACCGAACCCGAAAGGGTTTATGCACATAGGTGTATATGTTTTGAGATCCGAAACAAGCGGGATTTCGGGCGGGCCGTAGGTGGTAAGTGGTTTTGGCTGGGCTCCGCCCAAGCCCATACACTGGCTGCCACGTGGCTAAGCACTGGAGAGAGAAAACCACCCTTTTCAGGTGGTTAACTCCCGTACGCATGAGCCGCCCGAAATGAACCTCAGCCGTTGGATCAAGATCTCTCAGATCAACGATGGAGATGCGATAAGCGATATAAAGGCGGACCCGATAGGAGTATAGAGTGGAATTTATAATATTTCAAATCCGATAAACGACAGATTGGCAGATTTTCACAGTTTTACATGTATTTCTCTGTGTAAACATAGAATGACCATTTTTGGGATTTCAAAGGCATCGATGGTCCATTCCGTTACAGAACAGGTGGCCACCATCCCTGAAGGCGTTTAGCAATGATTGCTAATGCTTAGAGGGGGATTCGAGCGGACAAAGGTCGGGAGCCAAAGAGCCCGAGAATGGGAAACGAACAGACAACACCGATTGGCTTTAAAGCCACAGAAGACAAAAGACAAAGACAAGCAGTGCTGAGACAAAGAGCAAACGGAGACAGAGAGTCAGTGAGGAGAGTCAGTGTACTCAAAAAGACTTGGGGGATCCAAGTAAAGCCTTGTTGTTTTGTATCTGTTGTGTGAGACTCAAATTGAGCTCACTTTTGTAAAACTCTGTTTTCAAAGACATAATAGAGAGGTCACCACTAAAGGCTAGACCAGGAGACGTAGCCCAGGAGTGTTGGGTGAACTCCTTGATTATCTTGTTGTGTTATGTGTGTCTATTATGTTTCTTTAACTGCTTCATTGTCTATGTTATTCGCAATCTTATCGATCCATTGCACTAAGTAATATAGGAAAATCCATGCACATGAGTCTGTAATACCTTAATAATTGTCTAAGATCTCATTATCAGATCAAGTGGTATCAGAGCTTTAGGTTTGCTAAGGTTAGACAAGCTTGTGCTGGATTGTTGAATGCTAACTAGATCAAAGCTCAAACTAGGAGAAGGAGAACTTGTTGAGGCTAATCCAGAAATTGGAAGAGTCTATCCTAGGAGGAGGATGGTAGAAAAAACCTCATCAGAATCAGACTCTCAATTCATGGGCAGTTTCATGACCATGAAAGCCATGGTGGAGGAGATGTATCAATAATTTAAGAAAGGTCGAGGTGAAAGTACTTCAACCTCCAAACAAGACAAAGGAACAGAGGAACCTCTTCTAGATGGCCATTCAGAAGGCAAAGGGAAAAGGGAAGAGCCTCCTCTATCAACACCTCCTTCTAGCCCTGAAAATAAAAAGAAGAAAACATCTTTGATTAAATTAGATGTAAAATTTGATTTTCCAATATATGATGGAGAATTAAATGCAGAAAAGCTAGATAACTGGATTAGACAGATTGATGTATATTGCAGGGTGCAGAACATCAATTCGGAAAGGAGAAAGATTCAGCTGACCAGCCTTCACCTTGGAGGAACTGCCCTAGTGTGGTGGGAAGGCAAGACACAAGCTGATTTGAAGAAGCATGGTAAAATTCTTTCTACCTGGAGTGAATTTGTTTCTGCCATTAAAAACAATTCTATCCACTAGCTTATATGCAGCAAGAAATGATGAGTTGGCAAACTCTTCGCCAACTAAAGGGGCAAAGTGTACAAAGCTATACCCAGGAATTTAGAAAAAGAGCTTTAATTCTAGGCATTTCTCTAGACTCACCTGAAACTTTGTTGAAGTATATAGGTGGTCTGCATAGCTATTTGAGGCACACCATTCTCATGTTTAACCCTACTAGCATAGATGAGGTATTAGTTCAGGCTACACATCTAGAGGCTAGAGGCAAGAATGTGAACCCAGAGATTGGGGGATCATCAAAACCCACTGCAAGCAAGAACAAGGAAAAGAAGAAGCAAAAATGGAAGGAGAGGAAGACAAACACTGTACAGAAAGACAAACCTTCATGCACTCACTGCAAGAAGGATGGACATGATGATGAACACTGTTGGTCTTTGCATCCGGAGCTGAAACCCAAGAAGTTCGGTGGTAAGAAGAAGAAGACTGTTGCTGCTATTCAGAAAGATTTGGGGTCAGACTCAGGTGATGAAACAACAGTCATAGCCACAGGTATAAAAGGTAAAAATTCTAAAGCATCTACAAGTAATTCTGCACAATCTATTGATAATGAAGATAATGAGAGGAAAAGACATGAGATTTTTCATATTAGTGTTATTTCTAAGCATCAAAAGATTGATACTTTATTTGATAGTGGTTCACAAGTAAACTTGATTTTTGAAACAATTGTAAAGAAGTTGGGCTTACTAACAACACCTCACAAGAAGCCATATCCATTAGGTTGGGTATGTGATAAAGCAAATCTACAAGTGACTGGACAATGTAAACTTGGGTTTGCTATTGGGTCAACTTTTGTAGATGAGGTTGAGTTAGATATAGTTCCCCTAGATATATGTGGGATTGTTTTAGGAAGTCCTTACTTGTATGATAGAAAATCCATTTTCTATAGAACTGAAAATAAGTATCAACTCACAAAATATGGAATAGAATATATTGTAAGAGCTCATCAGCTCAAAAATAACTACACTCTCATAAACTCAGGGCAAATGAAAAGAATTGTAAATTCATGCAAGCAATTTTTACTAATGGTTGTAAAGGAAAAGACACATGATAAAACCAATGCATTTGAAGGCTGTGATGCTAAACAAAAATTTGATTTAGATAAAGTTGTTTCCGAATATGATATCCTATTTCAAGAACCTAAAGGTCTGCCATCCAAAAGGGAAATAGTACATGATATTCATTTGCAGCAAGATGCTCCATTGCCTAACATCGGAATGCACAGGTTATTCGCTTTAGAGAATGCAAAGATCAAGAAGCAGGTACAGGAGCTGCTCGATAAAGGGTTCATAAGACCAAGCACATCATCATGCGGATCTCCAATCGTTTTGGTGAGAAATAAAGATGGTTCGTGGAGGATGTGCATTGATTACAGAGCACTGAATAAAATAACAATCAAGAATCATTATCCTCTTCCTCGCATTGATGATCTATTAGATCAGTTGAAAGAAGCAGTTTACTTTTCCAAGTTGGACTTGCGTAGTGGCTATCATCAGGTCAGAGTAGCAGAACAAGATGCATGGAAGACTGCTTTCAAGACAAAGCAAGGGCTGTATGAATGGTTGGTTATGCATTTTGGCTTAACTAATGCTCCTGCCACTTTCATGAGAGTTATGAATGATGTACTCCGACCTTTTATTGATGATTTTGTAATTGTATATTTAGATGACATTCTTGTTTTCAGTAAAACATGGGAAGAACATTTGAAGCATGTAAAGCAGACTCTAGATGTTTTGAAAAAAGAAAATCTCTATGTGAAGTTATCAAAATGTGAATTTGGCAAAACATATTTAAATTATTTGGGTCATATTGTAGGGGGTGGTGAATTGAAGATAGATCCCTCTAAGGTTGAAGTCATTGTGAACTGGCCTAAACCCAAATCTGCTACAGAAGTTAGAAGCTTCCTAGGAGTAGCACAATATTGGAGAAAGTTTATTGCTAACTTTTCCTTGATTGCAGCTCCCTTACATGCTTTGACAGGATTGAACAAGGTGTTTCAGTGGGGAGGCAAATAGCAGAAAACCTTCGACACCTTGAAAGAAAAAAATTGGTACAGCACCAGTACTAGCATTTCCAGATCTTCAAAGACCATTCGAGATTGAACAGATGCGAGTGACTATGCCATGGGAGCAGTGTTGATGCAACACGGTAAACCCATATTCTATCATTCTAAGACATTTAATTCTACAGTAGTTAATTATCCCACATATGATAAAGAGTTGTATGCATTGGTACAGAGTGTGAAAAAGTGGAAACATTACCTAATGGGCAAAGAAACAGTTATACATATTGATCATCAACCACTTCAATATTTACACTCACAAACTAAATTGCAGCAATCAAGACACTATAGGTGGATGGGTTTTCTACAACAGTTTCATCTAGTCATCAAGTATAAGAAAGGCATACACAATAAGGTTGTAGATATGCTATCAAGACCAATCATAAATGCATCTGCTATAATTAAACATAACTCAGTATTGCATGAAAGCTACATTGAACAATATGCTCAAGATGTAGATTTTAAAGATGTATATGCAACTTTAAGTCATGGAAAACAAGTAGAAGAATTGGATTATCATGTTAAGGACCAACTCTTATATCATTTGGGAAAGTTATGCATTCCTCAAACTGAAAGAGTTAACATAATTCGAGAAGCACATACTTCTCTAATATCAGGTCATTTTGGTGTAAGTAAAACAGTTACACAGCTGCAAAGATTCTGTTATTGGCCAAGAATGCATGAAACGGTTTCTAGATATATTAAAGGGTGTACCATGTGTGCTACAAGCAACCCCAGTAATAGAAAATTAGGCTTGTACACTCCGCTTCCAGTTCCTTCTCGTCCTTGGGAAAGTGTTTCCATGGACATTGTTGGGGGACTGCCAAAATCTAGAAAAGGTCATGATTATTTATATGTTATTATGGACCGGTTCAGCAAAATGTGTATTTTAATACCTTGTAATAAGCAGATTACAGTTGAACAAACAGCAAATTTGTTCTTTCAGCATGTATGGGTTCATTTTGGGTTACCCACTTCCATTGTATATTATCGAGATTCCCGATTTGTTGGGAAGTTTTGGTCAAGTCTATGGGAGTTAATGGACACCACATTGAAGAAGAGCACTGCATTTCATCCACAAACAGATGGTCAAATAGAGGTGGTCAACAGGACAGTGATCCAATTGCTCAGAGGCTATTGCGCCAAGCATCCCAAGCTTTGGGATGAACATTTGTGTTATGTGCAACATGCTTACAACTGTGTCAAGCACTCTTCTACACAAAGATCTCCTTTTGAGACTTGTTTTGGTTTCATACCAAGGTCTCCCTTGGATTTTGTATTTAGTAAAGACATAGCAGTTGATGGACACAATGATGTGGACAAAGCAACCAAGTTCATTGAACAGATCCAAGAAATTCACCAGGCAGTGCAGGAACAGCTGGAAAGAAGCCAAGCCAAGTATAAGGCAAGGCATGACAAGCATCAAATTGAGCATAGCTTCCAAGTTGGTGATCAAGTCTGGTTGTACATCAGCAAAGACAGAATGCAAGGTGAAGGTAAGAGGCTGAAGCCAATAAGGTGTGGGCCTTTCAAGATACTTGAGAAAATTGGTGAGAACTCTTTTCGCCTTGATTTTCTAGCTTATATGCATATCTATTCAGTCATTAATGTAGAGAACTTGAGACTATATGAGCCTTCATTGATTGGAGATCCTGAAGAGCAAAGTTAGTTGCCTTCTACTGATGATCTGTTGCCTGAATATCTCAATGAGTTGCAGGAAGATATAGTTCTGGATAGGAAGCTAAGAACTACGCGCAGAGGGGATGTTGAGTACCTAAGAATCGGACTCAATGGTTAAAAACCAAGCAATGCAAGATGGATAGAGATTGGAAAAGTGAGGAAGTTGTATCCTCACTTGATTGATGCTTAAAAACCAACTTTTGGTGGTCCAAAAGCCTTTTCAGTGGGAAGGCGTGATCCAAATGGATCATAAAAACCTCTAAGTCTTCACATACTTAAAAACTATCGCATAAACAAAACCTTTAAAAAAGGTGGATTACACTATCAAGAGTGAAAAACATGAAGAAAACAGTGAAATAAGGCCTATCAGAGTCTTAAAACAACTTTACACAGGAGTCGTCGGATCTGGTCGATCAACGGTCCAGATCCGATCGGCATATCGCAATCGGCGAAGGCAGGTAGAGCTTATTGGAGGCGACCATATAAATGTTGTGATAGCGATCAGTGGGGTCAACGAGGACCATCGATCAAGCACACAGATCGATGGCCCAAGTTAACCCGCCATATCGCATCAGCAGATTACAACGGAGCACTTACAATGGCCCAGGGGCTTATGCGATATGCGATTGCGACAAGTCGCATCACAATATCGCATCGGAGCAACACAAAGGAGCAGGGCCGATGCATGCGACTACGATAACTGGACCTGACGGGATTATAAATGAAAACACATATTTTTTGAGTTCCGGAAAATAGGGTTTTCCTTTGTATTTTGCATTTTCGTTAAATAAACAAAATACAAAGAACAAAGCGCCGATGTGATGAAAACGGACCCGATAGGATTATGGGTGATAGTTGATAATATTTCAAGTCCGGTAAAATGGTTTTTCAATGTAAATCACATTTTCGTTAAATAAATGAAAAACAAAAGAAATGTGAATAAAGTGATGAAACCGGACCCGAAAGGGTTTATACATGCAGGTGTATATGTTTTGAGATCCGAAACAAGTGGGATTTCAAGCGGGCTGTAGGCAGTAAGTAGTTTTGGCCGGGCTCCGCTCGAACCCATACACTGGCTGCCACATGGCTAAGCGCCAGAGAGAGAAAACCACCCTTTTTGAGCGGTTAACTCCCATAGGCATGAGCCGCCCGAAATGAATCTCAGCCATTGGATCAAGATCTCTCAGATCAACGATGGAGATGTGATAAGCGATATAAAGGTGGACCCGATAGGAGTATAGAGCGGAATTTATAATATTTCAAATCTGATAAGCGGCAGATTGGCGGATTTTCACAGTTTTACGTGTATTTCTCTATGTAAATAGAGAACGACCATTTTAGGGATTTCAAAGGAATCGATGGTCCATTCCATTACAGAACAGGTGGCCACCATCCCTTAAGGCGATTAGCAATGATTGCTAATGCTCAAAGGGGGATTTGAGCGGACAGAGGCCGGGAGCTAGAGAGCCCGAGAAGGGGAAACGAACAGACAGCGCCGATTGGCTTTAAAGCCACAGAAGATAGAAGACAGAGACAAGAAATGCTGAGACATAAAGAGAGAGAGTCAGTGAGGAGAGTCTGTGTACTCAGAAAGATTTGGGGGATCCAAGTAAAGCCTTTTTGTTTTGTATCTATTGTGTGAGACTCAAATTGAGCTCACTTTTGTAAAACTTTGTTTTTAAAGACATAATAGAGAGGTCACCACTAAAGGCTGGACCAAGAGACATAGCCCAGGAGTGTTGGGTGAACTCCTTGATTATCTTGCTATGTTATGTGTGTCTATTATGTTTCTTTAACTTCTTCATTGTCTATGCTATTCACAATCTTATCGATCCATTGCACTAAGTAATATAGGCAAATCCATGCACATGGGTCTTTAATACCTTAATAATTGTCTAAGATCTCATTATCAGATCATGTAGTATCCATGTTACGGGATCCTTGCCATCAAACTTCCTCATATCGATCTTTGGAAAATGGAGGGTATTCAATCCAACATTAGAGTCTATGAAATCATGACTAACATTTCTTTTGTTCTCATCATGAGTTTCCTCTACTACCTTTTCACCATTAGGAATCATTTCTTGTAGCAACTTTGCCAAACCTCCTTTTAAACCTTCCATTTTTTTCTTCTAATCTTCAATGCTTACTTCTAAACGATCCATCTTAGCTTCCATGTCATTCTTTAAACCATCCATCTTAGCTTCCACGTCTTTCTTTAAACCATCCATCTTAGCTTCTGCTACTTTTTGCGAGAGTGAAATTTGTTGCACTTTTTCTCGTAATTTTGATATATCATGTTTCATTTCTTCCTCTTCTTCATGATTCATGCTAGAGCTTTCAAGTTGATTATTAGGTGTTTCCATTTTCTTTCTTCTTTTTTGGCTTTGTAGGAGCTCGATATTTAATCGGTTGTATCTCTGTAATTTCGGATCTCCAAGGTCTGAAATTTTGTCCTGTGGTAGCCCTCAGAGTCCTCGTTCCAACCCGCAAGTCTGATCGATATTGGATTCTCCAATAAATATTTATTCCAAATCTCCCATGATGACCAGATTATAGACTGGTTTAGTAGAGCGAACTTGTACGAAGTGCCACGTGTCACTGTTTCGACCTTCAAACCTGCAACCAATACAAAAAAAACAACAGTGTGTCCTCTTTTTGTACATTTTTACGAAATTTCAATTTGATGCTCAGAGAGAAAGCTATTACGATTTTCCCCATGTCACCTGTTTGAGATATAATTCAAGAGCCTGCAAAAATCCTAACTTCCTTGGATCATATGTCTAAAACTATAGCGATACAAGATTTGAAATTCGTACTCTAGGTTCATCAATATTTCGGCTCAAATGGGTTTTAATTTTAGCTTCTTAAACATCGTAGAAAAAAATTTAGAGCGCAAATGTCACGGTGACATGTTTCAAGTAGCGAAACCCTAAAATCCAAACCTCTGATACCAATTATTATGCAACCATCTTGCAAAATAGAAGAAAATATAGATCAACAACTTCAAAATCAACCTCTTTGAGGGGGAAACCTCCTTTACATTACACAAATGAACAATTCTTAGATGATGCAAATGACAAGGCCTCCTTTATATATATATAGGATTCTAAGGGGTCACAATATAGTCAAAGCCGACATAACAATAATAATGTAAGGGCACAATAATAACAATAGTGGGCTTCTATGGGGCACAATAATAACAATATGGAGACAACATGAGCACAACAATAACAATAAGGGGATACAATGACAATAATAATAAGGGAATACACTAGTATTATGGGGACCTAACATCCTTACATTTTCAACCTATGTCATCTACATCCCAAATTCCTACTATCAATATATAGCTCAACAAGCTCAAATTAATGTAATTCAACCTTGACAGGGTACATCTATGACTCAGTGTATCCCACCAGTATCTGGTACTTCCCAAGTTCCGCTTACCCAGCCTTTACAAGGAACCTCACAATCTCAGCTACTTGGACAAATTATTCCTAAAATTCATGTAGAATAGATTGCATATGGTATAGCACAACCACCACTGAATCCACCTTATGTTGGGATGATACAAAATCCCATAGGGAAATAGTATCAACCATATCAGGGTATCCCTCAAGTGCCTTATCAAGGCCAACAAGTCTAAGCCTGGCCATTTCAACATTTGCGAGGTTATCTAGGATCTCGACAACAAGGTTATACATATTTTGGTTATCATAATCCTCCCTATTCTAGAACCCAGGTTCCTCTTTATCATAACCCTCCTCATCATGGAGCATAGATACCTATTTATCATGCCAACCCATCTTATCCATGATATCCTCCACCAGACTTCAACAGGCAGTTTATGTTTGTAGCAACTCTTGAATTACCATATTTGACTCAACTAGCCAATGATCCCATTGCTCATTCTCCTTGGTGGCCAATAATTCCCACGAAATTGCCCAATGATATCCCAAAATTCAATGTAAAACTTGGAGAAGACCCATCTACGCACATCATGACTTATCATTTGTGGTGTTCTTCTAACTCCCTCAACGATGATTCTATTTGTTTACGTCTTTTCCAACACACACTTACATGTTCGGCAGCAAAATGGTATATTGAGTTACCTAGAGCTTCGTTCAATAATTTCAGCTCCTTGGCCACTACATTCCTAACAAATTTCCAGTTACCCATATGATATGAGACTGGAATAGAACTTTTGACCAATTCAAAAAAAAAATGTTATTCACATTTTCGATCATATTCATGTGTGGCGACGTCATCATCGATTGGTTAAAGTGTGTATTACTGATCAGTCGTTATCATAATGGTTTATTAAATCTATGTTACCATCCATATTTTTATCCTTGTTCACTTTGGTCTCATTGATTCCACACTTAGCCTCATCCAGAAATTTTCACTTCCAGGCAACTTGACCTCACTCAACCTTCCTAAACTACGCATTGCGCAGTCTTAACCATCGATCCTTGACCTTGCATCTTGGAACTGTGAATTACATAGTCACAGTGCCCAACGTTAACCCTTGAGCTCTAACACAACGAATTTATGCCTCCCTATTAGCCTTAATTGTGCACTACACGATGTCAAGCCTCAAGCTTCTAGCCCGACACCTTGATCTGCAAAATTGTGCAATCCTTGAGACTGTTCTCCCTCCAGAAGTGTGCATTGGGAACTTCAAGCCTTAAGCCTCAACCTTGAGCCCTAAACCCGTCAACTGCATAATCTCCTAGCCTATTCTGTGCATTGGGAAACTTCAAGCCTCAAGCTTGACCTCCCGAGTTCCCCAACTGCACAATCACTTAACCCAATCCCTCAAATTGTGCATTGAGCAGTCTTAAGCCTCATGCCTCGAGCTTGAGCCCTTTATTTCCTCAACTGCGTAGTCCCTCTGCCTAGGCCTCTAGAACTATGCATTGTGTAGTCTCAAGGCTCAAGCCTCCAACCTGAGTCCTTGAGTCCCTCCACTGTGCAATCCTTTGGCCCTGGCCATCCTGAACTGCACATTACGCAGTCTCAAACCTTAGCCTCAACCCCAGACCTTGGACTCTGGAACTGCACAATCCTTGAGTCAGTCACTAGTTCCATTTCTTGTCATGAGTGGTTTACAGTCTCAGGTATTTTATTATGTCATGAAAAGATGATGATGAAGGAGATGGAGAAGGAAACCATGCTATAAGATACTTGTATAGCTGCAAAAACAAGTTGATCCATCAAGAGAAGACAAAGGGACATCGGTTTGCAATAACAATTGAAGACCAAGACCACATTGGAGACTCCTTATCTTCAAGTCATGAGGAGGAGGAATAAGAAGAGCATGTTCCATATTTCAAGAAGATAGAAAGGAAGCAACAACAAAGAGTGACTTGACACTGCCATGTCATGTCATGTCATGTCATGTCATCAGTCATCATTTGCCACATCATTTTATGGAATATATAATCCAACATTCGAAAATGTATTGTGAAACTGGAAGTCCAAGAGTCATCCATGTAATGTGAAAAGTCATGTAGGAAGTCAAAGAGTCATGAAGAAGTCAAGCATTCATGAGGGTAGTCCAAGAGTTACAAGGGAGGTAAATAGTCACCTCATCTGTTATATATACATCCTCATTGTACAAGCAGAGGAATTTTCACCTTGGCCTCTCCCATAAGGCATCAAAGAGACATAGTTAGTACTTTTATGGAGAAAGTGGTGGCTCCAATGCTCCACTATTCGAGCTAGTGATTCTCATTGTATTCATGTATCTTGTAAATTTTACTTAATACTTGAAGCCTGATGGGAGACACATTTTCATGCATGGATTGTGAATATCTGTAAGGTTGTTCTGTGAATATTTATGATTCATGTTTTCTTTCACGTGTACTAAAGTAGTTGGACTATTTCGGTTCTTTTAATGTTATTTAATTGAATATGTGTTGTAATGGTTGTAGCAATCGTCACATCTATGTGGACTATTTTGCTTGATTTTAGGCAATTATATTTTCGCTTGGGTGTGCCTCTACAAGGGTGGTACTATTACCTCTCTCTTAGAGGCTCACCTTTCCTCCCTCCACATTAGAAGAACCTGGATACACCTGCAGCCGAACATTCACCAGACACACTTGCTTTTCACAAAGGCACATATACACTTCTCTCTCTCGCCAATAGTTAAATCCAAGGCAAATCTATAAGAAAATATGGCAACTAGGACAATACTCTAGATGGGGCTCCTATTCCAAATGATGTGAGGTCTAATTGGGACTTCACATCAGGGAGACGCCTTTCGTTGATAGATTTCCAACACCATCAACAAAAGGCACAAAATGGCACTATTTTGTTTTTTTTCCAAGGAAAAAATCAGCAACTTTCTATTAGTGAAAATTAAAAGTTACAATTGAGTATATGCATTTAAGCATTCAAAAGTTGTCCCCTGGGACCAGTGTGCACAAAGCACACAAAGTAGCAAAGCTACCATAAAAAATAAATATAAAAATTAATTTACAGATTGCCAGATAAAATGAGCTTTTCTCCTTTGCCTTTTTTCTTTTGGACTTTTTACCAAAGCCCAATTGAAGGAGAAGTAGAAATAATGGCAAGTTCATTATTTTTCGTGTTAATTGGGATTTATTTGTCTGAATCGAAACTTTCTGATACATGAGATCGTTTGATTCCACCTGTACCCAAATTGATGTTGTTGCCCTCTACTTGAGTTTCAAGAGGCGGGATCACAACAGTGTTGATTGGACTTTCTGATTGTTTGTTTTGTTCTTCCTCTTTTTCTTCTCCCATCTCTTGTGAGCCATGTTGTTTTTTTGTTTCCTTGTTGGGTTTCATCCATTTCTTCTTCCTCATCCTCTGATGAAGGAGTTTCTAGGAATTTCCATCCTTTCTTCTTTTGCATTCTCTTTTTTGTTCTTTTCTTTTCTTATTTGCATGTGTTTTGTAGATTCCCTGTTTGTTGACAAATCTTGCATCGAAAAGAAGTATTTTCAAAATCTAGCCACTGTATCCACTTGAAATATTTATGTGTCATGTTGATACAATCCAGGAGACCTTTACTTAGATCCATTTCCACATAGATGCGAGAAAAAGTGAAAATCCCTTTGTCCATTCTTTCTCGATCCATCTTTAGGAACTTTCCCAAAGAGTTTCCTATGCCTTCTAAGACCTGATGATGCCAGAAAAGAAGCGGAAGGTTATGAATCCTTACCCATACTGGCATTTTTTTAACCACCATTGAGTTTATGTTGAAACCAGGAAACCATGGGGTAACGAAGAGGCATGCCCTTCCGAGAACCATGGTCCATCATTTATGACATAGTTGTAATCTTTTTGGGTATCAAACTGAACCACAAAAAAAACCCTTTGCGTATAAATAAATATCGCAATCTCTGGTCCATTTGAGGTAAATCTACTCTCTTAGCTCTTTATATTTTGGCCAATAACCATTAAATCGACATATGATGGCTTTTGCTTGTAGAATGTTGAAAATATCACTTACTTCTGGTAGTTCGATGGATAGATCTAGAGATTTTTCCATCTTTTCTACCATGTAGGGGGCTAGGATTGTCAAATTTGATGATGGTTTGTCCTGTGAAGCAACTTTCCCTCTTAATGCATCTTTGAAGGAAGCCTGGCCCTTGTTTGTGGATGGTGCTCTAGCTGGAATGTTTGCTCTTGGGGCACCTCCTTGTAATTTTAAATTCTGGATAATGGTAGAATTTCTTTGAATCCCACAGTCTTTCAACTGGAATTCATCCTGCAGCACTTTCCCAGAGAAAATCAATCTTTTGAATGAAACAGAGATACTAGTAACATTTTTCCTTTTTACGTCAAATTTATCACAAGATTGTACTCTGTACCCATATCATTTTTTATTCCCCTGAAGGGGTTTTAAAGAAAACCTTAAATGAGTCCTTTGGATCTGAGATCTGCTTTCTATCCTCTACACCTATTCTTTGGGACCATAGTCTAAACAAGATCGGGCTCAGCCTACCATCTTGCAGGTGCATATGATTGGTTTTCCCACTTATAGGGGATGCAATAGCAGAATGCTCCAAGTCATTACATAATGAACTCGTGGAAAACCGCACAAGGGACAAAACCCTCTTAAACTGCCCCTTTTAAAAACCTGGAGGCCCATTCCGTATGCTTTGCAGTTTTTTTTACCCATAGGGTCTGAATTTGTGGGCTCGCTCCCGCTTTGTCCCAAAGGAACCTGTGTTCATCGAGAGCACCAATGAATCTACCAAGGCCTTTGATTGTACAGCTTCCAATACATAAACAGAAAGCACAGTTATATGATCTAAAAGGGTATCAAAAATTGGAAGCAATACCCGATCTCTTCCTCTCGAAAGGTGTCGATTGTCTGAAAGAGGGAGAGAAAACCCAGTTGAGTGTCGATAATACCTCCCCTGACTCGGCCACACCCGGAATCCTGGTTCATCACTAAAGTTCGATCCCTCAGATTGCATAATAGTACTAACACGACCCAAAGGTCGACTAGGTCTCACGTCCTCCAAAAGCCAAGCATCAGAACAGTCAAAGGGTTCGGAGATCCAAAACAAACAACCGTAATAAGAATACCCTTTATCCAACGTTGAGGATGGATAAAACCCTCTCCCACTTGAAGCCAAATAAGAGTCATCAAGTCACACCGAGTCCTACCATGCCTCTACATAACTCATGTTTATTTCGTGGTATAATCTTAGTGAGAATATCAGCAGGGTTCCTATCTGTATGGATCTTTTTCAAGGATAATTATTCTTCCTCCAACACATGTCGGATCCAATGGTACCTTAAGTTAATGTGCTTGGTTTTTGAATGAAATGCTGGGTTTTTCGCCAAGTGAATGGCACTTTGACTATCACAATATAACACATACTTGTCCTGCTTTATTCCTATCTCTCCTAGGAATCGCTGCATCCACAACATCTCTTTACAAGCTTCTGTTGCAGCTATGTACTCTGCTTCTGTTGTAGAGAGGGCTACTATTCTTTGTAGCCTTGACACCCAAGATACTGCTGCACCTGAAAATGTATACAAATAACCTGTAGTGGACTTTCTGGTATCCATATCTCCAGCCATATCTGCATCTGTAAATCCTTCAAGCACAGTCTCATCATGACCAAAACATAAACAATAATGACTAGTACCCTTGAGATACCTTAAAATCCATTTTACTGCTTGCCAATGTTGTTTTCCTGGATTGGTAAGGAACCTGCTCACTACTCCCACTGAATATGCAATGTCTGGTCATGTGCATACCATGGCATACATTAAACTGCCAACTGCTGAAGCATAAGGAATTCTGCTCATCTCTTCTTTCTCTTTGTCATTACTAGGACATAATTTAGTACTCAGCTTGAAGTGGGCTGCAAGGGGTGTACCAACTGGCTTGGCATCCTTCATATTAAACCTGTCAAGCACCTTCTTGATATATTTTTCCTATGACAACCACAACCTTTTGTTTTTCCTGTCACGCATAATCCGCATGCCCAATATCTGTTGTGCTAGTCCCAAATCCTTCATTGCAAATTTGCTACCCAAATCTTTCTTCAACCTATTGATCTTATTCTTCTCATGCCCAACAATCAACATTTCATCCACATACAACAATAATATGATATACTTTCCTTGATCATACCTCTTGATATAGACACAATGATCAGCTTCCAACCTCTGAAAAGCATGTTCCAACATGAATGAATCAAATTTCTTATACCATTGTCGAGGTGCCTGTTTCAACCCATAGAGACTCTTTTTCAATCTACAAACAAGGCCTTCTTTGCCTTTTGCTATGAAGCCTTCTGGCTGTTCCATATAAATTTCTTCCTCCAGTTCTCCATGAAGGAATGCAGTTTTTACATCTAACTGTTCACATTCTAGGTCTAAAGCAGCAACTAGACCAAGAATGACTCTAATGGATGACATTTTAACAACAGGTGAGAAAATTTCAGTGAAGTCAATACCTTATTTTTGGGCAAAACCTTTCACCACCAGTCTTGCTTTATACCTCTCCTTCTTTTCGTCACCTTCATGCTTAATCCTGTACACCCATTTGTTTTGTAGAGCCTTTCTTCCTTTTGGGAGGTTTACCAACTCCCAAGTTTTATTTTCTTGCAAAGAGTTCATTTCTTCTTCCATTGCTTTCTTCCATTCTTTATTGTTCTTGACTTTACAAGCTTCTTGAAAACAATTAGGTTCACCTTCATCAGTCAACAAAATATAGTTTGAAGGAGGATACCTTTGTGAAGGCTTATGAGGCCTAGAAGATCTGCGAATCAACTGTGGTGGTGCATTATCAGGTTGAATCTCCTGTAAAGGTTCCTATAAGATTCCTTCTTCTTGTTGTTCATTATTTTCCACTTGTTGTTCTTCATGCTCCTGAATTTGTTGTTCATTTTCTTGTATTGGTGGTATGTTTTCCTGCTGCTCTTCAAACCTGTCAATAACCTTCTTGACCTCCAACTCACCTACAGTCCTCTTGAACATTTCTGACTCATTAAATATAACATCCCTGCTTCTAATAATTTTATGTTTGACTGGATCCCATAGACGATAACCAAAATCTTCATCCACATATCCCAAAAAAATGCATTTCATAGATTTATCATCTAGCTTAGTTCTATTTTCTTTGGGAATATGTACGAATGCTTCACATCCAAAGATTTTCAAGTGAGAATAATTCAAATTCTTACCAGTCCAAACTTCTTCAGGGATACCGCAATCCAAGGTTGTAGTTGGAGATCTATTTATGAGGTAGCAAGCGGTCCTGACTGCTTCAGCCCAAAAATTCTTCTCCAAACCAGAATTGGACAACATACTTTGCACCTTTTCCATAATGGTGTGATTCATCCTTTCTGCAACACCATTCTGTTGAGGAGTACCAGGCACAGTCTTCTCATGCTTTATGCCAAACCTATTACAATATTCCTTAAATGCATTTGAGCAATATTCTCCACCATTATCTGTTCTTAAACACTTCAACAATTTGTTAGTCTCTCTTTCAACAGCAACATGGAATTTTTGAAATATTCCAAACACTTCACTTTTATTTTTCATAGGATATGCCCAAACTTTCCTGGATGCATCATCTATAAATGTTACAAAATATGATGCTCCTCCTAATGATTTGATGTTAACAGGCCCAAACACATCCAAGTGTACCAATTCTAACACATTTTTCTTTCTGTCATGGCCACCTCTAAGGAATGAAACCCTTCTTTATCTACCATATATAAAATGCTCACAAAGATCAAGACTGTAGGATTTCAAACCTGGCAATAATTTTTTATCAAGAAGGATTTTTAAGCCCTTCTCACTCATGTGACCCAAACGCTTATGCCACAGATCTGCTGAATTTCCTTCTTTTGCGACAATAACCAAATCTGATTTTCCTATCAGTGTCTTCAATGTGTATAATGTTCATGTCTTGGGTCCTTTGGCCACGACCAATGCACCTTTTCTAATTTTCCAGCCTCCTTTTCCAAAGCTTGTCAAATAGCCTTCATCATCCAGTCATCCCATAGAGATTAAACTCATGCGCATTTCTGGTACATGCCTGACTTGTTTCAACAATATATCTTGTCCATCTTTCATCTTGATCTGGACATCTCCCACTCCAACAATACTGCAAAAAATGATTATTCCCCAAATGCACTCTACCATAATCACCGGGATTATATGAAACAAAACTATCTTTGCATGGGGTTACATGGTGAGATGCCCCAGAGTCAAGGATCCAATCAAAGCTACTGCTAGATGTATATACACATGCATCCTCCACTTAAACAGTAAACAACACATCACCATTTGTGGCTACAGCAGTAGTCTCACCTTCATTTGTGCTGGATGACTTGTGATTTGTACTAGACAGTCTCTGATCATTTTGTCCTTTCTTCCAGAATCGACATTCTTTCTTCATGTGCCCGGTTTTTCCACAATGAAGCAGATGATCCCTCCTCTCCTCGATTTTGATCTACCTCTCGATCTTGATCGCCCTTGCAAGCCTCGATCCATTCTCCTACCATGATCAGCTAGAGCTAGAGCCTCTCCTCCCTGGTTTTCTGCAATTGACTTGCGTCGCAACTCCTCATTCATTAAACTGCTGCTGACATCATCAAACTTCAGGGTCCCTGTAGTTGTTGAAGTTCTCATAGCTACAATTAAATTTTCCCAACTGTCTGGCATAGAACACATTAGCAAAATAGCTCTAATTTCATCATCTAAAATTATTTTAATAGAGGCAAGTTGATTAGTAATAATATTAAATGCATTCAAGTGCTCAGCAACTGAAGCACCCTCCTTCATTTTGAGATTATAAAGCTTCTTCATCAAGAACACTTTGTTTGATGATGTGTTCTTCTCATATAGATCATGGAGCTTCTTCCATAATCCTTCAGACGTCGTTTCTCCAGACACATTGAAATAAACATTCTTTGCTAAATATTTGTGGATTGTTGTAATCACCTTTCTATCTAGCTTATTCCACTCTTCAGTTGTCACTGATGAGGGTTTCTTTGTTGTGCCCTCAATCGGCAAGTATTGATCCTTTAAAATCAGTATATCCTCCATCTGTGATTTCCATAGGGCAAAATTAGCCCCGCTCAACTTCTCCATATCTGTAACTGTTGTCTCCATTTTCAGTCAAATTCACGCCCCAAAACACAAAAACTACACTTAGAAATAAAACTTTAATTATTACTCTTTAAAATTTAGTAATAATGACCTTCCTCCTTTTAAAATACCCTTTTCAAAATTCCTGCTCCTTTTTAAAATATACTTTTCAAAATTCCAACATATAATTATATATGTTTCATAATAAATATAAAAACATATATAATGTTTTAACCTTTTCACATTTCACACATACATATGTTGGTTTGAGAAAAAAACTTGATGTATACGTGCAAGCTTGATGTAAAAAAAAACTTACGAACACCACGTTTCAACTCCAATCTCCACGGATCTCCACTTTTAAACTCCAGCAACACGTGTCAACATAGGTCCACGACCTTGTTTTTCTTGCAACAACTGTCTTTTAGTTCCAACGTTCCACAGTTGTCTCCTGGACAGATCCTTCAACAACTCCAGGGGTAACAACCAACGTTTTAACGAACGCTGCCAGAGAAATGCAATGGCACTAAGCGGCTTGCACGGTGGATATTCGAACATGACTCTGATACTAGTTGTTAGACCAGAGCATACATAACACACAGCGGATTTATACTCGGAGACTTAGATGGCAATAGCAGAGAATAATTCACAGAGACAGAAAAATGGAGAAACAACAAGATTACTCAGTCAGAAATAGCGGAATAGATAAAACAATCACTGGAGAACAGAAATCACTTTGCATTACATAACAAGCTTGGGCCTTGGCTTGCTTTCCTTGGCCAAAGAAATTACAAATTTATAGAGGCAGAAGAAGGATCTAGAATCCTGTGTGTGATTCGGATGGAGATCTGGAATGATCTAGAAACCACTGGCGGTGTAGGAGGATCTAGAATCCTGCATGTGATTCCAGAAACTAATGGTAGTGTAGAAAGATCTAGAATCTTGGAGATCTAGAACGATCTAATCTAGAATCCTCGGTGAATTTGGCTTCACACTTAACAAACCCATCGATCCATAACTCAACACGACCAACCAATGTGAATTCTTTAAAGTCTACGGCGCCTCCATACCTACAGCAGATTGAAACCCTAAGGTAGAGACCATGCGCTGTCGTTTTTCCAGAATCTATTGAACTCATCTCAATGGCACTATTTTGTTAAGAATGTGTTTTTGGTATAATAAAAAACAAAAATCTTAAAGAAAATAACAAGTCTCTCATAAATAAGGTTAAAGGGATGCAAGAAAAACTTCTCATGAGAAAACCCAGATGGTCTATTAATGTGAAAAACAAGGGGATGCTAAGCAATATGGATGTGTTGATTCAAGCCTCAGAAGTAGCACAGTAATAAGGATATTTCTTCAATTTTGAGTTTTGTGCATGAGGACATGCAACATCCTCAACGTGGGGAATGTTGGATCCTTGAATTGTCCTCAATTTTGACATCTTTTTTCCCTTATTTTCATCCATCTTATACTTGTTTTGATATATTTACAGGTCATAATGTCATTTGGGTCATATTTAGGCATAACAAAAGGTATCAAATAATTGTAGCCCTTGATCTAGATTTTCTTTGTGAAAATTGACTAAAATATCGCTTTGGCTACCGAATTGTAACATTTCTATTGCTAACTGAATTTTCTATAGCTCAATCCATGGTTAGACCAGATGTGGAGACCGCCAAGGTGAATAAAGATATGTGTAGATGCCAAATGTCAGAGACATGGACATCCACCTATGGAGCTTACTCAGAAGGTCATCAAGATCGAGAATCTACTTGGTCAAAGCTCGGGTCAACGTTGTTTTGTTCACGCGCAAGGGTTTCAAGAAGTGGTTTTCAACATCAAGTGAGAGTGGAAAAACTTGATAGTAAGTGAGCGATTATCATGGCAGTTGATGGATGATGCATAGATGATGAGGATCTACATGATTTTCTACGACAAAGAAAATCATTCAAGGCCCATTTTCCCAATTAAATTTAAAAGTTGTGTTGGCAATATATGAACTTGTCTTTAGACATTTCCTTCTTTAAGTTGTTAAGATTAGATGTAATATAAATATAAATTCGATTTGAAATATGAGAGGAGATGATAACAAGGTTTTGAAGCACTTTAAAGTTTTTCAAGAACTATGTTTATCAATACAATTACCCTATTCCAGACTATGCACATGTATTATTAATTGATTTGATTTGAGTTCACCTCGCCTTACACTCAACAAGAGGGCCCCTAGAGAGTTGTAAGATAGTTTAGCTATTTTTTTTCTATGTTAATTGATTTTCAATTTGCAACAAGTTCAATTATGTTGGTTCATGCTTTTATCCTTGCTTGTTTCTTATTCATTCACTCATTGATTTCATTGTTACAGGTCGAGCGCTCTCTAGAAAATCAAAACAACACAAAAATTTCTTTTCTTAGTTCATTTAATTGTATTTCTTCTCTTAGTCTCATATTTAGATGATCATATTAGTTTTAATCATAATTGCATGCATTAGTAATTGATCAAGGCTTCTATTTTCATTTTCTATTTGATTTATAATTAGAGTAGAAGTTTGATTTCATTTTACCTTTTTTATTGAAAGTCTTATAATAGAATTGAATTTGATTTTGCAATTAGCATAAGGGTTTCAACTCAATTCAATAGAGTAATTTCAATTATGGTTATAGAATAGATTTCAATTATTGTCAATAAAATAGTCTTTTAATTCAAGTCAATAGTATAAGTTTTCCTTTTCGTCATTTCCAATTCATGCTTTTAGAATAATTTACTTTCAAATTATTTTGATTCCACAAGCCTTATAGAAAGAACATGTGTGTACTTTTGATGAAGAATTAATCTTAATTTAATTGCATGATAAAAAATAGAACTCCTAACATATATAATGCACGTACACTTTGCACGAATCTTGGTTTGAAATTTAATAATGTAATTTAACTATTATTTAAATTACCCAACATGTACATTATAGCTATACAAAACAATAAAATAATTAGTTTTATAACATATCAGCATCTTGTGCTTAGAAATTGTTGTTTTTAGAAAGGAACTCGTAAGAAAACATGACTGGAAATTTTACGATTGATCCCAGTCTTTTCCCCTCCTAAAAAAGTTGGAAATAAGATCCTTGAATGTGTTCATCTATGAATTAATAGATTGTGAGATAGATGTTGAGTTGGTCGTTCTCATGTGCATGTAATATACATGCATACATACATATTTATAGACTACTTTGCTTAATTTTATTTTAGATTTTTTCTCAATGATCACAATTTCATGATCTCTGATGACCTCAAGTTGTTTCTAGCTAGATATGTTGTTTCTTAGTGAGAAGCCTCCATGGGGTTGAGTTGTTATTATGGGAAGCTACTTCATACTATGTTCTATTACACCCATGTGGCATATGGATGAAAAAATGATATTTTAGTCCAGACTTATTCTTGAAATAGTCACCAGGCCTTCCTCTGTCGCGACTCCTTAACCATAAGGGTCTATGGGAAAACATGAAGTTCCTGCAAATATTTGTAGGTTGAGCCAGCCACTTCAAGTCGTTTATCTTCAATATAGCCCAATACTTACAAATATTGACAATCATAAGTTTATTGTGCAACTAAGACCTGAGATATAGGTCTGAACCTCCAAAGGCATCATAAAGTACCTTAAACATAATTCCAAAACTCAAATGAATGAAAATGTGTGCATGGAAGCGAGAGAGACAGAGAACTCAGAATTGGCTACCTCGACTAGTGAACTCTATTAATGTTTAAAGCATAAAGATAATATTGCATTAATACAAACAACACCATCTTAACTCTTAAGATGACATGCATGATTGTTCAAGCCATTGTTGTTCCATAACTATTCTAAATTTTCAAAACTTTAATTGCAAATAAATATTTTTGTTTTTCTAATGTATTTCATGTATGGTGTGCTATCCTTGGTTATTAATACTTGCAAGTTGTTCCTTCAAGTTTCCATGCTTTCAAGGTTGTGTGCTCAGTATTTTCTTCCACATACATAATAAATCTACTATTATGTGTTAGTTTTTTTCTGTTTACAAACAAGTTATTTGTTCTCAGTTTGAAGTTCATGTTGGATGATCCTCAGGGTGGAATATGTAAGTGTCATAGGAAAATCTCTGTGATTTCACTCTTTAAACCTTATTTACTAAAATGACATCACCATTGATAATTAAAATGTTAGTTCCAGATCCACTTAACAGTTACAATAGTATCTATCTTCTAGATTGGCAGTCCCTGCATGAAGTGGCACTTCCTTTGGCAAAGATAAAGAAGTTTTAAAGCAAAATCATGTGATGAGAATGAAGATACTTGTACAAAAATGTGGAGATGGAGGTGATTTGCTTCTTTATGATGGTTGTCCAAGGGCCACATAGGTAAACATGATATATAACATTGGTTTTCTCATGTTTTTTATAGTCTCTTGAATTGAGTTATTTTAGTAAATAGTTATGGTAAGATATTAAATACTTAGGCTAATTTTAGTAGTTTTTTTTTGTGTTTGGAGATTATTGTGTATTATTAGCTTGTTGTGCAAGTCATGCTATAGGTGTGTGACATTGACCTAACTCCATTGAGTTATTTTTTATTAAGTCAAAAATAGGGGTTGCATAATTATAGATTTTACAAAGATTATGCCATTATGTGTCAAGCATTTTTTAAATCAATGTCTATATATGCAATTTCAAGGACTACCATAACTCACATAATTCTTTAAAGGGTACAAACTTAATGGAAGAGCATGTGCATTATAAGCACGAGGTTGGTTGGATTCCATTGTGATCTAACAAGAATTAATCAATGATATTGTAGTTTGTTTTTAATTAAATACTTTTTTTAATGATTTATTTCAATATATTTGTAAGGAGTTGTTTTTAGTGCGAATTTTTGGACTTTCAGGTACTGGAATCCGACCAAAAAATTTGAGGTGAAATCTTGATTTGTGTTATTTAAACTGGTTTTTTTGCTGTATATATGGATTCAACACCCTGAAAAACCTCTAGGGCACTTCGATTGTGTAGGGGTTACCCATCAAGCTTGTGATTTCAATAAATTTATGCCAGATTTTAGAAAAATTAGACGGAAAAAGCTTTCCAAAAATCACAGTAAAATCAACTCCATTTTTAATTCCAACTATTATTTCTTAAAAGACAATAATACTTGTGTTATATATTATGTTTGTACATAACAAAATTTTAAGACAATAATGTGAAAACATATTTAAAAAAAATTAAAATAATAAGCAAGATTTTTTGGTTTCAAATACGAGCAATTTACCCAAAAATTACGTTAAAAACCCATGTAGTGAAAAAATTTGAAATAAGAATTTAATCTGTTAGCAGTTCGTTTAAATTTGGATGAGATGATAACTGAAGGCGAATAAAGTAGCGGAAGAGGCGCCATTGAGATGTTGTACCAAATTATGCGTGTCTTCTTAAATTTATAAGTACTGAATACGTTTATATTTGAACGAAATGATGCCAGGGAGTTCCAGAAACGGGGAGATGAGAATAGTAGCTGAGGAAAGGGACAGGAGAGGCCAGGTATTGGACTTCATGGCGGAGTCCAGGTATTCTATTACGATCTTTTATATTTTAAACGAAGAGAATTCGCGAGGAGAATTTTATGAATATGTAATAAATACTTTTAAATTTGAATGAAAATTTACAGGCAGTTTTACAGACCAAATATCATGACGCGACCAGAGGAAACCATTGGAACCGCGCCCGCCAGGTATTGCAATGAAATCTTTATATCTTTAAATGGTCAGAGAGTTGTCATCCAGGTATCCTATTACGATCTTTATATGTTTAACGAAGAGAGTTGTGGACGAGAATTTTATGACTATGTACTGAACGCGATCGTAGGTACTGCACTAAAATATTTGTCTTTAAATGATCTGAGTTATCACCCAGGTATCGTATTACGATGTTATCTTTTAAAGGATGAAAGTAACAAAGAGAATTTTATGAGTAAATTATAAATCCGTTTAGATCTGAATGGAAAAGTATCAGGGAGTTTTACAGACAAAATATTAGAACTCAAAATGAGGAAATCGGTGGAAGAGTCTTGATCTTTACCGCGCCCCCAAGAAATTGCACTAAAATCTTGATGTCTTTAAATGGTTGGAGAAGTTTTCATCCGGGTGGTATATTAATGCAATCTTTATATGTTAAAGAGGGTTCGGGAGGAGAATTTTATATGCATTGAATGTGTTCATATTTGAATGAAATAATATCAGGGAATTCAACAAACAAAATATCGTCACTGGAGGCGAGGAAACCGGCGGAAGAGGCTTGGGTTTCATGGCGCCCTGTAGGTACTTGCTCAAACCTTTATGTCTTCAAATGGTCGAAAGATTTATCATCCAAGTATTATATTACCATCTTTATATGTTAAAGAAAGAGAATTCAAGAGGAGAATTGTATGACTATGTAGTAAGTGCGTTTAAATTTGCCTGAAATAATATCAGGGAGTGTAACAGACGAAATATCAGAACTAGGGCCAAGGAAACTGGCGGAAGAGACTTCATCGTCTCGGCGACCTCCAGGTACTAAAATCTTTATGCGTTTAAACGGTCGAAGAAATTATGAGCCGGGTAACATAACCATACTACGATCTTTATGTATTAAAGAAAGATAGTTCGTGTGGGGGTTTTTATCTACCGGGCAAGTGCCTTTAAATTTGAAAGAAATAATGTCGAAGTGTGTGCAGATCATCAGAGATGAGAACCGGAAACGAGAAAAGTAGTAGTGGAGACCAGGGATGCCCCTTTATAGCATCGTCCAGGTACTGTACCGTCATTTTTTAGGTTTTATTGTCACAGTCAACTTCACAGGGAATCAATATGAATCAATTATTTAGAGTAAACTTCTTTTACCATCTAAGTGAGATGTTAGTCCATGATTGGAGGATGATAATACATTTTTTAATTCTCAATGAAATAAGATGACTGTGCAAATTATTCCAACAATTTTTATATCTTTATTTGTGTTAAATAAAGAATTATGCTAGCAAGATTTTATATCTTAATATGTGTTAAATAAAAAAATGGTATATTAACAAGGTTTTATGAAGAATACTGAATGTGTTTCTAATAATGTTAGGGATTTTAACACGCCCGAGACCAGTACTGTCCGCGAGGCCAGTGGCGGGGTGAAGGCATCGACAGCGCGCTTGAGGTGCGGTACTATTCTGCCATCTTAATTTTCTGTATGGCTCAAAAAAGAAGAGGCAACGATTTATCCCTTTTCTTACTTATTTGGCTGGTTTGCAAATTTATTTTCTATGAGGCTAGAGCACGAAATTGAAAATGAATTATTTGTACTGTTAAAGACTCTTGCAATGTCAATTATGACAGTTTTTATAAATTTAAATTATGAATTGGGTTCCTAATTCCAGTTATGCTTACTGGAAAAGGAATGAAATCATCGGTCATTTATCCTATTAAAGACAAAAAGAGTTTCGAAAAAGATTTACCATGTAGGATTAAACATTTCATGCATTACTATCCAAGTGTACTGCAAGAAAATCTCGCAAGCTACAGTGAAGAAGAAGCATGGAGACTCCATCGCGTAGTCAGCTCTATAATGACCGAATTCTACTCTAAGCTGGGCCATGCTACAGGTGGACCATCATTGTCTCTATG
The DNA here is from genome assembly GCA_031772625.1 of Pinus tabuliformis. Lineage (NCBI taxonomy): Eukaryota > Viridiplantae > Streptophyta > Pinopsida > Pinales > Pinaceae > Pinus > Pinus tabuliformis. Next base: position 764,482,177 of record CM062807.1, on the reverse strand, counting down.
CACGCATTTTACGACAGCTCACTACAGTAACGTTGGCTGCAAACAGAAAAAGAAATACTGGACATACTTTTGGAATTCTGAGGGACATCCATTTGGAATTTTAATTCGCAAAAAAGTCTCGGATATGAATTGGGATTTGATGAGCGTATAACTATGTCCAATACCATAACCAAATTCGATGCTTCATGGATAAACTTTACTTCTTATAATCTAATTTGTATTGTAAACAAAAATTATGATCGAAACGTATTCGTATTTAAATGAAAAAATATTTAAGCTCTTATATGTATGTTATACCTTTTAAGATCCAATTTAACAGTGCATTGGTGTCACTCAAATCAAACCAGCAACGTAAAATATAATGAACAATAATATGCTTCACTGCTATTACTTCATTCCCATTGAAAAGTAAACATACAAGTACTTCATTCCCATTGAAAAGTAACCATACAAGTTCATAGTTTCAATCCGTGGAACACTCCTCCATATTATAATCGTTCCTCTTCTACGCCGGATTTTGATTTCATTTAAATTTGGGTTCCCTGATACCGCCCTTTTACTATAGCGGCAGCAACGTGATGAGCACTAACAATGTCCGCATTCCCGAGTCTACACTCTACAACACAAGTCACATGTGTTTTCAAGTTTTTCACTATTTTGGACACCGAGTCTGGAGCATTTATTTTTATCTAAATTTGTCCATATCCTGTAATGGCTCTAGACAAGTGAGGTGTTGAAGTTTTCGCTTATGGACATTCCAGCCGTTTAAAGAATCAAGAGTTCTGCATTTTGTTTTCTCTAAATTGTTCATATACATGGCTCTGGACAGTGTTAGATGTTTTATCTTTAGGACTTTTCAGTCGTTTTGAGCATCAAGACTATTGCATTTATTTTTGACTAAATTTCTTCATATCCTGCAAGGGTTCTGGACAAGTAAGGTGTTGGATGTATTTTTAGTACAGTTTTGACTAAATTTGTTCATAGCCTGCAAAGGTTCTGGACAAGCGAGGTGTTGGATGTATTTTTAGTACTTTTCCGCCATTTTGGTACCAAGATTCCTGCATTTAATTTGATTGAATTTGTTCATATCCTGAAAAGGTCGTTGACAAGGTAGGTGCTCTTCAGCTTTTATATATATTCAGGATAGATTTATTCCAATCATATATTTTAATTGCAGATGCCAGGCCATAGAGAATCGTCGCAGCACCTTCTGGAAATCTGAAATGGCCGCAGAGAAAGCCCGGTCGAAGCTGTCAACGCCACTGCCCTGCCCTTACTGCCATAGTTTAGAGACAAAATTCCGTTATTTCAACAATTATGACGTCAACCAGCCGCGGCATTTCTGCAAAAACTGTAATCGCTGGTGGACAAGGGGAATATTCCGCCACAAGCGGGGCAGCAGAAAGGATGCTTCGAAACTCCTCCAGGTGCAAGAGCCCGAGGGGAAAATTGAGAATGCGAAAGAGTCCATTAACGAGACCAGAATTTCCGGCTTCAACGATGAAACGGCCAGGGTTTCTTCCGTGTCTCGAGTACCGGGGATCGACTTGAATGTCCCGTACCTTGAAGAAACGGACGATGCAAATGCCAGTGACTTCGTTAATTCTTTAACCGCCAATGTATCTGGCACAGTGTTTTCAATTTAATGGATTCGGGCGCCAAATGAAAAGAGACCGGCACGGAAAATTCTTTATGAAATACAGGAATTTGGAATTTCGGCTGTTCTCGCTTATTGCCTGTATTGTATGGTAAACTCGTGATCCCCAAATGCACACAACATGGTTTTCGAAAGAACATGTATTTTATTTTTATTTTTTTAATTTAGGACCGCTTTTTTTAGTCGAAATAATTCAGAGCCGCTTGATAGGAGCTACAAATAAAGCCTTTTTGTAAACAGGATTTGAACTTTAGATTTCTTAGTACTAGTATCAAGGATTTAATTACTCATAAACATCTGATTTCCATTTTAAAAATTATGTAAAATATAAATAGTTGTTGAATATAGATTTTGATATATTTTTTTTAACAGAAATATCATATTAAAAATTATGTGAAATATAAATATCCGTTAAATATAGATTCTGCTATTTTTACAGAAATATGAAAATTAAAATAGCATTGTTAAAATGATAATTAATATTTTCATGAGTTTTATTATGAAATTGGGTTTTGTAAATTTCCAAAACAATTCGGAATGAAAGAGTGCTAAGTGGAAAAAAGCAATCCTAAAAACCTAAATATCTTTCTCTGCCACGTTGGTCAAGGTAAAACCAACACCCCTCCCGCCTAATGCCTTACTTTCTCGGTCGGAGGTGTGGTAAGTGAGGTCTTCCTTGGGCTGAACCAGATCAACAAAATGAACTGTTTGTTCCTACCTTCGCTTCGAGGTGTACCTTTAAGTGATGTTGGGATTGAGATACATATCAAAGATCGTTGAATGTAAATACAGTAATGCGCCTGCCTGATCTCTTAAAAGAAAAAGCAAAAGAGATAAGTGTTTTTAGCTTTCAAAAATAGGGGGCTGACAGGGGTTAAATTTGACGGCCCCCCTGCCCATGACGAACTTTTTTTTATGACGACCTTATTTTTAAATCACCGTTGAGATGACTTTTAATATTTATTTCTGCCTTGCATAATATTTTCATATAAAAACATACGAAGTGAAAATTTATTATTATTTTTTTACAAGTCAAACCATTCGAATTCATAATATATGATAGGGTTAAAGATGAAGTAATAGTTGTCAAAGCAAGAAACCCAAGTCAGCGCGCTATTTAAGTCCATTTTACTTCAACTGGCAGCTTGTGTCACATAATTTAGAATATTTGAAATATTTTAACTAAATATTCTACTGGAATGACAATCCATATTCTCATAACTTCATATTAGCAAAACCTATATTTATGGAGTTATAGAATGTAATATTCTCATAAGAAAAACACTCCATAACTCTGATAAGCAAACCATTAATAATCTAACGTAACAAATTCATAATTTATATCCATGTCCATTTTTATAGATATATGTTTTATCAAATTTTCTGCAATTTAGAAAGGTATAAAGTCATACAATCTACCTCTTTCCAAGAAAGCGATGCAATATGAGGATCAAATCTTCCTCATTATATTATTATATTTTTATTATAAACCACTTAATTTCTATTTAATTAATACCCATGAACGCAAGTTTTTCACTGATAAGGGAATTCCATTGAATAAAAAAAACTCTAAATTTTTTCATAATGCAAAATAATTGCTTTTTTCTTTTACACAGAAGTGATTTCAAGTTGGTTTTTTCTGAGAATTTATCTTTTAGGAATGTCATTCAAAGTGCAATTTTTAAGTATTTAGATGTTTTGTTTTGTAATTGGCATTCACGTTTTTGGCATTGGTCAGAAAATTATCAATGTTGGACATGTGTTCTCCAACACCCAGTGGAAAACTTTTACCGTAGTTGTTGTAAATAAATACTCACAGAAAATAAGTATTTTGTAGATTCAGACTTTGAATGTTTAGCTAGCTTGTCCCAGTAGAGTTTGACTTGGGAGTAACTTGGAGATATTATTATCTATGATCTCAACTAAGCTAGTCTATTTTTTTAAAGATAATTAAGATAAAAATGATGTATGCCGAATAAAATGCAATAAAAATAACAGTGCAAGATTGTCTCGAAACACAAAATGACATATTCAAAAAACATTCCTCTAAATACCTAACAGAGCCCCTTCTTGAAAATGTTCTTTGCCAACCAAACCCACCTTAGCATTCAAGACTGTTGCTGATCCAAATAAATTAACAAACAAGTTTACAGATGTCTCATCTTCAAAACCGCAAACACGCATCATGCATTGCTTCTGCCGCATGAGAAAGTGCGAGGAGGGAAAGTTGGGCATACCTGCACACCGTGCTATTAACCCAAATCTGGAGAAGCCTTTACTTGGATAAATGCTTACTCCTTCCCTGAATGAGGAATGCTGGAGTGCTTGTATTTCTGTTTATTATTGTATGAAACTCTGTACCAGGGATATTATAAAATTCCCCGAGCGTTTAGAGAATTTCAAGGCACAAGTAAGAAAATTGAGAATGGTAAAAGTGACTCTCAATGCCACTGTTCTTGCAACAGTCATCTTCCCGCCGTCTTTGTGAGCTTCGATGTAATTTTTGAGTCGAAGAGCTTCCTGTGGCATAAGTATTGTTCAATACCATAATTGGAAATCAATATTTTGTTCAATTGATTCAGAGCAAAAGGTTTTGGTCTGCACCCAATGTGATAGAATAATAGAATCATCTGATATCAAATCTGATAGATTGAATGAATAATAGATATCGCCTGACATCAAATCTGATAGATTAAATGCCGAAGTCGAGAGTTGGAGTGCGCCAGTGTGGAGTAAATAAATATATAAATAAAATATGTATACATAATTGAAACTTCTGATTTTCTTACTTGCCCGTCGTTTTGACACTTTTATAAATAATTAGCCAATTAATAATGACGGGTTTATTTTACAGTGAACCGTATTTTACGGTTAAAATGGCTAAAAACAGGTAAACGGGCGTCAATTTTAACCCCTAAGCGGACATATGCACTTTTCATGACAATTAATATTATTTTAGTCCCAATATGGTTCTCACTTTTAATATGTGGTTTGCTTTTCATGTTTAATATGTAATTTGGGGTATAGTTCAAAGTAATTATGGTTGAGGGTTATATAAGTGGTCAAAATTATTTGGACATTATATTTTGTTTGATTTATACGAATTTTTGGCATGATTACATTTTTTATCACAGAATTCCAAATAAATTACCTTTATATAATAAAATGCATTAATAAAACATCCTATTACCACCTAAACAGCAAATTAAAATTATAGTAATTTTGAAATTATTTCTTTACAATTTTTTGAAAATATAAATAAAATTTAAAAATAAATAAAATAATACTTTATCTTCTTAACTCTTTTAAACCAATATAACTTTAAACATTATTAATCATAATAAAAATAATAATATAAATTTACAGAATCAAATTAACTATTAATGCTTATGAATATAATTATTATTATTAATTAATTTGATATCACTTTATATATATTAATATTTGTAAAAATAATTTGGTTAAAGAATAAACAATTATAGGTTCATATTTATATTTTTATAAATAATTTAAAAACTAATTACACATGTGTTTTATTATCTTTTTATTTTATTAATCATAATAATAATAATATAAATTTACAAAATCAATTTAACATATTGTTATGAATATAATTATTATTATTTAATTGATTTGATATCACTTTGTGTTAAAAAATAATCATATTACTAAAATATTAATATTTGTAAAAATAATGTGATTAAAAAATAAACAATTACATTTTCATATTTTTATTTTTATAAATAATTTAAAAAATAATTACAAATATGTTTTATTATCTTTTTATTTTATTAATAATAATAAAAATAATAATATATCAAGGGCGGATAGAACATAGTCCCTGCCTTTAGGTTTTTTTTTTTCCGCTGCTGCTGCTCTGCGCGCGCGCGCGCCTGAGCCTGCCCTCGGTCCTCGGCCTGTGACTGCGACTGCGACCCTGCTCTTCGTTCAGCCTCATGGATCCTCCGGATCCGCCTGGTGGGGATCCGGACCTGCAACAAGCTTTTTCCAATCTGGTGAAATCGCTTCCTCAGCAAAGACCAAGACCAACAGCAACCAAGTTCGTAAAGAAACTAGATGTGTTACAGGAAGTCCATTTGCCTCCGACCATTCCTCGCATGGCAGCCATCTCACTAGCAGAGAAAGGATTAATCGGGCAATTTACAGGGCTATGGCCCTCACCCAAAACTGTGCAAAGGTGGGTTGAGCGTAACTGGGCAGACAAGGTCCAAGGGAAAATATCCATTAGGTTCTGTGGCAGAGGATACTTTACCTTTCACTTTGAAACTAAGGAGGACAAGGATCTAATCTTTAGAAATGGGCCTTACTTCATGGATTCCAGAGGTCTCTACCTCAACAAATGGACCCCGGATTTCGATCCCGAGCTGGACATTCCAAGTGCTGTTCCTGTTTGGGTCAGGCTCCCTCATCTCCCTCTACACTGCTGGGGAGATGACTCGGTCAAAGCAATAGGGAACGCGGTCGGAAAATACATAGATCGAAGTGAACCCAAGGATAACATGCAAGCCTGTGCGCGAATATGTGTTGAAGTTGATCTGGGACGCGGACTACCGGAAGCAATCAAACTGAAAGTAGACGACTGGTGCCATATTCAACAGCTGGACTACGAGCAAATACCCTTCAAGTGCAAGGTATGTCACGAATATGGACATTTTGCTAATAGATGCCCTAAACTTATAACTGTAGAATCAATAGAGCAAGAAGGACAATGGGAAACGGTAAAAAGAAAAAAATCGAACCCATCCCTGAAGCAAGCAGAATCTGAAACCCCGGGGCCTTCCCAGCATCATCCCTCTCATCCTCAATCATCCCATCAGCAACCCCCCTCATCCTCTCAGCAGCACCCTCCTCATATCCCCTCCTCACCCCCTCGATTCTCGGACCCCTCCATTCCTCCTTCTTCCAATCCCTTTGCAACCCTTTCTGAGGAAGATCCCGAGCAGGATCCCCTTTCATCTGATCAGCATCTCCATTCCTCTCCCCCTCATTCTTCTCAGCCCTCTCCTGAAACCAACTCCATAAGGATCACCAGAAGTTCATCAAAGGACCATGGTGCGTCCAGTGACATCCCTAAAAAGCATGGGCCTGGCAGGAAATCGGCTAAGCAGCATAGAGAAGAAAGTGCACAGAAAGATATAGCAATGGGATCCCAGACACCTATAGAATCCTACATCCTTGGACACTCGGACAAGGAAAACAACAATAAAGGCAAAGAGAGGCGGGCACCTCTCCATACCACTGGTAAATCATGATGAAGCTGCTATCCTGGAATAGCAGGGGACTAGGGCACCCCTCCAAGAAAGCAGCCCTCAGGGAACTAATTCAAAGTGAAAAGCCCGAAATTATACTCATTCAAGAGACAAAGCTAGATCAGTCCGAAATCAACAGACTCATCAATCAACAAAAGCAATACAGTGGCTGCGCCAGTGAAGCCAGAGGAGCCTCGGGTGGCATTCTAACAATGTGGGACAATAGTAAATGGAGTTGCAGCTTCACCAAAATCCATCAGAACTGGATTAGTGTTAAACTGGAAAGTAAGGAAAATGGAGCAGAGGTAAAAATATACAATGTTTATTCACCGAACCACTACAGGGAAAAAGAAGTATGCTGGAACACTCTGAACACAAATATAGAAGAAGACCATGACAGCAATATTATTCTTGCAGGGGATCTAAACCTGGTCATGCATACCAACGAGAAAAGAGGAGGAAACTTTAGCTCAGATCCTTTCAGAAACAGGCTTGAGCATATTATGCAGGAGAAAGATCTAGTAGACATAAAACCTAAGAACAGAAGATACACATGGAGCAACAGGCGTCTAGGAGCAGGTAATATTATGGAAAGGCTTGACCGCTTCCTCATCAACATTGCCTTTCTATCCACCTTCTCTACCGGTCAGTCAGATATCCTCAACATCTCCGCCTCGGACCACTACCCAATCACGCTCACCTTGCACAGTCATAGCCAGATTGGACCCCTCCCTTTTAAATATTCTCCCCTCTGGAACCGAATCCCTGCAGCTAGAGATGCGGTGTGGCAAGCGTGGACCCAGCATGTGGAGGGCTCCCCGGCATATATCTGGGAATCCAAGCTGAAGCAAACTAGGCAGGCCCTCAAATCATGGGCAAAGACCAACTACCAGGAACCTGAGCTAATAAAAAAGGACATCAAAAAAAACCTTGAGTTAGTCCAGCAAAATATTGAAGCGTCTGGTCTCTCCCAGCAAGCAAAAGAAGAAGAGATACGATTGTATACCCAGCTGAGGCAAACAGCTAGAGATGAGGAGATCAAATGGAGGCTAAAGTCAAGACAGTTATGGCTGCGCGAAGGAGATAAAAATACCTCATATTTCCATAAGCAAGCTACAGTCAGGAAGGCAAGGAACACTGTGAGTATAATTAAAGACAGTGAAGGGAAAAGCTACGAGACTCAAGACTCCATTAAAGAAGCAGCAACAGCTCACTTTAAAAATCTACTAACTGAGGACAAGAGCGAGGAGGATTACTCAAGTCTACTTCAACACATGACTAGAGATGTTACCCAAGGAATGAACAGCAAGCTCACGCAAGAAATAGAAGAGGAAGAGGTACAAAAAGCAATCTGGAGTCTCCACCCGGACAAAGCTCCAGGTCCCGATGGGTTTCCAATAAGCTTCTACAGAGAATACTGGCACCTGATCAAAAAAGACCTCCTAAAGATGATTCGCTGGACCCTTCGGAAAGGCAAATTGGGGGGCTACACCAACTCAACCTATCTAGCACTAATCCCAAAAGAGAACAGGCCCTCTACCTTCTCAAGATTTCGACCCATATCCCTATGCAACTCTGCATACAAAATTATTACAAAAATTCTGTCCTCCAGGCTCAAGCCTCACCTCCCCTTATTAATCTCAGAAAATCAAGGAGGCTTTCTGCCCAATAGACACATCTCTGATTCCATTCTTCTTGTGCAAGAGGCTATACATTCTAGCATAAGTCGAAAGGAGAAAGGCTTTGTCCTAAAACTTGACCTTGCCAATGCCTTTGATAGGGTCAGACACTCCTTTCTGTTTGCAGTATTACACAAAATGGGATTCAATACCTCCTTCATTAACATGATCAAAGCTTGCATCTCAAACCCTTGGATCTCCCCTTTGGTAAATGGAAGACCTTGTGCTGCTTTCCAATCCTCCCGAGGTCTCAGACAAGGCTGCCCCCTGTCCCCTTACCTATTTATTCTCATGGCTGAGTCCTTTAGCAAAGCCTTGGATTACAACCGAAGAATTGGCCTAATTACTGGCATCCAATTTGAGCAGGGCACAAAGAACATCAACCATTCCCAATTTGCAGACGACACCCTCTTGATGGGAGGAGCATCGATCACCATTGCAAGGCGTTTCAAAAAGATACTAGATCAATTTATGGATTATTCAGGAGGGAAAGTTAATCAAGTTAAAAGCTGCATCTATGGATGGAATGCAACGAATCACACCATATACAGCATTGCAAACACTCTTGGAGTCTCACACAAGCTTGACTGGAGTCACTTCACATATCTAGGGATGCCAGTGAGTATGGGACCTCTGAAGATTGACACTTGGAATGGAATTCTTGATAAAATAAAAAGGAAGATTCAACAATGGGGATCTATGTGGCTGAACCCAGCAGGTCGCCTAGTACTCCTAAAATCAGGTCTGATCTCTCTGCCCATCTACCGCTTCTCTTTGATCCAAGCTCCAATGACCTTCCATCACAAAATGGAAAAAGCTCTTAGACACTTCCTCTGGCAAGGAGGAAAGACGGAGAAAAAAAAGTTTAACCTGGTTAACTGGAAGAATGTCATCCAGCCCCTTGAGAAAGGAGGACTTGGAATAAGATCCCCAAATCTGCTAAATTTAGCCCTCGGGGCTAAAATTGTTTGGAGGCTAATTACAGGGGACTCAGCATGGTGGAAAACAGTCCTTGAGGCCAAGTATCTGAACAGCACTAGGCATCATTTGTTGGACACCAATATCCCCAGCAGGGACAGCACCAACATCTGGAAACTGTGTAAGAAAATCATCCCCTTTATGGCCCAACATACTTCAAAAGTACCCGGGGGAGGGGGCAGCATTAGTATCTCCAATGACAGAATATTAGGCCAGTGCTCTATAGGATCCAATATAGAGGCAATCCCAGCTACCAGCTGGCTTAACAACAGAGGAATCTGGAGTTTAGCTCAAATAACGCAGTGGGGAAATCAATCTCAAGCTTGGATAGGCTGGTCTCTTCCGGACTACCCCAGAGATCTTGAAACAAGCTTCCTAGCCCTAAAGAGCCTACTGCACAGTAAAGCTCCGGTTCAAAAAGGGAAAAAAGACAGCTATCGCTGGGACCCTACGGGAACTCTTTACACAACCAAAGCAGGGTATCAACAATTGTGTGAAAGCGCCTCTCCACAGGCCATCTGGACTCATTGGAAATTGGTTTGGAAGGCGGAAGCCCCTCCTAAAGTTAAATTTTTCTTCTGGCTCCTCCTGAAAGGGAAGATTCTAACAGCAGAAAACTTAAAAAAAGGGCATTTTGGGACCCTCCAGGTGCCCAAATTGTTGTCAAGCCGAAGAAACAATGCAACATTTGTTCCTGGATTGCCAAGTAGCAGAAAAGTGCTGGAAAGATATGGCCTCAATAGGGGAGGTCACATGGGAACCAAAGGCATCCATAGTTGAAACTGTCTACAATTGGAAGAAAAATTGTCCTTGGAAAGGTAAGAAGGGCAAATTAACTCAAAGGATATGGAACACAATACCTTTAACTCTTGTCTGGAGCATCTGGTTGGCCAGAAATAAAAAGATTTTTCAAGACAAAGGATACAACATAAGAGTTATGTGCCACAAAGCCAAGAGTTTAGCGGTGGAAGCAATCACCACCCGCACACAAGGCAAGATTGAGGCTACCCACTACAGTGTAGAAGAAAGAAATCTGATCAATTATGGACACGGAAGCCTCATCAGCGCCCAGGCAACAAGAAAAGAGAATATGCAGCCGAAGGAGACAAGTAATGTCTGGAAATTGAGGCTCAAAGAAGAAGAATTTGCTCTCTGGCTGAGCAACTGCAACAGGTTCTATATGTTTTTCGATGGAGCCTCAAAGTCAAATCCTGGCAAAGCAGGGGCAGGAGGTCTCATATGTAACGCTAATGGTGAGTCAATTCTTCATTTTGAATGGGGGCTGGGTGAATTATCAAACAACAGGGCTGAGGGATTGGCTCTGTTCCAAGGACTTACCCAATTGATCAAGCTAGGAATCAAGAAGGCGACTGTCTTTGGCGATTCTGCAATCATAATTCGACTCATGGTGCATAGGCAGACCTCGCCAAACACCTTATTGCAGCAAATCAATAGCAGGAATCAGATACTTCACGACATGATGGAGGAGGCCAGTTATTACCATATCCTACGTGGCCTCAATAAAGACGCTGACAGCTATGCCAACAAGGCTTGTGAACGCCCCAAAGGCCACCTCAGCTGCAACAATATCTTGTCCACCCAACCATTGCCATGATCACGCATCCAGTCCAAGTAAGGGGCACCGTAACCAATAGAATCCGCAACTGCAGGCAAATCAGCAGAGCAGAGGACAGCGCAGATAAGGAAGAAAGGAACTACATTAGGAGCCAGATCGGGCAATCAGTTCAGCACCCTCTTTTCAACCGCTCCCATGATTCACACGAATACAGTCAAACCTCACTGTACAGAGCAGGCATGGTCGATGGGAAATTGCTCAGAAATTGGATTGAGAAATCTGCCCAAAGTGTGGGAATCAGTCGAAATGCAGGAAGAAATCGTCCCGCCAGACAGAGCACTTGTGCCAACCCAGACTTGCTTTGGGCTGTGTGGACCAATTTTGGAAATAGCATACAGGATGGCTCCCGCCCCAACCGCACAGAAGCGCTATTTATATCTAGACAGCGTCCCAGTATCCTCCATTCTGGAGAGGCATTTTGTGATAGTATTCTCCCCCTTAGAGTCGTTTCAGTTCAAGCAGCTTCAATCCTTTCTGCCAGAGGCGCTGGTCTTCAGATTTCTGGGGATTCAGCGGAAACCACTGGTGACAAGAAACAGTCCCAGAGATATTGCATCAGAGAGGTGATAACAGCGAAGAACAGAGAGCTAATCCACCAGAGCCATTATATCAGAGAGGTGATACCTATGGAACGCCCTGAACAGTGTTTCCACTGCCGCGATCTGCAGGCAGAATTTGAGGAAGTGCGCGCGCAGCAAAGGACTCTGGAAGATCAAGTTCGCAGCATGGAGGCTAGGCATGCAGACCAAATCCGGAATCTGGAAGCAAAGCTTGATGAGCAGTGCAGAATCCTTCATGACAAATATCGAGCCGAGATGAACTTATTCCTTCATAGAGTTCACTCATTGCACGAGCAGTTCAGCAATCTTAGTAACAGATGCGCTCATGCCGAAGAATCAATCACAGTCCTCAGGTATATGATGGATAAAAAACTTAAAGAAGCTTCATCCTCCTCCAGCGCAAAACCGAACGAGGCTGACCCAAATCCGGAAGACTCTACAGCGCGAAAGATTAGTCACATAGAAATTGATTAGTTATGTGTTGCAGTTGTAAGTTTTGGTGTTTTCAGTTTGTAAGAATCTATAGTAGTAAAAGATGTCTCATAGCTAGAAGCAATAGGATCAGGATCAAGGAAAGGAACTATTTTGTAATTCCTTGGATCCGTAATGCTCAAGAAGCACTCCATGTACGGCAAGATGCCTCCCTCTTTTTTTCAGACTAATACATAGCAACCGAACTTGTAAAAAAAAAATATATAAATAATAATATAAATTTACAAAAACAATTTAACTAATGGTTATAAATATAATTATTATTATTTAATTGATTTGATATCCGTCTATGTTAAAATATATATATATATATATAACTAAAATATTAATATTTGTAAAAATAATGTGGTTAAAAAATAAACAATTATATTTTCATATTTCTATTTTTATAAATAATTTAAAAACTAATTACAAATTTATTTTATTATCTTTTTATTTTGTTTTTTATTTTTATATTCATGACATTTCATATACATCATTTTCTTAGTCAATATATATTTCTAATATATTAAATCTAAAATGTATTTAAGTAGTGTGAATGTAGAATTCTATAAAATAACCAATATTAATTTTGATTAATAAATAAACATTAAAATTTATTTTAAGTTAAAATTTAAAAATTCACTTTATTTTATATTATAATAAAATGATAATAATTATTATTTTTAAGATTATAATTAAATTTAGACACTAAATTGGTGTATAAGATTTCTTTATTTGTGGGAAAGAGATTATCACGCCTTAGCATTAGGTGTGCCTTTAATCAGGGTATGCGCCATGGGTGACATCCCCATCACACAATTTGTGACAAAAACATCGCAAGAAATGTGACAAAAGTGGATGTTGGACGAGGGCATGCTAAGACAAAGTGTCAAAAAACTGAAACTTGGGGTTTCCATTTTGCACATGTGGATGACCTGGAGGCATGAAAGAAGTGGCACGACCAAGCACTCAACTTGCCCGAAGGATGGGTGATAACTGAGATGAGACTATATTGTGGATAACATGGGCACCTCAAATGTGGGTACGACATATCCTCAAGACAAGTGGTCGAGTGGCATTTAAACGAACACCCCATGTTGGCCTAGGGCACGATGGGGCCAAGTGACGAGTGAACTTAAAAAATATGGACTGAAGAGCCAATCAAGTGGGTGTGTTTAGTTGAAGGGTGGTCAGTCTAAGATGAGACAAGATAAGGTGGGAAAAAATTGTTGGGTGGAACGATTGAGCAAGCAGGCGAAACGGTGGTAGCATGCGAGACAAGGGTGGAATGATGGAGGTTGACTTGACCAAAGACACATGGCACATTGAGACGAGCCAACCTGAGTGTGAGTGATATAAGGACTCACACGAAGGATATCACGCCATATAAATAACCAAACAATATGGAGAGGAGACACAAGCGAAGGAAACCAACACAACTGAACATAAGTAGAACATAATAAAATGGAGTTGGAATGAGTCGCAAAGGGGAACAGTGAAGTACAAAGGGAAATCGAGATGGAAGGAAGAGCTCAAAGGTCTACAGAGTGCAAAGCCAAGCGAGATGGAGTCGAATTGAAGCACAGATCAAGTTGGGCAACGGGTTGACTCAATGAGGGTCATTCGAGTGGTAGGATAACTCGAGTAGGGTCTAAAGTGTAGTAGGATGACCTGAGTAAGGTCCAAAGGGTGGCAGGTTCTCCCTTATGATCTTTTATAGTGTTTTAGCTATACACTTCTATGAATTGAGCCTTTGTCTCAGAGAACTGTTGTATTGTGACTCATTATAAATAACAGAAGGTCAGAGGGTTATTTCTTATATATCGTTTATGTGTATGATGATATTGTTATTAGTTTTAATATCTTACATATGATGCTCATGTATGGTTAATGAATGAAAGATTAACTGAAGTAGAAGAGATAGTAAGATTACTTGCATTATATTGAAGCGTTATGATATCATGTTAAGTAACCAATGATATAGAGATTATAGAAGCTTATTGTGAAGCATAATCTAGGTGGAGTAACTCTGTACTTCACTAGGAAAAAATGAAACGCATTGATGTAACATACTTAAGGGGTCGTGATGCACCCATAAAGGCACCTTCTAACTGTAGGAACTCTTGGGGTCATGACAAGTGATATTAGCGCTACCACTCAATATACAGTGGAAATTAAAGAGTTGGCAGTATAAATCTTCACCACTAGAGGTGGGATCAAATCTGATACGAAAATAGTGATGAAGATTTTTATCACCCAAAGGTGGTATCAAAAGTAGCATAATAGGAGTTCCATGCAAGGATCTAATCAGATGTGAAGAAGGTTGCAATTACCTCAAGAAAAGAAGCAAGAGAAAAATGAAGATTGCAGTGATAGTTTCCTTTTTTTCTTACAACTTATTGGTTCTTGGTATGGGTTATATTTTGGAGGTTGAAGTGAGCCTAACAAGGTCACATCCAAAGGAAGCAGGTCACAATGGTGAACACTAGTCTAACCTAATGGACCAAGATAAGGTGGCATTACGAAAGACGGTCCAATATGTTTAAAGAAGCTTGGAATGGACAGACAATATACACCATGGAAGGTTGTGGAAAGGAATTTGGAGAGCTTCCGATAGAGGTTCATGAAATTAAAGGAGCCCTTGAAGTATGTTCCTATTTTATTTATTATGTAGTGAGACAATTCCATGTTCATGAAAATTAGATGAAGGATTTGGAAGATCAGGTTAGGTGACTTGTGGCACTCACAAGGGATCAAGAAAACACCATAGTTATATTGAATCAAGCCTTACAACAAAGTTCGACTAGTTCATCTATGAAGGTGAAGCTGAAAGAACCAAATATGTATGATGGGACTAGAAGTGGTAAGGTGCTTCGAAATTTATATTGGGATGTGGGACAAATGTTGTAACAAATGAATGGTTGTTCTAAAGAGACAAAATTCAATGAAACAACCATGTATCTCACAGGAACAACAAAGGATTAGTGAAGAATTCGAGTTGAATATTTAGTAGTTGGTTGTATCATGGATAAGATTGTGACTTGGACAGAGTTGAAAGAAACTTTGTATCTACAGTTTTGACTGTGGAATCAAGAATGGGTGGCAAGGGATCGCCTAAGGGATTTGAAGCATACTAGGAAAATCCAAACCTACATCAAGGAGTTCTTGGGTATTATGTTGGAACTTAGAGACATGCATGATAAGGACAAGATGTATGCCTTTATCAGCAATCTCCAAGTTATGGGCAGAAAGGGAAGTCATAAAGCAAGGTATCCAAACTCTTGCAACAACTATCACCATAAAAAATAAGCTCCTTAACTACCATAAATATGGGAAGGATAAGGAGAAGGTGTGAAGTGATAAGAGCAAGAAGAAGAAGGACCATGAAAATGGGAAGGCTTCCAAAGAAGGAAAACTAGTAGGTGCAGCCCATGAGAAGGCCCATATCATGTTGGATCTTTAGAGACGATCACTTGACAAGAAATTTCCCCATTAAGCAAAATTTGGTTGCTTTGAAGTAGAAAGAGGCAGCTAAAGTTGGGATGTTACAGGTATTGGGAGAAGTATCTTCCCATAAGAAGAAAGTAGAATACAAGGGTAATGAAAGAATCCAATTGGATTTTTTTTTGGGTAGAACAAGGAGGCATCCAAGTGACAGTTATGGTTGATAATGGAGCTACCACAACTTTGTGAAGGAATAATTAACAATCATTAGGAGAAATTTCAGGTAAGAAATGGGCCTCAAAATGAAAAATGTATTAACAAAATCAACTTTAAAAGAACCAATAATATTTAAGATGATGATCTAATCCCCAAGGGTAAGTATTTTGGAGCGAAAAGAAGAAAACTACTTTGTCTCATTGGATTTTTGACTTATATCCTTATAGGTTTACTCAAGATTCAAATGTCTACACACATTGGATGTGGAATTAGATTTTACATCCAACGAGTACGCAATCAGCGTACTTTCGAGTAGATCCACATAGAGAAAAAATCAAAATACATGAAAAAATGTGTTCCAAACACATTTTTTCATGTATTTTGATTTTTTCTCGATGCAGATCTACTCAAAAGTATGTAGAGTGGATACTCATTGGATGCAAATTCTAATTCCTCATGTAATGACTATACACTTGAATTTTGAGTAAACCTACAAGGAGGTATGTCAAAAATACAATAAATAAAATTATTTTCTTTTAAAAAATCATAACTCTTATTTTATTATTTTTACTATTATTTTATTATTTCCCTTAGGATGCCCATTAAAATTCCTCTAATGGAAGTTTGGTCTAATATTCAAGCTCGCAAAGACCTCCTTTAAGGTTATCAACTCCATAGATATGCGATTGATTGGTTCTATTGAGGATGCGCCTATTCGCATGGGAGATAAGTAGGGAATGGCGGGTCATGTAGGAGTACATCTTGACGATTATGAATTGAATTTGGGGAAGGAATTATCAATTTATAATATATTTTTCCTTATGATTCATATGGATCATATCTCCATTCTATCAAGACTTGAGTTTATCATAGTAAAGATTCAAAGAGGAGACTCTAGTGCAACAATGAGGATGGACACCATCTTCGAAGGTGAACGTTAATTTTGTGGCTATATGTGGAGATATGAGCAATAGAAATGTAGAGTCTATTATTCCCCAACATGGGGATATTATGTCTACTTTGACAGACAACATAGAGAAGTTGGAGAAAAGGATGAGTAGGTTAGAGTAAAAAGAGGAAATTGATGGAAACAACAATTTAGAGGTGTGATCAAGGAAGTGTGCATCGGTATATTGAGGTCGAGAGAGAGTTGGTACATCGACATTGAGCTCAGGATATTTTCCATAGGGCCCAGATCTAGAGAGACTTATTGAGGAGACAAAAGGAAATATAGGGATATATCCTCCTTTGTTGACTTACATGATAAAGAAATATGTAGAAGTGATTCCAATCAAGCAAATGAGAGATGTGGGTGGAGCTCTCCTTGACCAATACTCCTTCTCATCGCAATGAGCCATGAGTAGATGGATTTCTATCGCAGTTGGATGGTGAGCTGAAATCATGGGGATGCCTTGGGTGGTACCTCTACAGTATGGATATTAATGATCTTAGATGATCTAAGGTTGAGGTTATTGCATTGTAAGACATGAATGCTTAGGGAGCATGGTGTGGAAATCAGATTAGCTACTAGATTAACCAAGAGACATGAGGGGGTCCATCATATGGTGATACGTAGAGGTGATTTCCAAAGATGTAGTTAGAGACATCATCAAGAGAATCTATACATCAGGATGTCAATATATAGTGGGAGATGATCGAAGGGTTATGGTTGGACTATTGTTGAGACGACAATAATTTTGAGTGGGGGGAAATGTTAGAACTTAGAGTTTGGCATGGCTTAAACTAGGCACACGCCATGGTCCCCATTGCATAATTTTCGATAAATATGTCACAGGAAATGTGATGAAAGTGGATGCTAGGCCAAGGCGTGCCAACATGATGTGTTGAAAAACTGAAACTTTGGGTTACCATTGGGCACATGTGGATGGTTTGGTGGCATGGGAGAAGTGACACGATGACACACCTAACTTGCCCAAACAATTGGTGACAAGTAATATGAGACCATGTTGTGGATGGCATTGGCACCTCAAGGTATGGCATGACATGCCCCTGAGATAAGTAGCAGAGTGGCATTTAAGCAAATGCCCCATGTTGACCTAGGGCATGACGCGTCCAAGTGACAAGCAAACTTGTGAAGATATGTACTAAAGAGCCAACTGAGTGGGTGTGTTTAGCTAAAGGTTTCTCAACCCAAGATGAGACATGATGAGGTGGAGAACGACTAATGGATGGAACGGCCAAGCGACAAGTGAGATGGTGGTAGCAAGTGAGACAAGGATGGAACGATGGAGGTTGGCTCGACCCAAGATGAACAACACAAGGATATGATCCAACCTGAGTGTGAACAGTATGAGGAGACACACGAAGGATTTTATGTCATATAAATAATTGAATGGTGTGGAGAGGAGATACAACTAAACCAACGCATAATTGAATAGAGGTAGAACTTAACTGAATGGAGTTGGAATGAGTTGCAAAGGGGAGAAACAAAGTACAAAGGGAATCCAAGGTAGAAGGAAGATATTGAAGGTTTATGGTCATGAAACTTGAGAAAGATAAAGTTGAACTGAAGCATAAAATGGGTTGGGTTATAGATTGACCCAAGTAGGGTCATTTGAGTGGTAGGATGACTTGTGTAGGGTTTGAAGTGTAGCAAGATGACCCAAGTAGAGTCCAAAGGGTGGTAGGTTCTCTCTTATGATATTTTGTATGGATTTGGCTATGTACTTCTATGAACCAAGCCCTTGTCTCGGAGAACTTTTGTGTTGTCAATCATTATAAATAACAAAAGGTCGAAGGGACATTTTCTATATATTATGCATGTGTATGATGATATTGTGGTTGGTTTAATATCTTGTATATGATGCTCATATGTAGCTAATGAATGAAATATTATTTGATGTAGAAAAGACAGTAAAATTACTTGCATTATATTGAAGGGTTATGATATTCTGCTAAGTGACCAATAATATAGATATTATAGAAGTAAGATTATTGTGAGGCATAGTCTGAGTGGAGTAAATTTAAACTTCACAAGGAATAAGTTAAACACGTCAATGTTGTACGCTTGAGGGATCACAGTCTACTCACAAAGGTGCCTTGTAACTATAGGAGCCCTTGGGATCATGACATGGATCTACCTTTGCCTAGCGATTTAGTAGTTTGACTATTAAAATATAAGGAAATGTATGTATCCAAATTCTATCTCTTAAATATAATGCAAAAATAATTCCTTAAAAATAATCCATATTTATTTTAATAAATATTAATAATGTTAAAATTTCATGGGCTTAATCACATTAAAAAGTTAAAAAGTTCACTTAATTATTATATTGTAGAATCTTTATTTTATTTCAATGTAAAATAATATATTTTTATTTTTATTTTCTTTCAAGAGAAGATACAGATAAAAAATTAAAAAGAAAAAAAATATGGAATATCGTATATAGAATTTTTTATAAAATTAGATAGAATATTAAAATAATTATGATTAATCCCAAGCCCCAAGGGTTAGCTCAGTTGGTCAAGTTCACGTTGTTAAGTACCTCACCAGTTGGGAGGCCATGGGGTCAAATCTGTTCGATGCCCTTGGGGTTAGGCCTTGCTTGTTTGGCCGGAAAGTAGATCCCTTCGGGTTGATCTGCCTGGATATTTCCCGTGGATGTAGCAGTCACCCAGTGTCCGTGAACCACCCTTAAAAAAAAATATGATTAATCCCAATTAAATATAATGAATGACTCCTAATCACAATTAATTATGGTAAACCATGTTTTATGAAACATTGCAATAAAACATAACCATATAATAATGTAACAATTCAATGTAGGTAATCTAAGATGTATGTTTCAATGTGATCATAACTATTGGGAACATCACACTACATAACCCTTGATTAATAATGTTATGTAATATAATCATTCACCCATAGTCAACCATGTCCAACCATTATCAACATGGTCATCAACCTCGGTCATCGTGGTTAACCATAATAAAACATGATTAATGATAGTAAATCATAGTCAACCATGGCCAACCATTGTTATAATGTTAAATATAAATGAACATTATTAATTTCCGTAATGTGTCATTACATACTAGATGGGAAAGCATTAAAGTTAACCAATGACTTTGTTTCTTACCATTCAACAGTAAAAACATATAATCAAGTTAAGGATTTGTATCAAATGCAGTCAACCATGGTCATCCATTATTAACCATGGTCAACCATTATTAACCATGTCAACCACAATCATCTAAGTTTGGCATAACTGTTCAACCCTAGTCCCCTCTACCCCTGGTTCGTGCCTCTCTTATGCTTCATGGATGGGTCTCTAGAAGCTTCCATTTGTTGTTGTCGATGCTCGGTGGTGGAGTTACTACGCGACGGTTCTGGTATCAGCCTATTTCAAGGGGAGAGTTTGAGGGAGTGGGGGAGGGGTGTCTACCCTGGCTACCTCTTCCCCTGGTTCGTGCCTTTCCTTCTTGACCAGGTCTTCGTGGCTTTTGTTCGCAGCCGTCGTTATATTTTTGCAGGAGTATTGCACATTTGCCTATGTGGTTTGGTGTCGGGGTTTGTTGTTCATGGTCCAGATGGTGCGGACTTTGTCGTCACCGCCATGGGCGCTATCTTGGTGCTGCACTTCTTATCCGATTTTGAGGTTGTAGCGGGTTTGGGGTTTATGCCTTATTTCCTTCTGCAGGCATGTTCTGGGGCTATTTGTTTCGGGTTACTGGGTGGCCTGTGCCCTGATTATACTCTGGATTTTGGTAGTTTTTCCTTGGCAGAGCGTATGTGTCTGTGACACAGGTTTTTTTCCAGTTTTTGGTTTCCCTCTTTGGGGGTTTTAGGCTCCTGTTCTATACAGGATTTGCTGGGGTTTTCAACCCGTTTATTGTAATGATTCGAAGCCTATTTTAGGGCTTTTGACGGGTACTCCTTTTGGAGTTTTGCACTGTAAGTGGCTTATGCCCACTATTCTACATATGCTATTAGCATCTACAACATGTAATTTTCTGATAATATCAATGAAAATTATGATTTTTCCATGTGAAAACAAAAACAAAAAAAGGGTAACCTTGTAATCATCATACTTGTTGTCTTATAAATAGATTCACTCAAAAAGACCCTCAATAATAAAGTATGGATGCCATGTGGTATCTTCATATTCAATAGGTTGTACATATGTCACCAACTTGTATGTACATGTATTTTACCAATTAAGATTCAATGATATCCTTAAGATTTCTTTATTTTATGGAGAAAGGCCTTCCCATAATCAATGCAAAGGTAAATATGTGAGATTGCTAACACAAAGGTAGGGCAAGCCCCTTGATTTACATGCTTGATCCCATATGCCTTATATTATTGCCACTTTATGTGAAGTGGAAAGTGTGGAGGTATTACCTCCCTTATAACTGTTGGGGTTGTGTTATTCTTTCCACGACTAGCCCATGTAGTGAACCAAGGGGTTAGAGGGGAGGCGGAGCCCCCCCTTCGTTGCGCCAATTGTGCAGCGGGGGGATCAAAGGGGGGAGGCAGCCCCCCCTGTCCGGGGGTTTGAGGGGGGAGGGTAGCCCCCCTCTATAGGGTCCAATATAGCGCCCTAGGGAAAAAAAAATTGTACCATGTATTAGGTTGGGTGGACCTACCTATGGTTTTGTGCATGATTTTTGCACATGGTTTTGGACACGATGGTTTTCGGTCCATGGTTTTGGACAAGATGGTTTTCGGTCCATGGTTTTGAACGCGATGGTTTTCAGTCCATGGTATTGGATGCTTCGGCATGTATAAATATGTATTGTAACATTGAAAGGAACATAATGAAAAATCAAGCTGGTAGTCCCAGTTTTGGGATCCAGGGGAAAATCTGTGTATATGTGTTATGCTCTCGCATTGTTTATTTTCTGTGTTTTAGAATTCATATGCTGGTAATTTTTGTACAGGGTTAAAACCTACATTTGGTATCAGAGTTGTTTTGGCTTCAAGGGGGGCACCTTTGTTGCTGAGGGGTTTTTCTCGGGCCTGTGGTAGACCCCGTTCAGTGGGAGATCTACGGGATTGATTCTGGTGGTGAAAGAAGATGGCGAGCAGTGGAAAGATAGAGATCGAGAAATTTAATGGTCAGATTTTTGAGTTGTGGAAACTCAAGATGGAGGATCTGTTGGTGGATAAAGATCAGTGGATCGCGGTAGATCCGGGTACTAAACCAACAAGAGTGTCTGATGAAGAATGGAAGAAGTTGGATCGGAAGGCAAAGAGCACAATACGATTGTGTGTCTCAAATTCAGTATTGTTGAATGTATCAGGGGAAGCCACGGCCAAGGCTTTGTGGGACAAGTTAGGTACTTTGTACCAATCTAAGTCTCTGGTGAATAAATTGTTCTTGCAGAAAAAGTTGTATAACCTGAGGATGAAAGATGGAGACTCGGTGAGAGAGCATCTGAATGCGTTTAATAATGTGGTAAGTCAATTGTCGTCGGTTGATATCAAAATTTTAGATGAAGATAAGTGCATTAGTTTGTTGTGTTCTCTACCAGATTCGTGGGATAGTCTGGTTATTGCAATAGGTAGCAATGCAACTGCCATGTAGTTTGATGAAACAGTCTCATCCTTGCTAACGGAGGAGATGAGACGGAAAAATATGGAGAGCCAGAGTGGTGATGCCTTGTTTGTACGAGGACGGTCCCAGAACAGAAAAAAAAAAAAAAAAAAAAAAAAAAAAAAAAAAAAAGGTCATCGAGTGGGAGATATAAATCTAGAGGGAGATCTAAATCTCCAGGAAAACCTGTAAAGGTGGTGTGATGGGAATGTGGAAAGGAAGGACACTACAAAAGGGACTGTAAATATAAATCTTCTGACAAAGGAAAGGGATCTGATGATGCTCTTTCTGCAGAGGCGAAAACCACCTCAGATGAAGGTGGGGATGTGTACTTGGCTTCTTCAAGTACACATGTAGATCATGAGGCATGGTTGATTGACTCAGGTGCATCCTTTCACTTCACTCCCCATAGAGAGTGGTTTTGCAAGTATGAGAAATACAATCGTGGTGATGTCTTCTTAGGGGATGATAGGAAGGCTAGAATAATTGGTTGCGGAAAAGTAAAGTTGAAGTTGCAAGGTGGAAGGGTTAGAACACTTCCGGGCATTCTACATATTCTTGCATTGGCCAGAAATCTGATTTTTGTCAACAAGTTGTATGATGTAGGTGTAAAAATAGTGTTTGAGAAGGATACCTGCAATATGGTTCTGGGAGCACTGGTATTGATGCAGGGAGTTCGGATTGGAACTATGTACAAGCTAAAAGGTAGCACTGTTGTTGATGGGTGCAACAGTTTGTGCTTCCTGAAAGTGGAGCAGAAAATCTAGTGGTCTCTGGAGAGAAGACCATGTTATGGCATCAAAGGCATGGACATATTGGAGAGAAGGGCCTTTGAATACTTCATGGTAAAGGTATGGTAGAAGGTATGAGTAATAGCTCTCTAGATTTTGATTTCTGTGAAAATTGTGTATATGGGAAGCAAAGTCGGGTGAGTTTCCCCTCTGGTGGTAAGAGGGCAAAACAAATATTAGAGCTTGTGCATAGTGATGCGTTTGGACCTGTGAAGGTTCCAACACTGGGTAAGTCTGTGTACTATGTATCATTTATAGATGAGTTCTCAAGGAATACATGGATATATTTCCTTAAGAAGAAATCTGAAGTCTTTGACAAGTTTAAAGAATTTAAGGCTCTAGTGGAAAACCAGACAGAGAAGAAGATAAAGGTGCTGAGAACAGATAACGCTAGAGAGTTTTGCAGTAAGGAATTTGAAGAATTCTGTAAGAAGTGTGGTATAGCATGGCATAAGACTACTCCATATACACCTCGGCAAAATGGAGTTGCAGAAAGAATGAACAAGACGTTAATGGAAAGGGCAAAAAGCATGCTCAGTGGTGTCGGCTTAGGACAGGAATTCTCGGCAGAGGCAGTGGAGACAACATGTTACCTGGTCAATAGATCACCTTCATCAGCGTTGGAGGATAAGACTCCACAAGAGGTATGGACTAGTAAGAAACCCTCTGTTTCACATCTGAGGGTATTTGGATGTGATGCATATGTACATGTTCCAAAGGAGAAACGAACCAAGTTGGATAGTAAATCTGAAAAGTGCATCTTTATTGGGTATAAGGATGGTTTAAAGGGTTGTAAGCTTTGGAACCCAATAACAAGGAAGGTTGTGTATAGCCGAGATGTGGTGTTCAAGAGGTGAAAGATGTTATTAACCATGAATTCCAACCAAAGGAACCTGAGAAGATTGAGTTTGAGCTAAAGGAGGAAGAATCAGACTCTACAACAGAGGAGGAATCAGAAGATGAAGAGCCACAAACTGCGGGTGTGAGAAGATCAGTTCGAGAAAGAAGGCAGCCAGAAAGGTATAGTCCATCTGCTTTCTGTTCAAATTTTTCTTTATCTATTACTGATTATGATCCTAGAACTGTGAAGGAAGCAGTAGATTCAGAGGATGGAAAACTCTAGAAAGAGGCCATGGTTGGTGAAATGGCCTCTTTGCACAAAAAAGAGGCTTGGGATCTGGTGGAGTTGTCAGCTGGAAGGAAACCCATTTGCAGCAAATGGGTGTTCAAGAAGAAGACAAATGCAGAAGGAAAAGTGGAGAAATACAAAGCTCGGTTGGTAGAAAAAGGTTATTCCCAGGTGCCGAGAATTGATTTTGGTGATATTTTTTCCCCTGTTGCCAAGGTAGCTTCTATTAGATTACTTTTATCTATTGCTGCTACTTTTGATTTTGAGGTAGGACAGATGGATGTGAAGACATCATTTCTTCATGGGGATCTAGAAGAGGAGATCTACATGAAGCAACCTGAAGGCTTTGCGGTGAAGGGTAAGAAAGAACTGGTATGCAAGTTAAAGAAGTCTCTATATGGGTTTAAACAGTCACCAAGAATGTGACATCAGAAATTTGATACATTTATATGAGAACTTGGCTTCACCAGAAGCAAAGTAGATCACTATGTGTATTTTAAATTAATTGGTGACCGTGTTATTTATTTGGTCTTGTATGTGGATGATATGTTGCTGGTTTGAAATGACAAAGAAATTATCTAGGATTTGAAGACCCAATTGTCCTCCAAATTCGACATGAAAGATCTTGGTGCTGCAAACTATATTTTGGGCATGGAAATTAAAAGAGATCGGGCAAAGAGGAAGCTCTGGTTAAACCAGAGGAAGTATGTCGAGACAATATTGCAGAGGTTTAATATGCAGGATAGTAAACCGGTGAAGGTTCATATTCTTGTAGGTGTAAAGTTATCTGCTGAACAGTGTCCCAAAACATAAGAAGAGGAAGAGGATATGTCCCGTGTTCCATATTGGTCTATACTAGACCAGACATTACACATGCAGTGGGAGTATTGAGTAGGTTTATGTCAAAACCAGGGAAGGAGCATTGGACAGCAGTGAAGCGAGTTTTCAAGTATTTGCGTGGCACTAGTGATTATGGTTTGTACTACCAAGGAAGACTAGGATTGGATAGATTTTTGGATATCCATGGCTTTATTGATGCGGACTGGGTTGGAGATCTGGATCAGAGAAGATCTACAATTGGGTATGTGTTTAACCTATTTGGAGGTGTAGTCAGTTGGATGAGTAAGAAACAATCTATAGTGGCACTATCAACTACAGAGGCAGAATACATGGTAGCCACTCATGCAAGCAAGGAAGCAGTTTGGTTGCAGAGATTGTGTTCAAGTATGGGGTTAGTACAGGGAGCTATAAGGATAGACTATGACAGGAAAAGTGCAATTTTCTTGGCAAAGAACCCTGCTTACCATTCAAAG
Source organism: Pinus tabuliformis (assembly GCA_031772625.1). Classification (NCBI taxonomy): domain Eukaryota; kingdom Viridiplantae; phylum Streptophyta; class Pinopsida; order Pinales; family Pinaceae; genus Pinus; species Pinus tabuliformis. The sequence goes on along the minus strand of CM062807.1, from coordinate 764,456,470 downwards.
ACAAAGCACATTGATGTAAAATATCACTTTGTGAGGGATATAGAAGACAAAAAGGTGTTGTTGGTAAAGGTGGACACTTTGAAAAATACTACAGATGCATTGACAAAATCTATGAGCTCTGAGAAGTTCTCTTGGTGTAGAGAAACAATAGGCGTTGCAAGGCTGGATAATGACTAAGCTCTCTTGTGGCCCCCTGTGGAAAGAAAACAACAAGTGGGAGAATGTTGGGTTGTGTTATTCTTTCCATGACTAGCCCACGTAGTGAACCGAGGGGTTAGATGGGGAGCAGAGCACCCCCTTCATTGCGCCTATTGCGTAGCATGGGGGACATAGGGGGGGGCAGAAGCCCCCCCTGTCCGGGGGGTTTGAGGGGGACGGGTAGCCCCCCTCTACGGGGTCCGAGGCAACGCCCCGGGAAAAAAAAAATTGGACCCTATATTAGGTTGGGCGGACCTACCTATGGTTTTGTGCATGATTTTCACACATGGTTTTGGACGCGATGGTTTTCGGTCCATGGTTTTGGACATGATGGTTTTCGGTCCATGGTTTTGGATGCGATGGTTTTTGGTCCATGGTTTTGGACGCGACGGTTTTCGGTCCATGGTATTGGATGCTTTGGCATGTATAAATATGTATTGTAACATTGAAAGGAACATAATGAAAAATCAAGCTGGTAGTCCCAGTTTTGTGATCCAGGGGAAAATCTCTGTGTATATGTGTTTTATGTGTTATGCTCTCGCATTGTTTATTTTCTGTGTTTTAGAATTCGTATGCAGGTAATTTATGTACGGGGTTAAAACCTACAATAATGCATCCTTAGCTCCACATTCACCAAGTTTTACATTTGAACCCCTATGTGCCTTGTACCACTTCCTAGTTCCACATATTCCTTGGTAATTTATGCTATGCAAAGTGTTGAGAGTGGAGGTAATGCCTATGCTTTTCACGTATCCCTCCATGCTTAACACTCCACCTTTCAAATAATTTCAGGTAATACCTCCATGGTTGTACTAGAAAAAAGGGTTTCGCCTAACCAAGAACCATATACTACATTAGTGGTTTATGGCTAACCACAAACCTTCCTTTGTCAAGTGGTTTCTCACTAACCACGAATCTTTCTCTATAAAGTGGTTTTTAGAGTGCCATGAACATTTCAGATTTTGGGATATATGCTTCACCATTGACTCAAGTACTTACAATCACAAATTTCAATCATGGAGATACCAAGTACATACTCAAACATTCTCTAGTACCAATACATCAAGTCAAACATGACACCATAGACTTGCTTAAAAATACAATGTGGGACTCACATTATTATATGGTCTTGATTTTATTCCACAACACTCAAATTTTTATCTTTCATTGCCCATCATCATCTGTTCTTCCTTACCATCAAAAGACTTCCACATGTGTTGTCATTAGTTGTTCTTTTATACTACATTGAGGATCACATTTATGTCTTCGCTTGGGATTTCTTCACTGCAAGATTTCTTCTTATTCCTTTTATACCTACATAAAAGTGGTTATTAGATGAACCTTCTGATTCTTCGTGCAAGCAATTGGCCATTGATGTCCATATAAAAATAAATTCATCTATTAAGATACATTAGTGTCATCTGCTATATTGGTTCAACAACATGTTAAGCTCTCTCTAACTTGGTCCCAAATTTTTCACATTATGGTATTACTCCATCATACATTCCCCCCTTAATCAAAGACTCAATTTTTTTGATTCCACATCAAGCTAGCATATAAGTACACCTACCACCCTCATACCGACCTAGCGGTTAATTACACAACCTAGAATCACCTCCACTTTATACATAAGAGAGATACATGTTTCGTGATTACAAGTTCTATCACACTAATGCATGTAGACCTAAATCAAGGGGTGGGGGGGAGGGGGGGTTTGTTGGAAAAGTTGTTACTGATTTCAAAGAAGAGTTGTCATTGTTTTCAAGGGTGTGAAGGTTGTCATAAGTATCTTGTAATTGAAACAAGGAAAAATCAATTGATGGAAGGTTCGAAGAAGATTATCATCAGTATCTGGCATTGAACGAGGATTATGGATATAGTGGATCAGGTTTTGGTGCATAATGGTATGATGGTTGGATATCTCTTGTCGAGCCCTTTCCATCCATATGTGGTATGTCACATATATCCTCTCAGACGAGGAGATATGGCAAAATGAAGTTGATGGGTGTAATTGGGAGTTCAAGCCCCATGGTAAAAGCTTGTTAAGGACATGATGTAATCATGTTAAAATTGATCCAATCATCATAAAATAACTTCAAGCCCATCAAGGTTGGTTCTTGGTCCATCAATACTTGGATGAGAATAAGCCATTGAGGGGTGTTAAGCATTGACCAAATTTTTTCCACGTGATAGTAGCTCATTATATTATCCAAAGAAGGAGCCCATGAATATTGTCAAATTCCCATGTTGAAGATAGTTTGATTCCTATGCATGCCCAAGTTTTCACGAAGAAGCAAGCTAGGAGAATTTCTTAGTCCAAAATGGTTAATTAAGTACCCTAGCCAATCATGCATACTTTAATATATGTTGCATGAACATTTTAATATAGGCATTTGAGGTCAACCATAAATATTAGGGGTGGTTGTTTAAATTAAAATTAAAATAGGGCAGGTTGGCCCTACTCTTGTCCCCCTGTGTAAGATTATTTATAGGGCACCGTGAGCCCTTAAGAAACATGAATTTTTCCAAAGTGCTCTGAGTTTATGAGGTTGTGGATAATCATGAAAATCTGATGCAGGTCCGATAGTGGAAACCAAGAAGTTTTCTCCTTTTATTTTGTTCTAGCACAGGTGCGATGGAGGTGTGAATCTGTTATCGCATTTGTTCTACTCTAAATTCGTGTTGAGTAAATCAAGTTTAAAATGGCCATGCTATCAATCGACATGAGGATAGATGCAAAGTGATTTGAATTACCCCTCAAAGTGTTTGATTCAGTCACATTTGAATTGGTCACAATTACACCATGTTGATCTAATCGAGACATTTGTGGTGGTTTTGAGATTAGATTGTAATCATTTTTATTCTGAGTAATAGATCTAAGATATAAAAAAATGGTTAGGATCAATATGAGGTTGGACAAAGAGTAATTAGAGGTCAAATATGCGCAATCACACATGAGAGCTTGAAGGTGTATAGTGTAACCATTTTGGTGACAACGTGATTGGAACCTTTTTAGCATGTTAGTGAAATGCAATTTGGTGGAGAGGCCAAGTGTCTACATGTGTGTATTGTTATTTAGATCAAATTGGAGTGATGGCGTGTTTTACAACATGTGTGATTTACCTGCGAAAGCCTAAACATATGGGTTAGATGTTATGAATGAGCATATGGAGATAAGTGTGTGATTAGTATCGAGTCAGTGATCAAGGGATGAGATGGAAACAAATAAAAAGTGCAATAGGTATATTGAGATGACATGTTGTGTGATTTGGTTGTACCTGTGCAATTGAGCTGGAACAATGTGCTTAGCATAGAGAGGATGGATTGAGTGCGATCTGTACACGTGTAGGGATCATTTGGAAACCTAAAGTGTGATGCATAACTTGGATCAAAGTTTTGTGTAGACCTATTGTTGGAAATACTGAGGGGGGGGTGAATCAGTATTTCTTTTTCTGCCTATTGTTTTACCATTTAAAACATTTCTATTCAGAACACAAGATGAACAAAAAGTATCAATGCTTTTATTAATATAATCTTTGCAATAAAATAGATGCAATATATAAGTGGTTGCAATCAGTTGCCAAGCACCAACTTGGATTTTTGTGAGGCTCCAACCTCGAGAGCTCCAACTCTGTTTCGCCAAGGCAAAAATCTTGGACTTAGGAGCACCAACCCCCAAGGACTTCAATCCTTTCCAGTTCCTGAGACACCAGTCCAAGACACCTATCCTTCCTACTTCTGAGGTATCAACCTCAAGGACTCCAATCCTTCTTACTTCTGAGGCACCAGCCCCAAGGACTCCAATCCTTCTTACTTCTGAGGCACCAGCCCCAAGGACTCCAATCCTTCTTGCTTTTGAGGCACCAACCCCAAGGATTCTGACCCAATCTTGTCAAGGCATGTTTGATAGTAATGTTCTACTCTTAGAACTCTTCATTACTAAGTTCTATTTGTTTATAGCTTCACTGTAGTCTCCATGCTACAGCATCAATGACAGCCAGTCTTCTCATGAAGGAGTCTTTACAACTCTTCATACTATCCACACAAAGTCTCCAATAGCTTTCGTGCTCTCTGATAATGTCTTCACACAACTTTAGTCAGTCTATTGTTAGTTGCACTAAGCTCTGCATAAACAACTTTTTGTTCAAGCATTTGTTCTAATGTCACAGTGAATGCTTCAGCATGATTGCTTCTCCACTGGTTACTTCTCCCCTTCGACTATCTCATGTCTTGTTGGTCCTTCAGCCCTTTTTTTCTGTTCTGCTGGACCCTCTCGCTGTCTCTGTTTCCTCCAACCATAATAATAGTGTTTTAACACAACATGTTCTCTATTTTTCCTGTTTTATACATTCCTCATCCCTATGTCTATCAATTTCCTCTTTTCGGCTGGCTCTTTGGCTTCCTTCTCGGTCATTGTAGTTTCCTCTGACTCGCTTGATCCTTCGGCTTCCCTCCATGGGCGTTGTAGTTTCCTCTGCCTATTCTGATTAGCCACTGCTTTATGAACACGTTAATATAGAAGAGTCGGGTGTATTACAGATGAAATGATGCTTATTAACAAATATCAGAGAGAGCCCCTTTATTTTTCTTTTGATATCGTTCATACACAGGACTTTATCGTTTAACGGACATGCCACGTCCCAATCGCAATCGCCATCGCCATGATTCAACCCACTGAACTATCGGAACCGTTGTTTATGCATTTCGGCCTTCAAACTCCGCGCAATACATTTATTTGAATTACACAGGAAATATATGTAAATGCGACCGAAACTCTAAAGGGCGGACTTCAAATATATTTTACGCAACTATTCCTGTATTGGATCCGCTACATAAATCACAATCGGTGATCAAGGCTTCTAGGGCTTTTCCTTTGTATTTCGGTCTTTACACCGAAACCCACCAATACACTGAAAATCCCTTATGCGCGGAACTCAAACCTTATACAGTTGGGTATATAAAACCCATTGGGTCTAGCTGTGTAGTCACAATTGGAAATCAAGGCTTCCGGGGGTCCTTTATACATCGAGACCATGGCATCACCGATGGCCGACAGCCGATCCTCCTGTGGATGCGATATAGCATTAAACCTTCCATAATGTTGTCGTCGGGTCCGCAATGTATATATCGCAATCGGGGGTTTGGGGTGACGGCACATGGCCAAACCGTTGATTATCATATTTCCGATATATATATATATATATATATATATATATATATATATATATATATATATATAGATATATATATATGTTTTGGCCTCCGATAGTGTTAATGCCTCTATGTATAGACTTTTGTTGCCGATAGTGTATATAGCCTATATATATATGATTTCCGCCTCTTTTAGTGTAAATGCATATATATATGATATTTGGCCTCCAATAGTGTATTTGCCTATATATTGCTCCCGACAGTGTATTCCGCCTGCATATACACTATATTACTCCCGAAGCTCCCGATAGTATAAATGCATCCATATATGCTCTCTGATAGCTCTGTTTTGCTCCTGTTTGTTCCTCCAATATGTTCTTCTTTGGCATATATATATGACAGATATATATGGCTCCTCCTATAGCTCTGATAGCTTTGTTTTGCCTCCTCTGGCTCCTCTTGCTCCAATGTGGCTCCTCTGGCTTGGAAGTGTCTTTCAAAGACCTGCCCTTAGACCTTCATACCTTGATGGCTTCTGCCTTTTCCGATATGCCTCTCTTGCTCTGATATTCTGCAATATGCCTCTCTTGTTAGGATATTCTGCAAGAACTTTGATATGCCTCCTTTGTTAACTCCTCCGTTAATAGACTCTTGCTTATGGCTTGGCTATCATGATTTCCTTGCTCCTGTCTCTTCATGGATCTGCTCTGCTTCCCCTTGGCTTCATATCATCATCTAGTATCTAGAATATTGCCATATTGACATCAATGACAACCTAGTTCAACACCTATGTGGGGATATTTACTTTGAAGTTGTTGCATTGTATTATTGCATAGTATATGTCTAGAGGCTCCCTATGGTCATACTCCTAATATTTCTCTCCTGATCTCTCCCCCCCTTTGACATCAATGGCAAAGGGAAACTCCCTTTAATGGTATAACACCCCCAATAGTTTCTTGCCCCTATCTTGTAGTGCTTCTCATGGCTTGCCTTGTTGTGACTAGCTGGTACTTGAACATTCATCTTGACGATAATGAAAATGAAGCTTTCTACAATTTTCCTTAAGATCAATCTTCAAATATATCATAAATTCATCTATTTCCATATCTCTACTTTCAATTTGCTACTCAATTGTACACGATACTAACTAATCTGCCACTTCATTGTTCTAACTACTTCTTCAAATTTGTTGTAATATGTATTCCTACTTGAATACATGCATATACAATCATGATATATTAACCTATTTGACACAAGACATTCCACAAATATGTCATCAAACCGTTGTGAATATTCCTTCCCAAATTTGACCTCCCAAACGATAGCTCTTCAAATCCATAGATGTTGCTACTTATAATCCCTCTCTTCAATGCTCACAACATTGGGAGTCTCCAAGTCGGATTTTTTAGAATAATGTATGAGCCTGCTCTGCAACCGAATCATCATTCTAAATCCTCACATCTTCCTTTGTACCCGTAGATTCATCATGGTTCCACGATTTTACAAATTTTGTGAGTATGACCTCTATGATTTCTTCATGCACTTTTTCTTCTTGTTTTTTTTCTTCTCCAAACCTTTTTGTACCCATATCATTGTTTTCCCTCATGGATGACTTCATCATGCTTCTGCAATCACGAGCTATGTGTCCATAGTTATGGCGTTTGTAACATTCAATGTGGTACTTGAATGATGGAACAGCTGACATATACTCTTTGTTGATGAGGCCATTTTGACATCTATATTGTGTTCCTATAAACTTGATTCTAGGTATTTGATAATGCACTTGATAATCATCCCTATCATAAGCTTTGTAATCTCTATCCTTATGCCCAAAATTTGTACATAAAAAAAAATAACCACGAAATATACTAGGGTACTTGGATGAGATGGCTTGCCTTGATGATGTTGATTTTCTAATGACATTCTTCCTTGGAGGAGGTTAAATCCTTTGTTGATCCTTATTCTTAATTATATTAGCCACAACTCCTTGGAGCAGCGACATTTTCAAACTTCTTTTGGCTTTCACTTTGATTTATCGTTTGAGGGATGATGATTTTGCTTTCAAGTTTCTCTTCAACCTTACTCTTTGTGGGCTTGTAACTTGTGCCTTTGTTGCATGCAGCTTCACCTGCTTCTTTTTCCTTCATCTTTAAGCGATCAATTTCTTGTTCCTTTTTATCAATGACATGATTCTTCTTTTCAACATCCTACAATTGCTCCTTTTTCCCACTTTTTCCATTCCTTGAGCCTATTCATTTTGGCTAGAATCGTGATAAGTTCTTTTTTATTTTGAAAAAAAACTCCCTCATACTCCTAAACCTGGCTTTTCAATATGTCTTCTCTCTTTTCTTCCTCCTCTACTTGAAGGCTTTGGAGGGTAACTTCTTCGAGTATATGATTTTTCTTCCTTGTTCTTAAGGCACTTATAAATTTCCCTCCATGTCCACTTCTCCTTCTTCTTCCTCTTCATCGTTAGGTTCCATGGAGTGTTGCATTTGAATCATCATCTTCATCTTGATCTACATGCTTCTTTAAGTAAAGATTTTGAAGCTTCTCCTAAAGATATTTGGCTGATGAGAATTGACACACTTTGGTTTTCATAGAATCTAGTAAAGCATTAGAATGACATTCATTTCTTTTGTATTATACCTTCTTGATTCATTTGTAGACGTGTTTCTAGAAAAAAATTGAATCCCATACATCATATTCAAGAGCTCACAAATAGGCTTCCATTATGGATACACATCATTCATAGCTTGTTTCGTCGAATGGAGGAACTGGGCCAACCTATTTCTTTTTATTAGTTGTAACAGGATCTAAAATTAATGCAATGCAGGAGACTTCCTTTTACCGTTTCGAGGCATGCTTCCTTGATCTTCCCATCTTTGTTCTCCTGAGATTTTCCTTCTAGCTGTAAGGCTACAATTGAAGGAACTCGCTCTAATACCAATTGTTGGAAATATTGAGAGGGGGATTGAATTAGTGCTTTAGCAATAACAATATTATTTTTTACCATTTTTAGCCATTACAACATTCATAATCAAATCAAGAAAGAAGCATCATAAAATAATACAGAAGCACCATGAAAAACATACACGTGACACAGAGATTTTAGGTGGAAACCCTTTCGAGAGAAAAGCCATCAAATGTTTGTGTTCTTTTTCTTCTTAATTTAATATTCTTTTACAATGTATTGGCACCAACCAGTATGCAAGAACTAAATTGCAAGGCACCAACCTCAATCATCAGTGAGCACCCACTCGCTTTAGGCATTGACCTGATGGAAACACCCACTTTCGCAACTATACGTAAACACCCATTTGTTGGAGGAACTGACCCCCAATAAGTTTCTCATACCACTACCTGAAGGAAGCCACTACTCCCTAATTAGTAATCCACCACTTTCCCTAAAGGCACCGACCTTCAAATCATTTTGTGGACCTTGATTTCATCCATTTTTAAACTGGATACACCTCTGCTCAAGCTTTGTTTGACAATAAAAACAAGATAAAAATAAAAAATAAATATGCTAACTCAACGCAGTCAACAGCTCGAACTCTTCTTTTCTCAACAAATCCATCTCATAGTCAAACCTTGGGAGAAAGCCTCAGCATCACTCTAACCAACAACATAATCACACTCATATTTTCATGTAGTCAGTAGCAATACAATCCTCACACCCATAGCCAACACTCTCTACTCACAAATAGATGGCTCCATCAAACCAAGGCAACTCAATACTCTTTCAATCCTCTGCAGCAATAGAATATACAAATTTCATGCATGAAACCCTGGTAGCATACCAATGCCACCGTACTAGCTCAGACATGTACACTAATGTTTCTCAACATAAACAATGCTCATACAATATACCCTAGCAATGCCACACACTCAAATGCTCTGAAAAACCTTTTCCATATATCAATATGATCTAGAAACAACAGGAGTCAAGTAATGGCACCCTAGCACCATCAAAATATCTCAGCCAATATTATCATAATCTCAACAATACAATACTAGCAATTGTATATACAAGGCCTCTACTACACATACTTGACAAGTACCCTCATACAAGATATTTCCGCAATAGTACAAGGTTCATGACAATATATGGTAATAGTAAACTAACATTACTAGGAGCTTAGATCTATGTAGCTACAACACAAACCCTGATCAAATGAACACTAGCAACAACACTCTACCTCTTAACACACTCTGTAATAATATAATGCAATAGATTCAAAGGAAATATCCCCACACAGGTCTACATAAAACTTCAATCCAACACATCACACTTCAGGTTACCAAACGATCTCTGCACAGGCATATGCATTACACTCAGTCTAGCTTCTCTTGGCTAAGCACAATAATAAATCTCAATTACATAGGTACAACCAAATTGCACATCATGCCATCTCAATATACCTCATGCACTTGTTATTTTTTCCATCTCATCGCTTGATCACTGACTCAATATTGATCACACACTTCTATCCATATGCTTACACACAGAATCCAACCCATAGGTTTAGGCTTCCACAAGTAAATCACATAGGTTTCACAATGCACCATCACTCCATCGATTTGATCTGAACAAAAATACACACAAGTAGACACTTGGCCTCCCCACCAAATCGCATTTCACTAACATGCTAAAATGGCTCCAATAGTACTATCACCCAAATGGTTACACGATAAGGATACAACTTCAGGCTCTCATGCGCACTAGTGCATATTTGGCCTTTGATCGCTTTCTCTCTAAAGCTCAGATCGATCCCATCCATTGCCTTATACCTCAGATATGTTACTTAGAATAAAAATGGTTGCAATGTAATCTCAAAACCACCACAGGCATCTAGACTATATCAACATGGTGTAACTGTGACTAATTCAAACGTGACCAAATCAAACACTTCAAGGGGGAATTCAAATCACTTGGCATCTAACCTCTTGTCAATTGACAACATGACCATTTTAAACTAGATTTACTCAACACAAATTCGGGCCAAAAAAAATGCCAAAATAAATTCACACCTCCATCACACATGTGCCATAACAAAATTAAAGGAGAATTTCTTGGTCACCATAATTGGACCTGCATTAGATTTTCATGATAGTTCATGGTCTCAGAAACTCATAGAACTTCAGAAAAAATCATGTTTCTCAAGGGCTCATGAGTGCCCTATAAATAGTCTTACAAGAGGGGACAAGAGTAGGGCTTACCTGCCCTATTTTAGTTTTAATTTAAATGACTAAAATTTAAGGTTGACCTCATCTTGAAAAGAAATCATTTTTATAAATTGAAATTTATGACCCATTTTATGGTGCCGACCTCAATTGCCTCCTCTAAAACATTCATCAAGCATGTATTAATGAATGCATGCTTGGTCAAGGTACTTCATTAACCGTTTTGGACCAAGAACTTCTCCTAGATTACTTCTTCATGAAAACATGTGCATGCACAAGAATCAAGCTATCTTCAACATGGGCATTTGACAATATTTGTGGGTTGCTTCTTTGGATCATAGGATGGGTTGCTTCTTTAGATCATACGATGGGTTGCTATCATGTGGCATAAATTTGGTCAATGTTTCACACCCCTCAATGGCTTCTTCTCATCCAAGCAATCATTGACCAACAACCAACCTTGATGGGCTTGAAGGTATTTTATGATACTTGAATCAATTTTAACATGATTACACATTGTCATTGACTAGCTTTGACTATGGGGCTTGAACTCTCAACTACACCCATCAACTTCATGTGGCCATATCTCCTCAGTTGTGAGGTGTTACATGATGTAACACATATGGATGGAAAGGGCTCAACAAGAGTTATCCAACCATCATACCATTGTGCACCATAACCTGATCTAATGCATATGTAATCCTCGTTCAATGTTGGATATTGATGACAATTTTCATTGAACCTTCCATCAATTGACTCTTCCTTGTTCCAATTGCAGGATACTTGTGACAACCTTCACACTCTTGACATCAATGGCAACATGTCCAACATCCTTCTCTACTATGATCATTGTAATATTGTTCTTTTGTGTGCTTGATGTGTTGCACTACTACTTGTAGATGACTCATCTATTATCAACGTTTCTGCGTTCATGAACTTAACAGCAATATTAGTTGTTTGACCTTAACAACCAATTTCTTGGTCTTACACATATCCATATGGGCTTCTAGATACGTTGAAATTTTTTGCCGAAACCTTTCACATCAAAACCATTTTATCCAAAAGTTTGGAACTAATTCATTTTGTGTGTTTGTCAAAACAACATAGTCCGTCATCTTCAGTAAGTGATTCATCTCTATAAATATCACTAGGATCATCATTGTGAGCCTCATAGCATGAGAGAGACACATCGACATTATTACCATCAACTAAATGACAACTATCACAAGAATTGTCAATCTTCGAAATCAATTCACTTATATCATAAATTGCATCATATTTTACTCTTTCTTGTTTAAACTATTTTACTTCACTTTCAATTACCAGCAACACATTTTTGTTTGCCAATAACCTGCACTACAATTATTCTATCAATTTATTCTCCAATATGTTGATGCATTGTGTAATGTGACAACCAAATTCATGAGAGTTTATAATTTCATGATCTAACTTATGCAACTTTCTCCTAATAAAATTATTTTTTTTGGGTAGCATGTCTTTTTCTTGTAAAACACCATCAAAATATTCTTATAGCCATCCAAATTTAGCATTTTGAAATTTTTTATATATTACCCCTTGAAAAAAAACAAAAACAAAAAAACATTCAAGTCGGCTTATCAAGAATGAACAAAACAAATAGGTGTAGAATACAAGAGTGGAGATAAAATGGTGTTGAGTACCTAGACTAAGAATGGAGCCTTGCATACGATATAATCGGCATTGAGCTCATTGTGGTTGCTAATAAAATGGAGGCGCATCTCCCTTGGCTATTGTGATCCTTGGACAATTACTCTTACCGACAGATCATGGGAAACACATATATCATGTGCCCTCTCTCAACACAATGGGTCCTTGCTTACAAGGCTCTTCACAATGCATTAGTTACCTCCTTCGTGAAGTACAACATGGACAAATCTGCAACTCTCTTCAACAATGGCGATAGCAATGAGACAAATCAACTTCTACTACACCTGCAGCAGCTTGAAATATTAATTAAAGACTCACCTCTTATGCCTTTCACAAGGAGCTTCTATTCATGGCCCTCTTCATAGTATTCCTCAAACTAGACAAATCCCTATGGCTATTCCTTTGGCAATGGAAGACAATGTCTCCAACCAGCTCTATCTTCTACATGATCTAGAGCAGATAGCCCCTTTCTAATCTATGTCCTCTAATCCCAACCACGGCTATGAAGTTTGTCTCAGCCAAAGTGTGGAAACGATGCTTCCAAGGTCAAATTAGAAGACGCCTTTCAGATAGTGACTTCCTCTTTCACCGTTCTTTCACATCTACATGACTACAGACCTGACGTGACGTGTGTTTTTGCAACTCATGGATAAAATAATGACAACAGTAGCGCAAATATTTTAATTTTTTTTTAGCATGGTGGGCTACCCAAAATCAAATTTAGTCATTGCCACTATAACATCAAAATCAAATTTGGTCATTGCCACTATAACATTAAGAAATCTAAATATTTTCCTAGTAAAATTTAAAACTGTGTCAAGGGATAACATTCTACCAATCACTTGGTCAAAACACCATGGAGTAAGAAAATCATTGGCTAGATATTTTTACATATTATCCATTAGATGAAAATAAAATTACCAATAAAATCCAATACTACTTGGTGCTTAATATTTATTACATTGCGTGGTCCTTTCATCATAGTGCAACCATATTCCAAGGGTTTCTCTCATGTCTTCAGTGACCACAATGTGTCTTCCTTCAGGTTGATTGTGGCTCAAGCATGGCCTAGTTCATAGTGCAATCCTCTTATTCACATCCACTAATTTGCTCTTCAGCAATTTGATCTCACTCCAACAGCAAATCAATGGCAGGGAATTTTAATTTAATGCCTACTTTCTCGAAACAGTGAGATGACATAATCTTCACATGGGTGTCAACACTTTCGCTCCACGCATAGGCCTCCAACTATAATGGCAACAAATTTCCTTGGTGTCTCCTTTCTATCCAGTGATTTCTAACACCCAAATGGTAGTGGTAGTTCGTTTCCTTCCACAGTGCAACTACATCGGTTACAGCAACAAACAATCAAATTCAGATTTGCTCAAAGGAATGTAATTCGTGGAGCTTCCACCAAAGTACACATCAACACCGCGAAGCTACATGGAACTAATTAATGTAGTGACCTTTTTACTCATTAGGGGAGTTTTGAGGTCTAAAATGGGCTTCCTAAGGAAATTATAAAATAATAGTGGAAATAATAAAATAAGATTAGATGACATCATCAAATTTTAGAGGGAAAAAAAGAAAAAACTATTTTTTCAACTCGTATTTTCAACTTATATCCCTATGGGTTTACTCAAATTTCGAGCGGAAACACTCATTGGATGCATAATTTGATTCCTCATCCGAGGAGTACCCATGTTGCATACTTTTGATGGACCCTGCTAGACGACAAATGAGAAATACATGAAAACATGATTGCAATCATGTTTTCTCATGTATTTATCAGTTTTCGTGTAGCATGGTCTATCGAAAGTATGCAACATGGGTAATCCTTGGATGAGGAATTAAATTTTGCATCCAACGAGTACTCCTGCTCGAAATTTGAGTAAAACCTTAGGGAGATAAGTTGAAATTACGAGTTGAAAAAGTAGTTTTATTATTTTATTATTTTTTAATCATTTTACTTTTACTCCAAAAATTTTGAATCATCCCCCATGGTTGACATCATCATCTTGAATCCTATTGGTTCTTATAAAGTTTAATTTGGTTGTACATTTTTCTCAGGAGGCCCATTTTATACTTCAAAATTCCCCTAATGGCTAATACTACTTTAAATATTTTTCCAAGATAGACAAATAACTTTAATAGCAATATTGAGCAAATATCTCAACCATACACTAATATAGATAGCATCATTATTGAGCAAATATTTCAACCACATGCTAATATAGATAGCATTTAATTTGATAATATATTTCAAACCAACTATATCAAACACCTCCCTAAATACTAAGAACAAACTCTTTTTGAACAAATAATCATACCTAAGACAAGGAGTTACATACTCCAATAATACTCTCATGGGATAAAGTTGAAAGGATCTATCTAGGGTGGTTAAGAGAATTTATCCTTCCCACTTAGGTCTGAATCTCATGTGTCATGTACACCACTCCTAAGGTTGATTAGGACTACCAAGGTACTAACAATATTGCTCAGATTTAAGTGTCATGTTGTGAGATGAAATGTTCTAAACTATTTTTTCATTATTTAGGTCTAGCTTTGGTCGTTAAGAGAAGTAGGTATCCTCCTCACCAAGGTTATATTGCAATAGCTTGAGTAGTTGAGTTTCACACAACATACAAAATGATTAGAATGGACAACTTCTATTACATGTAGAAAACAAGATAATAAAAAAATGTACAACACATCTTTTACCATGCATGATGGTTCCCTAATTTTTGTCCATTTACACTTGTAGCTTTAAGTACATATAAGCAAGCTTAAGATGCAAGTGGTGCGTTTCAATTTGTGTTGGTTACTAGCATTTTCAGTTGGGCCACCTTGGACCATAAAAAAAGTCTCTAGTGAGCATTTATTAGCTCATTCAACTCACTTATAAGGCTTAAGTTATTAGTCCCCTAGACACATCAAGGCTTGGTTGGCATCCACCCCAAGTTCTAAATGTTCCATAGTTTAACAATCCCTTCATTGTTCATATGGCCATATTCAAGTTTGAATATCATACTAAGCCCCAACAAGGCAACAACAAATGGGAGTTAATTTTAGCTATTCTTAAGCCTACAACAGAAGAAGAGTTGAACCCTTAAAGATGAAGACCCTCCTCTGAACACAAGCATTATGCCAACCCTAAATGATATGATATTGTATAATACATCTCATGTTGAAAAAATATATATCATAAAAACTAACTAAATTATAACTTTATTTTAAATTATTATTATTATTTTTTAAGAAAAAAATCGGTAATAATCACGCTGGTTGGTTCAAAACGCATCGACAAATGTGCCTTGATGTGATTATTACCGAAAAAAATTTCTTAAAAACTAGATATGAATCACAGAAGCCTAAACTCTATTATTATTATTATTATTATCATTATCATTAAATAACTAAAAAACAATATATAAGTTAGACATGAAAAGAAAAAGTCCATGGGGACTTGGACATATGGTGATTGGGTGCTTTGTTAAGGCACCCTTTGATGTGAATTCATTGGTTCAATGCTCCGCCCTAATCAGGGTGATATATTGGACATGATGATGATGGTAGTCCCACCCAAACTTAAAAAAAAAAAAAAAACCCACGAGGTCTTGGATAAATGGTGATCGAGTGCTCTGTTAAGGCACTCCTTGATGTGAAGTCACTAGTTCAATTCTCTACCCCGATCGAAGTGTTATATTGGACATGATGAAGATAATCCCACCAAGCTTAAATAAAAACTTGGAACAATATTTTTAACTATGGAGATTGTAACGACCTTAAAATACTTTGTAAACAAAGACATGCATCATGGGACAGTAATTGTAATTGTATATTGAATAAACGAATTGATATAGGATGAGTACAAATGACAATGAGGGTCCTGTATATATAGCCAGGTAAGTACACTTTAACGAACTAGCATGTCTCTAAGACATGCCTTTTCATTATTAACTAACTAACCATTAGTTAATTTACTTATTATTTATTATTATATTTATATTATTATGATTATTATTTATTATCTATTTTTATTTATTTTTACATAATTTATGTTCATAACATTGCCTTCTCCTTCAAAAAGCTTTGTCCTCAAAGCTTGTTGAAGAAAGGCTTGATCTCTTTTCTGCTACGAATATCTTCTGCTTGATATCGTTTTCTGCTACGAATGCCTTCTTGTCTCGGAACAATCATCTTTGTCGATACAAGTTGATATGAGCCTTGGAGTGATATATAAAATTGTCTTACTGAGAATGGATCAGACCATCCTAGATTAACCTTCTGTGGAATCTTCTGATTACTGGAATTTTGTAACAAATTGTTATCAATAGACTGAATTGAGCTCACTTTAGTATTCTTTGTAACATAAGTTTGTTGTTTATGTTCTGAGTGATGCATATTTGTAGATTGATTAAGGTGTCTACTCTTGTGATTCGGATGTAGATAAGGAGTTTTTCTTGTTTGAACTTCCTTTAATGTTTTTATGACAGTTTCTTGATTGCCACCAGGCATTGTTGTTGTTGACTTAACTACTGAATCTTTATTTGGGGTGTCCTCTGTTTGAACGACAACATCTGAGTACGTTTTTACTTCAATAAGGTTTGGATTTGCCTGAACTGCGAGATTAGTGGTCTTGATCTTTGTTTCTTCAGTTTGGACTGCTACATTTGGAGATTTTGATCCTTCCTTTGCGACAAGTTCTTTGAACCTATTCGTCAATGACTTCTTATCGTCCTTAAGTTTTTTACTCTGTTTGAGCAGATTTTGATTATGATTTTTGAGACGTAAGCATTCCTCATTCTCTGAGTCAACTTTATTTTGGCCTTCATGCTTCTCATCTTTTAAACACTTGATTTGTTCTACTAATGTTTGGTTAAGGCTCTTTAAACGTAATTTTTCTTCTTCTTGTTCTAATAAATGCTCCTTGAGTTCCTTCTTTGATGCTTTAGCTTTCTTGACTTGTTTGAGTAGCTTTTCTTGGTGATCTCTTAGGCGCGAAATTTCTTTGTCTCTGTTGCAGATGACTTCTTCAATCTCTTTTTGCTTCTTTGATATAGTTTTTCCGTTATCTTCAAACATCAAATCTAAGATATCATTAAGGTCTTCTAATGAAGATTTTATTGATTTTGATTTACTTGTTATGTCTCGAAACATGACCATCTTCCCTTTATAAGGAAACGTCAAAACTTGTTTCTTTATGTTTAACATGAATGTACCCAAATCCTTAAACCAGGGTTGACTGAGTATGATGTCAGTGTTTCTATCCATCCTTACAACATGAAATTGAGATATGTAGTCATAATGACCTATTGTCACTTGTAGATCACTAATTTTATACTCATTTGGGTCAAAAATATTTTTCTTTACACCAATGCTTAGCTCTTGAATTAATAGTTGATTTTCCAAGTTGATGTTGATATAATTTTTATCATTGCTTGGGTTGATAGCGACATTAACTTCTCTTCCTTGGATATTTCCTTTTAATGTAATTACTCTATGATCTGTAACTGAAAGACCATTATAGGAAAACCTTTCTTCCTTCATCATTTTAGAATTGAGCTCCATCATTTTTTTTCAATGATTGATCCCATTTGTTTTGTCGTGATGACTTAAGGTATTATATTTAAAGTTCCTTTGGACTTTGTACTTCAAGCCTCCTTTAAAAGTGCATTTTTAACATATATATATAATTCTTCAAAACTCTTTTAATCCAATTTCCTATTATCCTTGATATTTCAAAATTCTTTTGTATTCTTTTTATATAATTCTACTCACGCTTTTTTTTCCTTTTGTACTTTAAAAAGAATATTTAAATATTGTTTCAATTGGCTTCTTTTAAATATCTTATTGTCTTTTAAATTTCATATAACTCTTTAAACTTTAATTCAATTTCACTTTAACTTAAACTCTTAACTGATATTTTCTCCTTGCGTAACATTTGATAATAATACCCGTTTATTTTTCTTTAAATATCCCTTTATAATATAATACTTCTCTTTATATATCTTTTATTTATTATATTTTTTTTTTCTTTTTGAAAAGTTACAACCCTAATGAAACGTGGCTATTCACCTTTGGGGTATATTATAAAATATATGTTCACTTATGTACTTTTGACTCGGTTAATGTTCTCCACGTAAAAAGTAAAACTTACCATTCACATAAAGAAATTTTGTTCCCTTTGTTTTTCTTTTACTTTTTAAATACCATGGGCAATTACCATGAGTTGGTTTCTAAAACCTCCGTTAACGTTTTCCACATAAAAAGTGAAACTTACCACTCACATAAAGAGATTTTGTATTCATTTTGTTTTTCTTTTACTTTTAAAATACCATGGGCAATTACCATGGGTTGGTTTCTAAAACCTCCGTTAATGTTTTCCATGTAAAAAGTAAAACCTACTATTCACATAAAGAAATTTTGTTTTTCTTTTAATTTTAGCATACCATGGGTTTCTAAAACCACGGGCTTGTAAACCACTTAATGAAGAATCAAGATAATAGTATTCCTTCTCTTATGTAAGTTTTAAATATATTTGAAATATTCTCTCTTAACTTTATCATGCACTTTTTGTCAATAATTTATAACTTTTTTTATTTATTTATTTTTTTAAATCTTTTTTTTTAATCTTTATATGTACTTGTTTTATTTTATTTTCTTCTTCTTCTTCTTTTTGAATTTGATTTTTTTTTCTTTATTTCTTTTTAATCTTTTTTTTTATTATTTTTTATTTTCTCTCCATATATGTATTAATTTTATTATTATTATTATTATTATTATTGAATGGCCAAACGCTTGATAGCAAAATGAAGAAACTCCAAATTCTTGTAGCGAAACACTTCAATGACAACAATGTTGATGAATTTGACGGTCAAAGACCTAGATCAGAGAACACGCCTCTGTGCAATGGTTGAGCGACCAGAAGATTGAACAGCTCTGATACCAATGTAACGACCTTAAAATACTTCGTAAACAAAGACATGCATCGTAAAACAGTAATTGTAATTGTATATTGAATAAACGAATTGATGTAGGATGAGTACAAATGACAATGAGGGTCCTATATATATAGCCAGATAAGTACCCTTTAATGAACAAACATATCTCTAGGACATGCCTTTTCATTATTAACTAACTAACCATTAGTCAATTTACTGGAAATTATTAATTTGTAAATAGGTTTTGTTATTACCATGGCTTATCAATACCACATGCTCATAAAACCATAACTCACTTCTTAAAATATTGGTTCATATGACATTTTTTTAATTAAACAATTTAATTAAAAAGGTAAAAATTGCATTACTTTGGAGATAAATTTGAACCTTTGATTTGTGTACACCGTGAGTATTATAGAATATCTTGTGGAGTCAAATCTCTACCATCTACCTCATAAGTATTAATAATTAAATTAAAAATCTAGAAACTCTATTCCAAAATAGATTCGTCTATCAATGTAATTATTTTTTAATATTATCTAAATTGGATAACATTTAACAAAAATATATAACTTATAGTGTGGTTGTTATGCAAAATCTAGATTCAAATTTTTCTAAGACCATTTTAGTTTCAAGCCACAAGGTTATAATCAACGGAATGGGTAGCATACGTGTGTATAATTTATTTCAAGATAGTCTCCTTCAAAGGTATTTAAAGATCATATATACGCTATTTATCATATATATTGTATTTTCACTTAATTTGTCATATAAATTGTAAGGAAATATTTATTATACTTAGAAATTTTAGTTAGTTCTAATTATATTTTAAATTAAAATTAACTCAAAAAAAGTCCTAATTTGACGATAAGAAATCCTAATGAATCAAAAAAATCTGTATTTACTTGTATATTAGTTGTGTATAAACTCATAATTACAAGAAATAACGCAATGGTTGAAAAGTTCAAAAATAGTTACAATATGTCTTTAAAATCAGTTCTCCAAAGAAAATTTAGGTGGGAGATTAGTTTTGTTTCTTTAGGTGTTAGATTAGGGGTGTGGATATAGTGAAAAAGAAGCATTCATTATCCTTTAGGACTATAGATGCAAAAAGAATTAGGTGGGAGATTAGTTTTGATTCTTTAGGTGATAGATTAGGAGTGTGGATATAGTGAAAAATAAACATTCATTATCATTTAGGACTATAGATGCAATAAAAACGATACATATATGAGCACCAAAACCCCTAAACGGATGTGGATAAGGCTAAGAGCAAGCCTTGGGTAGTTTTGACAAAATAGAAACACCCTTCATAAAGTGAATGCAAAAGAAGTCAAGTTGAAAACCACACCACTTATAGCATGACAAATTCACAACATAGAAACAACCATCATAGCACAGCAACTTCAATGATACCATTGTAAGTTAATGTAATCACCATTTCCTAAATTAAAAATGCAGTTTCGCTCTAGTCTAAAACTATATATATATATATATAAAAGAGATCTAACCACAATTCTTCTACATGTATTGAGTCAATCATCTTAATAAGCTACAGATCCGATAGGGACTCCCGTCTACCTTACCCCTACCAAACCAAATTAAAACTATAGTTTTACAATTATATCGCGAGCTTATAAAATTCATCAAGGCTTTATTCATTAGGAAGCAACAAAACATTGTCAAAGCATGTGACGGGGACATTGCAGTTTATACACAATGACATATTTAACTTGATTTTTGCACAGATCAAGATCGTATATGTTACATAGACGAGGAAATCTACTTTTTATAACTCATTTAGCGTGGGATTTGGGCGGTTTAATGCCACAGAACAAATCAATCAAACTTCCACAAAAATATGAAACCACAATTAGTGCACAATGTGAAATAATAAAGCTCCAAAAGATTGTTAATGTTTTGAACCATTATTATAGTCCAACTAATCTCTCCCCTATAATAATTTAAGTGTTAACTCGAGGAATTATACAATTAATGACAAGGCCAAACAAATATAAGTTCATCGTGATGTTATTAAAGTGCAAGTGAAAACGGGATGGTGGGATAATCCATTGCATTTATAAAAATCCAGCTGCATAATATTATCACCAAGGCATTAAGCAAAAACAAATTTGGAAGGTTCACAAAGAATAAAATTTATTATTCATGTTATATAGGATTTGCCATGTCATCAATGAAACATCACAATCTGACATATCTTTATGCATAATGTAAGGCCTGCAAAAATTGGAGAAGATCTAAACATGCAATCTTCATTAAATTAGTCATGTGCACAACTTCAACCAAGCGCAGCAAGTTACTTAGAAGCACGTGTTCAATTCGTTAAGAATAGATTAGATAAGCCCTTATAAGTTTAGATTCGTTAAGAATAGATTAGATAAGCTCTTGTAAGTTTAAATTATATAGGAGGTTGTGGCATATATAAAATATGGTAATGAGACAAATTAATTTCAGATGCTTTCACTGTGTATGTCATTTCATTGCTTAAAAATTGAACTAGTCAAGAACAAATATAATCTTCCTATATAAGACAATGTGGAGCTCTTCGTGTTTAGGTAGATTCTTTCCCATCATTTTTAGAGGAGAGGGAAACAACCATACTTTGAATTTTTGCGGACTAGTGACATTATGTACGCGAGCATTTTTTACCACCTCTGTAAATTTTCTTAGCAGTCCAACATCTTGAAACTTTTTACCTGAAATTAAACATGCGAGTTTACAAATGATGGGAGAAATATTCCTCTTAGCAGTTACTGCAACTACAATTATGTAGCAACCACTGCCAAGAAAAATCTGGGAGTCCCTTTATGCAACCATGAGAAAAGAAACCTAATCAAACTTTTGCAGCTGGTATATCCCCAAACTTTCCTTTTCAGAGTTCGGAATTTTCTCATAAGAAAGATTAATGAGATTTTTCATGACTCATAACCATTTAATAAAGGTAAAGAAGAAAAAATAATAAAGAGAATAATTATAAACAAATAAAAACATATCCCAAAGGTACATTGAATGTTATTAACCAAGTGGTACAAGTTTGCTTTGCCACTCCTAACCTCGGTGAAATTAATTCGAACTTTAAAATACATCCGAGGCTTCTTTTACAGGCATTTTTGCTAGAGAAAAGCTCAGCTGGATATACAAGCGATGCATCATTCCAACCGAAAGCAAGCTTTTAAAAGAATTGTTTAGAATAGGACTGTCTATGGAGATGATTTCAAATACAATTTAACCACAATACCAAAGAAAAACTCTCCCTGAACTTTAGCACTCTAATACATCCCACCACTTCACATTGAGGCTTTAACCCCTCAAAAGTTAATAATTGGCTCTTAAGATGCTTTGCACGTGCCACCTGGGTTAGAAACACGGGATAACAGCCTTTTAATTTTGGACTGCTGAGAAAATGCAATTTTCAACAAAACAGTCAAAAGTAAATGCTGTGAAATTGAATAAAACAAACTATCATAGAGGAAACACGGACAAATGCCTTAGCATTTGCTCCACTCTAGAGAGAAAAACAATGATGTAATGACTTTGACTGATATGATATTGTAAACATTATTAAACCTAAATCAATACAGATGACATGCATGCCAAAAAGAACCATCAGAATTACAACTCCGCTGAAGTACAGGATAAATTAATAGTTGACAATTTACTCAAATATTTCATTGATTTGTGGCATTTATTCCAAAAATAAGACTGGAGTGTCTCAGCCTATCTAATTTACAAGTTACACAAAGACACAGCCAATGAATGTTTATACAGATTAAATCTACAAAAAATATGGAACCCCAGCCCTTGGGCCCATCATAGCACTATTCTCCTCTGTTTCTGTGAAGAATTTTACATCCCTTTCCTGCATTCAATATGGTGACAAATTAATTTTGTACATCAAGATTGTAATTACTAAAATTTTATGAACAATAGTACATACCATGTTTTCATTAAAACTCAAAATTGAAGCTACATTCCCACACCGGTAACAATAATTCGGTGCAGACCAAACCTGCCATTTTTCAAAAAGAGTATTGTTTCAGTAGCCCAAATAAAGATTTGAATAGGCAAGCTAGTACAGATTAAGCTTCAAAAGTTTTAGTACTCTACAGAAACAACAAATTCTAGCTGCAGCAACTACATACCGTTACTAAACTTCTATCTTGAAACATATATTTAAGACCTTCTTGCACCAGTTGATGTGCTCGGCACACAAGTTCCAAGTTATTGATATGATTGAACTGCAGACCAAAATCAAAGTTTTAGATGTTCATCAAATAATTGGCATACATGTCCCCAAACTTGCCAAATTCCTGCACTTAGATTATTACTATGACTCTGGGCATAATCTTCATACTCAATCCAAATCAAACTTTATTTGTAAATAACAATGTTAGACAAAAAGAATTCAACTTTCTTCTTACTTCAGAAGTGACACGAGATCCAAAAAGCCACCCCGCACCACGAGGACTAACTGCCCAAGTCTCAATTTCTTCTGGGTCGCTCCACATTAAATCACAGAAAGGCCCTTCATGTGGTATTTCACAGTTCCTCTCAATGACTCTAATCTGAATATATAAAAGAAAAATCAGCAAAATCAGAAGTCACTCCCGATTCCTTAGCTTTCTCTACTACACCTTTTTTAGAATAAAGTGGTCGTAATATAGCTGAATCATCAACTTTTCCTACTGACCTGATCAATTGTCCGTATATCAGGAGAGAGCCCTCCGTGTACGCAAAGAACCTGGATTATTAAAAGGTATAATATCAGTACTAATTCAAAAATTAAAGTTCTATTGTAGACAAAGCAGTCCCCACAATTTGAAAAGCCCAAGTGAAGAAAACTTAAAGGATCCTCATTAAGACAATATGATATCTGTAGACCTCACACAAACAACCGTTAGCATTACTTGTAAGTTTCTAAAGTAGCAATAAGATAGATAACAAATTGAGCCATGCACAATCTAGCTTACCCTTCCATCAATGATTGCTGAGAGTGTAAGGTAATCAAAAACATCTGTGCAATAACGCCATGCATTTGCATTCCCATATTTACGCTGGCACTCATCATAAAATCCATACACCTGAAAAGCCAGAAACCAACTTGATGACAAACATAATAGCTTATGACAAAATAAATGGGCCTTACTGCATCTGTTACGGAAAAGTTCCAGGCACAAACACTGAATTAGTTATATAACACTAAAATTGCTTTGCTTTAAAAAAAATGCAATCTTCAACTTCTCAGAGAAAACAAGTTGGAGAGGTTTGCTAGCAGAAGACTGATAAAATATATAATGGTTTATGTTACTTTGAAAAGGATTAACAAAACAAAAATCAAGAACTTGTAAACGACATAGATAGGATAAACATTCATCCAACTTTACCAAACAAATGTCTGCCTAAAATCATCTCTGTCCTAGCCCATTCACTATAGTTACCTTCCAAAAAGCTAAAAGAATGTACTAAACTTTCAATGGCAACTAGGGCCGTGAAGAAAATCTGCTTGTCATATGGCAGATCTCCTCCTACCCTGGTACTAGCAAATGGTATAGAGAGCTGAAGAAAGCACAAAAGCCATGTTAAGGCTCACCTTCAGAGAACAAAGCTAGCCACGGGGAAACATGCTATAGAGTTGGAAAATAAAACATGGCACGCCCCTTTAGGGCTCACTGAAAAACCATTTTAAGCATTCAGTATTATCATTTTTTATTGTATTTCCAGATACACTACTTTTGGAGTTCTATTTTAATATAGTTCGCCATTCCAAACAAATATAATAAAGCATAATCCTCCTATAAAAGAAACACTTGATATTGGTGATATCGATACCATGGTGCAATATACCTGAGTATATTGTCTACACTTAATAAATGTTAGTAGAATTGTGTCCATTAGGGCAGCCATCTCTTACGTCATACATGTGAGTCTTCCTGACTGCCTAGCACCACACCTTGTAACTTTCACATTTAATATATTTATTTGTCCATTGGAGCATATGGTCTCATACCTATGAATGCCTATGGTGCACCATGAGTACCATATGGTATGTCACAAAATCTGCTTGTTAGATGGCAAATCCTCTATTCTCAACCTGGTACTAGCAACATGGTATTGAGTAGAGGCGAGCACAAAAGCAATTTTAAGTCTCACCTTCAGAAACGACAGCTGGAAAGAGGAAAACATGCTACAGATTTCAAGAAAACTCCAGTACGTCATCAGGGCTCACTTCAGAAAAAGTGAAAGACCATTTTGAGCATTCAGTATTATTACCATTAACTGAATTTGCAAGTGCATTGTAAGTTTTCTAAGTTCTATTTTAATTTAAATTGTCATTCTAAAGAAAATTACATAGTCATATGTAAGAAACACCTTGTGGTATTAATACCATGTCTATATATGTAATGTATAGGAATTGCATTGTCACTACAATCCATTAGAGCTGAAAAAAATCCATTTTGCTAAGATCCATCTTTCGTTTCCAACAAAAGTAAATGTTATTTATATTGTGTTTGGTTCACTGTCATAATTCTAAACCTGAAATAAATTCTGTTAAATTAGCACCATGCTTATTCTCTTTGACACGTATAAGAAGTGAAAAATAAGGAGAAAAGAGAAAAGGGATATACTGTGTTGCACTGATGCAGAAAAACGCAAAACATGGTTAAGAGCAGCCAATTATTGACTTGGTTACAAATGCTTTAGGCCAGGCAAAATCCCATTTCAATGGCTAGGCTTAATGTTTGATGGGGATGCAAATTGGAACCCAGGTAAAGCAGTGGAGGAGGCATTGTTGACAATAATGCAGGATGAATGGTTCTGGCCTATTCAATAGGAATTGGCAAGGCAACAAATAACAAAGAATAATTTACTGTTTTTTATCACTAAAAATTGTACTCAGTAATCAGTCACAAAACCACTAAGGATATCTTTGGTGTAACAGCAGAAAACTAGCCAATGTCATCTCAGCTATATTTCTCTCATTTTGATACTAGTGCACGCTAGTTTAATGGAGGTATCCCTAAAAGAAACTCTGAATAAAAAATCATGATTTCAGTAAAATATGACCGGTGCTTTAGTCAATTGGGTGAATGGAAAAAGAGAAGAAAATCTGCCAGATAGATTTGGTAATCTGCAAGATAGATTTGATGATTTACTGTTTGTTATCACTTGAAATTGTCCTCAGTAACCTGCCACAAAACCACCAAGGATATCTTGGGTCTAACGGCCAAAAACCATCCACTGTAACCACAGATATCTTTCTTTCATTCTGAAACTAGAGCAAACTGGTTTACGAGAGGTACTGCCAAAAGAAACTTAGAATAAAAAAACATGATTTCAGTAAAATATGACTGGTGCCTTGGTCAATTGGGTGAATGGAGAAAGAGAAGAAAATTTGCAAGATAGATTTGGTATCCAAATCTTACTGATTAACAAA
The DNA here is from genome assembly GCA_031772625.1 of Pinus tabuliformis. Classification (NCBI taxonomy): domain Eukaryota; kingdom Viridiplantae; phylum Streptophyta; class Pinopsida; order Pinales; family Pinaceae; genus Pinus; species Pinus tabuliformis. Next base: position 764,429,848 of record CM062807.1, on the reverse strand, counting down.
CTGCCAAATTAAAATCAGCAATCTAGAAAGCTATCCAATTGACTGAACATTCCACATAGAAAAGCAAAATTCAATAAATACAGGTTCGTTAGGATCATATCTGGGGGGAAGATTTGAGTCATTGCCTTGTTCCCAAGTGTTTTTTCCCAGATCTTTCATCAGCCTCTGGTGTTCTGGGATTCTCAGCATCCTGCAAGGGGATACTGTCCCCAAGTAGGAGCCATTGTTAACCCCTGTACCTGCACATGAAATCAGAGATCTAAATCAGATGTTTAGGGGAATTCCAGCCTTGTACCTGCCTTAGAAAACCCTTTTCAGTGCTGCTCTAGGTAAGGATAAAATCAGCACCTCCCACAGATAGATTAGCACTTTATGTATCTTCAAAATTCGGAGCTCATCATCAACCAGCAGTAGAGGAGCTCCCTTGCGGATTATTCTAAGATCCTTCATGCCAACCTTAGCAGCCAGAGGGTACACCGTTTGAGATGATTAACCAGAAGAAGGATGCCTCACTTAAGATGCTATTCTAAGCATGCATTTTGAAGAAAGATCTTGTCCTTTGTTGCCACCTTCAGACCTTTCCTTGTTGCCGTTTTGAGGTCTGTTTGCATGCATTCACCCAATAGTTATGGTGCTCTGTTTCATTGATATTTCCAGCTAGGTGGCAGATATCTTTCGGCTGAGTACATTCAATAAGACAGCTGTAGGGCAGAGCACTTACCAATTATTAACGATACAGGGTGCATTTTTAAGTCATGTAAGCTTGACAGCACTGCCATATAGGGCACACCAATTGGTGGTCACATACCATCAATGGGGAGTTACATTCACCTTTTTATAGCACGCGGAGGGCACAATAGGGACGGAGTTACATTTGTTGATGAGAGTAGCTCAGGTGGGTACTTCTGCACAGGTCCAAGTGTCTAAACGTGCAAAAGTCCCTTAGCCTCAGCAATTACTTTAATTACTCAAGTACTTGACTTTTATAAGATAAAGAGAGTTCATCTAATGAAATGTAAAGGTTATTGGCACTAGTGAATTAGATGAATCTCAACCGTTGATCTGAAGTGATACTGAAATCTGATCTCAACTATCAATCATTTTGGATGTTAGGGGTGTGGAGGCTAATAGAGAAGATACATCTTTGAGCACAAGACACAGTGACTAAAATCTCGGTGACTGGGCGGAGGACATTCACCCAAGTGTGCAGGGATTGAGGAAGTCCAAGGGGCAGCAATGGAGAAGAATCTAGATCAACCAGCAAGATTGAAGAACAGATATGCAGAGGGTTTGATCATTTCCAGGTTTTGTTGTATGTGTGTTTTTCCTCAGAGAGCCATTATCCTGGAAATGGAGCCCTTGTATGCTGTAGATTATTATTAATGAAACAGCAGATTTTTAAGGGCAGAAATTATGTGTGCATGTGTTTGAGATTGGTGTATTGATTTCTTCTGCTGTATTATTTTATTTGTGTTTAAATCCCAGCAGTGTTCTTATTCAGTAGATCTGCATTGTTACAAACTTACAGCAAAGGAATCTGCTAGGTGATACTTAACCAGTAGCAGGGGTTAGGAAATTCACACGGTATTAGAGCATTGTCTCTGAAGACCAGTCTCTAGTATTGCACACAGGAGCCAAAAGACATACAGATTGAACAGGTTAAAAGGCATGGGAAGCTGACTGCCAGGGCCATAAACGAGAACAATCGCACGCAGTCAGGTGTGGCAGATGCAGAGCGGGTAGAGATTCAATTGTACACCATACAGTGGCTGAGATAAAGGTGAAATAAATAAATAAATAAACAAAACAAAAGAAGCAACCGTCGCAGTCAAGTCAACCGCCAAAGTATCGTCGCAGGAGACGTGCCACATGCGGAGCACAAAAAAAGGGGACCGGCCCAAAAAAATACTATAGCCACAGTGGCCAGCCATACACACATGTGAGGTCAGGAGCTGCCAGAGAAACGTTTGGGCCATACTAGTGGACATGGTAAGTGGGAGTCACCAGCTGTCAGGGAAGGAGCCACACACATGACGCAGCAAAGAGCAGCCACCACAGGTACATGTGGGGTTGGGAGACTGTCGTACAGCAAAGCCGCCAGAGCCATAAGCATACGAAAGTCAGTGCAGTGAAGCACACAGCCACAGAGCTGCCAGAAATCCATACAATGGCCATACAATTGGGCTGTACGAGTACACAACAATAGGTACAATGAGCCACCAGGAAGCTATGCACAAATTCACAGGTTAATCATACAGCAGCCAGAAAAGTTGCAGAGTTAGCCAAAATTGTCAACAGTGATTGGTAGAGGTCATCCTTCAGAGGGAGAGAGGAAGACCGTATCAGTCAAGTGTTTGGCAGAGATAAAACTTTTGTGGGTGTTTCAAAAGACCGAAACACAGGTCCACAACAAGATCTTAGCACATCCATAAACCAGCAGCAGTTTTATTCTTGTAGGTGCTAGGGGGACATAGCACACAGCATATTTTTCAATCAGATCTAGAGATAGCATCAACCAGTTTGAGATTTGAGAATAGATTGGATGGAGCACCTAACTTCCTGTCCTTGAAGGCAAGGGCTACCTTGCTCCTGAAAGAAATGACCTTTGGGAGATAGCTGGTAAGGAAGCTCAACCATGAAAATATTAAAATGAGGACATTAAAGCACAATGGGTCATCATGAATGTTGTGAAGGATCAGTTGATCCCTCACTTCACATAGAAGAAGACAGCCAAGGAGATGTTCAAGGCTCTAGTGGACCTGTTCCATAGTGACAACAAGAACAAGAGGATAATCTTGAGAAACAAGCTCAGATCCATCCAGATGTCAAGGTCTGATAACATTAACAGTTACTTCATGAGGATTGCCCAGACACAGGATCAACTTGCAACCATTGGAGAGAAATTGGAGGACGTAGAGCTCGTAAATATGGCACTGAATGCTTTTCCCAAATCATGGGAACCATTTGTCAAGGGAATATGTAGAGCTCGTACATGTGGCACTGAATGCTTTTCCCAAATCATGGGAACCATTTGTCAAGGGAATATGTTGCTCGGTAGAAGCTTCCCAATTGGGAAGGCTTTGGGATGATTGCATCCAAGAACAGACTTGGGAGGAGTTAAGGCTAATAGGTAAGGAAATAGAGAAAAGAACCTTGCCCTAGTCAGTATGGCCAAGAAGGACAAAGGGAAGGGTTCCAAGGGTAATAGTGGGGGATCACAGCCAAGAAAAAAGGACCTAAGCAAGCTCAAGTCTTCATTTGCCACAAGAATGGGTACTATGCATCGTAGTGTTCGAACTAGAAAGGGAAGTTGCAGCAGACAACAGCATCAAGAGAGGTTCAGCTCGATGAGTTTGCAACAAAGTTTGAGGACTTCTCATTTCTCTTGTCTATCTACCAGCACCATGCCACCATCAAAAGGAGTGCTTGGTACTTGGAAAGTGGCCCATGATGCCATATGACAGAAACATGGTAGCTATTTAGCAGTTTGATGAATAAAGACTCAAGAGTTCTTGTGGAGCTTGGTGATGATGCCAAGTACATAGTGAAGGGAGAGGAAACATTAAGTTCCAGCTCGAGCTGGAGGAATGTTGGAAACCAAGGACATGTTGTATGTACCAAGACTAGAGAAGAATTTCTTCATAGTCTCAGTGATCGAGGACAAAGGATATGAGGTCATGTTCGAGAATGTGTGGGAACTCCTTCATCTTAAAGAGTCTAGCCCAAGTATAGCAATGGCCATTGGGTTAGAAAGAGCAACTTATACAAGTTGATGGACAACCCTTTTCAGTGATTGACACATGCCAATGACAACTTGTGTGAGCTATGGCACAAGAGGTGTTTAGTAGTTAGGTGTGTGCAGAGGGTGTGCACGTCGCAAGAATGCCAAGGCTGCTTTTCCGAGCAACGAGAGTATGTCCAAGGGTATCTTGGATCTCATTCATTTAGATTTATGTGGAGAAATGTCAATGCATTAGTACAAGAAGCATAGTATTGTGTCACATTTATTGATGATTGTTCCTGGAAAACTTGGATGTTCTGCACGATCACCATGGATGAGGTACTCAATCGCTTTCAAGAGTTTAAGGCCCGGGTGGGGAACCAAACAAGCATGAAGATCAAGTTCTTGAGAACAAAGAATGGAGGAGAGTACAATTCCAACAACCTCAAGGATTTCTACAAGGAGGCAAGGATCAAGAGCGAGGAGACAGTCTTGCACAACCATCACTGTAATCAGATTACGGAAAGAAAGAATCAATCCAACATCAATTTTTCCAAGGCTATGCTACATGCGTAGAGTTGCCTATGTTTCTTTGGGAAAAGGCATGTAGCAGTGCGATTTATGTTCATAACAGGAGTCCTCACAGGATATTGGGGGACAAGACTCCAGAGGATGTTAAACTTCTAAATACCATATTTGATTTATATTCCTAGCAATATTTTAGACCCAAAAATCATTTAACCCAGTAAATTAATTTTCTGAAATTACTGAATAAAATACACAAGTATATTAGCAATAAAAATGAAACAAAAGCACAAGTAGAAAATCAATCACACAACAGAAATTCTTAAACCCTCCAATTTATTCTTAACTTCTATTACTCAAAATAAATAAGGGCTCCCTTACAAGAAAAATGGCCAATGTAGAAATATAGGATCTATACAACAAAATGAAACCTAGAAATCTTGGCCCCTTAGGAAAAACTTTGCCCCTAGAAAATCCAACTTTTTTGATTTGCAATTCAGCCTCTCTCTCCTAGACCTGTATAGCCCTCGTGTTGGAGAAATATCCCACCCTCAGCTAGGTCGTGACTTATACGGCCCCATGTGCAAGCCTCCAAGCTAAATTTCAAGACCCCTACGAATTCGACCCTCCAAGATCTCGACCTCCTCAAGTTTTCTCTCTTCTTACTGCAACATTTCCTTCTCCTTAGCCTTGAGTCTCTCACTCTTCACTTGATAAAATTTCTCTCTCAATGATTCAATGTGTCTTCCTCCTCTCCTCAAGCTTTCTTTTATAATTTCTCATTGAGCTAGCTCCCTAACTATAATCACCTAATAAGTGATGGATGGCTAGGATTACATTGAGATCAATGGTAGAAATCAGATCTAATTCACTAAAGTGAATAATTCACTTTTCTTTAGAAAACCTTAGCCAAATAACCAACATTAATTAATTAATCAATGTGTTTTTCCTAGGTTAGACATAAAGGTCACTTAATAACTTAAGCAAGTACCTAGAGAGGCTTTGGACAACCTCTGCATGTTTGACACTTAGCCTATGTGGAAGCACCTATCCTAGTTATAATCATCAACACTTCCTCCTAGCAAAGAAGGTTTTTTGCACCACCCCCATCTTATCTTTATAGAAAAAAAATTCCCTTTCACTAGGGACTTGGTGAGATATCTACAACTTGCTCATCTAAGGAGATATACTAAAGCTTCGCAACTCCCCTCTGGACCCTATCTTTGATGAAGTGATAGATGATCTCTACATGTTTGGACCTATCATGAAACACTAGATAATGGGATCCAACTCAAGACCAAATAACACTGTGAGCATCTTGCAAAGCCAAATGGCCTCACAACTCTTCATACTCATTGCCATATACTCGACCTATTGAACCGAGTGTCAATGAAGTCTGATTCTTGTTGAACCATGAAATCACTGCCAATCCCAAAATGAAGCAACACCCTGAGGTGTTTTCCCTATCCACTACACTCATAACCAATCTAAGTTTGTATATCATTGCAACTGCACTCTACCACTCTTGACATATCTCAGCCCATACTCTATTGTACCTTGTAAGTACCCAAGCACATGCTTTGTTGCAACTCAATGCACCCTCAGCTCCACCAAACACTAGCTCAGGGTATTCACAACAAAGCATATATTTGGCCTAGTATTGACTAGATACATCAAGGAGCCAATTAGTTTCCTATACAAAGTTGAATTCAATAACTCATATTCTGAAACATTCAATGTCTTCAATTGGCAATCATGGGTGTAGACACGGGCTTGCAATCCACCATCTTGAATCTCCTTAGGATATCAACTGTATATTTTCCTTATCCCAAGAAAATCTCACCTACCAGCTACCACATCTCTAATTCCTAAAACTAGTGCATAATGCCTATGTCCTTCACCTCAAACTCTATAGTTGAATATCACTTGCATATCTCTATGAGCTTCTTTCACCATGTGAGAAATAAGTCACCACCAAGTGTATAATACAAGTTGGGAACCAATTCACTCTTGGTGACCCCATGCCCAACAAATACCCATCAATTCTTGAGTACCATGCTCTTGATGCATGCTTAAGTATAATGCCTCATTCAATTTCCATCCATGAGACTCTCTCCCATGCACATCAAAGGCTTTGGGTTGCTCAATGTACACCTCTTCCTCAATCACTCCAATGAGAAAAGCTTTCACATTCATCTAACATAAACTCAACCCCATCTTTGAAGCAATAGATATAACGAAATTGATAGAAGTATATACCTAGCAACAGGAGTAAATGTCTCCTCATATTCCACTCCCTCCTAGAAGAACGCTTTGTCCATGAACATTGTCATGTGCTTTTGAATGCTACCCTCCACAACATGCTTAATCTTAAAGATCCATCTTGAGCTCACCATTGATTCCCTCTCTAGCCTCGGCACAATGTCCCACACATCATTCTTCATGATGGAAACACACTACTCCACAATGGCATCCCTCCAAACCTACTGGCCAGTTGCCTCCTCATAACTGGTAGGCTCAAAATCAATGATGTCACTCATGAGCACCATGTAACTAGGAAACTATATCGATGGTCTACTCTCCCTGAAAGTACTCCCAGGAGCCTCCACACGTTGCTAAGCATCTCTCAGTGTTTGCTCCAGCCATCTCAGCCTCTCGCTGACAGAATTGGAAGGAACCTACATCTCCTCCTAATTTGAAGATTGAGTCCCTGTTGTTGGTGGTGATATCTCTCCTCAATCTTTGGAGCCTCTCGCTCCTTATTCTTTTCCACCATTGGAAGGGGTTCATGGGACTTCCTAAAGGCTCATCTCCCCTCAAATTTGACATCCCTGCTCACCACAGCCTTCCCTTGTGATGGAATGTACACCATGTACACCTTTGAAGTCTCATTATACCCCACAAAGATGCCCTTTTGTGCCAAGGACTCCAACTTCATCCTCTTCTCTAAAGGTATATGGATATATAATAGACACCCAAAAGATTCGAATATGACAAACCACTTATTTCACACCTAACAGTGCCTCCATATGAGTCTTATCCTCAAAGAGCCTATGAGGACTCTTTATTTAAATATATATTGTCACATTATAGGACTCTACCTAAAGAAACATGAGCAAGTCCTAACAATTCATCATTACCTTGGTAGCTCCAATGATGGCCCTGTTCTTCCTCTCCACAACGGCATTTTGTTGTTGGTTGTAAGGTACCATCAACTACTTCCTGACTCTTGCCTCATGGAAATTCTTAAAGTGGTTGGATGTATACTCGCCCCCATTGTCTAACCTCAAAAATTTAACCTTACTCCCTATATGGTTCTCCACAAGAATCTTAAACTATTGAAAATAACTAAAGAACTCATCCTTGGCCTTCATGAAGTGGATCCACGTTCTCCTGGAGAAATCATCAATAACCACTCAGGGATGCCACTAACATAGGACCACACTCATCTAAATGCACCAAATCCAAAATCCCCTTGGGACCTACTATCATTGTTAGTAAAGGTAATATTAGCATACTTGCCAAGTGCACATCCCTTGCACACACCTTGTTGCTCTATTGTAAACTCCAAAAGACCAATGATAATCTCCCCAAATATCGGTAAAGCTTTGTGGTGCAAGTGACCCATCCTCTTGTGTCATAACTTGCACAAGTTCATGGCACAAGTTGTCACTATCATGAACCAAGGCACGTACAAGTTAAGCCTTCAACATGTACAAGTTCCCCTCTCTGCTCCCAATTACTCGTCCTAAGCTCGAATTAAAACCTCTTGGCCTAACAAGTACTTGTCCATCCCGAAAATAAACTTCATACTCCTTGTCCTCCATGGTTGAGATTGCAAGTAGGTTCTTGGTTGACCCCATAACATATAACACATCTATCACCTCCAAAGGATCTCCTAATCCTAGCTGAAATTTGATAGCCCCAACCCTCTCTATAGCACACTCAACATTGTTACCAAGTTCCACATGTAGCTCTTGTTGGGAATCACGATTGTCATTAGACCAAAAACCGTAGGTGTTAGTCAACCATCGCATCGCCAGAGATAAGGATCCATGAGAGGCAAATAGTCCATGTCATGAAACACACAGGGAGCATTGGTTTATCCAATGTCCAACAATATCCCCCCCAACGCAAGTCGGGTGTGTATCAAACTCATGACCTATGCTCTGATACCACTTGTCGGGAATCACGATTGTCGTTAGAAACAACCCACAAGTGTTAGTCAACGACCGCATCACCAGAGATAAGGATCCACGAAATGCGGTTAGTCCATGTCACAAAACACACAGGGAGAGTTGGTTTATCCAATGTCCAACATTATGGCATTTGAAGCATTCAGTTTTATATATGAATGAAGGGGCATAATTTCTGTAGGTGTGCATATTGGAGTATCTCCCAAAAAATTTACTTCTAGGGAACTGATTGGAGCCCTGCAATCCTTTGCCATGTGCCCAAAATTTGTACAAGAATAACAATAAACCTACCTACAACATCAACTTTTGTTTTTGAAGCCTAGGTTCTTCAAAAGTTATTTTGACTCCTTTCCTTACTTTTGTTGGAGTTGGGGGTGCAACTTTCAAGCTTCATATTCTTGTCCTTAGATGTACTAGGGTTTGCACCATTTTTGATAGAAGGCTCACTTGCATATCCAAGACCAGATTTGTCGAGAGGGGATCTCTGATGACTGAGGATGTCATCTAAGGTTTGAGAACTCTTTAGATTCTTGTTCTGCTGATCAACTTCTTTCCTTGGAGAAACAAACTATTTTTTCATCTTCTCACATTCTTCATCTTTCTTTGCTAGTTGGTTCTCCATTTCTTCCTTCATCCTTGTCGTTTCACATGCTTGAATTTTTAGAAAGAGATCTAATTTCATTCTAAAGATTTCTTCCTCCTTTTCCTTTAACTGGCATGCCATGATTTTCTTTTCCTTTTCTGTTTCATCAACTTGTCCTTTTAGTAGGACCAATTCTTTCTTTAGCTTCTTATCTTCAACTCCTTGAATTTGTTTCCTTGTGACTTCTAGTTGAGCTTTTAGGGAACTTGGAAGTGACTTCTTCATTATATTGGCCAATTTTTACTACAACTTTGCCCAATTCTTCAAACCTTTGTTTAAGACAATTCGCCAAATTGTCTTCCTTTCTTTTTGCTTTGTCTAATTGATTTGTCATGGATATGACTTCTTCATGATGTTTCTTCTTGTTTTGCTACAATTATTCCTTAAGCTTGTTGAGATCCTCATCCCTTTCTTGTATTTGATGCCTTAAAAGGACAACTTCCTTCTTTGTCTTGTCAAGATCATGATCAACATCTTGTACTTGCTTTTTGAGTTCCTCATTTTCCCTTTTCAAACTACTTATTTCTTCTAGGGCAGCTACAAGCTTTGTCTTGAGATCTATTTCAATATCAACTTCAAAGATCTCTTCATTATCTTCCTTTATGCAATTTGTGCCCTCATCTTTGCTTTCAATTGTCTTCTCTAGTTCATCTTTGTGCTTTTTGCCATCATCTTCTTGATTAGAAGTCACGACCATCAATCCTTTTGAATGAAGATCTTGAAGATCTTCCCAAAGCTCTTTTGCTGATAAACATTTCTCCACTTTGACCTTTATAGGATTTGGTAGCCCACTCAAGATTGCCTTTATTGCTATTGCATTATGTTCCTTGGACTCTTCTTCTTCCATTGTGCTTCCAGTAACCACTAATTCCTAGACTTCAAAACCTTGAGCCATTAAGAAATTCTTCATTCTTGCCTTCCATATTTCAAATTTTCCATTGAACAATGGAGCTTTCCCAATTTGATTATCCACTAAGGAGGTGACACCTTCGAAGGGTTTGCAAGCCTTCTTCCTTGACTTTGCCATTTGTGTTCTAAGGATCTACCTTCCAGTTATTAGGCTGAGAGTGAAGGTACTAACTCTGATACCAATTGTTGGAAATATTGAGGGGGGGTGAATCAGTATTTCTTTTACAATTGTTACTTTACCAGTTAAGATCACTTACATAAACACAAAATGAACAATAACAAGATAAATGATTTTATTAATAAGAAATTGAGTACTCCAATCCTCTTTACAACAAATCAAAAGCTCCAACTTGTACAACAATTTGTTCTAGGGCTCCAAGCTTAAGGACACCAATCCCAAAGCCAAATCAACAAAGAAAAATTGTATGGCTCCAACCCTAGGTGAAGACACCAATCTTCAATTCACCAAGCTCCAACCTGTACTTTGCCAAGCACCAACTTAGTCTTCTTGAGGACTCCAATCCTCTAGGGCTCCAACCCTCTCAATTGGTTCTGAATCCAAGCTGTTGCTTCAGATCTTCAATATGGATTCAACGGTTCTTCAAGACTTTCAATGTCTTCTACAACAAGCCCTGGTAGTATCTTCAAGTTCGCCTTCAACAATGCTCTTTCTTAGCTCATCAATGACAACTTTATCAACCACAAAAGGTGTCTTCACAACTCTTCATGATACCCAAGCAACTTCCTTGAAGGTTACTTCATGATGGCTTCAACAATGCATCATGGTCTCCAAGAATGTCTCCAAGATCAGCTTCAAGATGTCTTCACAAGGTCTTTAGTAATGCTCCAACGTATCTTCAATAAGTTGCCCCAAGAAGGTCCAAATTATACTCTTCAAAGTATGCTCTTAAAAATATCTCCAACAAGTACAAATCTTCATGATTGTCTGCTCTAGATCAACTTGTGAAGTTTCAACAATTGCTTCAAGTCAACACAACAAGATTGCCCCAATAATATCTTACAAGACACTGCTCTAAGATGTAATCCAAAGGTGCTTCTCAATTCAACAAGTCTACAAGTCAACAAGTCTTTAGTAGGTCTTCAACAATGCTAGCAAATATCTCAATAAGCTGCTCCAATTACAATATGGTCTCCACGGTCACCTCATAAAAGCCTTGCTTCAACGGACCTCAACAACAGCTACAATAATGCCCCAATACACTGTTCACAAATGTCTTCAAGAGTGTTGCTTCAATGGTTATAAAATGACTCCAAGTATACTTCAAAGAATGCTTAAATTATACTTCAAGTATACACAGGAACGTCTTCAAGAAATCTGCTCTAAGAACACTCAAAAGTGATTGCCCAAAAATACCTCAAAGCATATCAAAACCATTTCCAAAGTATACACCTGATCTTTAAGCTCTTACCCCAAACAAGTTTTTAGGCTACTTCAAATTACCAACCAGAGATTCCAACGAGTTCTTGATCAATCTACACGATTAAATGATCTGATCACAGGTCTGAATTTAATGAAACTCCACAGCTCTAAGTGTAAAGTTGTGCAACAAGTCTTAGGTACGCAAGTTACAGAGTTGCTTCAGTTGCACGTCCGAAAAAATTTGCATAAGCCTCAAGTCCGGGGCCTTTATTTTGTGATTTGAGAGATTATTTTAGAATCTCAGTTGCACTTTATATGCCACAGGCCTGAGGAAGTCTCCCTTGGAAATACTAGCAAATAAATCATGTGATCCTACCATATGACAAACAGTACCATTGTCCATGAACCATGCAGCCTTGGCTATGGTGTCAGAAAGACAAGACACCAACGAGAATTGTTGAAAAACGTAACTAGGTTCGATCTTCATATAATGTATTTGAGTCATCATGAAATGTACTTGTCAAAAGAATAAAGAAAAGAGATTTTATTATTGTAACAATTACTTATTAAAGCATGGGTTTCATGCTTGGGTCATCATTATATTAGTCAAAGTCCCCATTGTGGACTCCTAAGATTAATTTTGAATTTATAGAGTCATTGTATATTCAAAGAGACCCTTCTTGGGCTTTTGAATCATGTAAAAAGGTTTAGTATTGAGTTAAATATGATTTACGTATCCTCCACACCAAGTCGGCCTAGATCAAGTCGTCCTAAGGACACCAATTCGACCTCCCTTGAAGCCTATAAATAGAAGCAAGTTAAACTCATTTGGAGCATATCATCTCAAGCTAGTTCGATATCTCTAGGGAAGTCGGAGAAGTGGAAGTGGGTCTAAGGAAGCCAAAGAGAGTGCGAGTTTGGTGGAGTCTAAGGAGAAGAAGAAAACAAAGTTTTGGTGCCTCTCTCTCTCTAGTCTGTGCCCTAGTTTGGGAGATCAAAGTCTTCCAATTTTCGCTGATGTTGAAAGCTGCCTGATGCCGGAAGCTGCTACACAGTCGAAGTTGCTGGAAGAGGTCGAAAATCTGGGAGACTGACTTGGTGTGGAGGGAAGGTTTGGTCTTTATCTTGGGTGAAGAGTCTCAAAGAATACTATTGAAAGGAAGAGAATTTTCACTTTGTTTTCCCCTCAAGGGGGGTTTTTCCCTAGCATAGTGCCTACATCTTGTATCTCTTGTTTGTGATCTTCATACAAACATAATATCGTAATTGCTTGATAAAAGATAAGATAATAAAGAAGTAAAAGAAGGCAACATAATTCAAAAGTAATTATCAAGAAAAGAGAATCAAACCCTAATCTATTTACATTGATTTTCCAACAAGAACTCTTCCTCAAACTTGGTGGCAAACATACTCACCTGATTGTTTGTTGATGTTGCAACATCTTATTCTTGTCCTTGTTCAAACTATTATCACAATTTTAGTCAATAATTTTTAAAGCGTTGACAACAAGAATGTCAATGCCAATTTGTTATAAACAGGATTAAAACGTTGACAAATGGAATATCAACGTTATTGTATGTTCTAAAAATTAAAAATTGGGCTGACATTCAGGGTAGCAGCGCATATGTGTAAAAACAGGTCAGTTAAAACTCTAGCAACGGGAGTATCAACGCCAAAGGGAGAAATTCAAATTTTTTGTTTTATGTCCAAATAATGCACTGACAGGGCACACGTCAACACGTAAATTGTTAATTTTAGGCAACAATGGTATGTTTTATGCTTTAGAGCAATTTTACTTCAATATATTTATTAGCCCAGTATCAATATCCAGATTAGTAATCACATCAACATGATAGCAAAATGCAAATATAACATAAACATAAACAGTATAAGACAAGCTAAGACAAGAGGACACAAGATGTGGCAATAGCCAAGGACAAAACCCAATGTGGAGAAACCCTTGATCAAATCTTCTTTTAGTCTTCAATAGTTCAGCAACAAAAGAGCCCTAACCAGAAAAGTCAATGATGGTCAACAGGAAAGATTTGACCCTCAGCAAATCGGTCAACTTTAGTCAACTTCGGCCTCCAAACAACAACATAAAGCAACCCTCAAAACATTCAAATTCAGCCCAGTCAAAGTCTGGTCAAACAGCCCACTTGCAGTCAACCCTAGCTGCAGTCAACGCTGGTCAATAGTTTGGTCAAACTGTCTAGAAATTCGGTCTCCTAAAATTTCACTTTTCTGAAATTTCAGACGTGTGGAGAGAGGCCCAGAAATCCGTACCCAATCAATGAGGAGAGAGAGAGAGAGAAATGTGAAGATGAGTGTGTCCAAATTGGGCTAAGGCATCATGTATTTATAGCAAACGTTGAGGAAGAATAGATGTGACTGTTGGGCTTCTGAGACTACATAAGTTTGTTGGCCGACCTTGACAATTTGTCCATAATCAAAATAAATTCATAACTTCATTTGTACATGTCGAAATCGAATTATCTTTAGATCAATCCTACACCTCTCGGAGAGAGGAATTAATATCAGTTGTCATAAATAAGATGACCCATGTGGAGTTTGGCCCTAGTTTCCAATTTTAACACTCCTTCTCAACTAGGGAGAACTTCATCTGCTAATCCATCTGCCAATCTTTACTATCTCTGCCATCAATGCACTGCTTTTCACTGCTCTGCTGAAATATGAAGAAGAAGAAGTGATCGAGAATGTACCATACCATTCTCCACTGACCCGAAGCCAGTCCCAAATAAAAGAAAGTGTCTCATAACACTCTTACTGACCCGAAGCCAGTCCCAAATAAAAGAAAGTGTCTCATACCACTCTTACTGACCCGAAGTCAGTTCCAATCAAAAGATAGTGTCTCCTCATACCACTCTTATTGACCCAAAGTCAGTTCCAATCAAAAGAGATTAACTTATAGCACTCTTACTGACCCCAAGTCAGTTCCAATCAAAAGAGAGTGTCTCATACCACTCTTACTGACCCGAAATCAGTTCCCATTGATCCCAGATCAATATCGGTCATCCTAGAATAGGGAGTACGGTAGTACATGATGCGTCCATCAGTAGTACTATGGTCCCTATCCTCATTTCCCTACTCATTGGCCACATGAGAGGTACTTCCCATGAGTCCCAGACTGCATGGGTAGGATGTCTCAGCAGGGGAAGGATGAACCATTCATCCTGCCTACATATCGCCAAGGGTTATCACAGGGGAAAGCTGAACCACTCACCTTGTACACAGCAAACCACTAGGGTAAGGCTGAACCACTCACCCTATACACAGCAAACCACTAGGGGAAGGCTGAACCACTCACCCTATGGTTGCTCATTGCTCCAAGAAGTACCCCAAGCCCCCCGGAGCTCCCAAAGCTCAATGTCCATCTCATACAGGACCCTCATAAGAGGGTCTCCCCACGACTCCAAATCGTTCTCGAAAGGCCAAGAACTTGACCTTCCCCAGGGGCTTTGTCAGAATATCAGCAACCTGCTCATTAGTCCCAATGTGATGGAGCCTTATTGCTCCTCATTGTACCATATCCCAGATAAAGTGATACTTGATATCTATATGCTTGGAGCAATCATGAAACACGAGATTCTCTGAAAATCAGATCCCACTTTGGTTGTCGCAGAGGATCATGATTGTATCCAGCACATGTCCAAACAGCTCACTAAAGAGCTTCCTCAACCAGACAGCTTCACAGGCGGCCATACTAGCGGCTATGTATTCGGTCTCGGCGGTGCTAAAGGCAAATGATTTTTGCTTCCTGCACATCCGGGATATCGAAGCAAAACCCAAAGAAAAACAACATCCATAAGTGCTCTTGAGATCCACCACACTGCAAGCCCAATCAACATCAGAATAACCATGCAGCCTCACATCTCTAACAATGTATCTCAGTCCAAGAGTGATTGTGCCCCGAAGATATCTCAAAATATTCTTGGACCAATCCAATGTATATGATGAGGCTCAACCATATATTGACTCAATGTGTTAACTGCAAAACATATGTCCGGACGGGAGTTCACCAAGAACATCGGTGCTCCTATGAGTTGACGATACTCAGAAGCATTTCCCAATTCAGGTCCAACAGCACTACCACATAACTTCTTAAAGTTAAGTTCCATCGGAGTAGTCACAGGCTTGCAGTCCACCATCCCAAATCTTTCCAATGTCTTCACAACATATTTTCCTTGAGAAAGAAAAATTTCACCTGGCTTTTGCCAGACCTCCAACCGTAGGAAACAGTGCATCGATCCTAGGTCCTTCATCTCAAATTCAGAAGCCAACTCCCTCTTACATTTGAGGTGGCCTCCCTACTGGTATTCTTCTTGGTCTTCCCCTTACCCTTGCTTGCCTGGTTAACAACCGATTTGTCCTAGGGTCTAAGGACCACATCCTAGACATCATTCTTCATAATTGAATCGTATTCTTCATTCATAGCATCCTTCCATACTTGTTGCTTCACGACTTCTTCAAATGATGAAGGCTCATTTTGAATGATAGTGCTCATGACGGTCAAGTATCCTTGATACTAGTTCGGTTTCTTGCTTTCACGGAAAGTCCCCCTTGGTGCAATATGTCTCTCGGCATCTTCGAGAGTCTCCCTAAGCCATGAGGATCTCCTCTTGGAGAAGAAAGGGTCATGAAGAGGAGGATCTATAGGATCCATAGGTTCATCTACACCAGGCATCGTTTTGTCCTCTTTTTCACCCTGATTTCCGGTGTCAACTTCTTTGTCTTTCCTTAGGATAGGAAGGTTGTTGATCTGCCTGAGGGCCATATCTTCGTCGAAGGTGACATCATGACTTACCTCAACTTCCTTTTGACCAGCCACAAATTCTATATCCCTTAGAATTTTCACTATAGCCCACAAAGATTCCTTTCTTCCCAAATGCACCCAATTTGCTTCAAGTTTCTTACCAGTGAACATTTCTTCAGGAGTCTTGGAGTCCAATGCTCGATGAGGGCATTGGTTTTGAACATACACTGTGGTATTTGCAGCTTCAACCCATAGGAACTTCAGAAGGCCTTTTGATCATGAAGCATGACACGAACTGCTTCTACAATAGAGTGATTCTTCCTTTCAACCATACCATTCTACTCAGGAGTGTATGGCGT
This sequence comes from Pinus tabuliformis, assembly GCA_031772625.1. Lineage (NCBI taxonomy): Eukaryota > Viridiplantae > Streptophyta > Pinopsida > Pinales > Pinaceae > Pinus > Pinus tabuliformis. Next base: position 764,413,340 of record CM062807.1, on the reverse strand, counting down.
TGTAGTCTCCCTCTTAATGTCAGCTTCTATGCAATAATCTTGGAATTCATTGGATTCATACACGGTCCCATTATCAGTCCTCAATATCTTGATTTTCTTCTCAAATTGGTTTTCGATCAAGGCTTTGATGTGTCAGAACTAGGTGAGCACTTCATCCTTCTTCTTCAAGAAGTAGATCCCGGTCTTGCAAGAATAATCATTCGTAAAGGTGAGATAATATAAGTATCCTCCCAAAGAGTTTACGGGCATCATACCAAATAGGTCGGAGTGGATCAATTGCAATATATCTGTGGTCTTGCTATTACTTGAGGGGAATGGTCCCCTTGTAAGTTTTCCTTCGGCACATCCCGGACATACACCTTCATGCTCTACTTTGAACTCGGGCATACCTGTCTCACATCGGATAGGGCCTTATAATGAAGATGGGCAAACCTCCGTTGCCATAGTTCAAATTGTAGAGATGTGTCGTAATACATGGCTCCCAAAGGACTTTCTCCAACTTCATACAAAGTGTCAACCCTAAGCCTAAGAGTAAAAGCCTCTTTAAAATTTATTTTCCAAACACGTACCTTTCCATCGATGAATGCCACCTTGAATCCTTTGTCCTCCATGGCTGAAACGGACACCAGGTTCTTCTTGAGATCAGGTACATATAGTACTTCTAGCAAATGAATAGTGTTACCTTGATTCAATTGAAGGGTAACATTCCCTACTCCCTTCACAGGATAGGTGGCATCGTCTCCAAGTTTGTCTCCTTTTTTATCAGATTAGAGAGGGCTTCCTTGTATCCGGTGAAGTGCCTTGAGGCACCACTATCAATCAGCAAATTTCCTAAAGTGTCCGGAGTAGAGGCAGTGGAGAGCGCCAATATAAGATATTACTCTTTTTGCTTATTGTTAACAACATTTGATTCTTCATACTTGGAGTTCCTTGATTTCTTAGAGGGTCGACCATTTCCTTGATGTCCCGCATTCCTTTTTCCTTTGACCGTGTTGTTGAAGTTGCCCCTGGAATGATTGTGATCATCATCATGTGATGTGTCCCTTCTATTTGGACACTCCCTTGCATGGTGGCCAAACTTATTGCAAAAAAAGCACCTGCCCTTCCTTCCTCCCTTAGATCCAGGGTTTCCATGGAAATGACCTTTAGACCCTGCATTATTTCTCCTTTTGGCATGAGCAGAGAATGCAAAGGGGTTGCTTCTATTAGAAGGCATTTCTTGCTACACCATTCTTGTTTCTTCTTGAATGCAACTCAACATCAATTCTTCAAACCCTGGAAGCCAATCATTATTGAGTATAGTGGTTCTAAATACATACCACTCTGGTGGGAGTCCTCCAAGGGTGGTGAGAGTAAGTTACCTATTAGGAATGACTTCTCCAATCGAGAGTAGATCATTCTTGATCTCAGTGATCCTCAAGAAATAGGATTGAATGTCCTCGTCCTTGCCCTTCTTAATATCCTTCAACTTATTCTTGAGAAATAGAATTTGATTAGCATTACTAACCTTGAACATGCCGACCAACCTGTCGTAGATCTCCTTGGAGGTCTTCAATTCGGAGATATAGGCCACCAGATGCTTGTCAATGGAATCCCTGATAATCTTCTTTGCTTTGACTTCAGCCCTATTGTACTTGATCTTTGCAGCAGCCGGTGCATTTGAAGGAGGTCCAGGGATTTTACCCTGCACATAGTCCATCACTTCTTTTTCTTCCAAGGTAAAATCAAGAGAGATCTTCCATCCATAATAGTCAGATTTATCGTGGAGCTTGTCTTCTGCCGAGAAGTAGGATGAGGAACCCATTGAGCCTTTTGTCCTTGTCCAATTGTCTTTGGTGATTGCTCTTTCACTCTTGCTTGGGCTTTGTCTTCGCGTCAGCTCTGATACCATGTTAATTTTAGGCAACAATGGTATGTTCTATGCTTTAGAGCAATTTTACTTCAATTTCTTTATTACCCCAGTATCATTATTCAAATTAGCAATCACATCAACATGATAGTAAAATGCAGATAGAACATAAACATAAACAGTAGAAGACAAGCCAAGACAAGAGGACATAAGATGTGGCAACAGCCAAAGACAAACCCCAGTGTGGGGAAACCCTTGATCAATCTTCTTTTAGTCTTGATCAAATCTTCTTTTAGTACAATTTACAAATCTGAACATTTATAACAGCAGCAAAAGAGCCCTAACCAGAAAAGTCAGCGCTGGTCAACATGGAAGATTTGACCCTCAGCGAATCAGTCAACTTCGGCCTTCAAACAGCAAGATAAAACAACCCTCGAAATAATGAAATTCAGCCTAGTCAAAGTCTGGTCAAACACCCCACCTGCGGTCAACCCTAGCTGCAGTCAACATTGGTCAATAGTTTGGTCAAACTGTCCAGAAATTCGATCTCTTGAAATTTCGTTTTCCTGAAATTTCGACCTCCTGAAATTTCGCTCTCCTGAAATTTCGGACGTGTGGAGAGAGGCCTAGAAATCTGTACCCAATCAATGAGAAGAGAGAGAAGTGTGAAGATGAGTGTGTCCAAATGAGGCTAAGGCATCATTTATAACAAACGTTGAGGATGAATTGATGTGACTGTTGGACTTCCGAGCCTACATAAGTTTGTTGGCCGACCTTGACAATTTGACCATAATCAAAATAAATTCATAACTTCATTTGTACATGTCAGAATGGGATGATCTTTATATCAATCCTACACCTCTCAGAGAGAGAAATCCAAGAAAAATAGCAGTTTTCATAAATAAGATAACCCATGTGGAGTTTGGCCCTAGGTGCCAATTTTAACATGAATGCTTATTTATCAAGCGAGCATTGATGAGTCGGATGGTGAGGTCACGTGATATGTTTCTAGATTCCACCACCGAGAGGTAATGTGGGTTAAAAGGTCATGATTGCATGTTAAGATTTTTTAAATCATATGTCAGTTCGTTATATGATGTTCTGATTTACATGCCCCTAAATAATTACTTCATATGGTGAGACTCGTATAACGCATGATTGAGTTGTTGTATTTTTTACGCAAAAAGAGGACAGGATATTAAGCTGTCCCCAGAAACCCAGGATTGAATCGCAATCCCGCTTCTGGTGCTTTTGCTTGGCAGTGAGAAACATGGGAAGGAGCGGAAAATTGAACAAAGGCGAGCGTAAGGCACCCAACCTGCTCAAAGTCTATCCAGAGATTCAAAAGCATTTTCGGAAGTAGGTTGGGAACAATTTTTCTCTCGTTGCGCAGGCTATCATGACGGAGTTGCTAGAGCCTTTGTGGAAGGATGGTAAGCAGGTGATTGTTGGGGAAACTTAATTTCCTGTCACCAAAGATTTAATTGTTGAAGTCACATGCTTACCTGTAGACGGAGAAAGAGCCTTCACGAGTCCTATTTTGGTTGGTAATGATGTCCCTTTTTCTTAAAAGATGAATTTAAGGAGATGAGCTAGCATTCAAGAGTTAAGAAGTCCTGGTTGAAGGACGAATGCCACTGTCTACTGCAGATTATTCATTCATAGTTCACCTGTGAAGGACGCTACAATCAGGTGAATCTCTACCATTTCCAATTCCTAGCTCATATAGCACGTCAATTGAGAATTAACACTCCCTATTTTCTGTTGGAAAGTCTGAAGGATATGTCTGCTAGGGTTAGAGCAAGACCAAATGCACCCATTTCATATGTCACAAGGGTCTGATAAAACTGTTAATTGAAAGCCAGTTGAGAAGGGCCGAAAGGACTTGGGAACATTTTTTGTTACAGGGACGGTTTGAACTCCAAACTGTAAAACCAAAGAGGGGTAGAAAGAAAGGGAGTAAAAAGAATGTCAAGCAACCCCAAAACCTTGAATAGGGGACCTCATCTGTACAGACAATAAGTCAACAAAATGTGGAACCAGTTCCTCCTTTAGTTCATGAATTACCTAGGGTTTATACCAGAAAAAGTGATAGGCTGAGAAAAACAAAGGATTCCCCTCCTCCCACTGAACCCCTATCTATAGACACAAAAGTTAGCACGCAGACAGAGAAAGCCAAGGGAAAAATGATTGAACCCAAAGCAGAACAGACACCAGTTAAAAAGGAACCCACCTTAGCAGAGATGTATAAAGGTGGAAAAAGAGCACACACTAGGCCTTGGAATAAATTGAGACTGAACATCAAGTTGAAACAAAACCCTGAGTTAGCAAAAGAGGTCATAGATGTAGATAAAACCCCTCAAAAGGACTTGATCATAAACCAGGAGAAGTCCACAAGCTCAAAGAGATCTAAGAAAACCAAAAACTCAAAGAAAGGGGCTACTACAGAGACTCAGAGGAGTAAGAGATAAAGGAGAACAAATGTTGACATCTTACTAGAGGCAGTTGGCACACTCAGCTAGTTGATTCTAACTGCACAATTTTGATTATCAACTGTCAAGGTGAAATTTTGTTCGCAAGCCGATAACCCGTCTTTCAGCGATTTGCATGGCTAAAGGTGGACAAGCGCTGACATTTTCAGTGTCAACACAATTTTTGCAAGCAATATCTATAAAGCACTGACAACCAGCCCGTCAGCGGTCCTAATCATGCTCCGATTTTGAAAGGATATCAATGAGATTGTCAGCGCTATCAAAGCAGGAAGTTCGAAGGGAGGAGATGCATAACAAAAGATATTTTTAGGAGGAGGCAAGAGTCCCAGCAAAGCAGGCAAAAGATCAGTGAGCGTTACTTGACCCGGTTTTCTAGCAAATTTTGTAGCACGTTGTTATGATTTAGATACAGATAGGTTTAAAATTATGCATTATGTGCATGTATTTGACATATACGCTTTATCTCTTTACCTTGGAAGATTGTAATTAAGTAGATACAAGAACCTATTCTTATTTTGTAATATTTCGTATAAAGACAAGCTCTGTAGAAAGAAAGAGGGTTGGTTTTTTATCAGAAACTTATTGTGCTCTATGTATTTTCTGAAAGTTTAATGAAGGAAGACTAATTTTGCGGCAAAGATTCTTGTGTTGAGAGATTTGGATATGTGTTTTCCGGTTTTGTTTTCCTTCTATGTTGTCATATGTATGTTCTGCTATCATTGATAAGAGTAAATAAACAAAAATCATATTTACTATGGTTTGTTTATATGATCAATCATTCACGAATTTCTAACTTTATGCTTTATAGAACTCATCCTTGTGGTGCTCTTATAAGTATACCATCACCTTCTTATTTTGCATTCCATCTCAATAGTTTTAAATCTCAGCGTATCTCGGCTACCCTACCTTTGGGAAGGTTTTAGTTTGCCTCCTTGTTAAGCCAAATATTTGACTCCGTGCCCAATGGAAATCTATCAAACCCTACCACAATTTTGAAGGAAGACTAATTCTGCAGCAAAGATTCTTGTGTTGAGAGATTTGGATATGTGTTTTCCAGTCTCTGTTTTCCTTCTATGTTGTCATATGTATGTTCTTCTATGACTGATAAGAGTAAATAAACAGAAATCATATTTACTATGGTTTGTTTATATGATCAGTTATTCGTGAATTTCTGACTTTATGCTTTATCAAATTCATCCTTGTGGTGCTCTTATAAGTATACCATCGCCTTCTTATTTTGCATTCCATCATCTCAACAGTTTTAAATCTTTGAGTATCTCAGCTACCCTGTCTCTGTGAAGGTTTTAGTTTGCCTCCTTGTTAAACAAAATATTTGACTCCATGCCAATGGAAATCTATCAAACCCTACCACAATTTTGAAGCCTTATTACAGCAAATCTAGTCATTGTGTTAAGTACATAACCAGTCATTTTGACTGAGTTATAGAAGGGATCCCCCTTAGGATTGAAAAGGCTCGCTTTCAATTCAAGAGATTGATTAGAGGTTACCTCAGTTATTTTTGTCCACAGCCAGGGAAATTTCTAAGTGAAAACACAAACACTGACCTACATAATGGCCAAACTTATGACAAGCAAACCATTTCACCTTGCTCATGTCTTTTTTCTTTCCGTCCTGAGAGGTGGCCTCCCCACTGGTATTCTTCTTGGTCTTCCCCTTACCCTTGCTTGCCTGGTTGGCAAGGCCAAGGTTCTCATCATCACCGTTGTGTTGGTCTCCATACAGAGAATCCTCTCAAATTTCTTCTTGGATGAAGTCATCCCATAATCTCTCCCAATCCTAAAGTTTCTCTCGTGCCACAATACCTCTGACGAAGGGAGCCCATTGCTTAGTGAAACCATTCAAGGCCATACTCACTAGCTCTTCTTCTAGCACAATTTCCCCAACTGCAACCAACTCATCACAAAGTTGTGTGATCCTGGTGAGATAAGAAGTTATTATATCTAATCTAGACACCTTGTTGCCCAGGAGTTTCTCCTTCAACACCATCTTCTTATTGTGATTATCGCTCTAGTGTGGTTTCGTCAGAGTCGCCCATAATTCCCTGACTATTTATGAGAGATCACATGATCCTCTATTACATCTAGAATGACCATCCTGTCTTTCATGTCCTTCTTGGTTATGGATAGCTAGTTGTGTAGCATCAACAGGAGACACAAGTTTCTGCTCTGTAATCCCCAAATGCCATTCTCCATAAGCACCAATGTTATCCTCTCCTCTTAGGGACTACAGTGGCATGCACTCTCCAACCAGTCTTCAAATCTCATTCCAGTTGCAGCCATCCTCCAAATCAAATACTCAACCAAGAAAAATTTCTTTCTTAGAATTTTATTTGTTGTAACCCTATGACAAATCGATCTCCCACTCCTTCATAGTTTATTGCTCTCATACAATGTTCAATTTCCAAATACCAGAATTGATTTATATTCCCAACAATATTTTATATTCAAAAATTATTCAACCTAGTAAATTAATTCTTTGAAATGGCTAAATAAAGATACATTGGTATTTCAACAATAAAAATGCAGCAAAAGCACAAGTAGAAAATCAATCACACAGCAAAATTTTTAAACCCTCCACTTTATCCTTCACTTCTAATACTCAAAATAAATAAGGGCTCCCTTACAAGGAAAATGACCCACAAAGAAATACAAAATTTATACAGCAAAATGGAACTTGGAAATCTTGGCCCCCTAGAAAAATTCAACCCCTGGAAAATTTGGCTTCCCCTATCTGCAATTTGGCCTCCTCTCTCCTAGCCCTATACATCTCGTGCACTGGAGAAATATCTCGCCCTCAGCTAGATCGTGAATTTCACGACCCCCTATGCAAGCCTCCAAGTTGAGTTTCGACTCTATTGTAAATTCGGCCCTACAATATCTTGGCTTCATGGGGTTTCCTCTCTCTGAAACTTCCTGCTGCAACTTTTTCTTCTCCTTGGCCTTGAGTCTCTCGCTCTTCACTTGAGAATACTGCTCTCTCAATGATTCAATGTGCCTTCCTCCTCTCCTTAAGCTTTCTTTAAAATTTATCATTGAGCTAGATCCCTAACCCCAATCTCCTAAGTGGGTAATGGTAGGTTTAAATCCTAACCTCATTTGAGATCAATGGCAGAGATTATATCTAATTCACTAGAGTGAATAATTCACTTTTGTTTGGAAAACCTTAGTCCAATAGCCAACACTAATTAATTAATTAATCAATGTGATTTTCCTAAGTTTGACATAAAAGTGACTTAATAAATTAAGCAAGTATCTAGAGAGGCTTTGAACAACTTCTACATGCCTGACACTTAGCCTATGTAGAAGCACTTGTCCAAGCTATAATCATCAATAGAGGAGGTATTCACAAGGGTGAAAACAGAGATAGGACACTTGAGGATCTTTAGTTGTCCAATATACATCCATGTTCCTATGGATAAGGGGATGAAGTTGGAGCTTTCAAGTCAAAAGGAAATATTTGTTGGGTATAGTGATACCTCAAAAGCTTACAAGGTCTTCATACCAACATAGAGGAAGATAGTTGAGTGTAGGGATGTTAAGTTCAAGGATAATTTGGCATTTGGGAAGTCTCATGAGTTGCCACCAGCATTAACAGAAGGAAACGAGCAGTAGGTTCCTAAGGCAGAGCATCATACAAAGACTACTAGTTCAGGAAGTCAAGCTTCAGGTGGAGAGGAGCCAGTAGCTCCTTCCAATTTTGTCAGGAGACCCAAGTGGTTTGAGCAAATATTGAAGGATGCTCAAGAACATGTGGAGGCTCTTAGGAGAACATTCAAGGAGAGCAAGCCTCCGAAGAAGTTTTTGAACTACATGGCACTAATAGTAATAACTAACATCATTGAGGCAGCGTCAAATGAAGAAGTTTGGAGTAAAGCCATGGTGAAGGATAATGCATGGAACATTATGCCAAGACCAAAGGGAAGCCACTTCCAGGTGGGTATTCCACAAGTACTTCTACATATGTTTAAGTGTCTAGACATGCAGAAGTCGACTAATTGACCCTTTAGCAATTACTTCAATTATTGAAGTAACTAACTTTTCTAAGATAAAATGAGTTAATCTAAAGAAATGCAAATATTATTTGCATTAATGAATTAAATGAATCTCAATTATTGATCTCAAGTGATGTTGAGATCTAATCTCAACCTCAAGCACTTTGGAGATTAGGGTTGCGGATTTGGTCAATAACTCTAACTTATAAAATAAAGCCTAGGCTAAGGGAGAAGACACATCTTTGAGCACAAGACACAGTGAAACAGTGAGATCTCAATGATTGAGTGGAGAAGGACTTGCATCAAAATGTGCACGGTTCGAGGAAGAGTGTAAGGGGCAGCAAGGGAGAAGGATCTAGATCAGCCAGCCTATCGAAGAACAGATCTGGAAAGGGTTTGACAACTGGATCATTTCAAGGTTTTGTTGTAATTGTGTTTTTCCTCAGAGGGCCATTATCCCAAGAAGGGAGCCCTTGTATGCCCCGTAGATAATATTGATGAAACGCTAGATTTTGAAGGGCGGAAATTATGCAGGCATGTGTTTGAGATTGGTGTATTGATTCGCTTTCGCTTTCGCTGATATGTTTTATTTATGTTTTAAAATCCCAGAAAAGTTCATATTCAGTATATCTGCATTGTTACAAGAAGGAATCTACTAGGTAATAATTAACTAGTAGCTGGGGTTAGAAAGTTAACAACATTTGCATCAATAAATTACATTCAAGTTCTTAACCACTTGGGACTTTCACTCACTCCTATTTTGACAAGCATTTGGCATACCCTCCCATACTCACAATATAAAAAGACAGGAGAGACGAGTGAGGTTTTCCTCATTGGTTGTCCTTGAGACCTATCACACTTTTACTCCATCTTTCTCTTGCTACTCTGAAGATATTGCAGCATCATGGGGGATTGATTTCATTGCGCTTGAAAGGTTGATCTGAGGATATCAGCGTGTGAATTTGCTTTCAGTGTTGGTAATACAGATATCTCTTTTGACCATTGAAATTACCATAGTTGCGGGGGAGCGCCCCCCCCCCCCCCCTCGAACCCGCTCCTGAATCGCGCTCCGGGCCGGAGCAGCTCCGGAGCGGCTCGGGAGCGCGCTCCCAAAATCGCTCCCGGATGGGAGCGATTTTCGGGAGCGCGCTCCCTAAAAAAAATTTACGCTCCCTGCCCTGTTCGGGAGCGTTTCGGGGAGCGATCGCTCCGTCGCTCCCGGAGCGATTTTTAACGCCCGGGAGCGATCGGGGAGCGATCGCTCCCGGGCGTAAAAAATCGCTCCGGGAGCGTTTCGACGGGCGCCGGGAGCGATCCGGCGGAAAAAATTTCCGCGGACGCCAAAAAAAATCAAATTTAAAAATATATATATATATATATAATAATAATAATTTAAAAGCCCAATGGGCCTAAAAAAATTTCATTGTGACTTCATTGAGCAAGAGTTTGGAGCAAGAGCAAGAGCAAAGGAGCGAGGAGCAAGTGCTGAGGAGCGAGGAGCAAGTGCCAAGGAGCGAGGAGCAAGCCTGCAGAGGTAAGTAACTTAGTAATTTAGTTAGTTTAGTTAGTTAGGTAGTGATTTAGTTAATTTAATTTAGTTTATTGAGTTTAAAAATCATAAATTTAAATTAAATTAATAAATTAAATTAATTAATCCCAATAAATTAAATTAATTTGCAGATTCAAGAATCAAAACCCTACAAACATCAAACACCATGGACCTGGCTATATTTCTTGGCATTTTTCTCTTCCTGGTCCCTTTTATGGTTATTATGGTGCTGCTGGAGAGTAGGAAACGGAGGGGCCAAACTGAAAAGGGGGATGAAGAAGCTAGAGAAAGTCAAATTGGTGAAAACCCCGGTGAGGAGGAGCTGGAGGAGGGTGAACATGACCCTCAAAAAACTAAACAAGACCAAACTCCATTGTGGAAATATGTTAACAGGACTGAAACAGGGAGAGGTGGTGGAACCACTAAATTTCATTGCCCCCATTGCAACACTGATTACACAGGTTCATACACTCGTGCTAGAAGACACCTTTGCGGGAAAAGGCCATGGGATGGAGACAAACAAATAGGAATCAAAACTTGTACAGCGGTGTCAGCAGCGGATAGAGCCAAATACATAAGGGAAGAGGAGGAAGCCCAACACAAATCAAAAAAATCAAGGGGTTTCTTTGAACCAAGCTCACAATCACAAAGAACTCCTTCAGCATCCTCCCAAGGCAGTGGATATGGAGGCACAGGGTCATCATCTTTAAGGCATAGAACCATATCAGATTTCCTTGATGAGGGGTGTAGGAATGATGTGGATTCAAAGGTTTACAGGTTTCTCTATGCATGTGGGATACCATTCAATGTTCTTTGCTCACCTTATTGGCACGAAATGGTTTCTGCCATAAATGATGCCCCTAAAGGATACAAGAGCCCTGGGTATGACAAGGCAAGAATCGTTGGCCTTGATCATGAAAAAGCAAAAATATCACATTCTTTGAATAGAATGACAAGTTCTTGGACTGACCATGGGGTGTCCATTGTATCTGATGGATGGACAAATGTAAAAGGCAAGCCATTGATAAGTGTTCTTGCTGTGTCTGTTAGTGGTCCCATCTTTCTAGCTGCACATGATTACTCAGACAAGTTCAAGACCGCCATCAACATTGCAGAAGCATTACTTGAAACAATTGAGCGTATTGGCCCATACAATGTCATCCAAATCATCACTGATAATGCTCCTAATTGTAAGGCAGCGGGAGCAATTATTGAGGATAAATACCCGAACATATTTTGGTCTGGATGTTTGGTTCACACATTGAACCTTCTGTTGCATGATATTGTCAAGAACAAAAATGAACAATACCAATGGATTGGTGATTTGTACAAGAAAGGCAAACAAATGATAAAATTTATTACAAATCATAGCAATACCCATGGCCTTTTCCGCAATCACTCGAGATTGGAGTTGTTGAAGATTGCAAAGACCAGATTTGGTAGCCATTACCTCACCTTCAGGCGCCTTTTGAAGTTAAGAGAGGCATTAGCTAGCATGGTATCAAGTCCACATTGGCAGGTATTAAAGGAAATGGCTACAAATGTAGCTGACATGGCAGGTTTTGAAATGGTGGAGGAGGCCGCTCTTGATGGGCAGTTTTGGACAACTGTGAGGCAGGTATTGGATTTCACCAAGCCAATTTATCACATGATTCGGTTTGCAGATACACACAAACCAGTGATTGGCGAGGTGTATGAGCAAATGGATACCATGTTGGGGGAAATAAAAGACATTGTTCATAATAGAGATCCCAACTTGTACAAACTGATTCATGATTTTGTGTGTGAACGGTGGAATAGGCTTAATCTTCCACTACATTGCTTGGCATATATCCTTATGCCAAAATACTACTCTACATCTTGGTTGGGCCAACCTGCAGCAGGGGGTGGGGTTAGGACCAAACCCCATTTAGATCCAGAGGTAACTAAAGGATATTTGGAAGCATTAGAAAAGTTGGTACCTGACAGGGAGGAATGTGCAGCTGTGCGCCTTGAAATAGGCAGATACTTCAGTGGCACTGGTTTGTATGGTAACTTCCATGCAATGGACGACAGAGATAGATTTGATACTCTCACATGGTGGGAAACATATGGCGGGCATGGACTTTTGCCAAAATTGGCAAAAAAAGTTCTTTCACAGGTTGTAAATACTTCTTCTGCAAAGAGGTGTTGGAGCACCTACAGCTACATACATAATGTGAAAAGAAACAGACTCACTGAAAACCGCGCAGAAAGCCTGGTTTATGTGCACTACAACTTGAGGTTGTTGAGTCATTACTGTGATCGGGCTTATGAGGATCCCACATATAAAATTTGGGACAATCACCCAGAGGATGACAATTTGGAGGATGGCATTGTACATATTGAAGAACTGGAAGAGGAACTTGTAAGGGATGAAGATGAAGCAGCTGCAGCAGCCATGCCACCTCCACCTCCACCTCCACCATCCAGTAGTAGTGCTCGAGGTCCGAGTCTTGTTCCTTTGCTGTCACCACCTCCATCTACACCCTCACGTGGAGGTTCTAGTTCAGGTCGTCGGTCTGTGCGGGAGACTCCTAGAAGACCACCACGACCTGCTTATACTCCTGGAGACTCTCGTGGCAAGGGCCACATGTAGATTCTGATTTACAGTTTACTTGTCTTTTTTAGTTTCTATTAGACTTTAGTTTTCATAACTATTGAGTTTTGAGTCCTTGACTCTTGACTCTTGACTCTTTCATATCATAATGATATTTTTTGTAAACAATATATCACTGTGACAATGAAAATTTGAAGTTTGAAGTTGGGCCTTGGCAATTATAACTCATTGGTAATGATGTGAATTATGAATATGATGCTTCGTGAAAGACTAAAGTTGTTTCATTTCATTTCATTATTCATGTTTCATTTTATAAATTTATAACATTTCATATCATGTTAACAGTTAGAAGTTAGGATTTAGAAATATCTTAGATATTACTTCTTGTAATGGTTAAACTTAGCTTACAAGTACAACTTTGGTGATCAATGATGATAAATGTTATTGAATTTTCAATTTTGAAAGCTTGAAGTTGAAACTTTAAGATTGAATTTGATGAATCATGATTCATGAGACTCAATATGTTGCAGTTGTAATATGTATTTTACTAACTTGTGGACATGGTTGATGACGATTATAATTTCTAGATGATTGATGTGATATGGTTCAATGATCAATCTATGTTTTTTTATGTTTTTTATGTCTAATTCATCATTCTACATGTTTTTGTTGACATATATGTATCAAAAATTAAAAAATATAAAAAATATATATTTTTTTAAAAAATCGCTCCCGGATTCGCTCCCAAACCGGGAGCTTCTGAAAATGGTCGCTCCCGCTCCCAAGCAACATGGGAAATTACTCTTCTCTGTGTACTATTCAATCAAATAAATGAATTTCATGAATCTAGCCTACTGGTTTTCTCTTTGTCCAAATTTCTAAATTAATAAGATCAGGATTATCTTGCAGATTTTCTTTGCGTCTTTCTCCATTCAGGCAATCAACCATGCCACCAGTCATCCTTTACTTGCATCATAATTTTTTAATTCGAAGTTTCTTTCGGGATACCACCCTTAAACCAGCATGCAGTAGCTTTGAAGTGAGAGAAAGACAGCTGAGATAACAGCGACAAGTCTTCTGTGTCACACCTGAGATATCCTTGGTGGTTTTGTGGCAGATTAACAAGAACAATTTCGATCAGTAACTCTGCTTTTAAGTCAAGGGTTGCCTATTGCTTAAATCTCAATTTTCAAGATATGTAGATTGATAGTTATAGGAGAGGCCATCTTAAAAATTATAACCAAATCTTGCAATAAAAAAACTGAAATCTTCAAGAATCACTTAAGTACAGAAAATTGACCAACCTTTTCACTGAAAAATCAAATTTCGCAATGTAAGGAGATCAAAGAATAGATGCACAGGCAAGTCAGCAAACAAGAGGTAAAACTAAGTTCTAAACTTTGAAGACCATACCAGTACCAGCCCTGTTTCCGTAACAAAAAACTGAAATGCACTCGAAATGTGTTTCAGTTCATATGAAACACATTTCAACATCTGTACAATGTGTTTCCAAATGAAATTTGTCTGATTTTGCCGTGATTTAATTGTTGGGAACCACATTTTTGGTTTGAATGCCAAATTAGAAGTTAATTATGAATTACTGAGACTTCTTGATTCTTGAAACCTCTAAGAGTGGAAGTTTTTTTAAAAGAGGGTTTCACTCTTAGTTTGCACCAAAACACTGAAATGCACTTGAAATGTGTTTCAGTTCATATGAAACACGTTTCAACATCTGTACAATGTGTTTCCAAATGAAATTTGTCTGATTTTGCCTTGATTTAACTGTTGGGACCCACATTTTTGGTTTGAATGCCAGATTAGATGTCAATTATGAATTACTGAGACTTCTTGATTCTTGAAACCTCTAAGGCCGGAACTTTTTCTTTAAAAGAGGGTTTCACTCTTAGTTTGCACCAAAATGTTGGCGATTAATGGTGATGTTAATGTTTTAACATAGTGTTATTACCCTATTTGCCACTCCATTATATGAAAGAAACCCAATATCAACTTAGCTCAGTTGTTGGCTCAAATGCATCCATTTTCACCTTTTCTTTTACTTATGTGAGATTCATCCCATGATAAAAAAGTGGAAGTACATGATTGAGTTATTTCTCATAAATATTTTTCCAAAATATTATAATTATGAGATAATATTTATTTCATAATTGAGATAATTGAGAAAAAAAATCATAATTGTGAAAAAGGTTTCTAGAGTTTGTCATTCCCAAGGAGATTAACTTGACCCACTTGTGTATGAGTTGGCTAGGGGTCCATTATTGTAGAAGTTTCCTAACCTCTCAAGCCCCTAGGTGTCTAGATACATTCTCCTAGAAGATAGAATGAGCCTATATAATCTCACCAAGGGGAAAGGGGGTGAGATCTGGCATCCAAAACTATTGCACGAGAGCTCTGTTGTATTGGGAGAGGAGACCATACTACAAGCTTGAGGAGAGGATCTCCTTTGCTGGAAGGTATTTTGATGTACTTTCATTTATATGGTTAATAAAAATCTATGTTCCTTCCCCTTATATCAGTTTTTCCATAATTTATATGTGTGATTTCTAGATGTTTTGAGCTGAGGACCTTTTGCGGAAGATCACTTGTCGTCTTTCTTTAGTTGTGTTTGTGTGCAGGCTTTGGATCAGGAGTTGATGAAAGAGATCGCTTGATTGGAGCGCAAGGATTCTGCATCAGACCCAAAATCCTTCACCAACCTGCGAAGAGGCAAGGTACTTGCTCATACTTTGTAGCATTAGAAATTGCATCGAAACTGCATGCATGGCCATCTAGATTGGAGATTGTTATTAGATTGCCTTAGCCATTCTCTTTTGTTGTCTCATGATCTCAATCGAGCATGAGATCGCGGAGCAATAGCTCCTTGCATGTAAATTTCATTGCAACAAAATTTGTGTTTTAAATAAGAGCATTTTTCTTTTGCCCTCTTTGTATTTAGATCTCTTCTCTTTTGCTTTGGATCTAGTTTTTTTTTGGTCTCGCATTAAGTTCTCTGTGGCTTTTTGGATTATTTTTTATCTCCATTGATTTTACTTGCTTTAGATCTGAGCTGATCTTAGATCTGGAGTTTTGTTTTTGTTTTTTATATGAGAGAATAACAGATCTAGGAATTAAAATCAAATTTTGGAATTTTCTATAGAGAATTTGATTGAATTAACCACAAATCTGGATTCCTCTCACAATTTCGTCCAAAAACAAAAAACAAAAAAATCACTGAAAACGGACTCCGTGTATATATTTTATGGCCGATTGAAGTTAGCTAGTCAGATCATTTTCCCCAGTCGCTAGCACAGCACTGCATCCATGCGACTGGAGCTTTTTGGTCGCTCACTTGCCCTTTCATCAGAACGACCAGTCTTTTTCTACATGGCTGATCAGTGCCACTGGCCTGTTAGCCCTGAAAATTTGAAATTTACACTATGAAATTTTTTCTCTGCAGTGGATCTGAGTTGGCCTTCTGTCTGCCTACTGGTTTGGCTCAGATCTGTCTTCTGGTGTCTAACTTCATTGACTTGGATTTGTTTTGTCTAAGACAAGTTTTTGGCTTGTCTTAAGCTTTGATCCTCTCATCCTTTTCTGATCTATTGGATATCTATTGGGTTTATGGCTCTCTGTTGTCAATCAACTATTGTTCCATATTTGATCAGTTCACCGGCAAGTGCATCTAGCTCTACTAAAGCAACTTCTTCTGAGCAGTTCACCGATGTTCTTACAGTGAAGTCCACAAAACCTAAGAACAACCAACGGTCTGGTGGTAAAAATAATAATAAGAAGAATAAACAAAGAAATCAAACTGCTCAAGATACTCAACCAAATCCTCAAAGTCAAAGAGGGGGCACTAGTGAGCGTCGTTGCAAAATTAAATTCCCTTGTAAGATTTGTCAAGGTGAACATCTAACTCATGAATGCCCTAAATGGATGAAGTTCATAGGCTCCTTTCACCGCCGCAATCTACCACGCACCTTGTTGTTTTAACTCATCCATTTCCTACACAACCACAACAACAAATAGTTGCCCAGGCTCCTCCACCTCCGCAAGGGGGCAACGAGGGGCCGCTTTCTCATTCATCCATTTTTATGTGCAAAGAAGACGTGAATGTGACTACGCGAGCCAAATCATAAGATGTTTCTGAGTCGAGTTCTTCTTCTAAGGACTCGCCCGCTCCCCCTACTTCCATTGGACCTCTAACGTTATACAAGCCTTTGGACCTTGTTTATCGGCCCCCCAAGGGTGTCGCTCGCAAGGCAACACACTATCCCTCTACCCGGACTGCTCAACACTACAATATTGTTGAAGATCTTGCCCAAGCTCCTTGTGCGATCTCTGCCCTGGAGGTTTTGCAAAGTTGTCCTCAACAGCGCAAGGTCTTGTTGTTGTGATTGGTGGAGTCGATCTATCTAACTCATCTCTCATTGCGTTTAATGCTAACAAGGTTGCTTCTTGCCTTTCCCACCAGATCGCTTTTCAAATTATCATGCGTGTTTTCCACAAGAATATTCATCGCAGTTTGGTGGATGAAGGCTCTTCCACTTGTGCCATGTCAGCATCATGCTGGAAGGCTCTTGGCTCTCCGACGCTCGCCACATCCAACACCACTCTTCAAGCCTTTGACAGACACAACTTTGTACCTAAGGGGGTTCTTCCCAAGTTTTCCATCGAGTTAAGAGGGAAAATTGTCTATGATGATGTTGAAGTCGTCGACGCTCCTTTGGCTTATAACTTGCTCCTTGGTCGTAGTTGGTTTTATGCTATGATCAGTGTCGTCTCGTCTCTATTCCGTTTACTTTGCTTTCCTCATGAAGGCAAGATTATCACTATCGATCAGCTTGACTATTGTGTGCCATCGACCCAAATTTCCACTACGGGGAATTTAGTACCACTTGTGGGAGATAACTCTAGTCAGTATCTGAGTGTTGGCGCGGGCTTGTTTAAAATTTCATCCCTTGTAGGTGTATTTCCTCAATTACCGTTGCCCAACATTCTTTCATCCTCTTCTAAAGCTCCTATGCATATGATCTCTTCTGACACCTGTGGACCCCATAGACCTCCTGATCCTTGGGTGGTGTCTCATGATCTTATGGAAATTGATCAAGATAGTGAGCACCCTTTGCCACCTATTGTGGAAGAGATTGCCTCTCCGATAGTCCCGTCAGTACCTCCTGACGTTGGTCAAAAACTCCATCCCAATATGGAATATGACCAAGTTCCTTTGCCCACACGGGCTACCCCTCTACCTGTTCCACATGACTCCCTTGATGACAAACCTCCCCGGCTAGTCAACTTGGAGATCATGGATCTATGTATTGATAATCTTAGGGAGATTATGCCTCTTCCTACCTCTAGTCTCCCCGATTTGGAACAAGTAGAGCTTGGCAACATAAATCTTGGAATGATTCAGGGGGCACCTCCTCGTCCCTCCTTGGAAGTGCCACCCCTGGACCGAGTCAAGTCTTGGGCTTCTACTACTGAACTTGCCAACGAATGGTCCAACTCCTTATCACCTGTTGACGAACATCTTGTACCCAGTTTATGTCTTGATCCTCCCTTATGTCCTCAGGTTAATTTTGAGAGCACGACTATGTTAGAATGTCCCTAGCATGGTCAACCCTTCCGAATTGGGCAATTTGATTTCCTTTGGCATGGCCCCACATTGGTAAGCCATATGGTACCTTCACCATCCATGAATTCGCTTATAGAAACCATTGGCATGTGCCCGCCTATGGGCACACATTAGTGTGACCTACTGGACTGTGTTATGCTTATACATATTGTACATAGGAGTGTGATGTTTTACCCTTTTTTGGTTTGGTGTGTGGTGTGAGTATTTTTCATGCCTTATCTATGCCAAAAATCCCAAAAAATTATAAAATTCAGAAAATCAAAATATATGGTCCTGTTTTTACCTCATCCATTTTTATTTCTTTCATTATGTGATTTAACTGTGGTCTAGTCTTTCTAGATGGTTTTTACAGGACAGGGTATTTTTATTACAGCATCTATGGACCATATGTACGTTTCTCTTGAACCTGGCATATATGGCAGGTCATATATCACCATCACCAATGCATTATCGACCGTCAATGCCATATTAATGCCTTAGGTCCGACCTCGTCAAGTTGTGACTTTAGCCATTCTTCTTTATGCACGTCGTAGCTTGGCGGTAGAGGTTACCTGATCATGGATGCCCTATTATAGCACCTCCTTGTCGTTTTGGTGTCCATGCAGTCATTTTATTCTCTTTCGGAATCCCTCCTTCTAACACGCCACGACCTAGAATTTGAGACTCATGTCCTCTTCTTCGTCATATTTCTAGGCTTACCCCAAGAGGATTCCACACTTTATCACTTCTGATTGCCATTTTTATCAGCATACTTCTGCACGATGAGCCTTGGTTTCTCTCTTCCATCGCCATCATCTACTTGGCCTATCATCTACTTTCACTTGGTGTTCTACCCTTTCTTGGAGGAACCGCTACGATGAGTGGTTTTATTAGCCCGCCTCTTGTCCTCTTTATGTCAAGAGAAGTTCCATCATTGTCGGAACCAGTTGCTATCCTCTATACCACTCATTCCTCTTGGAGAAATTTTCTTTAAGCTCTTTTCAGACTCCTTAATTTGGAAAAGATTGTCGAGTGAGTTTGTCTCCTTCACGCTCATTAAACTACTTGAAAGGTCTTCTACCAAGTATAAGGCTAACCATTTTCCGAACTGGGATAGACTAGTTACGAAAAAGGAATACCCTAGTCTATTGCGGCTAGGAGGTTCTCCTTTGTATACTTTTATCTCTTTTTTGGGCCTGGGGGACAACTTTATGAAAAAGGAACTTGTAAAAAGAGAAGGGAGGGAACTTTTATTTCCGCTAGTGATCAAACGGCAGCATCCTTTGCGTCACCTTTGAACACAGCACATGTCTGTATCATTATCTCACAGTTAGGTTTTAAGACTGCCTAGGAGCCTTACCATACATGAGTCTATCTACTCTGGCTAGTTACTCTTCCTGTCATATGGAGCATTTAGCAATGCCTCCTGTGTCATCGTGTGATATCATCTGTTGCTCATTATTCATGCTGCCAAATCACTTTTGTGTCGTGGCACTGTGTTCAAGGGAAGTCTCATCCAGTGTCATCCATCTGCAGTAGCCTATTGACCTTTTTGAGTCGGCCATCCCTGTGTCAGTTGTACTTCATCACTTCATCCATACATCACATCAACCTAGTTTGTTCTGTGTCGATTGATGGGGAATACATTAAGGCCCTCCTTTGATGGATCTTCTCCTATCGACTTCAGCTCATTATCCAGGAGCTTGATCTAGGAACCAGTAGTACCTTGGAGCTTGCAAACCTCAGTGGCAAGCTTCCTCACAATCGACAGTGGGTTTACATCATTGGCTCCTGATTGATCGAGTTCACTGGTGTTTGATGTCAACTCATTTATTCACACTTGGTGGACTGTACTAGGTACCTTGGGGTCCATTTTCCTCATTGGTGGATTCCCTCGTGTCTATTACTGGTTTTCCGCATTGGCCAATAATCAGGCGGTTTCTACCATGTTCAACCTCAGCACATCTATTCGCATGATGTAGATTTGTACCATCGGGGTTACGTCGAAGACCCTGGTTAGGGACATCTCACTCTTATATGGCATCCTTCCCAGGTTGCATTGGAGTTATGTATCGTTCATGTACTTTCAGGACTACCTCAAGACACTTCTTTGTCTGTCATGTGTCCATAGTCCTACTGATGTATACTGTGACATAGATCCACATTGTATTTACTAGTGGCTATGCTCTATCGGTTGAGTCACAAGGATCCATGTCTTCATGGCCATGTTCTAGCATTTCATGTCATGGATCCACAGTGTATTTTATGGTGGCCATGTTCAGTGTTTTCTTATGACCGAGCATGGGTATGCCCGCCTCGGGGATGTTATTAGTAGAGTTGAGACTTCAACACTTGCATTCCTCCAATCCAGCTTCGTTGTCTTGGCTCCTTCCTCCCATTTTGATCTTTAAGCATTATTGTAATGCATTTCAGCCATCAGTTTTTCTTCTGACCTCATGCATTAGGGGGCATTTGTTATAACCCTATTTGCCACTCCATTATATTGAGAGAAACCCAATATCAACTTACCTTAGTGGTTGGCTAAAATGCATCCATTTTCACCTTTTCTTTTACTTATGTGAGATTCATCCCATGATAAAAAGGTGGAATTACATGATTGAGTTATTTCTAATTATTTTTCCAAAATATTATAATTATGAGATAATATTTATTTCATAATTGAGAAAAGACTCATAATTGTGAAAAAAGTTTCTAGAGTTTGTCATTCCCAAGGAGATCAACTTGACCCACTTGTGTATGAGTTGGCTAGCAGTCCATTATTGTATTAGTTTCCTAACTTCTCAAGCCCCTAAGTATCTAAATACATTCTCCTGGAAGATAGAATGAGCCTATATAATCTCACCAAGAGGAAAGGGGAAGAGATCTGGTATCCAAAACTTTAGCGCGAGAGCTCTGTTGTATTGAGAGAGAAGACCATACTACAAGCTTGAGGAGAGGATCTCCTTTGCTGGAAGGTATATTGATGTACTTTCACTTATATGGTTAATAAAAATCTATGTTCCTTGCCCTTATATCAGTTTTGTGATAATTTATATGTGTGATTTGTAGATGTTTTGAGCCAATGATCTTCTGCAGAAGATCAATTGTCGTCTTTGTTGGGTTGTGTTTGTGTGCAAGCTTTGGATCGGGAGTGGATGAAAGAGATCGCTTGATTGGAGCACAAGGATTCTGCATCAGGCCCAAAATCCTTCACCAACCTGCAAGGAGGCAAGGTACTTGCTCATACTTTGTAGCATTAGAAATTGAATTGAAACTGCATGCATGGCCATCTGGATTGAGGCCATTCTCTTTTGCTATCTGGTGATCTCAACCGGGCATGAGATCGTTGAGCAATAGCTCCTTGCATGTAAATTTCAATGCAACAAGTAGAATGCTTTCATCCTTTTACTTTAATTTTTTACATTATCATTAATTGTTTCAGGATGTTTGAAAGTGGTTCAAACCTCATTGGACTTCATATGGAGAAAGTACAATTTCATATCCTCAAATTGGTAGGATTGTAGCATTTTCATTAGATTCTTTCATGTATGAGAGTATGGAATTGGCAGTTAACCAAGAGTACCAAGCACTTCTACCTCAATGTTAGTGATATTCATTGCTAGACTCCTCTATTATGGCCTTAGCAAAAATGTACCCTTCACTCAAACCAAAATTATTAATTAGGCATGTGAAGCTTTTCATACCATATTTTAAAGCTTGTATTAGGTACTTTCATCAAAATTGGGTGGTGTTGACTGATGTCCCTAGAGGATTGAAGTAGAGGCAAAGGGTGATACTAATGATGAAGATCCCAATATAAGCAATGGTGGAACATTGCTTTTCATTTATGTTTGCCATTTAATTGTTCTTGCTCATTTATTCCTATTGATTTATTTCCAAGTTTCAATACATATATACATATATATAATATGTTTCCCAGCTTCCATATTTTTTGGGGATCATGTTTAGAGTGCATTTCCATTTGGGAGACAACCATATCCTCGTATCATGCAACTTAGCGATGCAACAAGAAATGATTGTTAAAGGTAAATTTCATGAAAGATATTAAAAGTGCCACCTCTAGTCAATGGGGGTTGGCGTTCAACAGCATAGATAGTTGGCACGTCAACCCACTTGCCAAGGTTCAATTCCCCTGATATATGAATAATGATTGGGGGCAGATGCAAGTCCTGGATGAATTTCATACAATAGTAACCCCCAATTTCATTAAAAACTGTTGAAATTATGAGAGATTATTTGATAGTTGACTTTTCAAGATACATCAGCAACACCTTGTTGCAACAACTTTTCCAAATGGAAGTGCTTGTCTTAAAGGTTGACCCCTAGATGGTCATTACAACAACTTCGGTGGCCACTTGCATTGCTTGTGTTGATTTTTGGGTAGTTGCGGGAGGTATTCCCCACCTACACAAGTCGGCCCTAAAAGAGGATTTGAAAGAAGAAATTTAAATTTAAATTTGCCTCCAAAAGTACAAGTTGGCCCAAGAATAGTCACACCACTTGGGCAACCCTAAATCATTGTAAGATCAAGGTACCATTAAGTTCGAATAGTAGCAAAGAAGACAAAAATAAGATGACTGACACCTTTTGCACTTCTTTTTAGGGATGCTGGGCAATTTACAAATGGTATCTCTTCTTGTCCCAACCTAAGTATGCTTCAAACCTACTTGAGAAATTGAAGATGGAGGATTGTAAACCAACAAAAACTTCGCCTAGGGGACTAAGCTATCTCTTTCTCTTCTTGATGATGCTAAGGTCAAGGCCTATCAATATTAATAAAGTTGTGTTTGTGATTGATTAAGTTGTGAACAAGAATTTGATGGTTTGGAAAGTGTTGAGGATGTGTTTTATGTTGCTGAAAATGTTGAAGAAGGAAGCTTCCATCAAGATGTATTTGGATATTGTGATGACCTAAGCAGCATCAGAATAGTTGAAGACCCCGGAGTTTTGTGCTAGCATACAAGAAAATATACATTGGAAGTTTGATATTGGTTGGGGTCGTGGAACTACAGTATGTGCCAACAGATGAACAATTAGTTGATGTGTTGACAAAATCTCTTCCCAACAAGAAGTTAGTTTTAGGAGCATGATCGAATTGGTGGATGTGTTGATCTCTTCTTGAAAAGTTGGTGTATTGATAAATGTCTCTGAATTGGTTAAAAGGAGGAGATGAATTACCATAAAATTGCATGTATGATGACGGTACTTGGGAGGACATCGTGGCCTGGTTAGTATGGAGATCTCAGTTGATGTCTAGATCCTAGAGGGAGGGTATCGATTGGAGCTCCGGTTTAGTGTTGATACCTAGATCCCTGTAAGGGTTGGTGTCAGGGCATGAAGGCCTAGATGGTATCCCTTTGGATGGATATCAAGGTTGTAGCCTGATGGTACCTATAGTGGCAAATGCCTAGATGACACCTTAGTCCATGTTGGGAGGATAACTTGGCAGTAAGGGTATCCCAAGCATTGCGTATGTTGTTGTATTCTTCTTTGTATTCTTCTTGGAATATTTCAAATTAGGATCAACCTTGTACCATTTGAACAATTATGAATACCTCCCTAGTTAAGAGGGAGTGTTCAGAAATGTAACTAGTGTCGGCCTTCACACTAGTGTCATGTATTTGTCAAAAGAAAGAAAAAGGAAATTTATTGTAAAAGAAAAAGTATTTACGAGCATGGGTTTCATGCTCATTTTACTTTTGTTTCTAGGTCAAGCCTCCATTGAAGTCAAAGAAATAAATTTATTTTTATCTAATTGGTCATGTAAAACCTTCCTACATCAAGTCGGCCTCAATATTTGTTAAGTCGGCTTCATAAGGGAGATATGTTAATTTTAGTTAACATGTTCTTTGCTTGGGACAATTACTCTGATGTTCCATATTAGCCCAATTAACAATTCCATTTCATTTCCATTAGCAATCACATAAACCATTATCACATTGATAGTAACTGTAAAAAGAACAATAAACAAACGCAGAAGAATAGAGATACCCAGTCCACCCTTTGCATGTGTGAGAAGAATTTGTTGCCTTAGATGTGAACGAACCAATCAAAAGAGAGAGAATGTGTTGTTGTGATGAGGTGCCAAAATGAGGAGGACATATGCTATATTTATAGTGGTTGACATGGGGTGAAAAGACATGTCTTTTCATCCATGAGCTGACATGAAGGGGAGCTGACCTAAGCCGACCTAAAAAAGAAGCATTTGGAGGAAGACAAAAAATCCAAAATTCCCAATGATGAATGATGTCATCAAGAGCTCTTCAAGGGTGAAGAGTGCCATCAAAAGAGGAGCTGCTAAATGAGGGAATTGATCCCTAGTTTCCAACTTTAACACTCCCTCTCAACTAGGGATAATTCCACTTGCCAATATCTGACCATCTATCATCATACCATCCTGTCATCATGAACCATCTTTGCATCTTGTCTCAACTTTGTTGAACACTGATATAGATAATTAAGAAAAATCGATAGAGAGTGAGTCACAAGACCTCGCCACTCTCCACTAAAAAAAGTCAGTCCACATAACCAGGGGTAGAACCCCAATCGAACTTGATCCTAAGCGATCAAGTTGTTGAACATCATGCATCCTAGTCATAGGGAGTACGGCAATACACAATGCGTCCATCTATAGTGTTATGGTCCCTATCCTCTTTTCCCAACTCATTGGCCAAATGAGAGGTACTTCCCATAAGTCTCAGACTACATGGGTAGGATGTATGTTGGGGCATCAACAGGAGAAGGTGAACCACTCATCCTATGCATATATCATCAATCGTAGGGAAAAGTGAACCACTCACCCTACACACATGTCAGCCACCATAGGGGAAGGTGAACCACTCACCCTATGCTCACATATATCATCATGGGGTATCACAAGAGAAGGTGAACCACTCACCCTGTACACAGCGTACCTATAGGGGAAGGTGAACCACGCACCCTATGGTTGCACATAGTTCCAAGAAGTACCCCAAGCCCCCAGGAGCTCCCAAAGCTCAATGTTCAATCAGGACCCTCATAGTAGGGTCTTTCCACGACTCCCAACCTCTCTCTGAAGGAAGATAAACTTGACCTTACCAAGAGGCTTTGTGAGGATGTCGATAACCTGCACATCCATCCTGAAATGATGGATCTTGATTGCTCCTTGTTGTACCATATCCAAATAAAGTGGTACCTAATGCCAATAAGCTTGGAGCAGTCATGGAACACAGGATTCTCTGAAAGGTGAATCCCACTCTGATTATCGCAACATACAACGGTGGTTTCCAGCACATGCTCAAATGGCTTACTGAAGAGCTTCCTCAACCAAATCACTTCATAATAGGCCATACTAGCTGCAATATATTCGGCCTCGACGGTGCTTAGAGCAACTGATTTATGCTTCCTACTCATCCAAGAAATTGACGCAAATCCCAAAGAGAAGCAACACCTAGACGTGCTCTTTCTACCCAGTCACCATCACAATATCCATGTAGCCTCAAATTCCTAACAGTGTATCTCAGTCCATAATAAGCAGTTATCCAATATATGAGGCTTAACCATAAATTGTCTTAGAGTCTTCATAGCAAGGCATATGTCTGATCAAGGCCCCCACAAGTTGACTATATCCAGATCAGCAGTGTCTCCATTTTATCAGACCTTTAAGCTTAGGAAGTAGTGCATCAAGGCTAGGTATTTTATCTTGACTTTAAAAAATTCAACTCCCTCTTACATTGATAAATGAGAGGATCATCATCTGTTAGACAGACATCATCAATAGTTGCATCTTCACAAACCAATCATCATAGCTTGACCATAGCTCCCTTTGAACATCGGGAAAGTGACCTTTCCCAAAACATAACCATCGAGCTATCTGCAACCTGCTACTTTTCCTATCATTAATCCTTTGGTCCATATGCCAAGATCATCCAATCATAATCATATAGTTTCCATGCAACTTCTCAGGTAACAAAGATATATCGAATCATCATCAAAGTCATCAAATCATAATCAGTTGTCATGTCTTGCCTTCATCAACATTCTTTGACATGGTCTTCCTTCTTGTAATAATCATCGGGCAAGAAGAGTCATCAAGCCATTCTGCCAGGGATTCTATAGCTCCCTTTGAAGTCTTACTTCAATTGATCGTCTAGCCTTCAACAATGTGCAATGCGACAATTGAATCAACAAACTTTTAGCTTGCTTCAAATCAGAGAGAAAAACTTTGAAGAAACATCATGGTCCTTCTTCAATCAGGGTGAAGAAATCCTCCCATGAGATTATCCAAAACAGTTGCTTTATTTCTTCATTGCTAGATGACTGCTACCAATCCATTCTAAGGAGGACCTTCTCATCCAGGCATCTGTATCCATACGACCATTCTTCATAAAATCTTGGCATTGCATATCAAAATGCCCAATGATCCAACCAAAATCAGGGTCCTCTCAGTTCCCTCCTTCCAATGCTTTCTTTAGGAGGTACCTATAATAATTATTGACAAGCACTACCAAGCACAATATGTGATAATAAAAGCATGAGATCAAAATAACAATCTAGGGTTTCCATGCAACTGGAATCCTAGGGTTTTTAAATACAAACCCTAGACCTCATCCTCATCAATCATTAAGAGGGTTTATCATATATGCCCTAGATTCTTCACAAACCCTAGAAATCATGAGATAGTGTCCTCACGAGGGAACTAGCAAAATAGGGTTAGGGTTTTTATTTGGCTAGGGTTTCTCATGAACCATCTAGGGTTATCAAGACTAACAAACCCTTCTATCATATAAACATCTAACCTTCTTTCATTTCAGACCCTTAAACAGAAATAACATATATTATACATACCTTAGGGTTTACATACCTCTATCCTTCATGATCATAAGGGCTGCTGCAAGGGCCTGCTACAAGATGCCATGTACTTGCTCTCAAAAGAGGAAACTCCCAAAGTTGCTCATATTGCAACTTTTATCACCATATTTTTTCTGCTTCTTTAAGAGTGAAGACTTCAAAGCCAAAATCTGTTCATAAAGGTACTACAATCTTTGTTGATCCTCTGCCATCTTCAAGACTTCCTTCCAATGAGTCTCCAAACAGGGATATCATAGATCTATCCAAATTCTGATAGGACCTACCGATGTAGTCTGCTTCTCCATGTGTTCCTTTAAACAAAATATAGTATGACTGTTGCTTTTCTTGTTTCAGAACTTCAGGACATAAACAACATGCTAGCTTCACGACACTCAGAGAGTTTTCAATCTAGGAGACTATTACTTCTCAAGGTTCTTCTTCAAAGAACTTTAGGTCTCTTTTTTTTAAATCTGTTACTGTATTGTAGTTTATTCCTTTCTAGAGACAGAGATCCAAGATCTTTGCCAAGATTACTTTTCAACAGTATCCCTGCTCTGCTACAGGTCTTCAAGATAAATCACTGTATAGAAGATTT
Organism: Pinus tabuliformis; assembly: GCA_031772625.1. Taxonomy (NCBI): domain Eukaryota; kingdom Viridiplantae; phylum Streptophyta; class Pinopsida; order Pinales; family Pinaceae; genus Pinus; species Pinus tabuliformis. The sequence continues at coordinate 764,385,801 of CM062807.1, read as the reverse complement.
CAAGTAGACTGTTTCTTTTCAAAACTGAAAGAGGACTAATGCCTTTCTTATCTCTTATTACAAAAATATCAAATACTTCCACTGCTTGATGCCTGTAGCTTTTCCTCGAGAATGATCAATCTGCCTTCCAAAAGATGTATGACTACAAGATGTTCTGGGTTAGGGCTTTTTCAAAACACCAATAAGTGTGCTCAGACTTCAAATATATATAGTTCAAAAAAACAACACATGTATGCCAAATACTGAGGATGGATTCTTGTCATACTGTCCAGACTTGGAGAATGTATATGCTCAAACTAAGTGTCACAAGGTTGGCTTCTTAAGAGATAGACCAAGCTCAAATCATTTTAGGACTGTGACTTCCTCCTTCAAAGATGAAGACCTCTGATATATTAGTAACCTACACAGGTCGGCTTCTAGTCTCACTGTAGCTTAAAGCATACAGGATCATTTGGATTTTATAACATTACCACAATGACCTTTTTACTTCTCAGCATCAGGCCAATTATCATTGACTGGAAATTAATGGTAGGAAGTAAAATACAAATGCTATGTGGCCAGATATACTACCCAATCCGTACTTCCCATGAATAACAAATGGAGAACACATCAGTTTCAAATGCTGCTAGAACCTTAATAATCTCACTTCCAAGCTAACAAAAGTAGAAGTGCATGAATCATGATAACTGGATGTGATGAGAAATCAAGCATTGATTGATAAGTGACTGACTGCTCTGGCAAATATCTAACAATGCAAAGAAAGCTTTCTCAAGAATCTTTTTGTCTTACAGCTTTCACAAATACATGATAGAAGGATCTTATTTGTAGAAACAGGATTACAACTGCAAATCTTTCTATCAGCAGAAGAGAAGTTTAAGATCAGAAGATAAGTTAAGATGGCTTCAGTATGATAGTTTTCCAGCTCCTTGTCAAGTTCTGCAGCAGACTTATCTGGGACCTGGTTTCTTCCATGGCCATGACGTCCTCCATAGGTTTGACAGAGCATTTAGGTTCTCAAAACCTTACGAATTTTATGCACAGTCCTGAAGCCTTAACGTTGTGATTAGGGCTTGCAATTATGCCCATATTTTGGATTATTTTCCTTCTAGGAACTTAGTCCTTGGTATGCCACTGTCTTTTGATGTGATGAAGCCTTACTTTAGTAATCTTCTTTCCTTGCTAGGACCTGCAACATAGTTTGTTTGTTTTTTTCCTTTGCAACAAGAGTTTGCAAATGTGCCCTCATAGTTCAAAACTTCATGTTGACTTATCTTTGAAGATACAACCACTATATCATGATCTAAAGCCTAAATGGGTCATTACCACACTTATCGATGCTGCAGATTCAGGCAGGTTCATCAAAGCACCTTTCAAAATCCCCTCCATCTCAGGCCCTTCTTTGCAAGGTATCCATGAACTTCAGCTACTCAGCCTTCGGCTAGATAACAGTCTACACCTAAAAGCACCTTTTAGAGTCTCCATCTCAGACCCTTCTTTCCAAGGTTGCTTATGCAACTATTGCAGTAACTCATCCACCACTTACTCTCTGCAACAGGGTTGATGCTAAATTCTAATAAAAATCCTATTGGATTCTTATAGTAATGATATGATGACCTATGATGACTTAGAGATGTGAGTCCTTGCTCAAAAATATTTAGGGGGATGGGGGTAATAATTTGATAAATGTCTTCTTGAAAAATATTGCTTAGCTTGAGGGGGGATGTTAAACTTATGGATTTAATCTTCACTTGAGGGAACAGGACAACATTGTTAAATTTATTATAGCCAAGAGCCTACCTTTGTGTAACACTTAATTATATTGTATTTTAGGCTATTTTAGGCCAAGGCCAACCTAGTCAAACACCGCAGGGTTAGCACCCTATCTCTTGGATGGTATATAAATACACGACTCCTCACTCGTATTATTCATAAGTGATTTATATGTATCATATGCCTAAAGGCACCTTCTCTATATTGCACTCCCTTTGCTCTTATAGTGCCACCTTCTCTATATTGCACTCTCTCTGCTGTTATAGAGCTTTGTTTATGGTGTGAATATCTCTCTTTGGTGCATTGCTTATGCTGTGAATCTCTGTTTGGCGACTTATTGATATGGCTATGGCTCTTTTTCTCTCAGCATTCTTGAGCTCTGTTTCTAGCATTTGTGTTGGTTTGCTGCTGCTGCTGCTGCTACACTCTTGGCTGAATTGGCATTTTAATGATTGGCTCACCCTTGATCTATTATCTCTTGTGATCTCAGCAGAGCATGGTGTGAAAAGGAAATAGTAGAGTACAAAGCTTGATTTCACGAATCTGTTGGAAAAAATCCCATATCAGGACCCAAAGATCAGTTTACATTTTGTTTGCTCGGCCATCTGAGTCAGTCTTTTTTTTAAATCTGGAAATTAGGGTAAGATTACGGTTACAAACGCAAATATTGTTTTCAGGAATTGCAAAGGACCTCAGTTGTATGGCATTTACAGAAAATCTCAAGCAATCAGTCCTGAACTTTTTATTTTATGGGTTCTAACATAAATAAAATAACTCAGAAACAAAAAAGGAGAACAAAAAAGAAACGGTCAAGTCTAGATTAATTAGAGATTTAATCCCCTTGCTTCCTTGTTTCTTCCATTTTCCTTTTCCATCTGTTATGAGGTTCTACATTTGTTTTATTTGTGCTACATGGCCCACAATATTCTTATGCATACACAAATAAGGGTCCTTATACCTATCATACATATTTTTATTTGTGCCGAGGTTTTATGCTATAATTGAGATTCACAAAATGATAAGCCGACAACTTTAGTATTAGTGGCCTTTATGAAAAGCAATCAACTTTACTATGTGAATCATCATCAAATTGCCTAATTTTAGATGGTTAGTCAAGACTTTGCCAAATGTGAGTGTGGTTTGCACTTGCCAAAAATATGGAGGCATTTACAGACACTTCACACTCCTAGGGCCCAAAAACCTTAGGTTCAAAGATTTTCTTTTCCATATAGTTTTCAGCAAATGAAAAAGGTTCAGGGACTTAAAAAGCCTCATTGAATGTCTATAGAGAACCAACAAAAAGACTTAATCGGGCCCTGATTACCTGCCCATGAAAACAATAGTATCTAAAAGTAAAATAGCATTTACAGACTTAACAGCGCACTATAAGAACAATAGGACAGAAAGCAATATTTTAATAGTCTGCACTTAAGCAGTAGGCTTACACGTGAAAAGTATTATGCACAATGAGTGTTAGAAAGTAAAATCTTCTTTGTAACTGTAGATTGAATTATATTAAAATTTTAAAGGCGGGCATAAAGGAATAAACGCCATGAAACAATCAATATAAGCAATCTTTTGAGTTATTCCGTTGTGCCCTTATGAGACTTCCAAAACTCCCCTATCTGGGGATGAGGAAGTTTGCGTATTCCTCCCATGCCCAATGACTTGTTCTCTCAATTAAAGAACAAGCCACAGAATACAGGAAGTTAGAGCTTACAAGTGCTCCCTTACTCATTTATAATGAACAGGGGCTTATTTGGCCTACAAGCTTGCCTCTCTTACTCTTTAAATTTATTGCCATATCAGCAATTTCTAGAACTAAGTTCATAGCAGTACCTAAATTAAGCAACCTTTCAATATATCTTCTATGGAGGTTGAGGATGGCCAAAGAACCCAGCAAGGAATTTTTTCTGAAAAATGCAACTTATGTTACTTCAAATATGCACCAGAGTTACAACAGACACATGAGTTACATGAAATTCTTCTTCCTATGAAAGAAAGGAATACTAACATGTGGCCCTGCAAAGAACCCAGCAAGGATTTTATTTTTTTGAGAAATGCAACTTACATTACTTCAAATATGCACCAGAGTTAAAACAGATACACATGAGTTACATGAAATTCTTCTATGAAAGCTGGGAATACTAACATGTGGCCCTGCACCCCGAGGGGAAAAGAGTTGTCTTCCTTCCGAAACATATCTATTCTAGCTTTGACATGAAGTGCCATATAGCTTTCAAATGCTTTCAATTAGCAATACACTCTATAAAAAACGGTTGAAATGACTAATCGGTAGAAGAAAATTGTCAAACAAGTCAAGAAACCTATTAAAACTATACATTATCAACTATATAATTATTTATTTAATCAATTATTAACAAAGACAGCCTACTACTGTAGCTCTTCCATACTTCATTCAAGATAGCTGAACTAACTGTTTTCGCCTCTAATTGGTTATACAGGCCAAACACATGCCTGGAATTGTTAGGCCCTCAATAAAACTTTTGTTATGAAATAATACCTGGGTTATTTGCCTGCTTTCATGATTGCCTCGCAGGAGAGTTATACTTGCTGGATATCTGGGTACAAAATCCACAAGAGACGAATATAACAATCAACCCCAATTCTACACCAGAGAATATGCAAAGCTAGTTTACCCAAAATTCTTGAAAATGAGAAAAGGAAAAGCATGCATAAATCAACGGGTATTTTCAAATGCAACTTTACTTTGCCAGCGATTTGATTGTTATGGTCTAATCTTGCAAATAAACAAATCCTTAAAAGGGTTAGTAAAATGGATAACTACATCAGTCCATTACGTCATAAGGAACACAGCAGCAAAATATGCAACCACAGTGAAGAGGAGAACGAACAACATACATCCCTAAAGTTTCCCGCTTATAGAAGCATGAAACTAATATGAAATCGCAAAAAGTATCACAAATCAGCAGCTGATAATAAGAAAAATATGAGCTTGTTTAAAGTTTTAACAAGAAAATTTGTCACAAAATAATGCCCATATTGTATATTGGTTGCCACATCCGCAGTGCCACATTAATATCTGAGCCATCTTTATACCGAAGATAAATATAGGATTTTAGTTGTGTGGATGTAGTGAATGCAATCTCTCGTGGCTCCCATACAACGGCAGCATACATACTTTTTCCTGGCAGCAGAATATCCCACTATCGAATTCAAGCAGAGATATTGAACCACTATATATTCTAGCAGAAGTCAGACATACAGCGGCTCTGCATAATTTATCAAGCATAAATGTTTTATACAACAGACGGCAGTTAATTGGCAGTATAAAATATGCTTTTTCAACGGGCAGCAATAATATGCATCTTATTAAAGCTCAATGCTTTGAGGGCCAACTTGGTAGCTGGTCGCTAAAATCGGCCTTATGGGCCCGAACCGGAGTACCTAGGCATTCCCAAGCAGGACCGGCCCGATAAGTTGGGAGCTCTTAGGAACTCCCGACAGCAAGGAATTTACATGAAACACTCCAACGGCTGGCATGGATTTGAGCGAAGAGCTCATGTAACACTCTTGGGAGATTCGGTGCACACTCTTGGAAGATTCGGAGCATTTAAGCAGATGTTCTTTCATCAATTACTCTCAATATGATAATAAATGAATTAAAATTGGGATAATATGGATCTCAGAAGTAACTGTCCTCGGCAAAGAACATGTCAACGTAAAATATAACAAATATAAACAAAGAACATATTAACCTAAAATATAACAAATATAACTGTTATAAGCAAAAAGCATATTAAACTAACATATTAACCTAAAATTAACACATGTAGACCTTTGAAACAGGACACAGGGCCACCTTTGAAACATGTAGACCTTTGAAACAGGACACAGGGACAGGTAAATGCATGCATAAATTATTAAAATTAATCAAAATAAAATATAATCAAAAGATGTAAATTTTTCCAACATTTACAAAATAGAACTACATTATGCATAACTTGATAAAGTTAATCAAAATAAAATATAATCAAAAGATGTAAATTTTTTCAACATTTACAAAATAGAACTACATTATGCATAACTTGATAAAGTTAATCAAAATAAAATATAATCAAAAGATGTAAATTTTTTCAACATTTACAAAATAGAACTACATTAAACACACATCTGCACACATTTTTTTTTTTAATTTTCAACATTTTGGACATCCCAAGTGTCAAACATGCATGGGATACATATTTTGAACAAGACATATGTCCCACAAGCTAAGTCACATGACACGAGGACACGAGACACGGAGGACACGTAAATACAAGTATTCAATACGAAACGTAGCGACCCAGAAACGAGGGACACGTTTTATATATATATATATATACTCAAATATAGTTTTTGATCCATATTAAATTGCAGGCTGCAGCTTACCTAATCAAAATAAAATATAATTACTTCAAAGTTCATAGGTCATTTTAAAAAAATAAATAGAATCAGAATTTAGAAATTAGAATGTGATATGCTTGGTCTTGATTCTTGAATGTTCAATGTTCATTGTTCATGTACAAGCACATAAGAAACTACTAACTATAAATTTAGAACTTCGATATTAAAACCGTAAAATGCAGATTTTCCATTAAGTCATCAAAATCAAAATGTATTATTGTTTACACAGATACTGACTCCTGAGAGAATGCCACTGGAAAATACAAAGGAGTAGATACAAAATAAGTAGGAATATCATAGCTCGTCACTGTAGGTACACTACATGCTAGCTCTTTTGATATAATTGTAACCAGAACAAATTTGATTTCAAAAACCAAAGAAAATTAATAGCTCCAACAAAAACCTAGTGGGTTGAAAATCATCTGACATAATCATTATTATATTATCGCAACATTTGATTAGATGACAGTGTGTCTAAGTAGACATATTTATATTTGTATACCGGCCCTGGAATTCGACAGTGTAAGCTGCAAATGGAATGGTATTAAGACACCATAATAGTTAAGGTATTTTAAATAGAGAGAAATAGTGTAGTAATCAGGAAGGTGATACGTAGCCATACAGTATGCAATCTCGGATGTTTCCTTTTATGTTTACATAATTTCTTAGGACACCTTCTCAGGCAAAGCCTGCCTTGTGGAGAACCCTTTGGGAAGCCACATTTTCTGGCAGAACCAGATATACAGTTTTCCTCAACTGTATATATATTGTTTAACTAGAACTGGTTTGCTAGATATGAAAGAAGAGGGAAAATCCTGGGTGTAGAGAACAGTGACAATGGACATCTTATTTTATTATAGCCTTAGGCCCTCAGCTAGTCATTGTTACGAATCAAATGCATTTTTAACGGGCTTGCCGCTTAAGTTTTAACTGTGTCTATGCCATATGGTCTACGGCTTACCTAAACCTCACACGCATTGCCAAGTTGCCAAACTTTCCAGCGACCAAACGACTCCACGGAGATGACTCAGCTCCACACGACGATTATATAGCGACGGAGAGCAACGACATCGGAGGAAAATAGCAAAAGAACCCCAAAAAAATAATTACGTGGGCTTTAGAGCTATTGATTTTGTGGGGTACGTATTCAACTCAAGAAAAAACGTTAGGGCAACGTTTTTTAGACTTGGAAAGCTCATTTTCCATTACTAGGACACGAAGAAAATGACAGAGTACGTTTTATGTTTTCCAGGACACGTTCAAAAACGTTTTCGACGCGTTTTAGGGCAATTTTCGTGTCCGACACGTTAAATACAAGACACGATACCTTGGAGGACGCGTTCTATGACTTAGCCCACAAGTGTCCAACACTTGAATAGCATGCTTCCAAGTGTCCATGTGTCTGACTCATTGGATATGCAACACATGGAGGGTAGAGTATCCAGTTATTTAGGTTGCATCTTTACATATCGTTTAGATTCGAACAGTGATGATCTTACAATGAGAAAATCAATGATACTCCCATTTTGAATAACAATTTCCAAATTGAATAATTTCCAACTAGATCATGGACTTGGTTTATTTCATTGTATAATGCAATTAGTTATGCATTAAAAGTCCATATAGTTAGTTTAGTTGGTTTAAAGTAGCGTTGAAAATATTGGTATGGGAAAAATATCGGCGAAGGTCCTGAAAACATCTTATCGACAATATCGGCGAAAATATCGGAAAATACCAGCAAACATAAAAAATCAATTTTTTCAGATTTTTAAACATAGTCGATATTTTCAAAATATGCCGATATTTAGCTGATATTTTGAAAATATCGCAATATTTACTGAGTGATATATCATTTTGCCAAAAATATTGCAATATTTTCAAATATCAGCGATATTATCAACACTAGTTTAAAATAACCAGTTTCAAAGTGGAGATTGCCAAAGGGTCATCAGTTTCAAGTCCGATAGAGTCCCTTTAGGTTAAAATACATGTCCTCTGGCAACATTTACCCTGCATGCCATTTGAGGAATGTGAGGAAGCACTTGGTGGATTCCCCAAAGACATTTTCCATTGAAAATAAAAATATGCCCTAAAATATCTCTATCATTTTTAAAATTAGAGTATTGTATTTTTCTAATACATTCAATATTTGGGGAATGGTCCTGTATATATGTTGGTCGGAGATCAAGACATCCCTTGAAATTTGGGGGAAAGAGCATACGCCCACATCCCTACATTGCCAAACTTGGTGGAACATTGACGATTTTGTTCAGCTTGCCAATGCTATAAGTTGCCCATTTAACTATCTACACTAATATGTAGGAACAAATATCTCAATTATAATGGCATCCATGCACCTTCTTGACAGACGTTTCTATCTAACATAGGAAATAGAAGAATGTGCTATTTTGAGCCCTAAGTTAATAATAGTCACCATTAGGCCCACAGGGCATAGAACAATCAGTGAATGGTGAAGGGCATAAAATAGTCAGTGAATGGACACATTGTTAACGCACTTATTGTGTAACTGTCACCAGTTTAAAACCCTGTCAGTTATTGTGTATCTGTCACCACTTTAAAACCCCGTTAGTGTCTTAACTGCCTAATTCTCGACTAGAGGGTATAGTGGTAGAGGTGGGTATCGACCTTGTGTTATGCGAGAAGGTCATGCAAGTACGAAAACGGTCTAGTTGTCAATTCCTCTAGTCACCAAAAAATAAATAGGTCTAGTTGTCAATTCCTCTAGTCACCAAAAAAAAAAATACGCATCATTGTGATATCATCATAATTTGAATTTAAAATGTACACGAACAGCCTCCCTTTTGCATGACCTTAGACAAATGGTTCCCATAATAAATGGTGGTTCACCTAGCTAGCTGTTAACATAACAACTATGCTTCATAGTTCAAAGTACCTTGCTTTTAATAACAAAAGAATTGTGAATACTTCAAGGCTGTTGTATCCTCGATCCACAAAATCCCCCTGTTAAACATTTATAAAAACTAAAGTAAGAAATCATATTTTAATTTTTGAGCGAACCAAAGCTGATGTCAAAGCAAATGCAACAAACACTCATCCATTTTGTTGTTCCTGATTCAGAATAAGATACAGTTTGAAGTGTATATTGTATGCAAACTTGCCATAAAAATATAGTTGGTGTCTGGGACATGACCCCCTGTCTGGAAAAGTTTCATCAGATCGTGGAACTGACCATGGATGTCCCCACAAACAGTCACTGGGCTATTGACAGGCTGCACATTTGATTCCTCCACAAGTATCTCCTTGACCTGAAAGAAGATAAGAAGAATGAAATTCAGATATTAGATTCTGTGAAATAAAAGAGTGTAATATTAAACGCTTTTAAATGTCCCAAACAATGCAATTGAACTGGAAACCAAGTGGTCTATATCATTATTGCAGTCATGGACAGTCTGTTCAGTCATTGACAGAAGACCACCGATGTTGAAATAGCATCTACATGGTTAAGTTACAAAAACCATGATACAAAACATGAATTGACAAGGTCTTGTCCCGAATCATATTTATCATTCATGTATTTTCTTCTTGACCCAAATACCTTTGGAAAACATTGGTTAGATTGAACATTTTACGTCTTAAAGTTTCAATATCTTACAAAGTTGGTTCCGATTCATCCCTAATATTCATGTATTTTCTTCCTGATCCAAATACCTTTGGAAAACATTCATTAGATTGAATATTTTACGTCTCAGAGTTTCAACATCTTAAATCCATTTCTTTTACAGCCACACCTTTATGTAATCAGGGAGTAATTACTTGATCCTTATCAACCCAATAATTATCCTTGATTCAGTAGTGTTGCCTATAAAAATGTGGCAATACAGTAGCCTACTGATGACATTTTCACTTTTTGTTCCATTTAATGTGATTTGCCATTTAAAATTTGAACAATCCATGCCAATACAACCTTATCAGGTCAACTGCAAGAACGTTTCAACTTTCCTATTTATTAGGTTGATTTACAAGGTCTTTGTATTTTATGTTGTTGCAACATGGTATATTCCAGATTGAGAGGGAATGCGGTTTCATAGTAAATTTGACTCATTCCTTCCCATCGTCAAGTGGCACAAATCCTGTTACCCAATCAAGATAGGATTGACAATGAAATTTACTTGCACAAGGACAAACAAGAAAGTCCTCAACAGGTAACAGTGAGTAGAGCCTGTAAATGCCATGTCTGTAGAAGACTCCGACTTATGTGACAATGGTTTCGAAATCCGTAGCATATGACTAAATACATCAGTAACACTTCTGCTGCTTTCAAGGACTACGAAAACATCTAAGTTGACCTGCATACACAAGCAAGGAGGAAAAACATGGCTGCCAGGATTATGAATTTTTTTCCTCCTAATGAGTATGGGCTAATGTGTCAAGCCGACTCAAGCACCCGCACCATGCCTTGCAACCAAACTTCAGGCATTTCACAAGATGACAGAGGTTAGGTCAAGTTGTCAACTTGTGTTGTAGCCTGCAAGTCTTAGTTTCTGGCATCTGCTTCCAATTTTAAGATGTATAGTGGTAACCAGTGTTGTCAGGACCAGCCAGCCCAGACCCTTCAGCTGCCAAAACAAAACTCCCTATTAAAACCCTAAACAAGCAAAATCTATTGAAACTCTCACCGAGCAAAATCTATAGATTTGGTGTATAATGGTTTGAATTTACATTAATGTACATGAATATATTTATTTTTTATTAAACTTGTATATTTCATGTATTTTTTCAGTACTCCATAAACCAGTTCCATACCAGTCTGATCCTCAACCAGTTCCATACCAATCTGATCCTCAACCAGTTTCGATTCCATATTGGTCTGACACTCCGGCAGTCCCACTTCCAGTTCCGATTACTTTGGTGGAAATGGAAAACGAGTTTTTGCTGGTTTAACAGAGCACATGCTTCACAAGACAAGGCACACCATGGAAAAGGAGTCTCACTTCAAATGAATGATGTTCAATGATTCAAGGCACTTACAACATTGTTTTGAAAATAGGTCATTGAAGATAAAGAGAGATCTACGGCACTTTCCAAAACAGTCTATTGAATATCCAATGCTCTTCTTCTTTTCTCCGGAAAAATGCTTATTATGTTTCATTACTAAACAATAAAGAATGACTCAAGATTTCTTATATATCATGGAACAAGAGTTTGAGCAGACAGGGTATCCCCCTACGTTTACAAGGAGAGCTTCAGTTAGCATATCAATTTAAGAATTGATCTCAAGATAATCTCCATCTTACCTGAAAATGTCTAACCTGACTTAACACGGGCTAGGCGAGGTTTGAACCAGCAACATCACGAGGGCCAACTGCTCTACACCTCTGGAGGCTTTAAAATTGGTAGGCTTTGACCCACTTATGTGTGCACGGGTCACAATACCATTTTAATATAATCTCTATGGGTGCAATGACACATTTGACCACGACCTCAAGGTGTTCCCATGACTTCAAGCTAGGGCCTCATGGGAATTGAATCTTGCCCAACGGTGAAAAACCCCTTGTTTTCCTCCATTGGATCTAACCCCTTTGGGCTTTGCAATGAAGATATTAAGACCACTTAAACATTATTTTTTTATTATTAAAATTTAATATATAAATCACCTTCCCATGCCACATCACTGTTATGTTATATTATACATCTCTTTCATACTGGACTGTAGAATGCATCTCGCTTCTCTGAGGCAACAAACATAATTTTAATTCTAAATCACATGCCTATTTTTACCAAAAACAGGGCACCTACCTAAATGGACATTGAATATCCAATCACCCACCCTTAATGGCTCTTTTGTTTTTCTTTACACCAAGCATTTCCCTAAACCTTTCAAACTCTTCTTGGTTAATGCCTTCATGAAAATATCTACTAGCCAGTCTGTCGTCCTGTAATATAACATTAAAATTTGCTTATTTTCTACTTGCTCTGCTCTTTACATGTAATGGGGATAGATCTTAATACGCTCGGTTCTGGCATGAAATACTAGATTTTTTGTGAGTCTAATAACACTGATTATTAAAAAGAGAGCTGTAGCTTGAGTTATTTTAAGGCTCGAATCACAAAATACCCTCTTGAGCCCTATCTCTACACAAGTTGCACTGGTTGCTGTTTTTTATTCTGTTTTTGCGGAGTGCCATGCAATGATTAGTTGCTTCTCACTTACCGATTAAATTACTCTTGATCCCATACTGAATAAGTAACATGTGATAAAAATTTCTCTTATATGCATCCTGTCCAATCTGAAGCAGTGTGCCCAACCAATACGAAGTTGTCATTATAAACAAATTCTGTTAGTTTTTGTAGCATCAAATGTGTTATAGCCACAAAATTTGGTGGAGACGTTGGAATACATATATTCTCCAAAACTCATAAATCATTTCTGTAAATTCCACCTAGAGACGACTTAATTAAAATAATTAATCGTTTTTTTAATGTTTCTTAAGTCTAAACTTAAGAAATCTGATTAATTAAAGGGTATTAATTAAGTCATGGTAAGAATCTTCTAGAAGAAGGCATGGATCGAGTTCTAGTTAATCTTAGTCATCGATTATGTTTTAATCTTGACCATTGATATCTCAACAAGAAATTATAAGAAGAAATTCGATGTGGGTTGGAGAACACACTTGAGCCACCAACAATTTGATTTCACTAGCAGATCGAACTCCAAAGTAGCAGCTCTGAGTTGCTGGAGAGAGAGCTAGTGAGCTCGAAGCAGTGAGAGAGGGGCAGGGATAGTAAGGCTGGAGGAAGATTTTCTTATTCCAGTGAGTGCATTGCAGAGAGGCAATGAGTGCCACAGAGAGGTAGCATAGAGCCACGCAGAGGCAACACAGTGCTTCTGGGGGATTTCGTATTATGCTAGGGAGAAGCAGTGATTCAATGCCAGAAGCCGAAGAGAGAGTCCGTAGGCCAGAAGGGTCCATCTTCCAAACAGCAGCTGACTAGATAGCGAGAGGGAGGCAATTCTGGGTTGTGGGACGCAGTACTGCGCAGAGGCAATAGAGAACAGCTCATCTTGAGCCAAGGTCAGTGTCGGATCGCCAATGAGAGTGAGATTTTTCTCACTAGACTTATTGTCAATCATTTCTCTATATGGATTGCTAGATTTGAGCATCCATAGTTTTGTACTCAGGTTTACTATTGCATAATAATTAAAACCCTCAGTTGCTGCACTGGTTTTCCCGAGTTGGGTTTTTCCAGGGATTTTGTCCAAAAATAACTATGTATTTGTTTGTGTGTGTAACTGTGTATTTGTGTGTGTGTATAACTGTGTATTTGTGTGTGTGTGCATCTATTCTTCCAGAGTTAGTTTTCTTCCGTAGTATTTTATTTGTGAAGGTTGCAGTGTATTAGTTTCGATATCTACCATAGATCACAGTAAATAATTTGTTCAGTTTATTTAACAAATAGAAGAAACTTAATCAGTGGCTGCAGTAGAATTCCGAGTTTCAAAATTTTCACATGGTAGTGGAGCGCAGATAGAAACCGAAAAGCTCAGTTGCAAAAGGGAAGAGGAATTTCGAAGCCTTGTGTAGGCATCAGTTCGAAATCCTCAGAGGCAGTGCAGTCCCTTGGCCAAGAGGGTCAATTTTTAGGAAAGTTTTATTTCTCTGAGAGAGTCGACAGAGAAAAACAATTCCATATCAAAGATTATCAGAGACAGAGGGAGCAACAATATTTTCCTTGCAAGGCAGATCTTCAACTGGGACGCAGTTATTTTGCAACAATTTGCTAGTGCAAAATAGCATCAAGAGGAAGGAAGAGTACACACTGAAGGAATTCTTTTCTCAGGAATTTCTAGCCCAGAAGTTCGATTTTTCCTAGCAGAGCAACAGTAGTTGTGAGCAGATTTGCCCACTCCAGTAGGGGGTGCGTAGAGCCAATCAGCAGCTGCGCAAAGGAGAAGAGGAGGAATTTGACTTTTTGCAGAGATGGCATCAGCAAGGCTGAGAGATGAAGATCGATTGGAGGGAGCCTCCAACTATGTGATCTGGAAGGCAAGAATTTCATGTCTTCTAGATGAATACAATCTCAAAACCTACATCGATAGCGTGGTAGTTGTACTCGCAAATGCAGATCCGCTAAAGGCCTACAAGAAGGAGATGGCAAAAGCAAAGATGTTGATTCTCGATGGGGTTTGAGGTCATGTGGTGTCACACATAGCTGGCAAAGATACTATCCGACGGATGTGGGAAGCTCTTGCTACGCTATACGAGGGATCTTCTGAGCAGCGGAAGATGTATCTTGAGGAGAAGTTGAGATGCACAAGGATGCAGAAAGGGGAGTGCATAGACCCCTTCCTCACTAGGCTTCAAGATATCCAAGACCAGTTGCCTGAAGTAGGGTCAGCACGCCAGCCTACAAAATTGGTGCGGTTAGCTCTAAGCAATGTTTTCGAAGAATGGCAGGTATTCGTCCAGAGTATTTTGGGTAGAGAAAAGTTGCCAGATTGGGATCGAATGTGGACTGATCTGCAGCAGGGGAGATGAGGCGAGATTTGGCGAGGAGCAACATCAGCAACAGTTGGACGAAGCAAGTAAAGGAAGAGGAGAATGAGGCCCTCGCATCAAGGGGCAACAAGAGCAGTGCAGGAGGAAGAAGGACCTTTCCAAGGTCAAATGCTTTAAATGTGGTGAGCTTGGCCACTACAACACTCAATGTCCTCTCAGAAAGAAGGACAAAGAGGAGAAGTAGGATCAGCAGGCTGCATCCACAGAGATTGACAGGTTTCCCTCCAGATTAGAGGAAGAGTTTTCCATGATCACCGATATACCTCCAGGAGTGAGGTGGGGTGATTTAGTTTTGTAGCCCCATAGAGCTACAAGATGGGCAAGATTCTTGAGGAGATCAACCTCGTGAATCAATACCTTGCTACGGGAGCCCATAACATGCAATAGCATGATGGATCAGTGGCAGTTGGTGCAATCAAGTGCCAGAGTGACAGATGCAATAGCTAGTAGCGGACTAAGACTGAGCAGCGTAGAGCAGAGTCAGCAACAGCGCAGAGGCTTCAATGACAACGCAGAGTCTAACAGCAATCAGGACCCGGGTGATAGATACATCACATCGACCACTATTGGTTCAATATGTTGGATATTTCTCAGTCGCAGATGTTGCAGTTGCAGAAGCAGTAGATGAGGAGTTGCAGTGCAGATGCAGTGGTTGGCAGCACTTCAGCAGGGTCAGCAGCATCAGAGTTGTGCAGTAGTTGATGGGCAAAGCGCCAGACATCAGCAATGTGACAGGAGGTGGTGCAAAGACATGGTGTTGCTTTAGAGGGTTGTAGCGTTAGAACACATTCTTCGCAAAGAGGGAGTGTTAGTTTGTAGCATCAGATGTGTCCTAGCCACAAAATTTGGTGGAGAGGCTAGAATACATGTATTTTCCAAGGACCAAAACCCATAAATCGTTTCCGGAAATTCCATCTAGAGATGACTTAATTAAAATAATAATCATTTTTTAATGTTTCCTAAGTCTAAACTTAGGAAATTTGATTAATTAAAGAGTATTAATTAAGTCATGGTGAGAACCTTCTAGAAGAAGACATGGATCGAGTTCTAGTTAATCTTAGCCATTGATTATGTTTTAATTATGGTCGTTGATATCTCAACGAGAGATTACAAGAAGAAATTCAATGGGGGTTGGAGAACACACTTGAGCCACCAGCAGTTCAATTTCACTAGCAGATCGAACTCCGAAGTAGTAGCACTGAGTTGCCAGAGAGAGAGCTAGTGAGCTCGAAGCAGTGAGAGATGAGCAGGGATAGTAAGGCCGGAGGAAGATTTTCATGTTCTGATGAGTGCATTGCAAAGAGGCAATGAGTGCCACAAAGAGGCAGCGCAGAGCCACCCAGAGGCAGCATAGTGCTTCAAAGGGGATTTCGTATTCTGCTGGGGAGAAGCAATGATTCAGTGCCAGAAGCCGAAGAGACAATCCGAAGGCCAGAAGGGTCCATCTTCTAGAGAGCAGCTGACCAGATAGCGGGAGGGAAGCAGTTCCGAGTGGTGGGACGCAGTACTGTGTAGGCTGACACAGGGACTGTGCAAAGGCAGCAAAAAGCAGCTCATCTTGAGCCAAGGTCAGTGTCGGATCGCCAGTGGGAGTGAGATTTTTCTCACTAGACTTATTGTCAATCATTTCTCTGTATGGATTGCTAGATTTGAGCATCCACAGTTTTGTACTCAGATTTACTATTGCATAATAATTAAAACCCTCAGTGACTGCACTGGTTTTCCCGAGTTGGATTTTTTCGGGGACTTAGTCCAAAAATAACTATGCATTTGTGTGTGTGCATCTATTCTTCCAGCGTTATTTTTCTTCCGTGGTATTTTATTTGTGAAGGTTGCAATGTATTAGTTTCGATATTTACCATAGATCATAGTAAATAATTTGTTCAGTTTATTTAACAAATAGAAGAAACTTAATCAGCTGCTGCGTAGGATTCCAGGTTTCGGAATTTCCACAAATTCAACACCATAGCACAATGTTCCCTTCAGGTTCCTATGGATTCCTTTTGCTGCTTTACAGTGAAAATCACTTTAACAAGTCATGAACCATGAAACAGTGCCAACAACATAGCCCGAGTCTAGCTTAGAAGTTGGTAGTGGACAAATAAATAAATCACACGATCCCTACCAGCTACGTATACAACATTGCATCTAATGGCTTTGAGATTATGTGTCGATAACTCCATCCTTGTTTTAATAGGAGTTGTCACTAGATTACAATTACCCATAGTTCTCTTTAGCTTTTCTACTTGTTTACTTCAGGGCATGAGAATCTCATCATCTTTCTGTCAATCACAGTGACAGGCATTTCAGAGACTGGCAAATCCTTAACTCCCCTCTATGGATGCAAATATTATCTGGTCATTAAAGCACAACTTCCAAGGCCTTCAATCTGCTTTTACCTCTGAAACAGGACTCATTGGCTAATGCCCAGATATGTAGGGCGATTTAAATATACTCTATCCTATCCTCGATGCCTTCTCATCTCGATGGTACCTTTTGACCTCGCAAGCCACGATGACAATTTGGGTGCCTAATAGCCATGGAGTTACACTTGATGCCTGCACTTCGCCAGATCAAAATTAAAAATACCTTCGATCTTGTCGGGTTAGAGGTTTAAAAGGATCAAGCTCCGGAATAAGGTCAGAGAAACCTCTCTTTCATTTTATGAAAAACGAATCCATGTTTATTTTTCGAGGAACAGTTCATTTGAATAATCAAATGAGCATGTTATGCCATAATTGTGGGCCATGACTGCCAATGGTACATTCATGGAGTGGGTCTACTGTCCGCTTCGTATTTTGGGGGATTGATATTACAATTCATAATTTCCTTCAGGTTTTTTCATAACATATATGATTTCAGTACTGTACTGGTAACATCATCAGAAAATAGGGTGAAAGGCCCCAAAAATAGAAAAAAAAAAATAGGCTTTCGGGTTGGGATTGAAAGGCAAAAAGTAACAAACACTCACATATTCACAGAGAAGTTTGAGCTGATCTTCCATAAGATGTTGTCCATCCTTAACCTTTTGAATCCATTCATCCAGATCCATCCTCCTACTCCCTTTTGATCGATCGCTTCTTATTACCCAACGGCTCTCCTCTGCTGTAAGGCTGTCGTTGTGGAGGAGATAGCCCTGTGAATTACGTCCACAGCTCGACAACAGATCTCGAAAGTATATACCAAGAACGGGAAAAGCTGCGCAGCTCCTGTGGAATCCGTGGATTTCGTTTCGGACTCACGAAACTTTTCCGAAACAGGGGAACTATTGAGATATTAGTATTACATATCTTCGCCACTTATAACTTCCAATGCACGCACCCACAAAATAAGAACCATAATAAACAGAGAGGGCAAAAGATAAAAACCCTCGATCGGAATTGCGTCACATAAATTCGATTAATCTCGGGGTAAGATGGACCTTTATCTCAATGAATGTCATGGTTGGTTGGAAGCAAAAAATTATAAAAAGAAAATACAGACAATGGCCAAAGCAGTGTGACCTCTAAAATAGCAATAATGCTAAGTATTTATGGTATTTTATTAATGCTTATTTGAATTGATTGATAAAAAATAAAATAAAATATGATATCTATGGTATTTTATTTTATAAAGGATATTTGTTCCGATATGTGTATGAGCGTTATATTGATAAAATAAAAGATATAATAATTAAATTTAAAAGTATACATATCATATTTTGTATATGATAATAATATTTTGGAGGAAGTTTTTTATATAAATATTTTAGAATGGATATTTGATATAAATTAAATTGGAAAGGTAATATTAAGAAAAGGATAATGGAGGGAGTGTGACTTAGCTCTGTAACAGTGCAAGCGTTCCTATGAGGAGTTTGGGCAGCATTGAAGGACGCGGCCGCCTACCGCAGATCGGCTTGGCTGGGCCTTACTCGAGGTCGCCCGCCTCCATGGAGGTGCTGGGCTCTCCTCAGGGGCCTCCCATCTCTCCTCCTCCGCCTTCTGCCTCTGAAGCTTTCAACTCTCTGCTCGCATCCTTGCCAAAGAAGAAGAAAGGCGAAGCTGCAAAGTTTGTGAAGAAACTAGAGGACATCCCCGAGATTTCTCTCCCGCCAGATGGGCCGATCCAAGTCGCTCTTTCTCTAGCAGATCATGCCCTCATTGGCCAGTTCACAGGGCTTTGGCCATCCCCTAAATCCACAGAGATCTAGGTCGCCAAGAACTGGGCACCCTTGATCAAAAACAGAGTAACCTCATACTTTCTCGGGAGAGGCTACTTTCTGTTCGAGTTCACTGCAAAAGAGGACAAGGACCTGATTTTCCAAAATGGACCTTACTTCATGGGCCCTCAGGGATTGTATCTGAATAATGGACACCAGACTTCGATTCGGCAGTGGATGTTCCCACAGCGGTCCCGGTGTGGGTGAGACTCCCTAATCTCCCAGTGCATTGTTGGAATTGGGATTCGTTGAAGCACATAGGCAACACCCTAGGTAAATTTATAGATCGGGCTAATAATAAAGACCAGTACGATTGCGCCAAAATCTGCGTGGAGGTAGATCTAGAGGTGGGGCTCCTGGAAGCCATCAAAATCATCGTAGGTCCCTGGACTCATGTGCAAAATCTCAACCCCGAGCAGTTGCCCTTCAAATGCCGGAAATGCCACGTCTATGGCCATTTTGCCAGAGGTTGTCTGTCCAATGGGGCGGAAGAGAAAGGGAAAGAAGAAGGCTGGAACCAAGTCAAGCGCACCAAGACCTCTCATAAGAAGACTGCAACTGCAAATGATAAAGGCCCTCAGACGGCCCCTGTTCAGCAATCAACCATGGAAGGCCAAGAGAACAAATTCGAGCTCCTAGGATCTGAAACTGTGGCCTCCCAAGAGGTTGAGATCCCAAAGGAAATTTCTCCCGCCAAAGCTTCCCCCTCCGTCTCGACCAAAGGTGGAAGTGCCGTAGAGAGATCCAAAGGAAAGCTCTCAGAAGAGGAGGAGGAAGTCCAAGAATCTGAGGAGTCAGAAGAAGAAGGAGAAATAGGAGACTCTCAATCCTCTCCCAAAAGATCCACAAGAGGACGCAAGTCTGCCAGGGAAAAAAGAGAGCAGGAAACCTACAAAGATAAGCTTCAGGGCAGCCAGCCAACCCTTGAGAAGCTATTGGCAAAAACTCCGAAGACGACGAGGAATCAAACTCAGGGTTCCAAGGGAGCCCACCATAACAAAAGTAAATGATGAAGATCATCTCCTAGAACTGTAGGGGTATGGGCACTAGAGCCAAGGAAGAAGCAATGAAAAGTTTAACAAGATTGGAAGCCCCGGATATCCTCCTCATCCAGGAGACCAAAATGGAGGATACAACTTTCCTCCAAGTAAGTAAAAAAATTTGGAATAAAAGCAGAGCGCAAGCTATCTCTACTCGTGGAGCCTCGGGAGGGCTTGGCTCCTTCTGGAATGCCAACGAGTTCTCAATAATCTCTGAGACTTTGAGCACCCACTGGATCTTCTTAAAGATGCAACATCTTGATACCAAAGAGATCATATGTCTTTTCAATGTGTATGTCCCTAACAATGCTGGGGAGAAGAAGATTTGCTGGGACTCCATAAAAAATCTGGCAGATCTAGAGAACCTGGAAAACATCATCATCGCTGGAGATCTCAATCTCACCCTTCTTTCGTCAAAAAAAAGAGGAGGTTGCATAGTAAGGGATCCGGCAAGGGAATGGGCGAAGGATCTCATGCAGGACTGGGACCTGCTAGACATCAAGCCTTCTTCCGGTAAGTACACTTGGTCAAATAAAAGAGTCGGTCCTGGTCATATAGCTGCAAGACTAGATAGATTTCTTGTTCAAAGTTCCTTTCTTCTTCTCGGTCTAGAGGCTAGAATGCACATCCTCCACAACAGTGTTTTAGATCACAAGCCCATTAGACTTGAGCTGCTGGCTCTCAAGGATTTGGGCCCTATTCCTTTCAAATTCAGTCCTCTATGGATCAAAGAGGCAGATTTCATGCAAAAGGTTAGGGATTGCTGGAAGGAGCCAGTCAAGGGTTCCCCCTTTTTTGTTTGGGAAGAAAAACTCAGAAGAGTAAAAGTGATGCTGAAAAGCTGGGCCAAGACTTTGCCCAACCCTGCAACTGAAAGAAAAAAAAATTCAAAGTTCCTTAGAACTGCATCATCTTCAACTGGAAGAAACTGAAATCACAAAAGAAGACCTGGACAAGGAGACACAGCTTTAGCAAAAATTTCACAAGGCTTGCTTGGCCGAAGAAGAATGTTGGAGGCTTAAATCCAGGAGCCTTTGGCTCAAAGCAGGGGATAGAAACTCCTCCTTCTTTCATAAGCAAGCCCAAGCCAAGAAATGCTCTAACTCCATCTCTGAAATTAAAGAAGAGAACTACATCCTAAAGGATATAGCCAGCATCAAAAAGGCAGCTTCCGACCATTTTAAGAATCTGTACAGTGAGGGAATGGAGGTTGGACATAGTTCTAAACTCCTAGATGTAGTTCCCCACCTGATCACTGCTAGGATGAACCATCTGTTAGAAGCTAAAGTCAACAAAAATGAAGTAAAGGATGCCCTCTTTGATATGGACCCCGACAAAGCCCCGGGACCGGACGGATTCACAACTAGATTCCTTTAGTCCTGTTGGCAGATTGTGGAGAAGGAATTCCTCAAAATGATCCTAAAGTCCGAAGATTTCCAGAAAATTGGAGGCTGCACAAATTCAGCATTCCTTGCCCTTATCCCCAAGGAAAAAGGAGCAAACTCCTTCAACAGATTCCGCCCGATCTCCTTGTGCAATATTGGATACAAAGTGGTAACCAAAGTAATAGCAAATAGATTGAGGAACATCCTCCCCAAAATCATCCCAGAGAACCAAGGAGGATTCATTCATGGCAGACAAATCGTGGATAATTTCATTTTGGTTCAAGAGGCGATCCACTCTAGCATGCATCGAAAAGAAAAAGGTATGGTGGTCAAGCTCGACCTAGCAAATGCTTTTGATCGAGTTAGACATAGTTTTTTGCTGGATGTTCTGCACAAGATGGGATTTGGATTAAGCTTTATAAACTGGATTCAGGCTTGTATATCGGAGCCCTGGATTGCTCCCCTGGTAAATGGTAGGGCTGCAGATTTCTTCAAAGCCTCTAGAGGGCTGAGGCAGGGGTGCCCCCTCTCACCCCTCCTCTTTGTGCTGCAGGCTTCTGTCCTCAGCTTTTATCTAGACAAGAAGCAACAAGACCAAGAGATAGCTGGGCTAAGCATAGCAAGAGGGGTAAAAAACATCAATCATGCCCTCTTTACTGATGACACCTTATTGCTGGGGGCTGCAACTCCGTTCTCAGCTGCTAGATTTAAAGAAGCGCTAGATGAATTCTATGAAGTCTTGGGCAACGAATTAAACAATGGGAAATGTCATATTTATTGTTGGAATATTTCTCCATCCTCCCTAAATTCCATTGCTAGATGCCTAGGTTTTGCAGCCTGTTCAAATTGGACCTCTTTCAAATATCTTGGCCTTCCTATCTTCTTCAAGAGGGCCTTGAGCAAAGATTGGAACCCTCAACTAGAGAAATTCAAAACTAAAATGCAGGCCTGGGGCTCCTCCTAGCTCAATATTGCAGGCAAAGCAGTGCTCATCAAAGCAGTTCTTAGCAATCTTCCATTATTCCAATTTTTTGTTCTCTTAGCACTTGTGGGTATTCTCAAGAAGATGGAGGACCTTATTAGGAAGTTTTTCTGGAAGGGAGGCAAGCAAAATGAAAAGAAAATCCCACTTGTCAACTGGGAAATTGTTTCCAAGCCTCTACAGGAGGGAGGACTGAATTTTAAAAACCTCTGCGCTCAAAATTTAGCCATGGGAGCAAAACTGATTTGGAGAATTATAGCTCCCAATCCAGGCTGGGCGCATTTAGCATTATGGAAAAAATACTTCAGAGGAAGGCGTCTTCGCTGCTTGGATAAGCCCAAATCCCAATTCAGATCTCCCTTCAGCATTCTAAGTATCAAAGCAGCTCCTTTGGTGAATGCGCAGGCTTATTGGATCCTTGGGAATGGTCAATCCATTAATCTATGGGAAGACTGAATTATGAGCAGGCCCCCGCTGGCTGAAACTCGCTCCTTGCACTCGCTACGGACATGGATGATGGACGCACACATTAAATCACTGTGGGATATGTCATGTTGGATCGGACATTGCTGGGCAGGCTGGAAGCAGCTCCCGGTCCCTCCTGCTCTCCAAAGCGACTGCGCAGAGCTCTACAATCTTCTACACGGGTTGGCTCCCATTCACGTTCGGAGAAAAGATGCCCGTAGATGGGGTCTGCAGCGCGAAGGCTACTCGGTGGCACAGGGGTATGTTAAATGCTTGGAAAGGCCATACGTATAGCCAGATCCTGCTCCCTGGAATGGGATATGGAAGTTCCCCTCCATCCCGAAAATTGATCATTTCTGTTGGTTGCTCTGCCATAAAAAAAATAAAAATAAATAAATAAATAAAATAAATAAATAAAAAAAAAATAAAAAAAAATAAAAAATTAACGGATGATAGGTTGCAGAAGAGGGGATTTTTTGGCCCTTCTAGATGCATGCTATGTAAATATAAGCCAGAATCCGCCCTTCACCTCATGCTGGAGTGTAGATATGCCGTCCAAATCTGGCAAGAGCTCTTAGGAGCATGGAAATCTAGCTTCACTCTCCCCTACATTATCCCAGATTTGTTTGCTGGTTGGTTGTCCAGATACCCAGGTCCAACCCCAAAAAACAAATTAATCATAGCAGCTTGGATTGCTCTTCCCAAAATTATCAGTTGGCAGATTTGGTTAGAGAGGAATAGAAGGATATTCAGAAACAAAGAGCACGATTTCAGTCTCGTTGCAATCACAGTCAAATGTCAGCTAAATGAATGTGTAAGAGACAAAATGGATGATTCAAGCCTATGCCAACAAGACATCAAGTTGGGTGCTGCACTCAGTCTCCAATTCCAAAAATCGATTATCATCCCCATTCCTCCCAAAGAATGGTAAATCCGAAAAAATGAAGAAAACTTTCAGTACTAGATTTCCAAGCAAACAATCCCCTCTCTCTTCTTTGACAGGGCAGCCAAGGGAAATCCAGGAATCGTTGGGGCGGGAGGGCTCATAATAAATATAGAAGGAACTCCTATCCACAGATTTGCTTGGGGACTGGTTCACTCCTTTAGCATGCAAGCTGAAGAGTTGGATCTTTTCCAAGGGATCAAGCTGCTCAAAGAATTGGGATTTAGAGAGGTTAATGTCTTTGGTGATTCGTAGGTCATCATCAAAACAATGGTGACAAACTCTATTCCAACAGATTTGCGTCTTGCAAGGACGATCACAAGAGTCAAAGCAATGGCAAAGTCCTTGAAATTGGAATTTTTCCATGTGCTAAGAATAAACAACAAAGAGGCGGATATTGAAGCAAACAAGGCAGCCCAGTTACCTGCTGGGGCTATTCTCAGAGACAAAGAAACATCGTGGGATCCAATTCCTTAATCCCCTATCTTCCATGTTTTACTGCATTTTATTGAAGCAATTTGTATGCATTCACAAGCTCGGGCAAATAACAGAAATAGAGTTCATTGTAAAATGTAAGAAGAGACGAATCATAAGCGTATGCGCCTTGATCCTCTTATTGGAGAGGTGCTCAGAAAGCACCTCCAATATTTGTAATCTGTGTTGTGGTTTTATGCCAAGTATCTAATGCAATCCTATAACTGTTCTTGTAAAAAAAAAAAAAAGGATAATGGAGGGTAGAAAGTTTATTATGGATTTGTTTCTTAATTGGAATTGTAATATTGAGAAAAAGATAATGGAGAGTGGAAAGTTTAATATGGGCTTGAAAACAATTGTAATTTAGCACCTTTAGATATAGGATAAGACAAAACTCCTCCTTGAAACAATTGTTACTCATGTTATTTTATATGGATGTGAAGTTTTAGGGATGCAATATCTCTAAAGAGTCGTTGAAAAAAGTAGAGGAGATCCAAAAAAAAAATTATATATATATATAATATAAAAGCAAAGGAAATACACCCCCATCTTATCTTCCTCGTAAAAGCAAATATTTCCCCCATTGAGAGCAAAAATAGGATAAGGTACTTGATGTATAAGAACAAGTTAAATAAAATGGAAGATAAGAAACTTCCCAAATTGCTTCAAACTCTAGCTGAAAGCACCTTCGATCAAGTGTGGATAGCATAAAGGCTCAATGTTGGCTAAATCATTATGGCATAAAGGAAGAAATCATTATACATAGAGATAATATTAAAAATATTACTAAAATTGTAGTGTGATAAAGAGTTAGAGGGAAAAATAGAATCTAGAAGATCAAAAGTATCTCTTTATTTTAACTAGAGTAAAAAAGAAAATAGACGCCCATGAGGGGCAACTCAATTGGTGATAGCCTCGTTATGAAGTATGATGTAAAATATGAGATTCAATGTTCAAATCCCCCATGGGTCAAACCAAGAACAACAACAACAAAAATCGACATTATTAAAATAAGAACAATCCCCACGACCTCCATAGTGAAACCAAATGTTGAACTTCCCAAAACACCATGGGATGAAAGAATTTGTCAACTCTGTGAGAATAGGAGGGTTGAAGATGAAAATCATTTTTTTGTAGAATGTCTAGTGCATACCCATATTAGATCTCAATTTCAAATATATGTCCCAAGCTCTTTTTTGTAGAATGTCTGGTGCATACCCATATTAGATCTCAATTTCAAAATATAGGTCTCAGTCCCAACCTTATTGGTCTTCTAACTCAACAAAATTATTGTTATCTTGGAATGCTTCTTTTAATGATTTTCCAGCATATAAATAAAATTCTAAAGAAAGTTAAGTAGTCACTTGCCTTCTTAAGGTCCAATGGACCAAATTCAATCTCGTTGGACATTAATCATCGTCGTCATCATCGTCATTAGTATTTATTTAAATTAATTTGGTAAGTCGAAATTGTGTTAAGTTCTAAGTCCTTTAATTTATAAAGAGAAAGAAAAGTATGATACATGATATCCCAAGAAGTAAAATCACTTATCAATTTTCATTATATAGTGAGCAACCAAAATTTGTTAAAAACTTGTACCAAATCCAATGATGTTTATCCTGACCATGGTCATATCTCAAAGTAAATACTCAACTTCCTTAAAAATCCGAGTTAGCCCAATTAGTTATCATTATGGTTAATGGATAGCCAACGAGTTTCATGTTGATAGGTGTCTAATTCAAATCCACTAAGTGAGGCAAACTAGAGATTTCATCCATGAATGTGGGGAAACATCTCCATAGATTTCCTTACAAGGGTTCTAATGAATATAAAATAAATATCCATCTTACCCCAAAATATATATCTATATCTATATATATATATATATATATATATATATATATATATATACAATTTCCACCCAAAAAGAGTTTTATTAAAATAATTAATTATTTTTAATGGGACCCTAAGTCTAAACTTAGGAAAATAAAATAATTAATGGGTATTAATCTAACAATGGGTGTAACTTCTAGAACAAGACGAGGATCAAGCAAAAATTATCTTAGCCATTGATTAGTTTCTAATCTAGGTCGTTGAAAGTCAACGAGGAGATTATTAAGGAGGCTCGAGGGTCATTTGGAAAACACACAGAGAGTTGATCAGCCAAATCAAATTGTTGAAGCTAGAGGCAGCGCAGTGATTTGTAGTGATCAGGCAAAGGGGCAGAGAGAGTTTTGGCTGGAGGATCTTCTCCGGAGCCGAGAATACTCAGCAGAGAGGCAGAGAGACACAGAGAGGAGGCAGCGCAGAGGACAGAGAGGGTGACGCATAGCCAGGAAGGGCCCACACAGCGCAGCGCAGAGCCTTCAAGCAGAAGTCTGAGATTTGTTGGGAGGCTAATGTTCTGAGTTGGGAGGGTTGGAATCAACTCCTGAGAAGAAAATCAATTCCCAACAGAGATGACGTGGGGCCTTAGAGGCTTACGCAAGCCCACGCAGGGGCAGCGCAAAAGTAGACAGGGAACTTATTGGTTCAGTTGTCGGATCAGTCGGGACTTGCAATGTAGAGTGAGGTAATCTCACTAATTTCTTCTGCAAGGTGATACTCTCTGTACTAGATTGTCAGCAAGACATCCAGAGATTGTATTCATAAATAATTTCTACTTAATAATAAAAACCCTCATATCTATTGCACCAGTTTTCCCACATTGGGTTTTTCTGGGGACATTTGTCCAAAAACAACTGTCATTTGTGTTATATCTTTCTCTATTGTTCAGTTCTTTTTTTGGCATATAATTTAATTGGTGTAGGCTGTAGTGTATTAGTTTCGATATTTACTGTAGGAAACAATAAGTAACTTGATTTAGAAATTAACAAGTAGGAGAAACTTAATCAATTGTTGCAGAAGAACAGTGCAAGTGAAGAAGAAGAACAGTGCTAGAGGATCCAATGCTTAGCAGAAAAGGAGGTCGAAAAAGTTGCAGGAGGTAGCAGTTTGAATCTCCAAAGGAGTTTTAGCAATCCTAGCCGGAGGGCTGAATTTCGAGGTAGTCTCTTTCTGAGTGACTCAACAAAGAGAAGGGCTTCTAGATCAAAAAATTGTCATGGTAGAGGGAGCAGCATTGAAGCCTCAGCGTGAGGAAGAGATGGTGGGACACAATTTTTCTGCAGGCTATTTTGCTGGGCAGAAAGACGTCAGAAGAGAAGAGAAGCATAGTGAGGGAATTTTTCGTTAGTAGACTTCCCACTAAGAAGTTTTTTCTCTTATTGGCTGAGCAGCAGCAGTCAGAGCAGAGAGGAATAGCTAGACAATTTTTCGTGGCAAAGATGGAAACTAGTGGTTTGAGAGATCATGACAGGTTGGATGGGGCATCCAACTGTGTCATATGGAAAGCAATAATGTCATTCCTTCTAGATGAGCATGCTCTCAAGACATATGTCGACAACATGGTGGATGTGCTTGCAGATCAAGATCTGTTGAAGAAGTACAAGGCAGAAATGGCGAAGGCAAAGAGAATGATCCTCAACGGAGTGAAGGATCATGTACTCTGTCACATCACTAGCAGAGGGACTGCTAAGGAGATGTGGGATGCATTGTCTACTCTATATCAGGGATCTTCTGGGTAGCAGAAGATGTACTTAGAGCAGAAACTGAGATCTGCACAGATGTAGAAGGGGGAGCACATAGATTCATTCCTCACAAAGCTTCAGGAGACCCAAGATGAGTTATCCGCTGTGGGGTCTACACCTCAAGATTCCAAGTTAGTTAGACTGGCCCTAAATTATGTCTCAGATGAATGGTAAGTCTTTGTCCAGAGTATCCTCAGCACGACAACTTTGCCAAATTGGGATGAGATGTGGGTAGCTCTCAAGAAAGAGGATCTGAGGAGAGACTTGGTCAAGTGTAAGCTTGACGAAAGCAGCAACAGTGGGTTGAAGCCCAAGGAGGAGGATGAGAATGTAGCCCTTGCATCGAAGGGGCAACAGGAGCAACAGAGGCGAAAGAAGGACATCTCGAAGATAAAGTGCTTCAAGTGTGGTGAGATGGGTCATTACGCAACACAGTGTCCTCTCAAAAAGAAGGACAAAGATGAGAAGCACGATCTAAAGGCTGCACCCACGAAGATCAAGGAGGAGGAGTTTGCCACGACAACCAAGATACCTCTAGGAGGGAGGTGGGTTGATTTGGATTTGTAGTTCGAAAGAGCTACAGATGGGTAGGATCCTTGAGGAGCCCACCTCTCGGATCGATTCCTTGCCACGGGAGCCCAAAACAAGAGTAGCAGGATGGACGAAATGTCATATGGTGCAGACAAGTGTTGGAGTGACAGATGCAGTGGCTAGAACACAAAGTCTGAGCAGCGTAGTGCAGGTTTGCAGCAGTGTAGGGAGGCACGGTGCAGTAGCAGCAGCAGCGCAGTGGCTTCAGAAGGATAGCGTGGTACTAGAAACAGTCAAATCTTCAGCATCGAGATGCATCATACTAAAAACCAGTTTAGTAATCTGGGATGTTTTTCCATTGTTGATGCAGTAGCAACAACAATTTGCAATGCAAGGGCAGTTGGCAGTGGCAATGCCAGCAGCAGCACAGATGCAAAAATTCAAAGGGAGTTGTAGTACAGATACAGTGTTGACAATGGCAGTGTCAACAGTGGTACAGATGCAGTATTTGCGCAGTAGTTGATGGACAACAGGTCAGACATCAACAGCGCAGAGGACGATAAGATGAAGTCAGGGTGATGCTTCAGTGGGAGGCATTGCTAGAGCACATTCCTCGCTAATAGGGAGTGTTGATTTTTTGTAGCATCGGATGTGCTCTAAGTCTCAAATTTTGCAGGGAGGCTTGGGCACATGTATTCCAAAGAACCCAGAAAGCATTTTGAGAAATTCCACCCAGAAACAATTTTATTAAAATAATTAATTATTTTTAATGGGACCCTAAGTCTAAACTTAGGAAAATAAAATAATTAATGGGTATTACTCTAACTATGGGTGTAACTTCTAGAAGAAGACAAGGATCAAGTAGAAATGATTTTAGCCATTGATTAGCTTCTAAGTTAGGTCGATGAATGTCAACGAGGAGATTATTTAAGGAACCTTGAGGGTCATTTGGAAAACACTCAGAGTTGATCAGTCAGATCGAATTGTTGAAGCTAGAGGCATCGCAGTGATTTGTAGTGATCACGCTGATCAGGTGCTCAAAATTATGCTCAAAAATCAAAGTGTCAGAATCTTGTCAAAATCAACTTCAGATTGAAGAGCTCGTCATTCTGAATCCAACAGTGCAAACAACACTCAAAACTAAGTTCGTATGCAGAAGTTAGACCAAGTCAAAGTTCAGGTTTGACTTGCCTACATGGCAAGATTAAGATGATGTGGCAAGTCTTCAGCGAATAAGGAGGCACCAAGTGGCAGCCTGCCATTGGCCCTCGCAAATCTCATATTGCAGCGGTAAGTGTTTCAGTGTTACAAACCAGCCCCCGACAGGTTCTGGGTTGTAATGTGATGGGATCACATATCACAATCGCAGGAAAGAAGCGGCAATAGGAATCGACCCAACGCGGTTGAGTTTCGAATGCGATAGACTCGGACGCGATAATTTTTATGCTACAGTTTAATACTCCAACGGGTCAACGAAATTGCAATCACGGTGTTCTGTTGGGTAAACAAGACCTTGCGCCCACCCAAACTCATCGATTACGATGAGCGAGAGGATTTTGGATGCAGGAGTTTTATATGTTCTGATTTCATATCTCGTCAGGTCCATAACCTTGCATCGCAACATTTTGTAGTGTTAAGAGCCCGTAGCTTAACTGATTACGATTGCGATATGGCCGACAGAATATGGCCCGCGATGTGGTGAAATTTTTGCTTCCTTAGCGAATTTTGGAGCAAAAAAGGGGTTTTGGTCGGTTTTGGAGCATTTTGTGGAGCATTTAGTGGAGACACTAAGAGAAGTCATAACTTCTTCAGTTCTTATCCAAAGGGGATGCAAAAAGAGGTTGGATAGCCATTTTTTGGGTATTTTGAACTCATTGAGACATGTTTCAGAGGCATCTGAACATTGTAAACACACTTTTGATGTAATTTGAGCATAATAGAGAGGCCCATGCCATTGGAAGCTGGACCAAGGAGACATAACCAAGGAGGGGTAAACTCCTTTATCATGTGCTTTTTGTGTGTGTTGTATATCGATGTTCATTGTTGTTATATTGTTTTTGTTCAACATATGTTTTTATGTTAAATTGTTTATAACATTTACATAAAAATTTCTCATGGGAATCTATTAATTGCAAAAGTTTTTGAATCCTTAAGCACTTGAAATGCAAATGATAAGCATCTTGGGTTTATTTCTGAATGGGAAATTAATACAACATTACTAATCTGCTCCAATTCAGATCACACGCAGGGAGGGGCAGAGAGAGTTTTGGCTGGAGGACCTTCCCTGGAGCCAAGAATACTCAGCAGAGAGGCAGAGAGACACACAGAGGAGGCATCAGAGAAGCCAAAGAGGGTGACGCAGAGCCAGGAAGGGCTCACATAAGGCCCACACAGAGCAGCGCAGAGCCTTCACACAGAAGTCTGAGAGTTTTTGAGAGCCTAATGTTTTGAGCCAGGAGGGATGGAATTAGCTCCTCAGAAGTAAATCGATTCTCAACATAGGTGATGCAGGGCCTTAGAGGCTGACACAGGCCCATGCAAGGGTAGTGCAGAAGTAGTTGGCTAACTCGTTGGTTCAGCTGTCGGATCAGCCGAGACTTGCAATGTAGAGTGAGGTAATCTTACTAATTTCTTCTGCCGAGTGATATTCTTTATACTGGGTTGCCAGCAAGGCATACAGAGATTGTATTCAGAAATAAATTCTACTTAATAATAAAAACCCTCAGATTTGTTGCACCAGTTTTCCCGCATTGGGTTTTTTCGAGGACATTTGTCTAAAAACAACTATGTCATTTGTGTTGTATCTTTCTCTATTGTTCAGTTCTTGTTTCAGCATATAATTAAATTGGTGTAGGTTGCAGTGTATTAGTTTTGATATTTATTGTAGGAAACAATAAGTAACTTGATTAAGAAATTAACAAGTAGGGGAAACTTAATCAGTTGTTGCAGTAGAAATTTGGGGATCTAAATTTTGAGGATCTCTCTCTCTCTCTCTCTCTCTCTCTCTCTCTCTCTCTCTCTCTATATATATATATATATATATATATATTCTTGGTCTAATATCATCATTGTCGCCAACATGTGAGTGTGTGAGAATCAATTATTAATGTATGAGTGGTAGGGTTGTTTATGATTCCAAAGACAATAAAGAAATATATTGTGCATTAGGGATTAGCATCACCACAAACAATGAGACCAAGGCTCTCATTGTGTCCCAAGTTTGATCATTGCAAGCATGAAAAGGAGTTCATCAAGTCAAAGTATTTGATGGCTCGATGATAATTATAAAAATTTGCATTGTTGAAAAACAACTTCCCTCAAATTTGAAGTTGGCTCGATTATTTCAACAAGTGTTTGTAGTGGGAGAACATTTTACCTACATATAACATCTACGCATCCTACACAACTTAACTATAACTGCATATCTATAGATAAACAAACGAATGAGACTTGGTGTTGGTGTGATGTGTAAAAAGGAGGGAAGGAATCTCACCTCCATGTTCCCCTCTACAATGACATTAAATCTCAAAGGCATGGAAATCGTCATGCACCATATCACATACATTTAAGAGTGAAGATGCCATTCTACCACCACCCTACCTCATCCATTATGCACATATTTACACTAATAAATAATACAGTGGCTATTAAGGTTCTTGTGAGTGGAATAAATTGGAGATTTGTGGGTTTAATATCAAATTGTAAGGTGCATATGGAGGAGGAGAGGCTCCCTTTACAACCTACTTTATGAGTTAACATTTTGGATAACCTCAACACCAAGCAAGCATTTGCATGTTGCATTGCCACTATAGGAACAAATGCCATGACCTTTATGATTTAAATGGTTTGAGCAAAAGGTTAAAAAATGTGGGGAGGATATTACAAAAACCAATGAGAATATGACCTACTATGTACTTTAATGGAATTGTTGGAAGGAGGGCTTTGAGAAGCAATTAGGGGATCATCATAAAGATGGTATAGGTGAGCACATACATAGGCTATGGGAGGGGGAAGTGGAATCTAGAGCAACCTTGGGTGTGTTTCGAGGTAGATAAATTCAAATGGCCTTTGAAATCACCTCCATGCAATCCCTACTAGAACACATTATTGCACAAATAAATATCCCCCTTGATTTTGTTGACCCCCCCTTAACCTAGTCACATGGACACTTCCATGGACTCAATGTCCTCTAATTCCCTTAACAATATCGTGGAGCATGTTGTCATTCACTTAAATTATGAAGTTGGTCTATCTCTTGCTCACATAACCATTTTTGTTGCTGCAACTATAAACTCTAGAGACACCTCCACTAAGCTAGACCATGAGGTGCCCATTATAGGGATATTTGATATTTCTTATTATACATTGACCCCCCCTTAACCTAGTCACATGGACACTTCCATGGACTCAATGTCCTCTAATTCCCTTAACAATATCGTGGAGCATGTTGTCATTCACTTAAATTATGAAGCTGTTCTATCTCTTGCTCACATAACCATTTTTGTTGCTGCAACTATAAACTCTAGAGACACCTCCACTAAGCTAGACCATGAGGTGCCCATTATAGGGATATTTGATATTTCTTATTATACGTAGATGCAATGTTTTTTTTTTTTAGTCAATATATTCAGTAGTACTGATGTGGCTTTTTACCCCCTTGTTTTTTAAACATTTATCAAGTTTTATGGATCTATGATTTACTTGATCATAATGCAACCATGATTGGATCAACAAAGTAGATTTCAAGGACCATGGTGGCGATTGTTCAGGGTTTTCCATTCTCTGTCTTTTTATCTCCATGGTTGGGTTTATCGAGATTTTCCATTGTGTCAGGATTTCTTCCAGCTGGACATGGCTCATTTTGGTATTTTATATGTATGTGGTTTGTCCCTTTTTCCGTTGTTTTGACAACTAGAGGTTCCCTGTCATTCTCGCTTTGGTCGTTTGTTTTTTCTCTCAATATTTCATCTTTGTATATCTTTATGGTGATGTATGGATTTGGACCTAGTGGATTATGATACCTCACCCTCCCCTTGTTTGTGTATATTCATGGATTTCTTCAGAGGTTTTAAAAATCCTCCCCTTTCAACAGTTTTTGTGATGGGTTCTACAGGTGACAGGGGTTATCAAGATTTGATTATGCTAGATTTCTCGGTCAAGGCAGTGCCTCGTGGTGAAAATGATGGTATTTCCACATAGATCCCCTCCATCTTCGGGGAGGACACATGGCTGCTATCAGAGGGTTGGATTCTCAGGTCCATAGGCTTGGTATGGGGGTTGGGCCCTTCTCAGTCGGTTTCACTTTCAAACTTTCTGCTCAGAACACACAATTGATCAGTCCCAATAAATCGAATGTCTTTCCTTTTTTGGATTAGTGGGGGTTCCAAATGGGTTTTGTTAGGCGAGTGAAAATTTGATTTCAGGTCCCCTTTTAGAGGTAAATTATTTTCATTTCCAAAACCTTCCAGGGTTTAGTTCAAGCTTTCTGGCTTTGGTTCAAAATATTGATCCTTTGGTTAGGCTAGTTTATTCTTAAGGTTTTGCATCTCGGTCTTTGATAGTTACATTGAGCAAAAACTCTAACTACAATGGGGGGGTCATGGTAAAAAAACCTCACTGCGTCAAGAACACAAAGTGATCTGTGATTTCTTTGGTTTTGAGGGGGGACGTCAAATGGATAGGGTATCGGATATGGTGGAAAAATGTCTAGTGGGTCATGTTCAAGGTCGTATTTTTTTTGTTCAAACCCTTAAAACCTGGGTCAAGAAGGACATTGCTCCCTTTTTCAAGTCTCCTCTAGGAGTCGACTGCTTGGCCAAAAGGT
This sequence comes from Pinus tabuliformis, assembly GCA_031772625.1. Taxonomy (NCBI): domain Eukaryota; kingdom Viridiplantae; phylum Streptophyta; class Pinopsida; order Pinales; family Pinaceae; genus Pinus; species Pinus tabuliformis. The sequence goes on along the minus strand of CM062807.1, from coordinate 764,351,589 downwards.
GGATCCACCTCAAGTTCGAGGATGTTGAGGATCTTCAAAATGTTGAAAAATAGGTCTATCATATTAATTCTTCCCCTATATTGTTTAAATTCTGGACCCCTTTATTTAATGTTCATCAAGAGCGCTCATATTATGTTCCCATTTGGGTTTTTCTTATAGGGTTTCCCCTTACCTTATGGGCGGACGAAATATTTCAGGACATTGGGAATTCCTTTGGAACATTTTTAGCTCACGACTCTTCATACCTTACATCTGGGGAAATGGTTACTACCTGAATTCTTATTAAGTTTGATTTAAGGAATGGCCTTCTAGAGGACACAGATCTTGGTAGCGAGGAGGGTTTTTAGGACTTGGATTATGAGGGAGTTCCATTTAGATGCCACTTGGTAAAACATTTCCCTGTTATTCCACCGTCATAGGAGGAGGATGAAGACTTTACCTAGAAGGACTTAGTTCCTTTGAACCGTATAACATTATCTTGTGGGGAGTATGGTGGTCTTCCCAGGTGATCTAAAGAGCTCATGTTTATAGTGGTGGCACCCCCTCTGGATCCAATGCTGGTGGACAGGGGATTATAGGCCCCTTCTGAGCCTTACGCTCCAGGTAATCTTCATTCTTCTACTTCTTGCACATCTCAACTATTAAATCCTAATATGTATGTTTATTATGTTATTTCTCTTGTTTCCACTATTACTTGTCAACATTTTGTTCCTCTCCCATCTTCATCGTGGCTTCTTGGTTTCACTCCTCGAGTTCATTGTCCATTTTCTCAAGCGTTGGGTGACTTTTCCTCCCCGGTCATTTCTTCATCAAACTCCTCTTCCCACTCATCAGGTGGTGGTTCATCCTCCTATAACCTTCATCCTTGTTGTAAAATCCTTTTCATATCCACCCATAGCGAGATTGGGTCAACTTCAAATTGCTAATTGTGATCATCGGGGGGGAGGGTGAAAATCAAAGTTGACCAAAGTCGTGGAGCGTGCCAAGGTTAATTTGGTCATTGGGAGACAAACTTCGATTCAAGGGGCCCTTAGAGCAGTTGTTGCCCCTCTGGAGGTTCTTAAATGAAAATAGTCTTTCAATTGTTGGGGCCTTAGAAGTATTCCTAAAAGACTTTCTCTTAAACACATTGCAGAATCTGATTTTCCTGAGCTAATCTTTCTTCAAGAAACTCTTGGCTCTAGTGACTCCATTTCTAGATGTTTGGAAAGTCTTTTTGGTGGTTGGGGTTTTTCTTGTCTAGATGCCTCTAGTTGTTTGGGTGTCCTTGTGATAAGATGGAATAAGAAATTCATAAATTTAATCGATTCACGGGGCATTGTGTTAGGTTTATGTATTCAAATTTTCTCAGAGGATTTGGGAAGGCCTTTTTCTCTGTTAAACATTTATAGGCCCAATCTAAATAGGAAAGAATTTTGGGAATTCTTCTTTAAAAAATCCTTTATTTATATCCCTTCCTTAATCATTGGAGGAGATTTAAATTTCTCTTTAGGTTTTGCGGAATCCTAGGGTGTTTGGGCCATGACAGATCCTTTCACTGATTTCTTTATTGATTGACTCACTAGTCGATCCCTCATTAATGTGGATCTTGTCAAACTAAGGCCTACTTGGCATAACAAGAGATCGAGTTCGGACCAGATTGCCAAGCGACTTGATCGCTTCTTGGTGCCTAAAATATTCATAGATCAATTTGTCTTTATTAAACAATGGGTTGGTGTTGGTGGTGTTTCATACCACTCACCCATCTTCTTTGAAATGAAAGGAGCTTCACAAAAACATGCAAGTCCTTTTAAAATGAACTCACATTGCCTCAAAGATGAATCATTTTTGGACATGGTTAGGGAGAACTAGTCTTCATTTGATCCTCTGTCAGGGGCCTCAATGGGGAAACATTTTGTAGAAAACCTAAAGTGTATAAAAAAAAACAAAAGAATGAGCCTTGGCAAAAAAGCAGGTTAAAATTGCAAAGCTTCGAGAGATTGAACACGAGTTGTAGGTTCTTATGAATCAAGATGAGGAAGGATTTGGATCGAATGACCCGAAAGATGATCTCTTTTGTCTTAAGTCTTGACAACAAAGAATAGAAAATCGGGAGGCTAAACGGTGATTAAAAAGTAGATCCATTTAGCTTGAGAATGGGGATAATAATACAAAAATCTTCCAGGCCTTCGCCAAAGGGTGTAAAATGGGAAATACTATTTGGCCCCTGAAAGACCAAGAGGGCCGAATGGCTTCCTCTTTCTCCTCTTTAGCTGACATGGGGAAGTGCCATTTTAAACACCATTTCAAGCTCTAGGAAGAAGCTACCATAGTTGAAATTATTCACATTGCCCTTCCATTTCCACTTTTCATTAACGATGTTGGAAATAACTCTTTAATGTTTGAAGTCTTTGAAGATGAGGTAAAGAAAGTCCTTCTCAATTTCCAAAAGCACGAGAGTTATGGTCCTGATGGTTGGGGTGTTAAATTTTTTCTAATTCTATATGATATTTTGGGCTTTGATATTTTAGAAGTGGTTGAAGAGTCAAAGAGGGAATGTAGGATGCTTCCTACTTTTAACTCTACTATATATATATATATAGATAAATATATATAAGCTTATTCTTTTTGCCTTTGTGTCAAAGGAACAATTTAGTTTTCTTGAAGATCGACAAATTCACGAGGCCATTAGGGTTGTGCAAGAAGGTATTCATAGTTTGAAATCAATGAATCTCAAAGGGATAGTGTTTAAAATTGACTTATCAAAATCACATGACCGATTCATCTGGATTACCTCAGGCTTCTCCTCTCTCATGTTGGTTTCGGTCTTGATTTTATATCATGGGTGATGAGATTTATTCAAACTGTCTCTTTTGCAGTGCTGATAAATGCTGCAACCTCCCCTTTTTTCATGCTCAATGCGGGTTGTGTCACGATTGCCCACTATCACCCCTTCTTTTCTTGTTGGTGGCGTAGGGTCTAAGTTGTTTTTTGGAGGAGGCAAAACGAAGGGGTGACTTCCTAGGATGTATGGTGTCAAGGTCATTAACTATAACACATCTTTATTTGTTGATGATATCATAATATTTGGTAACAAATCCCCTCAAGAAGTGGCATTATTCAATAATATTATTTTTATTTTTGGGGAAGCCACTAGAATGATCATTAACTTTAATAAATCCACTCTTCTTATTTCCAACTTAGGGGTTGCTAAACTTCAACGAATACTAAATTTTTTGTCGATGGTCCCTTCCAGGTTGGATGAAGGTATCAAATATTTGGGTTTTCATTTTAAACCTAACACATATCGTAAGACATACTAGCTTTGGTTAATAAAAAAAGTGGAGAATCGCATTAAAAATTGGAGTCATAGATGGCTTTCTCGGGCTGGGCATCTGGTCCTCATCAAGTCATTCCTTGAAGCCATTCTTATTTGTTGGTTTTCTTTGGTGTTAGACATTCACAAATGATAAACAAGATTAAGATAAATGTGGAATACAATTTATTCACAATGATACACATATTTGTACAATGTCTTATAACCCTTGGTTTTCATATTTCAAGTGGTCTCTTGGACTCCAATGATTGTTCACATTCCACACCATAAACCTTAGTAGATTAGGCATCCAACATCCTCCTCCCTAAATTCGAAGAGGTATATATGAGTCCAAGAATAGAGTTGAAATACAAGAAAACGAAAAAAATGCATAGCAACAATTGGTTGACTGTGCTCTATGAAATGATGGTATAAGGTGGGAGAACTACAAGTCTCAATTGGTGATGGTTTAAGGTTGACCAACAACACTGGAACGCTTAGTGCAGTTCCTAGAATAGTTCCAAATCTAGCTAGAAGTTGAAGCCTTCTGCTAGTAGAAGTGCTCCCTAATGTTTTGAAAGGGGAGACCATTGAGGTCTCAACTTGGAACACTTGATGCAATTCTTCGAACATTCTGAATTGGCTAGAAGTTGAAGTATTCTACTAGAGGAAGTGTTCTGAAAAGGGATACCATTGAGGTCTCATCCTGTGGTGGTTTAAGGAAGGCCACCAACCAAATGCATGCTCATGAGGCATTTCTTTGTCTCTAGCTACAACTCTAAATCTGGGTATGGTTGACTTTGGCTCTAGGCTCAAGAAACAGGCTCAGGCTATGGCTCTGGCTCGTTTGATGTATCTTTGAAGCTTGTAGATGACCATCAATTTCCCCCCTTTAGATACAAGGTGAGAAGATGAAGAAATCTCATTTGCAAGACATTTCAATACTCGATAACAAATTTAGTGGTATGGCTGAAATATCTTCTTGGTTGTTGAAGTCCATTGCCAAGAAGCAATCCATCCAAAGTGAATATTTGTTCTTGTAGGAAGCTTGTTTCTAAACCATCTATTTGAATGATGAGTATTTTGATGACAATGCTCACATGTGTGAAGATTGAAAGAGTGATCTTTCGCATGGCCAACCTAATGACAATGTTGACATTTTAAAATCTATTGAGAATGTGGAGGAGCAGGATCTGGAACAAGTGAAGATGAACTTCCTTGAAGAAACCTGACACTCTAAAACTAAATGGACTTAGAATAGTTTGGAATATGAAAGGAAACATCTGTGTCATATCCAAGATCGGTTTTGTTCTTATTGTTGACAAATTCTTCCCAAGGTCTGATGATGGGCTTGGGAAGAGTAGGTCGAGCCTTTGCATCTTCAAGCAAACATGCTCCTAGAGTGGGCACTAGATTTGAATTAACCTCAACTTTACTGAATTGGTCACTTTTTGGCAGTTGATGGGAGTCCGTCTAAAACAAACAATTATTTTGAACAAAAACTAGTTCAAAATGGTGACTAAGTTGTTGTAACTCATCTCGCTGTAGTTGTGACTCAAGTTACTAAAAAATCAATCTTGTCTTGTGCATTTTGCAGATAGGGTTGAATGTCTATGAGAGTGACTTTGCTTACTTTTATTGTATCATGAGTAGTAGACAATATCAAAGTGTTTAGGAACCCTAATACTTCACTAATTCTAGCCAATTTCTCCATTGTCAAAATTACACTTTAAAAATTAATCACAACTATGAACTAATGAAGAAGAAACAACACCCACTCACAATACAATGTCACTACAAAATATTCTCAAACTTAGTTTTCCCAAGCAACTACCACACTCAAGTGATATTCTTCCTTGAGGGATGAACCAAAAGTAGAATTTGACTCTACAAAAGTTATTTATCCTTCAAGTCCACAGTCACAAATATATGCAAAGAGTCTATATATATATAAACCAACACAATGCAAAGGCATAAATTACTCATTGCTCAACGCACTTGACACATTACTTTAGTTGCAGATTATTCAACATAAGTGCACAAACCTTATAATTTAGTGAGCATGAACCAATATATGCCATATAATTCAACTTCAACACATGAGATAATGCAGCATATGCTCTAGAGTTTATAACCAGTGCACGAAGCTAATGAGCATAACAAGGTTGGGAGTTCGATTGCCAGTGAGTTCGACTGGAGAAAAACGCCTTTGAAAGTGAGGACACAAGCCTGTGTGCTAGCTCTGTCTTATGGTTTTGCGACCCTTATTAATGGCAACTAGGTGGAATTATCTATGCCCAAGTGAGGGTTGGTGATTCATAATGATTATTTGACGAATTTGAACCAGTGCAAGCTGTGCAATAATAAAATATCGATTCATCAAAGAGATGACTAGCGTGTGAAGTCAAACTCACGTTGTTCATTGATTCTTTGAAGGTCCTCAACCCTTACCAGTGAATGTGAGCATGATTCTTTGACAACAAACGATCTTGAATTCTAAACTTTCAATGGATCGATCAACATATTACACTTAATATTTTTGAACAATTCCTATGTATTCTATTCTTTTAACTGGACTTGACTAGCTATCAATATATCACTTACTAATAATAATGTGGGATATGGTGGAGAAGTCAATCCAATCACTCTTCCGTATGCAACTGACACAGTGTGCCTGGAGTTTCATCGATGGCTACTTGAAACAACCATTCCAAAATATTTACGCCTCAAGCCATCACACCCAATTTTGGATTCTCTTGTGGCCAAAATCCACGTCATTTCCATTATGATCACCACATGCTTGTATCAAGTATAAATCCCATTCAATCCAATCCATGATTCTATAATTCCTTCCAACAAAGCTTGCAATTTTTTATTCCAAAGGCATTGAACTTATTAATCATTTGAAACAGAGACCAGTACCATGTGCGACTAATTTTAATTTGAGGGTAGGTGGAACACTGACTCGAACCATTGAAATTTCAAACCTTGGGATCCTCACACGGAAAAATGTTGTTTGTAGCAGTGAAGACACAAGGTATAACATAAAATTTCAGATGGCATGGAGGCAAACTAACAAACACGTAGTTCTATGACGAAGAATAAGGAGGAACAATTTTTGAAAGACAACAGTGGAGCACAAAACAAAGAAATGGTTGAGCATATTAGCAACTCAAATTTAACTTAAAACCTTGCAGATAGGCAGCTCAAATTTAGCTTAAAAGAGATTCAAAAGTGCATGTATGATGGCAGAACTAACACACAGAGAAAGGCCACAAAACCAATGGCTCACACTTGAGTAGGGAAAGAATTCGCCCACTTTGATACCATGCCAAACACTCACAAATGATATAAAATGTTAAGATAAACGTGAAATACATCTTATTCATAATGATATACATATTTATATAATGTCTTATGACCCTTGGTTTTCATATTCCAAGTGGTCCCTTGGACTTCAATGATTGTTCACATTCTACAACATAACCCTTAGCGGATTAGGTGTCCAACATATGGCATGGATTCCAAAAGGTATTCTTGAATGCATTAGGCACATTTGTTTCAAACTCTCGTGGTCAAGAAAAAAATATGAGCCTACTCTGCCTTGGGTTGGTTGGGGAAAAATCACTCGTTTGAAATCTTAGTGGGGTTGGGGCCTCAAGAACATATTCATGTTCTCTCATCCACTGGCTATTAAATGTAGTTGGTGCTTATTATACTTGTAGAGTTTATGGTCATTGGTAGTTACTGCAAAATACGTATGTCCACTCTCGGTGGAAGATTGAGATCATAGTGCGGATACGCCCAAGGGGAACATCTTAATTATTTGGAGGGCCTTGATCAATACCTTTGAGACAATTCACAAAGATTTGGTGTGGAAAGTGGGGTGTAGTGTCAAAATTCGTATTGGTCAGGATCCCTGGCATGGGAGTAGGCGAGGTCATATCCCTCCTCCTCCTCTAATTGAGCTCCTGTAAGATCGTGGTATCTCTAGGCTGGCTGACATTGATAACCTGACCATTACTACAATATGGAGCCAAAGTTGGAATGGACATCCCTGATATCTTTAGCGAGTTGTGGAGAAACTTCCTCCTAGCCTTGAGTTGTGGTATTATTAGAATCTCTCACAAGGAGGATGAATTAGTGTGGATGCATCTCCTTCTGGCATAAATTCTCCTAAGGAAGGTTACATATTTATAAATTATGAACACAATCCCATCGATCTTCAATGGTGGTGGAATTTTGTTTGGAAATATTGTTGCTTGCCAAAAGAAAAGATTTTTGTGGTGCATCATGTATGGGAAATTTTTGACTTGGGACGCCCTCTATAAATGTTTCTTTCATGGTCCAGGATAGTGCTCCCTCTACAAAGTCGAGGACAAATCTATCACTCATGTTTTCCTCCATTGTCCATTTGGTCATCAAATATGGTCTTATTGTTGGTCTTTCAAGGCTTCAATCGACTTATAGACTCGTACATTCAGAAGATTTCTAGAAGCATTGGCTTTCTCTCCCTTCTTCTCATACATATAAAGCTTTGCCTCTAATTATTTGCCGGGGAATATGGATTGCTCGAAATAGATCAATCTTTGTGGCCTCCTCTCTCAAGTCTAGCACTACTGAAGCAATGGCAATTCTCAGTCATTTCACCTAGGAAAAGGATGCGCTCAGAGTTAGAGTAATAGAAGTAGAAAATCCAAATTAGTCTTTTCCATGGGATTCTTTTGATGGGGCATATAATGCCTCAGGGATCTTAGCGGTGGTGGTTTTATTTTACACATCTCACTCTCTCATTTCTTTCATGTCTCTATGGGAATTGGGTTACGGTCGAACAACTTTGCAAAATTATTATCTTGCTGCAATCTTCTCTCCTTTTCCATTGAATAAGGAATTTTAGATATTCAGTTGTTTGGTGACACTTTGCTTATGATTAATTGGCTTAACAATGTATAGGCTTACAAAAATATCTTCTTATCTCCAATATTGGATCATGCTATCAATCTAATTTTATTTTTTAAACTCATTTTCATGTCATCACATATTTAGGGAGCAGAACAGGGAGGCAAATCGATTGTCCAAGGCAACTTTAGTTCTGGACCAAGGGTCTTGGCAAGTTCATGAGGTTCATGACGACGCTTCTACTTCATATGTTCGTGGTCTAATGATGATGCATGTTACATCACATGCTTGAGTTGTTTCATAATTTCATTGTTTTTGCTTTTCTTTGTCTTCATGTTGGATGATATATGAGCTGATTTCAATGCTAATTTTTGGCTCTTTGTTGCAAGCATATATGTACATATTCCAGCTACAATTTCTAGACTTGTTCCTAGACTATCATTGTGACTTTATTTTTTGATTGCTCAGTCCTCATCATACTATTTTGGACTCTTCGATGATATAGGCTTTTGTTAGACACTTTGTAGATTTCCATGCATACACACTTGGTGTGTTTACATAATGCAATTTTTATTATCTTTAATAAAACATGCAGATTGTTTTTTAGGAAAAAAAACAACTATCAAGTTTGTAAAATTAATGGAGAATAGATGTAACAACCCCGAAATTAAAACATGCAACTAATTAGATCAATTATGTGATTTACAATCAACACACCTCTATTCAACTAATTAGTATATAAATTTTGAGAAATAGGAGTAAAGACAATTTACTTGCAATGATGATATTCCTTACTTGTAATTTTGGAATTGAACGCTATTTGAATTTTGCTAACTGCAACAAAGTTTTGGGGACGACTCTCCACCTAACCGTAGGCTCAGCTACATATAATCTTTCTACAATTGGCCACCCCTGAGCCCTTAATCAACATACTACTACCAGTGGATCCTTTGTCTCACAACACTTTTATCCCAAGAGAATGGATGATGGAATGATCTCTCATCTTCCTCATCGTTTATTAAGTAGACCAAACATTGGAAAGGGAATTGCATGCGCACATTCCGTGTGTCAACATGCAACTTTTATTTTTTTATTTTAAGTTTTACTTAAGTTAAATTTTCACTTAATTTATTTCTTTATTATTTTATTCATTTTTACTTTTTGATAACTTTACTTATTTTTATAGTTCTCTTAGTTAACTATTTCTTATTTTATTTTACTTCTTGTTAACTTTACTTTTTGTTACTATTTTATAGTTTACTTTTATGTATACTTATTTAGAATTCTAGTATTGTTATTTACTATTTTATTTATTTGTTATTATTATATTTCTTCGTTGTTTATTATCTATTTACTATTATTATCTTTTCTTTATTGTTTATTACTTATTTGCTTATATTTTAATATATTATTATTATTATTATTATGAGACATTACATATATGTAACAACCCCTAAATTAAAACATGCAACTAATTAGATCAATTATGCGATTTACAATCAACACACCTCTATTCAACTAATTAGCATATAATTTCTTAGAAATATGAGCAAAGACAATTGACCTACGGCAATGATAATCTTTACTTGTAATTTTGGAGTTGAACGCTATTTAAATCTTGCTAACAACAACAAAGTTTTGAGGACGACTTTCCATCCAATCGTAAGCTCAGCTACATATAATATTTCTACATTTGGTCACCCCCGAGCCCTCAATCAACGTACTACTACTAGGGAATCCTTTGTCTCACAACACTTTTCTCCTAAGAGAATGGATGATGGAATGATCTCTCATCTTTCTCACCGTCTATTAAATAGACCAAACTTTGGAAAGAGAACCGCATGCACACATTCCATGTGTCAACATGCAACTTTTATTTTTTCATTTTAAGTTTTATTTAAGTTAAATTTTCTCTTAATTTATTTTATTCATTTTTATTTTCTTATGACTTTATTTATTTTTACTATTTTTATAATTCTCTTAGTTAACTCTTTCTTATTTTATTTTATTTTTGTTAATATTTTATAGTTTACTTTTATATATACTTAGAATTATAATATTGCTATTTACTATTTTATTTATTTGTTATTATTATATTTCTTCATTATTTATTATTTATTTACTTATATTTTAATATTAATATTATTATGATTATACGACATTACAACAAAAATATAATTTATTGACATACTTTCATTGTGTAATATTTTATTTTCATTTTGTAGTATTTTTTACATGGTTTAATTGCAACACATTTAAATACAAAACCCTACCAATATCAAGGAAATAAATAAAAGGTGTATAAATCCTCACTACATAAACCATAAAACATATTTCAATAATCGATCATAAAATGAAAATAGGTGAAACTCCTATAACTAGACATCTTTTAATAATTATTTGCGAAATAAAAATATTGAAACTCCTATAACCATATTTATTGATATCCTATTATACATTAATATTCATCATCTTAATTTTGTATATTATTATTGTTATGTGTTTACATGCAGTGAATAATTTCAAGTGTGAAACAACTATAAGACGCAAATGATATATAATGATTTATCGAATTTTTTTTTTGTTTATTTGCATATCAACTTTTGGTTCAAGTTATGGTAAATGCACGAGCACCCTCTCACTCAATTGTTCCTCTCACTCCACTGTTAACATTGTTACACATGCTAATAATTAAATGTTTCTTTCCTCAAAGTGTGTTCTTATAAAAGGGTTTTTACAAATTAATATTTTTTATTTTATTCTCTTTTCACATGGATGGTTTTATAAAGGAGAATTTGGAGCTGACGAGATTTAATTAAATTTGGTTAAAACAAACAAATAAACAATTTTTTCATGTTTTTATTATTTATTTTATTATGTTTATATATGGTTAATGACATGGTACAAATAGAGGTGGTAGGTGTAGAGGGAGACAATTTTGATCTTAAATGAAATTTGGAACTAAGTTTTGTTAGAGGTTTAGGGGAATCTTCATCTAGATTGGATCATTATGTTGTTTTTCATCTATCTTATTGTTTTTATAGTGGAAAAATGAAGGGCTTATCATGCAAGACCAATTTTACTGGTGGGACTAAGTTTGGCAAATTAAGGTCTAAAATCTTCCAAAGAGCATTTTGAAGCATCAAATAATGTTTTTTGGTGGTAAAACTTTGTTGGAATAATCCAACATTTCTTTTTATTCTACACATAAATATTTTTCCAACGATGCAAGAATCACCTCAATCGAAGTCTGTACACAAAAGTTATGCCACTCGGAAATTAACCTTCCTGTTTTTCTCACCATAATTCGAGAGAATGCCACATTAGCCCCCATAAATCATGGAAAAGGTGCTAACCACATGATTATGATGAAGAATGCTCTAGAAAAGTCCATATTGCACTTTGGTTAAGAGTTGAGGTAGTCAAACCTAACCACTAGTAGGCTATCGGGTTGTGTTATAACCAGGTCACTGAGAGTTAAATGGGTTCCATTCTTTTCAAGTGCATTTGTTCCATAAACAAGCATAATAGCCGAGAGGAATGAAGATGGAGCACACAAAGAGGATTTGTGAATTGTGGTAGACCAGGGGCCACAAGCCTTACTTCTTTGTACTCACAACCATTTTCTATTCAGAGAAAGAGAGCAGAGACGTCTCATCTTCCAACTAGGTTTTTTCCCGAAAGGGTTTCCTAGATTATATCTTGTGTCAAATCATGTTTGTGAGTTTTTATTTTTTTGTTATCTATTTTCTACATAAATTTTAATTTGCATTCATACACAATAAACCATAATCTATTGATTCAAAAATCTAAAGGGAAAATAAACCCTAACGGTGTAGATTCCAGATTTGTAAATATAGTTTTATCAAATCTATTGTGATGAATTATCTAGTGGAATATCCATGGAAATTTACGGATCATATTGATATAAGAGTTAGGTTTCTTTGGGTATATTATGAAGATTTATAGGGAACCTAGATCGATTAAGCAAAACTCAAAAAACCCTAGTTACGATCGACCAATCTATGAATAACTCTCATGATCTTGTAGAGGAGAGGTTTTTGCAGTTGGAAGCACAATTTATAGATATAAGTTGTAGTGTGAATCTCCTCATGTTGGCCCTAAGCAATAAGCTAAGGTTATTCAAAAAAGATGGGGGTTTTAATGCAAAGGACAAATTAAAGGGGAGATCAAGAGATCGAGAAGAAATAAAGAACTAGCCAAAGGAAGGACCCAAAAGAGATCAACCCAGTTTGAGTGTCATGAACCATTTATAGTTCTTGCTCAAAGTGGAAGTGGAAGTGGATATCAAACTATACCAAGGTGAGATTGATGCTCTAAAGCTAAATCAATAGTTGGAGCAATTATAAGTGTATCGCATTCATAATATTTGTTTATGTATATTAAATTTATTCTAATGTAAATTAAACACTTAGCAAAATCACATCAAACAAAATATAACATGTCAGTGATAAATAAGTTGTAAAAAAACATAATGATACTTACAATAATACATAACACATAAATATAAATAAGCAAACTGTAATGTTCCCTAATAATAATAAATTATTAAAATAATAAAATGTTAAAATATAAGTAAACAAATAATAAAAGAAAGATAATAATAGTAAATAAATAATAAATAATGGAGATAATTTAATAATAATAAATAAATAAAATATTAAATAATAAATTCGAGTTCTAAATAAATAGATATAAAAGTAAAATAGTAAAAACAAATAAAGTTAAAAAATTAAAAAAATAATAAAATAAATAAAGTTAATAAAAAGTAAAAAAATAATAAAATAAGAAAAAGACAAATTAAGAAAAATATTAAATTAAGAAAACTGCTTCTGCTAGGCTAAGAGCTCGTCTTCCTCGGACGTAAGGAAACAGGTTAACGGCCCAAGACCCAGAGGCATCTGGCAGGAGTGAAAGTCTGCTCCCTTACGGACCACCAGCGGGTTATTTCAGGTGGCGTGGTTTTCCTTGATAACAGTGATGTGTTAACTGACATTCGCGGATAGCAGCCAGAGATGGCTGTCCTCAATGTTGGTTTGACAAACTGAGTTTGATAGGTTTTTCCACCTTTTGAAAAAAAAAAAAAAAAAAAAGAAAAAAGAAGAAAAAGAAAACTTAAAATAAAGAAATTAAAAGTAAACTATAAAATAATAAAAACAAGTAAAGTTAACAAAAAATAAAAAAAATAATAAAATAAGAAAGAGACAAATTAAAAGAAATATTAAATTAAATAAAACTTAAAATAAAGAAATAAAAGTTGCATGTTAACTGTGACGAATAAAATAAGAAATAGACAAATTAAAAAAAATATTAAATTAAGTAAAACTTAAAATAAAGAAATAAAAGTTGCATGTTGACACATGGAATGTGTGAATGGGAACTGATCAATTTAATAAATGGTGAGGAAGATGAGATTCATCATTCTTTCATCCATTCTCTTGGGAGAAAAATATTGTGAGACAAAGAATTCCGTAGCAGTAGTATATTGATTGAGGGCTTGAGGTGGCCAACTGTAGAAAGATTACGTGCAGTGAGTCTACAGTTGGGTGGAGAGTATCCAAAAACTTTGTTGTGGTTAGTAAAATTCAAAAAGTGTATGTTATCTTTGCTCATGTTTTTAAAAAATTCTATGTTAAGTAGTTAAATAATTGGGCGTTGATTATTAATCTTATAAATTGATGTAATTATTTATATATTTTAAATTAAAGTTGTAACCTATGGTATCAAAGCAAGTTTCAAACTCTGCGTAATTTCTAAAAAAACAAAAAAAAACAAAAAAAACACTTTATTAAATTATAATTTTACTTCTAATAATTTGGAAAAATTTAATCAAACTTTTATCAATAATTTTGTTTGCTGTAACTAAAATTTAGTCAAACTATATATTTATTTAATACGCCCTGTCAAAAACAAAACATACGACATACGTTTCTAATTTAGAGGAAAATTTTAGATATCTTAACCGTGATCCAATTACTCATAAAATGACGTGGAGTTTATTTCTGAAGAGCGAATTTGCTTTAAAAATTAAATAAATAAAGAGTAATGAATTTTATCAATAAGCGGGCCTTTGTGCAAGATCCACCATCATTGATTAATGGAGAAAGGGGAATGAAAACTAACTTACATGAAGTTCTCTCTCCCGGAGGTAGATATGAATTATTTATCTCTCCCCCTCGACTCATTGTGAAATCCCAAATTTACTAGGGGGTGGGTCACATGATGATGTAGAGTGGTTTACCCAGAGTTATAATGGTTAAAATAGGTTTGGATGAGCGTATTATAGACTCCAATTATTTTAACGATGAGTCTTGAGTTTTAATAATTTAATTAAAAAAATAAAAACAAAAACAAAAAAATTACAACCCTGAATATTATTAGATTTTAAAAATATATTTTAATTGCTTTTTGTTTGAGTAATTGTATTTTTTTTTTTTTTTAAACACACAATACCCTATTACCAAAATAGACTTTTCATATATAAAAATTAAATTTCCAGCTCAAAATTGTGACTTTAAAAACATTATATAAACATGAATTGATGGCTATTACACATACCTGCAACACACTCACATATTTCATTAAAGAGTGATCTTGCATCAAACAAGATCTAAAACAAAAATATTATTGCTGGTGTGTGAGAGAGATTTGAGAAGTCCCCAAGTGTTTCCAACAACATAAAAATTTGTACATTTTACTATTTCAGTGATAGTTTTATTATTATTATTAGTTAGAAAAAAATATATTAGACTTAACATGAGCAAGAATATAACTAACTCGCCTCTCATCATTTTTTTAGATAGTTATTGGAATATGGAATTTTCACTTGATTCTCATTTTTCTATGTAGTAAAAATTTGTGAGAAAATTCATTGACGTATAATGTGAAACTGCCCCTGGTTTATTAAAAATTGTCCATGGTTTTGCCTCTTAATTTATGAGAATTAATTTGTCTTAGTGTATGGTAATTAATTTGCATGAAATCCACAAGTTTCCTCCAAATGTACGGAAACCAAAGTAAAACCCTAATTTAAAATTTCGATTAATTGTAATTTACCACCAAATTTTATTCTTGGCTGTTAAATTAATCAAATAATTTTTTAATTAACGTTCAAACGACCTTAATCCATGGCCTCAAGTAGCCGAGGAAATAAACACACACATTTAAGAGCTAATAAAGAGTCGTTGGCTGTTCAAATTAATCAAATAATTTTTTAATTAATGTTCAAACGACACGTAAACCATGGCCTCAAGTCCCCGAGGAAATAAAAAATCAAAACATTTAAGAGCTAATAAAGAGTCAATATTTGTAAAAGACAAGTACCCAATAAACAATGAACACGTTCAATTTTTTAAAAGACAAATACCCAATAAACAATCAACACGTTCAATTTTAAAAAAACAAATACCCAATAAACAATCAACACGTTTAAGAGCTAATAAAGAGTCAATTTTTCTAAAAGACAAATAAACAAGTCAAGCTTATACATTTAAGTAAACATGTGAGTCAAGCTCCTATAATCCGCCACGTGGTCCTCATTCCACAGTTTTTGATTGTTTATTATCCATTCAAAATAATTACTAAGAGCTAATAAAGAGTCAATTTTTGTAAAAGAAAAATAGCCAAGTCAAGGTTATGCATTTAAGTAAACATTTGAGTCAAGCTCCTCTGGGCCGGAGTGGACCTCATTCCACAGTGTTTTATTGTTTACTATCCATTCAAAATAATTACTAAGAATACTAAGGTTGGTGACTGGTATGTTTTGATTATATAAGTGGCAAATGTATATTTTTAATATATATGTGGTAAATTTTCAATATAGTTTTATCTAGAGCTTGAGTGAGCTTGCATGTGTTTTTTCTTAAAAGGTTACAAGTTCAAAACTAAAGGGGGTAGAGTATGTATATCTTTGTAAACTACTCAAGCTTGCATGTGTTTCCTCTTAAAAGGTCACAAGTTCAAAACTAAACGGGTAGAGTATGTATACCTTCGTAGACTTAGTAGACAAATCGTTGCACTGATAATGATTGCAAATTGTGCGCTCATATTATAATATGGCTATTTGCCTTGAATTTTGGCTTTTCATATTAAAATGGATATGATATTTTAGTATTAATATGATTAAAATTTATGATATTTTAATATTAATATGATTAAAATTTAAATTATAACTAATAATGAGTTTTATTTTATTTGTTTATTTTATGGATTAATATAATAGGATTTTTTAAATTTCATAGTTGATTTATAATTATTGGATAAGACTTTGAATATAGTTAGTAATAATATTTTGAATGTACATTAGTTATTGATATAATCTAATAAGGAAGTTTGAATGTATACTAAAGATAAACGAAGAGCATTTCATTTGCTTTGTGGAAAAGTAAATTAGATAATTATAGAAACAAATTGAAGTGTAAATAGTTGCAATTGCAATTAATTTTAAAAATCATTTTGAAGCATTTACAATGTTAACTTTCATGATTACTGGTTGTCTTATTATATGGCTGCAATTTTCTATTTTGTGTAAGTGTGAACTTTTATATAATGTAACACTAGAAGTAATGTGGAATTAAAATTTGTTCGCTAATCATGGCTCTTAAACGTCGAAGACAAACCCAAGTCACCCCTGAGGTGGAAACTCCACCTCTAGACACTACAAAGATTGGAACCCTAATTGTCATGTCCTCATCACAATGGTAGTCTTTCAACCACATATAGGCGGGTGCGACACTGTTGTACCTTCTCTTTTCACTAATACTTAAGCACACGAACTACACCTACTTCAACACTTAAACAATTTCTCTAAGTGTTCACAATGCAACGAAAATAACATTTATCTTATCTTCTTCAATTAATCTTTCATATATGCAACAGAATCATAAATCATCAATATACACAAGTATACACACATATACTTGGGAGGGGCAACTCCCGAATAGTTTGCCCAACAATATATAAAATTTGTAATTCTTCCAAAATACAATATTTTACAAATTTACATAAGTCTGTGCAACCACCCAGGGTCGCCTTGCACACCTTGCTGAAATCACTCGACGGTCGTGCCGGGGTTGTGCAACACTACTCACGTGCTGCCACTGCCACCCGTACGCACTGCCTCCCTGGAAACCCCAAAATCGTGCTACCCAATATGTCATGCAACACTCTGCCAACTCTACCCTACATGCGTCACCTCTGCCTGGAACACTGCCTGCATTCGACACTCCTGTCGTTTTGTCGTTTCTTCCTGCTATAGCATTGTCTACCCGTCACATCGTTTTGTCGTAGTGCGGCCCAACCTCACTGCACGACGGTCACACCACCCGGACCTCCAAACTCCCTCGTCACAACTCTCATTCAACAATCCACTAGTTCCTCCCTGTTCAATTTGTCATGCTACCTGGTCTGCCCATCGGGCGAGCGCATCACCCAACACAGTGTCAATGACATTGTCTACCTGCGACCTACCTGAACGCATTACCTGAGATGCTTGCTGAAACCAAAACTCGTTTACCTGACCTACGACCCGCCTTCGCCCTTCGGTTTGTCTTTTTCATCCTTCTTTGCACTTGTTCAAGTATTAGATGAACTCTACAATGTTGGATGTCCAAATGCCTTCACTCCATCATTTACTTATACGACCTTTCCAAAGTGCATTTCACCCAAAGGTCGCATCGTTTGGACTGCCTATGGGTCGGCTTACCCACGTTCATGCTCGACCAACCTGTCCGTCCAACATGATGCACCCATTCATAAATATTCATCAGAGTCGACCTTTCCTTCGCAACACGACTCACCCATTTGTGACTTGCCCGTCGCACCGTTTGGTGACTCGCCTATTGCATCGCCCCGTAACTCACCTGTTCAACTCAACTCGCCCATGTCGCCTCAAATTGGTAGCTCATATCGCTGCACATCGGGCGGGTGCCCACCCACCGGCATGCCCGCTATACGTGCTTGCCCACTTGTCGCACATAATCAACCGAGTCACTTTTAACCGACGGTGGGGTCACACATAACTAAATGTCTCGCCTCCGAGTTTCTTTTAACCGAACGCTCCACCCGGGTCACCTTTAACTAAATGCGGGCACCCCTTGCACATCTAAGCGCGCCCATACTATGAGTTCGGTTTTTCGACTCCCTTAGGCGCTCCAGACTCGAAGCCCTGACATCCTTCGCTACTCTAAATAAGGTTGTCGACCTCGATAAAACCATCTCCATCTAAACTCCATAATGTTGCAAAGTGTCGCTAGCTCCAACATCCAATGTCCATGCTGCCCAACTCTGCTCTCCATCACACAAACCTCCTCCAAGGCTCATGACTCCATAAACGGGAAAGTCTCCTCAATCCATGATCATCAACCACATCTATCGCAATCTCCATGCCACTCCATTGTGGAAGGTTGGCTCCTCCAACTCAACTACATGCTCTCACTGCAACATATATCATGTCAATCCACCATGTATCATCATAAAGTGAATCTCTGCCATGATACTCCATCCCAACACAACATATCTCGGTAAAACCTCGACATATCTCTGACATAACTCTACACATTGCTAGCCCGCATGACTCAAACTAGTTGGGTAGCTAATCCAACTGTCACACTCAACTCATGAGAATGCACATCCTCATGCCTCCGTTGGTCATTTCTCTAGCATCCTGTCACATCATCAACTCGATCAAGAATCCATCCCATCTATATCCAAATGTAAAGTAAGCCATATCCAAGTCCATGAAGTAACCTTCATCATATCTGCAATATGTTGTCCATCAATACTATCGCCCATGTGTTGCCCATAGTTTTGTACCAATCAACCCCATCCATCCAAGCATAATAAAAATGTGTGAGAGGCCCTTTCCCAAAGGCCCCTTTGTCATGGTGGTGTAGTCCTTCTCATCATCAAGGCACTGCACACACCCATCTCCAAAGGTCTAGTGCATGACAAGGGCCAGGAAGTTGCCTCCCTGACTCTCATCCACCCAAGTATCAGATTGATGTTGCATCCTCAAGTACTCATGCACAACAACAACCTCCTCATGTGTACATCCAAGCTTCTCAAGCTTGGCCTTCGTCAACTGAAAGTCATATATGCCCATAACATACCTGCAATAGTCCACAATGCCAACTAGATCTCTACCTACATACTCCTCTCCATCCTTTGCCTTAGAAGAAGTACTCAAACTTCCTCTCTCATCAACAACCTCATGGTGAAGTCTCCCAGTAGAAGATGCACTTGTCATTTTCTCCATGATGGGTGGAACTGCCTTTCCACCTCCATCCTTCTTTTCCTTCATAACTCTTGCAACAAAGTCGATCATCCACTTCTCCTTCGTTACTTGAGTCACACATCCAAGTTCCCTTTGCTCCACATAGTCATGCTTCACATTCGAGTCCTTTGGATACAAAGTCATCAAAGCAATCCTTGGTCTATATCCCAAGCGACTCTTCCTTGTCATCGAAACAATCATGATTTTCCCTCCAGTTGTAATCAAGAGTGTGTCTAGTCCACCGTCGGTATGGATTGTGCAGCTACCAAGAAATCTTGCCCCAAAACCATAGCATGATCATCCATCTCAATCACCCTCAAATCCAACCTTCCAAACCACGAACCCACTCTCACTTATGTGTTCTTCAAAACACCTGTCACAACTTTCATGGTTGAGTTAATAGCTTTGAAAGCACTCAACTCCCTTTCCATTTCAGCTTTCTTCCCAAAAGATGTTGTTGCCTTCCTGCTAAGGAAACTATGTGTAGCTCCTGTGTCAACCAATGCAACAAACTTCTTGCCATGTACGGTCACCTGCACAAAACTCAACCTCAAGGCATCTCCATCCTCCATAGGCTTTGTCTTGCGTCTTACCTCAACAACCTTCTTCAACAATTCCACCTCAGAGTTGTCTTTCGACTTGTGCCTCGACCTGACAGTCCTCTTAAGGTATGCAATCTCCCCTTTCAGTTCATTCGAGCAATTCGATCCTGGTCTAGCTTGAGTTCCATCAAGCTTCTCCTTCTTCGCATGCTGCTCAAGTGCACCTACTTGGAACACATTGACCTCCTCCACTCAAAGTGCTCCAACCATATGCAAGTCATCTTGCATGGCCCGGTAGTAGTCTCCAAGTTTGTTAATCTATTCAATCTCAAATTCTTCTATAACAACGGGTTTACGATCAATAAATTCCCTCTTGATCTCTTCTTCAAGTCCCTTGACTTTATCCTGCAACATGACACTTCTCTCCCTTAAGCGAACTCATTCATCCATGAGTTCTTGGAGTCTTCGGTCACCTTGCTGTATCTTCTCATCAAGTTGCTCAAGTTTATCATACCTCCCATGAAGATTATCCAAGGCCTTCCGCACATCCGCTATTCCATCTCTAATGTGCCCCAAGAGTTCCCACTCTTGCACAAGAGCTTCATAGTGTTGTTGCCTCTTGTCCTTCCAATAACCTGTCATGTATTCAAGCTTTTGAAAAGCTCTATCTGTGATCTTCCTTCGTTTAGCCTGGCCCAAGTTTCCTGCTTGGCCCCTGCTTACTATGTCACATTGCAACCAAATCCTAAGTGCCCAAACTTCAATACCAACTGCAACCACTGTCGTCATATCCCTGCTTCATAATCTCAAATCAACTCGACTCACCCTGAACCAAGCTCTGATACCATCTATCACACCCTTATCCCGGTGGTAGTCATTCAACCACATATAGGCGGGTGCGACACCGGCATACTTTTTCTTTTCATTAATACTCAAGCACACGAACTACACCTACTTCAACACTTAACCAATTTTTCTAAGTGTTCACAATGAAGTGGAAATAAAATTCATCTTATCTTCTTCAATTAATCTTTCATATATGCAGCGGAAACATAAATCATAAATATACACAAGTATACACACATATATTTGGGAGGGGCAATTCTTGAACAGTATGCCCAACAATATATAAAATTTGTAATTATTTCAAAATACAATATTTTACAAATTTACAAAAGTCTGTGCAGCCACCCAAGGTCGGCCTGCACACCTTGCTGAAATCACCCAACGGTCATGCCCAGGTTGGGCACAACTGCCCACCGTGCTACTGCTGCAACCCATCCGCACTGCCTACCTAAAAACCCCAAAATCATGCTGCCTAATATGTTGTTAACACTATGCCAACTCTACCTTGCGTGTGACACCTCTTCCCAGAATGCTCCTTGCATTCGACACTCCTGTCGTTCTGTCATTTCTGCCTGTCATAGCACTGTCTGCCCATCGCATCATTTTTCCACACTGCGGCCCAACATCACTGCACAACGATCACACCACCTAGAACTTCAAACTCTGTTGGCACAATTCCCGTTCAACAGTCTGCCAATTCTGCCTTGTCAATTTTTCGTGTTGCCCAGTCTGCTTTTCGGACAGGCACATCACCCAACACAGTGCAGACGACACTGTCTACCTACGCCCTGTTTGAACGCGTTACCCGAGCTGCCTGCCGAAACCAGAACTCGTTTACCCAACCTGCGACCTGCCTCCGCCTTCGCCCTTCGATTTTGTCTTTTTCTTTCTTCTTTGCACTTGTTCAAGTATTAAATGAACTCTGTGATGTTGGATGTCCAAATGCCTTCACTCCATCATTTAATTATATGACCTTGCTGAAGTGAATTTCACCCAAAGGTCGCGTCGGTTGGACTACATATGGGTCGAATTACCCATGTTCATGCCTGACCAACCTGTCCGTCCACCATGATGCAATCGTTCACAAATATTCATCTGAGTTGACCTTTACTCCACAACATGACTCGCTCGTCGGTGACTCGCCCATCGCACCATTTGGTGACTCGCCTGTCACACCGCCCGGTGACTCACCCGTTCAACCTAGCTAACCCATGTTGCCTCAACTCGGTCACTCGTGTCGTCGCACATTGGGCAGGTGCCTGTCCACTGGCCCGCTATATGTGCCCGCCCACCCGTCGCACATAACCAACCAAGTCGCTTTTAATCGACGATGGGGTCACACATAATTGAATGTCTCGCCTCCAAGTCACCTTTAACCGAACAGAGGCGCCTGTCGCACATCTAGGCGCGTCCATACTACGAGTTCGATTTTTTGACTCCCTCAGGCACTCTCGACTCGAAGTGCTAACACTAGCGGAAAAATCCATATTACGTTCCCTTGGGGAAATGACAACCATCTTTAAGTATTAGGTCACTAGCCAAGCCTAAAGTCAAAGGAATGATCAAGGTCAAGGAAGGGAGTTGGATAAAAGAACAAAGACAAGGCTTAAATTTTCAATTCAATGTCGAAGATAGAAAAACAAACCTCGATATTATGAAAGAAGTCCAAAAATCAAAATTACTAGAACTCACAAGTCAAGAAGGGGGTTCAGTAGCAGAAGATTGGGTAATCGGTGTTAAGAGAGCACTTAGCTTTATGGCATACTCTTCAAGGGAAAAATGTCTAAATAGTAATGTCTACTAAAAGGAGAAACTTTATTATGGTGGGTAAATGAAGAGATGAAGATGCAAGTCACCCCATTGCAAATTACTAGGGAGATGTTTGAGGAAGCCTTCAGAACCAGGTACCTATCAGAGGAATACAAACACCAACAAATAAGGGCTTTCCATGTAGTGTGATAGAATGGTATATCTATCGAAGACTATCAAGTTGAATTCTCTACTTTGGTCCATCATGTGGACTATATGGCAGATGATAACCGTTAAGCTGAAGGATTCCTGCATGGGCTTGATCCTTTGGTTCAAGCGAAAGTTACCATG
Source organism: Pinus tabuliformis (assembly GCA_031772625.1). NCBI lineage: Eukaryota > Viridiplantae > Streptophyta > Pinopsida > Pinales > Pinaceae > Pinus > Pinus tabuliformis. The sequence goes on along the minus strand of CM062807.1, from coordinate 764,328,614 downwards.
TGGAAACCCACCACTATGGAAGCAAGCACTACTTTGGCCAAACAGGTCCAAAGGATGATGAATATGAAAAGGCAAATGGTGGTTGATGAAAATATAGATAAGGAATCCCCCAAGGAGGGTGTAAGCAGAAAAGGGGGACTCCAATATGAATCCCAAGGAAGACAAAACAAGGTTGCTAGGATTGCTAGTGCAACCTTTGGTTCCTACAAAAGAACGTAGGGGTCATCCCTACTTAGAAAGGACTAGTAGTAGAGCTAGAGGATTTGGTGGCCAAGGACAAGGACAGATAAGGGATCTAGGTCAATTAGAATGTTGGGAATGTGGGGGTCCACATTATAGAATGGATTGTCCAAAGTATCAAGCTGGGCTAAGACAACAAGGACACCAAGAAAAAGGAGAAAAACCATAGACCCAACATCGAATTCATGCCATTGTAAACCATCATCAGGATGAACACCAAACCATCGTTTTGGAGTCCACAAATTTTCAAGGAGGAAGTCCTTCTAGTCGAACCATTTTTTATACTGGGCCTTTGGGTTTTGTTGACTTAGGAATCGTGAGTTTGAGCAAGTCAAGGCACAATGGGACCAATATAGCTTAGGGTTAGCTACTTGGGAAGATGTAGAAGTTAATTTTAATGACTTTCCTTATCTATGTGATTAAATTGTGTCGTGAACTAGATAGGATTGCATAACTTAGCTTAGATAGATACCTTTATGGAGTGTCTAAATCATGTCTTATTGTTTAAATTTTTGATACATATAAATAATACACTATGATTGAGGTTTCATGATATGATGGTATGAGAATAATGATGCACATGTGGTTCTTATTTATTTAGTTGTTACGATAATGGTGTTGTATGCTCCTCATGAATATGATATGCATATTGATTATGCTGTTATGATTTGAGGTTAGATTGACATGTGGTTAGTTTATTATGTGATGTCATGATATGTCCTTGATGCTGATATGTTGATGTTATAATTTATGAGGATATTTTATGTGGTATTCACAACATTAAAAAAACTTAAAATATTAAAAAAAATTGATAACTTTGTTTTGAAACAACATTAAAAAAACTGAAATAAAGAAACAAAATAAAAAAATAAAAAGTCTAGTCCACAGGGTCTTGGATAGATGGTGATCAGATGCTTTGTTAAGACACTCATTGATGTGAAGTCACCGGTTCAATTCCTCGCCTTGATCGGGGTGATATATTGGACATGATGAAGTTGTAGTCCTGCCAAACTTACAAAAGAAAAAAAATAACAAGTCTAATAAGCAGCGTTGCTACTTAATACATGCCTCTTATGCAAAAAGTAATTGATAACATAAGTATAAAAATTCCCCTCATGCCCATGCATAAAGATCTTAAATTTTTTTAATTATTAAAACTTATGATTTGCAAGGTTCCATTTTGTAAGTGACATTATAATAGTTTAGATCTTTTTCAACTTTTGAATTTAAGTTTCTACTTTAGAATATTAAAACAAATTTTCAAAATATTAAAACAAATAAAATTGTTAAAGTTTTTAAGTAGGGAGATTTTTATAGTTGAATTCACAAAGTTAAGATTTAGTAAGTGTTTAGTTAAAACAATGAAATTTCTATTTTGCATTAAAATCATTTATAACAAAAATTTACACAACAAATGACATCAATTGATTTTTGTTTGTTGTCTATATTCTTAAATAACTAATGCATCTACAAATGCTTATAAGTCTTTACCTTGCATTATTTGACAACTTGATATTTCAAGGCCTTATATGACTCTACACAAGTTGCCCATAAAATCAAGCTAGCTATTAAAGGTAGGTAAAAATGTTTGAAAGAAAAACATTATATAATATTAAAGGAACACATAATTAATTATGAAAATGCATGTTGACTTAGGGGCATACCAAAGAGTTATAAAGATTTATAATAAAGGCGACATTGTTTTTCTTATCAATATATTATATTATTTTGAAATATGTTGTTAGTAAAGGAATAGTTAAGTTTTAGGCATTTAATATTTTAATGAAAAAAACAATAGAAAAATATTTATAAGTATTGGAAGACTTTAAGTTATTAATAGATTAGATAAACAATAAATGTAAAATTGAGCCTACAATATTAGTTCCAATTATAAATCAATTTATGAAGGTAAAAATCAATTTCGATATATATATATATATATATATATATATAATTCAAATGTTAATCATCTATCTAAAGAAGTTGTATTAATGTAGGAAGGGACTCAAATGCAACAAGAGTTTAAAGGAAGAACTTAGAGTGCATTTTTAAAAATATCTTTATATTGATATAGGAAGTGATATAAAATCACAAATGTGTTTGTTGGAATTTTTTATAGTTGTTGCAATAGTATTGGAGCCTTAGTAGTAAGATATAAACAAGATTTTGTTAAAGATTTCCCATTATAACTTAAGAATATTTTATTTAAGTATTGACATAAAAATTTTAGATGTCTTTTTTTTTAAATAGATTATATATGTTAATATTATATATAAAAGTGAATCTATATAAAAAGTAATTTCACATTTCATATATATATATATATATATCAAACCACCAAAAAAGAATATCATAAAATCAAATGTGATTGTTAAAAATTTTCAAAAATTTGAACAAATTTTGTAAATTATTTTCAAAAGATACATATTAATTAAAAGTCAAACATGAGTTTGACACGCTTAAAAATGAAATTTTCATAAATATTGAGATTATATGTGTATACTATTATGGCAGCTGGTGGCATATAATTTTTTATTTATTATTATTTTTTTTTAATGAAATTTTCATAAATATTGAGATTTGATGTGTGTATTATTATGACACTTGGTGGCATATGAATTTTTATTTTTAAAATAATTTATTTATTTATTTTTCATATATATATATATATATATATATATATATATATATATTTATTTATTTATTTTTTTTTTTTTTTTCTAACAAATTCTATTTATAACCCCATAAAATTAGTTATTTCATCTATATGAGCTAATATAAAAATAGAAATAGAAATTTTAAAAATTAATTTTTATTTTCAGAATATTCAGTTTAATAATTTTTTTTTTCAAAACTTTAATAGACTTTATAGAATCTTTTTAAAAATTTTAGAACTAATTGAAAGACAAAGAATTTTGACTATAAAATGATTACAATATAACGTGCCGCCATAGGTAGGTATAAAAATTAAATAACAAAAATAAAAAATACAAATATTGGAAAATTATTAAAATTATTAAAATTGATGCTGACATTTTTTTTGGTAAGTTTGACATTGGTAAGACTACCTCATGGTCATGTCCAAGAATAGCACTAGAATAAGGTGGGGAATTGAATGAATGATTTAACATCTAGGAGTGCCTTAATAACGCACATGATCACCATTTATCCAAGAACCCATGGACCAACTGACAAATTTAATTTAAAATAAATATATATTTAAAAGTTTAAAATAAAAACTCCTCGATTGGGGTGCAAGCTGGAATATTTTGGTCCCGCCAACGTTTGATGAGGATCCCAAGGAAATCCCTCACCACCCTCCACATGCATGAGGCACATGGAGTGATGGCCTCACTTAATGCCATTACTAAAGATGGCAACAACATAATTGGGAAGCAAGTGCTCGAATTTTTTGCTGGTAATTTCGGTAAGACTCTGTTTTGCGATTTTTGTTTGCATAAGGTTTGGTTTGAGCAGTTCGAAAGCCTGAGGAAGGAACCCATCGAGGTATTTCACTGGGCATTGGTTCATTTACAGTGGGTTCAGGCTGCCTGTCTCGGGTATGTTTTCAGTCCCATCATATGTATCCCTGTTATGGCTTAGTATACTTGTCCGTTGGTTTCTTGGAAGAAGGGATATGCATTGAATTGGATGGTTTGGAAGGTGTATTACCAGAAATTGTTTACTACTATCTCATATTTGTTTGAAGGTTCTTTCATTTTTTATATTCTAGTGTCTGTGTTCTTTGGAATTCTGTTGGCACACATGGGTATTTGTTGGGTAAGGCCTATGGGTTGCTCTCGGTCTTTATGTTTCTGTTATTGGCGCACTAGCTTTGCATCTCCTCTGGAAATCAGTGGTCTCGGCCCTGAATTTTCAAGGTTTTGGTATGGTTGTGGTTTTGTTTATATTTACACCCTCATTCGTTCTAGGCATAGTCAAATTGAAGTTTCTGAGCCACGGGACTATTCCTATTTCGGGTTCCTGGGATGTGAAAGGCGACAAAGTTGATTTCTGTATGGGTTGGGGCTCTCACATTTGGTTACCTTGGCAGGTCCCCTGGTTCGGTGTAACCCCTAGAGGCACTTTTCTCCTGGGTATCGGCTCACCTTGGGTCGGCCAACAGGGTTCAAGACAATTGATTTTAGTTTGCTATACCACCCACAAACAATGGCTCGCGTTGCTTCAGGGAAGAGTAAGACCAGTTGAGGTTCTCATTGTCGCGGGAAGCAGCCCAAAGCTGCCATTGATAAACCCAACACTTCTATAGGTAAAACTCGTGGACGGAAGTTAACCTCCCGAATTATTGATGAAGTTGCTACTTCTTATCAGGCAGGCTCTTCCCAGGTCCGCCAGCTCATAGCATAATGGGAAGAGGAGTTGAACCAAAGAGATGAGTTATTGGACATCGATTTGGATGACTAGTAGACCCTCGTGCCTGAATCGGGGCACTCTTGGGGAAGAATTTCGTAGTATAAGCAGACTGTTCACTTGTACTGGATGATGAATAACCTCCTGGTCAAAGCTTTGGAGCATATCCCTTCAGGCTCTACCTCATCCTCTCAGGAATTCCTGGATTACAGTAAGGATTTCTAGCAAACTAAATTTCAACTCCAGAAGCAGAATGGTCACCTCAGCCGCATTGAACAACATATCCCATGCATTCCGCACACTGAACTTCTAGGGTCAAGTGCAAAGGATCCGATTCCTGTTGACTCAGCCTATGATGAATAGTTCAGTGTATCACCTCTCATTTTGACTTTTCTTGAATGCAACAGTTCCACTCTTGTCAATATGTTTACAATTATCTAGATGTTAGGAAGTATAAGTGTTTTGGGAAGTTTTAGTGTCTACAGATAAATGCTTAAACACCTAGACTAGTAACTAAGTCTAGAACAACAATGCAAAGCATTCTCTACTTTTTCTATAACCAATAGATTAAATAAGACAGTAAAGAAGCCTACCTGAAGCTTTCGCTTACTCCTTATCTCCCTTGAACAATTTTGTTGCCCATTTCCGCACTTAATTCGCTTGAAAAGTACTTGTACACAGACAGAATACAAAAACCGATCAAAGCATATGATAATGATCTATTGATTAAACATAAGATGGAATCAAGTGCATAATACACATATGAAAGCATCAATGAACAATACAAACATATGGAAAAAGCTTTTAACACTTTATTAGTAAAAGGAAGAGTTACAACCTAATTTGCTTGATTCAGTGTCACTCCTCCAGTTCAATCCCATCCTCTCCTCATAACAAGCAAGACATTTTGACATCATTACAATACTTGAAACCAACTCAAGTCTCATACTAATAGCATCTCCCTATAATTCAATGAATTCCAGCCCTTGATCACTTAGATGAGTGGTCTTTTTATAGGTGAATGAAGGAAGTTATGCCATAAATGGTGATAATGAATGCCCTCCCAAACTTATGATTTAGTTCCATGGAGGAAGGGATAAAGGGATTGATGTTCCTTAACTCCCTCCCTCATCCAATTTCGAGCCCAAAGGAGTGGATAGCCTTAGGAAACTTCTAGAGGCATCCTATGGATAAGAATATTCCAAACCCCAATGTAGATTTCACTCAAATTCACCCAGCGCAGGCCAAAGAGGGCTCAAGTGCGTTGCAATGCACCCTGGCAGTGTACTAGGCTGCACTGCAGTGCACCCTGATAAAGGCATGCCTACGCTGATCTTCTTAGAGGCAATTTTTGGATGATTTCAGTCATGGAATCTCTTGGGAAGGAGGCATTCTGATGGTTGACTTCATTTAGGGCATGTAACAACTGAATTAGGGTTTGATGGGCCCTAATAGTACTAATCTGTAAGTCGAGGTTGATGTGCCCAAATGGATCTGTAACAGTTGCCCCCTAAAGCATGAAGTCGTAAATATGTATGTCGAGTGAAATGCTTTACTATGTGGAGAGGAGGTTTCAAAGTAGAAGGTGACCTGCATCAATTACAATACATATATCATGATAATTTGATTTTTTCTCATGAACTTGCTGAGGGAAGGCATACCCATGCTCATCTTATAAACTTTCATTACATGTACAAATATAATTGTCTATAGATATAGACCCATGAATGGATGACCATGAATGTAAGGCCATTGTACATTTGATTTAGTACTCCTGAAAATATCGCAGCCCAGATGGATGAAACTAGATCCGGGGTATTCATTCTCGTTCAATCTTTCGCTCAAGTACAAGTTTAACCATGTGAATAGATGATTTGAAGTCAAACATGGGAAGACATCGTCTGATTACCAGCCAATGATGTAAGCCGTTAATAGACGCGAGAGGAATCACCGACAATGATGATGACCCTCAAGGTACTACAGTACATTTCGCATGGTGTGAATAAATGATTTGATGTCGAACACCATACAAAGTCTTTCGGTCGAAGGCTAGTGATGTCAACCTATCGCAGGAAGCGAGAAACCTGCCATTGATGTATGCAAGCCTCAAGGCACTAAAGGGGTGTTTCTAAGTCAACTTCTTAGATAATGTGCTGATGTCGGCAAGAAGCGACTCGTCGCAAGAGGGCCTTGATGTATCCCACATAAACGACATGAAATGAGGTTAATGATTTTGGAGATGAAAATCAACTGACGACAGAAGGTTCAGGAATGACAGTCATGAAAATGAAGGTTTACAGTATTGCAAAGGATGAAGTTTGAACTGAATGACTTCTCTTGAACATGTCGGCGACACTAAAATGAATTGGTAGCATTAACCCAAAACAAAGTAATGGATGGTATGATAGACCAACGGTGTGATAACCATCAAGTTGAATGACCCAACCCACATAGCCACGGTGATGAGGTTAAAGTGTCATGTTCAAGAGCGACTTGCTACCATAAAGTGTTCTCCCCTTTTTCCATTTTCCCCAGTCATTGTTGACCAATACCTCTTTATTTTTATCAAGCTTGAGGAGGATAACATATGCTTGTTGTATAATCTCACCCTTCAGGTGAATCCATCGCTATTTGATGCTTTAACGAGTCTAGCGAAGGTGAAACTCGGTCTTGTCTAGATGAACAACTTTGTCGATATTTAATGTTTTTAACGAGTTTAATGACAAAGATAACTCGATCCTTTTCATGTTTAGAGAGTTTGAAAAGGGACAAAAAGGAAACTCCAAAAGTTCTTTTTCGTAGATTTGTCTCTCAAGTTCGAAAAAGCATAAAACAATACGAGATAGAACCTATTGACAATATTCGATCAATGTGTTCATTTTTCATAGTTAATCTATCTCAGCCCGAAAAAGGGTTAAACTTATATTGAGTAGATATCAATTCCAATCCATTAACGAGCTAGAAATGACAAGCGCTTGACAATCTTTTCATGTTTAGAGAGTCTGAAAAGAGCTTGAAGAGGACTCCAAGGGGGTTCCTTTTTCGTTTTTAATAAAGCTGGAAAAAGAGATAAAAGTTTGCTTTGTGGTCAAAGATGTTCAATTTACACTTGAGCATGTCAAATTCTGCATGTTAGTTGTTAGACCTGCTCAAAACACCATCAAAAATAGATTAAAAATACTTGTTTCATGGATAACATGAATAAAAACTACTGTTTACTCGATTAATGTGCAAGAAATAAACATAAAAACGAGTTTTACCATTCATTTTTACCATTTCACATTTACCCTTTGATTTTGGTGCTTTGGAGCAGTTTTTACCTTGAAGTTTACCAGCTGATTGCGGAGGATTCAGTGGACCATTCCTCGTGCTGTCCGGACCAGGTAGGAGCTATCTCTGTTCTCTTTCATTTCATATCATTCATTTTTAGTTTCAGGCAAAATTTTTGAGTTTTTGGGGCCCTAGGGTTTCAATTTTCCAACCTGGGATCAGCACACCCTTTCATCATTGAAAGGTGCGCTACAGTGCACTCACCTAGAAGGCTGCCTGTATTGCAACGCATTGTCCCTAAGGCTGGGCTGCGTTGAGCGCAAAACCCAATTTCATTCAGCTGTTTTCACCCAAAAATTCTTCTGTTTTTTGCAAGAAATGGATCCTAATTTTCCTTATGGTTGTATTTTCAGGTATTCATCGGATCAGAATGACGATTACATGGAGAGAACGAGAGCACGAAGAACAGGATATGATTGCCCTAAATAACCAGGGCACGGTTGAGGCCCTAAGGAATTGCGGGTTACTCAAATATTTTTGATTATCTGGTATGAGGCAGCAAATTGAGCTTTTGCAGTTCCTTGTTCGTTCATGGGATCCTACTGATCAGACATTTCACATTAGAGACAAAGTGGTCTCAATTACCATCGATGACATATACTTTCTTATCGGACTGTCGAGGCAGGGTGTCCCCATCTCACTTTCTGGATTTGCCAAAGGGGGTGAATCAGTGAGAGATTACATACGATAGTTCTGTTAGCCAGGTGCACAGCCTAGCAGGGACGGAAAGATTAACATCAGAGATATTAGTGATTTACCATTGAGGACGATCCTCTTTACTATTGCCAAATTGGCTGGCAGCGCGACACTACATTTGGCAAACAGATCATACATGCAGTATGCATTAGAGTGTTTAGAGCCAAAAGTGTTCAACTGGTGCGAGGCAGTACTTTCATCCTTGAAAGAACAACTGACCAAGGTGAAAAGTGGAAAGACAAAGAACTTTGGCTATGGGTCGATCTTGATTTCTTTCTCCTTGGAGAGAATTCCACTTATGCAGCCACAACTTGTTTCACTGGGTGTATCTGGACCTAGGGATCCACGGATGCAGAGATGGGTAGATCTTATGGCTAGGCATGCTGGTCAGTCATTGATTACATTTACCCCTGCATTCTTTGAGTGGCTTGATCGACAGGATATGGCCATCGCAGAGTATCCATATTCAGGGATGGATTTTTGCGGAGATCCAAACTTGATGTTACCAGTTGGAGCACAGTGGGGTGCTATAGGTAAATTGTTTGACCAAAGTGTTTTTTGATTTTAAAGTTTCTACATTTTTTTGTGTTTTTTGATTATCTCCAAGACTAAACAAAATCATTTTTTATGTATGCAGACGTTGGACCTGTTCGACCTGTGGGGCACCAACGAGTGGCAGGTGGGCCAGCACAGAGACCTATTGGGAGAGCAGTTCTCCGAGACTTAGATTTAGCCAAGACACTGGCTGAACTACAGGACCACATAGAGGGTTTGACCCTAGGCATTCCGAATGTCCGGATCGAGGAGTTGCCTATGCGACTGTAGCACCACACTATTGGCGTTCCGAGTCGTTGGATGAGACTTTTATGCATGATAGCATAGGCTGTGACCTGTTATCATGAGCACCACTAGTCTACTTAGATGTTTTCTGCATACATTTTGAGTTTTTGGGTCAGATGACCAATTTTTGTCTTGGACACAAACTGTTTGTAAAACTTTTAAAACAACTATCTATTTTACTTTCAGAGTTTTATTATGGTTATGTGATGCAATCCTATTCAACTGATGATGTGAATTGAAAATATTTACTTTACATATGTCGCAAATGTCTATTTAACACATAATTCGCTAGAGAATCAGTTAATGTGTTTAGATTTATGGAAATATGCTGATATTGAATAAACTCAAAATACCTTTCCAAAATATGAACTCTAAGGAACATGCGATGAATTGCTGGGTTTCAGATGGTATAAACGCCAGTAAGTTGTAGTACAACGAGTTGTGAGTCCAGCCTAATGATGATTCGGCGTATGCCAAGTGAAATGGCATCAGAGAGAAGTTCAATCAACGCGCTATACTCAGCGATATTGTTTGTTGATCGACCAATACAAATCCCTCTAAAACTCACTAACTTGCTGCTTGGAGCGAAAATGGCCCATGCTGCAGAGGATAAGTTCTGCGTACTACGACTAGCCCCATCGACGTAACCAACAAATGGTTCTGAAAAGTTCGACATCTGCAACAAATGCAAAGTGGATTACTTAACCAAATAAAAAATCTAAAAGAAACACAAACACATGCAATCAAAGCATATATACAGTGAGTTTCACTACACTTAACTAAGCATAATAATGTTTAAGGTACAACCCGTTTTGGGGCTGCGACAATGGAATCCCATCATAGTCCACTAACTCATAGGCACCTTTCGTCAAAACATGCTTAACAATATAAGGGCCCATCCATAGCGGTTCAAATTTTCCTGCTCCAAGTTTATCAGACTCCTGATCGTAAAGCAAGACTAGGTCACCTTCTGAGAAGACATGAGGCTTGACATTTTTATCATATTGTGCCTTAATACATTTCTTATGCGCTTTGTTAGCCAATGCGGCATCACGACGGGTTTCATCCAAATGGATTAACTCCAAGAAACGCGCTTCTTCTTCAGAAGTGTCGGGTAGCAGGTCAATCGCGAGTTTGAGAGACGAGATTTCACATTGAATTGGTAAGACTGCGTCCAAACCATACACCAACTAAAACGGCGTGAATCTGATCGCATTTCTCACCAAGGTCCGATATGCCCACAGAGCTGAGTATAGGATTAAATGCAATTTCTTTTATGAACTCCAATCATTCTTTGCAACATGCGTTTAAGGACTTTGTTGATGGCCTCAACTGGTCCATTAGCTTGCGAGTAGTATGGAGTAGAACTATCATGTGACAGTCCTAACTTGGTGGTTAACTCAACCATCATGTGATTGCAAAAATGTGATCCATGATCTGTAACTATGGCTTGTGGTACACCAAACTTGGCAACCACATGGTTGAAGAAAAATAAAGCAGCCGTTTCGCCACTGTTGTTCAATGTTGGCATCGCCTCGGCCCATTTGGTAAAATAGTCAACAACGACTATAATATACCCATGCCCCCTGGCCGGAGAGGGGTTACATGTCATAAAGTCAATGCCCCATTTGGTGAATGGGCTAACAACAATGACTGGATGTAATGGTGTAGGTGGTAATCTGGTTTTTCGGTCATATATCTGGCATGCATGACAGCTTCTGACAGCAATAATGCAATATTTGAATATGGTTGGCCAGAAGTAACCAGCACAGAGAATTCTCTACGTGGTAGCATACCCAGATAAGTGTCCACCACAAGCACCTAAATGACATTCATTCAAATCTTTCTCGGCTTCCTCATGAGTGAGGCACCTACGTAAAATCGTATCGACACCACGACGATAAAGCGTATCACCAATGATCAGATAATCTTTGGCTTGGTATCAGGTACGTCGCTGTTCAGAGCGAGAGGTATTAGGCTGGAAAGCTTGGGTCTGGAGATAGACCAGTATATCTCCATACCATGGATCACTTGACGAGATAAGAAACAGAGACTCATCCAAGATTGATGCTTTTGATGTTGAATCATTGGAGGATGAGGGAAGATCGCAAAGTAACTCGGCAAAAACAAGAGATTTCTTTGATTTAGATTTGATGAATTCCAAATCAAACTCCTACAAAATAACTATCCATTTTGAATATTTTCCCCCCAACAATTGACGTGACAAAATGTATGTCATAGGGTTGCAATCTGAAACAATAGTAGTTTTACGAAGGAGGATGTAATGACAAAATCTCTGCACAGCTTGAACAGCTACCAAAGCTAACTTTTCGACATAGGAATACTTACTTTCTGTATCATTGAGATTACAACTCAAGTAATAAATATGATGTTCAATTCCACTTTCTTATTGGACTAAAACCATGCCAATGGTTGTATCTGCAGCGACGAGATACGGGTAATAGTCTTTTTGGTAGTTTGGGGCATACATTAATGATGCTTTAATTAGGGAATCTTTAAGAGCATCAAAGGAAGCTTGTGCAACTTGATCCCAATGGAAGGGTACCCCTTTCTTCAATAGACGAGTAAAACCTTTAGCCAATTCAACATAGTTTGGAATGAACCTCCTCAGAAAGTTTGCCTTCCCTTGAAGTCTCTGTAACTGTAATAAGTTTAAAGGTGGAGGCAAGTCAAGGATTGCCTGAACCTTAATTGGATCGAGTCAAATTCCATATTTTAAGACCACGAATCCAAGCAATCGACCAGAGCCAACACAAAACACACACTTGTGCAGATTGAGTCGTATCTTGTAGTGTCAGCACCGTAAAAATATTGCTCTCAAATGTTGCGGGTGATCAGTCTGCTTTCATGAATGAGCAGGAAAATCATCAAGATAAGGTTGAACAATGTGCTTGATGTCATGGAAGGCATAATTCATCACCCTCTGAAATGTAGCCCCTACATTCTTCAAACCAAAAGGTAACTTTCGATAAGCGAATGTGCCCCACGGACAAATAAAAGCTGTTTTAGATTGGTCCTGTGGGCGGATATTGATTTGATTGTAGCCAGAAAATCCATCCATGAATGAGAAGATTTCACATCTGGCACATTCGTCAATAATCTGGTCGATAAAGGGTGTAGGATAATTGTCTTTTGGACATGCTTGATTTACATCCCTATAATTGACGCACACTCGAATTGTCCGTTGTTTTCTCATAATGATAAGAGGTACAGGGAAAATGAAGCCAGCACGCAAAAGTTTTTCAACCTCTACTTTAATGGCAACGGCTTTCTTTGGATGAATAGGTCGAAGCCGTTGTCGTACTGGTTTGACATCAGGGTACATTTTAATCTCATGTTCAACAATGCTTGAGTCAATTCCTAGCATCTCCTCGTAATACCATGCAAAAATATCTCTAAATTCACGAGAGAGTGTTCGATAATTATCAAGTTCCAATGGAGAATAAGATTTTCCGACATGAATGTTTTCTACAATGTTAGACTTGGTCGAAATGTTTATAGAAATCATTTCTTCTATGTTTGACAAATTACGCTCAGAATCTACAGTATCTACTCTAACAGAATTCGACAGGAAATCAATGATTGATGGGTGGTTTAGCTCATTTGAATAATCTTCGATGTCATCTGGAAGATGGGAACAATGATGATAATCTTCCCATGGTTCCTCTCCTATCATCATTGATTGGATGATTCCTTCATCCATAGAATGTATACGTGAAAAAGGATCCGAAGAGGTACCATATTCTAATGACCTATCTACCCATACAATCGTTGAGTGCAGATTTGGGTTTGCCACACAAGCCCGAAAGATTGATTGCTATGATGATTCAATGGGGCTTAACGACATCAACTCAAAATTATTATCAACTTCAACTTGGTTGGTAATCCTCCTTAAATCAGATGAGATGGAGGAAATCATGTTGCAAGTCGCTACTCTTGCCACTTCCGCCAAATCAGATGGTGATGGGAGGGTAAAAGTACCCAATAGGGAAGGATCTTTAAAGAGACCTACTCCAACACTTTGGAGTGACAGCGGGGGTCCGTGTACCAATGGAATGTTTCCCGTAGCTTGTGAACTATTGGCAAAGAAGGCTAACTGATCAATGACTGTGATTCCACCCTTAAAAGGGAATGCAATAATAGGAAAGTACGTGGAAACCACAACAACCATAGCATATACCCAAGGACTTCCCAATAAAATGTTGTAATCAAGGGGTCCATCAACTACCTCAACTTCAACAGTAACCGTTTTGCCCCCAAGTTCGATTTGTAGGTTACTCAAAATCCCACATGGAGTATATGTTCTTTCATCAAAGGCTTTCAACATGGTTGGTGATTGTGACAACGATGCTGAACCAAGTGTTTTCCAGCAACTCATGGACATAATGCAAGTAGATGCCCCCTCATCAATAATAATTCGGTGAACATTCTTATTGAGAGCTTTTACTTGGATTAGGAAAGTTAATTGTGCCGGCAACTGTGGTGAATATCCTGCATGGTTAAAAACCACAAGATTTGAATCCGTAGGATCTATTCTGCCTATTGCTGACAGTAAAGCCTGCTTTTGGGAGGAATAGTTTTGCAACACCTTGAGTGTCGACATAACAGAAGGCGATTGAGCAAGATCTTCCACTATGTTATAATTTTGAGCTGCTCGAGCTCGAGGGTTGAATGTCGATTTATGCACAACTCCCTTTGGTGGTTTTATTTCAAATTCAGGTACAATGGGTGGAACAACTTTAGATGAAGTCGAAGTCGAAGGATTAGGTTGATCAGTGGCCTGATTATTCGACGACGACGAATTTCCATAATCTTTGTTTCTTGTTGACACCAAAACTTCGTTTTGTGGCTTTGTGATAGATAACATGAGTACTTGGGATGTGGAAGCATGGTCTGTTGCAACCAAATGTGTCTCCGGGGTTGGAAACAGATCATTCAACACTACTGATGTGTTTGAAGTCTTTAAAAGTTTAGAGACCTCAGAGCGATGTGGACGATCTCTTGTAGAATGCTCGTCATTACATATCAAACATGGATAACGAGTTTTCCTTGCCGAAGTAGCAGAATTAGATGATTTCTCTGGAGGGGAATTTTCTTGTTTCTTTTTGCTTTTCCCCTTTTTCTTGCTCCCTGGTTGCTTTGGATTTATGCTCTTGTCAAATGACACGACATTAATCTCGGAGGCAAGAGTATTTTCTGATGGATTGGTAGTTTGGTTGGAAACAACAAGAGTTTGACCGAATGGTCTCCGTGCTATTTGTGTGCTTGAAGAATCGATCACACCGTCGCCAGCATGAGAGTCCTTACTTGATTGTGGAGGAGGAGGAAAAGCGAAAGCTGGTCGAGGTGAATTGGGAATTTTATCATAAAGCGTGCCGGATTGTGTGTAAATCAAATCCAAGTATTGTGCACGAGAAATAACTTGCTCTTCTGTGACAACTCCACCTTTTGCCACATCCTCGGTGATTGATGGAAACAAGGATTTTATGAACCACTCAACTAAAAGCTGATCGGGAACATATGTCTTAACCATTCGACGATGACGTCGCCACTCATGAATATGATATTATATATGGGTAGTAGTAGTCTGTTTAAAGTTGGTTAGGAGTTCCGTTCTAGTCTCGTATCTGATAGGTAACTGGAAGTGGGTCAAAAATGTAGTGGCTAGAGTGGTGAAATTATCGAAAGAAGCTCTAGGTAATTCAATGTACCATTTAGCAGCTGGACTAGTAAGTATTCTTTGGAAAAGACGAAGTCTGACCGAATCGTCATTTAAGGAGTTTGATGAACACTGCAAATGAAAGGTCATAACATGATTTTATGGGTGTTCTCCAAGATTTCCATTAAATTTCAGAATGTCGGATGGTAACTTATGCAGAATTACTGGCCACCAAGGTGCATATAAGATTGGATCATTAGTGAGCCGATTTAAATCTGGTAATTCTAAAGTTGCTACAAACGGCAATTGTCGATTCAAGTCAGGTTGAGCATACCCGGGATATGATGGAATTGCCTGAGCAATAGGTCTTTGCATACCAACATAGGGCATTTGCATTTGGTAACCTTGGTATGGTTGTTGAACAAAACCAGTATAAGGTGGTTGTTGATAACCAGGTTGAATGTGTGGTTGTCCATAACCTGCAAAGCCTTGTTGACCAGGACCTTGGTAAGCTTGAGATTGACCAAAACCAGGTTGAGCCTGTGGAACAAGTCCAAACTGGGGTTGGAATTGCTGGAATTGGGGTTGTTGAAATTGAGGCTGCCACGGTTGTTGAATCAACTGTTGTTGTTGTTGGTACAACTGTTGTTGATTTAACAATTATTGCTGTCCAACAATGAAAGGTTGGCCAGGTTGTGAATAAAATATACCAGTGTAAGCCTGGGTCAGTCCAGATAAGGGTATACTAACCTGAGGTTGTTGCTGAACTCCAGAAACAAGTGGTTGTTGTACAACAACTTGAGGAACTTGAACTTCTTGACTTGAAACTTGTGATTGCAAGGTAGAAGGATCAATTTGTACAGGTTGAGATACAACAGTTTGAACTTGTGACTGTGGTACAGTAGTAACAACAGGTGTAGTGGGAATAACTGACACAATTTGCATTGGTTGTGTTAGATACACAAGTCTTGGTTGAATTGGAATTGTTGGTTCCCATTGACAAACTCTAATTCCAGATTGACCTGAATACTGTGGGATATTACCATATGGTAGTCCCCCGGAATAAGGAGGATACGATGAATAAGCATATTGCTCTCCATATGGTGGCAATCAAGTATTTAATGGATACATAGGTATTTGTTGACCAAATTGCCTAGCTTGATACTGGTATGTAGGATCAAACTGTTGAGTTCCCATTAGAGAAGAACTAGGTAAAATTCTAGTTGAGAACATGGGTGATGACCATGTTGTAGAAGCAACCCCTGAGTGGGTTCCAAGCAATGATTGGTAACCAACCGAGATAGATGATTCACCATACAGGTGTGACTTAGGTGTGGTAGAAAGAATCGAAGAAGTTACAACAGAAGATTCTGCTACAGCTGCATCAGATGATACAGTTTGAGACGTTGACGGTTGTTCAGCCATAGTTAACTATCCCAAAAGTTGTCCTAAAGAATCGACGGGTACTTGAAAAGAAGCAGGATCAAATGAAGCGAAAAAAACCAGGAGTATTAGGGTAAAGATAAAGCCCAGTTCCAAAATGAAATGGGGTTCCAGGTGTGGAATCTTCTTCCAATTCCTCATCTATAGCAATTAAACCTGGTGGAAGAACTTCACCGTTAGGTCCGCAAAAGGTTTCTGGTGTTGATGAAGTTGAAGTTTCAACAGTTACTGATGTTTGAGGGGTAACCAATTGATCATCTTCTGGTAAAGTAACAACTTTTGAATGTTCAAATTCGAAGTCTAGATGTTCGGGTAAATGAACAACAGTTTCAGAAAGAGGTTCCTAAACAACTTTAGGTTCAGATGTAACTTCTGTTTGAACTAGGATAGATTCTGGATTAACTTCTGGTTGAACTGATTCAAGTTTAGAAGTACTTTCTTGTTGAGCAATTTCAAGTTGAGGATCAACTTGTTGTTGAACAACTTTGGTTACTGTTTCACTAGGATTAGTGCTAATGTCCTCAGGTAATTGTGAAACTTCTTCTTCAGGAACAGATGTACTAGAAATAGTTGGAGTAACTGGAGTCTCTGTACTTACCGAAATAGATGATTCAGGTAACTTAGATGAAGAACTAGGAGTTCTTGATGTACTAGACTCAGTTAAGCGAGACCGCTTTGCCTGAATTGGTGTCGCTTCGGGAGGCAAAGGCGGTTTGCTCACTGTTCTCTGTGAACAACGGGGTATGGGTTGATGTTCCTCCACGATTGCTGATTAATTTTATTATCAAAAAAGAAATAAACAAAAAGGGGTATACTAGGCAAAAGTTTTACCAAGCAACTATGAACTGCATAATACCTCTTGGCAAACCAAGAAGTACGGGCAGGCAATCTCCTCGAATGCTGTGTTCGGTGTATCATAGTTTACAAGGCGGTCGACTTGGTTACTTAAGGATGGGTAGCAACCTAGAGTTGTCCTCCCATATATACTTGAAGGTACGTGGAGGCCCCGTCCGTATAAGCACTGTCTAATGCAAAACCACACAGTGAGAGCATTCCCATATACTTTACGTACTGTAACACCGCCCTATATACCCGAAGGTACGTGGATGAGCTATGATATACTCACGTATGTGGAATGAGGTATCACACTCGAGATGTATTGCAGACAAGTTAGTGACAACTGCTTTGTTTTACGACGCCGGAACACGTCTCTAGCCTAGAACCACTAAATGTTCTCGTTAATGACAATGCTCCATTAGGTAAATTGATGTTTATTTTAAGTTGATCTTGCTTAGGAATTTGCCTTTCAAGTTCACCACATGATGTATTCTGAAATTCCTAGGAATGAAACTATCATGATAAGCATTCTTTCCATTCAATTTAACGATGAAAATCCTAGCTACTTAGGGATAGAGCAATCAGATTTCTTTTGATCAAAGAGAAAAGAGCACAATCTAAATGCAAATTCCCTACACTATTCCTATCAACACACACAAACTTTTTCAATGAAACATGCATGCATTTCTTTTCGATTTCCCTTAATGTGAATGAACAAAAAGGAAGACTAGTGCACAATCGATCAATAAACTCTTTTCATAAAAATGACAATTTTGCAACGATTTCTTTGCAAGGAAAGGAAGACTTTACGACACTTTCGTTTTCAAAGAAATGAGGAATTATGACACTTTCAATGAAAAGACTAATCATATGCACACATTAATCAATTGACCTTTCATGAATGAAGACTTTACAACAATTCAACTTTCGAAGGAAAAGACGATTTTACGACACTTTCTTTCGACAAAGATCAATCAACAAAAAAACTAACTTTCGACTATAGATTGAAAATGACAAAGTAAATACATAAGAAACATTTATCAATCCTAGTCTAAGTAGGGCCAACTAAGGAGATGAAAAACTATTTTCAGAGACAAGACATCATTGACATTTATAAAATCATTCAAACAAGAGAAAACTAGCACGAAACTTCAGCTCCTAGATGGGAAACTGACCCTCAAGGGATCAACGCATGCTATAGTGAGAGACAGTGTGCTTCAGTGCACTAGCTCTATGCGGGAAGTGCATTGCAGCGCACTGTGTCCTTCATTGGGCTACGCTGGTGACAGTAAGCCATTTTTGAAGGCAATTTGACACAGTTTTGACTCAATTTTCAATGAAATAAGACTGAAATTCAGTCAATGACTACAAGTACAGTATGTGGAAATGTCTTAAGAGGTTGATAAGCTACTAAGATGGATAATCGTTCCCCTGTATGGTCGCCAATTTTTTTTGGGAAGTTTTAGTGTCTACGGATAAACGCTTAAACCCTTAGACTAGTAGCTAAGTCTAGAACAATAGTGCAAAGCATTCTCTACTTTTTCTATAACCAATAGATTAAATAAGACAGTAAAGAAGCCTACCTGAAGCTTTCACTTACTCCTTATCTCCCTTGACCAATTCTGTCGCTCCTTTCCGTACTTAATCCGCTTGAAAAGTACCTGCACACAGACAGAAGACAAAAATCGATCAAAGCATATGATAATGATCTATTTATTAAACATAAGATGGAATCAAGTGCATAATACACATATGAAAGCATCAATGAACAATACAAACATATGGAAAAAGCTTTGAACACTTTATTAGTAAAAGGAAGAGTTACAACCCAATTTTCTTGATTCAGTGTCACTCCTCCAGTTCAATCCCATCCTCTCCTCATAACAAGCAAGACATTTTGACATCATTACAATACTTGAAACCAACTCAAGTCTCATACTAATAACATCTCCCTATAATTCAATGATTTCCAGCCCTTGATCACTTAGATGAGTGGTCTTTTTATAGGTGAAAGAAGGAAGTTATGCCATAAATCGTGATAATGAACACCCTCCCAAACTTAGGATTTAGTTCCATGGAGGAAGGGATAAAGGGATTGATGTTCCTTAACTCCCTCCCTCATCCAATTTCGAGCCCAAAGGAGTGGATAGCCTTAGGAAACTTCTAGAGGCATCCTATGGATAAGAATATTCCAAACCCCAATGCAGATTTCGCTCAAATTCGCCCAGCGCAGGCCAAAGAGGGCTCAAGTGCGCTGCAATGCACCCTGGCAGTGTACTGGGCTGCACTGTAGTGCACCCTGATAAAGGCCTGCCTGCACTGATCTTCTTAGAGGCAGTTTTTGGATGATTTCAGTCATGGAATCTCTTGGGAAGGAGGCATTCTGATGGTTGACTTCATTTAGGGCATGTAACAACTGAATTAGGGTTTGATGGGACCTAATAGTATTGATCTGTAAGTCAGGGTTGATGTGCCCAAATGGATCTGTAACAATAAGGACAATCAAACTATTTTTTTTTTTTTCTACATAAAGGCTATCTAATTCATATATTAACTGTACAAGTGAAAATTACAAACTGTGAAGCAAGTCTTCCAGGGCTTCTGGTAGCTCTCTGGGAACCAAGAACAAAATTCTGAGGTCTCCCTCTCCGGGAACCAAGCACAGAAGTAACGCTCCCACGCAGGGGCAGCACCAGACCACATATGCAAAACCAGAATTAGACGTCAGCGGGCTCCCCTTGGAGCCCCAGGAAGAGGATTCAAAACATTACTACCCACGCAGGGGCGAATTGCCAGATGGGATTGACTTAACAACCAGGGGCGAATTGCCAGATGGGATTGACTTAGCAACCAGACAAAATTGAAATTGAGAATTGACCAACTGAAAGTAAGACCAGACCAGCTCCCAATCAAAATTACAGAAGGCGAATATGTAGGCATCCACTGCCAGCCATCAAAACGAAAGTGCCAGAGAGAATTACCCGTGTCAATTTTAATCCTTACGATGTGTTGAGGAAGAAGGAAGGGATGCGAAGAAGGCATCAGCTTCGTCGGCAAGGCTGTTGTCCTCCACGATATACGCCCAGCCCTCTCCCTCTGGTCTACCCTCCCACATCTTTCGCCATGTTTCTTCATCAATATCCGGAGGAGCTGGTCCCACAGGAGGAAACGATTCGTGCTGTCCAGCCTCAGACGCTGGTGGCTCCAAAGCGGAGCTTTGTTCCCCTGCTTCCTGTACTCCTTGGACAATTTCTTTGCCTTTGCCCTCCGCTTGCTTCTTCTGCGAGTTTTGAGGGGCAGTTTCCCCATTTTCTTCCAGAGTTCTTGTGAACATAACTGAGATGTGGGCACTGAGCCCTGGGTTGCTCTCAGCACTTGGCAATGTGAAAACCACTGAGCCAAAGGAGGGAGGCTCTGAGTTGTCCTCATTAGCACTTCCAACCTCCAAAAACTGGCTGATGGGAAGTGGAGTAGCTTTGGCTCTTCGATGGCAATAGCAGCAACAACAGTGGTGATGCTCATCCACTGCTGGAGCTCGCGAGGAAGAGCCTCTAGCTGGACCTCTCCTACACGGCTGTCGCTGACGGAGTTTAACCATGGTGAAACTGACTCTGCTCTTGTGTGTGTGCAGGTGAGCTTGGAGTCGAAGACTGAATCTATTACTTCCCAAATCTTTCTCTGGTACCCAATTTCCTCTCTGAGACCCGTTCCTTGGTGGCAAGGTGGATCAATTCCGGTTCTCACCCAGCAATTGAGCCAAGTGCCACCGACTACAAGACCAGTAACCAGAGAGGCTATGGCAGTGATAGTAACCACAAGAAACCCGACGGAGCTGCCACCGCCTCGGCTCTCTGTAATTCCTTCTTTTCCCAAATTCTCCAGACATACATTTCTTACGCCCTCCATCGCTCTTGTTATGCTCTGCCTCATGCTCTCGAAACAGGCGCGCATTAAGTGCCCTGTACAGATCCATAAACCTACCGCCCGCACCATTAATTCCATTAATCGCAGCTGGGGGTTCAAGTGCCGGTTGACGGCCTTCATATGGAAGCCGTATTGTCTACACGGGGCAGCCCATGCATAGCATGTGGCATGCCCAACGTTGCCGTCCCGCCACCCGCATCCGGGGTCTCTTTGTCCCTATGGATGAGACTCTCACATTCCTGCTTCCTTTGATTATTTGGGATGATGTTCAGGTGTCCCTCAAGGAAGGCCTTATCTGAATCAACCCCTATGTTGGCAAGAAGATCAGCCACTTTATTAGCTTCTCTTTTAGTGTGATTGAAAGAGATAGCATTGTAGTTGCCAATTTCCTCCGCCATGCTACTGAGTCTGGCCTCTAGTCTCCAACTATTGGCGATTTTCCTGGCTTTCGATCCATTCTGGATCCGAATAGCCATGTTTATGAGTATTTGGGAGTCCCCCTCCACTATCAGTGGTTGAAGATTGAGTCTCCTTGCAGTAAGAAGTCCTTGCCACATGCCCTCCAGCTCTGCTGAATTATTGGTATCCCAACCTAGATTGCCAAAGTAGAGTTGTTGCAGAGTTCCTAGGTGATCTCTGATGATTCCTCCAAATCCTGCAGGTCCCGGATTGCCCTTGGAAGCGCCATCAAAGTTTAGTTTGTATGAATGGATAGGCGGGGCTTCCCAATTTTCCTTTTCCTTATCATTGTTATTTGCTGCTTGCTGAGAGGTTGGTTCTTGTGTCAGTTGCAGTCCCCAATTAGATAATATGTTTTTCTCATTGTCTTCAGTTGGGAGATCTTGTTGGGTCCAGGACTTCAGTAACATGGTTTCTTGGATGTTGGCGTGCATACTGTTCCATATGTCCTCCCTGTTCAAGCTGCTGTTTTTGAAAATGCGCCTATTCCGTTCCTTCCAAATATTCCATAGGAGAAAACCTGGAATTAGGTTCCACAGATGATTAAGCAGGCCACTTTTGTAAGGGCTTTTAGGCCATTGCCTAATGGTGTTTATTATGCCTCCCATTTCTCTGCAACGCCTTTGACTCCTAAATTCTATCTTCTCCCATAGTTGAGTAGCAAGCGGACATGAGTCTAGAAGATGCTGTAATGTTTCCTCATTCTGAAAGCAATTGTGGCAAACTGAGGGCCCATGGAAGTTGCGTTTTTGCAATTTGTCCCATGTGAGATTTTTTTTGTGTCCCACTAGCCACAGAAAGTGAGTGATTTTGGGCCATGTTTTGAAACTCCAAATTCTGGACCATAGAGGATCAGGTTTGATGGGAGGGTCTTCCAAAAGATTGTAGGCTTCAGAGGTGGAGTAAGCGCCCTTGGGGAGGTAGCCCCATCTGAGGATGTCGTCATTGATGTTGTGCTTAATTCTTCTTTTAGCCAATTCAGTGCTAAGGGCTGCTGCTTCCTGCGTTCTGTTGGTGGTGATTATTTGGCTGCTAGCAAGCCATTTCCTGAAGCCGCTTCTTGTGTCCGAATTCCAGAATTGGTGGACTTTGGCATGCTGTTGCTCTTGCCCTTCTGGAATAATAGCTGCTGGTAGTGCATTGGATAGTTTGGGAAGTTGGTTCCATGCATCGTGCCAGAATCTGGCATGTTGACCATTCCTTATTTCCCAGAAACTATGTTTCTGAATCAATTGGTGGTGCTGCTTGGCCGCATTCCAAATGAGTGAACCTGTACTTGTGGGAGTGAGTCGAATAAGCTCTGCATGCGGCATATTGTTGGTGTATTTGGCAATCCAAATTCTGGCCCATGGTTTGTCCGGATTTGTTAACCATTGCCACCAGATTTTGGCGGTCATGATGATATTACTGTGTTCAGGGTCTCGGAGGCCAATTCCACCTTTGTGCTTGGGCTTGCTGGTGGTGTCCCATTTAACAAGCGCCCATTTATGATTGGTAGCTGAACTTCCCCAAAGAAAATTGCGCTGTAAGTTTCTCAGCCTTTTCAGGACCCATTTAGGAGCAGCTAGGATGGAGAACAAGTATAGGGGCATGGCTTGAAGGATGGCTTTGAGGAGCACTGCTCTACTTGCTAAGTTGAGGGAGCGGTGAGTCCACAGGTTCAATTTACCTTCCATTTTCTCAATAAGTCGTCTCCAAGCTGGTTGCTTTATGGCGGAGGCGGTGAGAGGTGCTCCCAGGTAAGTGGAAGGGAGAGAGGCCGTTTGAAAACCCAGAATGCGAGAGACAGCGCGCTTGACAGAGGGAGGGGTATGGAAGAAGAAAATTTCGGATTTTGTGCTGTTGATTTGGGTGCCTGAAGCTTTGGAGAAATCATTAAGCAAAGATTTCAGACAGGAGGCTTCCTGAGCAGAGGGATGGCCATACAGCATGGTATCATCCACAAACTGCTGGTGGGTGGAAGCAGGGGAGTTGTGGATTGAGATACCCCGAATATGATTATCTTGCCTAGCTTGCTTGATGTGCCGACCTAGGCCCTCCGCCATTATAACAAATAAGAAGGGGGATAAAGGATCCCCTTGCCTGATGCCTCTGGAGGGCTTGAAGGGGTTGGAAGGCAGCCCATTGACAAGAATGGAAAAGTGAGAGGAGGAGATGAGGCTCATTATCCATCTTACCCAAGTGGCACAGAAACCAAAGGCTCTCAGCATGTTCTGAATATAGGCCCAGCTGAGTTTGTCAAATGCCTTGGATAGGTCAAGCTTGAGTAACATGCCCGCTTTTTTGGAGAGCTTGAGTGAGTGAAGGATCTCATGGGAGAGCATTATACCATCCATTATTTGTCGACCTTCCACATAGCCTGATTGCTCAGGTGAGATGATTTGAGGGAGAAGGGGCTTGAGCCTGTTGGCTATGACTTTTGTAATGACTTTATAGAGAACATTGCATAGGGCTATGGGCCTGAATTTGTCAGGGGTGATGGAGTTCTCTTCTTTGGGAATAAGAGTGATGAAGGTAGAGTTTAGAGAGGGCAGCATCCATCGAAGGGCTCGAGATTCCTCTACAATTTGCCAAACCTCTACCTTAATCATATCCCAGAAAGCATGAAAAAAATCAGTGGTAAAGCCATCAGGACCGGGAGCCTTACCTTCTTTAAGCTGCGCCATTGCTTCATCCACCTCGTGGCTGAGAATCGGGCTCATGAGCAGATCGTTTTGCTCCTCCGTTATTAACCTGGGAATGTTGCTTGTGATTTTCTCTATAGCTGCCGTCCGATCCCCTGTTTGTTCTTGGTGGACTTGTTTGAAATGATTGAGGAGGGTTTCCTCAATTTTCTCATGCTCCTCCTCTTTACCTCCTTCCTGGTTCTGGATGAATGAGATCTTATTGTGCATTCTTCGTTGCACTGTAGTGTTGTGGAAGAATTTGGTATTACGCTCTCCTTCTTTGAGCCATCTCACCCTTGATTTCTGTTTCCAATAAATTTCTTCTTGTTTTCTTCTTTCCTCAAGTTGATTGTAGATGCGCTTTTCTTCTTCTAGTGTAGCCTCTGTATGCCCTGAATTGATGACCGTCTGGTGGAGAAGCTTGAGCTCCTGATTGAGTTGTTGTTGGGCTTCGAAGATGTTCCCAAAGGTCTCCTTATTCCATTGTTTGAGGTGACTTTTTAGGTACCTTAGTTTCTGCTGGAGTATGAACATTTTGGTGCCCTCTGGAGGAACAAAGGAGGCCCAAATAGTTTTGACGAAGTCCTTGAATGCCGGGTGGGTTAGCCAGAATTTTTCAAATCGAAATGGCCTCCTGGTGCTGCTCCCTGGTCTTTGCCATTGCAGGGCAATTGGCCAGTGATCCGACCCAGAGTGAGCCAGAATCTCCGCATTGAAATCTCCCCCGATGTGCACTGCGTTGTCCGATAGCAGGAATCGGTCCAACTTGGAGGCAATCTGATGCTTCCCTTTCCTGTGATTGCTCCAAGTGTAGATACCATTACAAAAGGGCAGATCAATAAGGGAGGCATTTAGGATGAAATCCTTGAAGTGTTCCACTTCAGGTTCCAATCTGGTTCTTCCCCCGATTTTATCCTCTAGTCGGGTGATCATGTTAAAATCCCCCGCCACAATCCAGAGAGGATGTTGTCTGCTGTTACTGAGTGCCTCGATGGTGTCAAGGAGTATTTTTTTACTGCCTCCATCCTGTGGGAAGTAAACATTAGATAAGTTCCCATGTACCTGAGTGCCTATAATGTGAAAGGCTGCCTGAATGAGATGGTGGGCTGCATGGAAATCCGTAAGAGTTATAGCTTGAGTGTTCCAGGCTATGGCAAGTCCTCCCGAGGCTCCAGTCGCATCCACAGCCACAGAATGGCAGCCCGGCCAGGCCTTGGAGAGTATTCGTCCCAGAGTATCGCTAGTACATTTGGTTTCTTGAAAGAAGCATATGTGCGGCTTCTCCATTTTTATCATGTTTTTGAGCATTCTATATTTTGCAGGGCCGTTAAGGCCTCTAAGATTCCAGGAGATGAGCTTCATTGATAACTGGGTTGAGAGGGGCTGAAGTATTTCGTAAGCTTCGCATAGTGGCCTGAATCCACTAGGACTTCTCCAAGCTCTATTGTTCTTTGAAGAACTGTTTTCCTTCCTCTCTTTTTAAAATCCTTTGGACGCAATCTACCATCCCAGGTGCTTCCCACTTGAATCCCTAACTGCTGTTGTTGATAGACTTTGGAGATGACCATCTCCAACTTTTCTAGGTCAGTTTCAGCGATGGATTCAAAGGCCCTTTTCCTGCATGCTAACTCTAGTTCATTAATGTCCAGTCCGTGAAGGTCCACGTTTTCAGCTTCTTCCTCCATTATTTCTATGACACTGTTGTCTTCCTGTGCAGGCTCTGAAGTCTGGGCAGATTTTTGTTTCCCGTCTATCTCCATATTCTTGGGTGTAATCCCCAGATCCTCCTGATTTCTAGATAAAATGGTGGGAGTAATGATAGGGGTTTTCGAGTTGGGGGGGGGGAGGAGGGAGGGGGGCGGCTTGAGGAGGATGGATGGTCAGTTTTGCTGGGATTTTCCATGGGTCGTTCTTCCGGAATGTTGTTGAGGATTTCAAAACTATTCTTGGATGCTTGGTCTTTGTGGTTATTCGATTGAGACTTTTGCCCGCTGGCATTTTTCCGGTGCGATCGCCTTCTGCTGGTTACTTTGGTGAACCCATCTTGATTTGGCTTGGTGGTGGGGTTCTGAGACAGATCTGGGGCATTTAGCGGACAGTCCCTGAATAAGTGCCCCAGAGCATGGCATCTTCTACATCGGAAGGGCACCTGTTCGTAGTCCAAGGGCTGAATCCATTCCTCATCCCAGTGGGAGAGTGTTATCGACTCTGGCAGCGCTTCATTTAACCTTATAAAGACACATATGCGAGCATATGAAATGAATCTGCGGGATTTGGTTTCTTCAGCTGTCCTGATGTATTCTCCCACACCATTTCCAATTCTTCTGAGTGAATCTTCGTCCCAATATTCATCAGGGAGTCCATATAGCCGGATCCAAACTGGTGCCCAGGTTAGGTCTTCTTTATCTGGGTTAAATCTGGGTTTCCAGTCTCGCATGTACAGCCCTGCAGCATTGAAGAAATGTGGGCCTGTACCTAGCACCCTGAGTTTGTCTTCCACACAGTAGAAGATGACTGTGAAGAAGCCCTTCGGTCCTAGTTGTAGCAGCACATCTCCCTTTGGTTTCCATTTGGCTGCTATCCAACCGTTGAGGGCTTTTTCTGTTGGCCATAAGCCTATAAATTTTCCTATGATTGCATGCTCTTTCATAAATTCTATCCTAGCATTTACCAGGTGCCCTTGTAGTTCGATTCTGGGCCTCTCTGCAGCTACAGGTTTGCAGGTGGCTGAGGTGGCCTTTGGCGTTTCTTCTTTGTCATTTTTCCCCTTGTCCTGTGGTCCTTTTTAGGACAATCAAACTATTTTAGCATAGATGGATAGAATTATTATATAATGTTTTTGGATGGCTTATCATGTCGTTAGGTGGCTAATAGACCTGGCTTCCCTCTGGGCAGGTTGAGGCCACCTATCCAGTTAGATTGTGGTTGTAACTTGCCATTTTTTGACAAAAAATGAATAGAAAGGTCCTACCAAGCTTACAAAAAAAAACAGCGTGGAAAGTAAATCTACGCGTGGTAGATGATGTGCAACACTTAGTCGTTGGTGCGGGGGCCAACCTCCCTCTCCTCTCACGGTGTACTCGGTACAGGAGCTGTTAATGAAGCCGCGTGAACTTCCCATCATCCTCGTTAGGAGCAAGAATGGGTGAACGTAGCTGGTTTATGGAGGGTGGCGCTCTTCTCCGACATGCAATTTGAGTTTTGTAGCATCAGTTGAGCTTTGGTAACAATGGTAAAATTTGCAGTTGGCACCCTGTCTGGGAATGGTGGTGCTTCCATTGTCGACACCCTCTCCCTAGTATCAGGGTCAGTGATTTAGTTGATTTCCTTTCTTGTGTATGGTCTCTGGCTTCTCTAAGTGGGATAAGGGTTGGGCATCTGGTTATTGGGACGACTCGAAAGCCCTGTTGTGGGTGGTTGGGCACACTTGCTCTCGATTCTCCTCTACGTCCACGAGGTAGCCGTCTTTCCTTTCCAAGAGGCTTTCCTCCGGGGTTATGCATTTTATACGCCTTGTGTGGAGAAGGTGCGTTTGTTCTCAAGTATTTTGGTCTGCGGTCAGTCTGCAAGGGGTTGGGGACGGTGAATTGATGGTTCATGTTTTGTTGTTAGTTTGATATTGCGGCTCCCTGAAATTCTCCTGATTAGGCTGCGAAGGGTTCTGGAGTGGACGGGGAGTCTCTCTGTGGTCCTCGTTTTCATTTGTGTTGATACTTGTTGGCGTGTTCCGCCTCTACTTCACACCATTGGTCTTGTTATGATGCGCTCGGAGCCGTGTAATGCCTGTTACCTTCCCTCGACGAAGCGAATTTCGGCTAGGCAGGGGGGTCAAGGGTCATATCTGCAGGATGAAATGGCAGGAGAGGAGATTACAAACTCTGGTCGAGGGTGGTCGAACTGCTAGTATCTCGGGATGAACGACTTCTGGGGCTTGTGGTGTTCATGGTGGCTCGTTGGCTGGCCATGGGGGAAGAACCTCGCAGACTCTGAAGAGGGGTGGAGCGACACGTCGAGGTGGCATGGGTAGATGGGGGAAGGCAAGATGACTGGGGCGTGGGGAAACGATGGAGAATCATTGCTGTTTGGAAAATTGTCGGGATTTGATCTAGTCGGTATTGGATTGACTGAAAGGATTAGAAAGGGTGCGACAAGAAGAGAATGAAGAGCTAATTGCTACGTTGAACAAGATACATTACTTTTAGTGTCATGTTTGGGAGCAGGTCATGGCGGTCTGGCGAGGCCAGAAGTTGTTATCTAAGGTGGAAAAACTGGAGTCATAGAAGACTCACTTTGAGGAGCATGTACAGTGTTGCTTTTGCCCTCCTCCTCCTCCAAGGACTGCTCCAGACAATCCTGCTTCTATTACTTCTAATGACTGAATATGGTTACAAGTGTTTTACTTTCTTTATGTGTTTTTTGGTGCTTTTGGCCTCCTAAGTTGTGGACCGTGTCTCTAATTGTTCTTTTGTTTTTTGTCATATGTTGATCGTGGTAATCAACAAACCTGGTCGAGGTGAGACTACCTGCATTTTGATATTGATGTACTTCTTTTTTGATGAATGAATAAAACTCCAACTTAAAAAAAAAAAAAAAAAAAAATAACAAAAAAATAAATTAAAAATAACAAAAAAAAATAGCAATTTTTTTTTTTTTAAATAACAAAAAAATAACAAATTTTAAAATTAAACTAACAAAATACAAAATACAAAATACAAAATATAAAACAATAAAAAAACTGAACATATTAATTAAAGCATGGTATACAAAAAATGTATTCGGCCAATCAGGCATCAAAGGGCCGCAACACGGCTAGCAGAGCAAAAAAACAATTCATGAAGTGATCGTTTCATTGCTCTGTTAGTTGTGCCACAACCATTTGGTGCCTGGCTAGTGGAGGGTCGATTCCTGTAATTGAGCCTCTACTAATCGGGCACTAAAGGGCTGCAACATGGCCAACGGAGTAGCTAAAATCGATAGCTCCATTGGTCGTGTCGTGACCTTTGCATCCAACTTACTGCATAATTTTATTATATATATATATATATATATATATATATATATATATTAATTGTTATTTTTAATTTTTCTTTTGTTGTATTTTTTAATTGTTATTTATTATTATTATTATTATTTTTTTTTTTAATTTTTAATTATTATTATTATTATTTTTAATTATATTCTCTATTTCTTTTAGTAAAAGTTAAAAAAATAATTGTTTGTTTTTTTATTCTATTCTTTTTTTTTGTAAGCTTGGTAAGACTCTCTGATTTTCGAGTTTACATGTCCATTATTCACCCCGCTACGGGGGGAGGGTAGCACAGGATTCGAACCCAAGATCTCTAGTTCAGTGAGACTTCATTCCACGACCATCGCCACTTGAGCTACCCCAGACAAACTATTCTATTCTTTTTTAAATTTTCATCTTTAATTGAATATTTTTTTCAAAAGAATAAGAAAAAGTTACAATAATGAAAAATTTCAAAACATTTTTTCCATTTCAAAGCCCTAAAAAATATGATTTTTCTTATTTTTCTTCCTAAAATCCTACATATGGTTTTTTTCTTATAAATTTTTTAATATTGTGTTATTTTTGTGTGGTTCTCCCCCTTAAAATATTATATTTAAAAGAAATCTTTGAATATATATATATATATATATATATATATATATATATATATATATATATATAAATATATATATTATTTAGCATAAATACAATGAAACAACATATTTTACCCAAACTCCTCTTTAAATGGTCGAAATAGAAAGGAAACTAACATTTTAAATGTGAAAGCCGTGTATGTCCTCCATAAATCGCTCCATATTTTTCAATGAATGCTTCAAAATATTTGATGTGTGTGAGGAATAGAAACAATGAAAGTTATAATATAGCGAAGATTGTGGGATTACTTTAACTTTTGTTAAGTGTGGGATTAAAATTGATATTAAGAAAAAATAATATATAGTTAATATTATATGTTTAGATTAACTTTTGTTAAACATGGGATAAAAAAATGAAATATAAATTATAAAAATTAACTTAATCATCTAGTTAATGTTAAATAATTAAAATAAAAGATTTATTTTATTTTTGAAGAAAAGTATTAAAGGAAAATTTGAATAGAAAGTAGGGTCAAAATTTTTAAGACAATTTTTTTTTTGTCAAGTTGTTTGTGTCCTCTAGAGAGAACTACAGGATTAACCTTTGGCTTGAAAAACCACGACCCAGAGGCATCTAAGCAGTCAAAATCACCCGGGGAACGCACCCGACATGTGCCACACCAACCCTTAACATGATTGGATTTTTTCCCACGGAGTTTCGAACCAGTGACTTTCACATCACCAAGTGACTTAACAGTACACCCTGTCACCGTCAATTCTATACCTCATGGGCTTTAACACAAAATTTTAGTAGAATACTTTGAAATAAAATTTGGAGGGAAATGTTTTGCTAAAATTTTTTGGGCGAAACTTTGGAGGTAAATTTTCATTCTCTAAGTTATAAATTGTCATTGGGAGAGAATGCACTTGTATCATTGAACATCTTTTATGAAAGGTCATGGATTCTTCTGATAGTGAAATTTCTTTTCTGCAGCATTATCTTATTCACACAACAACTCTATTCATATTGATGAATGTAATAAGAATGCTTTCACTATGAATAAAGAGTTAACTTTTCACTTAGTGGGGAGTTTGATGAAAGTACAAGTAATGTTATTGATCATCTTAATAAATAAAGTCATAATCCTGTTAGTTTGGAAGCTCAGTGACAAATTCCAACCATGGGAGGAGATTTCTCTTTTCGAGAGGACCAATTTTGACTATTGAAGCGCTCAATTTGGAAAAGGGAAAGTGTAGTTTTGAATTAAAGTCCACATGTGCATATTTGATTAGTTCAACCCAAAACCAAATTGGACACCCTTGGAAGGCTATAAAAACAAGTGACCTCAACCTCATTTGGACATTCTCTTGGATCATTCTACTATTCTCTTCTTTGGTTTGGCTTGCACAGGTATGAGGCAAGTTCACGGAGATTGGTTGGCACAGGTCCAAAATTGTAAGGTTCGAAGATTACATCTTTGTTTTTAGAGTTTTGGGTCTTAATTGCAGGCATGTCATGGAGAAATTTCGACCGAAGCCTTTCAGTAGCATGCATGACACATGATACATTTTCCCTGGATGAATTACATGGAGCAATTTACTTCACTAAGTTGGATCTCCGTTTAGGATATCATCAAATTAGAATGAAGACTGAAGACATTCCGAAAACAACATTCAGAACTCATGAGGGTCATTATGAATTTTTTGTCATGCCTTTTGGCCTTACTAATGCACCTTCCACATTTCAAGGTTTGATGAATTGCATTTTCAAACCCTTCCTTAGAAAATTTGTGTTAGTATTTTTTGATGATATACTAATCTACAACAAGTCTTGGAAGGATCATGTTCAACATGTTGATAGTGTGCTCAAACTATTGGAGGAGAAACAATTATATGCAAAAACCTCCAAATATTTCTTTGGAGTATAGGAGGTGGAATATTTGGGTCATATTGTATCTCATGAGGGTGTTAAGGTAGACCCTAAAAGAATTAAATCCACTAAGGAATGGAAAATCCCCACAACCATAAAGCATCTTCGAGGATTTCTCAATTTGACAGGGTATTATCGCAAGTTTGTTAAGAATTATGGGAGAATAGCAACACCTCTAACAAAATTACTAAAGAAAGATGCATTTTTGGGACTCCAAAAGTAACTAAGGCCTTTGAACATCTTAAAGAGGCAATGTGCCAAACATCGGTCTTAGCTACTCTAGACATGACAAAAACATTTATTATAGAATGTGATGCCTTAGGAAATGGAATTGGTGTTATTTTAATGCAAGAAGGAAGACCCATTGCAAGGTTACACAAACCTATTTATGAGAAGGACATATTGGCAATACTACATGCACTAAAGCAATGGTGACCTTACCTAGTGGGAAGGCACTTCAAGGTAAAAGAGGATCATGATAGTCTTAAATAATTTTTGGAATAGAGACTATCTTCAGAAAAACAGCAGAAATGGGTCACAAAGATGTTGGATTATGACTTTGAAATCATCTGCAAAAAATGGAAGCAAAATGTCGTTGCAGATGCACTCTCAAGAGATGATAAGGTTATGGACATATTGGTTTGTACCATTTATATTATCCAACCCGATGGGATAACCAAAGCAAGGGATGAATGGAAGAATGACGAAGAGGTGTGGACACTCATTCAAAAGTTGTAGCAAGATCCCAGTACATCTGATACATTTAGCTGGAAAAATGATTCATTATGGTACAAAGATCACTTATATCTTTGTAAGAATTCCCAACTCAAGCAAAATATTCTTTTGGAATTGCACACCTCCCCCTTAGGAGGGCACTCAGGATTTTTAAAAACTTACCACATGGTCAAGAAGGATTTTTTTTGGGATGGCCTTAAATATGATATTTAGAAGTTTGTGGCAGAATGTTTGGTTTGCCAAAAAAATAAAGTTGAGACAATTAAGACTCTGGTTCTATTACAACCTTTAGCCATTCCAAGTCAGCGTTGGGAGGAGGTCTCAATGGATTTTATCACAGGTTTACCCAAGTCTGAAGGAAAGAGTGTCATCATGGTGGTAGTTGATAGACTTACCAAGTATGCATACTTTTGTGCATTATCTCATCCTTTTAAAGCCATTACAATTGCTACTGAATTTATGGAAATAATTCAAAAGCTACATGGAAACCCAAAGATTATTGTAAGTGACAAAGATCCCATTTTCACTGGAAATTTTTGGACAAAATTATTTTCTTGTCTTGGTACTCAATTAGCTCATAGCTCATCTTATGATCCTCAATGTGACTGGAAAACTGAGATAGTGAACAAATGTTTCGAAGGATATCTTCGATGCTTTCAAATCTGATAAACAAACACAATGGGTCAAGTGGTTGCCTCTAGCTGAGTGGTGGTATAACACTTCCTTCCATACTATAGAAAAAATGGCCCCATTTACAAAATTTTATGGATATCATCCACCATCCACCACATCATCTTTAAGAGAAAATTCTAAGGTTCAAGTAGTGGAATATCATATCGAGCATCAACAACAAGTTCTAAAACTCTTAAAGTATAACCTGACTCTAGCGCAGAATCGAATGAAACAATAGGCAAATCAACATCACAGTGAAAGAAGTTTTGATGTAGGCGACCGTGTATTTTTACGGCTACAACCATATAAACAAATGTTCCTCAAGTAAGCTAAGAAGGATAATAAATTATCACCTAAGTATTATGGTCCTTACAAGGTGTTGTAAAAGACTGGTACAATGGCATACAAATTGGAGTTATCTGCATCTAACTGAGTACACCCAGTGTTCCATGTTTCATGCTTAAAGAAGGTTAATAGTGAGAAGATCCCAGTTCAAACAGTGTTGCCAGAACTTGACGAAGAATGAAAAATCATATTTAAGCCTGGAGCAATCACGGAAACAAGAACCTTACAGTTACGAAATCGATTAATTTCAGAGTTTCTCATTAAGTGGAAGAATTTACTCGTTGCAGATTCCACATGGGAGGATGAGAATTTTATATAGAAGCATCTAAAACTACTCAAGTGTTGAGGACAACACGTTTTTGGAAGGAGAAGGACATGTTAGGTCCCTATAATACTAGTGTATCCCCCTTATTATTATTGTTAGAGTAGACCCCTATTGTTATTGTTATGCCCATGTATCCCTCATGTTGTTATTGTTGTGCCCCACAGAATCCCACAACTGTTATTGTTGTGCCCTTACATTATTATCGTTACGTACACTCTGATTATATTATGATCCCTTAGTGATTATATTATGATCCCTTAGACTCCTATATATACCAAGGAGGTCTTATCATTTGTATAATCGAAGAATTGTCCATTTATGTAATGTAAAGGAGGTTTCACCCTCGAAGAGGATAATTTTTAAGTCGTTGATTTATCTTTTCTTATGCTTTGTGAGTTGGCTGCATAACAAAGCCATTTTTTATTCCTCCAAGATCCTCCTCCTTCGTTGCTCTAACTCCTCCTCCTTCACTCCTCCAAGATCCCCTCAAGCCTCTCTTCTCCTCTCTTCTCCAAGCTCTCCAAAAATACAAGAGTGGTGAAATATGTTAGGGTCCAACCCTAACCCCATTATTTATGTAATAAGCCCAATGGGCCATGTTAGAGTCTTAGTTAGTTAGAGAGTCAATAAATCCCGCATTAATAATTGTAAGTGGTTGACCCGCATTATAGAAAAGGGACCACAGTTAGTTGTAAATGGGCCATAGTTAATAAATAAAGTGGTTAAACGTGTTATGCAAGGGACCACTAGTAGTTAAGGTTTTGGATGTCATTTAGCTATAAATAGTTTTAGTTAGTAAGGGAAAGATCATTGAGTCTTATTGTAATTAAGCTATGCTCTGTTGGAGGTTTCCCCCTCGAAGATGCAATTGAACATTGAATCTGTTTATGAATAATAAAATACTTTGTTGTTTTCTCATTTCATGTGATAATTCTATGTTTTGGGCTATATTTCTTCGTATTTTTGGTATTCTGGATTTATCGTAGGTCAAGAGCTTAACAAGTGGTATCATAACACTTTCTAGGGCCAATTGTACCTCCAATTTTTGCAGATTTTTTCAGGCTAGAGACGTGTTCCGACGTCTTTAAACCACGGGATCTATCATTGAGCGCAAAAACCCTCATAATTGGGGAGGTATGCATGCATGAACTACAAGAGGTGGTCATGCTTGTTGGACTCCCTTGTAACCCCTGTGGGTACCCTCCGAGTAGTAGCACATTAGACAAAACCATGCACAAAATGCACTTCTACGTACCCTTGGGTATATCAGAAGCCCCCTAGACTCACCCAAAACGTAACCTTAGATAAGTCGTCAACCATCTTGCTGCTACAGTACATTAAGAACAACACTCAGGGAGATTACTCGCACGTACAATAGTGTAGTCGGGTAGTACGACTAAGGGTACGATCGATCGTTAGTTAACGCCCTGAAAGATTGGGTCGAGTACTATTGTTGGAAATCTACATATATTCCGATCTGTAGCTTCTGACACTCCTTTGTGACCATAGTTATCTTTGCTATCTGAAGATCACCCTCTACCTTATCTTCCAGATTAGATCCAGTAGTTGGGGTTCTACCGCCGCTGTACAACTCAAATTCAGCAGTTGGATTTTCACATTGCAGATCAAACTCTTTATGCAGTGAGGGTTTTGTCTGCCATAGTCCAGTTCAGATTGTCGCAGCACATTCGACATTAGCAAGACCTTGGGGTTTCTATTACTACAGTCTAGGCTCGATATTCACAGGACATTGGGCAGTATCAAGACTTTTGGAATTCGACCACTGCAATATTGATCAACGGGCTCCTTTTGGAGTAAAAAAGGAAAAGACTTAGAGACCATCGTGGGACACTTTCAAGAGACTTAGCCCATAAGATTCAGGACGACGAACTGGACATAGTGGTACCATTCACTTGTAAGCCCCCAATTTTTCAATGGTCCCAAATTTTTTCCCGACGCGCCTTCAAGTGACCCACGTCATTAGACTCCCGAGCTTACCCTCTTTCTAAGCAGACTACTCTTAAGTAAACTAAAATAAATTGACTTGGATTAGTGTATGATGGGTGCCAGATCTCAAGTTATAGCTGCAGAAAAGACACTGGAGAGAGTCGCCTACCTTAAAGACAGATTTGAGGCATTCAAGGCCAATATGACGAAACAACTCTCAGAACTAGTAGTGCTTATAAGCCTCGCCTCATAAGGATGAGCCTAATGTTGATGCAAAGATAGAAGGAGAATCCAACCATCACATTCACTTCCATGGAAATCAACGCTCTTTCAACCACCGGACACCCAAGCTAGACATGTACAAATTTGATGGCTCTAACCATGCAGTATGGGTAGCATAATTGGAACAATATTTCTCCATTAATGATATCTGCGAATATGAAACTAAACTACGTGTGGGAGCCCTTTACTTGGACCATGAGAGATGGCAGTGGCATCAGAAATGTTATCCAAGGAGAGAAACTTGGAACATGTTCTCAAAAGCCATATGTGATCGCTTTGACCGAGAATCTATTTTTTGGGCTGTCTCACTAAGCTCCGACAAACATGTATAGTAAATGACTACATTGAAACCTTTGAGAAATTGGCCATCATAACTGACAGTTTAGGATATGATTTCTACTTGGAATGTTTCATCAGTGGCCTAAAAGAAGCCATCCAATCCCATGACCGGATGCACCACCCAACTACTTGGTTGGACGCATGTTGCAAGGCCTTAGATGTGGAAACCGCCTTAAATTCCCAATCCAATCATCCAAATTTTGTCGCCAAGGCATGTCCCACTAGGGCTTAGGGCCCCACCCAAACACTTAAGGTTCAAAAGGTGTCACCAACAGAAATGGCTGAAAGAAGAAAACAAGGACTGTGCTACTACTGTGATGACAAGTAATCCCGTGGACATAAATGCAAGGAACCAAAATTCTTTCAAATTGATGCTATTGATAACAACTTAGTAGATGAAGCTCCATCCCTTGAGGTGCCCGAGGAAGAAGCATGGGAAACCCAAACCGACATTGATCTCACAGCTATGCAAGATAAGCCGATTATATCACTACATGCCTTGGCTAGCATTTATTCACCTTAGACTCTCAAAATATGAGGCTTTATTAAACATCGACCAATAGTGGCATTGATTGATAGTGACAACACTCATAACTTTATCCATAAGAGAGTCGCAAAATCTGTTCATTTCTTTGTGCGGACGATATATAATTTCCAAGTCCTTATCACTGATGGGGGGACCATGAAATGTGAAGACCGTTGTGAAAATATTAAGCTTTATATGGGAGACTACCACCTAAAGACCCACATGTTTGCTATTGAAACGAGTGGTTGCGACATTGTCCTGGGTGTTGAATGGCTTCGCACACTAGGCCCTATCACAATGGATTTCCAAGAGCTATATATGAGCTTTAAGCAGAACGACCACATTAATACATTAAGGGGGCTCCAGGCAAGTGCTCTTATTATCATCAGCTCGCATCAAATGGAGAAGATTTTAAAAAATGGCCATCATGGAATAATCACCCAATTTAATGCCATTTAGGCCATTGAATCCACTACTCCTCATATTCATCCTGAGATGCAATAGGTATTAGATCGCCACCAACGGGTGTTTGACAAACCTAAAGAGCTTCCATCCTCTAGGGGTGAACATGATCATAACATCCCTTTGGTTCCCGAGTGCCGAACTACCTAATGTTCATCCATATCGATATCTTTTTGGACAAAGAATGAAATTGAAAAATCATCAAGGAACTCCTCGAAGTCGGTGTTATCCATCCCAACATCAACCCTTATTCATCTTCAATGGTCATGATTCTAAAGAAAGATGGAGAATGGCACGTGTCCGGAATTTCAGGCCCTCAACAAGCTCACTATCAAGGAAAAAATTCCTATTTTGATTGTTGATGATCTACTTGATGAAATGCATGGTGCTCAATTCTTTACCAAGATAGACCTCCGCTCGGGCTATCACCAAATACACATGAAGGAAGTAGACATTTCCAAGACTGCTTTTTGAACTCATGAAGGCCATTATGAATTCCTGGTCATGCCATTTGGTCTTTGTAATGCTACATCTACTTTTTAAAGCCTCATGAACCACTTGCTGAAACCATATCTCCGAAAATTTGTCCTGGTCTTCTTTGATGACATTCTCATCTATAACATAACCTGGGATAACCATCTTCAACATGTAGACCAGATATTGCAACTGCTCCAAGATCACAAATTATTTTTCAACTTATCCAAGTGCTCTTTTAGCGTGGAATAAGTCGAGTATTTGGGACACATTGTGGGTTGTGAAGAAGTGAGGGTTGATCCGAAAAAGATTCAAGCAATGCAAGATTGGCCCCAACCAAAAAACTTGAAGAGTTTGAGGGGATTCCTAGGTCTCACTGGCTACTATCACAAATTAGTTCACAATTATGGACACATTGCTAGACCCCTCATTAATCTTCTCAAGAAAAAAATCATTTCTATGGACTGATGTAGCTCAGAAGGCCTTCTTCGCTCTCAAATAGGCCATGTGCTCCACTCCCGTATTGGCACTAACCAACTTCACCAAATATTTTGTGATTGAATGTGATGCTTCAGGTACGGGTATTGGTGCTGTATTAATGCAGGAAGATAGACCATTGGCTTTCACCAGCCAACAACTTAGTGGAAAAGATCTAGGTCAATCTACTTATGAGAAAGAAATGTTGGCCATCTTACATGCAGTAGACACATGATGACCATACTTGTTTGGGCGACATTTCCAAATCCACACGGACCATCAAAGCATAAAATATTTTCTGGAGCAACGTTTATCATCGCCACAACAAAATAAATGGCTTGCCAAAATGTTGGGAGATGACCATGAGATAATTTACAAGAAAGGGTGAGGAAATGTAGTGGATGATGCTTTATCGCGCCAATTTGAGGATGAGAGCACCATGCTATCAATATCTCAACCCATACCAGATTGGATTAAAGAGGCCCGCAAGGAATGGTTCTCCCACCCCCTCTTTTCCAACTCACTAATAACTTAAGAGACGATCCTAATTCCTCAGCAAATTACTCGTGGAAGGATGAGATTCTTTGTTACAAGGATCGAGTAGTTATATCATCAAACTCCACCCTCAAAACCCGCATCTTGGACGAGCTGCACTCATCTCCAATCGTAGGACGTTCATGATTTCAGAAGACTTATGATTGCATGCGTCGTTCTTTCTTTTGGACTGGCATGAAAAACAACATTATTACTTTTGTAGCTGAATGTGATGTGTGCCAAAGAAAGTAAAGGGGAAATAATCAAGTTTTTGAGAACCTTACAACAATTGCCACTCCTTGCTTCTATTTGGATGGATGTTTCCATGGATTTCATTACTGGTCTCCCAAAGTCAGGCAACAAATCAGTCATCATGGTGGTTGTGGACAGAGTTTCTAAATATGCTCATTTTTGCGCTCTACCACACCCATTTACCCCAACTTTGGTGGCTCAAGTTTTCTTGGACCAAAGCTTCAAACTGCATGGCATGTCGACTTCCATTGTGTTTGATCGTGACCCCACTTTCACCAACAAATTTTGGTAGGAATTTTTTAAGCTACAGGGAACACAACTCCAACTAAGTACCGCCTATCATCCCTAAACCAACGGTCAAACATAAGCAATCAACAAATGTTTGGAGACCTATCTGAGGTGATTTACTTCAAAAAAGAAACATCAATAGGTACAATGTCTACCTTTAGCTGAATGGTGGTATAATATTAACTATCATGAAGCCACCAAGATGACTCCATATGAGGTAGTGTATGGCCAACTCCCACCTTCACTTATTTCTTATATCCCTTAATGTTCTAAAGTACAGGTAGTTGATCAACTCCTACAGAACCATGCTTGTTGGCTTGTGGGGGCTTGACCCAGGTTCAGTGTTAGTTAGCCAAACAAATCCCTACACTACTGGCCCTTTCGGCATCAGCCCACGGAGCGTGGACTGAAGTCTCACCCGAAGCAGTATGGGGGGATGCTGGAACCAAGTTTCCTCACTCTTGAGATGGATGTGATGTCGGTTTATTCCAACTATACCTACCTTTGTGCAGGTTGCTTATCCCTCTGTTCTACCCTCCAGTACCTTTGCGAAATGTTACAATCGGCTTCCTCGTAGCCATAACCAGGGGCTGATATGCTTTCGCATTGCTAAGGCAACGAACTGTGATATTTCCCAAACTACGCTAAGTATCTACTTATCTTATTAACAGATCTTAGTTAGCTTTGCGTAAATAGATGTTCTTACTTGCGTTCACTTAGCCAACATAATTATACACATTCATGCATCATATTAGCATTAGAAGTGAAATTCATACCCAATATAATATATGCATAAAAAGGAAATAAAGACGTAGAAATTATAGAATACTTCTCTTTATTGATACTTCCAGATGATTGTAGACTCCACTCGCCCTGCGCACTCAGCGGCAGGGGTCCACGCACTCAGCTACAGACTTCTATGCCTTTGTGCACTTAGCTGTAGAGCCTCTTCCTACACTACGACCCAAAACTTAGACTTCTACTTCAGAGCTATCTCTCCAACATCATTTTATCTCTTCTTCGTTTCTTGATGCCTTAACTACTTAGAGCTTCGCTCTATTTATACAATAGATCTTTTACAACCAACATTACATTATCAAAATAAGGGCAGACAACCTTATAACTCTTTAACATATACACGCTTCGCGACCACAAAATGCGGAGTATTTACATTTGGTACAAAATTGGACCAAAATCTAGGCTTTAAGCCCCAAAACTGCCCTTGGGGGATCTCGCGCCTAACAGGCCCCAACACAAACATCGTGACTCGCCCTCGAGTCACTCTATAGGTGCAGAGATCTTAGCGCAAAGACCTCCCAGCTCTGTCTGGATCACCACAACATCGACAACGCACTGAGCGGTCGCCTGCTTGACTTCTTCCACGCGCTGTTCAGTGATTGCTACTGAACTGATGCTCTAAATATTCTGCTGAGATGCCTGCAGTTTCATGAGCTTCCCTTCAATGGAGGCTATGATCGCGTAAGCCTCATCAATCCATGGCTGTAGGCACTCTTTTAAGATTGCTTCCTTATGCTGTGCGACATCCACCTGTTCCTTGAGCGCCTTTGCCTCCTGCATCCGTGCAAGCCTCTATGTAAGGGAAACCATCTACGCGGTCCCTTTTATCTTGTCATACTACTATTGTAGGTCGCGTGCCTCTGTCTCTAGGCGCCCTACATTTAGGTCCTCCTGCAGGGTAGTTAGGACCTCCAATGACTGTTCGAACAACTGCATGCAATCTGCCACTGCACTGTCAATCGCCGCCATTGCTGTTGTAACAATGGTGGTACGCTATTCCTTGATCTCTGGCGGAGTTGAAGGCTGAGCCTTCAACTGCATTTCTACTATCTACATGTTCAGCTCTAGCTGAACCCTGGCCATCTCTACTCGAGTGTCGCGCACCCCTGTGGCCAATTTGCGGACGCGCGCCTCCACTGGTTCTTCGACCTGGATGTCCAACTCTGGGACCATCCGGCAAGCTTCCTCCACAACCTGCATTATTTGTTTGTTCTGCTCCATAGCCTCATTATGCTGCAGGCCCAACTGTTCATTGTTGA
Source organism: Pinus tabuliformis (assembly GCA_031772625.1). Lineage (NCBI taxonomy): Eukaryota > Viridiplantae > Streptophyta > Pinopsida > Pinales > Pinaceae > Pinus > Pinus tabuliformis. The sequence continues at coordinate 764,286,882 of CM062807.1, read as the reverse complement.
TGCGCTGCTCACTCATCACCTGCAGAGCGTGATTCTCCCGGGCCCTGAGTTCCGCGGTGACTCCATCCTGTAAGAGGTAGAGCGTCTCCCAGGGAGCGCAACCATGTTCAACCCAACCCCTTTCAAACTACTAACCTTAGGCTCGTCACCCTTGTGCGCAACATCTCCTTGGCAGTTGAAGTGCTGATCGCGAGGCTGGTGGACACTGTGTCAGCCTGTGGAGTGCGACCTGCAACTCCTGAAACTATGTCCTGAGTGTCCCCAATACCAACTGCTGCTGCTCTTCAAATTGTTGGAGGGCCTCCGCGGTGACATCCCTCACCGTTTCTCTGATGTCATGCAAATCCCCCTCAGTGAGGGTGATTGGGTCGAAGGACGTCTTGGATGCCTTGGTTTTCTTTCGCGGCATTGTCTTCTCTTGTGGTCACGGGCGCTTGAGTTGGGTGGACGTCGCCTGCGGGTTCGCACCACCTTGTTCTGTCTTTGTTTCTGCCTCAGTGCCGGGCGAATGTGACTTCTGTCCTTCGCGCTCTTCTTCCCTTATTTTTTGCTGTTCTGCCACTTTCGCGACATTGCACGCTGCCTGGGCCTTAGCCTCTGCTTCTTCTTTCCTGCGCTTCTCTGCCAGCTGTGCCATTCGAATCTTTGTCTCTTCCTTCTTGCGCTGCGTGACGGACTTGTCCGTTTCCATCGCGGAGCCAGCTGGAGCGCACCACTCCGGTAGCCAAGACTCAAGGACTGTGAAAATGACATCGTCAATCACCAGGTAAGGTAGGTTGTGCCATGTCTTTGTAGGGTCCTTCCGCAACCTGATAAAAACATAGTGGAAATCCGCTTTGAACTCTGCAAAGCTCTGTAGACTGGCGTATACTGTGGGCGACAATCACGACTTACGATTGATCTCATCTAGATATTCATCTCCATTAATATCCAAAATATCTTTCTCTCCTTTATCCGCTGCGCGTCCCTGGTTGCCCACAGCGAAGCGTACTTTGTTTCCTCTGGAAGCTCTGGCACCACTGAAGGGAACTAGCTATCTTCGACCAACACCATGCCACAAGTACGATCGACAACAGGAGCAATGAAATTTTTTTCCCTGCTCCTGTGCCTCACGAAAGTTCGCAAGGAACTCGCCACATAGATAGTTCACCTAGCTGAACTGGACTCCTTCCGTACATTGGGCCGCTAGTGCAACTACGGGCGCAGGTACCTCATTCGCGGGACACTTCCGCATCACCTTCCTTGCCAGGATTTCTGTCGTAACCTTGATTGCAGGGTTGTTAATGCTGGAGATGGCATAGCCTGGCTTCTTCTTCTCCAATTTGAACCTCTTCTTCATTGCTTCCGTGAGGGCCAGCTCGCCACCTTTTCCTTTAGAAATATTAGCTGGATCCTCCCCTGAGTAAGGTAGCTATGTAATTCCGTGAATCAGATGGTTTGTGATGGGGATGGGCTCTTCTAGCCACAAACACCCATCATGCACCAATCTGAGCAGCTGCCTAATGACGAAAATGGTCACTGGCCACGGTGGTAATGCAACACCCAGAGCAGGTTAAGTAACTTGACTTTCTCTACACCTCTGAGCCAAGTGCACGGCTCCAATTGAATTGTTCCACCAGTCTCGTCAATCCTCTGGCGCATTAGCTTCGCAGTTGCTAAATGCGAGAACTTCTCATGGTTTGCGAGGTCCCAACCTTCAAACTTCAACATAGGAACCAGCCCCAAGTGCGGTCCCTCAAAAACAAGATCGTCTGGGAGCAGAGGAGTTTGCAGAGAGCTCTTGCTCTCATCTATGTCCTTTGGAACCTTGGCTTTACCCTTGCGCGGAGGAACATATTCCAACAGCCTGGTAATAGGGTCCAGACCCTGGGTTTCAACTTCCATTTCCTCGCCCTCCTCCTCCACCTGGGTTTCTTCCGATTCCTCCTCGCCGACCTCCAAATTAATGGCCTTCCCCTTTTCTTGCAGGGTGAGCTTGGTCCTTTGTGGATTTCTGGGTGAGACTCGTACCGGGATCATGGCCTGCTTATCCTTCTTAGGTCGCGGTTTTCTGGGTGGTTTAGGGACCTCAACTATCGCTTTGGCCCTCTCTGGGGCTTCCACTTCAGCAATTTCCTGTGCGGCTTCTTCGGGTGTCGACATCATTCTAGTCAGGAGGTCCTACGTCTCCTTCGACAATGTTTCAAACACTGAACTTGCTCTCAAAGCCTCAAAGTTTGAAAGGTCCATACACACTTGATAGTGCAACAACTTAGTTCTCAAAATGCCAAGTGTTTTTCACTGGACAACCACTTGTAATTTATAGGGCCTTTTGAATTTGAATTCGACCGTTCCCCCCACATTCAGCCCATTAATGCTAGATTGGCGGCAAATTTTCAAGAATCTAGCCCATAAAGTTCGCCTTAAATGCTTGCCGCCTACTCCATTTGGCCTCAAACCAACCATCAAATTGTGAATAGTGACTTTAGCGGTCACTTTCCAGTAGACCTGCACGGGAGCGCAGTTGTCTTCGCGCGAGTGCAGCTGTCTTCGCGTTGTCGTAGACCCTGTGACACCTCACTGCTTCGCACAGTCCTGAAATCGCGCAGCTCCTGGGCAGTGTATTTTATAGTCCCGCGCCTCCTTTTAGCTGCCTGGAGCGCTAAGACTGTGCTTCTGTCGGCTAGTTAGATGGCCGGCCTACCTGTGTATGGATTTAGATGACTTCCATTCACTTTTCCTGGGAAGGGATCTCCATTCAACTTAACCAATTAGACCACGCTACTGTCAGTAATCTCCTTAATAACATACAGCCCCAGCCAATGCATTCTGAGTTTCCTTGTAAATTCATCAAACTTACTATCATACAATAACACCAAGTCATTCACCTTAAAGGTGCACAACTTAATATGTCGGTCATGCCATGCCTTTTCGCGCTGCTTTTGGACCTGCTGGTGAAATCCAGCGAAAAATCTGTGTTCTTCCAGCTCATCCAACTGCATGAGCCTCTCTTCCAGGGATCCGCGATCCATCATATGTGTGAGCGCTACTATGCGCATAATAGGCAAGATGTATTCCATAGGCATCACAACTTCAACCCCGTATACCAGCCTAAAGGGTGTCTGTCCCGTTAACTTCTTGCACATTGTCCGATAAGCCCACAATATTGTAGGTATGCGTAGGTCCCAATCACTTCGCTGAGCATTGCATACCTTGGTCAGCGCGGTCTCCAGTACTTTGTTGAATGCCTCCATTGTCCCGTTAGCTTGTGGGTGATAAGGTGTGCTCTTTTGATAATACACCTGAAATTCCTCCATTAATGCGCTGATTGTCTCATTCAGGGAGTGCGTACCACGATCACTCATCAAGATCTTTGGACAGCCAAATCGCATTAGTACATGCTCAACTAAAAACTTCGCGGCAGTCGCGTCTGTGCAGTCCTTCACCAGTTGCGCTTCTGCCCACCGAGTCAAATACTCCATCGGAGTGATAATGTACCTCGCGCCTATTTTTCCTTGAGGCTGAATAGGTCCTACAAAATATATTGCCCAATTTTCGAAAGGTTGCAATGTCATTTGTGGATTCAAAGGCATTTCATCCCTCCGCGATGGCCTACCTGTTGTTTGACATATGTCACACGCCTTGCAATATGCTTTTGAATCCCAATGAAGGGTTGGCCACCACAACTCTGTGTGTATAATCTTCTGCGTGGTTGCTATTCCTCCAAAATTTCCTCCCACGGCGCCCCCATGAGCGTCCCCGAGGATGTTGTTTCATTCAAACTCAAGTACATACCTTCGCAGTATCTCATCAGTCCCCATATTGTATAGATGCCCAACAATGACAGAGAAGTCTGTCGCATGCACCACTAATTACTTCTTTTGCTGGACAGAGTATCCTTCTGACGCAGTTCCAGTTGTTAGGAAGTGTATTATATCCTCTAAATGTCCATCCGTGACGTGCACAACAAAAACCTGTGCGTCAGGTAATCCTTCCTCCAAATTAGTGGGTTCCTCCCCTGTCTCAATGCGCGATAGGTGGTCTGGTCCCGCGTTCAATCGTCCAGGCTTCAAAACAACTTCAAAATCATATTCCTAGAAGAATAATAGGCATCTACAGATGCACCCCCCAACACAGGCTTATTGACCAGGTACTTCAGTGCGGAGTGGTCCGTATACATCTTAAAGTGTCCCCCTAGCAAGTAGTGTCAATACTTCTGGAGCGCATACACCATAGCTAGTTCCTCACGTTCAATGGTGGAATAGTTATTTTCTACTTTGGATAATCTGCGGCTTGCGAACGCGATAGGGTGGTCCAAGCCTTCTCCGCCATCCTGTGTTAGTACTTCTCCTAGTGCTATACATGACGCGTCAACATGTACATGGAATTCTTTCTTCCAGTCGGGAAGACTAGAATCGGCACGGTAACCATCTTTTCTTTCAATATATCCAAGCTTTTCTTACAGTCATCATTCCAACAAAAAGAGACATCCTTTTTCAACAATTTTTCCATCGGTGCGGTGATCTGGGCATAGCCTTTGATGAAATTTCTGTAATATCCCGTGTATCCCAAGGTAGCGTGCAACTGTTTCACGCTCTGTGACGCTTCCAAGTTCAGAATCACCGTGATCTTCGTGGGTCTACCATCAGCCCTTGTCTGCAAACCACATGTCCCAATAGGTTTCCAAAAGGAACGCAAAACAGACACTTCTTAAGGTTGAGTGCGATCTGGTATCTTTGACAGGTATCCAACATCAAGCGCAAGCTCGCTACATGGCGCTTAACCAGTCCAAATACAGTCCAGTCATCAAAATAGACCTCCAGGAACTTATGAATAAATTCCTTGAATGTTGCAACAACCACGCGCGAAAAGATAGCGGGCGCATTCTTCAACCCAAATGGCATTACAGTGTATTGAAAGCAACCCCACTTAGTTGCGAAGGTTGTCTTGCTCCTATCCTTCGGCGCGATTTTGATTTGGTGGTACCCAAAGAACCCATTAGTGAAAGAGTATGCTTCCTGGCCACCTACATTGTCCAACACCTCATCTATGAATGGAGTTGGGAAAGGATCATGCACGCAGGTGTCGTTCAACTTTCTAAGATCCACGCATATTCTTATCTCATCCTTTTGCTTCTTCTCTTGCACCACCATTGGGCTTACCCAATCAGACTCTTCCACAGGTGCAATGATGCCTACTGCTAGCAATTTTGTCTAGTTCTAAGTGAACCTTCTCCTTGTATTTCGGATTTAGGCGGTAAGGCCTCTGCTTAACTGGCTTTACGTTGGGTTTTAGCGTGATCTTCATCACTCCTAGGTCTCTGATTATTCCTTTCAAATCTGTAAACTTGGTAGGGAATAAGTCCTAGTATTCGCGGAGCAATTCAACGACCTTATCCACCATCGCGTCGTCCTAGTAGTCTCCAATCTTTGCGAACTTGGGTTCTGCCTCTGTACCAATGTTCACCTGTCTAGTTTTCACTGGCGCGGTTATATCAGGGTTCTCAATCTGTGGTCCCTGAACCTCGTGGTGGCCTTCTATCTCTGGAATGTTAATCTTTCGTAGATCCTCATCCTCTTCTTTAGCAGTTACATTATAACATTCCAGCGCGTGACTCAGCTGAGTAGCCCATTCAGGCTGTGTTAGGTCCAAAGGATCCCGTGGTATCCTAAAGATGGCTGCTTTCACCTCTTGTAGCGCTTCCTCAATACCGTCAAACCCGTCCTCAAAACTAAATGTCATCATGAATCCTTTGCGCAGGATATCCCATTCACCTGTCCCATGGCGAAGCTCTGTTTCTACATACCAATTCATTGGGATAACATCCAGGGTATGACAGAATAGGTGAACCCACTCAGGTTGCGGCTTTTCTCCATAAGCCTGTGTCCACTTGGCTAGATGCACGCGCGGATCATTCTGCCCATCGTACTTTTCTGTCAGTCGCATATTAGGCTTCCCAAATCATGTTCGCATCATTTTCCTAAATTTTTGCCAATCATCAAAACTCCCCTTGTGCATACCCCACCATCTTGTGGGCATAGCACACAGTGCCTAGTCCAAGGACTGGAAGCGTTTCTTTTCTGGCACTTCCCTCTCAAATGCATCCAAAAAGATATATACCTTAGTCAAGCCATCATAAATAGGCAGATTTCTTATCTCTAACAATACACAGCGCAACGACTTGGTCATCATATTGCAATTCAGCGTAGTTACTTCATGTAACCGATTCTGCCAGCGTTCTATTTCTTCGTTGGAGTCTGAAGTGAAGGAACTCTCATGCTCCCATGTAATCCACCCATCCGTGGTGGGATTTACCCAGCCTTGGTCTCGCGCTATTATCTTATAGATGTAGTCCAAGTCATCATCACTCTCATAGTCGCGGACCAGCTCCGTATAGCACGATCCTTCAGCAGGATCGAGGGGTATTATTGCACGTAGTGACTTCTTCTCAAAAATCATCTTTCGCTTCTTCAGATTGATTACCCCGTTCATATCAGTAGCCCAATCAATTCCCAAGAGCGTGGGGTAGGAATTTCTATCATCAACAATCTCTATTACTTCAAAATCTTCCAACGCGCTCGCTCCCTCAATATCCACGGTTACTCCTTGTAGCCGCCCCATGGGTATAATTTTCTGTTGATTCGCCATCCTTAGCTGAATTGGAGACAATTGCAGCGCAGGTCTCCCCATTCACTCCCATGTTTGTTTTGGTAAAACATTCGCATCTGATCCCAAATCTAGAATGACTTGATCATTCTCGTATTCTCCGATTTGCGTAGTGAGTCTCATTTCACGTCCCATCCTTGTGTTATGCTTTCCGATCTTGCGGACTACGCACGGTTCACCTGGAACGGTCCCAACACATCTATTGATAAGTTCCTATAACCCTTTCACAGCCTTACTGTCGCGCAGTAACTTCATACAGGTTTCTAGGAAAGTTGTCAGCATAGAGGGGTCCATCTCTGGCTCCAGTTTATCTTTTCTTCCTGAAGTGGAGGCCTCAACGAAGCTCTTCTTATCTTCCATGAAGGTTTCCCGAGTGCGCTCCAAATCGAACTCAGCCTCTTTCGCCGGGGCTTTGCGAACCCATGTACTATCTTCTGGCTGTTTTCCCTTGTCATCTCCCATCGCGATTCCACTTTGGAGCACTATATTTACGTTCGGATCTTCCTCACGCGGCTCATACCTCATCATCTGCGGGTTCTGAGTCGCGGGAGGCGATAGCACTCCTTTGTCACGTATCCTAGCTATCAGCGTAGGACAATCTTCTGTCTCATGATCAAATAGTGTGCAATACTTGCATGACGAGCTTGTTGGATTAGTGCAATGACGGGCATAGTGTCTTGGCCCTCTGCAATTGTAGCAAATCAACTGTTCGTGACCTCTACTAGGTCCTCCTCCACCTCGGCCTTGTTCGCACCCCTGAAATCCTATCCGCGACATCCCTGCATTTGGGTCAAGGGGTCGCGTTTCAGCCTGAACCCTGTAGGCGAGAGTTCTATCCATCATCAATTCATATCTCCTGCAGGTTCGCTCATCATGGTCGACCGACCTACAAAAGTTGCAAAACAACTGTTGCGGAGTTTGCGTATACTTCTGTAACAAGTGGCAGTTATCCGTGGCATGTTTTCTAGCTATTTGACAGATAGCACACCACAAAGCAGGCGCCGCGCTAGGTCCTGCTTGAGCTTCCGGCCTTAAAGGCATCGATCCTCCTCCTGCAAGGTAATTTGTAAAGACCAGGCAGTGGTATTTGTCATGACCCTGACTCTTGCATTTCACGCACCATACTTCTTCACATACCTCTGGCTGAACCGTCCTACCCTGCTTCAAGCTTTGAATTTCAAGGCACAGATTCTTCAGCTGCACGTGGATCTGCTAAACTCCTAGATTAAGATCTTGCATCAGAGTCTCATGTGGTCTCATGGCAATATCCAAGGCCTCTGCCTCAGTTGTTATCTTTTGCTGCGATAGAGCACTTCTTAAATGTGGTAGTAGCAAAGCCACAAACCACTCGCTATGCTGTCCATATATCAAATTCATGTTGGCTTCGCGGATTGTACATTTCAGTCTCTGATCTAGTTCCCAAGGCGTCTCGCTTGGTAGCATCGTGATCTCTTTGAATCCCACTGCGCTTCAGATTTAAGCCTACTAAATTCCCTATTCAGTGCTGTTTGGATGTCCACTACTCAAGCATTCGGGTTATCGCTAGAGTACTTAATATACCAGGTTAGTGTGCGATCTTGTAGAGAACTAACCAGTGTTGCCTTCTTTATATTATCATCTGTAACACCTTGATCTTCCCATACTACCCTCACAACGAACTAGAATTGGTCCGGGTCCTCATTTCCCAAGCCCTTGAACAAAGACAACTTCACTGTGTTTGCCATACTGAATCGCGGTGGTGGTGGGGGGGGAGGGTACGGGTGAAGTTGGAGGTGATGGCGGTGAAGATGGAGGTGGTGTGGGCGGAGGTGGTATTCGCAGAAATCCCTGTCTTATCAATTGAATAGCAATTCGCGGAGAGACCTTCGCTATCCCCTCTTCGTCCCTTCACGGTGGTGAAATCAAGTGGCTATACTCCAGACCCTTATTTCCTTCGTTTCTATAACTTTTTCCACTTAGCGTAGTCCCAAACATTAAGGTAACTACATAACCCATTTTTCGCAGAACAACATTTTAATCCAAGTATTTAGAGATTTTGCGTACTTACCTCGCGGTCCTTTGAAAAAGTGTCGCTCTGCCTCGCTATAGCTGACTCAGGTATCGACCATGAACTCAGTAACAAATCCTCCTATAATGCGATCAAGCCAATGATCGACGACGCACGCGATCTTATCCTCCGATGCTTCCAACTTTGACACTAGCTCTGGGGTTCACACAATAGGACCATCAAGTTTTCACCTTCCTTGGCTATCTACTAGCTTCGCGATCCACTTGTATAGCTCAGTATGACAGTATGCAAAAAAAATTTCGTGGATCTCCGTATACAGGTATTGGTCCAACCACTGTTCTTTTGACAGTCGCGGGTTTCTGTTCTCCTCCGCCGCGAACTCGTGAATCCTTCTGTCCAACTAGCCTTTGATTTCTTTCTTAGTTGGATTCCAATGATATGACATCGCACATCTCTCATGCAGATTCTGGTCTCGACAACGGAACCATTTGTTGGCTTGTGGGGGCCTGACCCAGGTTCAATGTTAGCTAGCCAAACAAATCCTTACACTACTGGCCCTTTCGGCATCAGCCCGTGGAGCATGGATTGAAGTCTCACCCGAAGCAGTATGGGGGGATGCTGGAACCAAGTTTCCGTACCCTTGAGATGGATGTGATGTTGGTTTATTCCAACTATACCTGCCTTCGCGCAGGTTGCTTATCCCTCTGTTCTACCCTTCAATACCTTCGCGAAATGTTACAATTAGCTTCTGCGCAACCCTAACTAGGGGCTGATATGCTTTCGCGCTGCTAGGGCAGCGAACTGTGATATTTCCCAAACTACGCTAAGTATCTTACTTATCTTATTAACAGATCTTAATTAGCTTCGCATAAACATATGTTCTTACTTGCATTCACTTAACCAACACAATTATACACATTCGCGCATCATATAAGCATTAGAAGTGAAATTCATACCCAATATAATAGATGCATAAACAAGAAATAAAGACGCATAAATTATAGAATACTTCTCTTTATTGATACTTCCAGATGATTACAGACTCCACTCGCCCTGCGCACTCAGCTGCAGGGGTCCACAAACTCAGCTGCAGACTTCTAGGCCTCTGCGTACTCAGCTGCAGAGCCTCTTCCTATGCTACGACCCAAAAGTTAGACTTCTACTTCAAAGCCATCTCTCCTACATCATTTTATCTCTTCTTTGTTTTTTGATGCCTTAACTACTTAGAGCTTCGCTCTATTTATACAATCCCATGGTCCGCGGACCATGGGTAGATCTTTTACAACCGACATTACATTATCAAAATAAGGGTGGACAACCCTATGACTCTTTAACATCTACGCGCTCCGCGACCACAAAATGCAGAGTCTTTACATTTGGATTACAAAATTGGACCAAAATATGGGCTTTAAGCCCCAAAACTGCCCTTGGGGGATCCCGCGCCCAACAGTGCCACCATGATTGCTCATCTCAAAGATAATCTACATCAAGCTCAGAACCGAATGAAGCAACAGGCTGACCAACATCGTTCTGAGCGCTCATTTCAAGAAGGGGATCAAGTATTCCTGCGACTCCAACCATATAAGCAAACATATCTCAAATAAAAGGGCTTCCAGAAACTAGCACCAAAATTCTATGGGCCTTATCAGATACTTCAACGCATAGGAGTAGTCGCCTATAAATTGGCCTTGCCACCTACTTCAAAAATCCATCCAGTCTTCCATGTATCATGCCTCAAGAAAGTGGTGGGGAACAATTGCAAAGTTCAAACAAGTCTACCTGAATTGGATGAGGAAGGCTCACTTTGGCTTCAAGGAGAACATGCCTTCGATATTTGTGAAAGACATCTCCGCGATTGCATGATCAAGGAAGTCCTCATCAAGTGGAAAGACACCTCTCTAGAAGATGTGATCTGGGAACCAACCACTATTCTTTAGTAGTTTCCACAGCTTCAGCCTTGAGGACAAGGCTGCTTTTGATGGGGGAGGGCATGTTAGGGTCCAACCCTAACCCCTTTATTTATGTAATAAGCCCAGTGAGACGAGTCAGAGTCTTAGTTAGTTAGAGAGTTAATAAGTGGTTGACCCACATTAGAGAAAATGGACCACATTTAATTGTAAATGGGCCATAGTTAATAAATAAAGTGGTTAACTCGTGTCATGCAAGGGACCACTAGTAGTTAGGGTTTTGGATGTCATTTAGCTATAAATAGTCTTAGTTAGTAAGGGAAAGATCATCGAGTGTTATTGTAATTGAGATATACTCTATTGGAGGTTTCCCCCTCGAAGAGACAAGTGAACATTGAACTCGTTTATGAATAATAAAATACTTTGTCGTTTTTCTCATTTCGTGTGATAATTCTGTGTTCTAGGTTATATTTCTTCGTATTTCTGGTATTCTAGATTTCTCGTAGGTCAAGAGCATAACAAAATAAGAGGGGGAAATGAGATTTATCCCCATCTATTATTTCCCTAACTTAACCTAAACCCACCCCAACTCAAGTCAGAGAAAAAAAATAGTTTTCTTGGTTGGTCGTCACGAAACCGCCCATCAAGCATCAAATCTGCTCGGGATCCATACAGATTCATGCTCGATCTGAGGAGAATCCGCGGTTTAGAAATATGGAACCACGAATCAAGCCACCACAATTTTGAATTTCCAGGAATTGTGTTTGTTGACCCGATCTAGAGTTCCATATTTATGAACCGTAGATCCAACAACAGATTCCCCACTGATTTGTAACGGACACAAATCCTGGTTTGGATCCTAGGGGGGGCATTTCATGCAACATTGGTCACAACCCCTTTGTGGGAAAGGAGCTTGTGGTGGAACTAATGCCCTAGTCTTGGGAATTGCATCATGCAAATCCCTTGTGCGATTCATTGCCTCCTATAGAGTAGTGGGTCTGCTTGCCCTCACTAGCCCACATAAGGGCTCAACCAAACCCTCCAAAAATGTGTAGAGCCTCTTGACATCTAACAAATATGATGCCATCACAAACGCCCTCAAGAACTCTATTATGTAATGCTTGGGGTTGCTTTTCTGGTTGAGTTGAGTCAGCTCTCGGAAATGTGCCTCCACATCCCTCCTGTCAAAATGCTCCATAACCCTACATGTGAAGTCCTCATAGTAAGTCATGTTGGCATGCTCTAGCGTGGTCAACCCATGGAACCACCAATCATGTGCCTCCACCTCCAAGTGCAAGGTAGCCATTTTGATGCCTTCCACCTCAGTCATTCGGCTAAGCTGAAAATACGTATCTAACTTCTCCACCCATGTCATAGTTGTGCACCTGGATGAACCATCGAATGTGGGGAGATACATCCTCCCAATGGTACGTTGCAACTCAAAGCTTTGCGTGCTTGAACCTCTTGCACCCTTGACATTGTCATTCTGCTTGAGCTGGGAATAATCCCGGAAGCTAAGTGCAACTCGAAATTCTGCCCCAATCGACTGCAGTACAAAGAAATTACCTTCTAGCAAAGGTTATAACGGAGGTTTACAAAATTGGCAAAAATTGTCAAAAAAACATCTGCTAAGACATCTGTTTGTGATAGCGGATGTTTTAACGGAACTTCATAACAACTGAAAAAATCTGGGGCAACTGAAGGTTTTATCGGATGTTTTTTTTTGCGGTGTGCTTAATTGAACAAGCAGCATCGAGGCGCTACATATATAAAAGCATTGGTTGACATACATAACTAAAAGTACCAAGGCGTTGAACGTAAAGAACACCGATGCGTAATATATACATCATCGATGCTAATAGATAAAAAAATCTCTTTGGCATTCTTGTAAGGAATGACACAGGAACATGCAAATAATAATTGTTGTGCTAGTGATTTTAAAAAAAAAACTTGCAGCGTCGATGCATATCATTTGTACAAACGCCTCAACATGTTAGTTATACAAAAGGATAGGTGTTGTTAGTTTTCATAATGCACTGGGATGGAAATAATAATATGTAGGACCGGGGTGTTAGTTATATGAAAGCACTGGTGCATTAAGAATTACAATCCATCGGGGCGTTAATATCAAACAATGTCGGTGCTTGAAGAGATAAACACAATGGTACAATTGTTTTCTAAGAAGGCACCGATCATGAAAAAAGATGTCATCACAGTGCTTTTATATAACATATGCAATGATGCATTTTTATGTTATAGATGCACTGATTTTTTTAATGAGTTTTTCTCTTTTTCGGAAACATCGACCTATGATAGTGCAATTATTGTAATTTTTTAAATTTGTTATTCATCTGAAAATCAGCGTATATCTTATAACAATATTCATATAAATTAAAATTTGATTAGTGTATTTGTATATGATATTTGGATTGATTTGTTATATTATCAAATTGCACATCTCTTCATTATAATATTTAATCATCCATATATAATCAGTGGTGTAACATTTCACAACATTATTGGATAACACAATAGAATAAATTAAAATGTATTTTATTATATATCAATAAGAGGTTCTTTGTAACACAAAATGGGATTGTTATTGGTAACCCTTTTTCTTTCAATTGGGACACTATGTCCATTACACTAAACAAAATGCTTGATTGTCACAGACAATTATTTCAAAAAATACAACAGGTTGAATTGATATCCAAATAGATCATCATTCTTCGTTGGAACTATTGTCAGTGCTCGAGCTACTTCCATGACTTGGGTTATTTGGAGAAATGTTTTGTTGATTGCATCAATTGTTTTCATCTTCTTGATCTTGCAATTCCATCTGTAAACATACAAATAAAGTGTAATGAGTGTATCTACATTGGCGAGAATAATGAAATATGAGATAAATAATATACACGAATGTAAATTGAATAGCAATGTACCATAGCAAGAAGTGACTCGTAAATTGTGCACATGGTTTCAAAACCAAGTCCCATGCCTTGTTTCAACAAGTCTTATGTTGGCAAAGTTCCATACTTTGTTTCCTGCATGTTTTAAACCTCATTATAAATCATAGATTTAATATAAAGGATTTTTTGGTTCTATTGATTATAAACTTAGAGAAGTAAAAGAACATAAATACTTACAAATTCCATAATTAATTTTTGATATGCCAACATATACTCACAACCCTTATTTAACCCAATGTCAATCAATTCTTTCGATGACTCTTCTTTGTATGTTAGCACCTATTTGAAGACATTCAAGGATGGTTGTTGTAAAACAACTTAAAATATACAAAAATGAAGCCTTGAGTTATTATAAGGAAATATTAACAATTATTCACAAACTTTGAAATCAACCATTTTCTTCCTTATCGTCTTGTTTTATGTGCTGAATGAGTTCCATCTTGTTTTCTTTTCTGCAAAAAAATACTTGAAAATTAATATTTAATGCAAAATTAATTTTTTATACGTATAAAGTCAATCATGATTACATACATTTGAAGTACATTGTTGTTGAGTTGGATCCTCCTGTGATGTAATATGTCCATTTCTTTAACTATCTTCTTATACATTTTTTTGGACATTGCTACTCGCATGTTTCGCATATCAGCGCATTGATCATTGAGATTTAATCTTTCTAAAAAAGTAATAAACTATTTTTATAAAGATATATGAAACTATAATAAAATCGATATAAATAAATGAATGGTTTGTAGTAATATATACATGTAATTGTATAAAATCATTTTATATAATTAAGAATATTACCTTTTGAATGATTCTTTTTTGTTGTTGTATGTTTTTGCTATTGCAAATCTGATATGTCTCATTGACCATTGCTCTGGAAATGCTTCCAGTAGTTTAGATATAATTTGGTTCTTAGAATCACTGGATTGATTTTTGTATTGTAAGTGGAAAGTACGTCTATATGTTCGTTCCACTAGATTCCTCATAGTTTTGTAAAAAAAATTCCCTCTTTCATTAACCTCCAACACCACTCCATATGAGCTAATATGGACCAATTCATCGTCTTTTACATGTTCTAAAATTTTTCTTTTCTTAGGACGACATTGTTTTTTTCCTTCGTTGTTTCTCCCTGTAGAACATTAAACATATATGAATTAATAGATTGTTTCAAACATGTTATCTAATATTTTTTAGTACATTATTAATGGAAAAAAAACTCATATTGAATAATATTTTTTCAATCACTTGATCCATCATTTTGTAATTTTTCTATAAGGATTTTATGCTCTTATGCACTTAGATTAGAAATAATCTTATCAACCTTGTTCATTTTGCGACTCTGCATGACACACACTAACAATACATATTAGTTAACTTCCATATAGTTCAAACATATTAATTTTGTAAAGAATTTACAAATAACTTGTCTCCTCTATTTTTTTGATGTGTTATCATTGTGTCGATCAATATTTTTGTTACTTGATACCTTCTGAGACATTTTTTTTATCAACATACAACATGTACCATTCAATACAGAAGCCATTAAATATATTTTAGAAATAAATCAAATAATTTTCAGCGAAAAAAAACTTTGGTAACTAGTGCATTTACCTAAATCAACGCACATGTGTGTTTATAACATTAAATGCACCAAACGTTTAATTATTGAGCACCGTCATGGAAAGTTATTTTTTTAAAAATAATTTTGAATTATGACGATGCGATTTGCAAGACTAAATGCACCACAATTATTTAATGGTGTTATTTGGAAGAGGCATGTTGGTGCGTTGTATTACATTGGGAGCAATGATGACCAAACTGGACAAAATCGAAAGGGTTATAGTATAGCGTTGTGTTGTATTACACATGGAGAATTGGTGTGTTATATTACATAGGGCACGCCGTGGAACATAGAGTCATTTAAAAGAGAAAAAAATGAAGAGGGCCGACAGGGTTTGGATCTAATTCAATAAGTGATTCCCCTACTTTATATGTTAAATGCCCTATATATAGTATGTACACAAACCCATTAAATGTGAGATGCCTAAATTGAAAAACTTTAATTGTGAAGTGGTTGAGGAAGTTAAACCCCGAGGTTAAATTTTGTAGGAAGAAGTAAGGGTTTAAAGTAAGTGTTGATTTTTTTTCTTTTTATTTTTGAATTTTAAATAAATTTAAATAGGAACATAGATCGTACAAATTTTTACTAGTATAATCTATAGTAAGTTTTTTTTTTTTTTTTTTGTTTTGTTTTGTTTTTTGTTTTTTGTTTTTTTTTATAGGGTTTTTAATATATATATATATATATATATTTTGAATTGCAAATAAATATAAGAAAAATTATAAAATATTTTAACAGTAAAATTCAAGATTTTTGCTATCCAGTGTTTTGAGTAAATCACCATACCTTTCAACTTCTGATCTTTCGACAGATCCAAAATATTTTACAGCTCCATAGTGCTCCCAGTATATCTCTCTTGCAAATGATCTCTCTTTTAAGCTCTTCTACTATCAAGCATTCAAGCAGTCCTGATGATGGATCCCAGTTGGGATTTGAAACGTTGACGAAAAAATGGTTTTTACTGTGGATTCTCTGATAATTTCAAAAGATATAAACCACAGATGTCTTAAATCTAGAATCATTTCCCTATACGGAGGGGATACATGGAGTGAAATCATTTTACTCGAAAAATTTAGAGTGAAGATAGAAAGAAGAGCTGCAGACCTGCATTTTCTTAAAATTTAAATCCCTCAATTAAGCTCTTCTACTATCAAGCATTCAAGCAGTCCTGATGATGGATCCCAGTTGGGATTTGAAACGTTGACGGAAAAATAGTTTTTACTGTGGATTCTCTGGTAATTTCAAAAGATATAAACCACAGATGTCTTAAATCCAAAATCATTTCCCTATATGGAGGGGATACATGGAGTGAAATCATTTTACTCGAAAAATTTAGAGTGAAGATAGCAAGAAGAGCTGCAGACCTGCATTTTCTTAAAATTTAAATCCCTCAATTAAGCTCTTCTACTATCAAGCATTCAAGCAGTCCTGATGATGGATCCTAGTTGGGATTTGAAACGTTGACGGAAAAATGGTTTTTACTGTGGATTCTCCGGTAATTTCAAAAGATATAAACCACAGATGTCTTAAATCCAGAATCATTTCCCTATACGGAGGGGATACATGGAGTGAAATCATTTTACTCGAAAAATTTAGAGTGAAGATAACAAGAAGAGCTGCAGACCTACATTTTCTTAAAATTTAAATCCCTCAATTGAGCTCTTCTACTATCAAGCATTCAAGCAGTCCTGATGATGGATCCCAGTTGGGATTTGAAACTTTGACAGAAAAATGGTTTTTACTGTGGATTCTCTGGTAATTTCAAAAGATCTCTCTTTTAATTAAACCCTAACGTAAATTGTAATTTTTTATTAGTAAAATAAAAAATAAATTTTAAATTTATACCATATAGGTTTTTGAGTGAATCACCATACCCTTTAGCTTCCGATCTTCTGAATAATTCTATTGCTCCAAAGAATTATGTTGTTGCACAATGCTCCTGGTATGTCTCTCTTGCAAATCACTTCCTTGAAATTTTTGGTAAAATAATGAAATGGTGGATAAATTTTTACTATTAAAAAGACTTTATGAAATTAGATCTCAAAAAATCAATTGCCCCTCGTTTTTTAATTTAAAAAAAAAAGGAAAAAAATCGCGTTTTTTGTTTTTGTTTGTTTGTTTGTTTTGTTTTTTGTCAATTTCTCCGTATATAGGTACGTTCGATAGTCAAGCGCACTGGTGTGTTTATAAAACAAGCACATTGACATTGTAGGGGCACTAAACTTTTTCAACGCACCGATATGATACACTTTATTTTTTTTTCAAAATCCCGATTCAATGTGATTAATTTTTTTAACGCAACAATGTAGTTTCTATTTAAAAGCATAGAGATTTTAATTGTTATAAAGACACCGAGTTAGTTGAATTCATTTTTATTTTTCAAAATACGAAAATAGGTGCTTAGTGACGCTGTTTGTTTTTTAAACACATTGGTGTGTTTTTGTAGAAGAGAACTGATATGATAACATTTTTTTTTTTGGAATTTCGGAAATTGGTGTGGACATTATTTGAACGCCCTAGTGCTGTTATTTTCTTAAAAGCGTCGGTGCACTTTGTTCTGATAAGCACACCGTTTAGGTTTAAAAGTTATATGAAATTTTAATTTCACATAAAATGACATATTAATCTCAAATTATCCTTTAGGATGCATCCACATGAATTACAGTAGTTCATAGTATACATTTTCTGCTTAAAGTCGCCTTATTCTTGAAAACTGATTTGAAAACTATATTGAAATTCAGATTGTGATTATATGGTTCTCGAAATTAATTTTAGATATGCACACAAAATTTTATTTTTGATTTTCTCTAATACAAGAACAAAATCTCAATAATATCAAATGGTCAATTCTTAAAATTTCATCTTGTTCCATATTGCTAACCAAAGTCCTTCATGAAGTTCTCCCTTTCCATATCTAGTAAGTTTAGATTTTATTTATATTTCGATTATCTAATTGTTTTTTTTTTAATCCGTGCCACTTTGAATAAAAATGTATCCAAATTTGCAAGATCATGATTCATAACCAAGTTCAGATGCATAAATTTTTTCTCCATTTCAAAAACGTCAAAAGCTCTTATAAGGAGCAACATATTGCAAGCAATTGGTACATGAAAATGGACAACCTCTTCACCTTGCCAATTGGAACATGGCCTCTTCCAACTGCAATATTGGATCAACGATGGTAATAATTGTTTGGTATAATGTAATTTCAACAAACTAATTACATTAACGTGCTTACTAATATCATTGATATTGTACTAATGATGTTCAATATTTTTTGAAATTATGATTCTAGTGATGATGAGTGACCCACCTACCATCTTCCGGTGCACCCCACTACAATGTCAACTCAAGAGAAGGTTGCATTAAGAGCAAGACTCATAGATGAAACATATAAAGAATGGTTGAATCAACTACCTATTCAATTCCCACTACGTCCATATTCACCAATTAGGAATGACTACAACAATAGTAGTTCTTCATCACAAGTTGGCAATGGAGGAAATCAAATAGAGGTTGGTATGGATGATTACTTACGGGATACGACTGCCATGGAGGCAATGTTGTTAGATGCATTCTAGAATAATGAGCTAGGGGATGATGCTCATATCACTGATACCTTATTTGAAAGCCTGAAATCATGATCCACCACCCCTCTCTTTGGACCTGGTGGCAAGTCAAAGTCTACTCAGTTGGGGACAATGATGTTGTTGTACAACGTGAAAGCAAAGTTTGGCATGTCGAATGCATGTTTCTTAGCAATATTGAGATAATTGACCTGCATAATCAATCAAGTTTTTTTTATTATATTTTATCACACAATCAAAATTAAAAATGGTTGATTTTATGAATGTTAAATATTGACATTGTACAATTATATTCCCCACCAACTGTAGGATATTCAAAGATAAGGTTATTTCGAGTGATAATGTCTTGCCGGGTAGTTGCGAAGAGGCAAAGCAGTTGTTGAAAATGTTGGGTGTTGAGTACATATCATATCATGCATGTCTAAATGATTGTATTATATATAGAGGAGAATATGCATACAAAGGGATATGTTTGAAATATGGGCATGAAAGGTACCGTAATTCCAAAAAAAAAAGGTAAATCACATGGTCCTCCTCATAATATATTGAGGCACATGCCTATAATCCCAAGGATTCAAAGACTATTTCGTTGCAAAGAATTAACTATGGTGCAGGGATGGCATGCCTCACACAGAAGTGAGTCAGGAGTTATGTGAACCCCAATAGATTCAACACCCATGAAGCATATAGAGGGTACATGGCCTGAAAAATTCAAAGATGAAGTATGAATTCTACGACTCAGCATAGCCATGGATGGCATCAATCCATATTCCCTCCAAAACAATAACTATTTTGTTTGGCTTATAGTAGTGATCAATAACAATATCCTCCCATGGTTGTCAGTGAAGAATGAAAATCTTACGTTGGTTCTCATAATCCCTAATAGAAGGCAAGTGAAGAATATGGATTTCAACATACAAACATTGGTAGATGAATTGAAGTAATTATGGGAAGGGATACATGTGTATGATGTATCAAGACCCATCGCAACAAAGAGGAGTTTTATGTTGTATGGCACATGTGCTTACACCATACATTATTATCTAGGCTTAGGAGTTTTCTATGGTAAATTACATTCTTATTGATTTGTTTAGTAACAATATTGTTTCACATATTAATTTAATTTTCTACAAATTTTCAAATTTTCATGGTCACTAATGTGTCGGTCTATATACAATAATTTCACAGTTCTTGTAAGAAAAGAGTATCGTGGATGTATATGTTGTGGAGCTTCTTTGAAGTCTAGATGGTCCGACCACCTACGGAAGCCAATGTATGATTTCTCTAGGGTATTCCTCCCATAAGAATACCCTTAGAGAAGAGAAACATCCGCTTTCAATGGTAAACCAGAGAGAACCCAAAGACCTGCAATAATGACACCAACTGAATGACTTAGAACATATGAGAGAGAGAAGGAGAAGGAGTTTGCAGAAATGTTCGATTCAAATGGGGAGCCTATGTTCGATGATCCATAATTCTTCGAAACCTATGTTGAGAAATTTCCCATTGGGATGAAAAGGAAATTTGTCTTTTATGAGCTCCCATATTGGGAGCATCTTAAGATTTCCCACTTACTAGATCCCATGCATATATTTAAAAAAAATCAGTTTCTTTATGGAGGCACATATCATCAAAATTAAGTGACACAATGGATGTTAGGAGATATCATATTTCTTCAAAACTAAAAAGAAACATTGGCCAAGATAAGAAACTAGAGGAGAGGTTGGTCCCTCTTTGTCTTTCAAAGAAGGTGCTGTCCCATGGATTTTAATGAAATATGATCTTTATTTGGAAAAAGAAGTTATAATGAGTGTGAGGGTGCCTTCTTTATATGGGTCTTCACTATGGTGCTGCTTCACTGTGAAAGACCATTTGTCGGGGTTGAAATTGCTTGAGCATTTGAACCTTCTAAGAGTACGTATGTCAAAAACATGATTTTATTATTTTATTTTTATTTTTATGTAATGGGATATTTTATAATCATTTTTTGTATAATGTACTATTTACCATGCATTGTCATTATCCTCTGCTCATGTGTGGGTGTCTGAACCATGACTTCCCCCAAGACCTATGACATGCCATATCTAAATTATTTGCATTTGTACACTGGATCACATCAAAGGAGATTCATATGGCAAACATTCCACAGTGGTGTGAAGAGACAATTGAGATTGTTTGTATGTTTGAGAAGGAGTGTTACACAATGTTTTGTCACGCCTCCTGCACTTCCCTGTGTCATACCCCGAAGTGCTTGAAACTTTGTAATCATGCAGTGTACCCATCCTGATATGCAGCTCAGATCCTACCTGAAACACTGATGGAAACATGCCTTGAGCCTTCCCTGAAAAAGTGAGCTCTAAAACCCTAATTCCAGGATCAGCTCTACCCTGACACTGGCAACTAGTGCTGATCGCTAGTTGCACTATACTAGCCTTGCGATGCCAGTGCACTTTTTGCTTGGATACCATTGCTGATCCTTAAAAGCTAAGTTTTCCCAAAGAGGACAAGAAGCTTCATGATTTAGAAACTTCCAGAACGACGAGCTGGAGGTTGTTTAGTGTGGATGTGGACAAATTCTCTCAATTTTTCCCTTTGATCTTATCCCTATGAGCTACCTCCTTGAGGTGAGGGCCTTCCCCTATGTTTGGATAGATCCTAACTCCCTCTCCTTGCCTATATATTCATCCTCTCCCATTCCCAAATGGTTGGTCTTTGGCTATTTGCGCCCTTATGCTAAGATAGTGCTTACATGCTACTCATTTGGCTTGGAGAAGGAGTGCTTGGAGAGCTTGAGTTTGGACTTGGACATTCACTCAAGGAGAGCTTATTGACATCAAGGCTTAGTTGTATGCTTCCTCCTTTATTTCATTAATATATACAACTGTTGGTTCACTTTCTATAAATGTTTGTGTTGATGCATCATTTATCTTAATGCTCCTTGATATGTTAAGTGGATTACTTTCGATTATGCTAGTTGTACTTGTATGCTTCGTTGTGTCTTTGATCTCTTGTGCAGGAATTCAAATGTTGTGAGCAGTAGAGCTGAGCTTGAGGCGCAAGCGATTCGAGGTCTTCAACAAAGGAGTATGTTATAGCATCAGAACGAGGTAGGCCATCTTCCTCTTCTCTCATTTCGATTGTAATTTAGGAAAGTGTCCTTGTAGATTGTCACGTAGGTTGCTAGTCCCACTCATTGGGCTAGAGGGATCATCTTTGTCTGCAGAGAGGATTTGCCTAGACAACAAAATGGCGACTCCACTGGGGAAGCTATAACCCTTTCCATCCATTCCTTCAATCAGATTCTCTGATGAGTTTGACAAACCATCAATTTATTGGCTTGTGTCTATCACTATAGCTATTTGCAGTCATTGGTTATTGCCTGAGAATGTTTAGCCTGCTCTGATCTTGAAGTTTTTTTATTTTTTCCTTAGTTTTCTCGCCCAACGTGTTTTTTGCTATGATAGAAGCATTGTCAGCGCTGATTTTTTAATTACAGTCACATTGATCTACCTTTCATCATCCTTTTGCCTTTAACATGCACACTGATTGCAGAGGATAGAAGAAAAATTAGGGTTTCTTCTTGTTTTCAGTGTTTTTTGACCTCTGTCAGTGATTTTCCAGTGTGACTACAGTGTATTTGTCTTGATTGACATCCTTGTGTGATTGCAATTTGTCTCTTGGCTTTTCTAAAGTGTTTTTTGAAGATTGAGTGCTTTCTAGGGTTTCTAGGGTATCTAGGTCACCCTTCGCTCATTGCTTGGTCTGCCTCTTTGAGATTGATTATTTCCATTCAGGAGTCTTACTGCCGTCAGGACATTGTTCTCAAGTTGCTTTTGGTTCGTGATTGTGAAGTTATTTTCATTAGTATTGAGTCATATTGATGCTTTGAAGATTGCTTTAGCTCCATTGTCAAGCATAGATTACAATTGCATGCTTGTTTGATTTCTTTATCTCGAAAAGAAAAGTGAACGATTTCTTTATTGAAGTATTTTTGGAACATTTTGCATTCGAAACCATAAGTGAAAGGAATTTTCATTTTTGTTGTGTTAGATCACATTTTCCTTTGCTCATTGCATTAGTTTGCATTGTTGAATCAAAGTGAAAGGAAATGATTAGTGCATCTTAGTGAAAGGAAAGTGATTTTTTGTTTCTCATAGGATTGCATTTTGGCATCACAGTTGTTAGTGAAAATGAAAGATTAGATTTCGTTTTTACATTTTGCATTGGAAAGATAAAGATTTGTGTTTTAATGCATTTTACTTGATTGATGCATTATTTGGTTCTCTCTCTTCCTTCATTAGTTCAACCTTCATTGAATGAAAATATTTCATTTTTATCATTTAGTCGCATCATAGGTACAGGTGACATCGTTGAGCCATCAAACTGAAACTTAAGTGAAGATAAACTTAAAATTTACCTCAATTAACCTAAGTAGCATTTGTCACATAATGCAAATATCTAGATGTCTACGCTAGAGACGTGTTCTGACGTCTTTAAACATAGCAGCTGTCGTTAACTACCTACAGTGTATCCTGGGGGTGAAATCCCCGCCCATTATGGAAGTATATCGAAGGTTCTCCAGTACTTTCGGGTATATAGGAGGCACTTCAGTATGATAAGTATATAGGGATGCTCTCATCGAACAGTTATGCATTAGACAATGCTAACACAGACTTGTGCTCCCCGCACTGTTGAGTATATATTGGGAGATCCTACTAGGTTGTTATCTTTTAGCCATGGGTAACTGAGTCAGCCGTCTTGTAAACATGATACATCGAACACAACATTTGGGGATATCGGCCGTCGTAATTCAAGTCCTTAGTTTAGAATAAGATGTATATAACGGTTCACAGATACTTGGCAAACCCTCTTGCCTAGTGTTACCCATTTTGATTTATTTGTTGTTTCGTGTCATAAAATTAACTGCCAACGATAACATTTCGAACCCATGTAGTTGCTTCTCGGCCTCACATTGAGTAAATTCCTTGTAAATTTTAATTTCAATCATCCCTTAACGAATCATCTCTTGTCCTTCTTCTCTTGAGAGAAAGTCATCGTGACTGAACCATTGAGTTCACCGCAAAGTTCCCCTTCGTTGTCTAATATTGAAGGGTCTTCACAAGGAGTTCAACCTGAACTTCTGCAGTCACTTGAAGCTCAAGCTTTGAACTTGGAATTGTCCCAGGTATCCAACCCCTTGCTTCTCGTCCTCCACCTCAAGATTCATTGTCATCTCAGGAGTCTGATCCAAAAACCCCTGAGAGTCCACATAGGTTATTTTTATACCTTCCAAATCCGTTATTTGATCCATTTGTGATATCTCCTTAATGCCATTATAGTCCGTACGATCAACTGGGTGTCCGAATTTGAATTTCCTCCAGAAGGCTTTCCTTATGTAGGAAGAGTTCCATATCAACCGTCTCCTGAAAACAGTGGGCTTATGCTTCCACATGGTTATACAACCTTGGCTCAATTAGTTTCAGGAACTCCCAGTGCTTCCTCTTTATACCAAAACCCAATTTGGTCATCAAATGCTATGCCTACTGCTGGCCCATTTATTCCTAACGTGACCTCTCAGATCCCTGTGCAAACTGTCGTTACTTCAATTTCGATTCAACCGACGATTCTATCACAACCATTACCGTTGTTTCAACCTTCTATTTCGGTGCAATCAACTGTTTTGGTTCATGCGTCTATAAGTTCCTTAGTCCCTCCATCAAGTGGAAGAAATGTACCACCGCCTTATTCATAGCCTGGGGGGCAAAATCAAAATATTCCTTTTGTGTAAGGTGGAACCCATGTTAGTGGATCACAACCTTACATGGTTGGAGTAAATCAACCTAATGCTAGTGGTATTCCTAATCTATTGGTCCATCCGGGGCAGGTAATATCCAATATCAACAGCCTTACACGGTCTAGATACCCCTCCAATAGTCTTATGTTCCATATGGTTCACAAGCACTGCAAAATCCACCTTATATTCCACAAGAAGGTCCTCATGTGCAACCTGGTCAAAATTCTATTCCCGGTGCATATGGTCAAATCCCATTTGGAACTTACCAATACCCACAGGGAATCCCTCAAGGAACTGTCCAACAACCATTACTGCAACAAGGGAAACCTTTACAGCAGCAAGGGCAACCTTTGCAGCAGCAGGGGCAACCTTTGCAGTAGTTTCAACAACCTTTGCAACAACAAACACAGTTTGTTCAACAACCCAACCAACCCTTGAATCCGCAAGGCCAACCCTTGTAGCAACAAGGTCAACCCTTGCAGTAGCAAGTTCAACCTGTATATCCACAAGGCCAAACCTTGCAGGCACAAGGTCAACCCCCACAACAACAGGGCCAACAACTTTATTTCCAGGGTCAACAGGTGCAACAACCTCACAATCCATATGCCACACATAATGTTTATCCTCCTTATGGTTACCAAAAGCCTATGGTAGGTCAATATCACCCCTACCATGGACAAAATCCACCCTATGGTCTAAATCCTCCCGACTGGGCCTTATATGACTTTTAACCCACAATTGCCATTTTTGGCTACGTTGGAACTGCCCGATGTCTCGAGGCTTACTAATGATCCAATTCTTCATTTGCCTTATTGGCCTCTAGTTCCCACTAAAATTCCAAGCGATTGCCCCAAATTTGAAGGAAAAGCTAAAGAGGACCCTCAGGCCCATGTGATGACATATCACTTATGGTGTTCTTCTAATTCCTACATTGATGATTATGTTCATCTCTGCATCTTTTAGCAAACCTTGACAGGTGCTGCCACAAAGCGGTACGTCGAGTTGCCTCGAGGTACCTACGCAGACTTCAACTCTTTGGCCATGGCCTTCCTCACCCACTTCCAGTTGCCGGTTTGTTATGAAATTGGTACTCATTTGCTCACGTCTCTGAAGTAGGATACCGCGACCCATATCTCTGATCATATCCATGAATGGAGACGTCAACGTTACCTTATCAAATTTGAAATCCCTGATGAGTTGTTAACTAAATGGTTCACTAAGTCATTCGTAAACAAAATCGCTAAAGATATAGTAATGGGTGGTTGTGTTACCGAGGACCAGGTTATTTCCCATGCCCAGTATTTGGATTTGGTCTATTCCCAATCCGGCACGCTATATGAAATGTTGCCTGATGCTCCAAGAACATCTTCAGATTCATCATCTTCGAAGTCTCTCGATGTACCACCTGTTGATGGTATAATTGGATCAGTATCCCAAACTTCCACCAAATCTTCTTCGAAGCAAAAATCTGTTTCGAATATTGATTCTAGTCATCCTTCGAAAAACCCATCGAATCTTGGTAAAACCTCCGAAGTCAATGCTGTTCAGTCTACCATGATAGATAAAGCCTCGAGAGGTAAGAAGAAGGGTAAAGGTAAATCCAAATCCGATACCTCGAAACATGATCCTCCTAAGTCATCTGCTAATGATGCCTCCAAACGAAAGTTGGAATATCCTTGCCTCATTTTTGAGGAAGATCATTATACAAAGGATTGTCCCCGACGTGCTGGAGCTAGTCGTTTATTGAAAGGGGCTCTGACTGTTTTGAAGGAGCCATTCCCATCTCAGCAAACTCAGTTAGTAGACCAACCACAATCCTCTGCCTCATTTGGTTCTCAAGTTTGCATGATGATGGGTTCATTACCTATCTCTGATCCACTCGATCGAGATATTACGAAACCCCTCAAAAGTAGACGGTGGAAAAATAAGCCATTGATATACCTTCTACTTCCACTCCACCTAGTTCTAGTCCTTTCCATATTGCAAGACCTAATAATGAATTCGTTATCCAACCACCTCCCAAAGGTGTGCTTCGGAAATCATCCTATAATCTGAACGTTAGAGCTGCCCAACATTACAATATTGTCGAAGACTTAGCTCAAGCATCTTCATCGATGTCTACTTTGGAAGTTCTCCAAACATGTCCAACGCAACAGAAATCATTATTGTCTGCTATAGGAGGCATCAATCTTGCTAATTCAAGATTGATTACTTTCGATCTTGAAAACCATGTTCCTCGTCTTCCTCATCAGATTTCATTTTTTATTCAAGTCATTATAAAAGGAAAGATGATCCATTAGACTGTCATTGATGAAGGTGCTTCCACCTGCATCATGTCTGTTTCATGTTGGAAAGCTATTGGCTCTCCACCTCTCAACCAGTCCCCAAACACCTTGGAGGCCTTTGATGGTAGAGGCTCTTGTCCTTATGGTATTCTCACAAGTTTTCCCATCACTTTGGAAGGGAAGACTGTCAAGCTAGAAGTGGAAGTTGTAGATGCAAATCTGAATTACAACCTTCTACTTGGGCGAAGTTGGACCCATGCCATGTTTTGTGTGGTTTCCTCTTTGTTCCGGGTGCTCCATTTTCCTCATGAAGGAAAATTGTCATCGTCGATCAATTGTCCTTTTTCTCTTTCAGTGCCTCGAATGGCAACGTCCCATATGTGGGAAATACCGATATTCCATGTGAGATCGTGGGGGCAGGTCTTTTTAAAGATTATGCTTTAATGGGAACTTTTTCGCTCCCACCTCCACATGTCGCCTTGATTAACATGATCGTTGTTTCTATAGATCTATGGATCATTCCTTCTCCAGATTAGATTGATTCGTTTGGTGACGCTATGCTGCTAAGTCCTTTGGAACAAGATTATCATGAAATTGTCTTGGCTTCTGCGACTGCTTCAGAAAGTCATGTTGTTCTCAGTATGTACCTGGATACTTATTCACAATCTCCTTAGCTTGGTTCTTGGGATTCTCTGGATCCCTTGAACAAGATATTCCACACCAACGAAAGTATTGTTGAGGTTATGTCTCTTGACTAAACTCCTTGGAACGATATCCATCATCGTTCCTCGTTTCTTCCTAGCCTAAGTGAGATTCTTTTGTGTCTTGAAGCTTTTGTTTCTCATAACCTGACGCACCCACTTCAAACACCTGTTTTGGTGCATGAAGTTTTGTCCGAAGGTAATATGGGAAATATTACTGCAACCATGCCAATAGACATTTCCATTAAACCTGGAATTGTTGAGAAAATTCACATTGGGGTTTCTTGTTCTCCTGATGAGATCAGGGTTTACACTGACCTTTTCAAAGAATTTTGTGATGTCTTCACTTGGTCGTATGAGGAAATGCCTGGTATTGATCCAACTATTGTGGTGCATGAAATACCCACGTATCCTAATGTGAAGCCCGTTCACCAACGACTCCGTCCCGTGCATCCCAGGAAGGCCACTACTATTAAGGGAGAAGTTGAAAAACTTCTAAAAGCTGGTTTTATTTACTCTATACCATTAACATATTGGGTCTCTAATATTGTACCCGTTACTAAAAAGCAGGGAACCATTCGAGTTTGTGTTGATTACCGTGACATCAATCACGCCTTAAGGATAACTATCCTATTCCATTTATTGATCAAATCATTGATGAGTGTGCTGGGAGTGAGATCTTCTCTTTTATGGATGGTTTTTCTGGTTACAACTAGATTAACATATTACTCGCTGATCAACACAAGACGACTTTCATATGTCCATGGGGGACTTTTGCTTATAAGAAGCTCCCTTTTAGCCTAAAAAACGCTAGTGCTACCTTTCAGACAACAATGTCATATGCTTTTCATGGTATTAAACACATTGTTCAATCTTATCTAGACGACTTACCAGCTCATTCTTCTAAGCGTCGTGACCATCCGAACCACCTTCGAGCAATCTTTCTGCATTGTCGACACTATAATATCTGTCTCAATCCGCATAAATGTGTCTTTTGCATAGAATCTGGTTAGCTCTTAGGTTTGTTTTGTCCCAAGAAGGTATCCGAATCGATCCTCTGAAATTTGAAGCTATTGTAAATCTACCCCCTCCTTCATCGCTGCACTAATTGTAGAGTTTGCAAGGAAAGGCTAATTTCCTTCATCGCTTTGTCCTGAATTATGCTGAGCTTGCCAAGGGATTTACTCGATTGCTCAAAAAGGGGATCCCATTCATTTGGGATGAAATTTCCAAAAACTCTTTCGATGCTCTAAAGCAAACGCTCATCAATGCTCCTTTATTGCATCCTCCTAACTATCATCGCAATTATTTCTTATACTTGGCTGCGATTGACAGTACCGTTGCTATGGTACTGGTCAAAGATGATGACGATGGCAATGAACATGCAGTTTATAGTTTGAGTCGAAATATCATTGACACTGAAACTTGATATGCTTATGTCGAGAAACTTGCTTGGTAACAGTCCATGTTGTTTAACGATTTCGCCATTACATTCTTCTACGAAAGATCACAATGATTTTCGACTCTAACCCCATGAATTATATTTTGACTTGTCAATTTCTTGGGGGCAAATACTATAAATGGATTGTTATCCTGTAAGAGTTTAATTTGGAGTTTATTGCCGCCAAATCAACGAAATCACTCGTTTTTTCCAAATTGATCTGCGCCCTTCCTTCTGCAAACACCTCCACTAATTTTACTGAGAAGATTCCTAATGAAACTGTGTTTCTCATCATCACTCTTGACCTGTGGTATGGAGATATCATTGTTTATCTTCAGACCTAAACCTTCCGATCCGCGTTGTCTCGATCTGGTTGACGTCGCATCTAGCATCAGTCTCAACCTTATCGGATTATTGGTGATATGTTGTACCGAGTTAGTGTTGATTATGTTCTTCGCAGATGTCTAACACTTGAAGAGGCTAAACGAGTCTTAAATGACTACCACTTTGGGGCATGTGGTGGTCACATGTCAGGCTATTCCATTGCTCATAAGATCCTTCGCGCTGGTTATTTCTGGCCTTCCATCTTCAAAGATTGCATTTTGGTCGTTCAAAAGTGCCATGAATGTCAGATTTATAACCGCAAACAGTGCGCCTCGCCAGCACCCTTACACCCAGTCATTACCATTGGCCCATTTGCTAAATGGGGCATAGATTTCATGACATGTAACCCTTGCTCGGCCAGGGGGTATGTATATATCATCGTTGTCGTCGATTACTTCACTAAATGTGCGGAGGCGATGCCTACATATTACGCTGATGGTATCACTGCTGCTCAGTTCCTCTTTAACCATGTCATAGCCCGTTTTGGCGTCCCTCAAGCGATTGTCAGTGATCACAGATCACATTTTTGTCAGTACATGATGGTAGAGCTGACTGCTGAGTTGGGTCTTCGCCATGATAGCTCAAATCCTTACTATCCACAGGCCAATGGCCAAGTTGAAGTAATTAACAAAGTTTTGATTACTATGCTTCAACGAACCATTGGGAAGCATAAAAAGGATTGGCATCTCATGCTATTCTTGACTCTTTGGGCTTACGGACTTCAGTTAAGACAACCACTGGTTTCACTCCATTCCAGTTGGTTTATGGTTTAGAAGCAACACTCCCAATCGACTGTGAAATTCCTTCATTAAAATTAGCTATCAAGCTACTCCCTGATACCTCACCTGAAGAGGAACGATTACTTTATCTCGAGAGACTTGATGAGACCTGTTGTATTGTTGCGATGGTGATTGTGGCACAAAAAAAAACGAGTTAAATATCATTTTGATCAAACAGTGTCTTCATGCATTTTCGTTGAAGGTGACTTGGTCTTGCTGTATGACCAAGCCAACGATAAGTTGGGAGCTGGGAAGTTCGAACCTATGTGGCATGGGCCATATATCGTTAAACGTGTCTTGCAAAAATGCGCCTATGAGCTAGTTGACTACGAAGGTAATGCGTTATCACAGCCTCGCAACGAGCTTTATTTGAAAAAGTATTATGCGTGAATTCCATGTAATTACTTTTGTACATTAGTGTGTGAATTCATTGGTGTGCAGTTTTGATTTTTTGGTGTGATTGTTTGCTTTGCAGACATGTTCCTTCTGCTTACCTTGTGTTCCACTCAGTTTGTAGATGTCATCAAACCATTATGTTGGTTTTGCTGATGGTGCTTGTCATAGCACACATAACTTATCTTCCGCAGCTTGGGCACTCTTTGCCCCTGATGGCGAGTTGATCGATTTACAAGGTATTTGCCTGGGACGAACAACTAATAATATTACCGAGTACAATGCATTTATTGAACTGTTATCAGAAGCAATTGCTCTTGGCATTAGAAATTTAGTTGTTAAGTTAGATTCACAACTCGTTGTGTTACAATTGAATAGTCATTATTCAGTAAGAAATCCACAAATTTTGCGTATGTATCTACGTGTTCGATTACTGGAAAGAAATTTTGATTATATCACATATCAACACATTCCATGTAGTTTGAATGCATTAACAGACACATTAGCAAATTATGTTCTTGATAGACATTTGTGTAATTTATAAAACTGATCATATCATCATGATACATGAACACATAAGTAGAAGATAAAACATATATATATATCGTGCCTGTCAAAGTCTGTTCATCAAAATCTCAAAAAATAAAGTGTTCTGGGACACATGGCTTTCAAAGCCTACAACAGTGCAAAAAACATGACTATAAAGGCTATTCGACCACATGATGCTCTCAATAGCATGAGATCGCTCTGATCACTCGGCCTAAAAGCCAACATAGTATCTCAAACACTCCTACTATGTTCCTCTGGTATCGCAGTGGCGCGTCATCTATGGTCGCATACTTTGGAATCCCTCGAGTGATCACTTCTATATTTCGTTCCATCTCTACCATAGGATTTACTCCTTCCTTGTATGGAGCATCTTCTATTTGATGTGCTACTCGTTGTGCTATTGGTGATATGCCAGGAGGCTTTTCTGGCCTTACATATGCACATTCATCACAAGTAAACTCTCAGATACACTTTAATAAAAAACTCATAAAACTTGAAATTTTTTTCCAAAAACAAGTTTTACCTGCATCAGTCAACTGTTCACCTGGTGGTAGAGGCAGATCTAGGTCCCATCTGAAGTCTGTGCTTGCATAGGCATAATCATCCACAACAATCAGTTGTCAGCGCAGCCAATCGAAGAACTGCGGAGGGAAATGCATCCACTGGCCCCCTCCTCCATGAGGCATGAGCTCACTCCATCTAAGCAACCTCAGATCTTGTGGAGCAGGATCCGACACCTTTGTCCTTGATACCAAAATAGGGGCACGTGCTCCAAAAAGAAAGTGACCAAAATCGAACCAAAGCCAAACTGCTTCAAGTTTCCCCACTTGCCTTTGGTCAGTTGCCTCTTCATGTTGGCCAATAGTCCCTCACACTAGTTGAACACTGTTGGAGTAAGGCAATCCACTGCATACTGGAATTGTGATTTTGAGACCTCGTGCAAAGCCTGCAACCCAGCTATACGGGCCATGGTGTGTAGAATTGTCCTCAAGGGAAGATTTTCGATAGTCAATATCTTCACCTTCTCGCTCACTGTTGTCTCTGCACCCTGGAAATGCCCTTTGATTAGGGCATTAGGGCTCTCACCTCCAACACGAGATTTGAAGAGTTGAACCCTTTCCCCTCTTCTAGACAATCCAATAATGAAGTAAATGTACCCCACTTCCAGCTCCAATTCTTGGTCTCCAATGAGGAAGATCTCCCGATCGACATCCCATAAACTGATCAGATAGTGTAGTAGCTCATTTTGGGCTTTGAGTCCTAGGGTTCGGAAGAATTTCAGTAGTCCGCAGTTCCTCAAATGAATGACACATTCAAGATCTTGGGAAGCTTGGTGATCTTCTACCTCATGGCCTCTTTCCTTCCATTCGATGACCATGTTGTCGAAATCTCCTGCAAAACAACTATTAACAATGATTAAATGCTTTTTTCATGGGATAAAAAATCAAAAATTTCGCTCAAAAGAGAAGATTTCTCTTCAATTTTTCCGTCCTGCGAGCAACGTGATTGTTTTAATTAATATCGCGCTGGCAGTGCGAGAGCCTTTCGGGCTCAGGGGCGATCAACACAGACCTGATGAGCAAACTTGTGCTAATCACACCCGATTTTAAATTTTGAAATACCCTCTTATGGCTGATAAAAACCCTAAGAAATAACATGAAAGTAAACTAAAAAGCAAGAGAAAAGACAGAGCTTTTACCTATAGCTGATGGTTCGGGAAATGGCGCCCTGGATCTCCCACACTGCTCGCCTGAAAAATCAAAGAAAATGGGGTAAAATGCACTCTCCAATTTACTCTAAGTGAAATGGTAAAAATGATTTTACTGTTGGTCTATTTATAAGTTTTTAACACATTTTTGCCAATATTTTATTATTTTCCTCAATATCAGTGATGTGTGGTTGTCTTTGTGTAGTTACAGTTCTTTTCAATAGTTACAATGATCATTTTTTACTTATTCAACGAGTTTTTGTTTTATCCCATTTTCATACTCGTTAAAAATAAACGAAAAAGGAACTTCTCTGGAGTCATCTTTAAGATCTTTTATGACTCTCGGAATATGAAAAGATCGTCAAGTACTTGTCTTTTTGAACTCGTTAAATTAAATGAATTGATGTCGTCTTAGTATACATTTACCCCTTTTTCGGGCTGGGATTGACTATTTATGAAAAATGTATACCTTGGTCGAAATGGTCAAGAGGTTCTCTTGAATATTGTTTTCTACCTTTTCGGGTTCAAGAGACAAATTACGAAAACGGACATGATGGAGTTTTATTTTTCGTCTCTTTTTCAAAAAATCTAAATATGAAAAAGATACCGAGTTATCCTTCCGTCGGACCCGTTAAAATTTTTAACGGCGAAAGACTCGTCACCATGATGAGATCGAGTTTCTGCTTCCTAGGACATGTAAAACTTACTAGGATGGATTCATTCGAAGAATTAACTTATATGACAAGCATGTGTTATCCCCTTGAAGCTTGTGATTAAAAAATAATTGGGTTACTCACTAGAAATAGTGGGGAAAAATCAAAGTGAAACATCTCTTGTATAGGCAGCATGTCGCTCTTGAACATGACACTCATCTGTTTCTCGTGTCGAGTTTGGGATATCCTTGCTGAGTCACTTGTCCTTCCGGGTTTGGGTGATCCATTTTTCCTCTCATCTGACTATTCCATTTTGTCATCATGACCCTTGGTATTGAGTTGAGTCAAATTCTACCACACTCCAAAGTTGTGTCACTGATGTTCAAGAGAAGTCCTATATGCAGTTCATTACATATACATTGTTTGACCCTTGACTACAGTCTTGGATCCTACTCATTCATTCCACTTTATTCCTTGTTTTGTGTTGATGACGAGGGAATCATCATGGCCCTCCTTTGACGGGTCACTTCCTGTCGACTTTAGCTCATTATCCAGGAAGATGACTTAGAAACTCCCTTTCAATACCTTAGAGCTTGCATGCCTTAATGACAAGTTCTTCGCATCCAATGACAGGTTTACATCATTGACCTTCGATAAGATGATTCCACGAGTGTTCGACATCAACTTCATTTTCACATTCACAGATTGTACTGTTGTACCTTGAGGGCCATTGTCATTATTGGTGGTTTCTCTCGTACTTGTTAACGGTCCACATCATTGGCCGATAATTAGGTGGTTTTCTAGCATGTTCGACTTTGACAAATTCATTCACATGTCAGAATTCATACTTTGATCGGGTTGCGATGGAGCGCAAGACCCTGAGTTTTGTCAGATACGACTCAGGTTGAGTGGAGTTATGTATTGTTCATGATTGTACACATGTTTCTTTTATACGGATGGCTGTGTCCATACCTTGGACTTTATATTTATAATGATGATCCTTCTATATTGGATGGATGTGCCCATGCCTTGGATCTTAGATTTACAGGGGATCCTTTTCATTTGGATGACTACACCCATACCATGGATCCTTTCACGTAGTCCTTTCTATCCGAATGGTTGCGTCCATACCGTGGATTCATGTTTTGATATCAGATATGTATATGTATTTGCATCCTTGATTTGCAGGTCTCTTGACAGTGTTTGTTCTTGTCCTTGCAAAAGCTCGTAAAGCTTCTCAACCATCACTCTCTGTTCCGCCTTGATGCTTTAGGGGGCATCTGTTACACAGTATTTTGTCACGCTTACTGCATTTCCTTGTGTCATACCCCGAAGTGCCCGAAACTTGGCAATCATGCAATGTACCCATCTTGATATGCAGCTCAGATCCTCCGTGAAACACTAATGGAAACATGCCTTGAGCCTTCCTTGAAAAAGTGAGCTCTAAAACACTAATTTTAGGATCAATACGACCCTGACACTAGCAACTCGTGCTGATTACTAGTTGCACTATACTAGCCTCGCGATGCCAACACGATTTTTTTTTGGATACCCACACTGATCCCTAAAAGTGAAGTTTTCCTAAAGTGGACAAGAAGCTTCGTGATCTAGAGACTTCTAGAACGACGAACTGGAGGTTGTTCAATGTGGACGTGGTCGAATTCTCCCAATTTTTCCCTTTGATCTTATCCCTATGAGCTACCTCCTTGAGATGAGGGCCTTTCCCTATGTTTGGATAGATCCTAACTCCCTCTCCCCACCTATATATTCATCCTCTCCCATTCCCAAATGGTTGGTCTTTGGCTATTTGCACCCTTATGCTGAGATAATGCTTACATGCTACTCATTTGGCTTGGAGAAGGAGTGCTTGGAGAGCTTGAGCTTGGACTTGGACATTCACTCAAGGAGAGCTTATTGACATCAAGGCTTGGTTGTATGCTTTCTCCTTTATTTCATTAATATATCCAATAGTTGGTTCACTTTCCATAAATGTTTGTGTTAATGCATCATTTATCTTAATGCTCCTTGATATGTTAAGTGGATTACTTTTAATTATGCTAGTTTTAATTGTATGATTTGTTATGTCTTTGATCTCTTGTGCAGGAATTCAAACGCTGTGAGCAGTAGAGCTGAGCCTGAGGCGCAAGCGATTCAAGGTCTTCAACGAAAGAGTACGCTATAGCATCAGAACGAGGTAAGCCATCTTCCTCTTCTCTCATTTCGATTGTAATTTAGGAAAGTGTTCTTTTAGATTGTCGCGTAGGTTGCTAGTCCCACTCATTGGGCTAGAGGGATTGTCTTTGTCAGTAGAGAGGATTTGCCTAGACAACAAGGAGTTGCCAACGAGTTTCATGGACTTGCAAGTTCATCTTCTAATTCACCTAGTAGATGAGGTTGAATTAGTTGGGGTCGTTTCTTTTCATTGGATGTTCTTCTTAGAGAGGTACATGAAGAAAAAAAAAGATTTTATTCGACAAAGGGAAAAACTTGAGGGGTCTATGGCAGAGGGGTATATATATCGTATGAATCTTTCTATTATGCCAGTGAGTACATCAAGCATATTGATAACACACCAGGTGCAACAATTTGGAACAACAAAAGGGATGAAGACAAAAGAGAAGGGAAACTTCTTGAAACGAAGGAAAGAGGTGCATGTGAAAGAGTAATCGTAGGCTTATCATTTGTCAAATTACTACACAATAGCTATTCACACTGAACTTCATATTAATGCATATTTTAATCTCATATATATATATATATATTGGTTTGATTTCATTAAGAAATTCATAAATTGAAGCCATCAACAAATTCATTCTTTACAATATGGAAGCGAAACAACCTTGGGTCACATCGTACTAAGAGAAGATGAGGAAATGAGACAATGATAGGAAATAATTCAAATGGTTGAATGGTAAAAACATGATTTATACTCATCATTTAAAAGAAAATATGCCAATGACATGCCGTGATAGTTGGGCTGCTGATCAAGTCAGAGAGAAATATGGTGCATCTGGTTGTTACCCGCATGCTAAAAAGGATGCGCTAAACATAGGGATTAGGTGCAACAACTCGGTAATTATATTCTCTTTCTATATAGTTTTAATTTCCTACTGCATCTTTGAATTGTAACAAACAAATATATATATATATATATATATATATATTTTATATTTTTAATTATGTTAGGGTTTTTAGACACATGACACTTGATTTTTTCACTTTTTATAGGTGCATTTGTTCCCATCTATGTCGACATATGGACATCATTTTTGCATGCATGGAGGATGTCAATGATGGATGCATGACACAAGACTGTGGAGTGGAAGTCAAGTTCGACCAATGTAATCATGTTAGCCATCACGATGAAAACCGAATGCAGGGGACATTAGGTTATGTTGGAAAGATGCACGAGATCATTCAAGTGGACTTCTCTTTGTTCCAATGTGTTATTTTTAGGTGCAAGTGGCGTGACACCTTTTGTTAGGTCCCTATACTACTAGTGTATCCCCTTATTGTTATTAGTGCAACCCCCTTATGGTATTGTTGTTCCAATGTAGTCCCCATGTTGTTATTATTGTGCCCCATAGAAGCCCACTATTGTTATTGTTGTGCTCTTACATTATTATTGTTATATCGGCTTTGATTATATTATGACCCCTTAGACCCCTATATATAGAAATGAGGTCTTGTCATTTGTATCATCCAATTATTCATTTGTGTAATGTAAAGGAGGTTTCCCCCTTGAAGAGGCTGATTTTGAAGACATCGATCTATCTTTTCTTCTATTTTGTGAGCTGGTTACATAACATTTGGTATCAGATGTTAGGTCCCTATACTACTAGTGTAGCCCCTTATTGTTATTAGTGCAACCCCCTTATGGTATTGTTGTGTCCATGTAGTCCCCATGTTGTTATTATTGTGCCCATAGAAGCCCACTATTGTTATTGTTGTGCCCCGACAATATTATTGTTATGTAGGCTCTGATTATATTGGGACCACTTAGACTCCTATATATAGAAAGGAGGTATTGTCATTTGTATCATCCAATAATTGTTCATTTGTGTAATGTAAAGAAGGTTGCCTCCTCGAAGAGGCTGATTTTTAAGTCGTTCATCTATCTTTTCTATATTTTTGTGAGCTGGTTTCATAACATTTGGTATTAGAGCTTTGGATTCTAGGGTTTCGTTGCTCCAAATAGGTCATCGTGAAATTTTCACTATAATTTTTTCTCTACGAGTTTCATAAGCTAAAAAAACCCATTTGAGCTAAAACCATTTTGAATCGCAGGTCCAAATTTCACATCTTGTCTTGCTATATTTTCGGAGATATGATCTGAGGAAGTTAGGGTTTTTGCAAGATCCATAATTCCATCTCAAACAGGCCATCGTGGAATTTTCGCTATAATTGTTTTTCTACGAAAGTTCAGACTCTGAAATTAAAACCCATTTGAGCCAAAATCTTGGTGAAGCTCGGGCCTGAATTTCAGATCTTGTTTCGCTATATTTTCGGAGATACAGTCCAAGACATTTAGGGTTTCTGTAGGCTCCTGAATTACATCCCAAACATGTGACCTTGGGAAAATTGTCATAACTTTCTCTCTGAGCATCAGATTGAAATTTCGTAAGAAGTTACAAAAAGAGGACAAATTGTACTTTTATGTATATTATTTTCAGGTCCGAAGGTTGAAACAGTGACACATGGCACTTCGTACAAGTTCACTCTGTTGAACAGTCTATAATCAGGTCATCGTAGGAGATTTGGCATAACTCTTTATTGAAGAATCCAATATTGATCAGATTGGTGGGGTTAGAAATAGGACTCAGAGGGTTATCACATACCAAAATTTCAAAACTTAAAAATATGAAATTACAGAGTTACAGTCGTTTAAATATCAAGCTCCTAAAAGCAATAAAAATAATGACTCGAATCAAGAAAATAGAAATGCCTAGTAAGCAAAAGTGGATGGATGATTTGAAGAATGTGATTGAAGCTAAGATAAATAGTTTTATATGTGCCATGGAAGCTAATATCAATGGTATGGAAGCAGATTTGAATAAAGGCATGGAAGATTTGAAGAAAGACATGGAAGGT
The DNA here is from genome assembly GCA_031772625.1 of Pinus tabuliformis. Lineage (NCBI taxonomy): Eukaryota > Viridiplantae > Streptophyta > Pinopsida > Pinales > Pinaceae > Pinus > Pinus tabuliformis. The sequence continues at coordinate 764,248,364 of CM062807.1, read as the reverse complement.
TTGATGTAAGGTGGGACAAAGCTGCTACAAGAAAGGCCTCCTAATGACGAAAAGGTAGTAGAGGAAACTCATGATGAGAAAAAATAAATGTTAATCATGATTTCATAGAATCTAACATTGAATTGAAGACCCACCATATTCCAAAGATCGATACGAGGAAGTTTGATGGCAAGGATTCCATAACATGGATACTAGAGATGGAGAAATATTTTGATCTACATGATGTGCAACTGTTACAAAAGGTACGTATTGCATATTTATATTTATAACTGAATCAATTTTCATGGTATAAAGGGCTTTGTTCTCGTAAACCACTTGTCACTTGGTCAATTTTCATGGAGGAAATGATAACACATTATGAGGATACAAAGAGCAACACCTTCTTTAGCAAATTGATAAATGTCAAACAAAAGGGTTCAATGGCAAAGCAAATTAAGGACTTCCAAAAATTGAATATAAGGGTAAATGATATTCCAGAGAAGCAGAGGATTGATGTCTTCATAACGAATTTAAAGGATAAAATTCAACATGAGGTTCATCTTTGGGAACCTGATTCATTGGAGAAGACATTCAGGCTGGAAAGAAAAATTGAAAGCAAAATTATGGCAACAAGAAATCCTACCACTCACACTTAAAAATATGGAAGTGTTGTTTCTCCTAGCCTTCCACAACCTACAAGGTTGACACCACAGTAATTGGAAGAAAAAGGAGAAAACGAACTTTGTTACAGTTGTGATAGAAAATACACTAAAGGTCATAAGTGTGCTAAGAAAAAATTATTTTACATTGATTGTGAAGAGGAGAAAGAAAAGGATTAAGAAATGTCAAAAGAAGAGGATATACACCAAGAACCAACCCCAGAGAAAGAAGAAATGAATCTGACCATATCTTGTAATGCATTGGCAGGAATTACCACTCCTCAAACTCTCAAGATAGAAGGACATATCAAGAAGAAAAAAGACAGCCTCACTTTCTCACAGAATCGAATGAAACAACCAGCAGATCAACATCGTAGCAAAAGAAGTTTTGATATAGGGGACTGGGTATTACAAATACAACCATACAAACAAATGTTCCTCAAGCAAGCTAAGGAGGATAATAAATTATCACCAAAGTACTATGGTCCTTATAAAGTGCTGCAAAAGATTGGCACTATGGCATACAAAATGGAGCTTCCTGCATCTTCCTGAGTGCCCCCAATTTTCCATGTTTCATGCTTAAAGAAGGTTATAGGTGACAAGGTCCCAGTTCAAACAATATTGTCAGAACTTGACGAGGAAGAAAAAATCATATTTGAACCTGAAGTAGTCATGAAAACAAGAACTCGACAACTAAGAAGTTGATCAATTTCAGAGTATCTCATCAAGTGGAAGAACTTACCCGCTGAAGATTCCATATGGGAGGACGAGAATTTTATACAGAAACATCCATAACTACTCAAGTGTTGAGGACAAAACTTTTTGAAGGAGAGGGGCATGTTATGTCCCTATACTACTAGTGTAGCCCCTTATTGTTATTAGTGCAACCCCCTTATGGTATTGTTGTGCCCATGTAGTCCCCATGTTGTTATTATTGTGCCCATAGAAGCCCACTATTGTTATTGTTGTGCCCCTACAACATTATTGTTATGTAGGCTTTGATTATATTGGGACCACTTAGACTCCTATATATAGAAAGGAGGTATTGTCATTTGTATCATCCAAAAATTGTTCATTTCGTTCATCTATCTTTTCTATCTTTTTGTGAGCTGGTTTCATAACACCTTTGATTGAAATAATGTAAATGAATATCATGAAAGTGGGCTGATATCTATCAACTCTAGAAAGATGTGGCATGAATTTGGGGAGCCTTATGTTTTCCCAAAACGTTGCAACTAGTTTTTTTTTTACCCAAATGTGTTGGATAAGGATCATTGGTTCATGTTAAGGCACGACCCTATATCAAAATATATTTTTGAGAACAATAGTGTTATCATGCCAAGCGAGGAAGATAATCAGGGTGATGCAATGGAGAGCGATACGTACTTGTGTTATTTCATCATTTATACTATTGTTGTATGTTTTTTTTGTCATTATTTTGCTAATTATATTATTTTTTTATTCATCTTGTTGGCATTTTGTAATATAATTGATAAGATTCACAAACTTTTTTACACGTTTTTTTGCAACGGAAACATTTTTACAGTACTTAAAACTAAGTATTTCCAATTGTGTACATTATCTATGATAATAAGGATTCAAGGTCACAATCCTTCTCAAATAGGAACATATCAAGTGAACCAAATTTTTGATGTTGATTAAGAGACATTTATTTGACTTTCAAATGGACTTGGTGATGCATTTTTGTTTCCTATTTAGATTATGTGAAATAAATATCTAATTTTTTAATGTATTTATAACAGAATGATTTAAAGTAGACATGTCTTTATCATTGTGAACATGATGTAATATTAGCTAGGACAAATGTGGAAAACATGAATTTTAGTGACTATCTCATGATAAGTATGTGGAAAAAATAATATTTTTTGAATTGTTCATTAAGAAATAATCAAATATGTTATTTGTCAAAAGTTTAAATCTAATATATTATCATTTTTGTGTTATCTAACTCATATCTATTATTAAAAAGAGTTAAATTTAAACCAATACAATAGCAAACAAGGCCGCATAGCTAGTGTTTCCTGCTTAATTATTGAACTTTGAAAATATAAATAAACTTTCAAATTTGAACAAAAGCTTAACGTGAAGTTATTTTATGTCATTTACATTAAATGCTTTTATTGATTGGGTAAATCAATAGATTTAGTATTTTTATTTAATAATAATAATTTTCTTGCATAAATATTTTTTAGTTATAATTGGATTTGTTTAGAACTCATTGCGTTGTTAGTTGTGAATTTTGTTTTATGGGTTTTTTTATATGGAAATGTGAGTTTTGTTCTGAGTTTTTTTTATATGGAATTTATATATATGTACTCAAATACACATGATTTAATGGATAAATAGTGGACCATGCTATTAATTATTGTCTAGTTACATTCTACTTTTAGCTCAGTTGTGAACATGGTATCACCTATAGTTGTCTAGTTACATATTTGTTTGGTTTGATATTAATGTGAATGTAGAATACAATGTTTGTTGTGAACGAATAATTAAAACATGTTTTGGATTCCTAATGAATTACATTCTCATTTGAGTTCAATTTTGAAGATGATATTACTTACTCGTAAGGTTATGACTTCATTTTGATGTAATTGTGAATAGGTTTTTAGTCTTATTGGGTGGTTGTATTATACCTTGTTGTAGCAGGTATAATAAGAAAAACACGTATACTCATACTTTTTTTCATTTAATTTTGAATCTAAAATAAATTAATGATTGAAAGTGGTGGGCATTAATACACCTAACATTAGTACACCTACTATCGGCCTTGCAATAAGATTCTCGATCCATAATCGAATGAAAATTACCTAAATAATTTTGAATGTTAAAAAATAATAATGAATATAATATTTTATATAAATAATATAAATTTATCATCAATATAGAACTAATTAACCCTAAATGCATTAAAGAATGATCTATATGTTAACTTTGCCACATCAGGTACAATAGCAAGACTCTTTCTACTTTGTGTAGTTGTGTAGAATACAATCAAAATCGAAAAATTAAAAGCGTGGCTTTGTCTTAAATCTTCTTTATAAAAAAAAATAGATATCATTTTTGTACAACTAAATTGTTAGTACAAAAGGAAATTAAATATTCATGGGAGTATTCAGGATGGTTGTCCTGTTCAGAAGTCAAATGTCCTCTTAGATCGATTAAATAAATGTTTAATGGAGAAAGCATCAGATTCTCTGTGCGCAGATCCCTTGGAAACATTATTCCGGAAGACGTTTCTTGTCTCTCTAGAGGAGGAATTCCACGAACCCTGTTGCTAGAACTATGTACATTTCGACTGCAAAGATCGTTGGAGGATCTGATTTGATCCAATTCGTGGCAAGAATTTCATTGTTATCAGTATGAACTTTGTACATTTCGCCAGAGGATTTGATTTGTATTCACCGTTGTCAGTACAATGAAATCATTTCCAAATAAGAGCATTACCAATAGAGTGTAAGAAAAAAACAAAACAAAATATTTTAAAAAATAAATATTTTTGGTTTTACAATGTTCACATTAGACAACGATTTTTAATTTTTGGTTAATAACTCACTAATTCGGTGGTCAACGACTTACCGAATGGGTAATACCTGCTAGGATAATAAGTCATGTTGAACAATTGGAAAGGTTCTATGGTGACATTCAATGTTATCCGCACTCAACAACGACACGGTAACGATGTCACAATTTTAATAAGATTTGATGCTTTTCATAGCATTGTATCTATTTCTACTATAAAATGATTTAAATATTTTTATAATTAGATTTAAAAAAAGAAGAAGAAATAAATCAATTAAGAAAAAAAACTAGATTTTTAAAACAAAAATAGCTTTTGTAACAAAATTATGGCCTACCTTGGTAGAGAACGCCTTTGGCAATAGTCTAAAGCCATATTTCCAAACGCATATTTTTCGGTGGATTTTTTCGACAACGACCCCATACTCAACTACTGAAAGCATCTTGAATCTTGAATTTAGTTCAGGACGGAGGTGCCCACTACAGTGATGTGATGTTTGATGTGAAGCAACTTGACTTGACAACATTTAGAGTCATTCGTACTCAACAACTTATAAGCAACTGGACTTGGGAGCGCAACGCGATAAGGTTATCCTATCACAAAAGATCAATGTCTAATTACAGGTTCTAAATGTGAATATGCAGATTACAATCTTGGTTCAATATCTTATTTTATGATTCCAGGCAAGAAAGGATAGTTCATTATTGAATTCGCGTGCAAAAAACCAGATTTTTAAAACAAAAATAACTTTCGTAACAAAATTATGGCCTACTTCGGTAGAGAACTCCTTTGGCAATAGTCTAAAGACATATTTCCAAATGCATATTTTTCGGTGGATTTTTCTCCACAACGACCCCATACTCAACTAATGAAAGCATCTTGAATCTTGAATTTAGTTCAGGACGAAGGTGCCCACTACAGTGATGTGATGTTTGATGTGAAGCAACTTGACTTGACAACATTTAGAGTCATTCATACTCAACAACTTATAAGCAATTGGACTTGGGAGCGCAACTCGATAAGATTATCCTATCACAAAAGATCGATGTCCAATTACAGGTTCCAAATGTGAATATGCAGATTAAAATCTTGGTTCAATATCTTATTTTATGATTCCAGGCAGGAAAGGATAGTTCATTATTGAATTCGCGTGCCCAGTGTTGAATCCATGCAGTGGAGGACATACCATCATTTAGAATCTGGAATTGAAAGAAGAGATCGAATATTGAAGTTATGTGGAGTGGATAAATAGACTTGACATTATTAATATCAAGATTATTAATATTAGTTTTATTGATGATAGAGATCTTTATGGTCGATATGTTATATGTAGATTAGTGTTTTTACTATTTTAGTGAGATGGAGATGATATTTTGATTAATTTTTTGAAGAGTTGAACACTTCATTATGTCAATACAAAACTTTAGTTTTTTGTTGTTGTTGAAAAAAACAATGGAATTTTCTCCATAAAAAGCCTGTCATCCTGTTGTTAGAATTTCACAGATCCCCACCATAACGTAGAGTATAACAGGATGTTGAAAAAGAAAAAGCTTAGTTAGCTTTAGGGTCACATCGTTTCAACTTCGAATACTAGCATGCTCAACAGCTGGAAAGGTTCACATCCTTTCGACTCTGATGTTCAGAGTCATGCGTACTCAACTTGTGGAAAGCGTCTAAGGTGTCCACTTGTTCTCACATTGATGTGGAGCAACTTGACTTGACGTTTACATTCATTCGTACCCAACAACTGGCAAGCTGGATTTGATTTGTATTCACTATTGTCAGTGCAGTGAAATCATTGCCAAATAAGAGCATGACCAATAGAGTGTAAGAAAAAACAAAACAAAATATTTTAAAAAATAAATATTTTTGGTTTTGCAATATTCACATTTGACAACGATTTTTAATTTTTGGTCAATAGCTCACTAATTCCACAGTCAACGACTTACCAAATGCATAATAACTGACAACGGCAATAGGATAATAAAGAACCAAAATAACATCAAAATGTTATATCTTTATTACTAGAAAAAAATTTACTTGCCTCTTTAAGGGAGAATTTTCAATCGAGCAAATCCCCGACTACAAGTAACTTCCCCTGAAGCCTTATGTTACATTTCTTTATCCTCATCTTAAGAGAGATACATTTCTAATTTAAATTAGTAAGAATTGCTATAAATATTAAATTTAAATTGCTTGAAAATCTCATAACTTCAGCAATAAATTAAATTTTATAAAAATATAATTTTTTAAGCTATATTAAATCTAAATAATTTGTGTCGAGAGGTCCTCTATAGCTCAGTACTACAGCTCAGTACGGGAGAGATGTTGTCATGCAACGCTACATTTAAAAATAGTAAAATAATAATTTAAATTAACAAATTAAAAAATAGTAATAACAAAAGAAATTAATGTCCGCCATAGTTACAATACTTCAATTTACACATTAATCTTATATAACTTTATATAGAGATATAAAGTAATTGAAAGTAAAAAAAATAGCTTTTGTTATGAGGAAGAAATGTAATGAGTAAAAAAATATAATTTACTTTTTACTACAAGGAAGAAATGTAAAATTTTCACATGACAAGAAATAGTATTATTGATATTACGTTATGTGTAATTCATTCTATGTTCCATTTACATGCAATGTTTAAAACAAAAATATATTTATAAAAAAAATTATTTTACTAACAACCATAAGTAAAATATTTCAATGCCCATATTAAATAACATAATTTTATAGATACTTTATATAGAGACAAATAAAGTAATTTAAATTGATTTTTTCCTTATATTTTCACTTTAGTGAGAAAGATTGAGATACCTCCTATTCCATTAATAGTTTCTTTCTAATTTAGTGCATGAGGGATATTTATAAATTTTTCGATGTTTAATATGGATTTGATATGTAATATTTTACAAAATAATAATAATAAAAACAATTAAATGTATACATACAAGAAAAAATACAAGGGGGATTTTTAACATTTTAATGTGGAGAGCTTGAATTATAGATTAAAAAAAATTCAATGTCAACTACATATATATTATACAAGTCTAGATCCATCTTAACTCTGGATCTACCAAGCGTCTAGAGGGATCAAATCTCTTTTTACTCTAAAAAAATTTGCATCTCAAGAGATTTGATCCCTCTCAAAGCTTGGTAGATCTAGAGTTAAGATGGATCTAGGTTGCACATTATAAAAAATTGATCCATCTCAAAGCTTAGTAGATCCAGAGTTAAGATGGATCTAGGTTGCAGGTTACAAAAAATTGCGACTTGAATTTTTTAAAATTTAACAATAGATTGAATTTTATAAACCAATATTGAATTAGTTAAATTGTATTTTTGAATAATTTATTATTAATAATATTTTATATTAAAAATTGAATGAGTTACACATTTTCGTCTTATTAAGAACTAACTAAATTATTTTACCTTTAATTATTTTTTTCTTGTGAGTATTGAAATATTTTACTAATTAAGTTAGATTGAATATCAATGAACTATATAAGCAATAAACACATATTTATCGTAATTTTATAATCATAGTTTCAACCACACTAAACTTTGTAATTTATAAAAATATCTTTGCATTTTTTTAAAGTAAGTCGTTTTGCATGCAATTCCATATATAAAAGTTCGATATAAATTCATCAATACACAATCTACAATAAATATCATTTCATAAAAATAAACATTATGATGATAATCATCTAACAATCATAAACATCATCTAAGATACACATTCGAATTCATTACCATCATCTAATTATATAAACCTATAGCACATATAAACATAATTAGCTAGCACACAAATCTAATAATCTAACATGGCATCATCATTGTGATCACATTTAATAAAACACAAACATTGTAATCTAACATCATCACCACACACATCATCAAATTAATATCAATCTCATGTCAAATAACTGCTATCATGCACATACACATCTATCTGCAGGCACATTAAATGAACATATCTAACATGACCTAACAATATACATATTAACACCAACATATAAATTAAGTACATAAATATTAACAAAAGAATGCACCATATATATATATATATATATAAACAAGTCAAATAACTACGTCAAGTTAAATAAGTGTAATCAAATATCTGATAAAATAGACATAGTGCCAGCCTGGTCTGCAGTAGAAGATGATGGATGGTCAACTACTTCATGATCAACGTTTGTCAAAATCAGCTGAGGTGGAGGAGGAGGTGGTCGGTCTGCAATAGAAGTGGAGGAGGAGGTGGTCGGTCTGCAATAGAAGACGATGGATGGTCAACTACTGCACCCTCAACGCGGTCTGGCGAACTTTGAGGTGGAGGCGGATGTGGTTGGTCTGCAATAGAAGACGATGGATGGTCAACTACTGCACCCTCAACGCGGTTTGTCGAACTTTGAGGTGGTGGAGGAGGTGGTTGGTCTGCTCTATCAGGAGAAACATAAGGCACATCCTGGTTTTGGCATCACATCATCATGCGACTTACAAGGATGTTGACTACAAGAAGGATCACTGACACCCTAACGACCATGATCTAATGGGGTGGTACTACCAGAAGCATCATGATCACCACCCTCATCATCATGATCATGATAATCAACCTAATCATCATCATCACCACCCTCATTCGATGTATCTGTTGTTGCATCATGTCGGCCTGCATCCCTCATCGTTGTCAGTGCCCTACTAGTTCTGATGATAGTCCGCACAAGAGGCATCATCTCGTGTGGACAGTCCCTGTAGAGATCCACAAACATTGGATCCACGCTGATATCTCGAGGCTTCACAGGGCAGACTCCCTCCCGAACCAAAACCCTGACCAATCTCTCGCAGTAGTCCATCCGAAATCGCAGACCATCCCTACGGCCCTGGACGCCCATGCCCACCTAAGAATGTGCCTCACCCTCTTGGGCCTTGCCCATCTCCTCATCTCCTCCATCCAATGCTGGGGGAGGATGCATGTCCCCATCAAATGAGCCGATGTCTACAAAATATATAGTACACAAAAATAATTAGGCAATTTCATTAAACAATTTAATAAAACAAGTTAAAGAATGTGTTAGAATAAATTTTATTCTAATTCATTAAAACAAGAAAATGAAACTAAATTAATTTAAATAAAACACTAATATCACCTCTATCATCTAGAGGCTCATCCGTCGTGAAGATGATGTTGGGACACCTTCTCCAATCAATCCCCACACATGGAAATGCCAATGTGACAAATGCATGGTCATCCTCACTAGCCAGTAGGGCCAGTGCCTCGGGATAAATCCTAGTCGGATACTCCGGAAGGCCCCTCTTGGGCATCATCTGCCCCCACATGCGCATTTGTCCCTCATTGATCGACCTAGGAGGGCGACGGTCAAATGTAGGCCTCATATTTGGAAACCTATGAAAAAATAAACAAAAAATCTCAAAAGTGAAAGGGAAGGTCTTCGTCCCATGTATCAACGGACGACATCTATCTAAAGCCATGCAAAATAACCTCAAAAAAATGGTAGACCATCTGATGCAACATGACACCTGAATCAAAGAATCAACATAATACAAAATAAGGAAACTAATGTGCTGCCCATCACTACTAGAGTCTGCCATCATGGTGACTAATAACGAGCGACACCTAACCTTCTCTATAGAAAAAGAATAAATCTGTGGTTGTCCACCACAGACCTAAAAATCTAATGGACGGACCGCATGAGGCCCAACATATCTTTGAGTGTATGCAAGCCGACTCTTAGTTGCAACCCCATGTGGGACATTAGGGAACTGGGGAAAATCCTCCCCTCTCCTTGATAGGCCAATGATAAAGTATATATCCTCCTTAGTGGGCCTATAACATGCCCTAAGACCGACACGGAAAGCCTTCTCTTGGTACTCCATCGGCGGATCAGATGCACCAATAAGACAAAGTGTGCCTTCAGGGATGTATCGTCCTTGTATTACTTGACGAGGCTTACATTCCTCAAGAGCACTCGGGTTGCTGCAGTAATAAGGGGAGGGTATAAATCTCTCTCCCTCTCTATGGCCTTCCATGTTCAGAGCATATTGTATGGGTCCGCCTGTTGCGCCTGATGCTGCCTTTACTGACGTCTCTGCTACATGATTGACATATAAAATACATCATCCTCATACATAAAATACATTTTTGTTTAATTAAATTAATCGTGTATTTATAAATATAGAAACATAACTTTCAGTTAAAAATAAAATAAAAAATCACCAGTGTGCTCAAAACATAGTCATGCATCAATGCCGGTGTGCTTTCAACTATAATTGCACTGATATCGGTGCAGACATAAGTATGAGGCACTGTTATTGGTTTACAAATTTAGTTTTTGTTAGAAGTGCGGAAAACTTGTGCACCAATAAGCACGGATAACCTTTTCGTACTGGTACAAAATGTTCAGTTTATTGAACACATCGAGTTATAGCTATATTTTTTAAATATTATTTTTGCGGTGCTTTTGGTAAATATAAATGCACCGGGTGTGACACACTGATGTACAATATGTCACATATTTCCCGGTGGGTTTTTATTTACAAAACACACTGTAATATTGACAGTGAATTATGTTCACACACCGAAATGCAATGCACCATGTAAATTTATAGGGCGCACCACTATCAGTGCAAGATGAACATATCGGGCACACCACAAAGTGATTTTTTTTTTCCTTCAAAAAACAATGGAAAATTTCACCTAATTTGCAATTCTAATCCGCTAAAAAATTAAATTACAAAGAAACATAGACATTACCTGGACATTTGGTCGTCGGGGAGGCATTATGGACAAGTGATGGAGAAAACAAATTTTAGGACAGTTTGAAAACATTGAAAACTCAGACAGTGAGTAGGGTAGGGAAGGATGGTGAGCAAGAGAAGCACCAACGTCAGGGTGCTTGCATGTGGCAAGAGTGGCACCGATGCTTCAGAGCTCTCCCGCACTGTAGATGGTAAAAATGAAAATTATGGTCAAGAGGGTTTTTTTATTTAACCCTCCTCCGGTGTGTTTCTCTAACCACACCAGTGCGTGATATATCCAAAAGCAACATGTTTTTTTTTAATTAAAAAATACCGTGGTGCTTTTCTCGAGATGCCTTGGGCCGTTTCTCTATAGGTACCGCACTGATGCTGTGTTTTTACTATAGCACCGCTATTTTTTTAGAAATTAAAAACCGCCTAGCTATGCACTTTAGAAGATGCCCCGAGGCGTTTTGATAAGTTTATCGCACTAAAGCATCGTGACTAATAACGAGAGGCACCTAACCTCCTCTGCAACAAAAGAATAAATCCATAGTTGTCCACCACATACCTGAAAATCTAATGGACAGACCACATGAGGCTCGACATATCTTTGAGTGTATGCAAGATGACTCTCAGTTGCAACCCCATGGGGGACATCAGGGAATTGGGGAAAATCCTCCCCTCTCCTTGATAGGACAATGATAAAGTATATATCCTCCTTAGTGGGCCTAGACCATGCCCTAGGACCGACATGGAAAGCTTGCTCTTGGGCACTCCATTGGCGGATCAGATGCACTAATAAGACAAAGTGCGCCTTCAGGGATGTATCGTCCTCATATTACTTGAGGAGGCCTACATTCCTCAAGAGCACTCGAGTCACTGCAGTATAAGGGTAGGGTATAAATCTCTCTCCCTCTCTATTGCCTTCCATGTTCAGAGCATATTGTATGGGTCCGCCTGCTGCTCCTGCTGCTCCCTTTACTGATGTCTTTGCTACATGGTTGACATATAAAATACATCATCCTCATGCATAAAATACATTTTTTTAATTAAATGAATCATGCATTTATAAATATAGAAACATAACTTTCAATTAAAAAATAAAATTAAAAATCACCACTGTGCTCAAAACACAGTCATGCATCAATGTCGGTGTGCTTTCAACAATAATCACACCGATATCGGTGCGCACGTAAGTATGAGGCACTGTTGTTGGTTTACAAATTTAATTTTTGTTAGTAGTGCGAAAAACTTATGCACCAGTAAGCACATATAACCTTTTCACACTAGTACCGAACGTTCAGTTTATTGAACGCACCAAGTTATAACTATATTTTTAAATATTATTTTTGCAGTGCTTTTGGTAAATATAAACACACTGGGTGTGACACACTGACGTACAATCTGTCACATATTTCCTGGTGGGTTTTCATTTACAAAACACACCGCAACAATGACAGTGCATTATGTTCACACACCGAAATGCAATGCACCATGTAAATTTATCGAGCGCACCACTATCAGCGTGAGCTGAACATATCGAGCGCACCACACGATGATTTTTTTTTCCTTTTAGAAAACAATGGCAAATTTAACCTAATTTGCAATTCTAATCTGCTAAAAAATTAAATTACAAAGAAATATAGACATTACCTGGACATTTGGTCATCGGGGAGGCATTGTGGACAAGTAATGGAGAATTTTTTTTTTAGGACGGTTTGAAAAATTTGAAAACTCAGCCAGTGCGCAGGGTAGGGAAGGATGGTGATGGGACCAACCCAACACTATTTGGATTACTCAACAATTAAATGATTTAAATGTGATTAACCGTGGATTAGTTTATGATTACCAATCGTTCTCAGATTTTTCTGGAAAATGATAAGGTGGCAATTATGTGTGCAATTAATACACTGTACTGTATCTCGGGTCGCGTTTCCCGCTCCTCGTTTCACGCCAAAACCCTTCCACCGTCTTTCATTCAACCACTTCTGTTCTTTGCACTTTGTCGTCGAGGTTTGCTCTGTTGTGGTTTTGCTGCCTGTGTATGCAGCTGCGCTGCACCTGTTGGGCGCACTTTCAGGGTTTTCTTGTCCGACAGTGTGACTCTTATATTTTCTTGGATAACTTTTGGTCCTGGTTCATTAGGCAACCAAAAATGGTTCTGCCGCCTGTGTAAGTGTTTTTCTGTGCTCTTTTTGCAATTGTTTCAACTGGTCTTTGCTCCACGGGCTCGGTTTCTGGTATGAGGTTGTCTTGCTTGTGAATCTCAGTGGGTTGGCATGCACTCAGGTTGCGTAACCATGGCGCTCTCCAGTCTTCGGCTTCAATGCAGGTAGCCTCTTCCGTCCATGTTTCAATTTTCTTTTTCCATCCTTCTGTTACTAATGTGGCTGCTCCTTTGTCTCAGTCGTTGTTTGGAATTCGAGGTTCAAGGGCTTGTACTCTGTTCTTGCTGCGAACCCTTCAGGTAGGGGAATGAATCCCTCTTACAATTTCATTCATGCACTTGTTCTTTTTTTCCTCCCTCTGTCGACAGGTTGCTAACAACTGCGTTTTGGTTCTTGTGCAGGTGATAGGGTTTGCAGTTGGGTATGCTCGGAACAATCACGCCGGCCTCTGCCTGGTAGGCTCTGTCAATGCAACTAATCTTTAGTTTTAGGATTAGGCCTGTGAGATTGAGGGTTTGGTTTTCCTCAATGCTTGGTCAATGTTGTCTCTCGGCTGTAGCCCAGCGTCCTGGTCGTTTTGTTTAGCGTAGGCTTCCTCGATTCTGTGCTTGTTGACTGTAATTTATAATGTGTGGGAGCCGCTTCCCAAAACCCTCACCTAGGGTTTGTCGACTGTCGGCTATGTGACTGTTCGTGGGTTATGTTGGAACTCTGCTATGTATGCTCATACATTTCATATTATAATTGAAAGAAAAATTCCAGAGAAATGTTGGTTTTGATTACCTTTGTTTTAATGGTAATTGTTGGCTGTCGTTCCTTTCACTCCGACTTAAATGCCCTCGAATTAGGATTGTTAATTTGCAGCTGTGTTTGTAATTTCTTCCACGAACAGAAAGCACTGTAGTTGCTCTGGTATTCGTTCTGGTGGTCGATTTCGAAATTAGGAAAATAATGTATGGCTCGTATGTGCTTAACTTGTCCGATTTGTTTGTCTGCGTTCGCTCCTGTTCATTCACTGTCGATTTCTTTCACGGGTTACAAACCCTCATTCTGGAAGTGCATCTCTGTCTCACTATCTGGACTCTGTTTCTTAGAAAAATAAGAATTAAATAAACTTGTATGTATGCATTGTATCGGTTACTCTGATGTTTGGTGAATTAGGAAACAAAAACGAAAATGTTATGGACACACAGATGGATTCGAATTGTCTGTTCTTTTATTGTTATTGCTTGAATGCTAAAAATGCTGAACCCTTTCAATGGATTTTTCATGTACATTTGTAGTCTCTGTTCACAGTTACTTGAACTGTGTAGTAACTGTTTTCAGTTGTAATTCTATTTAGTTACATAACGATGCTTGTATTCGGTTATGCTTTTTGACAAGATTTTACATCAAACACATTTTGTTTTTTTCTCCAAAATGACAAAACAGTTATTAAATTTCTATTGATTAAAGACAAACAAACTAATGACCCTAACTGACCAAACTGTCCCTAACTAGTACTGAAACTGAAAGTAAACAAAATCTTCCACCCTACTTTAACAAACTAACATAAAAAAAACACAACTTCCATCTTGGCGGAGACCAACACCCGGTCATGGTGCCCTAGTTGGATGCTCCTGCATCAGATGGTGAGCAAGAGAAGCACCTATGTCAGGGTGCTTGCATGTGGCAAGAGTCGCACTGGTGCTTCCGAGCTCTAACGCACTTTAGATGGTAAAAATGAAAATTATGGTCAGGAAGGTTTTTTTTATTTAACGCTCCTCCAGTGTGTTTCTCTAACCGCATCGGTGCGTGATATATCCAAAAGCACCGTGTTTTTTATTAATTAGAAAATATCGGAGTGCTTTTCTTGAGACGCCTTGGGTTGTTTCTCTACAGGTACCGCAACGGTGCTGTGTTTTTAATATAGCACCGTTATTTTTTTAGAAATTAAAAACCGCCTAGCTGTGCACTTTAGATGATGCTCCGAGGCGTTTTGATAAGTTTATCGCACTGGAGTGTTGTTGGAAAATAACACAAAATTTATCTGAAATTTAAAACCTCATCAGTGCTCCTTACTGGTATGGACTGGGACGTTATACTATGTGAAGGACATCAGTGCTATTGACTATTCACGCACCGATTCATTGTGTTATTTAGTGCATCATGGTTTTTTTTTGTTTTTTGTTTTTTGTTTTGTTTTTTGTTTTGTTTTTTGTTTTTTGTTTGTTTTTTGTTTTTTTTGTTTTTTTTTTTGTTTTTTTTTTTTTTTGTTTTTGTTTTTATATATATATATATATATAATTTTTCCACGGTGCACCATGTGATTGTATGGATAGTAAAGCAATGGTGCATTTGTATATTTTAGATGCACCTTCCAAAAAATATTCGCTAAAACATTTGCCCACCCACCTTCGCAACAAATGAATTTTTGGGCTATTTTTATAGGGGCTTCTGCAAAAACCTTCGCTAGAAGGTCTTTTCCTTGTAGTGTGCCACTCCTAGAAGTACTCTCCCATAGACATCTCATCCTGTGCAGCCTGCTCACCAGCTCCTGAAGGTAAAAACGTGGGAAATGTCGTTCTGGTTGGCCCATTGAAGGCGTGTGGGTGAGTCAAGGGGAATGGTGATCGTACTGGTGGGAAGCTCCTAAAGTCTCCCCAAACACGAAATCCTTGCTTGTCACAGTTCTTCTGATTAAGCTCCTCCAACATTTATTTTTACCCCTTTTCTAGGTCATTCAAAGCCTTCAAGAGGCTATTGAATGATATATCCTCTTTGCTTTTGCTTGTTAGTTCCCCCATGTTCACTTCCACTACCTCCTTTTTTAGGGTATCAATATCAAGTATGATATCCAATTCCCTCTCCCAACTCTTGTATCTATGCCTCTTGTAGGTAATGTTTTGCTTCTCTTCTGTGGTCATAGAATATTTCCCCCACGACTGAGCCAAGACCAGTGCTTTGATACCATTGTAGTATTCCTACTAGGAATTAACAGTGATAATCAAAACAAAAACACCATATACAACACAAAAATTCAACAAGCAATTAGACACCCAAAAATTTAGCCAAAATTGCACCAAGCTGAGCCATTTTATTTATATATCAAGGAGGGTACAAAGATGTATGGAGTAGGTTCACCTGGGCTTGCAAAAGCAATCTAGACTAACCCCAGGTGATAAAATGTGTTGCCCGAATGATAAGAAGTTTTGCTCATTCAACCCCTGTTCCGGCCCAGGAATTTTGTTGATGCTGGCTAGAATGGAACTGGAGTTTCACCCCTCTAGAGTGCTCAGAAAATTTGTGCGAAATTAACCTTGAGCTCTCGTCACCAAACCCACAAAGACCCAGAAAGGGTTTGGCCTCGGTCCGACCTCCCATAAATATCCCCAAATAGAGAGGGTTCCTCCTCTAGCTAGGTATTCACACCCCTGAGTCTGCTACCCAAATGATCCCCCAAAATGCTGAGAAAACCCTCCATTAATTCTCCTTACCACCCCTAGAAAAACTTAGCCTCAAACTCTCTATCAATCCTCCCACTACAAGTGCACTACTCAAATGATTGTGCATGCCTAGTCAAGCCACCTTTGCGCAGACCCAAAAAGAAGAAATTCAGCCAGAATAATGGCCACCCAATAAGCCCATGAAACCACTACAAAAATGCTGCTAAATTCCAAGGACATGTGCTCCTAAAACCCCTTAACCAACTCTACCTTGAAGCTCTCTCTCCACAAGAATGTGTGGTCCCTTTCTGTGCCCAGTCCACTCCAAAGATAGTTTGAATCTCCTAGAAAATATCTTCAAATGTAGCAAAGGCTCCCCTAGGGTGGCATTCGAAGTCCACCAAAGGAGTTGAGATCTCCCCTCAGAAATCTTGTGTGTTGAACAACACTTCGTAGACTTGGATTAATAGCTCAAGCATACAAGAATGTATGTTTGTCAAATGATCAAAAACCCCAAAATGATGCATTCTCCTCCTATTTATCATTGAGCTCCCATTTCCTCCATCTGGGTCCCATGCATCGACCCCCTCTTGTCTTTTTCCCTCCAAAGCGTGAGTTGCTCTAAGGGGTGCATATTCCCATTGGGGTGGCCCCCACCATCCACTAGGAATTCTATTTGCCTCCTTTATCTTATGTGTGGGCTTCCCTTAGCCAAAAATTTGCAAGTGGGGCCCTCCTAACCCACTTTTCCTAAGTCCTCTTTAGAAAAACTTTAAAATTGTGCCGAATACTACTTAGAAAAACTACTAAGTAGTAACATCACAATTTCCCATACTTTCCAGGCTTCTTTCTCCTCTTATCCCACATCAAAACTAAGTATCCTTTCTATAAGTCCCTCTGATGATCCCTTTTATCAAACACTTTCTTGATCTTGCTTTGATTTTGGATAAGATATTCAAATTCTTTCCTCCAAATTTATCATTCAATTTGTTAGGTTGATTGACTCTCACCTAGATTGCTTCCTTCTCAATGGTGAAATGCTACAATAAACGATATACTAGAATCTTCAAATACATTGACAAAGTGACTTCCATCCTGTGCACCAACTCAAATGCAATTTTTCTTGTTGGTTTCTTCTTCATTATCTTATCC
The DNA here is from genome assembly GCA_031772625.1 of Pinus tabuliformis. Taxonomy (NCBI): domain Eukaryota; kingdom Viridiplantae; phylum Streptophyta; class Pinopsida; order Pinales; family Pinaceae; genus Pinus; species Pinus tabuliformis. Next base: position 764,230,668 of record CM062807.1, on the reverse strand, counting down.
ACCCACAAAGCATATTTAATTGTATTGTCCCAAATTATTTTATTGTCCCCCATAGCCTTTCTGATAATGGCCATAGAATCTTGTTTTCTTGACTCCTTGAGGTCATTTTCTTGTTGGTAATAATTTGGTGAGTGGTATGGGATAATGTTGTAATCAAAGCATAATATTAATAGTTCTATTGTACTTAATTCATTGGGTCAGGCATTCAATTACTCGTAATCTTGGTAGGGACACCAAACATGGTGATGGTATTTTCTTCCAGAAAGTCCTTAGCCACACTACATGTTGCTCTCTTCGTGGGTATAAGCTCAACCCACCTACTGAAATAATTAATGGTGGTAAGGATCCATTTGAATCTATTGCTATAATTTTGTTTAAATTCCCTAATGAAGTCTAAAGCCCCATTTTTGGAAGCGTGACTCTATTTTCATTGGTTGTAAAAGGTAAAGCTTCCAAGTTATACTTTCTTGCAAATATCTGATAGGTTGACGTTGTTGATAGGTTCTAACAAATTTATGAACATTGGTTAATCTAGTTAGCCAATTTTACCCTACTCTCAAAATCTTGTGCATTTTGGTTTGAGCTATGTGATGTCCAATTTTGGTTTGAGCTATGTGATGTCCACTACACAATCTCGTGTGCATTTCCTTCATTAACTTTTGGGACTCTATACTATCAACACATATTAGGATTAAAGCACATGGTTTCCTCCAACCGAGGCCTCCTTTGATCATACAATTTTTTTTTTTATGTTGAGTATCAAGGAACTTCTCTTGTAATCAATTAGATTCTTTAGACATGTCAAATTCTTCATGTAACAAACAATGTTAGCATACCACTCATGTTGCTCCAATTCATCCAACACCACAACTATCGTTTTAGGGACCTCTTCCTTATTCATATCTGTTGCTCTCTCATTTCCTTCGGCAAGCATATTGGCTAATCCTTGTTCCTTTACCAACTTTGTAGGAATGATTTCCATGATGTACTTTTGAATTTTGAATACCATTTTCCAAGGATGCCTAAACAATTCTTCTAAGTTAGTATAACCTTAATCACACCATGAGGGACATGCAATAATAATTAAATATCCCACACAAACCCGAAAATATTTTAAAGATTGTACAAGGGAATGGGCATGCTTCTCCATTATAGTGTGCTTCAATTATGAATCCATTAATGCTTTGCTCCTAAATGCTATAGGTTGTTCCATGTTTTGATCATTCTTTTCCAACAAAATGTCAACAATTGTATCTTTTGAAGTGAAAAAAAACACCTAGAACTCCTTTGAGAATTCTGAACTTACTAGGATTGGTGTTGAAACTATAACATCCTTAATCATTTTGAAGGCCCTTTTTCTATAATTATACCACTTGAATTCCTATCTTCTTTAATAATTGGATATGGGCTTGTTAATTTTTTCAAAGTCGAGGATGAAACTTCATATAAATTTGATCTTTCCAAAGAAAGGTTGCACCACATTCTTGCTTCCAGGGAAGGGAATTTGCTATTTGGATTTTACCCTTGAGAGGTCTATCTTGACCCATTCCTTCGAGATAATATGTCCAAGGAACAATATACCACATTTTCTTAAACCTTGAAGACAAATTTCTTTGGCTTTAGAAATATACCATGTTTTATGCATGTTTTGAATACTTGCCTTAGATGTGGCACATGATCCTTTCTCTCCTTGGAGAAGGTAGTCATCTTGGTATATCTCTATAACCTTCATAATTAGGTCTATAAAGGAAAAATCCATAGCCCTTTCTAATGTTGATCCTACATTTATAAGCTTGAATGGCATATTGAGATATCCATATGTTCCCTATTACCCATCCATTGGAGTGACCACTAGGAGAAAAAAAATTTCTCCTGATGTTTCAACTTGCCAGTGAGCAATGTTGTCATGATCTACAGATAACTAGCCTCAAGTGCTTCTCATCCATTCTTTGGTTAGTTATTTCTTTGTCTATCCTACTCATTAGATGAAGGTGGGTCATCAAATATGAGGTACATTAACCATTTTTCTACTCAAGTGCATGCATTTAATGTTTAAGGGCATTATGGTATGGATCACAAGTTGAGTTGGACAATAGATTACTTTTGACTATACACTTGTTCTCTTGTTTCATTTGGTTGTTTATCACTTGTCCCTAGTCCATTTTGACCTTCCTTGAGGCCACTTTTTCATTTTCTAAGAGGGCCACAAATATGAGTCTCTAATTGACGTTGTGTGTCCATGGTAATCCATACTTATCACCTTTCATCTTCCCCATGTATCCACATCCCATATTTGGGTTGATTGCTACTTATCACTAGTATTGGTTCCCTGTTGTCCTCATCCTTGAGCAAGGGTCTAGAAACTTTTCCCTAAGAGGTCAATGCAGCAGAAAGAAAAGAAAAAATGAGCCTAGGTTAAAATACAAAAGATTGACAAGGATAAATGGAAGTGCGTGGATAAATCATGTCAAAATTTCATGTTTTAAATCCTCTCAGGAACTATATTATATGGAAATGCCGCTATGCCTTGTTTGAAAATTATTCTAGGATTGTTACCGCAAAATCTAGCAGGGCTAGTGCAAAGCCTCACTAGGACACCTAGGTCTTATGGAAACAAAGAGACCAACCATCACTATCACCTCAATGGTATCTCTCCAACTATTTAATAGTGGATGTTATCCCCACAAGGGAGGATTACCTAAAGGAATCACCAAGCAATATTTACAACAAACAAGGGCTCAAGGGTGACATAAGGTGTAATGGTTATGAAGGAAAGTATTAGCAAGGCCTTGATGGTTGTGATAAAAGATACAAACAATAAAGTACACTTTCCACTAATCTCAATGGACTAGAAGAGGGCCACTATAACTAGAGTTTCTATCACATGAAAGTTTACAACATGCAAAAGCATATAGCAGCCAAAAAATAACCTTTAAAAGATAGATTCAACAAAGTATCAAAGGCTATCAAGGGGTAGTCTAGGGAAAACTTTTGTATTTTTTAATGGTTTAACATGCACAAAAAAACAACATAAGTCTAAATGTTGATCCTAATTAGGGGATAAAGATGCAATAAATGATAGTTTTTCCTTTTCAATTTATTTAATGCATTTTTCGTCCATAGAATATTGACATATAGATGCAAAATTACCATGACATGTAAATTAAATCCAAACACTAACCATAGCTACCTAGAAATTAGGAAAAGAACTAGAAATTTAGGTTGATCACCACAACTAGACTAGTTCCTTCTTTCAATTGGACAATGGATTCAATGAGGGAAAGGTCTATGATAGAGGGCCTTGGATAAAGAGGGTGGAAGACTAAATTTCATCCCTTAGAAACCCTAGTGACTTTTCTATATAGGATATTTAAGGTCTAGGGATGCATAAACCAAGTTCTTTTTATGGATGCTTGCAAACAAAATTACATATCATTAAGAATCAAAATTTCAAGAAAAATAATTGCACTTTTTAACATGGCATAAATAGAAACCCTATTTGTAGAAATATAGCATGCAAAATGGAAGATAATGGCAACAAACTTACAAAACTTCCATGAGAATCACTTCATCAATCCCAAACAAGTGTCTCGATCCAAAAATATCCCTCCCAAGACAATTATCTCCATTAGATATCCATTATGTTTAAGAGAAAAGTATAATAGAGCTAGTGTGCACTTCTTATAAGAGAGAAGTGAATGAATGTGTGATGATACAAAATGAAAGTGACTTCCCTCTATTTATATTAGGGAAAACAAGTCATTTTTCATAATTTTACAAGACAAATATTGAAAGGTTTTCTTGAGCATTCGACTACGTTTAAATGTTAGAAGGCAGCCTTAAAATAACTTTAAAACATAATAAACAAATCGAAATCTCCCACATGTTTGGGAAAAAATTCCTTCCAACATGAAATAATTCTCCTAGAAGGGACAATCTCCATCAAGAAAGTGAAAAAGTGGTCCATGAGTGCTTCTAACTCCAAGGAACTCATTAAATTGCATGGGTACATCTCTAAGTAACATCTCCTCCAACATGAGATCATCTCCAAGGAGGCTTATGTCACCCTTTTAGGGCATGTAGGGATGATATGGAAACCTTTAGGACAAGCGTTGGCATCTTGACATGATGTGTTATCCCTCCCATGTCATCTCAGTGATCTCCATCATCATTTGGCCTATGGAACAAGGTAATTTCCATGAAACAAGGTCAAGGCCAACCTAGGGCATCTTGGGTACATCTAAACACATTATCAAACGAGTTAATGCCTTGGCTTTCTGGTTTAATGTTTCAACATTTGGAGGTGTAGCAAGAGGCATAAAACCATGTGAGGCTCCTCAAATCCAAATGTTTATCTCAGGACGACAATTCTAGGGTTGCAAGGTCATATATGCTCTAAATATTGCACAAAATGCCCTTTGAATGGTTGGATAAGTGTCAAGTCATCCTTCAAAGGATCTCTGCCACATGTGCAATGAACCACTTGAAACATACCCTCAAGATTAATTCAAATCAACATCATTAGGGGTAAAAACCATTAAACTATCTTAGTGGACCATATTCAATGTTAGGGGCACAAAAAAGTTGACACAAGCCTTGCCTTCTAGTGTTTTTCTAGCTTAGGATTTGTAAGAAAGTTACTGTTACCCACCACTCATTGGTAGTATCCATAGGAGAAAATTTTTCTCCTATATGGTCCTTAGCCGGCAACTAGCAACCCCTTGCAACAACCAGATAGCTTGATGTGCCACTATCTCCGCCACCTAAGCTAACCATATGCTCCCTCACCTATTTTTTATGATTGTATGTTTGAAGCTGGGCCTTTCCAACCTTGAAGGTATGGCTTTTAATTGTACATTTGGGTATTTTTGTTTACTTATCATGGACACTTTGAGGCATGGATTAGTGGGGGGATTCGACAAAAAGAGTGGGCTTGGTTTGTACTCTTGTCTCCTATGCCCAATTTCATGGTTAACCACAAGTTGTTTGCTTGGATTCAAAGGTTTACCCCCTTTATCACTATGTTTGGAGCTCATTCATTCATCTTGGCACACATTAGAAACCACTAGGCCTCCTCAATGGCCCTTCAACCTATTGTATCTACTATTTTTCCCTCTTGGGAGGCTTATTTTTGTATTATGGAGCTATCTTGGTGGGCTTGTCACCAAGGAATGTTATTTTGGCACATTATTTTATTAGTTGGGGCATTATTAAGCCTTATTAGGAAAATCAAACCCCTTAGGGAGGATATATATTGATGTGATGATCATTTCATTTGATCATCACTTGGATTTGGATTGGTATCTCTTCTTGAGAATTTCACATTAGCTATTGAGGACGAATTGGAGATTCTTGGATGCATTTTGATGTTTGGATTGATGTTATTCTATTTTGGAGCTTCTCTCTTGCAAATATAATGGATGGATATAATTTTTATGCCATGTAAGTTTCTCTCTTATGCAAAATTTTCATTTTATGTTTAATGTATGAAATACTACATCATGATGCTACTTGTGCTCTAAACTTATGCGAAAATCTTGAATCACTAAGTAGGCTTGATCTATTGCATGTGTTATCCATTGGGCATGAAAAGTGAATGTTCCTAGGGGTTATCATTGAGGATTCAACCTTGAAACTCCATTATTTTGACAAATCGAAGTATAAATTATTATTGTAGTTGGGTAGCTACTTCACTAGGGTATGTGAAGTTGCAATTAGGCTCCTTGATAGAGAAAAATCCCTAAATCAATCCCATCCTTCACTCCATTCTCCCAATAGGCTAGACACTGGTCTAGCCCTAGGTGACCACTAAAACAAAAATCATTCTCACCTCCTTTTCTCTTTTCCAAGCCCTAACCCTAGCAGGCTTCCTATGACATCATACGAAATATATTGTAGCCATACAAAATTGATGAAACTTGGCCTAGAAATTCACTAGTGTGTCCTTGATAGGTCCTCCAATTTTCAAGCGATTTCGATAGTTGAATCTCAAGTTATGACAAGCCCTAGCTTGAAGACCATTTCTCCCTAGGTTTCCTTTGGTTAGTGGCTTCATTAAGGATCATTGCATTGAAAGTCCAAGTCAAATCTCATCTTCTTGATCCTTTTCGTCTCCCTCACTTGGTCAAGATCCTTTGTTTGAAGTTTCATCCCAAAACCTTGACCTTGTTTGGGTCCATTGGGGTTTCTTTGTGGTCCTGTAACCTTGTCACTCCCATTTCTTAAGGATTGCTTAGTAAACCCTATTCTTCTGGGATTCTTAGGTATAGGGGGCTTCATATCAAGAAATACTCCTCAACCCTAGGTTTAGGTCTCCTTCTAGCCCTTGGAGAGTCATTCTTATTTCTTCCAAAGCAAGCAATCCGTATCATTAGAGTATCTCCTTTGAATAGGCTCTTGGAATCACTACCTTCACACCATTGGTATATCTCTCCTAGTGATTTCCCTAATACTGGGACTTCTCCTATTGGTGAAAGTTCGTATAGAGTAAGGAGCTTTAGCTAAGGTCATAGTGAGCTATTGCTCCATTGTTGCCACTTGACCTAGTAGTTGCTCTATAAGAACCCCTCCTAGGACCCCTGCTAGTTTTAGTGGTGACATTTTTGGCATCGTTGTTGGGGACGTGAGACATGTGTCCTTTTCCTGATATGAAAATATTGACATGTCATTCGTGGTGAATCCATTGGAAGAACGAAGCCCTAGTTCTTCATTAAGCTTTAAAAGTCAATGCTTGTAGGGTGAAGCAAGCATCTATCAAGGCACTTAGATTCACCCTCGCGACTCCATTTTGGTTTTATGTGAAAAATCACGAAAAATGGCTAATTGAGAGAAGGAAAGTATCCATGAAATTAGCCCCAAATATGTCCAAATATTATGGGAAAGATTGGATTTGTGGGCTAAGCTTTGTGATCATTTGATAGAGCATGAGAACGAAGACTTCATACTCAATTTTTATAACAAGAGTAAGTTAAACCTCCAAAACATATGGAAAGAGTATGAAGAAAGCCCTACAAAATATCTCTTCTATGAGGTTGCCTACTATATTGGTGCATTCAATTCCTTGTGTCACAAAATCAATGAAAAATATGGCTCATTACCCGATGAGGATTTGGATGACCAAGATGACCAGGAAAGTGAGGAAGATGTAGACGAGTTGCCAAAAGAAAATTTGCATACTAACAATGATAAACTTGAAGGCACCTCCCATGAAAAGGAAGATGAGGACTTGTACCTTGAAGGCCTCTAGGTGTTGCAAGAAAGGATGGTGGAATACAGCGAATCTTGCAGGTAACTTATGGAAACATATAACACCAAAGATATTTTCTCCCACTTATATGGACAATCAGAGAGGCTCTATAATATGAAATGTGATTATAGCAAGAACCCTACTGATGCCCTTCTCCTTGAAGTATTATATCAAACTCATGTAGTAAAAACCTTAGATAGTATTCTTCAAGAAAAGAGGAAAGAAGAAGAGGCCTCCCCGCCTAACAAAGAAGAGGATGATTTGCAACTTGGCCAACATCAAATACATAGTGAGGAATTGAATGATTCTGAGGAAGATCATGATCATCAAATGAAGAATTTATGAGCGATTTTTGGGTTGTTGATTGGGGAATTTGGTATGATTATGAAAATGAAGGCCCCATAGTATCTCAAACCCATAAAAGTGAGCAATTTTCCCCTTCTTGTGTTCTTAGCCCAGAAATAGATGTTTGTGATGAGGTTCATTCCCTTAGTTTTGATGAAGATTTGGTTTCCCCTATGAAAAGTGGAGAATCATGGTTTATCCCCAGGTACAATGATGGTCCCCCCTCTTGTTTTCCTAATAAACAAGATAATATCATCCTAAATGTGTCTGATTTATTCACTCCTTACCCTGAGAATGATAGGTGTTGAAGTTCGAAATTGTTCTCTTTTTGACAACCCTTTTTCCTCTCCTTTACCTTTTTATAACCATTTTGTTGTAGTTTCAATCTAAACAAGGTCATCATAGACATACTCAAGCATCCAAAAGGTATTATCATCCATGTTTTAGAATATATTGTTTCTTTGTGAAATATAATTAAAACATCTCTACAACTACAAAATCTTGCTCATTCCACAACTAATGTAGAATTTTGTAGCTATCTCCATGGTTAGACATGTTTCAATGCACTAAAGAATGAATGAAAGGTACCAGTAGATGACAATTTTTCCACACATGGATGTCCACCTATCTTCATGATCTGGCAAGATACAGAGGTTGAAAGATCTAGAAGTCAAACCAAAAGTCAACTCTAGCTATGATGTTCCAGCGGTCAAGCAAATTTCAGCAGGAGATCATGGCGAGATCAAGCGAGCATGGAAATGATTTGTTCAATTAGGAGTTGATGTGTTCGATTAGAATCCCTCATGATTTTCTCTTCCAGTAGAAAATCATGAGGAGATAGACTTTCAATTTAATATTACTTCTTAGTTGTTAAATTGCCTCTCGACATAGGACTCTTAGATCAGTTTTGATAAAGAAATGTATAAAAGCCTTGAGGCGAAACCAAAAAGACAATAGTTGTTATTGTTAATTATCTACAAGCTTTGTTAAAGACTTCTGCAATTAATATAATACTTTGTTTTTAATCATTCGTGGTTAAGCGGGTCGATTGAATCAATTACAAACTTACACTCAACAGGAGGACACCCTGGAGAGTTGTAAGAGTAGATAGTTTCATTTATTTTTTCCCAAAGGAAAAATCACAATTTTCATTAAGATGTTGAAAATTAGATGTTGTAGATGCTAAAGAGCATATGTTATATAGGTCGCTATGCCACTATCATATAGTAACTTCATAAAAAAATTCCCAGATTGGGAATCTAAACAAAACTGATAGAAAGTCTGTAAAAAATATATACATGAAAGAGCTAATATAAATATATACACAAATATATTAGAAAATATCATCAAATCAGGTCCTGTTGGCCCCATCAAGTGGTTTGTCCTCATATGGTAGGTGGAAATATTGGAAGAAATCCTGGTTAATCTACTCCTAAATCAACTAGTGCCCCCGTGGCTGGAGCGCAACCTCCTTGGATAATATGTCGGAAATCTGGTTGCACTCCCTGTATGTGTGATGAAAAGAGATATAGTCAAAATGAGATTTCATAAGATAAATCTCATCCAATATATGACGGAGTGTGTGCATGTGACATGCAATTTGATGATTAAACCAGTTTATGATGGGTTTAGAATCTCGAAAAATCTAGATGCGAGTATAACCCTTCTCAAGTGCAAAACAAAGTAAGTGTCTGAGTGTGATGAGCTCTGCAAAGTTATTTGTACCCTCTCCTAGACCCATATGTATTTTGTAATAGTGAATGTCTGATAAATGCAATAGGACACCCCCCCACAGCCTTGCTGTTGTGCTGAACCATCAAAGTAAGCCCAAGGGATGTTCCTGTCAATGTTCTCTGCGGTAATGATACGAGCATTTTGGGGGCGATCGTCATCAGGTATGTTGTTGTATATAGAAATGATATGTGCAGTCGCATGAGGCCAATGCGGGGTATGATTAGAGAAAATATATCTGTTTCTTAGTAACCAAATGCACCAACAGATCAACAGAGGGATATTCCTAGCCTTGATGGGTTGTGCAGCAGACCACCACAATTGCCAAGCTTCCAAGAGATTGTTACCTTGCCAGCGCGAGGGGAGTTGGAGGGATGTAAGAACATTGTGCCAAATGGAAATGGTGCATGGACATTGCAAAAAGAGGTGATCTATGGATTGTAGAGGATACACCAGGTGGGGCCATGAAAGGTTCGCTTCTGAAGATTATCCCCTGTAGGAGAAATGTTGCGAAGGATACACCATGTGAATAGTTTGGCTCTGGGAGGAGCTTTTAGCTTCCAAAGAGATGTCCACCACCAATCTGTGATTTGGGGATTTTGTGCTGCAAATGTAAGGGGATATTCATCCTTAGTAGAGTATTGTCCATGCTGAGAATGTGCCCAAATAAGTACATCTTCACCCTCAGTAATCTTGACATGTGATTTAGATAGAGCATTTATGTAGGATTGCCACTCATTATGCCAGTTGTGCGGGATATTCAATTGTTCATCAAATTTCCAGGCTTGTCAAAATATGGAGGTATTGTCTGGATCAGTAATGTGTGCAAGATGAGTGTGACCAAATGTCGAGAGGAGAGTAAGGGCTAAGGTGGGAGATGATAAGCATTCCCACATCCAAACCAAGGATCCATTCCCAATCAGACCAGGGATCCAGATCTAATCCTCCAAGTAAGCCCATCACGAATATATGAGAGAGATTTTAGAACAACTCTCCAAATGGTTGAGATATGACCCCTGTTCCAAGAGGGTAGCCTGACCCAATCCAGAGGGTGTAGATGACTTATGTATTTATGTATGACCACCTCAGTCCATAGATTCTTGGTCGTCATGACATGCCATCCCAATTTGGTAGCTAATGATTTGGCAAATGCAACAAGATTTTTCATGCCCCAACCACCCCATTTCTTAGGAAGGGCAATGTGTTCCCATCTGACCCAAGCATATAAATTCCCTTCATGTTTCCCCTTCTAAAGGAATCTGCAACATAACTGTTGTATCCTGTTCAAGTTTCCCCTTGGAATCCAAGCCAAAGACATCCAGTACACCGAAGTGGATTCAAGAACCAATTTGATGAGAATGAGTCGACCAACCCGGGACAACCATCTGTGGTGCCAAATATTCAATCGCCTTTCAATTTTGGCCACTAGCCAGCTCCAATATGCAATCTTATATTCTATAGGCTTGAGCCAAAATCCAGGGTATTTGAGCCCTTCTTCAAAAGGGAGAACAGTAAAAGGAAATCGTTGGCTGACATAGTGAACTTCATGAGGTGAACAACTACCCGTAGTCATAGTCGATTTTTGACTATTACATTCCATACCAGTTGTCAAGTAGAAAGTTCTGAAAATCAATGAAAGGGATGTAGTATCACCAATAGAACCATTTAGGAATATTAGTACATCATAAACAAAAATTAAATGAGTAAGTATTCATCCATTGGTAATTTTGATACCCTGTAATCTACCCAACCTTTTCTCCTCAAATATAAGGTGACTTAGACCTTCCATGATCAACAAGAAAATAAATGGGGAGAGAGGACATCCTTGTCTAAGTCCTCGCTCGACTTGTCATCATGTCAGCCTAAGGGTCATGAGTTGATGTGTATAAGTAGCCTCACTCGGCCTCACTTAGCGGCAAGTAACTCAACAAGCATTCGTTGAAGAAGAAGTGCAAAGAAGAGGCTCACAAGAGAAGTGCGAAAAAGGATAAGGAGAGTTTCTTCTGGGGCAATGAGGTAGGTTTCTTCTGGGTCAACGAAGGAGAGTTTACTTCTGGGGCCAACGAAGAAAGGTTTCTTCTGGGATACTTGTTTTGGGTAACCAAGATAGAGATTTAGAGATTGAGATTCTCTAAAGGAAGCTAGTGAGATTATAGAGACCGAGTTTCTCTAGGAGAAGTCGAGAAGAATCAATGTGAAGTATAGAGACTGAGTTTCTCTAGAAGGAGTCGAGGAGAGCAGTTCGAGATAAAAAAGAAAGTTGAGAAAGGGAAGATGAAAAACATCAAGGTTAGTGACAAGGTTCTTGGGAGGATACTAGAGTCAAGGGTGTTTGTCATGGTCTTGGTACTCATCAATTGAAAATCTAGAAGAAGAATTTTGATCGGGTTTTCCTCTCAAGAGGTGAGAGAATTTGGCCCTGGCTGACAAGCCTACATACTGTGTCACTTGTCTTTTATTGTGCATATTGGTAATTGTCTTAATGAAACGAACACAATAATAACATAATGAAGAAAAGATTATAAGCTAAGAAGTAAAAGCATATCACAAACAATTATCAAGTAGAGAAATCGTTTAACTATTCATGCCCTAGATTTCTCAACAGGAATTATAAAAAATATTTAATGTGAATTTAATTTATCCGATATCAGATAGTCAATGGGTGTCACCTTTGGTTATTGTTCCAAAGAAAAATGGAAATGTAGAGTGTGTATTGATTACAGGGAATTGAACAAAGCTACTTTGAAAGATCATTTTCCACTACCTTTTATAGATCAAGTATTAGATACCTTGGCAAGGAAGAAATATTTTTCATTTCTTGATGGTTTTAGTGGATATAACCAAATCCAACTAGCACCAGAAGATCAAGATAAAACTAATTTTACATGTTCATGGGGAACATACGCCTATAAAATACTTTTGTTTGGATTATGTAATGCACCTACAACATTTTCAAGAGTAGTTTTAGGTATATTTTCTGACTTAATTCATGATTTTGTGGAAGTTTATATGGATGAATTTATTGTATATGGAAACAATTTCGAAGAAGCTCTTGAAAAATTGGAAAACATTCTTATTAGATGTAAATAAGAAAACCTTTCATTAAGCCATGAGAAGTGTTTTATGATGTTCAATGAAGGGATTGTTTTAGGCCACCATATTTCAAGTAATGGGATTAAAGTGGATACATCTAAAGAAGAAGTGATTTCTAAAATTTCAATTCCTGCTTGTCAAAGGGATGTTAGAAGTTTTCTTGGGTTCACTAGTTATTATAAAAGATTCATAGAAAATTTCACAAAAATAACCTCTCCACTTTTCAAACTTCTTATAAAATATTGTGACTTTGTTTGGAATTCTGACTGCCAAAAAACATTTGAGTCATTGAAGCAAAAGATCACTGAAGCACCAATTTTAAGAAGACCTAATTGGTCTCTTCCTTTTCACATTTCTATTGATGCTTTAGATACAACTTTAGGAGTTGTGTTGGGACAACAAAATCTAACTCATGTTTTTTATTACATAAGCAAATTTTTAGTTGTTGTGCATGCCATTAATAAATTTCGTCATTATATCACTAGTTATGAAACTTTCATTCATTCAAACCATTTTGTTATTAGATATCTAATGAACAAACCAATTACTAATGGTTGAATTACAAGATGGTTATTATTATTGCAAGAATTCAACATTACTATTCTTGATAGACCAAGAAAAGAAAACACAGTTGCTGATTTTCTTTCTAGAATGTAGAATTATAATGATGATGTTCCTATAAAAGATAAATTTTTCTGATGAATATATTTTTGCAATATCTACTAAAACACCTTGGTTTGAAAATATTGCTAATTATTTAGCTAAAGGAAAATTACCTCCATGTCTATTATCCAGGGAAAAACAAAAAGTTATCAAAATCAATGCACCTTATTCTTGGATAGATGGAGAATTATACAAAGCTAGACCTGATTTGATCATTCGAAGGTGTGTTTGAGAAGATAAAGTACCAGCCATATTAAAAGCTTGTCATGATGAGCCATGTGGAGGAAACTTTGTTAACATAATAACTGCTTACAAGATCCTTATTTTAGGATATTACTAGCCATCTCTTTTTAAGGATGCTAAGGAATATGTCAAAAGATGTGATAGTTGTCAAAGAATGGGGAATCCTATTCCATTAGATGAAATGTATCTACAACCACAGGTACTTGTAGAGCCTTTCGAAAAATGGGCTCTAGATTTTGTTGGACAAATAAATCCTCCATCTAAACAGAAAAGGTATATATGCATTTGTACAAATTATGTTATAAAATGGGTAGAAGCTAAACCTCTTTTATTTGCAACTGAAAATGTTGTAGTTACATTTCTTTTTGATGATATCTTTACTCGTTTTGGTGTTCCAAGAGAAATTATAACAGATCAAAGTACTCATTTCACATTCAAGTTGGTGCAAAAGAGCATGGAGCAATATAAGATCAAGCATCAAAAGTCTACTCCATATCATCCAAAAGACAATGTACAAGTGGAGTACACCAATAAAGCACTTGAAGCAATTCTAACCAAAACTATGCATCTGCATAGGAAAGATTGGGCAGAAAAACTTCCAGACGCATTATGGGCATATCGAACTACATGGATAAATACAACTTGGCATACTCCCTATGATCTTGTTTATGAGAAGCAAGTTTTGCTTCCAATTGAGTTCCAAGTGGAAACCTTTAGGACAACAACTAAATTGGGCCTTGATCTATTTGAAGCTCAGAAACAAAGACTAGCACAATTGAATGAGCTAGATGAAATTCGATAAGATGTTATCCAAAGAACCAACATAGTTCAACAACAAAGATCAAGATGGAATGACAGATTTATCAAAGCTAAAAAGTTCAAGCCAGGTGACTGGGCTCTTCTTTTTTATTCCAAATTCAAAGATTTTCAAGGGAAGTTTCAAACTCATTGGCTTGGTCCTTATGAGATAGATACTATTTTTGAAAATGGAGCAATCAAAATCAAAACTATTGATGATGAACAAGTTACTTTCCTTGTTAATGGTCATAGATTAAGATTCTATCATAAACCACTAACAAAGGAAGAGTTTTTCAAATATTTGCAAGAAAATTATGAATTCAAGTTGGTTAAGAAGGGAGATTTTTCTCCCCATTCTCCAACTCTATTGTAATTTTTCTTATCATCCCCTGATAAATAAATAATAATAATAATAATAATCAAATAAAAGTATAAGCATGAAAACCAACAATGTTGGCATGCTTATACATAAAATATTAACTGAAAACCAAGAGTTCTTGGCAGTTTAGATTTTCATAATTTCTTTATCATTTCCCCATTTCTTTTTATCCCTCTTTCTTCTAATAACTTTACAAGAGACCAACCTTCTTCAATGATCACCAAAGAAGCAACAACAATAAGGAGTTCTCCTCTGACCAAGCAGCGAATCTCAAGGAATAAACAACAACAAAATTAGTGTCATTCTACAACTAATCTTCAATCCCGCAGTTGATTCCAAATTCTACAGCTAGAACAAGTCAAACAATTTACATTCAGAGAATCTGCAACAAAGGAATATCATAATGAGGTATGTAGAATTTTAAATTATTTTCATACAAGGGCATTAGATTTTAATTCATTGGATGGTTTCATTAAAAATCTTGGGCAAATAAAAGGACCTTACAAACTGCCTAAAAAATATATCTCACTGTCATAACCGTTATATCCCCATTCCATCATTATAGCTTAACTTGTCACATCAAATCCATTTGAAATCACATAAATTTTATCGATCCTATGAAATCGGATCTAAAAATCATGGGAATCATGCGAAATAGTTTAGTCCTATCATAAGTTAAATACGCTGTGATATTTCATTCCATTATCAGTTCAGTCCATTTCATACCTATCGCCATCCAGTTTTCCTACCTTTCCTCCTATCAACCCTCCATCACATTTGTTAAGAAAGAATCAATTTAAGACTAAGACTTCTCTCCACCATGGTTGTCATCGTCCGATCAGAACCAAATGGAGTCAAGTTTCTTCAGGCATATCCACGAGTCAAAGAAAAATTGTAGCAAGTAGGTTGGCTCAGGTTCTTTGAAAAATTTGATGGGCATGAGACAAAGGTGACCAAATCTTTTTCTCAGGCTTTTGATGGGGTAGAGGCAAAAATTCACAACATTAAACTTATACTGACAAAGTCCATCATGGCAGAAACTACAGAATTACTCAAAAATGGAGAGAGTTGGTTTAAGAATAGGAAAATCAAAGAGAAAGACTGGGTAAACTTCCTCATGGATCCAGGTATGGACATTTCTATATTTAAAAAGGGAATTCCAGTCACAACATTGAAAGGAAAATGGAGGAATTTGCTGTTAGTTATTCCGATTTTTTTTAACCTGCGAAGGAAGGTTCATAACCATGTTCTTTTACCGTGCTCGACTTCTGATGCATTTTATTGATGGGAATGAAATAAATTTGCCATATTTCTTGCTCTGTAGTCTTAGGAAGATGGCCTCTAGTGTGCAATGAGAATAAAAAACCCTCGATAGTGCCCTCTATCATCATGGACTCATTAAAATCCTCATAGAAGCACACCTAGAAGCCAAAGGAGATAATTGGCAAGATTTTCTAGTCCACAATCATTTTGTAGAAGCCCAGGAAGAAGAAATAAGTAAAAAGGTTAAAAGAAGTCGGCACAGGTCACTCTCAAACTCTAATCCTGAAGAAGAAAATGAAAAGGAGGGTTCGGGTCAGAATGAAATAGAGGCATTAGAAAACTCACTTGAAGATGATACTCCTCTTTCTCAGTATTTGGAAAAATGTAAACAGAAAATATTAGAAGAAATAAATTCACCTCAAGTACAAAACTGCCTAAAGGAAATGAGGAGCCAGAAAAGAAGAAACATGAACAAACCAACAAAAGGAAAAGCATCCAGACACATATGTCGTGATCCATCCTTTTTGTGCACCAATACTACTAGAGCATAGGAAAAACTTCGGCTTGGTTGAATTATACTGACCTCTAGCATTTCTGCAACCATATGCTCAATTTCACTCTTTTGGACATAGGGATATCTGTAATGTTTGATTCTTGGAGGAACATGTTTTGGAATCAAATGAATCATGATCATGATAAAAAATAGGTGGGAGGCTTTTGGGAGTCTTAAAAACCTTGGAATGATTGTCCAAGACTTTTTGGAGATCTGGAGAAATAGATGATTTCGATGTTTGAACCTCTACTGAGCATAATTGTGCAATTACGCCCCGTTCGTCTTTCTTTAGAAGCTTTGTGATGCCATTAGAGTTGATTATCTTTCCTGGTTTCCCTGCGATACCCCTTAATTCAACTTCCTTTTCTTCCCAATTTTTTTTTAAGAAATTTTCTTGAAAATTAGAAGCTATCGTCCCCAAACATTGTAACCATTGGACTCCTAGTACAACATCAACACCACCCATTGGAATGGAAAGCATTGGGCTATTCAATACATATTCCCCCATGGTTAACTTGATATTATGGCACTTTCCATAGCAATTTATAATACCTCCATTTGCAACCATCACTTGACACTTTGGTGCTGGATATAAGAATAAATTCAATTCCTTGACTATCTCACAATGAATAGAATTATGGGTACTACCTGAATCAATCAACACTACTAACTTTTTCTTCTTGATATATCGTTCTACTTTGAGAGTTTGAGGAGTGGTAATTCCTGCCAATGCATTACAAGATATTGTCAAATTCATTTATTCTTTCTCTAGGGTTGGTTCCTGGTGTATATCCTCATCTTTTGATGTTTCTTGTTCCTTTTCTTCCTCCTCTTCACAATCTATGTAGAATAATTTCTTCTCAACACACTTATGGCCTTTAGTGTACTTTCTATCACAACTGTAACACAACCCTTTTGCTCTATTTTCCTCCAATTGTTGTGGTGTCAACCTTTAGGTTGTGGAAGCTATGAGCAACAAAACTTCCATCTTTATATTTGTGAGTGGTAGACTTCCTTGTTGCCATAATTTTTCTTTCAAATTTTCTTGCCACCCTGAATGCCTTCTCCAATCAATCAGGTTTCCAAAGACGAACCTCATGGTGGATTTTATCGTTTAAATTCCCTACGAAGACATCAATCCTATGATCCTTTTGAATATCACTTACCCTGATATTCAATTTTTGAAAGTCCTCAATGTGCTCTGCCATTGAACTCTTTTGTTTGAGATTTAACAATTGGCTAAAGAAGGTGCTGTTCTTTGTATCCTCATAATGTGCTATCATTTCCTCTGTAAAAATTGACCAAGTGAAAAGTGGTTTATGAGAAAAACGCCATCAATGCCATACAAACTGATTGGCTTCTAAATATAGATATGCAATGTGTACCTTTTATGTGTGTTGCACATCATGGAGATCAAAATATTACTCCCTCTGTATTATCCATGTTATCGGATCCTTGTCATCAAACTTCCTCATATCAATTTTGGAATGTGGTGGTTCTTAAACCCAATATTGGAGTCTCTAAAATCATAATTCATATTCCTATTGTCTCCATCATGATTTTCATGGATTACCTTGTCACCATTGGGAAGCATTTCTTCTAAAAACTTTGCCAAACCTTCCTTCAACCCTTCTATCATGACATTCATCATTACTTCCATGTCTGCTTTTAAACCATCATTCAAAATTACCATGTCCCTTTTTATATCATCTATCTTAACATTCATCATGGCTTCCAAATCATTTTTTGTTACTTTTTGTGAGAGAGAAATTTGTTGCACTTGGTCTCGTAATTTTGATATATCATGCTACATTTCTTCCTCTTATTCATGTGTCATAGAAGAGCTTTCTGGTTTCTTACTAGGTGTGTCCACTTTTTTTGTTTCTGTTAAACACACATGGAATGTGGACAACCAAGTAAGATAAAGTGTGAATGCATTTACTATTAACAATGTTACACATTCATAATACATTGATATGACTATTGGATTCATATTCCAACGTCTCTTGGACTCCCTTAGACTGTTCAGCTCCCACACCTTAACCCTTAGCAGATTAGGCGTCCAACATCCCCCCCTTAATCCGAAGGGGTGTGTACAAGTACAAGAAGAGAGCTATAATACAAAATACAATAATGCATGATAGAAATAGGCTGAATGTGATTTCTGATGACGGCATAAGGTGGGAGAACTCAAGGTCTCAATCGACAGTGGTTTAAGGATGACCACCAACACTGGAACACTTAGTGCAGTTCCCAGAACTCTTCCAAATCTAGCAAGAAGTTGAAGTCTTATGCTAGAGGAAGTGTCCCTAATGCTTTGAAGAGGGAGACCTTCAACTTGGAGAAAGGGAGGTATACAACCTGCGATGGTTTAAGGAAGGCCACCAACCAAAGGAACGCTTAGTGCGATTCCTGAAACTCTTCCAAATCTGGCAAGAAGCTGAAGTCTTCTGCTAGAGGAAGTGCTCCTTAATGTTTTAGAGAGGGAGACCTTCAACCTAGAAAAGAGAGGTTTGCAACCTGTAGTGGTTTAAGGAAGGCCACCAACCATAGGCATGTTTAGGGGCTTCTGTGTTTCTGATTACAACTCTGAATCTGGGTATGACTGTCTCTAGCTGTAGGCTCAGGCAACAGGTTCAGGTTGTGGCTCAGGTTCACTTGATTTATCCTTGAAAATTAAAGATGACCATTAATCCCCCCCTATTAGATACAAGGTGAGATGATGGAGAAAACTCAACTGAACGAATTTTCAATACTCTAGAAGAAATTTTGAAATATGACTGAAATATCTTCGTAGATGTTGAATTCCATTGCCAAGAAGCGATTCATCCAAGGTGAATCTTTGTTCTTGTAGGAGGCTTGTTTCTGAAGCATTTGTATGAAGAATGATTGTGTTGACCACGGTGCTTGGACAGGTGAAGATCAAAACAATGATCTTTCACATGGCCAATTCTATCACAATGTTGGCATCTAACATTCTGTTGTGGCTGCTGTGGAAGATGAGAAAAATCTGAAAGAGGTGAGGATGAATTTCCATGGAGAAACCCAACACTTTGAAATTGAATGGGCTTGGAATAGTCTGGAGTGTGAAGAGAAACATCCTTATCATATCCAAGACCTATTTTATTTTTGTTGTTGACAATATCTTTCTAAGGTCTGATGATTGGCTTGGGAAGTGCAAGCTAAATTTTTGCATCTGCAAGCAAATCTGCTCCTGAAATAGGCACATGATGGGAGTCAACCATAATGTCACCGGTTTTATCACTTGCTGGTTTCTGATGGGTGTCATGATGCTTATGCTGCTATAACTCATCTTGCTGAAGATGAGACTCCAACTGCAAAAACTCTATATTTTCTTGTGAATTTTGCAAGGAAATTTGAATGTCAAAAAGAGTTTCCTTACTAGATTTTACCATCCCATCAGTAGTGGAACATATTAGGTTATTCAATAACTTTAATGCATCATCAATTCAATCCATTTCATAACAATGCTTCAACTACAAATGCACTTTCTTATGGACAGATATCTCACACAATGCTAAATAGCTGTAACTTTAAAGAATATAAAAAATCCCTAATGCTTATGAACACTGTGCACCAATATCATTAATTCTTGGAGTTCCAATATCACTAATAGAAGTAACAATATCACTCTGCAATACTTACTGAACTTGTGGTAATTTAGAGGAGCATCAATATTATACTATTTAGAGAAGCTTTCCAGAGTATCAAATCTGAAAATTTAGCCTGTGTGCAATATGGTTGCAGATAGAAAATTGAACTCTGTCATTCCCTTGGACTTCAATAATACAATAACCAATGTTGAGATGCGATCTTATAAAATCCTCCAGCATATACACTTTCAAAGTGGCAACGATGGCTATCAAAACTTCAACATCTGTCGCACCATGTCATGGAATACCATTCAATATATATCGACGATTTTAAAAACTCATAGCATATATCGACGCCTTTTTTTTAACGTGTTTTCATATCAAAGAACCACATATGCCTCCAATACATATACACACAGTTTTCAAGAAGGAATTATGGCATACCAGGAATTGAATGCTCATATATATATAGACGCTTTGACTATAGTACGAACCAATATTCTCTGAAGAAAGTAGACCTCAATAATAGAACCAACACTCAAGGAATTTCATGCATATATGGTGGATATCACCATTCTTGAAAAAACTTGTTCCATGCGTTCGTCGTCCCTTTTGGCACACAATAGTAACCCAGATATAGAATGGCTCTCACAGGGCTCACTTGATTTAAAAACAAGAGATTCAATACCTCTAAATTTATAACTAACATTCCCACCTCCCACCTATTTTCACACCTTAAGTTGCCTTAGTAGAAACACAATTTCTAGACATGATAGAATTTCCTATACAACAGTAGCAATAATGGCGACTGGTAACGGATTTGCAATGTTCGAGAATGATGAGATATGGCAGGTGCAAAGCAAAGTGTCGTGCGGATGCAAACCTCGCCTTGGTAAGCCGTCTGAACACGACAAACCCAAAAATAGGCTGGTGTTAATCTATTTCTGAATGTATATCTGGATTGCTTTTATAACGTGACAGAGAATAATTGTTGCAGATATATGATATCTCAACAGGAAATGGATGCATCCCACTAGGAACTAGAACTCAACAATGATTCTATGCAACAAGTAGAGTGGTATTTTCTTGAGTATTGTGAGCCCTTCTGTGAGCAGTTCGAACACTAGACTTCTTACATTTCCAGTTTCAAATCCCTGAAGGATAACTTGACGATCACAACGAGGCAGAGGTGTTTACCCAACATTCATTAGCAAGCCTGCACTATCGATTGAAGCTAAGAGTCGTTGTGTCCAACACCATCAATTGAAGCTAAGGGCCGTTCCTCGGAAAATAATGCAATTTTCACCTCCTGCACATCATTCTGTCTAAACCAGTGCAACGACCAGCCTTTGTTGGCACATTAAGTGTATGAAATTTAGGTTCTTCGCTCTCGCCCAAACTCCCAGCTCCTCAATCTGGAGGCAATCAATGATTGCAAAGAAGAGGATATTTTCCAATGTATGTTGTTCAACGATTTCGACGTGTTGTCCAAATCCGACAACAATACATACAACATCAGCATCAACATATACCATACAACATCAACATCTACCATACATAAATCCAATTTAGAAATAGGAGTTCAGTATCACTTGAAGAATACCGACAACGTTCCCCTTCGTCACCTTGCATTGGACTGTGAATACAATAATGGAGGCAAAGGGTTCATACAGTGCAAAGGCCTCTCAAGTGATGTCAAAAGGTAAGAATCACAAACAAGTATGTCAAACAACACAAACGAGTATTTTCAGCTTTACCGTCATGCGAACTACGAGAGTTTTAAGAGGGCCCAGGTAAAAAATTTGGTCGAAATCACTGGCATAACCTTTAAGATTGGTTAGAAAATGCCTTTCAAAGTCTAGAAGCCATTAGGTTCAAGTTTATATCCTTTCAACGGCCTTTCAATGATATGCCTTTCAAAATATATATCCGTCCTTTCCAAACAAAATGCAATGACTTTACTGAGCTCTATGCTACATAGTCGTCTAAATATGCTTTTGCAAACAATGATTCGACTTAAAACTAGTTGTTGGAGGATATGGCAGTCCTGGCCGTGGAGGAGCAACGTCAAATTGTGCTTGCCACAAGCCAGCAATACTTTTATGTACAACAAAGCACAATCATGATTTGCTGAGTTCAATGTACCAGTGTGGAAAAAGTCTGAAAAAATCCCGATTTAATCTTAAAAACGCGATTTTTTTGAACTAACTTTTTGGCGACTTTTTCACAAAGGAAAAATCGCGATTTTTTCCTTATACTCCCGAATTAATCGGGAGTCTACCCAAAAAGTCTTCCTCCCTTCCTAGGCCGCGGATAAAGAGGCCGCAAAGGTGAAAAAACTGTAAATTGAAGCTTCCATCCATGCATTTTCAAGTTATTGCATTGTATTGTTTGTCATACTTCTTGCGAGCATAGTAGTCTCATTCGTAATCTATTATTTTGAGGTTAAGATATGTTTTTGTTTTCCAAGGAAAAACAAATCTTTATACTTCATATTTCTAGTTAGAAAGCAAAGTATACATTGGCTAAGCCTCCAGGCTTTCAGTGATCCAGACTGTAACAGCCATTGCCCCTTCAAAAGATTACAAAAGTACCAAAAGGATAGGCATACAACAATCTTCCGTAGAAAGAACCCCACACCATCAAAAACATTGTTACAGTTGTTGAATGCTTTCCATGAAGATCAAATAGCAACAACCTGTCCAGAAAAAACAAAACCAGTGCCTCAAAAAAGAACCCATTTTTCAGACAGGAACAAAGTACCTATGAAATCTTGTGATAGCAAAGATCCTTCCTGCAATGAGAGCACGTTTTGAAAGGGAATCTTCTTTAGTGGTGAATTCCCTGTAAATGTGGGGAAAGGTTATGTATCAGAAGTGGATTTTACCTCCAAGAGTTTTTGAATAATAGATGCCAAGGCTAGGTTAATAATCTGACATCTACTGTTTTCTCAGAAAATAAGTAGCTTGGATTCACCAAGCGTTAATTTTCACATCTACTGTGATACTCACTGTTAATTTTCATTGTACCTAGCACCTGACACCTTATTACCCAAGCAGATTACAATCTACTGAATAAATGCATGACTTATTTCTTAATACAATTAGCGGAAACAAAAATTAAAAGGGGAAGAGGATCTCAGTGACTGATTACTTGATGACTTTTAGATGACTCATGATATACATTTATTATATTTTTTGTTGATATTTTGACTCTTGAGAGTTGAGACTCGGACAGGACTCAAAATTCAGGAGTTGATTCACTATTTTGATATGTGATGTAGCATTAGACTTCATATACATATTATATATTAGCTTTCTTTACATGTTTATGTGGAAATGCATTTATTTGATGTTGTGGATACTCTAGATGTTAAAAAAAAAAATGAATAATTTTGTGTTTTTTAATTTTGCCGACTTTTTCAAAAAACTCCCGACTTTGACGAGTTTTTCAACTTTTCGACCTTGCCAAATTAATCCCGACTTCGACTTTTTCCACATTGCAATGTACAACATACCAATCACCATTTCACCACATCATACTGCTCCCTTCAATCACTCTTGCAAAACATTTTCAATGCAGAATAATTACACCTTTAGTCTTTATTTTGGCGCTAATTTTTTTGCAGAGATTCCATGCACAAAAAAAAATTCAAGGAGGAGACACTAGTGCTCAATCATGAGGCGTTTAGTCTGCCAGGGATGCAGAACAAACAACCTAATGTTCACTGAGCAGAGCAGTACGATCGTTTTGGTTGGGAAATTAATGTGACAGAGCCATCAACATAAACTTTCACTTTGACAAGAAGAGCACAAATAGAAATCGACCCGTATAAAGCAAAGAGGTGGCAGAAAAGTATTTTAATAATTGTACATGGCAGGGACGTTCTGACACCTTTTAATTGAGTGAGGATGGATAGTGATGATAAGTTCTGAGCACCAGGTTTAATTAAATTTATATGCTGTCATTTTTGAGTTATAGGCACCACATGGCAACGAAGACGACAAAGCCAGTGGTTGGGCAAGGCCACAAGAACAATGCCTCAAATTGGAGCACGACCAACAATCACCCTCTTTGATACCATGTTAAACACACATGGAATGTGGAAAACCAAATAAGATAAAGCGTTAATGCCTCTACTATTAACAATGATACACATTTATAATACATTGATATGACTGTTGGATTCATATTCCAACGTCTCTTGGACTCCCTTTGACTGTTTAGCTCCCACACCTTAACCCTTAGCGGATTAGGTGTCCAACAATTTCGAGGCATTTTGGAAGAAAACAATGATATCTATGCTTCACTATGCCCTTTGAATCACTTCAAACTGATTTTTCAAACAAAAGTTATGCAAAATTTAAAAATATACACAACTTTTTCTTGTTTTTTAGGAGCTTGATATTGAAACTATTGTACCTATGTAATTTCAGATCTCCAAGATATGAAATTACATCCTATGGTAGCCCTCTGAGTTTTCTTACCAACACCACAAGTCAGACCAAAATTGGATTCTTCAAGGTTTTGTGCCCTCATGGTTGTCATGGAGGAAAACCATATAGTGGTTCATATACCCATGTGAGGAGGTATCTTTGTGGGGTGTTGGACAATGATCACAAAAATGGTGTTGTGGGGATAGAAATTTGCCCAAAGGTCTCAACTGAACAAAGAAGAAAATACATCCAAATAAAGGAGGCTGCCCAACAAAAAAACGAGAAACAAGAAACTCATTCTGAATCAAGTGCAACATCTAGATTTGGTAGTTCATCTCCTCATGGTACTTTTGCAACCTCTAGAAGTAAAAGAACAATAGTTGCAACCTCTAGAAGTAAAAGAACAATAGGGGATTTCCTGAATGTTGTTGGGAGGGATGATGTGGATGGAAAGATAGTCTAGTTTCTTTGTGCTTTCGGTGTACCATTCAATGTGCTTCATGCTCCCTATTGGCATGATATGGTTAAGGTCATCAATGAAGCCCCAAAAGGATATAAGAGCTCCAACTATGAGAAAGATAGAACAATGTTATTAGAAAGAGAAAAAACAAAGGTTCAAAGAGCTTTGACCCATTTTACAAATGAGTGGGTGGATTTTGGCGTATCCATTGTATCAGATGGGTGGAAAAATGTTAGAAACCAACATTTGATAATTGTTCTTGGTGTTTCTGCTAGTGGTGCAATGTTTATTGCATGTCATGACTCCTCCTCCATCAGTGAAACTTCCTAAAACATCGCAGATCTCCTATTGCAATCAATCAAAGATGTTGGTACTAATAATGTGGTTCAAGTGGTCACTAATAATGCAACAAATTGTAAGGTAACAAGAGAAATTATTGAGTGTACTCATCCACACATGTTTTGATTTGGCTGCTTGGTGCACACATTGAACCTTTTGATGCATGATATTGTGAAGCATAAAGAATGTGAATGGATTAATGGGCTTTACAAGAGAGGGAAGCAACTCACTAAATTTATCACAGGGCATACAAGGGTAAACTACTTTTATGGCACTTACTCCAAGTTGTAGTTGCTTAAACTTGCAAAAACAAGATTTGCAAGTTATTACCTCACCTTTAGGCAACTAGTGAAGGTGAGAAAAGCTTTAAATAATATGGCGATTTCCAAATCATGGGAGGACAATAACACTGATAGAGATGGTGCTAATGTAGCCAAGGAAACTATTCTTGATAGTTACTTTTGATCACAGATTAAATATGTTATGCAATTCACCAAACCAATTTATTATATGGCCAAGTTTGCAGATTCAAATCGACCAATAATTAGGGAGGTGTATGAGCAAATTGATAGCATGTTGGGGTAGATCAAAGACATTTTTGAACCTAGATATATCACCTTGTACAATTATATTAATACAAAGGTGGTGTTATCTCATAGAGAAAACCCCAACTGTAAGGGAAAAACAATAAGGTAACCTCTAACCAATCTTTTGAATTGAAAGCTAGCTCTTTCAATTCGAAAGGTGATCCCTTCTATAACTCAGTCAATTTGACTCATTATGTACTTAGAATAATGGCTATATTTGATTGGATTATATAAAATTGGTATGGAAAGGATAAGGAAAAACCATTGGGCATGGAGTCTTTTTGACAACAAGTCACTGATTACAGGCTATATGAATAGAATACATAGGCAAGGTAGCAACAAATTTCTTAGACAATTCATCATTCAACTATGATAGAAGCAGATAGAAATAAATATAAAAAACAAAGCAATTGGTGAATTCTGTGAAAGATATTCAAGTCGAAAACATATAAACAATTTAGCAATTCTAAATCAGCGTTGATAAACAAAATTCAGATTTAATCACTCAATTCCAAACGTAGAAGACTTATGGATCATATTGTGAAATAAAAGAAATAACATGCACTAGAAAACAAACATGAAACCCATCACACAAGAATCTATGTAAATTTGAACAAGTAACATTGATCACGACAATTTATATTATTGTCAAAATTCTACACACTATACCAGGGTTCTGTAAGAATTTTCCAACCCTTTCCAATTACAAAGTCTCTGTCTTTATAGAATACTCACATAATGTAAGCAAGTTTCCAGTAAAGGTTTAATTACAAATTCTAAAACTAGATGAGCAATTCTCTGATTAAAAACTGAATACATTACATCTTTCCATCGTAAAACAAAAGAAATAATATTTTGTATCCGAAGATCATGTTGTTACTGGAGTCATGGATTAATCTAAGGATCCCCAAGTCGAATTTGATGAGGTGGTATCCAAGTCAAATTTGATAAGGCATTTTTCTAAAAATAGAAAAGATTAATTTTGGCGAATTCCTAAAAATAGGCTTCAGAGATCAATTTGAATATTTCAAACCGTGACACGTGTAAAACTTGAGAGAGGTTTTTGTTAATGGCTTTGTTTTTGACAAAAACCTATTTGGATTTTCAAAAATTCGTTTCCAGGTGATTGGAAACCGTGCCCTAATTTTCTGCCTTTTATAGGAAAAAACATAGTAAAATTGACCATTTTTACAAAAATGCATTGCTACTCTGGTTTTCAGCGCTTTAACCCTGTTTTATTAAAATTGGCGCTGACACTCTCGTTGTCAACGCTTTAATTTTTATTATTATTTATAGATCGACGCTGATACTGAAATTGTCAGTACTTTAAAAATATTGACTAAAATTGTGATAACCACTGGCTCCATGGGGATGTTGTTGATCATCGATGGCAACAAGAACCCCATAGACCAAAAGCTTGATCCATTGGGTTGATCCCAACTCAACAACTGGAACTTGCAACCTACAGTTATTCTGCAACTGAAAATCAAATTGTAATCCAAACTAAACTATACACTACACTGTAAACTGAAACTGAAAAATGTAGGTTGAAAATAGATGCTTGGCCAATAAGCTTATTGCACACTCATCCTACACTAAACTGTTGAAATATATGCTCAATCAACTAATACAAAAATGCCAATGCAACCAATCCAGTGGCTGCTTAAATACTGTGGCTTTTTTTTTGTGCTTCAACAAAATAAAAATTGGACAATATGGTGGCAAAGACAACTCATGATTATTATTATTATTGTCTAATTTTAAGGTCACGACCAAGCTAGACACCAAATTGGTGTATGAGACCCCCTTGTTTGTGGGACAGGGATCCACCTCTGTGTAACAATTTGACTGCTAGTTCTACGAAGGCATATATACTGTACCCCCCTTTGGTTTTGAACCTGTGACCTCTTAGGAGGAAACACATGCTCTTAACCATGTAATTTGTCTCCACAGGGAAAGAATCGTGGAAAATTTAAACTGAAAAAACCCTCCGTGTAGTCAACTATGGGATCATAAAAATGATGATCTATCTGATGATTCTCAAGGTATTGAATGATTGGATAATCGTTGTTGAATTTCTCAAATCTATTCACTATGTCAAACCATGAATTCAACTATGAATTGCTAAACTCATTCCAAAAAATAAAACACTTTTCAAACTTGAAAACCAAGGGAAACACTACCTCCTCTTGACTTGGATAAAAAAGGCTTTCAAAAGGTCGATTTTGATATTGGGAATTATGGGATTGTATTTGAATATCTAAAGCTTTGAGATCCTTTTCAAGTTTCTCAGCAAATGCTTCTAAGAAATGAATTTTATCCTCAAAACTACATTTGCACGAATTTAAATAAATAGGTAAGAAACTTGAGAAGGCTTCATCAATTTGATCATCATCAAAATTGTCCCAATATTCCTTAAAACCTTCAATAGAAAAAAGATCTTCAACATACCCGGTCATCTTGATTGATTAGGCAACTAGATCTGCAGTTCAAGCTCTGAATTCTTCGGATAGTGGAGCCGCCATGGATGTTCTGAACTCTAGATTGGTAGACAATGGAGTTTCCAGGTGAATGGTGCACATCCACTTTGTGTTTAAATTTTGTTCAGAATCAGAAGTCAAATATGATCATTGTCGTTCTTCCGAGATATTTGCTTGAAGCTTTCACCTTCCCCAACAACGACGCCAAAATGTTATCTCTTAGAGAAAACCCTGGCTGTAAGGGAAAAAATATAATGTAACCTCTAACCAATCTTTTGAATTAAAAGCTAGCTCTTTCAATTCGAAGGGGATTCCTTCTATAGCTAAGTCAAATCTGACTGGTTATGTACTTAGAACAATGGCTAGATCTGATTGGATCATATAAAATTGGTCTGGAAAGGACAAGGAAAAACCATTGGGCATTGAGTATTTTTGACAAGAAGTTATTGATTACAGGCTATATGAAATGATGATCACAATCCATGCATGGCTGCACATCTTTTCAACCAATTGTTTGTTAATTTTTTCATCCGTGGTCAAATTCCACCTTGGATAACTCAGATGACCGAGATGATGATTGCATTAGATTCCTCTTTTTGAGAGGACCAAAATTGACCTAAAGATCACCTTATTTGGACAAGCGAAAGTTGATTTTTGAATTTATTTATTCACTCATGTATATTGGGTTAGGTCGGCCCTAAGCACATGTTAAATTGGACAGGTCGGCCTCAACCCCAAGTGGACCCTCATGAAAGCCTATAAATAGAAGAGACCTCAATCTCATTTGGACACATTGATCAAGCCATCTTCTCTTCTCTTATTGTCTTGGTTCGCACAGGTCTGTCGGAGGAAAGTTCGCGCAAGGGTCTAAAATCTCAAGGATGAAGCTCACACTGATCTAGGGTTTTCTAGTTCCTGGACGTTGGCATAGAACTGAGCATTTTAGTCCCTGGATGCTGGCACACAGTGGTCAAGACAATTTCCAGAGCCCTAGACGTTGACACAAAAGCCTATGGGAGCGTTCAGGGTTTCAGAGACAGATATGGAGGTGTCAGTCCCCAAGCTCGCATAGAGTGGTCCTGAGAGCATCCAGGCAGTTCCAAACGCACACACAACAGCTGGAAGAGAGGGTTTGAGGGTTTTGAGCATATTTGTTGAGCTAGTCCCCAGACGCATGCACATAATGGTCTAGGGAGCATCTGAGCTACCATAGACGCTGGCATATAGTTCACAGAGAGTGTCCATGATTGTTATAGACGCTCGTATAACTCCTCCTCCCTGCATCCAAGACTCAAAGATGCGATTTCTGTATTTCGAGGATTTCTCTTTGTGACAACAATGTTTAGAGGTATCTAACAATTGACTATAGTCAGTGACAACACATTACAACCATCAGAATGAGGGTTTTGATTATAAACATGATTAGATCTGTTTCATGGATATCATAGTTGTCGTGTTGCATAGATAAAGTTATGGATCAATGTACTCTCTTTTGCTGAATCATTTGATGACGATCTAAGAAGAAGAATATTTGCAAGGGTTTTCTCCATAGTGGGTTTTGCCTTGGTCTCGGACCAATCTTGGTGTCTCTATGTGTGTGCATGCTTTTCTTCTAGTGTTCCTTTATGTTCCGCTACATTGATGATGATGATGATGATGATGTTGTTCTTTCTATATAATTTCATATGCTGATGAATAATGGTGTAGATATGAATAATTGAATGATGATATGGGGTGAACTTAATGTATTAATGAATAAATGCAATTATCAAAGTAAAGAAAAATGTAGCCCTATGAAAAATTAATATGGTATCATAGCTGGGCTGAAGAAAAGCCATGGAGATCAACCCGATGATAACACCTTTCATGGAAGCAAGAAGAGGACGGTGGATACCTAAGAGAATTCTATGGCTTGAAGAAAACCCTAGGCAACTTGATTACTATGGTTTGATGGATTCTATGAGGTTAGGGTTGGAGAGAAAACCCTGGTTTATGGAAACAATATGAGATATGGAACCTAGTTGGTCAATGTGAATATGCTCAAGCACTTGACAAATATTTGATGAAGCCCTAGATGGGATAATCCCTAGCAGACCTAGTTGGATAATTGAAGGCAACATTGGTATATGGACCATGGACATTGATGGCTCTTGAAGATTGGTTCAAGAGGGAGAGGATCACCTCTCATTGAAGATAAGTATTTCTTAACTTATGATGCCTCTTACTTTTTTTTAGACCTATGGATCTGATGATTATGTTTATTGCTTATACTTCCTGCATATGTATTTGAGTATATGGATGTTTCTAACCTCCTTGATGAGATGTGATGAGTAGATCCTTCTTGAGGATCATTTGAAATGCAGGAAGGATGGCTAGAGCTAGAAAAGGTAAAGAGGCACTATATGAAAATATGTCAAAATGCTACACGCGACCTATGTCTAATGAAAAGGTGCACGAGTATTTGAATACCAAGGTATGCATGGTATGTTGTATTTCAACAATAACATTGATGGCTAGGTAAGCCCTAAGACATGATGAGAATGTCTCTTTCTTTGATGGCTCATACATGCATATGAAAGCGACTTGGATCTATGTTTCCTATGATGAAATGATGCACCTGGTGTTGAACATTTTGATCTTCTTGAATTCTATGAGGCTATCTAATGTTGATACATTGATACACTTGATGATTGGCTAACATCCATTTGTTGGACATCTTGATCCTATAAGGAAGGCTAGCACCTTGACTTTAGTAAATGATATTCTTGATACTTGTCATGATGGATTTTATATAGAAGGATAGCTCATTGACTCCTATACATGAGTCTGTTGATAATGCTTGTGATAAGCATGATGAAAGCATATGGAAAGAGAGGTTAACACTCTTGTTGTTTTGGTAAAGCTTTATTGAATGACCTAACTTGATCTCATTGATAATGATAAACATGATGTTAAAGGTATAACTATGAGATTGATATTCTAGATCTCTTACTACATGTCATCAGGTCTTGATGACATATGGTTAAACTAAATGTCCTAACTTGATGGAGTGAATTGATAGAAATTGTTATTGTGTTCATAATCCTTGAAATATGATGTTGCGTTTATCTGCTGCTTTGAGTCTAACCTTTCATGAAAGATTGATGTCATGATGTCGATAGCCATGATAGATATATGTTTATGATCTAACAAATCTGCTATTGCTTGACTCTAGTAGAGACAGGTTGATGACATAAATTCTCAGTTAGAGGGAGATCTCATCCCTAGATGCACACATGTTAAGGCCCAGGTAGCGTCCAGGCAGCTAAAGACACTCCCATGCTAACATGAAGGGAGCGTCCAATAGTTTGACTACAATTGACCATCATTTGAAACTTTATGAAGCTATCTAAACTCTGAATCAAAATGTCCCTAAAATATTCTTCCACTGTAATCTAATTTCTGAAATTGTTGATCACATAAAAATGAAGTATTGTGCATGAAATCAGGTGGTCACCTGGAAGATGCCAGTTCCACAGATATGTTGCAGATAACAAGATCTGGAAGTAGGAAAAGCTTGAATGTTTTCCATAACATGAACATGCAGATATGAACTTGTGTTTGCAGGTGACTGGGACATACATATAGATATGCCACTATGTTTGTGCTACAAGAGGTTGGCATCATTTTGCTGATTGGTATAGATAAACAGTGTGTTGTCATGATACTTGACAATAACTTGGAATTTTGAATGGATGATTGAGATATGTTTTGACTATAGATCTCTCTACGATAGTGAATTTGGACTTGACTTGATGACTAATGATCTAATTTAACGATTGTTGGTTTTCCTTGATGACTATGCTATGTGGGCATAATGACTTATGTGGGTATTCAAAAAAATGATTTTGTACTGGCCTCCTTTTTCCTAGCACAATGGCTGAGGTAATGATAGTTGTGATTCAACATGAATGACCTGATGAAGTTTGGATTGATATTGCATGAAGTCAAGATTTGATATGAGCTCCACCTATCTCCCGGTTGAAAGAATTGATATTGTGATAATAATGACTTTGATAATGGTTGTGATCTGGCTTCTAAAATTTGATGAGTTGACTTTGCTGATGTGATGGTGTGATATTGATTTATGTAAGGCTGATTATGATGGCTTAGCAAGGCATTACACTTAGAGCATTGCATGAAGCAAGCTCCCAGATCCAAATATGCCTATATTTGATAGTTATATGATGAAGTCAAGATGATGAGTTCCAAGGTATGACTTTGATTTTGATTTTGATTTTGGTTTTACATCCTAATGGTCTCCTCTTGATAGGTGATGAGCCTTTGATGATCTAAATCAGAGGGAGATAGCTTCTGAAGCTCGAAATGATGTATCATGGCATGATGAATCAATTTCTGGAATTTGGAAAAGAAATTCTAAATGTATAACTATTGAAAAATGTTTTTGAATAATGAAAATGCAAATCCTTGGATACTCCGATTTGAAGTTAAAATATGTTGTTGAACTTGACATGGCATCCGACTGTTGATTGAAGTGTTGATGTTCCATTTTGAACATCCATCTGTATATGTACATGATGTGCATAGAACCTGAATAAATTCAAGAGTGAGCCGCTTCATTCACATAGAGTTGCCACCAAGCATACTTTGAAATATTTGCATGAGATATTCTATTTCTGAGAGATATTTCTCCTATGATATGTGACTGCATGGATATATTGTTGTAGATAGATATTATTGTTAAGCACATTTGGGTGCTTCTTTAGTATGAGATCTGCCATGATATCTTGGACGAGAGGTCCATAATACAATTGAGGATGTGTACAATGTTGCTAGCATGGCTAGCTGTGAGGGAGGACGAAGAATCTCCTTAGAGAGTTGTTTGAGCATGATCTGGATATGACATGGATACATTGTGATGACATAGAGCGAGATCCAATTGGTAGAAAGTCCCATATTTATAGTTGGGACTGAGATACTCTCATTTATTGAGATAGTGCAGTTGTTCGAAACAAGCTCAGGCTTGTGGTTGGCACCTCCTTGAGAGGGAGGATGATTATGATATCCTTTTGTGATTTATATGATTAATTATGTTTTGACATGATATTTGATTCGATGTCCTGTATGAACATGAAACAACTGTTATTGAGTCAAGCTTATAACAAATTTGAGTATGATGAGAGTAGTGCTGATCGAGGATACTGAGACAACTCTTCCTCCCTATCTGAGCTCCTAGGGTGAGGAATTGAGATAAAGGGCTCCTGGCGTTGAGGGAACTATGGACAATAGGGTATGACCTCTATCTGTTACCCATAGGGTTGGAGATGCTTCTCCCCTCTCTTCATAGGGCCGGAGAATGTTGCTCCCCTGTTTGGTCGTTGGAGAGTATACCCCAGTTGGCATCATACCCACAAGCAGGGCTTGTCAAGAATACCGCTCCTCGTTTGGCCAATGAGTTGAGAGTGTACTTGGGGTGTACAACCCAAGTCGATTATGATGTAGGTATTCTACCACATGACTATTCAGGGTCATCGATGGGAAGATCAATAGGAAACATGATGGGTTGAGATAACCTTATGTGGTTCCAGGTTGAGATTGAGCTCCCTTATGAGATCCCAGGGTCAAGATTTGCTCCCCTGTGTGCTTGGATATCCTATTTCTCGATATGGGGTTGTAGATGTATAACTCCCCCATGAGATTTCGAGATGATATGTGTTCCCCGATGTGGTTCCAGGTTGAGACGTGCTCCTTGATGATATGCTCTTCGATGACGATTGATGATGATATTCTGGGTAGTAGCCTGCTGATAGGGATTCCAGGTAGTAGACTGATGGATAGAGGGTGGTAGCTTAAGCTCCCCTTCAGTAACAAATTCTTCTTCTTCTAGATTCGAGAATGTTTAGCATATGAGCAGGAACAATCAAGAGATAAATAGGAATAAGCACGGGATAGATCGAGTTCTACATTGATGATTTGTGATGATGAGATACTTGAGGTGGTCATGGCATGATGATTACATGACATATATGATTTGCAATAATACGTGATAACACTTGAAGACACAAGAATCGCATATTGATCGATGGACAAATATTGGCAAGTGGAATTCTCCCTAGTTGAGAGGGAGTGTTAATTTTTGAAACTGTGGTCAAATTCTACCTTGGAAAACTCAGATGATCGAGATGATGATTGCATTAGATTCCTCTTTCTCTTTTCTAGAGGACCAAAATCGACCTAAATATCACCTTATTTGGACAAGTGAAAGTTGATTTTTGAATGTATTTATTCACTCATTGATATTGGGTTAGGTCGGCCCTAAGCACATGTTAAATTGGACAGGTCGATCTCAACCCCAAGTGGACCCTTATGAAAGCCTATAAATATAAGAGACCTCAAGCTCATTTGGACACATTGATCAAACCATCTTCTCTTCTGTTATTATCTTGGTTCACACAGGTCCGTCGAAGGAAAGTTTGCACAAGGGTTTGGAATTTCAGGGATGAAGCTTGCACTAATCAAGGGTTTTTTGATTCCTGGACGCTAACACATAACTGGGAATTTTAGTCCCTAGACATTGCCACACAGTGGTCAAGACAACTTCTAGAGAGCCCTAGATGCTCGCACAGAAGCCTATGGGAGCGTCCAGGGTTTCAGAGCCATATCTGGAGGTGTCGGTCCCCGAATGCTTGCAAAAAATGGTCCTGAGAGTGACCATGACATCCTGGACACACTCACAACAACTGGAAGAGAGCGTATGAGGGTTTGGAGCATATTTGGTGAGTTGGCCCGCAAACGCATGCACATAATAGTCTAGAGAGCATTCGGGCTACCATAAACGCTGGCATACAGTTCATAGAGAGCATCCATGATTGTTATAGGCGCTCGCACATCTCCTCCTCCCTGCATCCATGACTCAAAGATGAGATTTCTGTATTCCGAAGATTCCGCTCAGTGACAATAGTATCCAACAGTGGACTACAATCAGTGACAACTTATTATAGCCATCATAATTAGGGTTTTGATTATAAGCACGATTAGATCTGTTTCATGGATATCATAGTTGTTTTGTTGTATACATAAAGTTATGGATCATTGTACTTTATTTTGCTGAATCATTTGATGATGATCTAAGAAGAACAAGATTTGCAAGGGTTTTCCCCATAGTGGGTTTTGCGCTAGTCTCAGACCAATCCTGGTGTCTCTATGTGTGTGCATGCTTTTCTTCTATTGTTCCTTTATGTTTCGCTATATTGATGATGATGGTGTTGTTCTTTCTATATAAATGGATATGCTAATGATTAATGGTGTAGATATGACTAATGTAATGATGATATGAGTGAACTTAATGTATTAATTAAGAAATGCAATTATCAAAGTAAAGAACAATGTAGCCCTTTGAAAAATTAACATGGTATCAGAGTTGGGCTAAAGAAAAACCATGGAGATCACCCCGATGATGACACCTTTGATGGAAGCAAGAAGAGGATGGTGGATACTTAAAGGAATTCTAGGGTTTGAAGAAAACCCTAGGCAACTTGATTATTAGGGTTTGATGGATTCTATGAGGTCAAGGTTGGAGAGAAAACCTTGGTTTATGGAAACAATATGAGATATGGAACCTAGTTGGTCAATGTGAAGATGCTCAAACACTTGACAAAGATTTGATGAAGCCCTAGATGGGATAATCCCTAGCATACTTGGTTGTATGATTGAAAACAACATTGGTATATGGACCATGGACATTGATGGCTCTTGAAGATTGGTTCAAGAGGGAGAGGATCACCTCTCATTGAAGATAAGTATTTCTTAACTTATGATGCCTCTTACTTTTGTTTAGACCTATGGATCTAATGATTATGTTTATTGCTTATACTTCTTGCATATGTATTTGAGTATATGGATTTTTCTAACCTCCTTGATGAGATGTGATGAGTAGATCCTTCTTGAGGATCATTTGAAATGCTGCGAGGATCACAGAGTTTCCACCAAGCATCCTTTGAAATATCTGCATGAGATATTCTATTTTTGAGAGATATTTCTCCTATGATATGTGACTGCATGGATGTATTGTTGTTGATAGAGATTATTGTTAAGCACATTTGGATGCTGCTTTAGTATGAGATCTGCCATGATATCTTGGATGAGAGGTCCATAGTACGATTGAGGATGAGTACGATGTTGTTAGCATGGCTAGCTATGAGGCAGGATGAAGAAGCTCCTTAGATAATTGTGTGAGCATGATCTGGATATGACATGAATACATTGTGATGACATAGAGTTAGATCCGATTAGTAGAAAGTCCCATATTTATAGTTGGGACCAAGATACTCTCATATATTGAGACATTGCAACTGTTCAAAACAAGCTCAGGTTTGTGGTTGGCACCTCCTTGAGAGGGAGGATGATTATGGTATCCTTTTGTGATTTATATGATTTTTTATATTCTGACATAATTTTTGATTTGATGTCATGTATGAACATGAAACAACTGCTATTGAGTCAAGCTGATACCATATTTGAGTATGATGAGAACAACGCTGAGCGAGGACACTGAGCCAACTTTTCCTCCCCATCTGAGCTCCTAGGGTAAGGAATTTAGATAGAGGGCTCCTGGGGTTGAGGGGACTCTGGACAATAGGGTATGACCCCTATCTATTACCCATAGGGTTGGAGATGCTTCTCCCCTATCTTCATAGGGTCGGAGAATGCTGCTCCCATGTTTGGTCATTGTAGAGTATACCCTAGTTGGCATCATACTCACAAGCAGGGCTTGTCAGGAATACCTCTCCTCGCTTGGCCAAAGAGTTGAGAGTGTACTTGGGGTATACAAACCAAGTCGATTATGATGTAGGTGTTCTACCACATGACTATTCAGGGTCATCGATTTGAAGATCAATAGGCAATAGGATGGGTTGAGATAACACTATGCGATTCCAAGTTGAGATTGAGCTCCCTGATGAGATCCCAGGGTCGAGATGCAGTCCCTTGTGTGCTTGGATATCTTTTTGCTTGATATGGGGTTGTATATATATAAATCCCCCATGAGATTTCGGGTCGAGATGTGTTCCCCGATGTGTTTCCAGGTTGATATGTGCTTCTTGATGATATGCTCTCTGATGACAATTGATGATGATATTCCGCGTAGTAGCCCAATGGCAGAGATTCCAAGAAGCAACATGATGGATAGAGGGTGGTAGCTTAAGCTCCCCTTCGGTAACAAATTCTTCTTTTAGATTCGAGAATGTTCAGCATACAAGCAAGAAAAATCAAGAGATAAGTAGGAATAAGCAAGGGATAGATCGAGATGTACATTGATGATTTGTGATGATGAGATACTTGAGGTCGTCATGGCATGATGACTACATGACAGAGATGATTTGGAATGATATGTGATGACACTTGAAGACACAAGAATGGCATATTGATCGATAGATAGATATTGGCAGGCATAATTCTCCCTAGTTGAGAGGGAGTGTTAATTTTTGCAACTGTGGTCAAATTCCACCTTGGATAACTCAGATGACCGAGATGATTATTGCATTAGATTCCTCTTTTCGAGAGGACCAAAATTGACCTAAAGATCACCTTATTTGGACAAACGAAAGTTGATTTTTGAATTTATTTATTCACTCATGTATATTGGGTTAGGTCGGCCCTAAGCACATGTTAAATTGGATAGGTCGGCCTCAACCCCAAGTGGACCCTCATGAAATCCTATAAATAGAAGATACCTCAAGCTCATTTGGACACATTTATCAAGCCATCTTCTCTTCTCTTATTGTCCTGGTTCACACAGGTTTGTCGGAGGAAATTTCGCGCAAGGGTCCGAAATCTCGGTGATGATGCTCACATTGATCTAGGGTTTTCTAATTCCTAGACGCTGGCACAGAACTAGGTACTTTATTCCTTGGACGTTGGCACACAGTGGTCAAGACAATGTTCAAAGAGCCCTAGACACTTGCATAGAAGCCTATGGGAGCGTACAGGGTTTTAGAGGAAGATCTGGAGGTTTCAGTCCCTGGACGCTCGCACTGAGTGGTCCTGAGAGCATCCAGGCAGTCCCAAACGCACACACAACAACTGGAAGAGAGCGTCTAAGGGTTTGGAACAGATTTGGTGAGTTGGTCCCTGGACGCACACACATAATGGTCTAGGGAGTGTCTGGGCTACTATAGATGCTGACATATAGTTCACAGAGAGCATTGAGGATTGTTATAGACGCTCATATAGCTCCTCCCTGTGTCCAAGACTCAAAGATGAGATTTCTGTATTCCGAAGATTCCGCTCAATGACAAAAATGTTCAATATTGTTGACCACTCTATGTCAACAACCCCATAGCAGTACACCCCTTTTTTTGCAAAAGGGATCTATCGTGTTCAAGTGTTCAGACCTTTCAGATTTCATCATCAGTCGAGAGTTTTGTAAAGATATCAACCCATTATGCATATGTATAATATAAATAATCATAGCATGACCACGTCTGTATGTAACAACCTAGGTAAACCTATTGTTTTGGTGATGATTTCCATTCTAGGAGGTGTTTTGTCTTACTGATTCATCTGTGTCTCTAGACACAAATGATCAGTGAAGTTTTTCCCTACACCCTCACCCCAAAGCTAGGGTGGATTTTGCTGTCAAGATCTTAGGCGAGTCCTAGCATTTTAGATCGAGTCTTTGTAAAAGTGACTTGGGAATAATTTTAGCTAATTAGCTAAATTATTTTATTACAAATCACTTGGTTTACTAGATTATATTTTGTGTCGCAGAAATGGGTAAATGTTAAGAGTCTATAACGAACAGGTTTTCTGCTTTCATGTGTTAAAATGTAAGATCTTTATGTAAAAAATATTTAGTGCATGGTCCCTCATAATTAGACACCATGGCTAAATATTAGAGGGTTGGAAAAATTATTTATCCCCTCAGAAGTCAATTAATTAATTTTTCTGGCAAAATTAAATTAAAATCCTAAGCCATAAATTTAATTAATTTTGTGTCATAGGTAAAATTAAATTCTCGAAAGGTAAACTTCGTGGGTTTTAGAGAAATTAATTTTTGGAGGTTCTCGACCAAGGGAATATTGAAAATTTCAAGAGATTTTGGACCCTTGGTAGTTAAGTCAAAGTCAATTTTTGGCAAAATTAACTTAAAATAATTATTTTTGAGTTAATTAAAAAAGAATTAAATGAAATTCGAAATTCCTCAAAAAAAAATCAACGAAGGAGATTAAAAAATAATTAAATATTTTTCAATGGTCAAGATTAATTTGACGGAGATCAAACGAACTAGCCATTGGAGAATTTATCTATAAATTAGAGGTCAGTGTCAGTCTATTCTATCCGATCTTTGAATCGTGTACTAAGCTCTCGAAGCTCTCTTGTAATATTTCTGGAATATAATGCAAAAGTCTTTGGGGTTTCGATTGATGGTGGTGTTCCTCTTCTCGAATTTATGGTAATATTGTTTTAAATTTTTCTGCTGAATATTATTTGAAAATTGTCAATCAATAGCTCTTGTGGAATAATCTGTGCACAGGTATCTTGTTCAGTTTATTGGATCTAGGGTAACAATTTTAATTTGATTGAATTAGCAAGTATCTCTAGTTCTTGAAAATTATATTGTTATTTTATTTCTCTACTTGATCTGACAGTTGGATCTAGTGTTTGCAGAAGATCATTCGAATTTTAATTGAGCGTTTGGGGATAGTCCTCGGTTGGACCAACCGACTCTCAAAGCATAATTTCTGAAGAGCCTACTTGATCGAAGCCTCAAGATTTATCTAATGATCTATTTTTCTGCAGGGTGTTTCTAGGCTAGTACCTCATTAAAAATTTTAAATATCTTTTATAACTTGTGCAAAATTGATAGATCTGGCTAGGAAGAGCCTTAGATCTACAGATCTGGAAGCGGAGTTGGACTCATACTCCTCATATATCTGATAGATCTATAACTCATTTGTATAGATCTGTAATTATTTTGTATAGATATGGGATTTTTTTTAATTTGGGTCTTGGGGTTTTATTTATTTTTTGTATATGTCAGGATTTGGGTATTTTTGTTTTCCATTATGCAGGTGCGTATCTGTAGGTAAATTTTAATTTAGAGCCAAATCTAGACCTTGGAGGGAAAGATCTGGCCTCAACAAAAATTGACAAGGAATATTATTCAGAGAAATTTTCTTCAAGGGTTTTAAATTTCAAATTTTTGGGGTCTCCATCAAAATTTCATGGAATAGAAATTTGGTCACAAGGGTTAGCGTTGGCCTCGCAACAACGCCTTCCCTTGCTGCATTTTTCTTCCTCCACTTCCCAGTAGGGCCTGCCTCTGCTGCCTATTTCCTTCACTCCTTATCTCCCTCCACAGGCTCCCTTTTGGCTGCCATACTTCCGCTGCCCCTGCTATAACCCTCTCTTTTTCGCTTTATCCTAATGCAACTCCTACGCTGCCCATCCTCCTCCTTAGCTCCTTTTTTCTCCTCCACACAAACCCTCTGCCAGTCCTCACTCTCTCATCCTCTCCTCTCTTCCCGTACACTGCCTATCTCCCTCTCCTTCCTCACCCTTCACTTGCTGCCCTTTCCCTGCTGTTTATTTCCCTCAAACCTTTGCTGCCAGCTCATATTTTCCAGCCCTTATCCTATCCTAAAAACCTCCCCTAGCCTGCTACCCTTACCTCTTGCTTTTGCTGCTTTTCTTTCCATTTTCAAACTCTCCTTTACAACAATAATCCAAGGGTAATAGCAGCCCTTAATTGGGGTTTTTTGTGGCAGTGACATCAAGAAGATGAAGGGGTATTACAGTAGTTAGACTAAGACTTTTGTGAGAGGTTTTCAGTCACATTAATTGGCATCATTTTACACAGTGACAACAAGAGGATCCAAGGGCATCACAACAGTTTAAAAGAGCCATATTTTCAGAGGTATTACAACAATCAAACAAGGATCCATTTGTCACCGTTATGAAAAATTTCTGAAAGTGAATTTTCTGAGTTTTAAGAGTTTCTGAGCGTTTAAATCCAAGGGTGAGTTCAACATTGGTCTTTAAGGCATTAAGCCTTCTAGGTTCTATTTCTAAACTCATTTATCTCTCTATACTCCAAACAGTAAACACACTAATATTTATAAATCTGAAAATTACTGAATACATTTTTTGAATTAATCCTAACTCAGAAATAAATCCTAATTGTCTAGGCATTTAATCTATGATATATTGAAATAATTTTCTTAAGTTGAATGTGCTGGACATATATACAATTCACTGATTAATCACTGTTTTTTCAAAGGAATTTTCTGAACTTAAAGAGGGCTGATCTAAATTTGAAGTCACTAATATAACTGAAGATTAATATTCATTAATTTATTTGTTATGCTCTTTCATAAGAACGTTGATCTGAAAATTATATTTGGGCAATTTGTTGTGTGTCTCACAATTTTCCTCTAAAAACTAATTGTCTAATTGTCATTAAATATTTAGAGATATTTGAGAAAGTTTTTTTGTTCTCTTTGAGCTACTAAAGATAATCGATAGGCTTGTGATCTAGCTTACAATTGGGCATTATTATTGTGACATTTCAAGTTTAATGTTCCAAGTGCATTTACTGGATATTTTTCTGAGTTGAATGTTTTAGAAATTCCTATTTCAATCAATGTTCTGTAGAGTTATATTTTTGCAAATCGAATTTGGGATTTGTAAGATCCCACCTTACCAACCATCAGTATTATAGAGGAATATTGAACACTAAACTCAAAATGCAATATTTGTTTTTTGTTTTTTTCCAAATCCCAAGACAAACCCAAAGCCAATGTCTCACTCAAACCCATAAGCCAAACTACCAAATGACAACCATCACTTGATTCTCAAGCTCAAAAATCATATTTAAAATAAAGAGTCTTTAGTGGGATGAATAAATATCAAATTTTACAAGTCACAATTTCCAACAAGCTAATCGTTACTTCTGTTGTGACTAATTTGATTTTATTTTAAATAACATGCTTATGAGTTCATTACTTAAAAGGAGAATTCAGATTCTACAGGAGTGGCATCTAATATTTATAATTTCACATGTAAGCTGACACTTCAACAATTCACTTACCCAAATTTGACTTTATCAACATGAATTTTAGTCAATGGGATTACTACGCATATTCAAACATTCTAGAAACATCTTGGTTACAAATCCTAATTTCACTTAGGCATTTTTTTACAGAAAATTTATAAATGTAAATAGCTGCAGCCATTGAATCATTATGACAAACAGTTTGCAAGCATACAATCTACAACCATTGAGGCATTTTGTCAAACACTTAGTGACTATCATCCCTTAAGACAATTTTGACAACCATTAGCAACATGAATATAAGATTCTTACTCAACCTATTTAACTCATAAAATTCATAAATTAAAACTTCAAATATTGGCATATTAAAACAAAAATTAAATCATCTTAATCCTTCACCAAAAACTTGAGAACAAACACAAATAGTTGGCATCAATAATCTGCAAAATCGCCCAGATTTATGATATGGGTCGGAAAAGTGTATTTTTTTTAATCAAATGGGGGGTTATAGGTCCATAAGGCACGTATACCCCCTAATGTTGGGCTGAACCATTATGAAACCACCCATAGATGCAATTTTGTTAAACTAACAAATCTTTTGACTCTTGGAATCTCATTTACAAATTTTGTCAAACAGATGGCATGCAAGCTTGAATCTACAACCATGCATAACAAATAGCAACAAAGAATTAATCTATAATTACTTATGTATTTTCTAAATTCTTTTCCAAACCATTTCATCTACTGTAAGTGAATTGAAGGGTTTTGAGATTCATCAAGCATTATTTTCACTCAATCATTCCTACAAACACATGGAAAGCATCCTGAGCTATTGTAATACATATAAAGAGATACTCCAAAATTAGAGTTAATGAGTGATGATTCTTTTAATGCATTATGTATGCTTACTTTTTATCTACATTTGCAAAGATTGCACACACACAATGACTGAAATTACCTCAATTATTTTCTTTGATACTCTTGACTGCCATTATTTATGCATTTCTATTTTAAGCGTTAATCCGGTTATTCCTCCTGGTATACTTTGGATATGTGTCTATTTCCTTACTTCTCCCATAGGCTGGAAATTAACACTTATTCATTCATAATCATTTGCATGTATAGTAAAAATAATAACATTTCCCATTCATGGATTTTGCCAAACTTCTAAAACATATCTCTAATTACTTATTTCAATTAAAATGAAACAAAACCATAACCCATGAAACTCTCACCCAAGTCCTTTAGAAATTCTTTATTTCAAATACCTTCAACAATATTTGGCTTTCCTTTCTCAAATGCTACTAAACCAAGGTTAGTACCATAAACTACACCAATAATAATTCCAATCTTGAGGTCTAAACATCCATACATATAGAGTGCTCTTAGCCTTCATTTTTAACTTAGCCAATAAGATTCTAATTAACATAAGCTTAAACCAAATTAGATGTTATACTAAACTTTCAGGACAATTAAATTTATACTTGATCAGATGTGCAACTCCAATTGCTGAGAATATGGTCCATCTATGATTCCTTAACCAACTCATTTGAACCATCCGATTTTCCACCCAACCATATCCATGGAGAACTTATCCACCCGGAACCCCCGAGCTGTAAGAGCTCACAAACTGTACCAATACAACAGTAGAGATATATCCAAGGCAAGCTGGGGAAGATAAGTTTCACTTCCTCCAAATACCACTCTTTGACAACTCCACTAGGTAGAACTACTTAGTAATTTAGTTTAGGAATTTTAGATTCATTTCAACAACATTTGGCTACTCTCCAAGACTCTCCCTCTCACGATCTTCTTCAAGTCTCTCCAACTCTTGGTATTACAATGCACCTCCCTCCCCTTCCCCAAGTGAGAATACATGAGACACATATATAGGAGGAGAAACACATTATTTTCATAAAGGAGGAGTAATATGCATGCCTTGTATTCCATTTAGAGGAGTGTAACTCATGCTATTAGGTAGAGGTATGCATGCCTTAGTTAAGGAGAGTGTAACATATGCATTAAAGAGGGCGTACGAGGAATATTTTATGGCATGTTTTTAATGAGTGTATGTTAGACGGATAAATTCCTCTTGCTGACAAGAGCAATCTC
Organism: Pinus tabuliformis; assembly: GCA_031772625.1. Taxonomy (NCBI): domain Eukaryota; kingdom Viridiplantae; phylum Streptophyta; class Pinopsida; order Pinales; family Pinaceae; genus Pinus; species Pinus tabuliformis. Next base: position 764,186,273 of record CM062807.1, on the reverse strand, counting down.
CCTAGATCCTAAAAGGAAACTAGAAACAAATAGACAATCAAGCTAATTCCTTCCCTGAATCTCTCTTTCCTTGAATCATAAGCTAACAAAGTGAGAAATGGAAATTCATACCTTATTACGACATGTTTGATGGAGATCCATCTTTGTGCTTCATTTCAGCTCCTCCATGCTTGAATATAGACTTGAACACATGGAAACAACAAAGGATCAAAGGCATATGTAGCATAAATGATTCAATAATTCAAACTAGTGATCAAGGAGACTATTAACAAACATCATTCCAATGGACAAATATTAATAACATAAACCCTCCATGAAATTGATCAATTAATCCATTAAACAATGAAGTGAGAAGAAATGCTTGTTTGTATTAATTTCAGAAACATAAAGGAGCTACAAAACCTGTGCCTTGATGTTGTGAAGCTCCTCCCATTGATCTCAATCCTATCCAAGAATGATAAGCTCTCCAACCTGATTACTCCAGCATAAAATTACTCTTAGCAACCTCCCTCAACTCCCTCACCTATGGCTTGATTTATAGGCCAAAAGGAATTAGCTTGAGATCCTTAGTCCAAGGATGAGATCCACTAAAAGAGGGATGAGGGCTCCTTGAAGAATGGGAAGTAGTTCCATCAAAAATGATGTTAGGCTCGAATATACATGAGTTCGAGGCTTTCTGTTGGGAATGATTCGATCAACAATGCTTCTAGATCTTACTTTTTATTGATTGACCTGCACAGTTTTTGTTCAGAAACAGAGTGTAGATCTGCGCAGTTTTGTAGTGGAAGAAACTGCACATGTGCGGTTTTTCATCAACAAAACTGCGCAGATGCTCAAAAGCAGGTTTTTGAACCAAGAGATCCAAAAATTCCACTTTATTCAAGGTATATAAGTTGTTGACTTGCAAGGGAGTGCTTCATGACAGTTGGATGGGTGCTGAGAGATCCAATTTTGATGATTATTTGTCATGGTGACAAATGAAGTGTAATAGATTGCCCCCTAAAGTGTGATGTCAGAAAAGTTGAGGACTGAAGTACTTTATCATATCAAGGATTGGATCAGAGATCATGGTTGGAAACCTGCAACAATCAATCAAGGATTACAATGCAATATAATAATCATCACTGAAGTAGGCATTCCCATACTCAGAACATAAAAGTCTTAAAGCACAATACAGAAATACATAATGTCAAAGTATATATAGGATAGACGCATACATCAAACATAAAAATCTGTGTATAATAATGAATACAAAACTCCTTGCAACCTGGATTGATGAAACTTGATCCAAGGTCTTGATCTCCATCTCTCGATACACAGTACGATTCTAACCATGAGAGTGAATGTCTCGAAGTTGAACATGGCAGAAACCACTTGATTACCGGTCAATGATGTGAGCCGTTAACAAGCGCGAGAGAAACCGCCAATAAATGACAATGGTTCTCAAGGTACTCCCAATACAATCTATGAAGTGCGAATAAGTGATCTAAAGTCCACTCATAGAATCGTTCGATCGAAGGCCAATGATGAGAACCTGTCGTCGAAAGCGAGAAACCTGCCATTAGGGCATGTAGGCTTCAAGGTATTGAAGGTTTCTAAATCAACTTCCTATATAATGAGTTGAAGTCGATAGGAAGCAATCCGTTGTAGGAAAGCCTACGACATGAAACATGGTATCAAGCTTTGAAAATAGTTTGCAAGGAATGACTCAAGGATGGCCGATGCGAATGAAGGCAACAAATTTCAAGGTAATTTGAACTGAGGTTAAGACTTCTCTTGAACATATTGGCGACATGACAAAATGACTTGGCAACATTTGACTCAATGATAATACCCAAAACCAACTGAATACTTTCAATAAGGTTCGATTAATTGTGAGACAAATGGATTCCCCAACCCGAACAGATATGTGACAGAGTGTCATGTTCAAGAGCAACATACTGCCTGAAATACAAGAAACAAACTTTTCTTCTCAATTTTTCCCCACCATTACTGGCAAGTACCTCTTTATTTTTTACAAGCTTGAGGAGGATAACATATGCTTGTCCTGTAAGCTCATCCTTCAGATGAGTCCATCCTAGTATTTTTAACGAACCCTAAGAAGGAGTGGTTCGGTCTCGTCATGCTTAACGAGTCCTGTACTATTTAGTTTTATGAGTCCAGTAAAGGAGTAACTCGATGTCATTTTCTTTTAAGAGTTTGAAAAAGACACAAAAAGGAAACTCATTCAACTCTTTAACCGTAAAATTTTAACGAGCCCGAAAAAAGTAAAACTCGGCATTTTTCATTTTTATAGAGTCGGAAGAAAAACATAAGTAGACTCCATCAGGTTCTTTTTCGTTAGTTTAGTCTCTTAGGTCCGAAAAAGGATAAAATAATACATGAGAGAACTCTATTGACCATGTTCGATCAACATATACCTTTTTCGTAAATAGTCCTAGCTTATTCCGTAAAAGGGGTAAACTTATACTGAGTGGACGGTTGTTCATTTACTTTTACGAGTTCGAACAAGCAAGTACTAGATGATCTTTTCATGTTTTAAGAGTCTGAAAAGGGCTTAAAAGACGATTCCATCATTTCTCTTTTTTTGTAATTTTTAACGAGTTCGAAAAAGCGATAAAAACATACTCATCTTACCGACTTTCAATTTAATTAACGAGCAGGAAAAGAAGGAAAGAACTCGGAATTTTCATGTACGTTTTATGAGCATGAAAAGATAGCAAAAGGAGCTCAGGATTTTCATGAGTTTAATGAGCCTTGAAAATAATAACCGAAATGGACTCGACATAGGTTTCATTTTTACACAAGCTTAAAACATAGGAAAACTTTGCTTGAGATAAGTTTGCATGCCCCCAGCATAATCACTGCAAGGGCGCATGCCCCACAAACTTCATTTCATTCACCTAAGTAGACTACAAGTTACTAGTAGGAGGATGAAATGAAGGCTTGTTTACGAGATAAAAAAGACTTGACTTAACATTTATGAGATCTAGTTAAAGACTCAACTCAAATAAGGGAGGATTTGTTTCATTTTTTAATGAGCTTGACACAAGAAAAGAACTATGCTCATAAGACCCTATTTCATTTTTAACGAGGTTGACATAGGAAAAGAACTATTCTCATAAGAGGTTGTTTCATTTTTTAATGAGGTTGACACAGTAAAATAACTATCTTCATATGACCTGTTTCATTATTTAACGAGGTTGACATAGGAAAAGAACTATCCTCATAAAAGAGGCTGTTTCATTTTTTTAACGAGGTTGACACAATAAAATAACTATCCTCATAAGAGGCTGTTTCATTTTTTTAATGAGGTTGACACAGTAAAAGAACTATCCTCATAAGACCCTCTTTCATTTTTTAACAAGGTTGACATAGGAAAAGAACCATCCTCAGGAGGATTATTCATGGCTTCCATATGGAAGAAACACATGAAAAGGGATACCCCTTGATCATGGCTTCCAAAAGGTCTTCATCAGATGGAAGAGCAATCCTCTAGAAGGAACACATGTCAATGAAACTACACAACAATTGTCAATGAAACTACACAACAAAACTTGATGTCATATATAAAACCCACTCTTACATCCCACTTGATTTATGTCTTCTCAATCCAAGTTTCCCCTTCTCATTCCATAAGACATCCTTGCAATCAAAATCTTTAGGATCTACCTATAGTTTTTACTAAATGTTTACTCTTTAGGAAAAATCACAATTTGAGGTTCAAGACACCATTTTTTTTTTAACTAACAAGCTAAGGTTCCATACAATCCTCATTGACCCACTTATGTATTATAGACCATTCCTTTGTTCCCATAATATTCATTATTATTCACTTCTCTTACTTGAGAATCAACTATGAATGAATCTGTTAGAAGATCTTCATTCCGAAAGCAAATTAATGATATCTTTTCGAAAGTGGCTTCTAATAAAGAACAACTCTCATAATTATGCAATTACAGTATCTATATTATTGAATCTACCTTGATAACTGTAAGTCAATTTGTTTTCCAACTATAAAATCGCTCATGATTTCTATTCAGTAATTAATCAATTCATTTGGTTTCAGGTCTTATTCCTTACTATTAATACATACACAAAAACAAGCTATGAAAACCATACATTTCTCAAAATATGAAGAATCTTGTTGAATTTAAATAAGATTTAGACTATCACAAGAGAATTTCTAGCCTAAAGCTAAGCCTTTTTTTTGTTTCAAGGATAATTACCACCCTCTCAAAATATTACAACATTTTGTAGGACTAATAACTACTCATACAACTATACATCCAAGAGTTTCCTTACTGGCTTTTACCATCCCATCAATAGTGGAACATATTAGGCTATTCAATAACTTTATGCATCATCAATTCGATCCATTTCATAACAATGCTTCAACTACAAATGCACTTGCTTATGAACATATATCTCACACAATGCTAAATAGTTGTAACTTTAAAGAATATAAACAATCCCTAATGCTTATGAACACTGTGCACCAATATCATTAACACCTGGAGTTCCAATATCACTAATAGGAGTAACAATCTCACTCTGCAATACTTACTGAACTTGTGGTAATTTAGAGGAGCATCAATATTATACTATTTAGAGAATCTTTCCATAGTATCAAATCTGAAAATTTAGCCTGTGTGCAGTATGGTTGCAGATAGAAACTTGAACTCTGTCGTTCCCTTGGTTCAATAATACAATAATAATGTTGAGATGTGATCTTATAAAATCCTCTAGCATATACACTTTCAAAGTGGAATGACGACTATCAAAACTTCAACATCCTTCACACCATGTCATGGACTACCATTCAATATATATCGACCATTTTAAAAACTCATAGCATATATCTATGCCTTTTTTTTAAAGTGTTTTGATATCAAAGAACCATAGATGCCTCCAATACATATACACATAGTTTTCAAGAAGGAAATATGGCATACCAGGACTTGAATGCTCATATATATATATAGATACTTTGACTATAGTACGAACCAATATTCTTTGAAGAAAGCAGACCTCAATAATAGAACCAACACTGAAGGAATTTTATGCATATATGGTGGATATCACCATTCTTGAAAAAACTTGTTCCATGTGTTCATTGTCCCTTTTGGCACACAATTGTAGCCAAGATATAGAATGACACTCACCGGGCTCAATTGATTTGAAAAAAAGAGATCAGTGCCTCAATACCTCTAAATCTATAACTAACATTCCTACCTCCCACCTATTTTCACACCTTAAGCTGCCTTAGTAGAAACACAATTTCTAGACATGATAGAATTTCCTATACAACAGTAGCAACAATGGGGACTGGTAACGACTTTGCAATGTTCGAGAATGATAAGATATGGCAGGTGCAAAGCAAAGTGTCATGCAGATGCAGACCTCGCCCTGGCAAGCCATCTGAACACGACAAACCCAAAAACAGTCTGGTGTTAATCTATTTCTGAATGTATATCTGAATTGCTTTTATAACATGACAGAGAACAATTGTTGCAGATATATGATATCTCAACAGGAAATGGATGCATCCCACTAGGAACTGGAGCTCAACAATGATTCTATGCACAGAGTAGAGTGGTATTTTCTTGAGAATCGTGCACCCTTCTGTGAGCAGTTCGAACACCAGACCTCTTACATTTCCAGCTTCAAATCCCTGAAGGATAAACTTGACGATCACAATGAGGCAAAGGTGTTTACCCAACATTCATTAGCAACCCTCCACTATCGATTGAAGCTAAGAGTTGTTGTGTCCAACACCATCGATTGAAGCTAAGGGCCATTCCTTGGAAAATAATGCAATTTTCACCTCTTGCACATCATTCTCTCTAAACCAGTGCAACTACCAGCCTTTGTTGGCACATTAAGGGTATGAAATCAGAAATTCAGGTTCTTCGCTCTCGCCCAAACTCCCAGCTCCTTAATCTGGAGGCAATCAGTGATTGCAAAGAAGAGGATATTTTCCAATGTATGTTGTTCAACGATTTCGACATGTTGTCCAAATCTGACAACAATACATACAACATCAGCATCAACATCTACCATACATAAATCCAATTTAGAAATAGGAGTTCTTATCACTTGAAGAATACCGACAGTCTTCCCCTTCGTCATCTTGCATTGGACTGTGAATACGATAATGGAGGTAGAGGGTTCATACAGTGGGAAGGCCTCTCAAGCGACGTCGAAAGGTAAGAATCACAAACAAGTATGTCAAACAACACAAACGAGTATTCTCGGTTTTATTGTCATGCGAACTACGAGAGTTTTAAGAGGGTGCAGGTCAAAAATTTGGTCGAAATCACTGACATAACCTTTAAGCTTGGCTAGAAAAGGCCTTTCAAAGTCTAGAAGCCATCAAGTTCAAGTTTATATCCTTTCAACGACCTTTCAATGATACGCCTTTCAAAATATATATCCGTCCTTTCCAAACAAAATGCAACGACTTTACTGAGCTCTATCCTATAGAGTCGTCTAAATATGCTTTTGCAAACAATGATTCAACTTAAAACTAGTTGTTGGAGGATATGGTGGTCTTGGCTGTGGAGGAGCAACGTCAAATTGTTCTTGCCACAAGCAAGCAATACTTTTATGTACAACAAAGCACAATCATGATTTGCTGAGTTCAATGTACAACATACCATTCACCATTTCACCGCATCATACACTGCCCCCTTCAATCACTCTTGCAAAACATTTTCAATGCAGAATAATTACACATTCAGTCTTTATTCCGGGGCTAAATTTTTTACAGAGATTCCATGCACAAAAAAATAATTCAAGGAGGAGACACTAGTGCTCAATCAGGAGGCGTTTAGTCTACCAGGGATGTAGAACGAGCAACCTAATGTTCACTAAACAGAGCAGTCCAATCGTTTTGGTTGGGAAATTAATGTGACAGAGCTAGCATCATAAACTTTCACTTTGACAAGAAGTGCACAAATAGAAATCAACCCATATAAAGCGAAGAGGTGGCAGAAAGTATTTTAAGAACTGTACATGGGAGGGACATTTTGACACCTTTTAATTGAGTGAGGATGGATATGTTGGGTTGTGTTATATTCTTTCCACGACTAGCCCACATAGTTAACCGGGGGGTTAGAAGGGGGGCGGAGCCCCCCCTTCGTTGCACCGATTGCGTAGCGGGGGGGGGGGTCACAGGGGGTTTGAGGGGTGCAGGTAACCCCACTCTATGGGGTCCGAGGCAACGCCCCAGAAAATTTTGGTTTTGGACCCTATGTTAGGTTGGGTGGACCTACCTATGGTTTTATGCATGATTTTCGCACATGGTTTTGGACGCAATGATTTTCGGTCCATCGTATTGGATGCTTCAACATGTAAAATATGTATTGTAACATTGAAAGGAACATAATGAAAAATCAAGTTGGTAGTCCCAGTTTTGGGATCCAGGGGAAAATCTCTGTGTATATGTGTTTTATGTGTTATGCTCTCGCACTGTTTATTTTCTGTGTTTTAGAATTCGTATGTAGGTAATTTCTGTACGGGGTTAAAACCTACAAGATAGTGATTTAGAAAGCAATATTTGATAAATGGTCATGGTGTTTCTGCTAGTGGTGCAATGTATATTGCATGTCATGACTCCTCCTCCATCAGTGATACTTCCTAAAACATTGCAGATCTCCTATTGCTATCAATCAAAGATGTTGGTACTAATAATGTGGTTCAAGTGATCACTAATAATGCAACAAATTGTAAGGTAACGAGAAAAATTATTGAGGGTATTCATCCACACATTTTTTGGTTTGGGTGCTTGGTGCACACATTTAACCTTTTGATGCATGATATTGTGAAGCATAAAGAATGTGAATGGATTAATGGGCTTTACAAGAGAGAGAAGCAACTCACTAACTTTATCGCAGGGCATACGAGGGTAAACTACTTTTATGGCACTTACTCCAAGTCGTAGTTGCTTAAACTTGCAAAAACAAGATTTTCAAGTTATTACCTCACCTTTAGGCAACTAGTGAAGGTGAGACAAGCTTTAAATAATATGGTGACCTCTGAATCACGGGAGGACATTAACACTGATAGAGATGGTGCTAATGTAGCCAAGGGCACTGTTCTTGACAATTACTTTTGGTCACATATTAAATATGTTATGCAATTCACCAAACCAATTTATTACATGGCCAAGTTTGCAGATTCAGATCGACCAATAATTGGGGAGGTGTATGAGAAAATTGATAGCATGTTGGGGTAGATCAAAGACATTTTTGAGCCTAGATATATCACCTTGTACAATTATATTCATACAAAGGTGGTGTTATCTCTTAGAGAAAACCCTGACTGTAAGGGAAAAACAATAAGGTAATCTCTAACCAATCTTTTGAATTGAAAGCTAGCTCTTTCAATTTGAAGGGGGATCCCTTTTAGAACTCAGTCAAATTTCACTGGTTATGTACTTAGAATAATGGCTTCCAAGTCAACGTATACAACAACTCAACATGCATGCAAAATAAACATTCATACATCATCAAACTACAAGTAAGTATGTTGGCCCATTAGGCCCTAGTGTTGTAGCTTGCTCTGATACCATATGTAAGATCCCACCTTACCAACCATCATTATTATAAAGAAATATTGAACACTAAACTCAAAATGCGATTTTTTTCCCAAATCCCAAGACAAGCCCAAAGCCAATGTCTCACTCAAACCCGAAATCCAAACTACCAAATGACAACCATCACTTGACCCTCAAGCTCAAAAATCATATTTAAAATAAAAGAGTGGGATGAATAAATATCAAACTTTACGAGCCACAATTTCCAACAAGCTAATTGTTACTTCTGTTGTGACTAATTTGATTTTATTTTAAATAACATGCTTATGAATTCTTTACTTAACAGGAGAATTCAGATTCTATAGGAGTGGTATCTAATATTTATAATTTCATATGTAAGATGACACTACAACAATTCACTTACCCAAATTTGACTTTATCAACATGAATTTTAAGCCAATGGGATTACCACGCATATTCAGACATCCCAGAAACATCTTGGTTACAAATCCTAATTTCACTTGGGCATTCTTTTTTTCATAAAAAATTCATAAACGTAAATAGCTACAACCATTGAATCATTATGACAAACAGTTTGCAAGCATACAATATACAACCATTGAGACATTTTGTCAAACACTTGGTGACCACCATCTTTTAAGACAATTTTGACAATCATTAGCAACATGAATATAAGATTCTTACTGAACCTATTTAACTCATAAAATTCATAAATTGAAAACTTCAAATATTGCCATATTAAAACAAAAATTAAATCATCTTAATCCTTCACCAAAAAATCGAGAATAAACACAAACAGTTGGCAACAGTGATTTGCAAAATCGCCCTGATTTATGATCTAGGTGCAAAAAATTGTTTTTTTGGAATTAAATGGGGGGTTACAGGTCCATAAGGCATGGATATCCCCTAATGTTGGGCTGAACCATTATGAAACCACCCATGGATGCAATTTTGTTAAACTAACAAATCTTCTGACTCCTAGAATCTCATTTACAGATTTTGTCAAACAGAGGGCATGCAAGCTTGAATATACAACCATGCATAACAGATAGAAACGAAGAATTAACCTATAATTACTTATGTATTTTCTAAATTCTTTTACTAAACATTTCATCTATTGTAAGTGAATTGAAGGGTTTTGAGATTCATCAAGCATTATTTTCACTCAATCATTCCTACAAACACATGACAAGCATCCTGAGCTATTGTAATACATATAAAGAGATACTCCAAAATAAGAGTTAACCAATGATGATTCTTTTAATGCATTATGTATGCTTACTTGTTATCTACATTTTCAAAGATTGCACACACATAATGACTGAAATTACCTCAATTATTTTCTTTGAAACTCTTGGCTGCCATTATTTCTGCATTTTTATTTTAAGGGTTGATCCAGTGATTCCTCTAGGTATACTTTGGATATGTGTCTATTTCCTTACTTCTCCCATAGGCTGCAAGTTAGCACTTATTCATGCATAATCATTTTCATGTATAGTAAAAATAATAACATTTCCCATTCACAGATTTTGCCAAACACTTTGCAACATATCTTGAAACCATTTCTAAAACATGTTTCTAATTACCTATTTCAATTAAAATGAAACAAAACCATAACCCATGAAACTCTCACCCAATTCCTTTGGAAATTCTTTATTGCAATTACCTTCAACAATATTTGGCTTTCCTTTCTCAAATGCTACCATACCAAGGTTAGTACCATAAACTACACCAATAATAATTCCAATCTTGAGATCTAAACATCCATACATATAGAGTGCTCTTAGTCTTCATTTTTAACTAGCCAATAATATTCTAAATAACATAAGATTAAACCAAATTAGATGCTTACAACAATTTAATTTTTTTTTTTTTTTTTTTTTTTGATGTAGATGTTATACCAAAATTTCAAGACAATTAAATTTATACCTGATCAAATGTGCAACTCCAATCGCTGAGAATATGATCCATCTCTAATTCTTTAACCAACTCATTTGAACCATCTGGTTTTCCACCCAACCATATCCAGGGAGAACTTCTCCCCCTTGAACCCCCGAGCTATAAGAGCTCACAAACAATACCAAAATACAACAATAGAGAGATATCCAAGGCAAGCTGAGGAAGATAAGTTTCACTTCCTCCAAATACCACTCATGGACAACTCCAGCAGGTAGAACTACATAGTAATTTAGTTTAGGAATTTCGGATTTATTTCAACAACATTTGGCTACTCTCCAAGACTCTCCCTCTCACAATCCTCTTCAAGTCTCTCCAATTCTTGGTATTACAATGCACCTCCCCCCCCCTCCTTAAGTGAGAATACATGAGACACATATATAGGAGGAGAAACACATTATTTTCGTAAACGATGAGTAATATGCATGCCTTGTATTCCATTTAGATGAGTGTAACTCATGCCATTAAGTAGAGGTTGTGAAAATTTCTAAATAGAAATCCAACTACAGTGATTGATATTATTTCTTCTACTTATTATCTCAGAAATAAGTCATTCACAGTGTTCTTACGACAAATATCGAAATATATTCTACTGCAGCCTTCACAATTAAAATATTGCAGAAAGTAAATGCAAAGAAAAATACTGGCACAAATACAATCGCAATGACACATTATTTTTGGACAATCGTCCCCAGAAAAACTCAATGTGGGAAAACCTATGCAACAGACGAGGGTTTCTTTATTATTCTTTAGCAAAATATCACGTACAAGATACAACCAACAAAATAGAAGTGAGAAAATTTATAGATGCTTCTTGACAAATCTCTGATCTAGGTGAAGTACTCCTCTTCCCTCTAAATCCTTTTGCGTTCCTCTGTGTCAATTTCCCACGTTGGCCCAACGTCAAGCTGCCCACGCAGTCCCAGCGTCAACCTTCCTCTGTGCTGCATCTTTCTGCGTCAACTTGCTTTTGTGTTGTCTCTCCCTACTCTATGTCTTATTGCTTTGCACTCTCAAAATATGTTGCTGCCCTCTCTTCCTTTCTCACTTGCAACTCTCCCTCTGATTTGATTTTCTCTTGCCGAACTTCGAGCAGTGAGAAAATCGATCTTACTCAGGTAACTGAGTATCTTCCTCTGGTGTGTTCTCAAAGAGCCCATCAAGCCTTCTCTTATAATCCTCTCGTTGATCAATCAACGACCCATATCAGATCATAATCAATGGCTAGGATCATATTGACTTGATCTCCACCTTCTTCTAGAAGTTTCACCCACAATTTAAATTAATACCTATTAATTATTTTAATTTCCGAAGTTTAGACTTAGGGTCCCATTAAAAATAATTAATTATTTTAATAAAATTGTCTCCAGGTGGAATTTCCCAAAACGATTTTTGGGTATTGGAGAATACATGTGTCTAAGACTTCTTGCAAACTTTGAGACGTAGAGCACATCCGATGCTACCAAAAATCAACACTCCCTCTTAGCAAGGAATGTGCTCTAGTAATGCAACCTGTTGAAGCATCACTCTGTTATGTAACATCTCCCTTTGCATTGTTGATGTCTGACATGTTCACCAACCACTGCACAAATGCTGCATCTGTATTGCTATTGACCCTGCCACTGTCAACACTGCATCCGTACTGTAACCCCCTATCCCACTGTAACTAAGAAATCCCCTGTTTCTGCTACTGAAACAGATTCTCTACCATACCCATATGTTCTTTGAACTGAATGAACTTAGCTCTTCCTAGAGACTTTGTGAGTATGTATGCTACCTGATCTCCTGTGGGGACATAATGTAGCTGTACTGCCTGATGCTAAACAAAGTCTCTGATAAAGTGACATATGATATCAATGTGTTTCAACCGATCATGAAATATTGGATTCGCGGAGAGTTTGATACAACTCTAATTATCACAGTAAACCCTGGTCGCTTCCATCCTTTTTCTGAATAAGCTCAAAAGTAGTTCTCTAAGCCATATAGCTCTTCGCACGTAGCTATGCTGGCTGCCATATATTCTGCTTCTGCTTCTGTTGAGCTCAGAGCTATTGACTTTTGCTTCCTGCTGCACCAAGATATCATCCATGATCCAACATTGAAGCAATACCCCGAGGTAATTTTTCGGTCTACTGAACTACCTGCCCAATCTACATCTATGAACCCATTTAATCTGACATCCTTCCCTCGGGAGTATTTCAACCCATATCCGACTATTCCATGAGCATACCCGAGAATGTGTCTAGCTGCCGCCCAATGCACCCTTTTTGGTTCCACCATGAATTGACTAAGAGTGTTGATAGCAAAGCAAATGTTTGGGCTAACGTGTTGAAGTTTCTAAGTCTAACAGTTAGAAACCCTCCATGTACATTCTGATTTATTCCTTCCTACTTGTTCTGATTAATTAACAAGTTATTTACCATGTAAATACTGAAAATAAACAAAAGCACATGCTCAACACATTACAGACCATCAACTGAAGGAAACAGAAACAAGCACACAAATGACACAGTTATTTTTGGACTAATGTCCCCGGAAAAACCCAATGCAGGAAAACCTGTGCAGCTATCTGAGGGTTTGATTTATTAAGTAGTTTTAGAATACAATTTGGGTGCCAAATGCAACTCACCCAACAGAGAAAAATCTCGACAGTTCCGGCTTTTGCCCTTTGCATCAGCTTTCCCGGCTGTTCTCGGCAGTTCCGATTTCTGCCCTCTGCGTCAGCTTTCCCGGCAGTTCCCAGCTGTTTCGGCTTTTGCCCTCTACGTTAGCTTTCCTGGCTGTTCTCAGCAGTTCCGGCTTCTGCCCTCTGCATCAGCTTTCTTGGCTGCTGCACTGATCCTCCCAGCACTATCTCTGCCTCTCAGCTGCAACTCCTAATCACTCTCTCAACTTTCTTAGCAAACCCAGCCCCAGAAAGTTGAAATCTTGATCTCTTGTTGTATTCTCCAAGTGACCCTCAAGCCTCCTCTTATACTTTTCTCATTGACATATCAACGACCGATATTAAGCCCCTAATCGATGGCTAAGATTAGATTTGACTTGATCCATGTATTTTGGATCATTCTAACATAGTTTTATATTAATTCACATTAATACTTTAATTTCCCTAAGTTTAGACTTAGGGACTCCATTAAAAATATTAATTATTTTAATATTTCCCAAACTGTTTAGAATCTGCCCAAACCTTTTCTGGGTATTGGAGATCTCATGTGCCTTAACCTCTCCACCAAATTTTGTGGCTAAAGCACATCTGATGCTACCCCAAATCAACACTCCCTCTTAGTGAGGACTGTACTCTAACAATACTCCTTACTGAGTATCACCTTGATCATCTGGCATCGGTCCTTGTGATGATGCTAGGCCTGTTTCCCATCATCCTTTGCACTGTTGCATCATGTACTGCTGCCCATAGCTCTGCCACTGGCCATTGCTGCATCCCTATGACAGCTCCCTCTGCATCCGTGCTGCTGCCCATAGCCCTGCCACTACCACTGCTGTGTCTGCATTGCATCTCCTCTCATCATGTTCCGTCATGCTGCCCATAGCACTACCACTGCTAACTGCTGCACTGCAACTCAGTTACTGAGAAGTAAGTAATTGATCTCCCAACTTTGACCTCTCTTTCAGGCTAGAAACACTCCCGATGCTGAAGCTCCCTCTGTCACTAACAAGTGCTCCCTCTCTGACCTCTGCGCTGCTGCAACAACTCCATGCATCTCGCATCGTTGCACACCTCTCTGTGCCATCCTGCACTGGTGCAACAGTCCCGTGCCTCTCGCACTGTTGTAGCCTGCTAGCCTCGCGCTGTCCTAGGAATCCTGCACTGTAGCTCCCTCTGTCGCTCCATCCGCATCCGTCTCTACTGACATTTCTAGTATTGCTACTCCTCTTCGGGGTTCTCGTAGCAAGGTCTAATACAAGATGCTGGGTACCTTGAGGATCCTGTCCTCTTTGCCTGTAGTCCGTCTGACTACAGCTCGATGTCTCTCCCACTTCCGCTCAAGTGGCGTGTGTGCACTCATGGCACAGTCATCGTCTGTCTCTACTTCCTTCTCTGCCCTTGTTGGTCCTGCCTTGGTCTCGGAAGCCTCTCCCTTGCTCTTCTTCCTTGGACACTGGGTCGCATAATGACCCAGCTCCCCACATTGGAAGCATTTGACCTTGGAGAGGTCCTTCTTCTTCTGCTTTTCTTGCTTACCCTCAGATGCTAGGGCAACATCCACCTCCTCCTCCTTCTTGATTCTGATCCCCTTGCTGCTGCTTCCCATCTTGGTCACCCTCCTGATCTCTTCTTGGCGAAGAGCCGCCCACATTTCCTCCCAATCTGGAAGGGTCGCCCTACCCAGTATGCTCTGGACAAACACCTCCCAGTCTTCTGAGACTGCATTCAGGGCTGTTCTCACCATCAACTCTGGATCTGGTGTGGCCCCTATGGAAGTCAGTTGATCTTGGATCTCCTTCAATCGACCGAGGAAGGTGTTGATCTGTTCTCCCTTCTGCATCTGGTATGACTGCAGCTGATTTTCTAGGAGCATCTTCCTCTGCACGGAAGTATGCTGATACAACTTGGTCAGGGCCTCCCACATCTCCCGTGCCATATTCTTCTTGGCAATATGTGGTACTATATGATCCTTGACCCTGTCAAGAATGATATTCTTGGCCCTTGCCATTGCTTCCTCATACTTGTCATTGTAAGCTAGGTCAACTGGGACCGCTATCGTCTTCAAGACAAAGTGCTTGACATGATTTCTATCAAGTACGAATAAGATTCTGGCCTTCCAGAATACGAAGTTTGAGGCTCCGTCCAGTCTGTCCTGGTCTCTTACTCCGTGTAGTGCCATTCTATTGCTCTTCTACTTCCCTCTTGGAAGTTCTCGATGTGACTCCCTCTGAGCCTCGATTTCCCTCTTGGAAACCCTTCTGCCGATGTCGAGATGCCCCCTACTCTAATCGTCTGTGCAACTGCACCACTGATCCGGATTTCTCGGCTAGAAACCCTCGGTAGCAACTCCCTCCTCCTTGGCCTTGCCCTGTTAGGTACTGTTCTGACTACAGTACCCCACCAGCTCCACTCTGCAACTTACCCACAGCCTCCTAGACCCCAGCAACCTGAAGGTGAGAGCTCCTAGGCTCTGCGTAGTCCCAACACTGGCAAACTAGCTTCCTCAGCCAACTGCGTCAGCCCCCCTGGCCTTTGCATGGCTCTGCGTGAGCCTGTCTTTGCCTCCCTCAACCTCTGCGCAGCCTCTTCTTGGCTCGAACTTGATGACGCAGGCACTGCGTCACCCCTCCCTTGCTGCTTTGCTGCTAGGAACAACTTCTGTCACTCGGGACAACTGTTTTCTGCTGCTGCTGATGTCCTCAGTTCTCCTGTGATCTGCAACCACCCTTTGATACCATGTTGAAGTTTCTAAGTCTAACAATTAGAAACCCTCCATGTACTTTCTGATTTATTCCTTCCTACTTGTTCTGATTAATTAACAAGTTATTTACTATGTAAATACTGAAAATAAACACAAGTACATGCTCAACACATTACAGATCATCAACTGAAGGAAACAGAAACAAGCACACAAATGACACCGTTATTTTTGGACTAATGTCCCCGGAAAAACCTAATGTGGGAAAACCGGTGCAACTATCTGAGGGTTTGATTTATTAAGCAGTTTCAGAATACAATCTGGGTGCCAAATCCGGCTCACCCAACAGAGAAAAATCTCGCCAGTTCCGGCTTCTGCCCTTTGCGTTAGCTTTCTTGGCAGTTCTGACTTCTTCTCTCTGCATCAGCTTTCCCGACTGTTGCGGTTGTTCCCGACAGTTCCGGCTTCTACCCTTTGCGTCAGCTTTCCCGGCTGTTCCGGCAGTTCCCGACAGTTTCAGCTGTTCCCGGCAGTTTCGACTTTTGCCCTCTGCGTCAGTTTTCCCCACTATTCTGGCAGTTCCAGCATTTTCGGCTTCTACCCTCTGCTTCAGCTTTCCCGACTGCTGCATTGATCCTCCCAACACTATCTTTGCCTCTCTGCTTCAGTATTCACTGCCCCTCAGCTGCAACTCCTTATCACTCTCTCAACTTTCTCAGCAAACCCAACCCCAGAAAGTTGAAATCTTGATCTCTTGGTGTATTCTCCAAGTGACCCTCAAGCCTCATCTTATACTTTTCTCGTTGACATATCAACGGCTGAGATTAAGTCCCTAATCGACAGCTAAGATTAGATTTGGCTTGATCCATGTCTTTTGGACCATTCTAACACAATTTTATATTAATTCACATTAACATTTTAATTTCCCTTAGTTTAGACTTAGGGACTCCATTAAAAATTTTAATTCTTTTAATATCTCCCAAACTGTGTAGAATCTGCCCAAACCCTTTCTAGGTATTGGAGATCTCATGTGCCCTAACCTCTCCACCAAATTTCGTGGCTAGAGCACATCTGATGCTACCCCAAATCAACATAACGTTGACCAGATACATGAGCGACCCAATGAGTTGTCTGTACAAGGTGGGGTCCACTTCCTTGTCTCCTGATGCATCTATTTTCTTCCAGTTGGTGATCATGGGAGTAGCCATGGGTCGACAATCCTGCATTCTGAATCTCTTTAGAATCTCTGTAGCATATCTTCCTTGCCCAAGGAAGATCTCCCCATTCTTCTGCCAAACTTCCAACCCTAGAAAATAATGCATCAACCCCATGTCCTTCATGTCGAATTCAACTTCAAGATTCTTCTTGCAATCTTGTATGAGCCTGGATGACCCTGTTAAAAACAAGTCATCCACATATAATACTAGAATAAGTGGCTCATTCTCTATCATTAAGTAGTAGAGATTGGGATCAACATCACTTTTGACAAATCCCAACTGCTGCAAGTAACTATCAATTTGACCATACCATGCTCTGGGTGCTTGCTTGAGTCCATACATGGCTTTCTTTAGTCTACAAACATGAGTTCTCTTTTCATGAGTTTTGAAGCCTTCAGGTTGTTCTATATACACCTCCTCTTCTATCACCCCGTTCAAGAATGTTGTCTTAACATCCATCTGGTGAATCTCTCATCCCATTTGAGCTACTAGGGATATAATGGATCTGATATAGGTGTATCGAGCAATTGAGGCGAAGGTCTCTTCATAGTGTATTCCTTCTTTCTGACCGTACCCCTTTGCCATGAGCCTAGCCTTGTACTTCTCTTTACTTCCATCTACAACATACTTGATCTTGTAGATCCATCATGATCCTACAATTGATTTATCCTCTAGTCTAGGTGCTACTTCCTAGACATCATTCGTCATGATAGAGTTGTACTCTTCTACATTGGCATCCACCCATACTTGGTGTTGAAAAACTTCTTGAAAGCTAGAGGGTTCTTCAACTTGAGATACCAATGCCTGGTATCTGTCAGGTTGTCTACGTTGTCTTTTCTCGGTTCTAGGAGCTCCAACAAACTCCTCTGCATCCCTTAGTGTCTGCCGTACTTCTCTGCTGGTTCTACCGCTGGTGGTGGGAGGCTCAATCAACTCCTCCTCCTGATCTTGTTGTTCCATCTGCTGAAAACTATCTGGATTTCCTTCTTCTGAGGAAATACTGGTATTGGTCCCTGTATTCGATCCAGGTGTCTGTCCTCATGCCTGTCCTCCTTGCTGCCCCTACTGCTTCCAAACTAGTGGAACATCTCCTAACTGATCTTCTGCAGGCATCTCACGATATTTCTTGAAAGATCTATCCTCCATGAACTTTGCATCCTGTCTCACTACAATCTTCCCACTGCTAGGAATGTAGATTCTGTATCCCTTTGAGGTCTCGTTGTATCCTACGAGATACCCCTTTTCTGCAGTCTGATTCAATTTGTTGCACTTCTCGTCTGGAATGTAATATTCCATGCTTCTGAATATCCCGAGATGACTGACTTCCGGCTTCTTCCCTGTGAAGACCCCTTCAGGTGTTTTCTTCCCCAATGCTTTATGAGGAGTTCTATCCTAGATATACACCTCTGTGTTGCGAGCTTGTGTGCCCATAAATACTTAGGTAGATCCTGATCATACAACATAGTTTTGGCTGCCCCAACAATAGTTCTATTTTTTTGTTTTGCTACTCCATTCTGTTCCGGATTATATGGAGTTGTCCACTCTCTTTTGATGCCCTCTGTGCAAAAATCTATGAAGTCTTTGTCTGTATATTCTCCACCATTATCTGAATGCAATAAATTTATCTTTTTCCCTGTCATATTTTCATTGAGAGCCTTAAACTCTCTAAATCGATCAAAGACCTCATCCTTGGTCTTTAAGAAATAGATCCAGGTTTTTCTAGAGTGATCATCAATAAAAGTGACAAAGTATTCGCCACCACTAAGAGATCTTGTGGACATTGGACCACAAATATCTGAGTGTATCAATCCCAATACACATTCTTCTCTATTGTTACTTCTGGAAAAAGCTGCTTTAGCGTACTTCCCTAGCACGCATCCTCGGAATAAGTCATCATGCTCATTGCTAAAGGATAATACTCCTGTAACAGTTTCTCTGGGAATCCTGAGTGCTCCATGGTGTAAGTGTCCCATTCGCTTGTGTCATAATTCATTTTGTTCCTTTTCATCATTATAGTTGCTTCCTATCAGTGCCATTGGTGACTCAAGCTGCAACCTATACAATTTGTTGCTTCGAATCCCAATTTGTCTTTTCTTCTTCTAGCTTGGATGCTTGACGTATATATTCTTTCATATGAAGTATACATCGTATCCCTTGTCCTGTAACTGGGACACTAAAATCAAGTTCATTCCTAATCCTAGCACGTGCAAAACATTTGTGGCTCGGATGTTGGTCCCTTCTTCCGTCTGAAATGCCATGGTGCCTCTCGCTACTGGAGTGCATTTCGTTATGTTTCCCATAGTAATATGGAAATCCATTTAATCTACTTGATAGCTCGAGAAATGTTCTCGTACTCCAGTCATATGAGCTGAAGCCCCACTATTAATGTACCAAACATTTGTTGACGCTAAATTTGCTAGGCATGCAAATTCTTCCTCTAATCTGGTAGACAACTCTGAGACACTTTGAGTATCCATCTTGTGCCGATTTTTGATGCTATCCTGCCCAAACAACTATTTCAGGAAAAATTGCATCCCACCTGAGAAAACCCCTCTCGTTGAATCTTCTGATGCGTTGTTCCTTCTGTCGCTGACAGCTTTTGATAAGGAAAACTTACCTCTATGTGAAGTCACTCAGAGAGAGTTTTACCACGAAAATCTAATCCTCCTGGCTTGAACTGCGCAAACCCCTTGGAGATTCGAATTACTGCCCCTGTAGGAATTTTGAATTCCTTTCTTCCTTCAACACTGAGTGTTCCGACTCTTTTCTTCTGCTTTACCTGTGCTTTGATACAATGTGAAAATTTCTAAATAGAAATCCAACTGCAATGATTAATATTATTTCTTCTACTTATTATATCGGAAATAAGTTATTCACAATGTTCTTACGACAAATATCGAAATATATTCTACTGCAGCCTTCACAATTAAAATATTGCAAAAAGTAAATGCAAAGAAAAATATTGGCACAAATACAATGACAATGACAGTTATTTTTGGAGAATCGTCCCCAGAAAAACCCAATGTGGGAAAACCGGTGCAATAGATGAGGGTTTCTTTATTATTCTTCAGTAAAATCTCATGTACAAGTTACAACAAACAAAATAGAAGTGAGAAAATTTACAGATGCTTCTTGACAAATCTCTGATCTAGGTTGTGAAAATTCTATCACTACAACAATTGATTTATTTTACCTACTTATTTTCCAATAAGTTATTTATGAAAATCCTTTAGTAAACATTAAAATAAATTCTGCTGGAGATATCACAACATAAGACAGAAACAAACATATGCACAAGAATCAACACATCGACACAGATATTTTGGACAACAGTCCCCGGAAAAACCCAATGTGGGAAAACCGATGCAGCAAGGGAGGATTTTATTATTCAGCAATTCTTTAGTACAACTGGGTGCCAAATTGGCTTACCCAATAGAGAGAAAATTCTACAACACTTCTCCCAGTCTCAGCGTCAGGCTAGCTGACCTCTGCATCAAACCCTGCTTCTCTGCGTCACCCACGCAGGCGCTCCAGTGACTGCGCAGTCTGCTGCCTCTGCGTCTGCCTGAGAGGCTCTACGTTTGCGTCTCCAACCTCTGCGTTGGTCTTCTATTTCTGTTCCCAACTCTCTGTTTTGTACTTGTTGCCTCTTGCTGCTCTTTAGACCACTAGTTCAAATTTCTCAACTAACCCTGCTCCAGAAATCGAACTGACTAGTCTCCCTCAGTATATTCTCCAATTGACCCTCAAGCCTCTTCTTATACTTTTCCTGTTGGTCCTTCAACGACCGAGATTAAATCTCTAATCAACGGCTAAGATTAGATTTGGCTTGATCCATGACTTTTAGAACCTTCTAACCCAGTTTTATATTAATACCCATTAATACTTTATTTTTCCTAAGTTTAGACTTAGGAACTCCATTAACAATATTAATTATTTTAATATCTCCCAAACCGGTTAGAATTTTCACAAACCATTTATGGTTCTTGGAGATCTCATGTGCTTTAGCCTCTCCACCAATTTTCATGGCTAGACCACATCCGATGCTACCCCAAATCAACACTCCCTCTTAGCGAGGACTGTGCTCTAGTAATATTCCATACCAAACATTACTCTGCCTATACGGCATCGGTACCTCTGTTGATGCTAAGCCTCCCTGCCCAACATCCTTCGCACTGTTGCATCATGTACTGCATCCGTGCTGCTGCTTGTCCTTTCTCCCAACACTGCATCTGCACTACAACTCCTCCTCACCATGTTGCATCGTGCAACTGCTGACTGCTACTGCACTGCAACATCACCCCCATTTCTGCTACTCAAATGGATTCTTTATCATCCCCATCTTTTCCCTGAAATAATCAAACTTTGTTATTTCAAGGGCTTTGGTGAGGATGTCTGCCACATGTTCTCCTGTAGGAGTGTAGCTCAACTGTATAGCTCCTCGTTGGACACAGTCTCTGACAAAGTGATACCGGATATCAATATGCTTTGACCAATCGTGAAACACTAGATTCTTAGAGGGCTTGATGCAACTTTGATTATCGCACATGATCCTGGTCGCCTCCGTCTTTCTTCTAAATAGGTTCACAAGCAGTTTTCTAAGCCATATGGTCTCACACAAAGCTGTGCTCGCAACCATATTTTCTTCCTCAGATGAGATTAGAGCCACGAATTTCTATTTCCTAATGCACCAGGAGGTCATTACTTATCCAATGTTGAAACAGTACCTAGAGGTTCTTTTCCGATCCATTGAACTTCCTACCCAATCTGCATCAGCAAATCCACTCAATCTGATATCCTTACTCTTGATTTACAAGAGTCCATAATCGACTGTTCCCTGTAAATACTTGAGAACATGTTTGGCTGCTACCTAGTGCGCCCTCTTCGGCTCCACCATGAACTGACTGAGGGTGTTGACAGTATAGCAAATGTTTGACGTGGTATTGACCAGATACATCAGAGACCCTATGAGCTGCTGTATAAGGTGGGATCAACATCCTTGTCTTCTGATGCATCAATCTTCTTCCAGTTGGTGATCATTGGAGTAGCCATGGGTCTACAATCCTCCATCCTAAATCTTTTCAGGATTTCCGTAGCATATCTCCCTTTCCCAAGGAAGATCTCCCCCTTTTACTGGCAAATTTCCAACCCCAAGAAATAATGCATTCGTCCCAAATCCTTCATGTCGAATTCTGTGGCTAGATTCTTCTTGCAGTCCCCGATGAGCCTAGATGATCCAGTCAGGAAGTGATCATCCACATATAATACTAAGATTATAGGCTTATTCGCTACAACTAGATAGTAGAGATTTGGATCTACGTCACTCTTGACAAATCCCATTTTCTGCAAGTAGCCATCAATTCAACCATACCATGCTCTAGGTGTCTGTTTCAACCCATACAAGGCTTTCTTCAATTTGCATACATGAGACTTCTTCTCACATGTCTCAAAGCCCTCTGATTGTTCAATATATACCTCTTCTTCTATCACTCTGTTTAGAAATTCCGTTTTGACATCCATTTGATGAATCTCCCACCCCATCTGTGCTGCAAGAGATATCAGAGTTCTAATAGATGTATACTTGGCTACTAGGGCGAAGGTCTCTTCGTAGTCAATTCCTTCGTTCTGAGCATACCCCTTAGCCAAGGACCTGGCTTTGTATTTCTAAACATCGTCGTCTGCAACGTATTTGATCTTGTAGATCCATCTCGAACCTACCACTGATTTGTCTTGAGGCCTTGGCACTACGTCCCAGACACTGTTCACCATTACGGAGTTGTACTCCTCTACCATCGCATCCAACCAAACTTGATGTTGAGCTACCTCCTGAAAACTGGAAGGCTCCCCATCCTGAGCTACTAATGCTTGATATCTATCTAGTTGTTTTCGCTCCCTCTTATTGTTCCTTGGCGCAGTGATGAAGTCCTCTGCATCTTGTAGAATTTGACGAAGTTTCCTTCTCGTTCTTCCTCTACCAGGAGGTGTTTTTGTTAGCTCCTCCTCATCTTGTGATTCTTCTTGACCTGAGGAAGAATTCTTTTCTTCTGTTGGTTGAAGGGGTTTGACCAATGGTTCCTATTTTGACTGCTCCTTGGCAAGATTTTCTCGAGATTTTCTAAAAGCCCTGTCCTCCATGAACTTCACATCTCGTCGAACTACTACCTTCTTGCTCCCTGGAAGATAGATTCTGAATGCCTTAGCATTTTCGCTATATCCCACTAGATATCCTTTCTCTGCAGTTCGATCCATCTTCTTCCTCTTTTCCTCGGGTATGCGACAATATGCTAAGCTTCCAAATATCCTGAAATGACTAACTTTAGGAGTCTTCCCTGTGAAGAATTTTTCTGGAGTAATTTTGCCCAATGCCCGATGAGGAGTTCTATTTTGAACATAGAATGTTGTGTTGCATGCTTCTGCCCACAGGAATTTTGGCATATCCCGATCCTACATCATGCCCTACCTGCTTCTAAATTAGTCTTGTTCTTTCTTTCTGCTACTCCATTCTGCTCTGGATTGTAAGGAGCTGTCCACTCTCTTTTGATGCCTTTCTTAGTGAAAAAATCAGTGAAGGCCTTATCGACATACTCTCCACCATTATCTGAGCGCAAAACTTTTATTTTCTTCCTAGTCAGATTCTCCACCAGAGCCTTGAACTCTTTGAATCGACATAAAACCTCGTCCTTGTTTTTCAAAAAAAAATCCGAGTTTTCTTTGAGTGGTCATCAATGAAGGTGAGGAAGTACTCGGCACCACTAAGAGGTTTAGTGGACATGGGTCTGCAAATATCTGAGTGTATCAATCCTAGTACACTCTTGGCCCTGTTTTTACTTCTAGGAAATGTTGCTTTGGCATACTTTCCTAGAGCACATCCTCTACATACATCAACTCATTCCATACTAAGATCCGGAACTCCTGTTACAGTGCTCCTGAGAATTCTTAGAGCCCCATGGTGCAAATGTCCCATTTTTCTGTGCCATAGTTCGTTCAAATCCTTGTCTCCATGACTGCCTATTAGTGCCATTAGTGATTCTAGCTGTAGTCTATACAACCTGTTACTTTTGATCATGATTTGCACTTTCTTTTTCCAGCTCGGGTGTTTGACATAAACTTTCTCCTTGATGAAGAAAATGTCATAGCCTTTGCCTTGAAGTTGCGACACAGAAAGTGAGCTCATCCCCAATCCTTGTACATGTGGCACATTGGTAGCACGGAACCGCTCTCCCGTTTCTGTTTGAAAAACTATGGTACCCCTCCCTATTGGAGTACATTTTGCCTTGTTCGCCATGGTGATCTGAAAGTTCATCTTTTCCTCCCGTTAATTTGAGAAACATTCCCGGATTCCCGTCATATGCCAAGAAGCTCCACTGACTATATACCATACCTCTGATGATGCAGAGCTAGTCACACAAGCCACTTCTTCTTCGAGCCTAGAAGCCAACATAGAGAAATCGAAATCACTTTCTCTTGTGTAATTTTCTGAAAATCTATGTGAGTCTCCTGACGTAGATGCCTCTACATCATCGTCTCGACCCATAATTGATTTTCCCTTCCTATCTCTGATTACTTGCTCTGATACCATGTGAAAATTCTATCACTGTAACAACTGATTTATTTTACCTACTTATTTTCCAATAATTTATTTATGAAAATCCTTTAGTAAACATGAAAATAAATTCTGCTGTAGATAACACACCATAATACAGAAACAAACACATGCACAAGAATCAACACATCGACACAGATATTTTGGACAACAGTCCCCGGGAAAACCCAATGTGGGAAAACTAGTGCCGCAAGGGAGGATTTTATTATTCAACAATTCTTCAGTACAACTGGGTGCCAAACTGGCTTACCCAACAGTGAGAAAATTCTACAACACTTCTCCCAGTCTCAGCGTCAAGCTATCTGACCTCTGCGTCAGCTCCTGCCTCTCTGCATCAACACTGGGCCTCTTTGCATCACCCACAGAGGCCCTCTAGTGACTGCGCAATCTGCTGCCTTTGCGTCTGCCTGAGAGGCTCTGCGTCTACCTCTGCAACCTCTGTGCTGGTCTTGTTGCTGTTCCCGACTCTCTGTTCCATACTTGTTGCCTCCTGTTGCTCTCCAGACCACTAGTTCGAATTTCTCAGCTAACCTTGCTCTAGAAATTGAACTGACTGGTCTCCCTCAATGTATTCTTTAACTGACCCTCAAGCCTCTTCTTATACTTTTTCTGTTGGTCCTTCAATGACCGAGATTAAATCTCTAATCAACGGCTAAAATTAGATTTGGCTTGATCCATGACTTTTGGAACCTTCTAACCCAAATTTATATTAATAGCCATTAATATTTTATTTTCCTAAGTTTAGACTTAGGAACTCCATTAAAAATATTAATTATTTTAATATCTCCCAAACCGGTTAGAATTTTCCCAAACCATTTATGGGTCTTGTAGATCTCATGTTCTTTAGCCTCTCCACCAAGTTTCATGGCTAGAGCACATCTAATGCAACACCAAATTAACACTCACTCTTAACGAGGATTGTGCTCTAGTAATATTCCATACTGAACATTACTCTGACTATACGACACCGATACCTTTGTTGATGCTAGGCCTCCCTACCCAACATCTTCTGCACTGCTGCATCCTATACCGCATCTCCCTCTGCATCCGTGCTGCTGTTGGTCCTTTCTCCCAACACTGCATTTGCACTGCAACTCCCTCCTTGCCATGTTGTATCGTGCTACTGCTGACTGCTACTACACTGTAACATCACCCCCATTTCTGCTACTGAAATGGATTCTTTATCATCCCCATCTTTTCTCTGAAATAATCAAACTTTGTTCTTCCAAGGACCTTGGTGAGGATGTCTGCGACATGTTCTCTTGTAGGATTGTAGCTCAACTGTACAACTCCTCGTTGGACACAGAGTCTGACAAAGTGACACCGGATATCAATATACTTTGACCGATCGTGAAACACTGGATTCTCAGAGAGCTTGATGCAACTTTGATTATTGCACATGATCCTGGTTGCCTCCATATTTCTTCTGAATAGGTTCACAAGTAGTTTTCTAAGCCATATGGCCTCACACAAAGTTGTGCTCGCAACCATATATTCTTCCTCAGATGAGCTCAGAGCCACGAATTTATGTTTCCTATTGCACCAGGAGGTCATTCCTGATCCAATGTTGAAACAATACCCAGAGGTACTTTTCTGATCCACTGAACTTCCTACCCAATCTGCATCAGCAAATCCACTCAATCTGATATCCTTACTCTTGGTGTACAAGAGTCCATAATCGACTGTTCCCTGTAAATACCTGAGAACATGTTTGGTTGCTGCCTAGTGCGCCCTCTTCGGCTCCACCATGAATTGACTGAGGGTGTTGACAACATAGCAAATGTCTGGCTTGGTATTGACCAGATACATCAGGGACCCTATGAGCTGCCTGTATAAGGTGGGATCAACATCCTTGTCTTCTGATGCATCAATCTTCTTCCAGTTGGTGATCATTGGAGTAGCCATGGGTCTACAGTCCTCCATCCTGAATCTCTTCAGGATTTCTGTAGCATATCTCCCTTGCCCAAGGAAGATCTCCCCCTTGTGCTGCCAAACTTCCAACCCCAGGAAATAATGCATTTGTCCCAAATCCTTCATGTCAAATTCCGTGGCTAGATTCTTTTTGCAGTCCCCGATGAGCCTAGATGATCCAGTTAGGAAGAGATCATCCACACATAATACTAAGATTAGAGGCTCATTCTCTACAACTAGATAGTAGAGATTTGGATCTGTGTCACTCTTGACAAATCCCACTTTCTGCAAGTAGCCATCAATTCGACCATACCATGCTCTAGGTGTCTGTTTAAGCCCATACAAGGCTTTCTTCAATCTGCATACATGAGACTTCTTCTCACGTGTCTCAAAGCCCTCTGGTTGTTCAATGTATACCTCTTTTTCTATCACTCCGTTTAGAAATTCCATTTTGACATCCATCTGATGAATCTCCCACCCCATCTTTGATACAAGAGATATAACGGTTCTAATAGATGTATACCTGGCTACTAGGGTGAAGGTCTCTTCATAGTCAATTCCTTCCTTCTAAGCATACCCCTTAGCCACGAACCTGGCTTTGTATTTCTCAACATTATCGTCTGCAGCATATTTGATCTTGTAGATCCATCTCAAACCTACCATTGATTTATCTTGAGGCCTTGGCACTACCTCCTAGACATCGTTCACCATTATGGAGTTGTACTCCTTTATTATCGCATCCAGCCCAACCTGATGTTGAGTTACCTCCTGAAAACTCGCAAGCTCCCCATCCTGAGCTACTAATGCCTGATATCTATCTGGCTGTTTTCGCTCCCTCTTATTGTTCCTTGGCGCACCGATGAAGTCCTCTGCATCTCGCAGAATCTGACGAAGTTCCCTGCTCGTTCTTCCTCTGCTAGCAGGTGCTTCTGTTAGCTCCTCCTCATCCTGTGATTCTTCCTGACCCGAGGAAGAATTCTTTTCTTCTGTTGGTTGAAGAGGTTTGACCAACGGTTCCTCTTTTGACTGCTCCTCGGAAGGCATTTCTCGAGATTTTCTGAAAGCCCTGTCCTCCATGAACTTCACATCTCGTCGAACTACTACCTTCTTGCTCCCTGGAAGATAGATTCTGTATGCCTTAGCGTTCTCACTATATCCCACTAGATATCCTTTCTCTACAGTTTGATCCAGCTTCTTCCTCTTTTCCTTGGGTATGCGGCAATATGCTAAGCTCCCAAATATCCTGAAATGACTAACTTCAGGCGCCTTCCCTATGAAGACTTTCTATGGAGTAATTTTGCCCAATGCTCGATGAGGAGTTCTATTCTGAACATAGACTGCTGTATTGCATGCTTCTGCCCACATGAATTTTGGCATATCCTGATTATACATCATGGCCCTAGCTGCTTCTACAATAGTCCTGTTCTTTCTTTCTGCTACTCCATTCTGCTCCGGGTTGTAAGGAGCTGTCCACTCTCTTCTTATGCCCTCCTTAGTGAAAAATTAGTGAAGTCCTTATCGACATACTCTCCACCATTATCTGAGCGCAAAACTTTTATTTTCTTTCCAATAGATTCTCCACCAGAGCCTTGAACTCTTTGAATCGACAGAAAACCTCGTCCTTGTTTTTCAGAAAATAAATCCAAGTTTTCCTTGAGTGGTCATCAATGAAGGTGAGGAAGTACTCGGCACCACTAAGAGCTTTAGTGGACATGGGTCCACAAATATCTGAGTATCAATTCTAGTACACTCTTGGCCCTGTTTTTACTTCTAGGAAATGCTGCTTTGGCATACTTTCCTAGAGCACATCCTCTACATACATCATCTCGTTCCGTACTAAGATCTAGAACTCTTGTTACAGTGCTCCTAAGAATTCTTAGAGCTCCATGGTGCAAATGTCCCATTTTTCTGTGCCATAGTTCGTTCAAATCCTTGTCTCCATGACTGCCTATTAGTGCCATTGGTGATTCTAGTTGTAGTTTGAACAACCTGCTACTTTTGATCACGATATGCACTTTCTTTTTCTAGCTCGGGTGTTTGACATATACTTTCTCCTTGATGAAGAAACTGTCATAGCCTTCGCCTTGAAGTTGCGACACGGAAAGTAAGTTCATCCCCAATCCTGGTACATGCAGCACATAGGTAGCACGAAACCGCTCTCCCGTTTCTGTTTGAAAATCTGTGGTACCCCTCCCTACTAGAGTACATTTTGCCTTGTTCCCCATGGTGATCTGAAAGTTCATCTTCTGCTCCCGATAATCTGAGAAACATTATCGGATTCTCGTCATATGCCAAGAAGCTCCACTGTCTATATACCATACCTCTGATGATGCAGAGCTAGTCACACAAGCCACTTCTTCATCGAGCCTAGAAGCTAACATTGAGAAATCGAAATCGCTTTCTCTTGTGTAATTTTCTGAAAATATGTGCAAGTCTCCTGACTTAGATGCCTCTGCATCATGGTCTCGACCTGTAATTGATTTTCCCTTCTTGTCTCTGATTACTTGCTCTGATACCATGTGAAAATTCTATCACTGCAACAACCGATTTATTTTACCCACTTATTTTCCAATAAGTTATTTATGAAAATCCTTCAGTAAACATTAAAATAAATTCTGCTGCAGATATCACACCATAATACAGAAACAAACACATGCTAAAGAATCAACACATTGACACAGATATTTTGGACAACAATCCCCGAAAAAACCCAATGTGGGAAAACCTGTGCAGCAAGGGAGGATTTTATTATTCAACAATTCTTCAGTACCACTGGGTGCCAAACTTGCTTACCCAACAGAGAGAAAATTCTACAACACTTCTCCCAGTCTCAATGTCAGGCTAGTTGACCTCTGCGTAGCACCCAGACACTCTCCGTCAACTCCTGCCTCTCTGCGTCAACACTGGGCCTCTTTGCGTCACCCACGCAGGCCCTTCAGTGACTGTGTAGTCTGTTGCCTCTGCGTCTGCCTCTCCAACCTCTGCGTTGGTCTTCTGTTGCTGTTCACGACTCTCTGTTCCGTACTTGCTGCCTCCTGCTGCTCTCCAGACTACTGGTTTGAATTTCTCAGCTAACCCCACTCCAGAAATCAAACTAACTAGTCTCCCTCAGTTTATTCTCCAACTGACCCTCAAGCCTCTTCTTATACTTTTCCTGTTGGTCCTTCAACTACCGAGATTAAATCTCTAATCAACGACTAAGATTAGATTTGGCTTGATCCATGAATTTTGGAACCTTCTAACCCAGTTTTATATTAATACCCATTAATATTTTATTTTTCCTAAGTTTAGACTTAGGAACTCCATTAAAAATATTAATTATTTTAATGTCTCCCAAACCAGTTAGAGTTTGCCCAAACCATTTCTGGGTCTTGGAGATCCCATGTGCTTTAGCCTCTCCACCAAGTTTCATGGCTAGAGCACATATGATGCTACCCTAAATCAACATAGCTGAAGTACTCATCTTCCCTCTGAATCCTTCTGCATTCCTTTGCATCATTTTCCCCACGCTGGCCCAGTGTCAAGCTGCCCATGCAGTCCCAGTGTCAAGCTGCTTCTGTGCTGCCTCTTTCTACATCAACCTTCTTCTACGCTCTCTCCCTGCTCTACGTCTTCTTGCCTTGCACTCTCGAAAGATTCTGATGCCCTCCCTTCCTTCCTCACCTGCAACTCTCCCTCTGATTTGATTTTCTCTTGCCGAACTTCGACCAGTGAGAAAATCGATCTTACTCAGGTAACTGAGTATCTACCTCTGGTGTGTTCTCCAAGTGCCCATCAAGCCTTCTCTTATAATCCTCTCGTTCATCAATCAACGACCCAGATTAGATCATAATCAACGGCTAGGATCATATTGACTTGATCTCCACTTTTTTCTAGAAGTTTCACCCATAGTTTAGATTAATACCCATTAATTATTTTAATTTCCTAAGTTTAGACTTAGGGTCCCATTAAAAGAAATTAATTATTTTAATAAAACTGTCTCCGGGTGGAATTTCCCAAAATTATTTCTAGGTATTAGGAAATACATGTGTTTAAGCCTCTCTGCAAAAGTTGAGACTTACAGCACATCCTACCGGAAATCAATAGAAGTATGCATGACTTAGTTAAGGAGAGTGTAACATATGCATTAAAGAGGGGGTAAGAGGAATCTTTTATGACATGTATTTAATGAGTGTAAGAGCAATGCCATTATTTGATGAGTGCATAAAAAAGAGTGTACTGTATTATTAAAAGAGAGAGAGAGTTACATAGAGCCATGAGAATCATCAAGGAGAGAGGTGTGAAGTGATTGAGGAGATGAAGGTGACTTGTAATTCCCTTTTACTATAACATCATAGTCTCATAAAAGATAATAATAATATTAATAATATTGAGGATTAAGTCGAGATTGAACTTTAGGATTGATTAATGATAAGTTATGTGATATTCCTTCAACTATACTTGATTACCCTTTGATTGAAGGTGATTTACTATTTTTGGAAAGTCATACTTGCGCTGCTAAACATGACTTTCTATTTTTATAAAGTCACTCCAGAATTGTCAGAAATGAGATTTTATTAAGAAATTCATCCCTGAGCTACCCGTGAGTGGTATTTTTTCTTCCAGAGAATAAGGATTCCACATCCCTATTGCATACATCTTTGTGCCTTAGTAGATTGAGGACTCTGCGCTCTGATCTACTCCAAGGATCCAATATTCCACACCTCAATCTTTTAAATATTTAGGACTCCGCGTCCCAATCCTTTTATTATAGATCGAAGACTCCATGTCTTCATCTTTCATGGATTTAGGACTCTGCGCCTTGATCTACTCCAAGGATCCAAGATTCCACACCTCGATCTTTTAAATATTTAGGACTCCACATCCCAATCCTTTTATTATAGATCCAAGACTCCACGTCTTTATCTTTCATGGATTTAGGACTCCGCGCCCTAATTTCCATGGCTTCTCATCTACTCTGCTTTGAAACTTTGCGCTTCACCTTAAGGTATTGATTGTGAGCTCATACCCATCTGATGGTTCATTGGTAAGGCCTTGTTCCAAGATCTGCACACATCACAATCTCATAGATCAAAGGAATCAAATGAATTTTATAATTAACTTATTCACATTTTACCAAAGATTGTGCATGACTTCCACAGTCATTTTGGTTCTAGAGAAATGACTTCCATAGCCATTTATAATTTGAACATCCTTGTTTGCAAATAACCACATCCCCTGTCACATCCCACTCAATACAATATTAAGCATATATAATAAAAAAATCATGTATCATGACTTCCACAATCATTTATAATTTGAGCATCCTTGTTTGCAAATAACCATGTCCCCTGCCACATCTTGCTCAATACAAGATTAAGCATATATAATCATACAAATCATATATCATCCATAAATCATAATTAACCATATGTTCCGCATAACCATGATTATCCATGTATCTATGTGTCTCAATCCTAGATCACCATCCATGTCATACACCTATGTCCAAACTAGGATACCAAAAGAGAAAACATCGATAATATGTTATTAACCAAAATCAGTTCTTATACACACAACCATAGATATTATCATAACCACATAGAAACCGTGTGACCTAAACCAGGTATAATCTTTATATCAGTGCATCAAAATCACCCTCTCCGAGTGTCATGAAAGTTATCCCACCAAGAAAGGATACTACAGGATTTAACAATAAATTCAAAAATACATTGTGATGTAAGCATTCTTAAATCTTAGATCTCACCTTGCTTCCTCCTTCAAACATCTTCTAATTCTCCTTGCACTTGCATTTTAAGTTAGTCTTGCATAATTAAAATTTACTTCCAAGCATAAGCTTGGTCGATAAAAAGATAGGTACCCATCCATAGTTGCTTGAGAAGCTTGTTTCTCCTAGTACTTAAAACAATGACCTTGCAGTCGTCAGAGCCATAGTTCTCTAGAGTGCCGGAGGCATTGAGTATGTTAGATTTTCAGGAGAGATATCGTTAATCACACCTTAATGTGCTTCACCTTATCTTTTCTCTACCACTTACTACAAAATGAAGCTCAATATAGAAAGGATCGAAGGGTTAAAACTTAGATAGGCATTTAACTAAAATTAACCAAGATTCCTGCATCTCACATTAGTTTTAGGATTTGCATTTCATATAAGATAATTATTCATCCAAGCAGTGGTTTCTCCTCGATTACTTGGTCCTAAATTTCCTAGCAAGATAGTTGAATTCATAAGGCACTGGTATCAATCGTCTAATTCAAATAGAATCCTATAAGTCTTGCTAAATCTAAAACAAGTACTTGGTTGCTTAACTATGTCTCCCGAATTGGTTGGTTCCCAAGTAGTTCTCCCTCATTCCATTTCCATAGGGTCTACCACCCTTAGTCTGTTGTAGGGAGACAACTTAAACGGAGAGAATGGGGATCAGGGTGATAGCCCCCAATCTGAGTTGTTGTCGCGGTGCCTAGACATTCTGTGCAACAACAAGAAGTATCCAACTGTCAACCATCAGAATGAGGGTTTTGATTATAAGCATGATTGGATCTGTTTCATGGATATCATAGTTGTTTTGTTGCATAGATAAAGTTATGGATCATTGTACTCTCTTTTGCTGAATCATTTGATGATGATCTAAGAAGAAGAAGATTTGCAAGGGTTTTCCCCATAGTGGGTTTTTCCCTAGTCTCGGACCAATCCTAGTGTCTCTATGTGTGTGCATGCTTTTCTTCTATTGTTCCTTTATATTCCACTGCATTGATGATGATGATGTTGTTCTTTCTATATAATTGCATATGCTGATGAATAATGGTGTAGATACGAATAATGTAATGATGATATGGGGTGAACTTAATGTATTAATGAAGAAATGCAATTATCAAAGTAAAGAAAAATGTAGCCCTATGGAAAATTAACACTGTTAGTGGTAACCAAAAACATATACATGGTTGAAAAATGTGCTCATTTTCACTCATGAATACATATTTAAAGTTGCTATAATCACATGAGTGAAAAGAATGTGTGTCTTAGTATGTGTTTTCTACAGTTTCAGTGTTTCGTTCTTTGTAATGGCATTTGAATGTATGGTCTTCTGAATATTTGAATAAGAGTAAATGTTATAGAATTCATCCTTGCTTTGATGCTCTGTTTCATAGATTTCAAATAGTTGCACTCCTATCTTCTAAAGCTACTTTAGGATTCATTTCATATGCCCTATTGTAGTGGTATGTTCTCCTATTTTCCCCCTTCATCTATAATGATGAACAAAGTCTAAGATGTGTTATCTACATGCCTTTGTCCATCTTGATCAAACAACTAGTATCTTGGTAATTTGCCATAAACCCTAGCTCGTTAACTCCATTGCCCAATGGACTATCTACCTCATGCCCAACCAAACACTACGTCAACACTCTACTAGCTGCCAAGAGATGGAATGGAGTAGGGGATGAAGGGGAACAACCCGGGTCACATGCCATGGTACAAGGGTAGCCAATAAAAAGGGAAGCCCACACTTGGGTAAATGATGTGCAGGATGGAGAAATCGTGGTACATGAGTTACCTCGACCTTGCTTTTTCTACCCTTCTTCAAATGGCTTTTGCCTTTTATGATTTTCTTTGGTTAACTGCTTAGGGCTCAAAGGAATGAGAGCATGATGTACAAAGTATAACACTGGATACACCCTTTTAAGGTGGGACAGTTCATCGCCTACCAGGGGTTGGGACAATTATGGGTTCCTAAATGATAAAGGAGACTCATCTAGGAACTAGGGTGATGGCTTCTGTATTGGAAATATTGAGAGGGGGGTGAATCAATATTTCTTTTCAATTGTTACTTTTCCCAGTTATATCACTTATATTTAGAACACAAAATGAACAATAAGAATAGATGCTTTTATTAATTTCTTTTTCACAATAAATCAAGTACAATGTATATAGGGCTCCATCCCTAGATGAAGACACCAATCTTCAATCTCCCAGGCTCCAACTTGTTGCCAAGCACCAACTTTGACTTTTGTGAGGCTCCGACCTATAGGGAACCGACCTTATCTTCTCAAGGCATCGACCATGAGTTTAGAGATTCCAACCCTTCTCTAGTACAGACTTCGATCCTCTAGGGCTCCAACCCTATCTTATCCAAGGCACCAACCTTGAGTTTAGGAGCACCAACTCCAAGGACACCAATCTTATATTTGCCAAGCACCAACTTGGACTTTCCAAGGCACCAACCTTGTCAATTCTAAGGCACCAACCCCAAGGGCTCCAACCCTATAGCTTCACTTTGTCAAGGTATGTTTGGTTGTACTTCACGGCTCCCAAGGTCTTCTTCACTGAGCCCTATCAATCTTCAGCTTCAATGTAGTCTCCACGTTACGTCATCAATGACAAACTTGATTTCTTCACATGAAGGTGTCTTCATTGTCCTTCATGGTACTCAAAACAAAATCTCCAAGGTCACATCGTGAGGGCCTTCAATCAATGCATCATGGTCTTCAATAATATCTCCAAGACTAGCTTCTACAAGTCTTCCAAATATCTTCAAGTATCCTCCAAGGTATCTTCAATAGGCAGCTCTATGAGTGCCTTCAATATCAACTTCTACAAGTCTTCTAAAAGATGTCAATGGGCTACTCCTTCAACTGAGGTATGCTACTCCAAGGTTGTCTTCAGGAGTTGGTCTTAAGGATGTCTTCAATAGGGTGCTTCCAAATGAAGGTCTAATCAATACTCCTCAAACATTGATCTTCAAATAGGTTGGCAAAACTCCAATCGAATTCTTCAAGGATGCCTGCATGGCTCCTTTTAACACCCTCTATTCCTGCCTTCAAAAAAGGAACAAATTCTGCTTCAATGAATTCTGAAGATCTGTCCTCAAAGCAAACAACGCTAAAGTGATGCCAAGATTTGATCCATGTCCAAGTCTTCAAGGCTAAATCCAAGCCATCTACGGGTCTGAATTATTAAATTGATCCTCCAAAATGGATCCGAGCTCCAAAACAGACTATTCACACACTTGTCACAAATTCGAAATTGTGAAGCTTGTGATCAAGGTTTCTGTTTCTAAGAGTGAGCCTCCACAGGTGACTGAAGTCTACAATAAATTTTGAGGCTTTATATCACTCCAACACTGCAGCAAAGCTTCTTCCTCTAGCTGTTGTACCTCGCTGGTCTGTTGGGCTGAATACCAACCCCTGTTCTCACCCAACAACACTCTGTTCACTAAGGAACAGGCCTTGTCCAGTTACCTGTACCCTTCAATCAATGCATCATGGTCTTCAATAATATCTCCAAGACTAGCTTCTACAAGTCTTCCAAATATCTTCAAGTATCCTCCAAGGTATCTTCAATAGGCATCTCTACGAGTGCCTTCAATATCAACTTCTACAAGTCTTCTAAAAGATGTCAATGGGCTGCTCCTTCAACTGAGGTATGCTACTCCAAGGTTGTCTTCAGGAGTTGGTCTTAAGGATGTCTTCAATAGGGTGCTTCCAAATGAAGGTCTAATCAATACTCCTCAAACATTGATCTTCAAATAGGTTGGCAAAGCTCCAATCGAATTCTTCAAGGATGCCTGCATGGCTCCTTTTAACACCCTCTATTCCTGCCTTCAAAAAAGGAACAAATTCTGCTTCAATGAATTCTGAAGATCTGTCCTCAAAGCAAACAATGCTAAAGTGATGCCAAGATTTGATCCATGTCCAAGTCTTCAAGGCTAAATCCAAGCCATCTACGGGTCTGAATTATTAAATTGATCCTCCAAAATGGATCCGAGCTCCACAACAGACTATTCACACACTTGTCACAAATTCGAAATTGTGAAGCTTGTGATCAAGGTTTCTGTTTCTAAGAGTGAGCCTCCACAGGTGACTGAAGTCTACAATAAATTTTGAGGCTTTATATCACTCCAACACTGCAGCAAAGATTCTTCCTCTAGCTGTTGTACCTCGCTGGTCTGTTGGGCTGAATACCAACCCCTGTTCTCACCCAACAACACTCTGTTCACTAAGGAACAGGCCTTGTCCAGTTACCTGTACCTAACCGCAGCCCAAAACTGAGGTAAAAATAGGTCTCAAAAGATGACTGTACCCAAGTTTGAATTTAAAACAGTGCCACAAGACTAAATTACAGTTACAGGTCCGAGTTGCAGTGTTGCAGGCTCGAATTGTAGAGCTACAGGTCCAAATTCTTTAGAGTAAGCTCTGTAATGAACTCCAGAAAATAGGTGCAACTATAGGACAGAGATGTATAGGACTTGTTCTGAGATATTTCAGCCCTTAAAACAGAATTAGCCTTTCACTGTCAACTATCCAAGCTCCTTCAAGAAGACTGTCTACACCTATTACTGGTCTGAGGTTTAATGATAAAGGAAATCTGCTCCCAAACAATGATCTTTTAGTCCTTCTCGGCCTCTGTCCTACTTCTCTGTGTTTTGTCCAAATTCTGTATCTTGTTTACCGAAATTTATATCCAAGAAATGAGGTCCGAACCTCTATAAATAGTGTTTTTGCAAGGCAAAACGAAAAGACACGTCCAAGTATGGAGGCTGACTTGATTCCTTGACCATAGGTCAGCTCAATATCAGAAATATATTTTTAACTTGAAAATTCGATATCTCACAAACTACTAGGAGTTTTGGGACAAATAAGGGCTCATTAGAAAGGAAAAAATATAATCTACAAGATGGTATAGGATTCATGTTGGTAGGATGCCTCCAAGATGTTCAATTTTATTTTTCTTTGCAACTGTCCTTGAATTTTTATGTACAAAATGTGATTTGGATAGCAAGAGCTTCTTCATTGTCATATGTCACCAAGTGTTTTTAAGTGAGGTCTCCACTTGTTATGTCTCTAATCATCACATGTCATCAAGTGATCTCCAATTCCTTCATTGCCCATGTCATCAAATGTAATGTCACCATATACGTCATCATGTGTGCCATTAATGTCACCATGTCATCAAGATAGTGCAGTGATATGTCTTAGTGCATCATCAATAGGAAAGTTCCAAACTAGCCTTCCAACCATCAAATGAGATCTTCCAGGTCATCATATAGTCTTCCAACCATGTCATCAAAACCATCATCAAGTGTGGTCATTCATCAAATGTATGACATCATCATCTAGAACCAAGCATCTCAAGAATATTTGCCATCTTGGTCAATGACAACCTTGATTAACAATCTCCCCCTTTGTCATTTATTGAAATATTCTTGCCCTTCCAACATTCTCTCCCCCTTTGACGTCAATGGCAAATGGGGTGCCCAAGTACTCCCCCTGCCAAGCTGTTTCTTTTCTTCATGAATAGTAGTTCTTCATAGGTATGTTACTCCCCTGTCATGGTGCTCTTCCTTCTGGAAATGTGGTTCGCGATAGATGTGTTTTCATTTCTTCATGTGATGAACCAACTCGCCCTGTCTGCATAAACTCCTCTAGCTTAAGAAAGATTACTTGCTTAGTGATCAAATGGAAGAGATCTTGAACAATAATCCATTGGATGAATAAGGGATCACGTTCTTCAATGGGGTTGCTCCCGAGAGATGATCTATCAAAGGATGATTGTCCATGTGTGACTCATCAATGATTTCATAGGGCCCATTCAGGAATAGCTTCTGCAAGAATGATTAAGAATCATAAGCTCCCCCTAACAGTATGCATGGTCTCCTTTGGCAAAGTCTCATTATAAAACACTTGGAATATCAAGGATGATTTCATCAGATAAAAAACATGTGCTGTTGTCTCGA
Source organism: Pinus tabuliformis (assembly GCA_031772625.1). Lineage (NCBI taxonomy): Eukaryota > Viridiplantae > Streptophyta > Pinopsida > Pinales > Pinaceae > Pinus > Pinus tabuliformis. The sequence continues at coordinate 764,147,931 of CM062807.1, read as the reverse complement.
GTGGTCAAGAGATTTTCGAATCCAATTTTCTTCCTTCTCCATACTTGTGTAACATTTTTCTCTAGTATGGTTCTTGCTTGTGTAGGGGCCCAAGTCAAGTTACAATAATGTGCCATATGTCCAATGTTATGACACTTTAAGCACTCTATATTGTTCATGTATAAAATTCATGACTTATTCTTGCAAAATTGCTTCTCGGAGATTGACGGGGACCATTATATTTGTCTTTGTGATATGCCCTACAATATTTTGCCATGTGCCCAAAGTTTGTACAAGAATAGCAATAACCAAGAAATATACTTTGGTACCTGGGAGAAGGTTTCCTTGATGTACTTCTGAAGTCTTTTTGCCTTGGAATCCTTTGATGATAACCATTGCTTCTTGCGTCCTTGACACCATCTTCATTTCTTCTTGGAGTAGGATTTCTTCCATAGTTGTCTTGACTCTTCTCCTTGCCTTTGCTGGAACTGGGAGCATCAACATTTCTTTCTGGCTTCCTCACATTCTTGTTGTTTGAAGCATTATCATACTTGCTTGAGGATTCACCTACATAGCCAAGACCTGATTTATCAAGGGGAGACCTTTGATGACTTAGCATGTCATCTAGGGTCTGAGAACTTTTCAAGTTCTTATTCAACAAGTCAACTTCATTTTTAAGAAAGACAATTTCTTCCTTCATTTTCTTGCATTCTTCATCCCTCTTTGATAGAATGATCTCCATGTCTTCCTTCATCTTGGTTGCTTCACATGATTGGACCTTAAGAGAAGTGATTTTTGATCTTAACTTGGTGATGTCATCATCCTTTTCTTCTAGTTGGCATATCATGGTGTTTCTCTCCTTTTCTGCTTCATCAACTTGTCCTTCTATGAATGTCAAAGCTTCCATCACCTTCTCAACTCCTTGTTCTTGTTTCCTTGCTTCTTCTAGTTGACATCTAAGGGAGGAGACCTCTTCCTTATATTGACCAATCCCTGCTTCAAGTTTGTTCAAGGTGGCTTGCCAAGGTATCTTCCCGTTTCTTTGCCTTATCCAATTGATTTGTCATGGATATGAAATCTTCATGATTCTTTCTCTTGTTTTGATGAAATTCTTCCTTAATCTTGGCGAGCTCCTCATCTCTTTCTTGCACTTGAAGCTTGACAAGGTCAACTTCCTTCCTTGTCTTGTCCTGGTCACCAACTTGCACTTTTTTCTTAAGTTCCTCATTTTCCTTTTTCAAATTGTTAATCTCTTCCATGGTAGCCATAAGTTTAGTGAGGAGATCTTTTTCAAAATCTTTTTCATTCTCTTCATCTTCTAGGTCTTCTTTAGCCTTGATGTTATCACTCTTATCTTCACCTTCCTTGATCGGCTCTAGATTTCCTTCTTGTTTTCCATCATTTTCTTGACTATAGATCATTGTCAATGCTCCTTTTGAGTGAAGATCATGAAGTTTATTCAACTTTATCCCATATTCCTTTTGTTGACGAACATTTTTCAAAGTTGGCCTTCATAGGATTAGGTAGCCCATTCAAGATTTATTTCATCGCTCTTGTATTATGTTCCTTGGATTCTCCATCCATCATGCTATCAACAATCACCGATTTCCAGACATCAAATCGGCTCTCCCACAAGACTGCTTCAACAAGGTGTCTTCTACAATCAACGAGTCAAGGTACAAGTCTGTCTCAAGTAAGGCTTCAAAACCTGCTTCCTAAGAGCTCCACTCACAAAACAAGTGAGTGGCGGGCCAAGTAGTCACTGGTGGTCGAGTTGAAGGCTTCAGAATTAGATGCATGTTCCGACTCTAAGTCAGAACCCGACAAGGGGAATGACAAAGGAAAGCAGATTATTGATGCAAAGCTGTAATATTCCTAATTAGCCATGGCTAATTAGAATATTCGATTTTGCTCAATTTTGCCTTCTATAGTTATTTGTAAATAAAAAGGTGAGGAAAAGGGGACATAACTCACTTTTAGAATAAAAGTCACTTCCTAGTAGCACAACATTGTGACTTAAAGGGGAGCCAAGGGGGCCAAAGGACCACGCAGAGATGGGGCCCACGCAGACACTTGGAGGGACTGCGCAGATGGAAAGGGAACACGTGGCAAGAGGGGATTACGTTGGAGGAGGTGAGCCTTGGGATTGGGAGAGGCCAATGTTATAAAGGAGAGAGGAGCCCCCTCATTTTGTCATTCGATTATGAGCATTTGAGCTAGTCACTTCGACTTGGAACATGCTGGTTGTTTAGCCTGTCTGCAGCACTGTTTAGTGCACTGAGTGTCTCCGTTCGAAGATCTCACCCTTAGCCCCGGGGGACTTCGAGTGCCTACTCGGGCAAGGTATTTTCAACAGTCTTTTTGCAGTAGTTTTGATCTTTGGCATTGAGGTGGAGCTGAGCATTGGAAGGCTGCGTAGTCTTGAGAGAGAGGGACGCAGTTCTTCTGGGAGCAGTTTCGGATTGAGGATTTGTGGAGTAATTGAGCAAGGGATCAGCTCTTGTATATTGGAGTGGTTTGGCAGAGTTTCAGGCAGTATTTTGGAGGATTCTACTCAGTGGCAGCGCAGGGCCTTGAGGGATTGCGTGATTCCCCAAGAGGGTGATTTTCAGGGACCAACCATTTCAGAAAAGCTTTCTGGGTTTTTTTGGGTTTTCTGAGTAGGGGTGGATTCCAGAGTTTCAGCATTTTCTAAGGAGGGGAACAACCCCAAATCCTCATTTGATTTCCAGCAGTAGTAGCAGCATGGCAGTTCTCCAGCAGCATCCATGCAGTTCAGAGAGAGGCCATTCCTTTGTTATTCTGAGTGTATTTCTTCACTTGCCTGGTGCAAGTCGAGGTGCCATCCTTCTGATCACCTCCTGTACTCATTCCATTACTCAACATAATAAAATGGCTTAGCATTTCTCTCTGCATTTCTCGAGTATCTACTTATATTTCATGCTTACATTATTATATATTACACCACTGTTATTTTTATCATTTTGAGTTTCCTGGTTATTATATTATTTGTGCGTATTTGGTTGGAGTTTATTGGGGTTTGGGGAATATCTCTGAAACGGGATATTACAAGAGCCTAATGCCACCGTTGCAACCACGAAGATCCAGAAGGAGGAACCTGGAGATCCAGATGAGGAGGAGCACCTCTTCCACTCCCAGATGTGGGTAAAGGGTTCCCCGCTACAGTTCATTGTCGACGGCGGATCCAAAAGAACCTCATTTCGACAGAAGTCATGAAGCATCTGGGCTTACCAACCATAACACACCTACAACCGTACACCATCGGGTGGCTTCACCAAGGATGGGATCTTCTAGTGAGCTAGTAGTGCCGCCTTCCATACAGCATCAAGCCCTTCACGGATGAGGTATTATGTGACATTGCTCCCCTTGATGTTTTTGATGTATTATTAGGCCAACCATATTTGTGGAAATGACATGCTATGTATGAGTCAAGGCCTCATGTTGTTATTGTTACTTTGGGAAATAAGTTTTACAGGATACCGGAAGTAGCACCTCCTACTACCATCTCTTTGGTTACTGCAAAAAAATGCAGTAAGCTCATTTCCAAAACCAGGGAATTTGTTTACCTGATGACACGTCTTCAGGGAAAGAAGAAGATGGTGGCCACGAACTCCAAACAGGGCCCCTCTGCATGACAACAACAGATGGACAAGTTCGTGGAGGAGTATGAGGACATCTTCGCGTCCCCCGTAGGGGTGCCTCTGCCCTGTCAGGTCAAGCACTGCATCGATCTGACCCCAGGTGTTTCGTTGCCTAATGGACCAATCTATCGGCGATCCGTTCTGGAGAACGACGAAATCAAGAGGCAGATTCAGGAGCTGTTGCAAAAAGGTCACATCTGGCCGAGTTCATCGCCCTGTGGGAGCTCGATCATGCTGGTATAGAAGAAGGATGGGACTTGGAGACTCTGTATTGACTAGCGAGCGTTGAACAAGATCACTGTTCGGAATAGGTACCCGATCCCATGGATTGATGACCTTCCAAACCAACTCAAGGGGGAAAAATATTTCAGCAAGATCGACTTGAAGTCTAGATATCACCAGGTGCCAATCGAACCCTCCAATGTGTGGAAGACTGCCTTCAAAGCCAAGGAGGTCCTTTTCGAATGGTTGGTTATGCCTTTTGGGTTAGTGAATGCTCCTGAAACCTTCATGAGGCTGATGGATGACATCTTGCAGCCATTCACCAACTCATTTGTAGTGGTCTACTTGGATGACAGCTTGATCTTCAGCCAGAGTTCGGAAGAGCACCTCCACCACATCCAACAGGTTCTCCAAACACTGCAACAACACAAGCTATGTGCCAATTTAGAGAAATGCACTTTTGGCATGACCCAAGTACAGTATCTGGGATACATTATTGATGAACGGGGGGTTCATGTGGATCCAACCAAGATCCAAGTCATTCGGGATTGGCTAGCCCCAACCACTCTAATAGAGCTCCGCAGCGTTCTCGGTCTTGCCAATTTCTACCGTAGGTTTGTGTTGGGATTCTCTCATATCACTTGGCCCTTGAGTCAAGTCACAAAGGGAGGAGCGAAAGCAAAATTCTTTTGGTATGAATCTCAACAGAAGGCATTCACAGAGTTGAAACATCAACTCTAATCTGCACCGGTGCTCACTTTACCAGACTTGCAACAACCATTTGAGATCGAGATAGTGCCTCTGACTATGCTATTGGGGCAGTGCTTACTCAACAAGGGCATCCAGTGGCATATCATAGTGAGACACTTTTAGACACAGTCCGAAAGTATCCCACTTATGACAAAGAGATGTATTCCATTGTGCATGCCTGCTGACAATGGAAGCATTACATTTTGGGGAAGGAAATGGTCATCCACACAGACCACCGACCCCTGCATTTCATACAAACGCAAGGGAAGTTGCAGAATGATTGCCATCAGAAGTGGTCCACATACCTGCAACAATTCCATTTAAATATCAAGTATAAGAAGGGCAGCACCAATAATGTTGCAGACTACCTCAGCCAACCACTGATCACGGCATTAACCACCGTGCTCAACTCTTGTGGGCACGAGACTTTTGATTGTCCACTTCTCTACAAAAGTGACCCAAAATTCGGCCACACATACCAGACACTCTTGGAGGGTCAACAAGTTCCAGATTTTCAACTCTAGGATGCCTTGTTATGCCACATGGGACACCTTTGTGTTCCTTCAAGCGAGTGAGCCAAGATGATTTGGGAAGCGCATTACAGTCGGGACGCTGGGAATTTTGAGGTCGAGAAAACAGTGGCAGTACTGCAGAAGTATTTCTCTTGGCCGAATCTTCGACAAGATATTGGGAAGTACATCAAATCCTGCACTGCCTGCGCCATTGACAAACCGACCATCAAGAAGCAAGGCCTCTATACTCCGCTGCCTACCCCTAGTCGACCTTGGGAATCCATCTCCATGGATTACATGTCGGGCCTTCCTTCTACTAAGCATGGCAACGACTGTGTTTTTGCGGTCGTCGACAGATTCTCGAAGATGGCCATTATGGTGGCTTGCAAGAAGAACATCATAGCAGAAGCCACTGCTAAACTCTTCTTTTAACAAGTGTGGGTACACTTTGGGATCCCACGGTCTATCATCTCAGATCAGGACAGTAGGTTCCTTAGTACATTTTGGTCCAGTCTCTGGTTGATGCTAGACACCAAGCTCACTAAGTCCACAACTTTCCATCCCCAAAATGATGGCCAGAAAGAGGTCGTCAATAGGATGATCGTACACATTCTACACATGTACAACTCAAAGCATCCATGCACATGGGATGAAGGCCTCCCCTATGTCCAGCACAACTATAATCGGGCTCTCCACAGCTCGACTGGCCACAGCCTTTTTCAGGTGGGCTTGGGATTCCAACCATTATGTCCCATTGATGTGGCCATACCATTTGCAGCTGCTCAAGCAGATTCGGCTCATATCCAGTAGGAAGCCGATAAGGAAAACAACTTCATTGAACAAATCCAACATTTCCGCCAGCAGGTCCATGACATTCTGGAGAAATCAAATGCCAAGTACAAGCAGTGACATGATCGACATCAAGTGCCACACAAGTTTTAGGTGGGTGACAAAGTCTAGATGCATTTGCAGAAGGAATGCCTTACTAGAGCCTATCAGAAACTTAGACCACTCTGATATGGTCCTTACACCATTACCAAGGCTGTGGGAGACAATGCATTTGAGCTCAATATTCCCCCATTCCTTAGCCTGCACCCAATGTTCAATGTGGATCGCCTTCGACCATACTTCCCACCATTGCTGGACACATCAAACATTGCAGAACAACTCACACCTACATAGTTAAATCCAGATTGCATGGAACAAGCCACAACTGATCGGATCATGGACACACAGATCAAGAACACCTGACAACAAAGGATCCAACTATATCGAGTTGTCAAAGCAGGCCAACTCCTTCACTAGGGCAAGTGGCTCACCAGGGACCAAGTTTAGCATAAGTTTCCTCATCTCATGGAGGAACTCAACGCAATGGGGACTGTAAGAGCTATTCAAGATTTTAATGTAAGGTCTGTACAAAATTTTACAGACATGGCAAAAAACAGTAAAGGCTTTTAAACATCATGAGCTCGTGATAAAATTTCCTGAATTTTATAAATTTAACTAACAGAACTGATGAGAGTACTTACCTGTAATCCTGTGGTTGATGATGCCTCAAACTGCTCCTGCTTCGGTTACCAAAAGACCAAAACCACCCAGCCAAACTAAGCAGAACCTCGCTTACTCAGTCTAGTAAGCTTCTCAGCTGAAGCAGACTGTTCTCCCGTGCCCAGAAATCTCAGAACAAGCAAAGCTCAATCGTTCCTCATGAACTCTGTGTACCAATTTTCCTCCTGTTTCTCCCCCCTCTCAAAATTGTTCCCTGCTCCTTATATGCTGTTTCTTGGCGGTGGTTGCTCCCTCCACCTGCAACCCACCGCTTCACCTTCTCGTGACACCTTTCCCATGTCACGTGATATATATATATATATATATATATATATTTCTTTTTTAAAGGTATATTGATTTTTGATTTAATATCCTTTTGTTTATTTTTAATATAATACTTTATCTTTAATTTATTTTTATTATTTTATTAATTGATTAATATAATTTATTTTTATTTATTTCATAGATAGGTCGTTACAAGGACCATTGCTTCCTAAGGGGGGAGGAATGATCCAGATGGATATTGGTGGCCAAGCGCCTATTCCACTTGGACCCCCACCATTGTTTCTTTTAGTTTTTTCAGTTTCCTTATTTGTAGCACAATTTACTATTTTTGGCAAATTTTTGGGTCCTAAACCTCCAGAGTCGTTTTGAGGCCCTAAACGACGTTTTTTTGTGAAAATTGGAAACGCGACATTAATTGGTGATTTGAAAGTTGTAGTCCTCGGATAGATATTTCTAACAAGGTATTGTACACGTCAAATGGAGATCGTATGCCAAAGTTACGACCCTGGGAAGTTGATGTACCTGTTTACCCAAACGGAGCCCATAGTTTGGCACTTCATCTCCTAGGGTTAGGTTTTTGGATGTTTAGGGTTTTCCATTGTTTTTCAATAATAAATAGGCCTTTGAGCCTCATTGTAACACAGTTAAGAGGCATGTAGCTGCCACATCTCTTCTTAGAGATAAGCTACCATCGCCCGAGCTAGTCTTATTTCCATTTTGCTTGTAAGCATATTCCAGTACTTGATATTAATGAAATGAAGTGTTATTTCTACCGCATATTTGTATTTATGTTTATATCTGTAATTTGTTGTGTCCCTGTTTAAACCTGGATCAGTTAGCATTATGTCAGCATCATGAAAAGAATATGCATCTTGTTCAAAGACATCCCTATTAATTAAAACCTATTAAGAACAGGTGGCGTTGCGCTTTTGCACTGTACAAAAGAATTGTACAAAGTTGGAGGCTTTGTACGATGGAAGAAATCTTGTAAGGAGGAAGTTGTTCATTTATAGTCTTGTTCACACACACTGAGGTCATCAGGAAACCCAGAGATTGGTTGGAAGTATCTCAACCATGGAGCGCTGCGTTTTCACAAAGTCACTATACTTTCACCATATCTCTTAAACTGTATACCCGATTTCCATGAAATGTATGGAGGTAAGATGAATAAACCCACTTAATTTCAGGTTAAAACGCTTCATGGTTTCCGAGAAACGAGCCATCGTCATCTACAACCATTTTCGTATTTTCTCGAAATCCATGAGTCAGATTTGTCTCAAATTTCTTGTGGAGAAGCGTTATGATGATAGTAACTCACTATCAAAATTTCCTCTCAATAGGATTCACCGTTTGGGATATATTAACAAAATACAGGTTGTTGCGAAAGTTAATAGTTTGTTGTGAACGTAGGGGTTAGTCAATAAGGAGGTCTGCAAGCACTCTGAAGCCTATCTCAAAAGTTCAGTACCATCAAAAATATTTCAAGAATACCCATTTGCTCCATTTTGTTATAGGGGGTTGCAACCATACAAAACATGGAGGGCTACTTCAACTGGTTGTGAAACTGGCTCATTTGCCGGGAAATTGGACAGTCAACACCATTTCACTTGATATTTCAACTTTTTGGTTTCTAGAAGCAGTTTGGATCATGTGAATAGGTGGTGTATAGTCTTAGGAGGTGTAGGTAATGATTATTTGCAAATATTCCAAGTTGGTGATGTTTTAGGCATAGATTGGTAGTAAGTAAAACCACCCTATTTTTGGCTCTGGCTCTTCCCTTAAGTAAGCTTGTTTATAAGATTGAAGATTCCAGGTGTTTATGTTTTGCACAAAGCTCCTTTAGTATCCATATCTGGTCACAACTCTAAAGCTATTCTGAAGAAGAAGTTTTGAAACATTTTGTGCCCTAGCCAACATTAGGATTTTTGGTGTCAAGGTGGACATTCGACATTTTTGAGGAAGGGAAATTAGAAAGAAGTATATGGCATGGTTATTACAAAGTCATCATCATCATCATCAGTGTGTGCAGATTCACTACAAAACATCCTCACCACTTAAACCATAGAAATGAAGATGGCGTTGTGCTTTTGAAAAAGGTGTTGTATTTTGCCCATGGGAGGTTTTATCGGATTTTGAGGTGTTGTATGGTAAAGTTGAGTTTCTGAAGGGGAAGGTGACCATGTGCAGGTTCATTTGCAGGTGTTGGAGCCATTAATTAGCTCAAAAACAAGCACAAATACCTAAACCATCAAGCACTGCGTTTTATGCCGCTGCGTTTCTGCCTTGCTGAAGAAATTGGAGTTTGCGTAGCGCTGGCACTACGTTTCCAGACAGAGTTATGTTTGAGTGAGTTATCTCAGCTAAAACTTGATGTAATCTTTTTATGGGTTTTGTAATTATAATAAAGTAGTCAGTTACTCATCAACTCAATTTGGAGCTGAGATATTAATGTAAAATCCTTAGAAAAGAATCTAGTTATGTAGTTCCTAGTATTAAGCAGGTAGTTCTATTTTAATTGCAGAAGTTTGGAACAATATTCCTAATGAGGAATTTGACCCATAGAGGTGGGAATTGACTCTTTTGAGTCTATATTATGATGTACATGTAATGGAAAATGGGTTGGTTAGATTGGAGAGAGAGACACTTTGAGTGCATTGTATTTTTTTAAATTTTTTTCCAGTGAATGAAAGACAAAAGGTGATTTGCAGGGATTCATGTGTCAGATCTTGATGGTGTTGTGCTTCTTGTATCTTGTAAGTTTGTCTTATGTTTCTACATATCTTGAATGTATGCCTTCATGCTTGGAAGAACCAGATGCTTAATTCAGAATTCATCTTAATGGTGCTCTGATTTAGTTTTCCCAAGTAATCTGTGTTTTCCTCCTAAAGCAATAATTAGAATTCATCTACAGTTTTGATGCTCTAAGTGTTGTTTTCACCTTTCTTGCACTCACCCTTCTACAACGATTTAACTTGATTTCATCACTAAGACTACCTACCTTGCCCCTGTGGAAAAAATCCTTTCTCTCTTCATCATCTCACCAGACAAATTATAACTTTGACATGATCATGCCCAATGGATCTGTCTCCTTTCTTACCAGCAACCCTTTGAAAAAGCAGATCTTATTGAGCTCTATACCTAGCCTAATATTAGATTAGTTAAATACCTTAAGTGAGAGAGCCCTCTCCAAGGCTAGAATGGCTACATTGTTTATTTTTGGTAGCATCGGATGTACTCTAGCCTTGAAATTTGGAGGAGAGGCTAAGGCACATGAGATCTCCAAGACCCAGAAATCGTTTTGAGGAATTCCACCCGGATGAGGAGTTATTAAAATAATTAATATTTTTAATGGGTTCTTAAGTCTAAACTTAGGAAAATAAAAATATTAATGGGTATTAATAAATATAAGGGTGAGAAGCTTCTAAGAGACGAGGATCAAGTCTATTTTAATATTAGACATTGATTAGAGACTTAATCTCGATCGTTGATACATCAACATGAAAAGTATAAGAGAAGAACTGAGGATCATGTGGAGACACACCGATAGATACTCAGTATCTCAAGGGAAATCGATTCTCAAGAGAAGGAGATCAATTTGAGAGGGAGAGTCGCAGGGTGGAGGAAGAGGAGGGCATCGACAGCAGGCAGTGACTGAGGAAGAGGTGACATAGGGACAGTGGGAGATAGTGCAGAGAGAGATGCAGTCCAGAGGAGAGACGTAGCCCTCATGCAGGCTAACGCAGAGGGATGCAAAGCCACTCAGAGCCACGCAGAGTGACATAGAGATGATGCAGGAGTGGGAGCAGGGTCTCCAAAGTGTTAGAAAGTCTCAAAGGGAAAGTCTCAGGGGTTTTCTTTCAGTTTCTCTGTAAAATAATTCCTTGTAAAAGCAATTGTTGTTGAAGATTAATAAATCCCTCATCTACTGCACTGGTTTTCCTCCATTGGGTTTTTCCGGGGATAATTGTCCAAAAACCACTGTGTTGATGTGATTGGTTTTTGTGCATGTATTTTTCTCTGGGTAATTGTGTGATAACTGCAGTATAATTTATTTTACTATTTGCTGAAGGGATTTCATAAATAAATTATTGTGAATAATAAGTAGGTGAAATAAATCAGTTGCTGTAGTAGAATTTCAGTTTAGAAATTTTCACATAGATTCTAGCCCAAAAGTGGTTTGTGGTTACCTCTGGAATTTCTCTCCTCAGCCTAGGGAAATTTACGGAGTGCTAACATTCTGGCACTGTTGCCGAGGAGTGAAAGGTTCCATCTTCCCCAAGAAAGATCATCAAAGTTTCAGATCTGATTGTTGATGGTGGACAACAGTCAGACACATGAAGGTTGTACCATTCACCTGGCGACTCCAATCAAGTTTCAACTTGATCCAAAGACTCCACTGGCAGCAGGATCCAAAAATCAAGGTTTTACTAGTGACTCTACTGGCTCAAGATGAGTTCTATATCTGCAAGGTATGCTCCTTTAAATCATATGCATATTCTAGGTTTTCCAAATCACATGCCTCATGTAGACTGAAAAACTTATTTGCCAAAATTCAAAGATCAGGTAGGAGATGATGTTGCTCTTCACTTGGTCAAATTTCACATGCATGTATGTAGACTTAAGGTTGATTTTCATCTAGATTGTCTCATGAATATGTTCATGGTATCCTTGGAGGGAAATGCACAATAATGGTGTGAAAGCTTTTGATTCAGTTTCCGGAGAATCCACAGTAAGAACCGTTTTCTGCCAACGTTTCAAATCCCAACCGGGATCCATCATCAGGGCTTCTTGAATGCTTGATAGAAGAAGAGCTAATTTAAGAGATTTAATAGTAATGAGGAGAGAATTTTGAGAAGAATGTCGGCTATCCTTTTGAGTAATTTTGATTTATTAATGATGAGAGTAAATTAAGATGAATGTCGGTTTCCATTTTAATAATTTTAGATTAATTTATTGATGAACTAATTTAATTAATATAAATTATTATTATGATCATTATCATAATTAGTATTAATTAATTAATTATAATCTTATTAATAATAAGTTACTTTTGTTCTAATAATTAATATTAGAATCCATTTTTAATATTATTATTATAGATAATCATAATTATTATAATTAATAATAATAAATAATATTAATATTATTAATATTGATCATAATTAATATTAATAATATAATCCTAGAATAATGTATTATAATATTATTAATAATTAGTTATTTTAATCTAAGATAATAATTATTATTAATATTGATTGTTAATATTATTATTAATTAATTAATAATAATAATAATAATTATTAATATAATAATTAATAATGATAATATTAATTAATAATAATATTATTAATATTTATTATTTATTTATTTATTTTAAGAGTATTATTAGTGTAATGTTAAAATTATTTGAAATGTACTAATATTACTAATAATAATTATTGTATTAAAATTTTTATATTATAATATTAAGAGTCAATACAAATAATTAATAATAAATAATTAGTAATTAATAATTAATTAGTATTATTAATTGATAATTAATATCAAGACTTTATAATTAAAATTAATAATTAAAATATTTTAACTAATTAATAGATTTTAATTAATATTTTAACTAATTAATAGATTTTAATTAATACTTAATAATCCTGTTTTATAATAATAGTTAATGATAATAGTGAAAGCTATTATCATAATAACTATTGTAAATGTTTAATTATGAACTAATTATTATTATTATTATACCTAAATTATTAAAGCGAAGCTACTAACTACTAGGAAAGGAAAGGGAGAGGTAATTCTACCACCGAATACTAAACCTGAGAAGTATTGGTGACCCTAATTTTTCTGATTAGGGGAAGCCAGCTTCCACTAATCTCCATACCATTGTCTCTGTTTAGATTATGCGGATGCTTGATAATTTCAAGAGCTTCTCTAATCTTTCGCTTATGATGTTGTTCTTCCCTTGCGATAATTGAGGCGTTTTCCAAGCAGACATGGTGCTTAGTTTTTGAGGAGTGTTCTGCCAAGGCCGAAGTACGAGATCTTTCATTCTTAATATCAGCTCCATGTTCCTTGAGTCTCGTCTGCAGGGAGCGACCTGTTTCACCAATGTAGCTTTTTCCACACGAGCAATCTATTTTATAGACTCCCTTAAGCTGATGTCTATCGATACTATCTTTGACAGACCTCATACCTTGCCTAATAGTTCCAAGTGCTGAGAATTGCGTGTTTATGTTTTTCTTCCTGAGGATTTTAGCAATCTTATCTGTAACTCCATGAATATAAGGAAGAAAAACCCTACCACACTGAGGTTGGTCTTGGGCCTTAGGTTCATGAGATAACATCCTTCTCTCGACTTTGTCTATTGCTTTTTTAATCTCATTTTCTTTGTAGCCTATACTCTTAAAGGTTGAGACTAAATGCTTCTTTTCTTCATTCAAATGTTCAGCGTTAGAAATTCGAAGGGCCTTGATAGCAAGGGTGTTTAGGACACCAAATTTTTGGGCTGGGTGATGGTGGGAATCAGCGTGGAGGTAACTTTCTGTGTGGGTAGACTTCCTGAAAACCTTATGCCCTAGGGATCCATCCTCTTTCCTGATGATGAGAACGTCTAAAATAGGGATGCTCATGTTTTCTTCAAGCTCCATAGTAAATTTTATTTCTGAAGAGATGGAATTTAGGTGAATAAAAAACTTGTCTAGCTCTGTTTTACCATGTGTCCATTTTATATTGGTATCATCGACGAATCTCTTCCACCATGCTGGCTTCAAAGGGTAGGATTCCAGGGCCTTCTTTTCAAAGTATTCCATGTATAAGTTGGCCACGATTGGCAAAAGGGGTGATCCCATCGCCACACCAGATGTTTGTTCATAATATATTCCTTGGAAGGTGAAAACAGTGGATTGCAAGCAGATTTCGGCCAATCTTGCAGTCCCTGGATCAGTAACATCTTTTATAACCTGAATGGCCTCATCAAGAGGAATCTTGGTGAATAAGGACACTACGTCAAAGCTAACAATGATGTCATCACGTTCTATGTTCTCATTCTTAATAAGATTCACAAAATCATGGGAGTCTTTGATGAAAGAATTAGTATTTCCGACAAGGGGCTTAAGGATTTTTGCAACATACTTGGCGAGCTCATAGGTTGGGGAGCTAATTGTATTGACTATTGGTCTAAGAGGAACCCCTTCTTTATGGATCTTTGGTAACCCATAAATTCTTGGGATAGTTTCACAAGAGGGGATTAATTTCTTCTTTAATTTATCCTCAAGGTTGGATTCCAAAATTGTCTTTTTCACTTCCTTCATAATTTTGGGGATGGGATTGTTGCTTAGCTTCTTATAACTGCCGCATCTGAGGTGTTCATTCATTTTGCATATATAATCTTCCTTATCCAAGATCACCGCTGCTCCTCCCTTATCTGCCTTAAGAACCACAATTTTATCATTGTTCCGCAAGGATTTGAAGGCTCTTTGTTCTTCTTTACTCAAATTACTTTTGGGAGTTTTGGCCTTTCTCATGATGAGGGAGAACTCTTGTCTTAATGTTTCCTTATCTTCCAGAGGAAGGTTATTAATCCCATCCTCTATACTACATATTATATTCTCAATGGGAAGATTTTTTGGAGCAATTGCAAATCCTAAACCTTTGTTGAGGACATTAATGACTTCAGGATCTAATTCTTGGGAAGACAGATTTACCACTTTCCTTTTTAATTTTGTTTCGGAAGTGTTCATTGAAGACCTTCCATCGTTCTCTAAACCCTTATTGTTCTTAATTCTGCTTTCATCAGAGTTTTGCATATTGCATTTGTCCAGATGAATATGTGCATTAATTTCGCCTAAACAATGATCGCTGATGTCCATATTACTGTTGCCAATGTTTTTTCTGTTTAAATTATTGATGGCACTAATATTGCCACCATCAGCGTTATGCGACTTTCCCACCGTATACCTCTTAATGCTGCCCACCGGGTTTTTAATATTGCAGTTGATTAAGTTTTGATTCTGCGCAAGATTATTAATGTCAATACCGTCTAAATTGTTGTCATTGCCAACTGTGTCCTGCGTGTGATTAATGCTGTCCACCGTCAAGTCTGCGTTCTGCGTATTACTCATTTGTTTAATGCTGCACACCGAATATTGTATAGAGTCCTGGTTATGTGTAGGCTTATTGATGCAATCCAAGTTTAAATCGATGTCAAACCCACCTGCGTCCTGTGCATTAATTCTGTTGTTGACCGCGTCCTGATTGCTGTTGCCAATGTTTTTTCTGTTTAAATTATTGCCACCAGTAGCGCTATGTGACTTTCCCACTGAATGCCTCTTAATGCTGCCCACCGGGTTTTTAATATTGTAGTTAATTAAGTTTTTATTCTGCGCAAGATTATTAATGTAAATACCGTCTAAATTGTTGTCAATGCCAACTGCGTTCTGAGTGTGATCCACCGAATATTGAATATTATCGTAAATCAAGTCTGCCTTCTGCGTATTACTCATTTGTTTAATGCTACACAACGAATATTGTATAGAGTCCTGGTTATGCGTAGGCTTATTGATGCAATCCAAGTTTAAATCGCTGTCCAACCCACCTGCGTCCTGTGCATTAATTCTGCTGTTGACCGCGTCCTGATTACTGCTATCTAAGACTTGGGAAACGCTGTCTAAAGTGATGTTATTGCCGCCTGCATTATGCATTTTTGTGGCATATTGAATATCTGTTATATTAGTCATCGTACCTAACTTAGTTTTTCGGACTTCATTAAGATTGGCGTTCCTGTTAGAGCCTCTGTTTGATGAACCACGACTCAGACTGCTTTCATCCGTGCTTGATCCTACCGAGTCTATCGAACTTCCACTGGCAATGTTCAGTTTTTCGACTTTATGAGATTTGTATACTAAATTGGACAATTTCTTGCGCTGTTGTTTTTCAGCAATGAGTCCTTCATTAATGGCTTTCAAAGCGGCCCTGGCATCAATAATAGACCAGAGATTGTAGCTGATGCTGCTGGTGTGAAAGCTTGCCAAATTCTTGTTTATCTTCTCTTAGAGATTTTCATATAGTGTTTTATGAGAGATATAAAGAATGTCATCGTTCCTTGTTGCTGGTCAAAGATTGTTGCATTCATTTTAAAAAGTTTATTGAGCATTTGGAGAGTCTTTATGAAGATGATCAGTTTATGGATGATAAGATTATAGAAGAATTTCATGAGAACCCTTTTCATCACCAAGAAGAAATGGTAGCCTCTCTCTTGGATGAAAATGAAACCGAGCGAGATTTTAGTGATGACAGTCATGTTCCATCCTCTCAAGTTGATGAAAATTTGCAGCAGTCTTGTCAATCTTTTTGTGCTCAAAAGTATGAGGATTCTTTTAAATAGCAGAAGGAAATGGTAAATGATGAGGACAATTGCCATGATATTCAAGTGGATTCCCAACAGGAAATAATTTCTTCCTTAGTTGAAGATGAAACTAATCAGGAATTTGATGTAAATATTCACATTCATTCTCTTGAGATTGATGAAGTAATACAACAGGTTTGTCCTCATGAGCTTGATGAACGTATTCAGCATGATCAAGAAAAGGAAATAGACAGTCAATCAGTTTATTCATCTTTTGGGTCAGTGATTGAAGAAAAGCGGATTATAAATCCTTTTGAAAATTCTTATTCTCACCAGCATGAGAATGCATCCCAATATAATGAGATCCAAAAGGTATGTGACATAGAATTGCATCTTACTATGCCAGTTGTTGAGGAGTGCATTAAAGTTAATCTTTTTCAAATATCTGTTGAATCTGCTGCTCTAGAAACTTTCAATTTAGACACACATAAAGGATTACTCATGCATCCATTTTCTCAAGGAGATATGCATGGAGCTTCAAATTTTTAGGATGCTAAGATTCAAATTGACCATCATAAGCTGCAGGAAAGCAGTGAAAAGGAAAGGGTTGTTCTGGAGCCTTTTGAAAATGAAGACTTCATTCAAGAAAATATGCCTCTTGAAGTAACAAACACAGAATATTTTTAAAATCAAGATCATATTTTTGCTGAAGCACATGAAAGTTTGACTCTTGACACTCCCATTATACATAATGTAGTTGTTCATTTGCAGTCTTTCAAGAAAGTTCAAATTTTTTTCTTGTGGATGAGAAGAGCAAGAAACATACCATTATTTCACTTAGAACTAATTATGAGTTTTATGGTGAAAAAGAAAACTTAGAGCAAGCAATAGTTGTAAGTGAAGATGTCTTTTCCTTCTTGCCAACCAATGTAATATTCCTAATTAGCCATGGCTAATTGGAATATTCAATTTTGCTCAATTTTTCCTTCTATAGTTATTTATAAATAAAAAGGTGTGGAAAGGGGGACATAACTCACTTTATGAATAAAGTCACTCCTTAGTAGCACAACATTGTAACTTAAAAGGGCAGCCAAGGGGGCCCAAGAACCACGTAGAGAAGGGGCCCACGTAGACACTTGGAGGGACTGCACAGATGGAGAAGAACACATGGCAAGAGAGAGGCTACGTTGGAGGAGGTGGGCATTAGGGTTTTGAGAGAGTCCAACGCTATAAAGGAGAGAGGAGCCTCCTCATTTTGATCATTCGATTATGTTGCATTTGAGCCAGTCGCTTCGACTTAGAGCACACTGGCTGTTTAGCTTGTTTGCAGCACTGTTTAGTGCATCGAGTGTCTCCGTTCGGAGATCTCACCCTTAGCCCTGGGGGACTTCGAGTGCCTGCTCGGGCAAGGTAGTTTCATCAGTATTTTGCAGGAGGAGCGATTTCTGGAGTTGAGGAGGAGCTGAGTATTTTGATGATTGCGCAGTCTTGAGAGGGGAGGAAGCAGTTCTTTTGGTAGGAGCTCTGAGTTGGGGTTAAGTGGAGGATTCAAGCCCGAAGATTGAGCAAGGGATCAGCCCTTGCATATTGGAGGATTTTGGTAGAGTTTCGGGCAGAGTTTTGGAGGATTCTCTTCAGGAGCAGCGCAAAGCCTTGAGGGATAGCATAGATCCCCAAGGGGGTGATTTTCGGGGGTTAGCTATTTTAGAAAAGCTTTTTGGGCTTTTCTGGGTTTATTGAACAGAGGCTGATTCCAGAGTTTCAGCATTTTCTGAGGAGGGAATCAGCCCCAAATCCTCATTTGATTCCAGCAGTAGCAGCAACACAGTAGTTCTCCGGCAGTTTGGACGCAGTTCAAAGAGAGGCCATTTCCTTACCATTTTGAGTGTATTTCTTCACTTGCCTTGTGCAAGTCGAGGTGCTATATTTCTGATCACTTCTTGTACTCTTTCCATTACTCAGTATAATAAAATGGCTTAGCATTTCTCTCTGCATTTCTCGAGTTTCTGCTTATATTCCATGTATACATTATTGTATGTTGCATTACTGTTATTTCTCTGGTTGGAGTTTGCTTTTGTTTGAGGGATATCTCTGATAAGGGATATTACAGTGGTATCAGAGCATAGATTTGGCTCAGCCCGTGGAGCTAGCAGTCTATGACATCGAGGGAGAAACCCTACATCTGTTATAGAGGTAGGAAATACAGAGATATTGAGCGTAGGTTGGAGAACACCTACGGAGAGGGAGACTGTGTTCGGGTGGTGGACACAAAACAAGAGGAGCCTGTGGTGAACACAGAACAGGAGGAGCCTGTGGTGGACGTAGAGTAGGAGGATCCGATGGCAGATGAGGACGGGAAGAGATTTGCAGACATGCTCCTCAAATCAGTGCAGGATCTGCCGAGGCAGATTGAAGTGATGGGGCAGAGATTCACAGTGGTGGAGGCTAGACAGCGTGAGAACCCACGGGTTTTCCAGGTTGGTGAGGGATTGGGTACATCCCACCATTTGCCAGAGTAGGGTGCCACTCAGCATGATACTACTCAGCAGATGGCCTCACATGCCCCTACACGCTCTACCATGCCCACTTTCCTAGGAGCAGACACGGGGGCCGAAGCCCAGCAGGAGGCAGAGCCCAGTCATATGGGCGATTATTTTGCAGAGTACCAGGCCTATGGGCAGGAGTTCAGGGATGCTCTCTCATTCAGAGACTTTGTTCAGCTCCAGCGGGATAGTAGACCCCGCGACCATCACAGAGGATACCGGCATTATCATGATGGAGACACCCACCGCACAACTAGTAGATTCCACTTGCCTACGTTTGATGGCTCATCAAATAGTTGGGCAAAGTCTTGGGTGGAGAAGATGGACATCTATTTCCAGCTTAACCAGATGTTAGAGACAGAGGCCATCAAGGTGGCGACATTACATTTGGATGGTGAGGCCCAGGACTGGTGGTTCCATGGGTTGGTTACACTCGGGCACTCCACAGTGACAACATATTCCGAGTTCACCAGAAGACTGATAGAGAGGTTTAATCGGAGAGATCCGGAACAGCACTTTGTTGAGCTGACGAGGCACAAACAGACCGGGAACCCAGAGACCTACATTGCAGATTTCTTGAGGGTTTCAGTGATGGTGCCAGATCTATCCGCGGCACGAAGGATCTACATGTTTGTTGAGGGGTTAGCAGAGCCACTTCGGGGTTTAGCCAGATCCACTAGACTAGGCACACTCCAGGATGCTATTAGCAGGACTTGGGACTTACAGGATGCCTTACCTAGGACTCGGACACCTTACCCCAAGAGATAGGCTTTCCAGCCTAAGGGGAAGGATGTGAGGATTCCGCCTCCAAAGGGGAATCCAGGGCGAGCACAGGTTGATGATGATGCTAGGAGGGAGCTGAAGAAGAAGCGGTTGTGCTTTACCTGCCAGGAGCCGTGGGCACTGGGACATAGATGTGTTGCTAGCAAAGCACATTTTATTGAGGTCTTCTTCGAGAGTAGCGGGGAAGAGGATGAGGGGGATGATGTGGAGGTAGGAGATAGTCATGCCATGCAGGATCCTTTGCCACCTCCACCACCACCAGCAGGTGGTGCGACTTTTGCACCTACCAGAGGGGCCCTTGCAGCGTTGCGAGGGGTTCCCATGGCCAGTGAGTATCAGTTTTGGTTGACAGTGGGGCAACCCACAACTTCATCGATGCACAGATGGTTGAGCGGAGAGGTATATAGACAAGGAGCTTCGATGGATTTTCAGTTTTAATCCCAGGAGATCAGACCATGGTGTGTGCTCGTTATGTTCCAGAGTTATCAGTGACGATGGGCACCTACACACTGACTGACCACTTTTTCGTGGTCGATATTCCGGACACCAACATGATATTGGGTGTTCAGTGGCTTATCACTCTAGGGAAGGTCATGATAGATTGGAAGGCCCTAGAGATGGAGTGGGATGATGAGAAGACAAGGAGGCATGAGAAGATACGGGGACAGCACACATATCCGCCTTAGACTGTTTCGGCTCATCGAATGGAGGCAGTCTTCCGGAAGGGAGACGTAGAGTGGGCAGTGGAGCTGCGTGCATCAAAGGCAGGGACTACAGGGCAGACGGTGCACCCAGAGATACAATCCATCCTTGACCAGTATGCCACAGTGTTTGGGGAGATTCCGCCGGGACAGCCACCAAACCGGGGGTTTGAGCACACCATTGAGCTTGAGCAGGGCATACAGGCAGTGATTACTACCCCCTATAGGCATCCCAAGGCCTATCAAGATGAGATCGAGCGGGCCATTCAGGAGTTGCTGGCTCTTGGGCACATTCGGCCGAGCACGAGTCCTTTTGCTTCTTCCGTGGTGTTGGTGAAGAAGAAGGATGGCACATTGAGGATGTGCATTGACTACAAGGCCCTGAACAAGAAGACCCTGAAGAACAGGTACCCCATACCCAGGATTGATGAGTTGATGGATGAGTTGAGAGGAGAACGGTTCTTCTCAAAGATTGATTTGAGATCTGGGTACCATCAGATTCGCGTGAGGGAGCAGGACATTCCCAAGACTGCCTTCAGGTGTCACTATAGGCACTTTGAGTTTTTGGTGATGCCCTTCAAGCTAACCAACGCCCTAGCTACATTCCAATCCTGCATGAATCACATCTTCCACAGTCACTTAAGGAAGTTTGTGTTGGTGTTCTTTGATGATATTCTCATTTACAGCAGGACTTGGGAGGAGCATCTCCAGCACATTGAGACAGTTTTGCGCATCTTGGAGGAGCAGCAGTTCTATGCCAAGCTCTCCAAGTGTGAGTTTGGGCTGACGGAGATGTTGAACTTGGGACACATCATAGGGGTGGACGGAGTGAGAGTCCACGAGGAGAAGATCAGGGCCATCAGAGATTGGCTAGAGCCGAGGAACGTGACAGAACTTCAGGGATTCATTGGCATTTGTACTTACTACTGGAAGTTCGTCAAGAGTTTCTCACAGCTTGCTGCACCCCTGACAGATTTGATGAGGAAGGGGGCATTCAGTTGGTTGGATACAGCGCAGCGAGCCTTTGACAGGCTCAAGGAGGTTATGAGCAGCTGCCCAGTGCTTGTATTGCCGAATTTTTCATAGCCATTTGTTTTGGAGTGTGATGCGTCGGGAGAGGGGATCGACGCAATGTTGATGCAGGGAGGTCACCCTATAGCCTTTGAGAGCCGAAAGCTCCTTCCGCATGAGAGGTTGTATTCTATATACGACAAGGAGATGCTGGCCATTATGCATGCATTGGCCAAATTCCGGCAGTATTTAGTGGGTAACAGGTTCAGGGTGAGGACTGATCACAACAGCCTCAAGTTCTTTTTGGAGCAGAAATAGCTACAGGAGAGGCAGCAGAAGTGGATCAGTAAGATCCAAGCGTATGACTTTGACAATGAGTATGTCAAGGGTAAGAACAACGTGGTAGAAGATGCCCTTTCACATAGACCAGCCACATTGTCTCTTATGAGCTTGGATACAGACTGGAGGGCTCGACTCTTAGTAGAGTACTCCAAGGACAGATTTGCATGTGAGGTTCTGGATGGGCAGGTGGCGGATGACAGGTACAGGGTAATCGATGAGATCATCTACTATAGGGACCGGATCTTCTTGACTGAGGGATCTCAGCTCAAGAAGAAGATACTTTAGGCATCACATGATTCACCATTGGCCGGCCATTAGGGGTTTACCAAAACCTACAGGGCCATTAGAGAGAGGTTCTCATGGAAGGGCCTCAAGGAGGATGTACTCCAGCATATCTGGGAGTGCAATATTTGCCAGAGGAACAAGGGGGAGATGAGCCATCCCGCAGGATTGTTGCAGCCTCTTCCCATTCCGGAGGGGAAATGGGAGAGTATTTCGATGGACTTCATCACAGGGTTGCCCATGGTGCAGGGCAAGGATTGTATCTTTGTCGTCATTGATCGACTAACAAAGTACGCACATTTTTTCGCCATATCCGCACACTACACAGCAGCGCAGGTGGCCGAGTTGTTCTTCAGAGAGGTCTTCAGGCTACATGGTCTTCCTAAGACCATCATCAGTGACAAGGACAGTCATTTCATGGGCGGGTTTTGGCAGGAGCTTTTCCGGTTGGTGGGAACGGAGTTGACACCGAGTACCAGTTATCACCCACAGACGGACGGGCAGACAGAGATAGTTAACAAGTGGCTGGAGGGCTACTTGCGTAACTATGTCAGTGGGCAGCAGCGAGCATGGCTGAAGTGGCTGCATCTGGGGGAGTACTGCTACAACACTACACATCACATGTCCATTGGTATGTCACCATTCTATGCTTTGTATGGGTATCATCCTTTATCTTTTCCTGACGTGATGTTTGGTCTGACGGAGATGTTGTACTTGGGACACATCATAGGGGTGGACGGAGTGAGAGTCCACGAGGAGAAGATCAGGGCCATCAGAGATTGGCTGGAGCCGAGGAACGTGAAAGAACTTCGGGGATTCATTGGCATTTGTACTTACTACTGGAAGTTCGTCAAGAGTTTCTCACAGCTTGCTGCACCCCTGACAGATCTGACGAGGAAGGGGGCATTCAGTTGGTCGAATACAGCGCAGCGAGCCTTTGACAGGCTCAAGGCGGTTATGAGCAGCTGCCCAGTGCTTGTATTGCCGGATTTTTCATAGCCATTTGTTTTGGAGTGTGATGTGTCGGGAGAGGGGATCGGCGCAGTGTTGATGTAGGGAGGTCACCCTATAGCCTTTGAGAGCCGAAAGCTCCTTCCGCATGAGAGGTTGTATTCTATATACGACAAGGAGATGTTGGCCATTATGCATGCATTGGCCAAATTCCAGCAGTATTTAGTTGGTAACAGGTTCAGGGTGAGGACTGATCACAACAGCCTCAAGTTCTTTTTGGAGCAGAAACAACTACAGGAGAGGCAGCAAAAGTGGATCAGTAAGATCCAAGCGTATGACTTTGACAATGAGTATGTCAAGGGTAAGAACAACGTGGTAGCAGATGCCCTTTCACATAGACCAGCCACATTGTCTCTTATGAGCTTGGATACAGACTGGAGGGCTCAACTCTTAGTAGACTACTCCAAGGACAGATTTGCATGTGAGGTTCTGGATGGGCAGGTGTCGGATGACAGGTACAGGATAATCGATGAGATCATCTACTATAGGGACCACATCTTCTTGACTGAGGGATCTCAGCTCAAGAAGAGGATACTTCAGGCATCACATGATTCACCATTGGCCGGCCATTAGGGGTTTACCAAAACCTACAGGGCCATTAGAGAGAGGTTCTCATGGAAGGGCCTCAAGGAGGATGTACTCCAGCATATCTGGGAGTGCAATATTTGCCAGAGGAACAAGGGGGAGATGAGCCATCCCGCAGGATTGTTGCAGCCTCTTCCCATTCCAGAGGGGAAATGGGAGAGTATTTCGATGGACTTCATCACAGGGTTGCCCATGGTGCAGGGCAAGGATTGTATCTTTGTTGTCGTTGATCGAATAACAAAGTACACACATTTTTTCGCCATATCCGCACACTACACAGCAACGCAGGTGGTCGAGCTGTTCTTCAGAGAGGTCTTTAGGCTACATGGTCTTCCTAAGACCATCATCAGTGACAGGGACAGTCATTTCATGGGCGGGTTTTGGCAAGAGCTTTTCCGGTTGGTGGGAACGGAGTTGACACCGAGTACCAGTTATCACCCATAGACGGACGGGCAGACAGAGATAGTTAACAAGTGGCTAGAGGGCTACTTGCGTAACTATGTCAGTGGGCAGCAGCAAGCATGGCTGAAGTGGCTGCATCTGGGGGAGTACTGCTACAACACCACACATCACATGTCCATTGGTATGTCACCATTCTATGTTTTGTATGGGTATCATCCTTTATCTTTTCCTGACGTGATGTTTGGTGCTAGCAAGGCTCCGAGAGCCAAGATTTGGATCCAAGAGAGTCAGGATATCCTCCCAGCTCTCAAGGATAATATGTCTACAGCGCAGAACCAGCAGACGCTGTATGCTGACAGGGGTCGGGTGGAGAGACAGTTTGAGGTAGGGGACTTGGTCTACCTACGATTACAGCCATACCGACAGTCGTCACTAAAGCAGAAGGGAGTTGATAAGCTCAAGCCCCGCTTTTATGGCCCATACAGGGTGATATGCAGGATTGGACAGGTTGCGTATGAATTGGAGCTGCCCCAAGGCATCAAGATTCATAACGTTTTTCATGTATCATGCCTGAAGAAGGCATTGGGGCAGCAGGTGACAATGACAGATGAGATACCACCCACGGATGATGAGGGGCATTTGGTGTTGCAGCCAGAGGCTATTATTGATACTAGGGAGAGGCAGCTACGGAGCAGGATGGTCCAGGAATTTTGGTGAGGTGGAAGAATTTACCAGATGAGGATGCCACTTGGGAGAGAGAAAATTTTGCAGCATCCGTCACTTCAGTTGCTTGAGGACAAGCAACATTTTGCTGGTGGAGACTATAATATTCCTAATTAGCCATGGCTAGTTGGAATATTTGATTTTGCTCAATTTTGCCTTCTATAGTTATTTATAAATAAAAAGGGGAGGAAAGGGGGACATAACTCACTTTATGAATAAATTCACTCCCTAGTAGCACAATGTTGTAACTTAAAAGGGGAGCCAAGGGAGCCCAAGGACCACGTAGAGAAGGGGCCCACGTAGACACTTGGAGGGACTGCGCAGATGGAGAAGAACATGTGGCAAGAGAGAGGCTACGTTGGAGGAGGTGGGCCTTAGGGTTTTGAGAGAGGCCAATGCTATAAAGAAGAGAGGAGCCTCCTCATTTTGATCATTCGATTATGTTGCATTTGAGCTAGTCACTTCGAATTAGAGCACGCTGGCTGTTTTGCCTGTCTGCAGCACTGTTTAGTGCATCGAGTGTCTCCGTTCAAAGATCTCACCCTTAGCCCCGGGGGACTTCGAGTGCCTGCTCGGGCAAGATAGTTTCATTAGTATTTTGCATGAGGAGCAATTTCTAGAGTTGAGGAGGCGCTGAGTATTTTGATGACTATGCAGTCTTGAGAGCGGAGGACGCAGTTCTTTTGGTAGGAGCTCCGGGTTGGGGTTAAGTGGAGGATTCGAGCCTGGAGATTGAGAAAGGGATCAGCCCTTGCATATTGGAGGATTTTGGCAGAGTTTCGGGCAGAGTTTTGGAGGATTCTCTTCAGGAGCAGCACAGAGCATTGAGGGATAGTATAGATCCCCAAGGGGGTGATTTTCGGGGTTCAGCTTGTTGACCCCTACTGGTCAACTACCCATGCAGTGCACCCTGTCTTTTCTTGACAAAAAGAAGCAGCACCTGATCAGCATGTCCGTGCCATCCTGCCATCATCAGCAGTTTGATCTTTCTGATTGTAAACCCAGTCTGCATGTATTAGCTGTAAATAATCTTAGCAGACATGAAGTCATGTATGTAATTTGCCTAGGTGGACCTAACTTTTTGATGATAATCTACGTCCCGGAAGGTTTTTTGTCTCACCGATCCACGGATCGGCAGAGTTTTCCTTCAAACCTGACCCCAAAGCCGGGATTGATTTTGTCATTAGAACTTTAGGAGAATCCTAGTGTGTTGATCTGCTAGATTATCGTTGTGTCGCAGAGCTGGGTGTTTTGTGAGGGTCTGTATTAAATGGGTTTGTCCCTTAAGATGTAATTTTGTAAAAGTCATAATGTAATGTGTCCTGAGGGTCGAGAAATGTTTTAAATCCCCTCATGAGTCCTAAGTCCTAGGTCCTAGGTGATGTTTCCGAAGGTTTAGTTCGATGATCCATTTTAAAATGAATTAAAAAATTAAAAAATGAATAAAAATAATAAAATAATGAAAAATAATAAAAAATTAAAAATCAAGCAAAAAACCCTAACTAATAAAATAATAATTTTTTAAGTGAATAAATCGACGGATGAGATCAAGAGATGTCTTGATCCTCATCAACGGTCGAGATCATTTCTGCATGGATCATTAGAACTAGCCGTTGGGATCATTTCCTTTATATAGGGTCTTAGGTGGTCATTTTAGATCATCTGATCTGTGAGTCTGTACTGAAAAGCTCTCTTGTAATCTGATTTTCTGGTTAATAAAAAGACTTTGGGGTTCAAAACTGGCTGGTGTTACTCTCCGGAATTGCTGTGAGATCTTTAATTTTCTGCATATTTCAGTTGTTTTCAGCCATTAATCATAGCTTGTTTTAGAGTAGTGTGAGCACAGGTACCTTGTTCACCTGCTAGGGTTTGAGGGCTGCTAGGGTTTCTGAAATAATGGCAGGTATCTCCATTATTTCCTGAGATCTAGCAGCTTTCTCTCTCTCTTTGCTGATGGTTGCTTGAGATGTGCAGGAGAACATTTTTTGAAGGAAATTTTGTGGGCGTTCAGGGAAGTTCTCGGCTGAACCAGCCAACTCCCGCAAACACTTTCTGTGCAGAGCCCAGCTGATTGTTCCCTGGGTTAATCTTTTAAGTTTTATTTCGTGTTTTACATTGAGAGATTTTTCTTTCTGTTCACAGTGAAGTTCAAAATTTCTGATATTCTGAAAATATTTCTGCTCTTATTGTTAAATCTGGCATTTCAGGGTCCAAATCTGTAAATTAATTAGCTGATCTAGGGTTTCAGGTTTTTTACAGTTTTCATTAGGGTTCTGTTTTTCTGTTGCAGGTATAGGGTTTTGTCGTTTTTTGTAATTGCAGGACTGCCGACACACAGTGCACAAGCAGCAGATTTCAACACGAACACCAGTTTTCAGCGTGGACGACAAGGGAAAGTCCATCGATTTACAGTCTTGTATGCTGCTCCACGCTGTTCCATACACCGCACACGCACATTTTTTTTGGACTGTTTGTGATGAATATCAGCTAGGAAGGGCTCTCCACGTTGTTCTGCCCGCAATCGCAGAGATTACGCCTGCAAGACTTATACAAATTCTTCCACGCTGTGGCCTCACATATATGCCCATTGTCAAGGAAAAAGAATCGAGAAACGAAATAGATCGGGCTGGCTTGTATATGCGTAGCCGTCAACGTTTGGAGTTTATTTTGCTGCGTACCATGAAAAATGTGACTGTGCGATTTGGCTCAGACTTCATTCACATAGACGGGTTAACCAGATAATTATTTGAAGTTTCTTGCTATAATCGGTAAACATCAAGTCATTTCAAACTTTTCTGCCTGCCGCCATCACCTGTAAACCACGCCGGCAGCTAATTTTGATTTGATCTGCGGCTCGGTTGACCATCATTTCCAAACCGTCGACAGCATCAGAGGACGCGTGCTCAACCCACACGGGGATACCTTCAGCGTATGCTTATCTGGAACGAAACAGTCAAATTCAGAGTCCCACGAATCTTGCATATATGCATTGGTAGCAGAGGCTGCGGTACCCATCACTTGCGTGTTGAAGCCGTAAGGATTCGGTCATCGCCAGAGGTCGTATTCCATTGTAAATGCGTGGCTGCAGGGTATTACGTTTCCAGCAAATCTTCAGATGCGTTCCGCGACTTTCTGTTGATGCGTTTTGGTGAGTTTCCATTCATAAGTTTCGGCATCACCGCAGGGAAAATCGTCCAGCAATTCTTGTTATTTTTCGATGCCTGCGATATTGTTCCTCTGCGGCCTTTCGATTTCAGTCTCAGGTTCCGTCGTTTTTTTTTGGGCTGACTGCTATATTCATATGCGAGGTAGCTTTATTGGTCTCGACGGCTAGGGTTTACCTGTAGCATTGTGTTTGTGTGGTTGCATAAATGGTATCGATTGAGCGTAGCAATGTTTTAGTTTTGTTTTTGTATTTTAGTTTTATGAATTAAAGATTTTAGATACGTTTTGTATAGTTTCATTT
This sequence comes from Pinus tabuliformis, assembly GCA_031772625.1. Lineage (NCBI taxonomy): Eukaryota > Viridiplantae > Streptophyta > Pinopsida > Pinales > Pinaceae > Pinus > Pinus tabuliformis. The sequence continues at coordinate 764,119,778 of CM062807.1, read as the reverse complement.
TTTATAGTTAGGTTTTAAGCTTAGTTTTTGTCATTTAGATTTTGATTTAATTTTTAGGTTAATTTAAAATTTGTATAGTTTAGTTTTTATGTTTTAGATTAATTTTTAATTAGATTTTAAATAGATTTTAATTTTTGTTTTATTTTGGTAAAATAAAAATACAAAAAAATATTTTTTAAAGGTTTTTTTTTTTTATGATTAGAATTTAGTTTTAGAATTCTAACCTTTTAGGATTTTTAATTTCCATAATATTGAAAAATAAAAAATTTGAAAAAAGATTTAAATTTTTTTTGAAAAAATATTAAAATTTTGTGGAAAGCTAGTCTTGCCCGTATCAATGTTTTTTTTTTTCACGTTATATCTTTATTGCTGAGATCTAAAGTTTTCAAGCTGAGATGCGAAATTGATATCTGGTTGATGGTTTATGATTCTCATGGTGATTTAAAGCATTCATCTTTTCTAATTTTTAGCTGCTGGATATCGTGTTTGTCATTCTAAGAGCATTGTTTTTTTTAGGCTGATGATAGATGGTTGCTTTTCATGGTCCATGTTTCTATATCATTTAAAAAGTAATCGTTTCAACATTAACTCCACAAGGCACTGGTCTGCTAAATTAACAAAATCCATCGAGCCCTTTTTTTATCGTATCTCGTGTCTCCCAGCCCAACTGTTTGGCAGTTGGCCTTCATCATTTCACAGGGTCTACCCCCCTTAGCCGCGGGAGACAGGCTTAAACGGAGGGACCGGGGATCAGGGTGACAGCCCCCGGTCTGAGGGTTGTCGTGTCAATCCGCGCGACAACATTTTTTGGCGCCGTTGCCGGGGACTTTGTTTTCTCGGCATTTCAAAATCTTTTCATCATTCATCGTTCATCTTTCTATCATTCGTCTGGCCCGGCAACGCCAACATTTTTGGCGCCGTTGCCGGGGACAGAGTTTTTCTGTTCCTGGAGTTTCATCGACTTTCATCTTCTCATCTTCTCATCTCTCATTTGAGCTGGCAGATTCAATATTTTGGCATCTTTTCATCACATATCAGCAGCATCTCTTCGGTGTGTTTCTTGTTTGGGTGGCGACTCCATTTTTTATTTTTTATTTTTTCCCAGACAAGAAGCCTCCCGCATATCTGTTTGTTGGTTACTTCTTGGATCTTAGAATCAGTTTTATTGTTCAAGTGGCGACTCCACTTCTTTCATCTTTTGATTTTCTTGAGCAAAGAGCTAGTTCTATCATCCATCTGATCCCTTATTGTTCATCATGGATTATTCATTTAAACCATGTCATTTTACTGATAATCTCCATGATCTTCCGAAAGAGGCCATTGGTAAATTACTTAAGTTCTCGGGTGATGATTCGGTCACTGTTAAAAGGCATTTAAACATGTTTACTTGTGTAATGATCTTATACTATAGATTTCCTCAATATAATAATGAAGATTTCAAGATGCGTCTATTTGTCCGTTCTTTAGAGGGTGATGCCTTGAATTGGTTTAATAACTTTCCTAATGATTTTTTCACTTCTTTACAAGACATTCTCAATGCTTTTAAAGATAGATATGATAGTCCAAACAGCTTGCCTTCTACTTCTAAAATTGTTGAACAGAAAGGAAGTAATTCAGCTGTTGAAGAAAGATTTCAAGGTCAGAATGTGTCATCCACCGGAAATATTGCAGATCATCATAGTGAAAAATCAGGGATAAATGACAATGAAAAGGAGGAGCAAAAGCAAATAATACAAGATTTAAAGATGCTGGTGAAAAATCTGGAAAGCAACCAAACTAATCTTATCAATGATGTTAAAACTTTACGCACCCATCTGGAAAAACGTAATAAGGAGATTGAGGACACGCAAAATCAGCATGCTAAGGAAATTGAGGCCATGAAAATTAAATATGAAACAGAAATTAGAAGCATGCAAAGCAAGATGTCAGTCTTAGAGGAAAATATGGTGACCATGAAAGCTGATCATGATAGGGAAATTGACTCTATGACATTCAATCATAACAATCAGTTGGCTGACATGCAAGCGAATCATAAAGAAGAGATAAATTTCATGCAACATTGCTTGATGGACATAGAGGAAAAGAATGATAAGGTAATAAAACACATGCAAGAAAACCATGCCATGCAAATCAGCGCTATAAGGGATGAATGCTCTAGTCAGATGGATGCCATTAGAATACAAGTTCAAAAGATTCAACAATGGTCAGATGATAAGAAAAACCAGGAGCCTTCTCATTTGCCGCAACAAGTTCCATCTTACTATGAGGAGGTCATTAAGTGGATAATTGAAGGTGATCCAGATAAGCTTAAAAACGATAAAAATCAGATGCAAGACACAAAAAGACTTAGCATGCATAACTTACACACTTCATCTGATAGTTTCGAAACGGAAAGTTCCAGATCATCAGTAATTCATCCTGCCAGAAAGAAGAAGCGTAAGAGAAAGAAGATTAGACGAAGATTTGATGCATCAGATGGCAGCGAGCAGCTTGATTTTCGGATAGGAAAAAGTCCTACCTTATGCAGAATTGGACATGGCACATCCGACAAGCAGCCGACAGATTTGCCTGAAAGCAGGCAAATGCTCAGTATGCACTATATTGAAAACATCTGATGCCGTAGGGCATCCTTTGTATCGTATTTCTAACCCTACTCCTTGTTTTTTCCGCATCTTCGTTTCTGTTTTAAATAGTTAATAAATGAAGAGCTTTTATCTTTATTGTGCTTAACGTATATGCTGATTTTTGGATGGACGCTACTTATTTTTGTGTTGTATGGATGCAGATTCTGGATTCTCACATTCCTGCAAGCAGCAACGTGTCCCCAAGTAGAGCCAGATGTTGACCCCTACTGGTCAACTACCCATGCAGTGCACCCTGTCTTTTCTTGACAAAAAGAAGCAGCACCTGATCAGCATGTCCGTGCCATCCTGCCATCATCAGCAGTTTGATCTTTCTGATTGTAAACCCAGTCTGCATGTATTAGCTGTAAATAATCTTAGCAGACATGAAGTCATGTATGTAATTTGCCTAGGTGGACCTAACTTTCTGATGATAATCTACGTCCCGGAAGGTTTTTTGTCTCACCGATCCACGGATCGGCAGAGTTTTCCTTCAAACCTGACCCCAAAGCCGGGATTGATTTTGTCATTAGAACTTTAGGAGAATCCTAGTGTGTTGATCTGCTAGATTATCGTTGTGTCGCAGAGCTGGGTGTTTTGTGAGGGTCTGTATTAAATGGGTTTGTCCCTTAAGATGTAATTTTGTAAAAGTCATGATGTAATGTGTCCTGAGGGTCGAGAAATGTTTTAAATCCCCTCATGAGTCCTAAGTCCTAGGTCCTAGGTGATGTTTCCGAAGGTTTAGTTCGATGATCCATTTTAAAATGAATTAAAAAATTAAAAAATGAATAAAAATAATAAAATAATGAAAAATAATAAAAAATTAAAAATCAAGCAAAAAACCCTAACTAATAAAATAATAATTTTTTAAGTGAATAAATCGACGGATGAGATCAAGAGATGTCTTGATCCTCATCAACGGTCGAGATCATTTCTGCATGGATCATTAGAACTAGCCGTTGGGATCATTTCCTTTATATAGGGTCTTAGGTGGTCATTTTAGATCATCTGATCTGTGAGTCTGTACTGAAAAGCTCTCTTGTAATCTGATTTTCTGGTTAATAAAAAGACTTTGGGGTTCAAAACTGGCTGGTGTTACTCTCCGGAATTGCTGTGAGATCTTTAATTTTCTGCATATTTCAGTTGTTTTCAGCCATTAATCATAGCTTGTTTTTAGAGTAGTGTGAGCACAGGTACCTTGTTCACCTGCTAGGGTTTGAGGGTTGCTAGGGTTTCTGAAATAATGGCAGGTATCTCCATTATTTCCTGAGATCTAGCAGCTTTCTCTCTCTCTTTGCTGATGGTTGCTTGAGATGTGCAGGAGAACATTTTTTGAAGGAAATTTTGTGGGCGTTCAGGGAAGTTCTCGGCTGAACCAGCCAACTCCCGCAAACACTTTCTGTGCAGAGCCCAGCTGATTGTTCCCTGGGTTAATCTTTTAAGTTTTATTTCGTGTTTTACATTGAGAGATTTTTCTTTCTGTTCACAGTGAAGTTCAAAATTTCTGATATTCTGAAAATATTTCTGCTCTTATTGTTAAATCTGGCATTTCAGGGTCCAAATCTGTAAATTAATTAGCTGATCTAGGGTTTCAGGTTTTTTACAGTTTTCATTAGGGTTCTGTTTTTCTGTTGCAGGTATAGGGTTTTGTCGTTTTTTTTGTAATTGCAGGACTGCCGACACACAGTGCACAAGCAGCAGATTTCAACACGAACACCAGTTTTCAGCGTGGACGACAAGGGAAAGTCCATCGATTTACAGTCTTGTATGCTGCTCCACGCTGTTCCATACACCGCACACGCACATTTTCTTGGACTGTTTGTGATGAATATCAGCTAGGAAGGGCTCTCCACGTTGTTCTGCCCGCAATCGCAGAGATTACGCCTGCAAGACTTATACAAATTCTTCCACGCTGTGGCCTCACGTATATGCCCATTGTCAAGGAAAAAGAATCGAGAAACGAAATAGATCGGGCTGGCTTGTATATGCGTAGCCGTCAACGTTTGGAGTTTATTTTGCTGCGTACCATGAAAAATGTGACTGTGCGATTTGGCTCAGACTTCATTCACATAGACGGGTTAACCAGATAATTATTTGAAGTTTCTTGCTATAATCGGTAAACATCAAGTCATTTCAAACTTTTCTGCCTGCCGCCATCACTTGTAAACCACGCCGGCAGCTAATTTCGATTTGATCTGCGGCTCGGTTGACCATCATTTCCAAACCGTCGACAGCATCAGAGGACGCGTGCTCAACCCACACGGGGATACCTTCAGCGTATGCTTATCTGGAACGAAACAGTCAAATTCAGAGTCCCACGAATCTTGCATATATGCATTGGTAGCAGAGGCTGCGGTACCCATCACTTGCGTGTTGAAGCCGTAAGGATTCGGTCATCGCCAGAGGTCGTATTCCATTGTAAATGCGTGGCTGCAGGGTATTACGTTTCCAGCAAATCTTCAGATGCGTTCCGCGACTTTCTGTTGATGCGTTTTGGTGAGTTTCCATTCATAAGTTTCGGCATCACCGCAGGTAAAATCGTCCAGCAATTCTTGTTATTTTTCGATGCCTGCGATATTGTTCCTCTGCGGCCTTTCGATTTCAGTCTCAGGTTCCGTCGTTTTTTTTTGGGCTGACTGCTATATTCATATGCGAGGTAGCTTTATTGGTCTCGACGGCTAGGGTTTACCTGTAGCATTGTGTTTGTGTGGTTGCATAAATGGTATCGATTGAGCGTAGCAATGTTTTAGTTTTGTTTTTGTATTTTAGTTTTATGAATTAAAGATTTTAGATACGTTTTGTATAGTTTCATTTTTTATAGTTAGGTTTTAAGCTTAGTTTTTGTCATTTAGATTTTGATTTAATTTTTAGGTTAATTTAAAATTTGTATAGTTTAGTTTTTATGTTTTAGATTAATTTTTAATTAGATTTTAAATAGATTTTAATTTTTGTTTTATTTTGGTTTTTTTTTAAATAAAATAAAAATACAAAAAAATATTTTTTAAATGTTTTTTTTTTTTATGATTAGAATTTAGTTTTAGAATTCTAACCTTTTAGGATTTTTAATTTCCATAATATTGAAAAATAAAAAATTTGAAAAAAGATTTAAATTTTTTTTGAAAAAATATTAAAATTTTGTGGAAAGCTAGTCTTGCCCGTATCAATGTTTTTTTTTTTCACGTTATATCTTTATTGCTGAGATCTAAAGTTTTCAAGCTGAGATGCGAAATTGATATCTGGTTGATGGTTTATGATTCTCATGGTGATTTAAAGCATTCATCTTTTCTAATTTTTAGCTGCTGGATATCGTGTTTGTCATTCTAAGAGCATTGTTTTTTTTAGGCTGATGATAGATGGTTGCTTTTCATGGTCCATGTTTCTATATCATTTAAAAAGTAATCGTTTCAACATTAACTCCACAAGGCACTGGTCTGCTAAATTAACAAAATCCATCGAGCCCTTTTTTTATCGTATCTCGTGTCTCCCAGCCCAACTGTTTGGCAGTTGGCCTTCATCATTTCACAGGGTCTACCCCCCTTAGCCGCGGGAGATAGGCTTAAACGGAGAGACCGGGGATCAGAGTGACAGCCCCCGGTCTGAGCGTTGTCGTGCCAATCTGCGCGACAACATTTTTGGCGCCGTTGCCGGGGAACTTTGTTTTCTCGGCATTTCAAAATCTTTTCATCATTCATCGTTCATCTTTCTATCATTCGTCTGGCCCGGCAACGCCAACATTTTTGGCGCCGTTGCCGGGGACAGAGTTTTTCTATTCCTGGAGTTTCATCGACTTTCATCTTCTCATCTTCTCATCTCTCATTTGAGCTGGCAGATTCAATATTTTGGCATCTTTTCATCACATATCAGCAGCATCTCTTCGGTGTGTTTCTTGTTTGGGTGGCGACTCCATTTTTTATTTTTTATTTTTTCCCAGACAAGAAGCCTCCCGCATATCTGTTTGTTGGTTACTTCTTGGATCTTAGAATCAGTTTTATTGTTCAAGTGGCGACTCCACTTCTTTCATCTTTTGATTTTCTTGAGCAAAGCGCTAGTTCTATCATCCATCTGATCCCTTATTGTTCATCATGGATTATTCATTTAAACCATGTCATTTTACTGATAATCTCCATGATCTTCCGAAAGAGGCCATTGGTAAATTACTTAAGTTCTCGGGTGATGATTCGGTCACTGTTAAAAGGCATTTAAACATGTTTACTTGTGTAATGATCTTATACTATAGATTTCCTCAATATAATAATGAAGATTTCAAGATGCGTCTATTTGTCCGTTCTTTAGAGGGTGATGCCTTGAATTGGTTTAATAACTTTCCTAATGATTTTTTCACTTCTTTACAAGACATTCTCAATGCTTTTAAAGATAGATATGATAGTCCAAACAGCTTGCCTTCTACTTCTAAAATTGTTGAACAGAAAGGAAGTAATTCAGCTGTTGAAGAAAGATTTCAAGGTCAGAATGTGTCATCCACCGGAAATATTGCAGATCATCATAGTGAAAAATCAGGGATAAATGACAATGAAAAGGAGGAGCAAAAGCAAATAATACAAGATTTAAAGATGCTGGTGAAAAATCTGGAAAGCAACCAAACTAATCTTATCAATGATGTTAAAACTTTACGCACCCATCTGGAAAAACGTAATAAGGAGATTGAGGACACGCAAAATCAGCATGCTAAGGAAATTGAGGCCATGAAAATTAAATATGAAACAGAAATTAGAAGCATGCAAAGCAAGATGTCAGTCTTAGAGGAAAATATGGTGACCATGAAAGCTGATCATGATAGGGAAATTGACTCTATGACATTCAATCATAACAATCAGTTGGCTGACATGCAAGCGAATCATAAAGAAGAGATAAATTTCATGCAACATTGCTTGATGGACATAGAGGAAAAGAATGATAAGGTAATAAAACACATGCAAGAAAACCATGCCATGCAAATCAGCGCTATAAGGGATGAATGCTCTAGTCAGATGGATGCCATTAGAATACAAGTTCAAAAGATTCAACAATGGTCAGATGATAAGAAAAACCAGGAGCCTTCTCATTTGCCGCAACAAGTTCCATCTTACTATGAGGAGGTCATTAAGTGGATAATTGAAGGTGATCCAGATAAGCTTAAAAACGATAAAAATCAGATGCAAGACACAAAAAGACTTAGCATGCATAACTTACACACTTCATCTGATAGTTTCGAAACGGAAAGTTCCAGATCATCAGTAATTCATCCTGCCAGAAAGAAGAAGCGTAAGAGAAAGAAGATTAGACGAAGATTTGATGCATCAGACGGCAGCGAGCAGTTTGATTTTCGGATAGGAAAAAGTCCTACCTTATGCAGAATTGGACATGGCACATCCGACAAGCAGCCGACAGATTTGCCTGAAAGCAGGCAAATGCTCAGTATGCACTATATTGAAAACATCTGATGCCGTAGGGCATCCTTTGTATCGTATTTCTAACCCTACTCCTTGTTTTTTCCGCATCTTCGTTTCTGTTTTAAATAGTTAATAAATGAAGAGCTTTTATCTTTATTGTGCTTAACGTATATGCTGATTTTTGGATGGACGCTACTTATTTTTGTGTTGTATGGATGCAGATTCTGGATTCTCACATTCCTGCAAGCAACAACGTGTCCCCAAGTAGAGCCAGATGTTGACCCCTACTGGTCAACTACCCATGCAGTGCACCCTGTCTTTTCTTGACAAAAATAAGCAGCACCTGATCAGCATGTCCGTGCCATCCTGCCATCATCAGCAGTTTGATCTTTCTGATTGTAAACCCAGTCTGCATGTATTAGCTGTAAATAATCTTAGCAGACATGAAGTCATGTATGTAATTTGCCTAGGTGGACCTAACTTTCTGATGATAATCTACGTCCCGGAAGGTTTTTTGTCTCACCGATCCACGGATCGGCAAAGTTTTCCTTCAAACCTGACCCCAAAGCCGGGATTGATTTTGTCATTAGAACTTTAGGAGAATCCTAGTGTGTTGATCTGCTAGATTATCGTTGTGTCGCAGAGCTGGGTGTTTTGTGAGGGTCTGTATTAAATGGGTTTGTCCCTTAAGATGTAATTTTGTAAAAGTCATGATGTAATGTGTCCTGAGGGTCGAGAAATGTTTTAAATCCCCTCATGAGTCCTAAGTCCTAGGTCCTAGGTGATGTTTCCGAAGGTTTAGTTCGATGATCCATTTTAAAATGAATTAAAAAATTAAAAAATGAATAAAAATAATAAAATAATGAAAAATAATAAAAAATTAAAAATCAAGCAAAAAACCCTAACTAATAAAATAATAATTTTTTAAGTGAATAAATCGACGGATGAGATCAAGAGATGTCTTGATCCTCATCAACGGTCGAGATCATTTCTGCATGGATCATTAGAACTAGCCGTTGGGATCATTTCCTTTATATAGGGTCTTAGGTGATCATTTTAGATCATCTGATCTGTGAGTCTGTACTGAAAAGCTCTCTTGTAATCTGATTTTCTGGTTAATAAAAAGACTTTGGGGTTCAAAACTGGCTGGTGTTACTCTCCGGAATTGCTGTGAGATCTTTAATTTTCTGCATATTTCAGTTGTTTTCAGCCATTAATCATAGCTTGTTTTTAGAGTAGTGTGAGCACAGGTACCTTGTTCACCTGCTAGGGTTTGAGGGCTGCTAGGGTTTCTGAAATAATGGCAGGTATCTCCATTATTTCCTGAGATCTAGCAGCTTTCTCTCTCTCTTTGCTGATGGTTGCTTGAGATGTGCAGGAGAACATTTTTTGAAGGAAATTTTGTGGGCGTTCAGGGAAGTTCTCGGCTGAACCAGCCAACTCCCGCAAACACTTTCTGTGCAGAGCCCAGCTGATTGTTCCCTGGGTTAATCTTTTAAGTTTTATTTCGTGTTTTACATTGAGAGATTTTTCTTTCTGTTCACAGTGAAGTTCAAAATTTCTGATATTCTGAAAATATTTCTGCTCTTATTGTTAAATCTGGCATTTCAGGGTCCAAATCTGTAAATTAATTAGCTGATCTAGGGTTTCAGGTTTTTTACAGTTTTCATTAGGGTTCTGTTTTTCTGTTGCAGGTATAGGGTTTTGTCGTTTTTTGTAATTGCAGGACTGCCAACACACAGTGCACAAGCAGCAGATTTCAACACGAACACCAGTTTTCAGCGTGGACGACAAGGGAAAGTCCATCGATTTACAGTCTTGTATGCTGCTCCACGCTGTTCCATACACCGCACACGCACATTTTCTTGGACTGTTTGTGATGAATATCAGCTAGGAAGGGCTCTCCACGTTGTTCTGCCCGCAATCGCAGAGATTACGCCTGCAAGACTTATACAAATTCTTCCACGCTGTGGCCTCACGTATATGCCCATTGTCAAGGAAAAAGAATCGAGAAACGAAATAGATCGGGCTGGCTTGTATATGCGTAGCTATCAACGTTTGGAGTTTATTTTGCTGCGTACCATGAAAAATGTGACTGTGCGATTTGGCTCAGACTTCATTCACATAGACGGGTTAACCAGATAATTATTTGAAGTTTCTTGCTATAATCGGTAAACATCAAGTCATTTCAAACTTTTCTGCCTGCCGCCATCACCTGTAAACCACGCCGGCAGCTAATTTCGATTTGATCTGCGGCTCGGTTGACCATCATTTCCAAACCGTCGACAGCATCAGAGGACGCGTGCTCAACCCACACGGGGATACCTTCAGCGTATGCTTATCTGGAACGAAACAGTCAAATTCAGAGTCCCACGAATCTTGCATATATGCATTGGTAGCAGAGGCTGCGGTACCCATCACTTGCGTGTTGAAGCCGTAAGGATTCGGTCATCGCCAGAGGTCGTATTCCATTGTAAATGCGTGGCTGCAGGGTATTACGTTTCCAGCAAATCTTCAGATGCGTTCCGCGACTTTCTGTTGATGCGTTTTGGTGAGTTTCCATTCATAAGTTTCGGCATCACCGCAGGTAAAATCGTCCAGCAATTCTTGTTATTTTTCGATGCCTGCGATATTGTTCCTCTGCGGCCTTTCGATTTCAGTCTCAGGTTCCGTCGTTTTTTTTTGGGCTGACTGCTATATTCATATGCGAGGTAGCTTTATTGGTCTCGACGGCTAGGGTTTACCTGTAGCATTGTGTTTGTGTGGTTGCATAAATGGTATCGATTGAGCGTAGCAATGTTTTAGTTTTGTTTTTGTATTTTAGTTTTATGAATTAAAGATTTTAGATACGTTTTGTATAGTTTCATTTTTTATAGTTAGGTTTTAAGCTTAGTTTTTGTCATTTAGATTTTGATTTAATTTTTAGGTTAATTTAAAATTTGTATAGTTTAGTTTTTATGTTTTAGATTAATTTTTAATTAGATTTTAAATAGATTTTAATTTTTGTTTTATTTTGGTAAAATAAAAATACAAAAAAATATTTCTTAAAGGTTTTTTTTTTTTATGATTAGAATTTAGTTTTAGAATTCTAACCTTTTAGGATTTTTAATTTCCATAATATTGAAAAATAAAAAATTTGAAAAAAGATTTAAAATTTTTTTGAAAAAATATTAAAATTTTGTGGAAAGCTAGTCTTGCCCGTATCAATGGTTTTTTCACGTTATATCTTTATTGCTGAGATCTAAAGTTTTCAAGCTGAGATGCGAAATTGATATCTGGTTGATGGTTTATGATTCTCATGGTGATTTAAAGCATTCATCTTTTCTAATTTTTAGCTGCTGGATATCGTGTTTGTCATTCTAAGAGCATTGTTTTTTTTAGGCTGATGATAGATGGTTGCTTTTCATGGTCCATGTTTCTATATCATTTAAAAAGTAATCATTTCAACATTAACTCCACAAGGCACTGGTCTGCTAAATTAACAAAATCCATCGAGCCCTTTTTTTATCGTATCTCGTGTCTCCCAGCCCAACTGTTTGGCAGTTGGCCTTCATCATTTCACAGGGTCTACCCCCCTTAGCCGCGGGAAATAGGCTTAAACGGAGAGACCGGGGATCAGAGTGACAGCCCCCGGTCTGAGCGTTGTCGTGCCAATCTGCGCGACAACACAACTATTTTAGAAAAGCTTTCTGGGCTTTTCTAGGTTTATTGAACAGAGGTTGATTCCAGAGTTTCAACATTTTCTGAAGAGGGGATCAGCCCAAATCCTCATTTGATTCCAGCAGTAGTAGTAGCACAACAGTTCTCCGGCAGTTTGGACGCAGTTCAGAGAGAGGCCATTTCCTTACCATTGTGAGTGTATTTCTTCACTTGCCTTGTGCAAGTCGAGGTGCTATCTTTCTGATCACCTCTTGTACTCTTTCCATTACTCAGTATAATAAAATGGCTTAGCATTTCTCTCTGCATTTCTCGAGTTTCTGCTTATATTCCATGTATACATTATTGTATGTTGCATTACTGTTATTTCTCTGGTTGGAGTTTGCTTGTGTTTGAGGGATATCTCTGATAAGGGATATTACAATCAACAAGAGCTATTCAGTCATGCTTTAGAGGACATTTTTGCAAACATGTTGAAAGCAGTGGTAAGGGTGGATTTTGTGTTATTCATGAGCACAGGGATTCATTTCAGTTATCATGTTAAACTTTCATCAGTTGAATACAAGCTTCACGTTGGAATTTCTAAGTTTAACCCGTTAGAAATTCTTCCTGTACTATCTGATTTATTTCTTCCTACTTGTTCAATTACTTAACAATTTATTTACCATGTAAATACTGAAAATAAATACAAGTACAGTGTCAACACATACTGATCATCAACTGAAAGTAAACAAGCACACAAGTGACACCGTTGTTTTGGACTAATGTCCCTAGAAAAACCAAATGCAGGAAAACCAGTGCAGCTATTCAGAGGGTTTTATTATTATGCAGTTTCAGAATACAACTTGGGTGCCAGAAATGGCTCACCCAACAGAGAATGCCCTCGTCAGTAGTACCTCTCAGTTGGAAACAAATATTCTGGCTAAAACACCGGATGAACGATCACATAGAACCAATGCAACTTCTGCTGCTCTACGTCACTCTGATAGGGACTGTGTCACTCTATCCAACTCTCCAGCTCTCAGTTCATCCCACAAAATGCTCCCAGCGCTGCCTCTAGGCACTGAGTCAGCCTCTTTGGCCCAGCGTTAGCCTCTCTAGGCTCTGTGTCAGCTTCTGGATCTTCTGCATCGGCCCCTGGACCCTCTGTGTCTCACACCCTGGCCCTCTTTGGCTCTGCGCAGCTCTTGGATGCCTCTGCGTCTCACATGCTGGTCCTCTCTGGCTTTGCTCAACTCCTGGCTACCTCTGCGTGGCCTCTAGTTGGCTCTGCGCTAATCCTTCTGGTACTAACTCTGCCTCTCTGCTATGTATTCATTGCCCCTCAGTAGCAACTCAGATCACTCACTCAATTTCCTCAGCAAACCCTGCCCCAGAAAATTGAGTTCTTGATCTCTCTTGGTGTGTTCTCCAACTGACCCTCAAGCCTCCTCTTATACTTTTCTCGATGTCCATCAACGGTCGAGATTAAATCTCTAATCAACGGCTAAAGATTAGATTTGGCTTGATCCATGAATTTTGGACCATTCTAACCCAGTTTTATATTAATACCCATTAATATTTTATTTTTCCTAAGTTTAGAGTCTAGACTTAGGAACTCCATTAAAAATATTAATTATTTTAATATCTCCCAAACCGGTTAGATTCTACCCAAACCATTTCTAGGTCTTGGAGATCTCATGTGCTTTAGCCTCTCCACCAATTTTCAAGGCTAGAGCACATTTGATGCTACCCCAAATCAACACTCCCTCTTAGCGAGGACTGTGCTGTAGTAATACTCCTCACTGAGTATCACCCTGATCATCCAACATCGGTCCCTATGCTGATGCTAAGCCTCCTTGACCAACATCCTCTACACTGCTGCATCCTGTACTTTTTCCCATGGCCTTGCCACTGCCACTACTGCATCTGTACGACAACTCCCTTTGCATCTGTGTTACTGCCCATGGCCCTGCCACTGCCACTACTGCATCTGCACTGCATCCCCTCCTCCTCACACTTCATCGTGCTGCCCATAGCATTGCCACTACTAACTGCTGCACTGCAACCCAGTTACTGAGAAGGAAGTAACTGATCCACCCAACTCTGACATCCCTGTCAGGCTAGAGACTCTCCCGATGCTGAATCTCCCTTTGCCGCTAGAAAGTGCTCCCTCTACTAACCTCTGTGCTGTTGCAACAACTTCATGCATCTCGCACCGTTGCACACCTCTCTATGCCATCCTGCACTGGTGCAATACTCCTGTGCTTCTCACACTATTGCATCCTGCTAGCCTCTACGCTGTCCCGGGACTCCTGCATTGTAGCATTCTTTGCTGCTTCATCCGCATCTGTCTCTACCGGCATCTACTAGTCCTGTTACTCCTCTTCAGGGCTCCCCTAGAAAGGTATGATCCTGCTCCTCATCACCTGTAGTCCGTCTGACTGCGACTCGATGTCTCCCCACTTTCTCTCAAGTGGCACATGAGCACTCATGGCACAATCGTTATCAGTCTCGACTTCTTTCTCCGCCCTCGCTGGTGCTGCCTTGGTCTTAGAAGCCTCTCCCTTGCTCTTCTTCCTAGGACACTGGTTCACATAGTGACCCAGTTCCCCATAATGGAAGCACTCGACCTTGGAGAGGTCCTTCTTCTTCCTCTTCCCCTGCTTTCCCACAGATGTGAGAGCTGCATCTTCTTCTTCCTCCTTGATTTTGACCCCTTTTCCGTTACTCCCCGCCTTGGTCACTAGTTTGATCTCTTCTTGATGAAGAGTCGCCAACAGTTCCTCCTAGTCTGGAAAGCTCGACCTGCCCAGTATGCTCTGGACAAATACCTCCCTATCCTCTGAGACTGTGTTCAATGAAGTCCTCACCATCAGTTCCTGATCTAGCATGGCCCCTATGGAAGTTAGTTGATCACGAATCTCCTTCAATCCACTGAGGAAGACATCTATCTGCTCTCCCTTCTGCATCTGGTATGACCGCAACTGATTTTCAAGTAACATCTTCCTCTGCACAGAAGTATGATGGTACAATTTCTTCAGGGCATCCCACATCTCATTTGCTGTGTCCTTCTTGGCAATATGCGGCACCACATGATCCTTGACCCCATCAAGGATGATGCACTTCGCCCTGGCCATTGCCTCCTCATACTTCTCATTTTCAGCTGGGTCAACTGGGATCGCTATTGTTTTCAAGGCGAAGTCCTTGATGCGATATCTGTCTAGAATGGACAAGATCCTGGCCTTCCAGACCATGAAGTTGGATGCTCCATCCAACCTATCCTGATCTCTTAGTCCATTCACGGCCATTATGCTGCTCTTCTTCCGACTCCTTTGAGTCTCTTTACTTCCCTCCTGGAAGTCCTTGGTTCGACTCCCTTTGAGTCTCGATTTCCTTTTTGGAAATCCCTCCTCCTTGGTCTTGCCCTGTTAGGTACTGTTCTGACCACAGTACCCCACCAGCTTCGCTCCGCAAATTATTCGCAGCCTCCTATACCCCAACAACTTGAAGGACTGAGCCTCTAGGCTTTGTGCAATCCCGGCACTGACAAAATCTGCACCTCCTGGCCACAGCGTCGGTCTTTCCTGACAGAGAAAGATGTTCGGGCACTGCGTAGGTCAGGTCTACTCCTCTCTGCCTCTATGCTGATCCTCCTCCTAGCTCGAACTAATGACGCAGGCTCTCTGCATCACCCCTTCCTTGTTGTTTTCTGCTAGGAACAACTTCTATCACTCGGGATAGATGTTTTTGTTGTTGCTGCTTTGCTCGACTAATGCCTTCAGTTATCCTATGATTTGCAACCTCGCTCTGATACCATGTTGGAATTTCTAAGTTTATCCCGTTAGAAATTCTTCCTGTACTATCTGATTTATTTCTTCCTACTTGTTCAATTACTTAACAAGTTATTTACCATGTAAACACTGAAAATAAATACAAGTAAAATATCACCACATACAAATCATCAATTGAAAGTAAACAAGCACACAAGTGACACCATTGTTTTTGGACTAATGTCCCTGGAAAAACCCAATGCGGGAAAACCAGTGCAGCTATTCAGAGGGTTTTATTATTATACAGTTTCAAAATACAACATGGGTGCTAGAAATGGCTCACCCAATAGAGAATGCCCTCGACAGTAGTACCTCTCAGTTGGAGACAGATATTCCAGCTAAAACACTAGATGAACGATCCCACAGCAACAATGCAGCTTCTGCTACTCTGCGTCACTCTGATAGGGACTGTGTCACCCTATCCGGCTCTCCAGCTCTCAGTCTGTCCCACAAAATGCTCCTAGCACTGCCTCTAGGCCCAGCGTCAGCGTCTCTGGGATCTGCGTCAGCTTCTGGAGCCTCTGCGTTGGCCCCTGGACCCTTTGTGTCTCACACGCTAGCCCTCTCTGGCTCTACACAGCTCTCGACTGCCTCTGCGTGGTCTCTAGCTGGCTCTGCATCGCTCTCCCGGCTCTGCGTTGATCCTCCTGGTACTAACTCTGCCTCTCTGATATGTATTCACTGCCCCTCAGCTGCAACTCAGATGAATCACTCAATTTCCTTAGCAAACCTTGCCCCAGAAAATCGAGTTCTTGATCTCTCTTGGTGTGTTCTCCAACTGACCCTCACGCCTCCTCTTATACTTTTCTCGTTGGTCCATCTGACATCAATGGCTGAGATTAAATCTCTAATCAACGA
The DNA here is from genome assembly GCA_031772625.1 of Pinus tabuliformis. Classification (NCBI taxonomy): domain Eukaryota; kingdom Viridiplantae; phylum Streptophyta; class Pinopsida; order Pinales; family Pinaceae; genus Pinus; species Pinus tabuliformis. The sequence goes on along the minus strand of CM062807.1, from coordinate 764,103,440 downwards.
CTAAGATTAGATTTGGCTTGATCCATGACTTTTGGACCATTCTAACCCAGTTTTATATTAATACCCATTAATATTTTATTTTTCTTAAGTTTAGACTTAGGAACTCCATCAAAAATATTAATTATTTTAATATCTCCCAAACCGGTTAGATTCTGCCCAAACCATTTCTGGGTCATCCCCTGTGCTTTAGCCTCTCCACCAATTTTCATGGCTAGAGCACATCCAATGCTACCCCAAATCAACACTTTAGTCAAATTGTCATTTCCTTGATTGGCTGCATTGGAAGGAGCATTTCACATGATTGCATGGCTATCTTCAACAGGTTAGAGTAGGAAATGGTGTGATCAATAAGCTTGCTAGGCAAGCACTTGTCTTAGTTTGGTTTTCATCTTTTCAGGTAGTTGTCACCAGAGTTTGAAGCCCGAGGAGAACGCCCTGAGATTCCGATGAATTGCTACCATATGTAATAAAGCGCCCAATGGATTAGACTACTAGTCTACAGTGTTCTTGGCACCTCACAGGGAGGATGCCATCCCCATTGGAGCCAATGTTAGGGTCCTATAATATAGGAATCCCAATCACTTTTGTCTTACTATTTCATTTGAGGTCATTTTTGTAAATATTAGTCCTAGTTTCATGAGTGTCATGGTCTAAAGGGGTTTTTGTACAAAGAGGTCAAATTTGTCAAAGTGTCATTGTAAATATTTTGAGTAAAAAAAAGAGTCTTTTTGCCATAATTCGAATTGTAAGGTCATAAGGAGTCATGAGAGAATTGGTTAATCATAAGTTTGTTATTCTAATTTCATGTCAGTCATGAAAGATATTTTGAGAGTTAGTTATTGGTTAAGTGTGTCATGTCAAGCTCATCATTGCAAAAGATGCCCCTCTCATCACATCTTTCACATCATCAAGTGGCCCATTATCATTCCAAAAGGAGGTTTCGGTGGCATGGAGTGTTTGCATTTGTTTGAAAGTCTCTCATTCTCCCTCATTCGAAGCTAGCATTGATCCTGGAGCAATTTGAAGGTTGAAGAAGGTTGCAGGCTCAGAGGAGGATTTGCTGTGAAAGTTGTAGACCTGCTATGAAACTGAACCAGTTACTGCGCATTCATCATTTCCATTTTCAAATCGCAATCATTGCTATAAATTCCGCTCCAGGCCATTTTGGGAGATTATTTGAACTCTTACCTTCATCCAAGATCACTCATTTCCTATTTATTTGCACTGGAAATCTGTGGTGTAGTTGTGCTAAGGTGTTGCGCAGAGGAGGTATGGGTGCTACATCTCCACACAACGCTACTTTTATTGACAATCTAAAGACCAAACACTTTCACAGGTGCAAAATCGAATTAAATTTTTGTTCCTTGGTTGTGAATAAATTTTAAATTGCATGCATGAGCTAGCTAGAACCGTTCAAAACCCGCAAAAAGGGAAAATTCATCTTCACTACATTTTTTATAATTCGCTGCGCTTTCTCAAATCGCTGCGAACTATCCTAGTTTCTGTGCTACCATACAGTCCTTGTATTTTGAATTTCTTTTTTGCCAAGACTGCATTCTCCTTTGCAAAGCTTCCATATGCAAAGTGTCCTATGCATTGAAATTGCATTGAAGCCCCTCACCCTAACTGTTGTGCTTGTTTGAAACCCAATCGCCTTTGCACTGTGTTTTTATGTTTTTAGGTTCATCAAACACCCAAACTCTTGTCTGCCAACTTGATATCGAAATTTGCCTTACCATTAAAGTGACTAAAAACCTCTTACCTGTTGCTTGCTTTCCTAAGAGGTCTTCCAAAGAAGCAACTTACACAACAATTTTGTATCCTAGCCAAGCCATTTGGGTTAGCATTTTTGGTGTAAATGTGGAAGCTTTGTCATTTTTGGTGAAAAGAGATTTGAAAGGGGTATTGAGCATGGTTAGCATTATGTCAGCATCATGAAAAGGATGTGAATCTTATTCAAAGACATCACTGTTAATCAAAACCTATTAAGAATAGGTGGCGTTGCGCTTTTACACTGGCGCTGCATTTTTGGCTATAGAAGAATTGGTCAAATTTGGAGGCTTTTTACAATTGAAGAAATATTCTAAGGAGGAATTTGTTCATGTCAAATCTTGTTCACACACATTGACGTCATCAAGCAACCTAGAGATTGGCTAGAAGTATCTCAACCATGGAGCACTGTGCTTTTGCGTTGCGTTTTCACACAATCACTATATTTTCACCATATTTCTTAAACCATATTCTCGATTGACATGAAATTTTTACAGAAAATGTATGGAGGTAAGGATAATAAACCCACTTAATTTCAGGTTAAAACGATTCACGGTTTTCGAGAAACGGACCACTGTCATCTACAACCATTTTTGTATTTTATCGGAATCCGTGTGTCCAATTTGGCTCAAATTTTTTTTGGAGAATAATTATGATGATAGTAACTCGGTGTCGAAATTTCAGCTCAATAGGATTCACCATTTGGGAGATATTCACAAAATACATGTTGTTGCTCAAGGTGTTGCGAAAGTTGACAAATTGCTGCGAAAGTAGGGGTTAGTCAATGAGGAGGTTTGCAAGCACTGTGAAGCCTACCTCAGAAGTTTATTACCATCACATACATATTTCAAGAATACCCATTTGCTCCATTTTGTCAGAGGAGGGCTACAACCATACAAAACATGGAGGGCTACTTCGACTTGTTGCGAAACTGGGTATTCAACACCATTTCACTTGATATTTCAAATTTTTGGTTTCTAGAAGCAGTCTGGATCATGTGAATAGGTGGCGTATAGTCTTAGGAGGTGTAGTTAATGATTATTTGCAAATATTCCAATTTGGTGATGTTTTAGGCATAGATTGGTAGTAAGTAAAACCACCTCTATTTTTGGCTTTGACTCTTCCCTCAAGTAAGTTTGTTTATAAAAAATGAATATTCCAGGTGTTTATGTTTTGCACAAAGCTCCTTTAGCAGCCATATCTGGTCACAACTCTGAAGTTATTCTGAAGAAGCAATTTTGAAACATTTTGTGCCCTAGCCAACATAAGGATTTTTGGTGTCAAGGTAGACATTTGGCATTTTTGAGGAAGGGAAGTTAGAAAGAAGTATATGGCATGGTTATTACAAAGTCAATATAATCATCAGTGTGTGCAGATTCACTACAAAACATTCTCACCACTTAAACCATAGAATTGAAGATGGCGCTGCACTTTTGAAACAGATGTTGCTTTTTTTCCCATAGGAGGTTTTATCATATTTTGAGGTGTTGTATGGTAAAGCTGAGTTTCTAAAGGGGAAGGTGACCATGTCCAAGTTCATTTGCAGGTTTTGGAGCCATTAATCAACTCAGAAACCAACCACAAATACCTAAACCATCAAGTGTTGCGTTTTCAAGCACTAGGTTTCTGCCTTGCTGAAGAAATTGGATTTTGCACAGCACTGGCGGTGCATTTGAGACAGAGTTATGTTTGAGCGAGTTATATCAGCTAAAAATTGATGTAATTTGTTTTGATGGTTTTTGTAATTGTAATAAAGCAGTTAGTTACTCATCAACTCAATTTGGAGCTAAGATATTAATGTAAAATCCTAAGAACAACATCTAATTATGTAGTTCCTAGTATTATCCAGGGAGTTCTATTTTAATTGCAGAAGTTTGGAACAATATTCCTAATGAGGAATTCAACCCCTAGAGGTGGGCACTGAATCTTTTGAGTCTATATTATGATGTACATGTAATGGAAAAGGGGTTGGTCAGATTGGAGAGAGAGACACTTTGAGTGCATTGTATTTTCTGAATTATTTTTCCAGTGAATGAAAGACAAAAGGTGATTTGCAATGATTCATGTGCCAAATCTTGATGGTGTTGTGCTTCTTGTATATTGTAAGTTTGTCTTATGTTTCTACATCTGTTGAATGTATGTCTTCATGCTTGGAAGAACCAAATGTTTAATTCAGAATTCATCTTAATGGTGCTTTGATTTAGTTTTCCCAAGTAATCTATGTTTTCCTCCTAAAGCAATATTTAGAATTCACCTTTCTTACATTCACCCTCCTACAACAATTTAACTTGATTTCATCACCCAGACTTCCTACCTTGCCCTTGTGGAAAAAAACCCGTTCTCTCTTCATCATCTCAGTAGACAAATTATAACTTTGATCTAACTCATTTCTTACCAGCAACCCTTTGAAAAAGCAGACCTTATTGAGCTCTATACCTAGCCTAATATCAGATTAGGTGAACACCTTAAGTGATAGAGCCCTCTCCAAGGCTAGAAGGGCTAGGTTCTAGCCTAAAAGTGGTTTGTGGTTACCTCTGGAATTTCTCTCCTCAGCCTAGGGAAATTTACGGAGTGCTAACAGTCGAGCAAAGGTTCCAGAGGGCCGGAGCGACAATTTCCTCAGCAACAGAAGGCAGAATGACTTCATCAGAGACTAGTCAGAGGCTTGACGTCATAGGGACTACAGAGTGCAACACAAAGGCTTCAGGAGGCCAAGGTTGTGCCAGGATTTCTTGTGGAGGAATGGTAATTCCCTTCAATAATTTTGCCCAGATTTTCTTATCGTGGATTGCCAGTTTCAGGCATCCAGATTGTACACAGATTTTCACTATTGCATAATAATAAAAACCCTCACTACTGCACCAATTTTCCCAAGTTGGGTTTTCCGGGGACATTTGTCCAAAAATAATTGTCTCATATTTTATGTGTGTGTGCTAGCATTTCTCAGTTTCCAGCGCTATTTATTTTCCGCATTTTTATTTGTGAAGGTTGCAGTGTGTTTATTTCGATGTTGCCGTAGAAATAAACTGAATAATTAATTTATCAGTTAAGGAGAAATAATCCCAGTTGTTGCAATAGGATTCCATATTGGAATTTTCATAGTGAAGTGATTCATTTTGATCATCATCACTTGGAATGGATTAGTATCTCTTATGAGATTTTCACACGTTTTGCTGGGATGAATTTTTGGAGCATTTCTTGATGCACTATGATATTTGGATTTTGTTATTGTCTTTGGATCTTCTGTATTCTCTCTCTCATGTAAGTCAAAATTTCGATGCTATTCTTGTTATCTTACTGGTTAACTACATGTATGTTGTTATCTTTATTTTTGTATGGGTTAAATGTAATGTGAAATTCTTCCGAGAACTTGAATAAGTGATTAAATGCACATGTTGACCTTTGAGGGATTGGGAGAATGTTCCTAGAGGCACCTCTTAAGTTAAATACCTCGAAACTTTGTCTACTTCGCAAATTTGAAGTATAAATATCTATTGATATAGTTGTTTCCCTTAGAGAGGCTCGCAAAGATCAAATAAGGATCCTTAGCTCACGAATTTTCATGATCTATGTGTATCTTGACTCCATTAAGCCCAAGCAATAAGGCGCTAATCCTCGTATCCCTTTGGCGGTCAAAATAACATTTCTTTTCTTCATTTCTTCCAATTCTAGGCCTATCCCTAGAAGGTTTCCTAGGGCATCACACAAAATCATTTCTAGCCATCCAAAACCCTTGCAATTAGGTACACTATTGTGATGTAGTTTTCTCAAGAGGTCGTACAAATTTCAAGCAATTCCGACAATAGAATCCCGAGATATAGCAAGCCCTAGCTACAAGACCATTTATTGCCCTAGGTTGATTTTGGGTTAGTGACCTCATTAGGATTATTACATCCAAATCTCAAAAGAAAATTTGTCCTTTGATCCTCTTCCCTTCACTAATTAGGTCAAGCCCTTCTTTGGTTGATCAACTCCATGCCCTTGACCTAATTTTGGGTCCACTTGGTCCTGTGTGGTCCCGCAACTTTACAACTCTAAGTCCACAAAGATCATGTAAAGACCAAGTCTCCATAAGGATTTATAGGCCTACGGATCATATTTACAAGATACATTCCCAAACCCTGGCCTTGAGAATCCTCTTATCCCTTCCTAGAGAGCCTATCACCTTGCTTTCCAAGTAAGAAAGCCACACAATTGAGTCTCTCTTACGAATAGGCCTTGGGAATCACCCTTTATCCTTTGATTGACACATCCATTATTGTGATTCCTCTTATACAGGGTCTCCTCCCATTGGTGAAATTCCGTAAAGAGCATGGACATTTAGTTGAGGTGACATTGGGCTATTGCTCCATTGTTTCCCTTAACCTAGTAGCTATCTTATAGGATCCCATCCTAGGACCCTTGCTAGTTTGAGTGGTAACATTTTGGCGCCGTTGTCAGGGACACGAGACATGTGTCTTATTTCCCTTATGACATCATTGACAATCATTTTGGCGACTCCATTGGAAGAACAAAGCCCTAGTTCTTCATTGAACTTCAAAGTTAATGCTTGTAGGGTGAAGCAAGCATCTATTTTTAGTTCACCCCGACGACTCAATTTTGATCCTAATATGTAAAATCATGAAAAATGGATTATGGTCAAAGAGAAATTACCCTTGGCTCTCCATTTGTACAACTCAGTTTTCAATATCTTCAAGAACTACAAAAGAATATGGACAAATATGCCGAGTTTTATGAAGATTTTTTGGAAAACATGGATAAGAAATTCATGCTCAGGTTTCATGGGTCAACACAAAAACAACTCTTCATAATAATGTGTGCCTATGAGAAGGACCCTAGTCGTCTCTTTGACTTTGCTGGCCTAACCTGTGCTTTTAATATTCCGACTAACGTAATCAATGAAAAATACTACAATCGGTCGCAAAGCCCCACACAATGTAATCAAGTAGATGATCAAGGTGACCTTGAAGAAAATCTGAATGTGGAAGGAAATCATGAAAATGAAGAATATATGGAAGAATGGAACCCATCTCAAGAAGATCATAAGACTATAGAGGGGCTTCAAGATGCAAATTTAAAGATTGAGAATGTGCATGACATGAATGAGAGCCCCATCAAAGTCCATGAGGATCAACACGATGAAGTGGGAACTTTCATTTAGGAAAGGGCATTTGATGGCATGAATATTGTAGATCCTTATGATGATGACACCTCCGATTTCTTATGCATTAATGAGGGAAAGTGGGATGTGGGCAACCATCATTTTGACTATGACCCCATTTATGATACTGACACTAAAATGAGGTTGGAATTGATTCTCCTTTTCCCCAGGAAATTACTTATGATGATATTCTTACTCCCACCATCAAAAGGGAGGATCACGGTTTTCCCACACATGAAGAGGGTTCATTGGAAATGACACGCGCCATTTATGACACTGATGATGACACTGACAAAGGCCTTGTTTTCCCTGACCTTCCCAGGATCCCAATAGCATAGCTAAATTATCCAAGAACCTTCGCCTTGACCATTCACACATTATCACAATTATGGATGATCCTTTTTCCTCTCCTAGGTATGATGAAGAACTATCCGTCATATGTATCCCTCCTTCCCCCTCATACCCTTAGGATTGTAAATATGATTATCGTGAGCAACCTACATGTTGTGTCTCCCCTTGTCACCAGTCCCCCTTTCCTCCCAGTCATGACCCTATGGTGGTCATAAAGCATGACATTAATGATGGGGACCATGATGGCGATGATATGTCTGAGGTTTTTATCCATTAGAGGCTCATGAGCTTAATTATTGTTCTCTATCTTTTGGTTATAAGAAAGGATCATATGGAAAATATTTGCATCCCTTGGCTCTTTCTTTCCCCATGATACTCCATGCGTGGTCCCTTCATTTTCCTACCTCCCGCCCTTATGACCTTCCATATTGTCATATCTACCCTTGCCTTGGGATCCACTGCATGAGTGAGCAAAAGGGAACTTGTTTTCATATTGACTGGATGATATGTTGGTTGCATTGGGTCTATGATTGTACTTAGTATTTCAGTGATGTAACATGCATGTTAGGGTAGGATGCATTGCATGCTGATTTTTCTCATTAGAACTAACATCATATGATATTATCATGATAGATTAGTTGCGTTAAGATTAGATTTGCATGGAAAATGATTTTATTTTCTTGTTGATTTTATGGCCTAATACTAAGCATGGGTGATCATAAGACACAACAAAAACATGTTTCCCCATGTGCTTAGTCTTTGAAATGTGCAGGTAACAGGTCTGCGGTACCAATAGATTGTTGGTGTTGTCATTACCTACCGTTCGAGTAGCTTCGTGCACCTCTTTGAGAGCTCATGTCCCAGTTGGATCTAGATGTTATCCACCACCTGTGGGTAGTGTATATAGGAGAAATTTTTTCTTTTAGATGGTCCTCAATCTGCAACCAACAGCCCCTTGCAGCCACCCGATAGCTTGATGTGCCATTATCTCTGCCACCAGAGCCAGCCATGTGGTCTGTCACCAATTGTTATGATTGTATGTTTGAAGGTGGGCCTCCCAACCCCAAAGGTATGACTTTTCATTGGTATAGTTGAGTAATTTTCCTTACTTGTCATGGGCACTTTTGGGCCTGGATTGGTGGGGGGATTCAGCGGAAAGAGTGATTTAGGTCTGTACTCTTGTCTCCACTGCCCAATTTCTTGGTTAAGCTTGTATCCTAGTCCCATGGAATCTCCTTTACTGGCCATTAGCTTTAGGGTTGGCACTACATGGGGAATCCTGATTTTGGTTGTGTGGTCCTTTTTCCCGATATCCACATATATCAACCTCCTTCCACTCATTTTAGCCCCATTCATCTCTTTCCCCATCTGGGTCCACATAGGGTTAGCCTCCCCCTCCCCTTTGCCACACCTTGGGTCGGGCCTTGAACAATGCCCCGAAGGTTGATGCAGCTAAAAAGTAAAGAAAAACCATAATTTGGCCACTCTCAATAAGAAATGTACCACAAAATGCAAAAGATGGCGGGGACATACAAATTTAGCACGTGGGCAAAATCCAAACATGAACTCTACCCCTTATCCATGGCCATCACCCTGGTTCCTATGGGCACTAGATGAGCCCCCTCCATCATTAAGGAACCCATGATTGTCCCAACCCCTGGTGGGCAATGAACTGCCTTGCCTTAAGGGGGTATCCACTGTTATATACTATACATCATGCTCTCATCCCCTGGAGCCCCGAGCAGTTATGAAGAAAAATCAATCAAAGGCAAAAGGCATATGAAGAAGGGTGGAAAAACAAACACCGGGGTAACTCATGTACCACGATTTGCTCCCTCCTACACTCATATACCCAAGTGTGGGCATCCCTTATTATAGCTACCCTTGTACCATGACATGTGATCTGGATGATTCCCCTGATCCTGACTCTATTCCATTGCTATATCATTTGCTACTTGCCACACGAAGGACGTACCATGGATATGTCACCCCCTTTAAAGGTTGAGACCACCTAATAGGGTCCTCAATTAACCCCCTGTTGAGCTTGGAGACACTTGTTCATGCCAAAACCCACTATGGAAGGGCATGCTACCATGAAGTGCCCCATTGATTCCATGACTTGTAAGCTCTTTTACTTGATTATTCTAATGATTTTTTGTATTGGAGGGCAAGGGGATGCATTGCATCTTATGTATGATTGCAGGTGGGTCTCCATTTGGGGCTTTGTCTCCCTATACGGGCTCTTAGCCCATCAGAGGGCCACATTGGCACTTGTAGGACAAGAATTGAGAGCCATGGGCATCCACCATAGCAAAAAGTACTTCATGGATCCCTAACACCACTCATTGGTTGATCGTGTTCCACCTTTTAGATGAGGATGATGCACCTGGTTCACCACGCCCGACTGGATTCACACTTGAACCTACACTTGACGGATGTTCCAAGGTCCAGAGGATGTCTCCCGCTACAGAAGGAGGGCTTATGTCATCATCCTAGCCCTTACATATGGTCTACATGCATTTTTGATCCACTTGGAGACCCATGAGAATGTCCTTGTGCCCCCACACCCACTTGGGAGCACCACAGGTTCTTGCTTGGAAAACAAGGGGCCAACCCCTTTTCCACTATGTTTGAGGTCCATTATCTCATCATGGCACGCTCAGGACTTCATTAAGTCTCTTCAAAGGCCCAATGACTCACTCTATTGATCATTCGACCCTCTTGAGAGGCTTCTTATTATGTTATTGAGCTACTTAGTGAGCTTGTCACCAAAAGTATTGTTATTATGCACATTATTTTATTTTAGGGGCATTATTAGTCCAAATTAGGCCATTCAAATCCCTAAGTGATTGTATAAATAGAAGTGAGGTGATTCATTTTGATCATCATCACTTGGATTGGATTAGTATCTCTTATGAGATTTTCACACTTTTTGCTGGGATGAATTTTTGGAGCTTTTCTTGATGCACTATGATGTTTGGATTTCGTTATTGTCTTTGGAGCTTATCTAATGTGAACTTTATAAATGGATATAATCTCTCTTATGTAAGTCGAAATTTTGATGCTATTCTTGTTATCTTACTGGTTAACTGCATGTATGTTGTTATCTTTATTCTTGTATGGGTTAAATGTAATGCGAAATTCTTCTAGGACCTTGAATAAGTGATTAAATGCATGTGTTGACCTTTGAGGGATTGGGTGAATGTTCCTAGAGGCACCTCTTAGGTTAAATACCTCTAAAATTTGTCTCCTTCGCAAATTTCAAGTATAAATCTCTATTGATCTAGTTGTTAGCCTTGGAGAGGCTAGCAAAGATCAAATAAGGCTCCTTATCTCACAAAATTTCATGATCTTTGTATCTCAACTCCATTAAGCCCAAGAAATAAGACACTGATCCTCGTATCCCTTTGGTGGTCAAAATAACATTTATTTTCTTCATTTCTTCCAATTCTAGGCCTATCCCCAGAAGGTCTCCTAGGGCATCACACAAAATCATTTCTAGCCATCCAAAACCATTGAAACTTGGTCCACTAGTGTGTTGTAGTTTTCTCAAGAGGTCCAAATTTCAAGCAATTCAGACGGTGGAATCCCAAGATATAGCAAGCCCTATCCACAAGACCATTTCTTTCCCTAGGTTGATTTTGGGTTAGTGACCTCACTAGGATCATTGCATCCAAATCTCAAAAGAAACTTTGTCCTTTGATCCTCTTCCCTTCCCTAAGCCCCTCGGTTGATCAACTCCATATGCTTGACCTAATTTTGGGTCCACTTGGTCTTATGTGGTCCCGCAACTTTACAACTCTAATTCCAAAAAGATCACGTAAAGACCAAGTATCCATAAGGATTTCTAGGCCTAGGGATGATCTTTACAAGATACATTCCCAAACAATCGCCTAGAGAATCCTCGTAGCCCTTCCTAGAGAGACTATCACCTTGCTTTACAAGCAGGAAAGCCACACAATTGAGTCGCTCTTATGAATAGGCCTCCGGGTCTCTTCCCATCAGTGAAAGTCCGTAAAGAGCAAGGAACCTTAGCTGAGGTGACATTGGGCTATCGCTCCATTGTTTCCCTTGACCTAGTAGCTGCCCTATAAGATCCCCTCCTAGGTCCCCTACTAGTTTGAGCAGTGAAAAAGTTTGAGGGTTTAGGGCCTAGAGATGAGCAGTGTTGGTTCACTTGGTCGCTTTGGCTAGTTTTGATCAAGGAAAACCACAATCAATTTTTAAGAGGGGTTGTTTGGTAAACTTGACTTGGTGAAAGAGTCAAAGTTACTTGATCAATAGTGGTGGTTTTGGGCGCATGGTATTCGTTTCCCATGGTTTTGTGCCCATGGATTGCATGTAATGAAGCACTTAAAAGGCTTCGGAAGAATTCATTGTAATGTTCCAGGTATGTGAGTGGCAAAGGCTCACTTGGCCAACTTGGATTTGCTTAGCCAATGGACAATAATAGAATTTTCTATTAGCTAGTTTTTACCCAAATTAGGGCTTTTTAGGATAAAACTTGTGTTTTTATGTTTTGTTGCTGGTTTTTTAGTCTTCTCTCAGTAAATTTAATTTTCTCTCCAGCAATTTTAAGAAGCTCGCCATGCCATCCTTCATAGACCCGTTTACTGCTTTTATCTTCTTATTGCACTTTAATACTATAATTTAATTAAATTAGGGCCCCAACTATACCATAAAAAATATATTTTATTAAAATGAGACATCATTTGGCTATAGATGTTGGACATTCAACACAACTATAGGCACTATTGCAGTTAATCTTTCTACAACAAGCCACCCCCGTGCTAGGGCTACGGATCCAAAAATATAGGCATCTTTGTTGAGTTTTATGGCCTGTCCACTCTTACCACAATCTCAACTCTCTTTCCTCCTCATCCTACACTACCCACAGAACCAAATCCCCTTCTTTTCAATGTAGTCCCTCGAACTATACCACCATCTTCATGGGCTCTAACATAGACTAGCCAAGAAACCCTTGGCTAGAAATTACTTGGATTCTCAATTGTCACTAATTGTGCTAAATGCCTTTAATTGCTCAGGTACACATGCATAGTTTAACATGGTTTCCTTTGCCATAATTCATTAAAATAATAGAATCTTACATGAGTACTCAAACAAGTCTTACCATACAACCTTTGGTAAAAGACCAAGAATCCCCACATGACAACCAAAAGCCATGGAATATGTAAACATGTTCCCAACTCAACACATGGCTCTCGAAGAAACACACGTAACTTAATTTTCGCACTAACTTCAAGGTGCATATGACATAGGATGACATAATAGAGGAATTAAGATAAAGAATAACATATTATAATTTGCTTTTGGACCCCTTGAGCCCCCATGGTCCCCTTGTTTCCCTCTCTTGTGGAATCATAGCAACCCCTCTTCTTTTCATTCTTGTGTACATCCATCGATTTATTATACTGTTACTTTCAATGTACAGTGGTTACACAATACATTGCATGGAATTTGGCCATTCATTGCATATATGAATATAAATTACTAATCCAGAGATCGTAATTGGGCTATAACACATGTGAAAATTCTGAGTGTGGTAATATCATTGCTAAAAAAGCTTGGCAAGTTTGTATTGGTAGACGATGTTAGCATGTTGAAGAGGATCCACCAGAGGTTTCCACTGTTAGTTTTTGTAGCATCAATTGTGTTCTAGCCACAAAATTTGGTGGACATGCTAGAATACATGTATTCTCCAAAACCCATAAATCGTTTCTGGAAATTCCACCGAGAAACGACTTAATTAAAATAATTAATCTTTTCTTAATGGTTCCTAAGTCTAAACTTAGGAAAACTGATTAATTAAAGGGTATTAATAAGTCTTTGTCAGAATCTTCTAGAAGAAGACATGGATCAAGTTCTAGTTAATCTTAGCCATCGATTATGTTTTAATCTTAGTCGTTAATGTTTCAATGAGATATTATAAGAAGAAATTCGATGGGGGTTGGAGAACACACTTGAGACACTAGGAATTCGATTTTGCTGGGAAATCGATCCTCAAAGTAGCAGTTGTGTGTTGCCAAAGGTGATTCTATGAGATCGAAGTAGTGAGAGAGGGGCAAGGATAGTAAGGTTGGGAGGAAGATTTTCCAGTCCGGTGAGTGCATAGCAGAGAGATAGAGAGTTCCACAGAGAGGCAGCGCAGTGCTTCAAGGGAAAGTCGTATTTTGCTGGGGAAAAACAGTGATTCAGTGCCAGAAGCCAGAGTGGGAGCCTGGAGGCCAGGAGAGTCCATTTCGCAGACAACAGCTAATCAATTAGCGAGAGAGATGTTGGTTCGAGTTGTGTGACGCAGAACTGCATAGGCTGACGCATGGACTGCGCAGAGGCAACAAAGAGAAATTCATCTTGAGCCAAGGTCAGTGCCGGATCACCGGTGGAGTGAGATTTTTCTCACTAGACTTCTGTCAGCCATTTCTCTGTATGGATTAATAGATTTGAGCATCCATAGATTTGTACTCAGATTTACTACTACATAATAATAAAACCCTCAACTGCTACATCGGTTTTCCCAAGTTGGGTTTTTCCGGGGACATTGGTCCAAAAATAATAGTGTTAGTTATGTGTGTGTGATTCTATTCTTCCGGCATTATTTTTCCTCCATGGTATTGTATTTGTGAAGGCTGCAGTGTATTAGTTTCGATATTTACCATAGGATGCAGTAAATAATTTGTTCAAGTTATTTAACAAATAGAAGAAATTTAATCAGTTGTTGCAGTAGGATTCGAGGTTTCTGACTTTTCACAACCACATGGAAGAAAAAAATGACAGTTTCAGTTGTCCAATGAGCGTGTTTTGGATGACATGTGGCCCACTCTAGGTATGCCACGTGGCTGCTATGACATCATCAGTGACATTAGCATATTGACACCCAATGACCCTTAGGTCTAGGTCATATGGGCTTGATATTATGGCTTCTAGAAACGTTGTCTCCGGGTTTAAAGCATTGGTCTTATGGTCGATTGGGACCACCATGTGACCATAACTAGTCATGCGATTGTGAGCTGAATGCAATGGAGGAGCAGCGATAGAGATTTGATTGAACAATGAACGCATTTTGATATGTTAACTATTTTTGAAAAGTTTAGTACAATGATCTGATGGTTTGGTTTGATATTAATGTAATACATGACATGGTTTAGATTGTTTTGATTTTTTCTATTCGCTGTGGAATTTCTGCTATGAATTGGTTACAGAGATCTGGTCATGTCAACTCTTTGGAAGGGTTTGAAGCCATTACAATTTTGCTACGCATGTTTTGAATCTGGAGTGTAATCTCTTTCATGTGGAGGTCTTGTCACAATATTATGATCTGGTTTCATTACAACCCATCAACAAACTAGGAGAGATCTCATATATTTAGTAGAGCACGAAGGGTTTAAATTTGGCAAGGGTGTTCATATGGCAATAATATATGGTGGAAGCATATAACAGAGGCAAAGTCTCATTATTGATCCAATTATATTTGGTTATGGTTAAGTATAGATGGTTCATGGCTTGTTGCTAATTTGTTTTTAACATAGTCCGGGTTCTACACATCGAATTAATCACTCAATCTAAGCATTCGATTCACACGTGAAATGATTACACGATGCAATAATATGGAATCCTGATTGCCTTAGACCATGACACATAGACGCACCATAAGTTTATGTACTCATTTCACACAATATCAATCATGACCCCGCTCCAGTCATGTGGATATGTGGTCTGACAGTACACAATACCTGATACAAAATTACAAATACAAGAATGCCCAAATAAAAACAAGCATAAGCACCCAATTACATAATGAATCAAGTAGTTTTTTATTAGAAGGCCATTGTCCAACATGTGCTCTTGGAAAATGTGTGAGGTAACACATGATTAATGCGGGCGACAGAGATATGAATGGCATGTCACATCGATTGGAAGAGATGAATAGGAAAACAATTTCTCGTAGGGGTCACTCACTTTTGGTGGGTAACAGTACCAATGAGGACAAAAACATCTAGCATGAGTATGTATCTTCTCAAAGAATGAGAGAAGAATGAAAAAAGGAATGAAAGGAGGCAGAGAAAAAAGAAAGAAAAGTGGAGAAGACACTAGGGTTGTACTAACAATGTCAAGAACCAAAAATTTAGTGGAAGGATACCTTGGATTGATGATTAAGCAATCCTATAGCTATAGTCTATAGGATGTACCAACCAATGCCAATATTCCAAGGAAGTTATAGGAGAAAGGAGGATGGTGACAAGTCCCATCTAGGAAGAAGTTATATCAAGTTGGTCCCTACTTGAGACAACAATCTAAAGAGAACCAATCACTAGTGAGGTGACCAAAAATATAGGAGACAAAAAGTGAATAGGAAGAGAGAGGCAGAAGGAAAAAATGGAAAAGATTAATTTTCATTATTGCTATGAATGATTAGCAGGTTATCTAAGGATTTTCAAATCTAATAAAAAATCCCTCATTCCCAATCTTTGATTCAAAGCAATGTTACACGGATTTAATGTATGCAGTATGGTACCAAGCAGGTATAAGCAAAGAAAAATGAAATAGGAAATGAAATAAATACCCATTGCTAGAATTTGATAATTTCTTGGAGTGAGGGGCACTTATGGACCATTTCATCACTTGCTTGATGGAAATTGATCATTCTTGGAGGATAATCATTTTGGAGAGTTTGTATTTCCACATGTATGGGTTATTTTGGAATTTTTATTATGCTTTTGAGCTATCTCAAGGTTGGCTAACCTAGTTGTACACTTCAACCAATTTTTTTGGGATTTTCTTGTAAAATTATGGAAAATTTACTTAGTTACCTTCATAAAATAGAGGGGAGTCACTTTCCATTGTTAATTGCCATTATTCATTCCTTTTTCTCTACAGGAAGGTGCATTAGCTCTTGTCTTTCTTTTTGGATGTAATATGATCATTTATAGAGCAAATTGTCTTGGGAAGGAGATTTTTGCATGGAGAGACTTTTGTGTGAAAATCTAGAAATTCCAAATCCTGCTGCAACAACTGATAATATTTCTTCTATTTTTTAATTTATTGAAACAAATTATTTGCAGTTATCTACGGAAAATATCGAAATACATACACTGCAGGCTTCACAAATTAATTACTGTGGAAAAATAAATGTAAAGAAAATACTAGCACAACAATAACACATTAACACAATTATTATTGGAAAATTGTCCCCGAAAAAACCCAATGTGGGAAAACTGGTCAAATATTGTCCATCTTTTGCACTGCCTCTTCCTATTGTTTCCTACACTCTCGACTATTGTTGATACCCTCTCTCTCTCTCACCTGCAACTCACCCTGTGATTCGATTTCCTCTTGCCGAACGTCAACCAGTGAGAAAATCGATCTATTTGGGCAACTGAGTATCTGCCTCGTGTATCTTCCAAATGCCCATCAAATTCCTTCTTATAATCCTCTCGTTGATCAATCAACGACCCATATTCGATTCTAACCAATGGCTCAGATCATTTTGACTTGATCCTCATCTTCTTCTAGAAGTTTCACACCCAGTTTAATTAATACCCTTTAATTATTTTAATTTCCTAAGTTTAGACTTAGGCATCCATTAAAAATAATTAATTATTTTAATAAAACTGTCTCCAGGTGAAATTTCCCAAAATGATTTCTAGGTATTCTGGAATACATGTGTCCTAGCCTCCTTGCAAATTTTGGGGCTTAGACCACATCCAATGCTACTAGAAATCAACACTCCCTCTTAGCAAGGAATGTGCTAGTAATGCAACCTGTTGAAGCATCACCCTGACTCTGTAGCATCTCCCTCTATGCTGCTGATGTCTGACATTACTACCCACCAACTACTGCGCAAATGCTGCATCTGTGCTGCTATTGTCCCTGCATACTGCTGCCAACTACTGCATTTGCACTGCAACTCCCTCTCATCTGCTGCTACTACAACTGAGAAACCACCTGTTTCTGCTATTGAAACGGGCTCTCTACCATACCCATCTACTCTATGAATTGGATGAACTTAGCTCTTCTTAGAGCCTTTATGAGTATGTATGCTACCTGATCACCTGTGGGGACATACTGCAGCTGTATTGCCCCATGCTGAACACAAACTCTGATAAAGTGACATCTGATATCAATGTGTTTCAACCGATCAAGAAATATTGGATTCTCAGAGAGTTTGATACACCTCCGATTATCGCAGAAAACACTGGTCGCTTCCATCCTCTTCCTGAACAAACTCATAAGCAGTTTTCGAAGCCATATAGCTTCACACGTAGCTGTGTTGGATGCCATATATTCTACTTCTGCTGAGCTCAGAGCTACCGACTTCTGCTTCCTGCTGCACCAAGAGATCATTCCTGATCCAACACTGAAGTAATACCTGGAGGTACTTTTCCGGTTTGCTAAACTACCTGCCCAGTCTGACATCATCTCCTCGGGTGTATTTCAACACATATCTGATTGTTCCATGCACATATATAAGAATGTGCCTAGTTGTTTCCCAATGTACCCTTTTTGGTTCCACCATGAACTAACTAAGGGTGTTGACAATGAAACAAATGTCTAGCCCAGTGTTGACCAGATACATGAGCGACCCAATGAGCTATTTGTACAAGGTGGGGTTCACTTCCTTGTCTCCTAATGCATCTATTTTACTCCAGTTGATGATCATAGGCATGCCATGGGCCGGGAATCCTGCACTCTGAATCTCTTCAGAATCTCTGTAGCATATCTTCCTCACCCAAGGAAGATCTCCCCATCTTCTGTCAAACTTCCAACCTTAGAAAATAATGCATCAACCCCATATCCTTCATGTCGAATTCTAGTTCAAGATTCTCCTTGCAGTCCTTTATGAGCCTAGATAACCCTATTAGAAATAAGTCATCCACATATAATACCAGAATAAGTGGCTTAGTAGATATTGGGATCAACATCACTCTTGATGAATCCCAACTGTTGTAAGTAACTATCAATCCAACCATACCATGCTCTAGGTGCTTGCTTTAACCCATCAGGGCTTTCTTTAACCTGCATACATGATTTCTCTTTTCACGAGTCTCGAAGCCTTCGGGTTGTTCTATATAGACCTCTTCTTCTATCACCCCATTCAAGAATGTTGTCTTGACATCCATGTGGTGAATCTCCCATCCCATTTGAGCTGCTAGGGATATAATGGATCTGATAGAGGTATATCTACTTATTGGGGCAAAGGTCTCCTCATAGTTTATTCCTTCCTTTTGTGCGTACCTCTTTGCCACAAACCTAGCCTTGTACTTCTCTATATTGCCATCTGCAGCATACTTAATCTTGTAGACCCACCTTGATCCTACAACTAATCCAGCCTTTGGTCTAGGTACCACTTCCTAGACATCATTCGTCATGATAGAACTATACTCTTCTAGCCTGGCATCCACCCAAACTTGGTGTTGTACTGCTTCCTGAAAACTGGAGGGATCTTCAACCCGTGCTACCAAGGCTTGGTACTTGTCAGGTTGTCTACGCTACCTCTTGTCGGTGCTCCGATACCATGTGAAAATCTGGAAATTCCAAATCCTACTGCAGTATCTGATAATATTTCTTCTATTTGTTAATTTACCAGTGCAGCAGATGAGGGTTTCTTTTATTATTCGCCAGCAAAATATCATGTACAATCTATAGATAGCAGAATAGAAGAGGAATCACTAAGAGAAATCTTACAAAAAAATTTCTCCACTCCACAGTGAATTTGTAACACCTGAGAGGACTTGTTTCCCTCAATCTAGCCGTACCACATCACCCTCTGTGCTATCCCTACATGACTGCCTCTAGGTGGGTGATCTGCGTCCGTCTTTTACGCTATCGTTTCCCCCACTCTCGACTATTGCTGATACCCTCTCTCTCTTGTTGAAGAATCAAGGGCAATTATGTATAGTAGGATTCTTCTAGACTTGATAACAATTTGTGAAGCACTTTTCCAATTTATCTTTGTTAGCTTGATCTTCTTCCTCTTATTATTAATGTGTGTGTTTACTTCATCAAACTGCTACCAAAACATAAGAAACAAGAACACAAGATGTTGGCTCTTTGCCAGGGCAAAACCTCTCTCTCTTAGAGAGGAAAACCCTTTCGTAAATTTCTCTTATTGAAGCTTCTATTGATCAATGCCAAACCTTAGACCCTTGACAAGAAGATCCTCCAAGCACAAGTCAGGCCCTTTCAAGGTCACTTCCTCTTGCAACACTTCATCCTCCCTCTTCTGGCACTTCATCTTCCTCCTTCCGACACTTTGTTCTTCTTCTTCCAGCAACTG
This sequence comes from Pinus tabuliformis, assembly GCA_031772625.1. Taxonomy (NCBI): domain Eukaryota; kingdom Viridiplantae; phylum Streptophyta; class Pinopsida; order Pinales; family Pinaceae; genus Pinus; species Pinus tabuliformis. The sequence goes on along the minus strand of CM062807.1, from coordinate 764,083,863 downwards.
TAGAAACCCTAGATGGTATGCCCTAGAGTGATCCTTGTCCTTTTTCTTCCTTCGCTTGAGATGGAGCCTTTCTAACATAAGAAGATGAACTTATCACCTCCCAACCGAGCCTTCTTTTCTTCATGAAGATTGCAGACTTAGAGCAGCAGTAATACATCCCTAATTCTTCGCACATGTCAGGGGATACCTTCACAAAAACTATGTTAGATTCCTTCTTCTTTCTTCGCTTGTGTAGCCTTCTTTCTTGCTTGAATGAGAGGCCTTATAGGCACTCTTTTCTAGCCCAACACTTCTCCTTTATTACTGCAATAGGAGAGATGGATGTGATAGCAGAATAGCCTTCTTGCCTTCACACGTGTGACTGCAATTATCCCTAGAAAAGTTCCCAAAAGCTCGCTTTACTTCCTTACTTCTTCGCTGCACTTGGAGACCTCTTTCCTTGACTTCTTCATACCCTTTACTCATCCTCTTTCTCACTGATTTCAGAGATGATATGATAATACTTTAAGGAGGTCGAATGGATCCTTATATAGGAGTTCGTCTCCTTCTTTTAGGCCGACTTGAGGTCGACATGAAGACTTGAAGCCGACATGATCTATATAATTCAGAATGCTTCTTTTGATGGTGCCAACGCTTGGAGGAGGTTTATGTCTTTGCTTGGAGGTTTTCTTATGACTCTAATACATATTATTACATAGTGTAACAAGCCCATTGTTGAAATTTCTAAGTCTGACACGTTAGAAACCCTTCATGCACTTTACTGATTTATTCCTACCTACTTGTCCTGTTAATTAACAAGTTATTTACCATGTAAATACTGGAAATAAATACAAGTACATGCTCAACACATTATAGATCATCAACTGAAGGAAATAGAAACAAGCACACAAGTGACACCGTTGTTTTTGGACTATTGTCCTCGGAAAAAACCCAATGCGGGAAAACCGGTGCAGCTATCTGAGGGTTTGATTTATTAAGCAGTTTTAGAACACAATCTAGGTGCCAAATCTGGCTCACCCAACAGAGAAAAAAAATTTCGGCAATAGCACCTCTCTACTCGGAAGCAGATATTCTGGGTGAAACCCCGGATAAACACTCCAGCAGCTCCATAGCTCCAACTTGCCCCACGAAACCCCATCGTCAGCCTCTAGGGACTGCGTTAGCCTCTCTCTGGCCCAACGTTAGCCTAACGTCACTCTGGATTGGCTTGCGTCAGCCTCTGGAAGCACTGCGTCAGCCCTCTGGCGCTTTGCGTCACCCATGCTGGCCCTCTGAGGCACCGCACAGCTCCTGGTTGCCTTTGCATGAGCCCTAGCTGGCTCTGCGTGAACCCTTGGCTGCTTCTGCGTCCCTCACTCCGGCTACTGCGCTGATCCTCCTGGTGCTATCTCTGCCTCTCTGCTTTTATATTCACTACCCCTTAGTTGCAACTCTAATCACTCTCTCAACTTTCTCAGCAAACCCAGCCCCAAAAAGTCGAAATCTTGATCTCTTGGTGTGTTCTCCAAGTGACCCTCAAGCCTCCTCTTATACTTTTCTCGTTGACAAATCAACGACCGAGATTAAGTCCCTAATCAATGACTAAGATTAGATTTGGCTTGATCCATGCCTTTTGGACCATTCTAACACAATTTTATATTAATTCACATTAATATTTTATTTTCCCTAAGTTTAGACTTAGGGACTCCATTAAAAATATTAATTATTTTAATATCTCCCAAACTGTTTAGAATCTACCCAAACCCTTTCTGGGTATTGGAGATCTCATGCGCCTTAGCCTCTCCACCAATTTTCGTGGCTAGATCACATCCGATTCTACCCCAAATCAACACCCATAAGGGTCTTTAATAAATACATTAACTCTTTCACTTCCTAGAAGCACTTAAATATGTGATTGACCTAATCAATGAGCAAGAAACTCATTGTTATACATAACAAAAATAATATTTATTTTTCTTTACAAGTACAAAGATCAAAATTACATTTATGAAGACCGAACCTAGTTACACTTTCTTCAACGCTCCCTCTTAACTAGGGAGGTATTTATAAATCATTACAAAGTGTTTGGCTATTTTTCAATCTTGAAGAATTCAAATGAGAGAAACCGGATTGGCAATCCATCTGTTGTAGCATCATAGTAACTAGCATTGTTCATAGCAAGGCCTTGACTAACAACTCTATCTCTCATAAGATCAGAGCATAATGTTGGCAGGACCAATGACTTATAGACACCTTAGTCATTGTCTCTCAAGGTACATACTCACCCGAGTGTTCACTGAGTATGACCTTCTAGGACTATTCTTGTCTTGGGTTCCCAGCGCTCAAAGAACATCGGTCCTCTTGCCTACTCTTGACTTGGATGCCTTACACATCCTCAAAGAGTATCGGATGTCAAATGATTACCCAATCCTCCCATTCTTTCTTCCCAAGTGAAGACAAGAATGTTGTGTCTACCTCTTCCTCTTAATTGAGGAATACATGCCCAAATTTCCTCTGACAAGGAACTTGTCCAAGCTTCTTTGTAATTGGAAACTTGTTATAACTCCCTCTTAGCTAGGGACTTGTCCATTCATCAACAACTTCTTCTTCGTGGGTCCTTTTGTTGCTTGATCTCCTTCTTTCCTTTGATATCATGAAGTCTTTATTTGAACTTCTTCTTGGTAGGGCACAGGCCATCGATCACTTTCCTTCCTGGCTTCTCATGTTATTGCTCCTTCGTGGAAAGTGGCCTTCTTGATGTATGTCAGGTTCTTTCATCATCTGGCTACTCCTTTGTCATCTTTCTATGCTTCAGAATACTTATCACATAGATGCTTAGTTGTACTTGCTTGTTCCCATTCTTCAATTTAGTAGCCCTTCATGACTTCATCCTGACATTGTTCCAACATTAAATAATGCTTTTTTTGGATGGCTTCTTCATCATGACATCTTTGTAGAATTGAATCAGTTATATGCACCTTAATATCTCCAGGCCTTCAAAGGTGTCAATGGTCCTTTGATCTTTTTCTTCCTTTGTCAGAGTTGTCATTCCTTCTTTTGGGAGATGTCTTTAATGGATCTTGTTAGATAGTGATTCTTTATGACCATGGTGTTCTTCACATGCTTGATCTCTTTCTTCATTTGCTTCTTCTTGAATTGTTTAGATAACAACCTTATACTTCCTCATGAGAGCACTTTCTTCATTACCTGCTTCTTGGACTAGTCAACATTTCTTCTTCACTTGCTTCTTGGACTAGTCAACAACATTATACTCCTTATGTGAGCATTTCTTTTTGTTGACCTTTATTAGATGTAGTACATGCTCTTGACTATGTCTTCGGTGAAAGAGATCCTTTTGTACTTGATCATGTTTTTAGAACTATACCCATGACTCAATAACATATATGATGACATGACTTAAAATTTGATGCATACATACCTCATCTTGATTTTTCCTTGATCATCTCGGCTTCATTTGATGGTCCTTTTTTATTGGTGTAGCCTTTCTTGCTTCATCTTTTCTTGCCTGCATATCATCCTTCCTTGTATTCCATGAATGGAATTCCCATTGATACATCTGCTCTTATTTATGAACCTTCTTTTGAAGATTCTTGTCATAGGATCTTGAAGACCCTCATCCTGCAAATGTTTCTTCCTTTTGATGATGGAGGCCTTCCATGATTTTTTAATCATGATCAATTATTCTTTTATCATGGATGATGTCCTATAATAGGTATGCTCCTTCTACATGAATATTTTGAGCTATATGTACACCATGCTCCTACATTCTAGAAGATATTTCTAACCATGCATTTTGTTCTATTTCTACATGCTCCTATACTACTCAAAACTTTGAAAGAAGATTTTAAGTAAAGAAGTAGACTTAGTCATAGTAGAGATCTGGAGGATCTTCCTTCTTCTGCTTCTTGTCTTCTTCTTGAAGACTTGATGGCTTGCCTTCCTTAGATCTTGATGTTTTTCAAGTTGCTTTCTTCAAATGGACTTGTTTGATGATGATATTTGCTTGATGAATTCGCTTGTAGTGCTTTTCCTTTTTGAAGATGGTGTAGCTTGATGTAGGTCCCTCTTTGATTTTCTCTTCTTGTAGGTGCCTTTATACAAAAGGCTTCTCCTCTTGCTTTGTAGTCTTCTTGTAGTCCTTTCTTGTTCTTGATGTGATTGAGACTTCTTGACTTGATGCTTCAACCTTGTAGTTGTCCTTGAGATGTTCTTCCTTGATGAGTCACCTTATGAGTGTTCTTGAGATGCCCTTTCCTTGATGTGTCACCTTAGCTCTGATACCATGTTGAAGAATCAAGGGCAGTTATGTATAGTAGGATTCTTCTAGAATTGATAACTTGATCTTCTTCTTCTTATTATTAGTGTGTGTGTTTACTTCATCAAACTGCTACCAAAACACAAGAAACAAGAACACAAGATGTTGGCTCTCTGCCAGGGAAAAACCTCTCTCTCTTAGAGAGGAAAACCCTTTCATAAATTTCTCTTATTGAAGCTTCTATTGATCAATGCCAAACCCTAGACCTTTGACAAGAAGATCCTCCAAGCACAAGTCAAGCCCTTTCAAGATCACTTCCTCTTGCAACACTTGTCCTCCCTCTTCCGGCACTTCGTCTTCCTCCTTCCGACACTTTGTTCTTCTTCTTCCGGCAACTGTAGAAACCCTAGATGGTATGCCCTAGAGTGATCCTTGTCCTTTTTCTTCCTTCGCTTGAGATGGAGCCTTTCTAACTTAAGAAGATGAACTTGTCACCTCCCAACTGAGCCTTCTTTTCTTCACGAAGATTGCAGACTTAGAGCAGCAGTAATACAACCCTAATTCTTCGCACGTGTGAGGGGATACCTTCACAAAAACTATGTTAGATTCCTTCTTCTTCCTTCGCTTGTGTAGCCTTCTTTCTCGCTTGAATGAGAGGCCTTATAGGCACTCTTTTCTAGCCCAAACACTTCTCCTTTATGACTGCAATAGGAGAGCTTGATATGACAACAGAATAGCCTTCTTTCCTTCGCATGTGTGACTGCAATTAGCCCTAGAACAGTTCCCAAAAACTTGCTTTACTTCCTTCTTCGCTGCACTTGGAGACCTCTTTCCTTGACTTCTTCGTACCCTTTACTCGTCCTCTTTCTTGCTGATTTCAGAGATGATATGATAATACTTTGAGGAGGTCGAATGGCTCCTTATATAGGAGTCTGTCTCCTTCTTTTAGGCCAACTTGAGGCCGACATGAAGACTTGAAGCCAACTTGCTCTATATAATTCAGATTGCTTCTTTTGATGGTGCCAACGCTTGGAGGAGGCTTATGACTTTGCTTGGAGGTCTTCTTATGACTCTAATACATATTATTACATAGTGTAACAATCCAATAAGGGTCTTTAATAAATGCATTGACTCTTTGACTTCCTAGAAACAGTTAAATATGTTCTTGACCTAATCAATGAGCAAGAAACTCATTGTTATAAATAACAAAAATAATATTTCTTTTTCTTTACAAGTACAAAGATAAAAATTACATTTATGAAGACCAACCTAGTTACTTTCTTCAACATCTCTCACCTGCAACTCACCCTCTGATTTGATTTCCTCTTGCTGAACGTCAGCCAGTGAGAAAATCGATCAACTTGGGTAACTGAGTATCTTCCTGGTGTATCTTCCAAATGTCCAACGAAGTCTTTTTTATAATCCTCTCGTTGATCAGTCAACGACCTCAATTAGATTCTAATCAATGGCTCAGATCATTTTGACTTGATCCTCATCTTCTTCTAGAAGTTTCACACCCAGTTTAATTAATACCCTTTAATTATTTTAATTTCCTAAGTTTAACTTAGGCATGCATTAAAAATAATTAATTATTTTAATAAAACTGTCTTCGGGTGGAATTTCCCAAAACGATTTTTGGGTATTCTGGAATACATGTGTCCTAGCCTCCTTGCAAATTTTGAGGCTTAGAGCACATCTGAAGCTACCAAAAATCAACATTTTGGGATTGATGAAGTGATTCATATTGGAAAAGTGTAAGTTTATTGTCACATTTCTTCCATTTTGCATAAAATATTTTCGAAATTAGGGCTTCTATGAGTGCCATATTAACAAATGCAATATATTTTCTTGAAATCTTGATTCTTGATGGCATGTAAAATTTGTTTTGCAAGAATCCATCAAAGGAACTTGGTTCATGCATCCTTTGACCTCAAAATATTCCACATAGAGAAGTCGTTAGGGGTTTCTAAGTGAATAAATTCAATCTTTGTTATTCCTAATTAGCCAATGCTAATTAGAATATTTGATTTTTCTCAATTTTGCCTTCTATAGTTATTTGTAAATAAAAAGGTGAGGAAAAGGGGACATAACTCACTTTTAGAATAAAAGTCACTTCCTAGTAAAACAACGTTGTGACTTAAAGGGGAGCCAAGGGGGCCAAAGGACCACGCAGAGATGGGGCCCACGCAGACACTTGGAGGGACTACGCAGATGGAAAGGGAACACGTGGAAGGAGGGGATTACGTTCGAGGAGGTCAGCCTTGGGATTGGGAGAGGCCAATGCTATAAAGGAGAGAGGAGACCCCTCATTTTGTCATTCGATTATGTGCATTTGAGCTAGTCACTTCGACTTAGAGCACGCTGGCTGTTTAGCTAGTCTGCAGCACTATTTAGTGCATTGAGTGTCTCCATTCGGAGATCTCACCCTTAGACTCGGGGGACTTCGAGTGCCTGCTCGAACAAGGTATTTCCATCAGTATTTTTGTAGTAGTTTTATGAGCATTTTGGCAGGAGGATTGAGCATCTTGGATGACTACGCAGTCTTGAGAGGGATGACGTAGTTCTTTCTGGCAGGAGTTCTGGATTGAGGTTTTGCATGGGAATTTGTGCTAGAAGATTGAGCAGGGAATCAGCCCTTGCATATTGGAGGATTTTGGCTGAGTTTCAGGCAGAGTTTGGTGGGGTTTATTCAGTGGCAGCGCAGAGCCTTGAGGGATTGCGTGGTTCTTCAAGGGGTCAATTTTCGGGGGTAGGCCTTTTCAGAAAAGCTTTCTGGGTTTTTTTGGGTTTCTTGAGTAGAGTCTGAGTCCAGAGTTTCAACATTTTCTGAGGAGGGGAACAATCCCAAATCCTCATTTGATTTTCAGCAGCAGCAGCAGCACAACAGTTCTCCAGAAACTTGGACGCAGTTCAGAGAGAGGCCATTCCTTTGCTATTTTGAGTGTATTTCTTCACTTGCCTTGTGTAAGTCTAGGTGCCATCTTTCTGATCACCTCCTGTACTCATTCTATTACTCAGTATAATAAAATGGCTTAGTATTTCTCTCTGCGTTTCTTGAGTATCTGCTTATATTCCATGTTTATATTATTATATGTTGCACCGTTGTTATTTCCATCACTTTGAGCTTCCCGGTTATTATATCATTTGTACGTATTTGGTTGGAATTTATTGGGGTTTGGGGAATATCTCTGAAACGAGATATTACAATCTTTCACCCTCTTCATCCAAGGCCCTTTGTCATTGACCTTTCCCTAATGGTCTCCATTGCCCAACTAGATAAAGGCTCTAATGGAGTATGTGTCCATCATTATATCATCCTTTCTTCCTTAATTTCATGGTAACTAGGGATGGGTTTAGCTTAACATATGCATGTAAAATTTGTTTTGCAAGAATCCATCAAAGGAAGTTGGTTCATGCATCCTTTGACCTCAAAATATTCCACATAGAGAAGTCACTAGGGGTTTCTAGGTGAATAAATTCAATTTTTCACCCTCTTCATCCAAGGCCCTTTGTCATTGACCTTTCCCTAATTGTCTCCATTGCCCAACTAAATAAAGGCTCTAATCTAGTAGGTGTTCATCAATCTTCCTTTCTTCTTTAATTTCATGGTAACTAGGGTTGGGGTTAGCTTAAAATATGCATTTTATCACAATTTTATGTCCATATGTTATTTCCCTATTGGAAGGGATTGCATTTAATAAATAATAAAAGGAAAAATCTAGCATTAATTGAATACTTTAACGTTAAAGTTAGGGCTGATGTATTGGTATTTATTGTTGTCATATGCATTTTCAGCCATTTGAAACTATCGTTTACTCAACCCTAGCTTGCCTAATTCCTATACTATTGATCCTTTGTTGATTTTATTCCTTATAGGCTATTTTCTAGAGCTACTATATTCCATCATGTGCCTTAAATCTGCATATCTCACAAACCCTAACTTATCAATGGAAATATGAAATTGCATGAACAACTATAGAATAATCTCTGAGTATCCCAAACTAAAATGTGGCAAATATATAAGAGGGGGGTCCATGCCTGGGTATAAGGTAAATGTTTCTCTATACATGTGACAACTTTTATAACATGAGCAACACTTTATGTAGAAAGGAGTGATGAAACTAGGGCTCCCCTAGATCATGGGTATTGGTAGATCCACCTAAAGACCGTTGCATACCTACCCAAGTCATAAACGACAAACATGGTGTCAAATTAATGTCACCAAAAGATAGCCAAATAGGAATATAAGAGAGGACTATCTTGAATAAGGTTATTCAAAAGACAATGTGATCAACCACAAAGGGTCTAGATATACCACGTAGGTCAAACACTTCACAGAACTCATTCACGCATGGCCCAGTTGTAAAGCCTGTAATTAATTAAACAGCTATTTACCCAAAATTAAAGCTTGTAAATAATTAAACAACTAATGTAAACCCTGTTTTTAAAATTTAACAAAGTTTCCTATATCAAATTGACTGATTTGATGAGGAGTACCTACCTGATTTCCTGCGAAAGAAGAAACTTCAGATATGCTCCAGCTTCAGATTTGCTACAACTTTAATTCCCGTTACCAAAAGACCATAACCTCCCAGCCAAACTAAGTACAACCTAGGTACTCAGTCCAGATTGCTTCTCAATTGCTGCAATTTGTTCCCCCGTGCCCAAAAACTTCAGAACAAACAAGGCTCAGTCTTTTCTGTTGAAAAACTCTGTGTTACAAATTTTCCTCCTCCTTTCGATCCCCCTTTCTCCAACCGTCCCTTCCTTCTTATAAGTCTCCATTTACCGATTTCCTCCATCTCCGTGTCCAAATTATTATATGTATTGATTTTTATAAACAAAATCTGATTTGATTTTATTCAAATATCTTTATTTGAAATAAAGTTTATTTATTTGTTTTAATGATTTAATTTAATTTATTTAATTTATAATTTATAATTTTATTAATTTTATTTAATTTCATAAGTTCTAATTTACTATAAGTAGGTCATTACACCAATATAATACATGAATACAACAATGGTGACACTTTTGGATCAAGTAGTAAATTATGATTAAAATCAAATATGATAATATCCTCTAGTTACCCCTAGAGGTGAGGAGTTAACATTTGCAATCCCTACACTTACACAAGTGCTTGAGATACATTGCAAGAGCCTACTTATGCCACGCCACTATAAAAATGAGAGTCACCTTGGAGATGCTAGCAAGCTAGATTCAAGTATTGCCATAGAGAGGATAATTTTAAAGGGTTGCCATGAGGAGTGAAGGTGACACCGACTCTCTAGGAAGGGCAAGGAATGAAGAAAATAAAGAGGAGAAAATAAGGGAGGTAGTAACATGGTTGATGCACCATTAAAGACAAACGGTGGCAATGCCCATGCAAAGAAAGAAAGGGCATCAAAGGTGGGATAATTCTTGAAATAACTAAGATTGTAGGAGGCAATAATTACACAAAGTATTTAACTAGGTTGCAAGAGTTATCAGGACTAGTGAAGCACCAACAAAGATGTGATCTAAAAAATCTAGTGCAACAACATAGGCTACGAGAGGAAACATTAACATGGAAAGGGGGTGAGCAGTGACAATGATAGTGAGGTATCAATGAGGAAATAAATCCTTGACACCAATGTGTAGTTGGGTAAGGAAAGAGAAAATGAGAATGAGTTACTCAAGCTATCCCACTTCATTCTTGGGCTCTAACATAGACTACCCAACAAACCTCCTTGTAAGGAATTACAAATATTCTCAATTGTTACTAATTCTTCTCAATGCCATGAATTTCTTAGATGCAAAATAATCGTTTCTATAAAGGCTCCATTCCCATCATTCATCATAGTCATGGAATGATTCTTGTTGGAAACATGTAAGTTTATTCTCATTTTCTTCCATTTTGCATGATATATTTTTTGAAATTAGGGTTTCTTGGAGTGCTATATTAACAGGTGCAATATATTATCTTGAAATCTTGATTCTTTATGGCATGTAAAATTTGTTTTGCAAGAATCCATCAAAGAAACTTGCTTCATGCATCCTGTTACCCACAATTTTGTGGGTGATATCCCTAGGAGCAATTTTTTCTCCAAGATGGTCCTCAACCAATAGCCAACAACCCCTTGCAGCCACCAACTAGCTCGTTGTGCCACTTCTTTGCCACCTGAGCCAGCCATGTGGTCCCTCACCCATCTTTCATGATCATATGTTTGAAGGTGGGTCTCCCGAACCTAAAGGTATGCCTTGTCATTTGGTAATTGAGTATTGTAGTTTACTTATCATGGAGACTTTTGGGCTTGAATTAATGGGGGGATTCAGTAGAAAGAGTGGGCTAGGTCTGTGCTCTTGTCCCCTATACCTCTTGTTGACCACTACGTGTCAACGACCCATAGCAGTACACCCTTTTTTTCGCAAAAGGGATAGCGCCTGATCGATGTGTCCGTGTCGTCTAGCTATCATCATCAGCCTGATTATCATGTTATAATGTAAACCCATTCTGCATATATGTGATGTAAATAATCTCAGCAAATTTGTGTCATGTATGTAATTGCCTAGGTAAACCTATTTTTCTGGTAACGATCTACATTCCAGAAGGTTTTTGTCTCACCGATCCATTCTCGGATGGTCGGCAGAGTTTTCCTTCAGCCTTACCCCAAAGCCGGAATGAATTTTGTCACTAGGATCTTAGGCGAGTCCTAGTGTTATAGATTGAGTCTGTGTAAAAGTGATTTGGGAATAATCCTAACTATTTAGTTAGGTTATTTTATTACAAGTTTCTTAGTCTGTTGGATTATATTTGTGTTGCAGAAATGGGTAGTCTGTGAGGGTCTTTTTCAAATGGGTTTTCCCCCTTGAGATGTAAAAAATGTAAAAAATCATGATGTAAAGTGTCTTGAGGGTTAGAAAAATAATTTATCCCCTCATAGGTCCTAGGTCCTAGGCAAATTTAAATTTTCTAGAGGCAAAATTCGTGGGTCCTTTAAAAAATTAAATCTTAACAGGTCCAGGGAATAAGGTTAATTGATTATTTTGCTAAATTTTATGCCTTGGGTCCCTGGGGTTAAGTCAAAGTCAAAATTTTGAGGAAATTAATTCAAAATTTTGATTTTTGAATTAATTAAAATGCATTTAATTGAAAATTTTGAAATTTCCTCAAATATTTAAAATTTCGATGGATGAGATTAAAAGAAATTTTGATCTTCATCAATGGTCGAGATCACTTTGACAAGGATCACTCGAACTAGCCGTTGGAAGATTTATCTTTAAATAGGAGGTCAGTTGTTAGTTGAGATCATTCGATCTTTGAGTCGTGTGCTAAGTCAAAGCTCTCTTGTAATCTTTTTTTTTTATGAGCAATAAAGGAAGACTTTGGGGTTAATTTTTGCTGGTGTTACTCTTCGTAGAAATGTTGTAAGATGTGTTATTTTGATGCATAGATTTCCTTTTAGCCATTGATGATAGCTTTATGAAGAGTGATTTAAGCACATGTATCTTGCCTGATCACTGGGGTTTGAATGGTAATTTAAATTCTGAATATAATGGCAGGTATCTCTAATAAATCTGAATTTTATTTATCGTTTTCTCGCTCTAAGTTAATGGTTGAATTGAGTTGTGCAGGAAATTCTTGATTTTTAGATCATCGGGCATTCGGGGAAGTTTTCAGTTGGACCAACCAACTCCCGATTAGTATTTTTTGAAGAGCCCAGCTTGATTGAATCCCGAGCTTATCATAAGAAGTTTCATTGTTGATGCATGAAGGGTTTTGGGCGAAGCACCTCCGTTTTAATTTAAAATCTAAAAAATTTTATGTGCTAAATTGATAAATCTAGCTTTTAAGAGCCTCAGATTATCAGATCTGGGAGCGGAGTTGGACTCACACTTGCCAGATCTGGTAGATCTGCTACTCCTGTGCATAGATCTGTAATTTTTTTTTATTTTTTATGACTTAGGGTTTTTGGGGTTTCATTTTCTTGGTATATCGGGATTCTGGGTGTTTGTGTTTTCAGGAACAGGTTGCAAATCTGAAGGTGAAGTTTGATTTTGAAGCCAGATCTAGGCCCTGGAGGGTAAGATCTGGCCTTAGAACCATCTCTTGCAGGGGCATTATTTCTGCAGTCCAGGGTTTTAATTTTTTTAATCTGGAGACGATTTTACAGGGGTTTCAAGTAATAAATCTGAAGCAGAACATATAAATTTTATTCAGAAATCTCTGGGAAATTTTTAAGGGTTTATTGGGTTGCTATTTTCTTTTCCTGTCTGCTGCCTGGGATCTTCAATTTTTCTGTTGCCTGAAAAATTTCAAAATTTTTTTAGGCTCACAGCCTTTTGCTGCTGCCTACAGAACCCTGCCTATAGCTTCCTCATTTCTCCATCCGCCATTGAAATCTTTGTCTCCTTTTTCCACCGTCGAGTCTGTCTGCCGTTGCTCCAAAATCTTTGGATCCCTTTCACTCATTCATTCTTGGCTGCTACCCCACGGATCTCCAGATCCGCAGTCAATAAAACGCAGCTCCATTTCCAAATCCACAGCCATCAACACTGCCCTTCTATCCCCGCAGCTCTCCTTTCTCACGCTGCTACAGTCCTCTCTCTGCTATCCCCACGTCCCTCTCTGCGTACCCTCTGCCAGCACTCCCTCAACTCTCTCATCCGCTACCCATACTCTCGGTCTGCTTGCCTTACTCTGCACGCAGTCTTCACTCCATCAACCCGTATCCTCTGCCAAGCCATTGCCCGACCTCCGTCTGCTATCCTCCCACGTCCAAGCTTGCGTCTCCTCCTTCCTGCAGACTTGCAACAGTGAACAACAAACAACAGTAAACATTCCATTTCTCTTTTGTATTTTGTTATGTATGAGTTTTCCATTTAGTTAGCGTTAGGTTTAGTTTGTCATTTTTTTTAGACAATTCGATTTTCATTTTTATTTTATTTTATTTTTTTCGATTTTTCTTTAAAAGAAATTTGAAAAGTAAAAAGATTTTAATTCTTTGACTTTGACTCTTTTTATATTTTCGAATTTCATTTTCATTTTGATTTTGAATTTTCTTTTCTAAAAAAAAAAATCTAAAAATTATAAAAATCTAAATCTAAAAAATCTTAAAAAAATATAAACATCTAAAAAGCGTAAAAAGTTTATGCAGCTAGGGTATAAATCGAAATTAATTTTCACACTTAAAGATTTTTTAAATTTTTTATGTGGCCTTTGGCCCATTAAAAAAATTTAAAAAATTATTAAGCCAGTTTGATATGTTTTGGTCACTTTTAAAATTGAATTTTTTTTATTGATCATTTACCGCATTTAGTCTTGCTTAGCGTATTGAAAAATTCACCTAAGGAATAACTAAGTTGTCAATTTAAAATTTCTTCTTGGTGTCTTTTTGTGCTAAGGCTAAGATTTGGAAACTTTTGTGGTATCAGCATTTCCTTTTCTCTATAGTTAAATGTGCTTCAATTTTTATATCTAAAGATTAAATATTGGAAAGTGGTGAATTTCCCAGATTTGGGTCACTAAGCATAATCATTTAAATTCTAGGATCTAAACTGGTTAACATTTAAATTTCGTGGTTGTTTTGAAGTATTTGGATCTCTAGAAATTTAATTGCCAGAATATTGTGCATCTGTTGAATATCTTGCATCTATCTATTGTTATTGCTTGGATTATTTAATGCTCATTACATGCTAGACATTTAGCAAATATTTTCAAGTGATTGTTAAAGATTTTTATTGTGGAATTATAAATAGATTTCATTTTCCTAAGTAGCAGTAGCTAATCAATTACTTGGCTTTCATTTTACCTAGCAAGATCATTAACTCCATAAGGCATTGGTATTAATCATTTAAAATCTAAATTAAATCTTAAGTCTTGCTAAATCTTAATCAAGTACTTGATTGCATTGTTGTGTCTCCCAAACCGGTTGATTCCTAGCTGGTTCTTATTTATTCCATTTTTCCATAGGGTCTACCCCCCTTGGCCTGCTGTAGGGAGACAGCCTAAACGGAGAGATTGGGGATCAGGGTGACAACCCCCAATCTGAGCATTGTCGCGGTGCCTAGACATTCTGTGCGACAACATTTTTTGGCACTGTTTTTGGGGATATTTTATTCTCGGCATTTCAACGACATTCCCTCATCATTCTTTCATCTTTCTATCATTCATTTTAGCCGGCAACGCCAACATTTTTTGGCTCTGTTGCCGGGGATAGAGTTTTTTTTGTCCTTGGTTTCTTCAACATTCATCTCATTCCTCTCCTCTCTTGTCGGGATAAGTTCCTTGTCCTTGTTTCCTTGCTTTCGGGTTATTCTAAGTTAGTTTCTTTGTCCGGGTGGCGACTCCACTTCATCTATCTTCTGCAAAAGTGTATACTAGAAGACATCCAAGCAGTTTGGTTAATCTTGCTCCTGATCCTGAAATGGCTCTCAGAGTACGGTTACACAAACTCTCTTCTCATACCCTTCTTGTTAATCTCGGACAAGAAGCCCATTGTGACTTTGCTAACATTCAAGGTTATCCCAATGATATTCCAAAGCATGGGATGGAGAAATTGCCTATCTTTCAGGGCAATAATGCAGTTAGTGCTAACTCTCATCTAAAATCTTTTAGTTCATGTCTAGGTAAGTATGCAAGGGCTGCTGATTTTAATCATGAAGATGTAAAAATGACCCATTTTGTTCTTACCTTGGAGGGGGATGCTTTAGATTGGTTTACAGAAAAGCCTCAAAATTCATTTGATTCTTTGCAATCGATTGTTAATGCCTTTAAGGAAAAGTATGGAGATAAGAGAGAAGGAAGGCATCTCGTAAAAGCTATCAGTATCATTAAAAAGAGAGAAAATGAGACCGCAGAAGAATTTAACCAGTGGTTCAATGATATTATTAAGGAATTACCTCGAGATTATAAACCTACTGATAAATCTCTTCGAGACTTTTATATTGATGCCTTTAGCCCTAAGCCTTCTTATGAGTTAAGATGTGCTAAACTTCCTGATTATAGGGATTGTCAAGTTTTAGCAGTAGAGCTTGAAAAAGATAAGGCAGCATCTGGGAAATCTGAAATCCTAGGTTTTGATAGGGCTTCAACGAAATTAAAAGAACCTAAAGGAAAAGAGGTTCAAGAATCTGATAATGACCTCGTTCAGAAATTACTGCAAAAAATTGAAAGCATGGAGATTAACCAAGCGAAATTAACCTCTAACCATTCTAAGGAAATAACTACTTTGCAGAATAGGTTGGTCCAAATGGAAAGAGCTCAAACGCAAAATTTCCAGCTTAGAAATAATAATAATAATCAAAATAATAATTAGCAGAAGAAAGGTCAATCTAGTGAGCAGAGACAACCTAATCCGCTTGAACATACTAATTTGGTCGATGATGCCCCGCCTTATTGTCGGGCTTGTGATGCTCTTCATGAGGAGGCAACTTGCCCCATAGTTAAAAGGATTTTGGATAATGGAATGTTTGGGGCAGGTAATCAAATAAATTGTGTGGGTAAAGAGTTTTCTTTGTCTATGAAAGACTGGATGGAAGTTAAGGAAAACAGTCGAGATGTTATGCCTTCCACATCAGCTTTTAGTATAAATAATTTTGAGAATGAAGATGATATGATGGTTAAATTATATGGTGAGAAGCCTTCTCCAGAGCGAATCATGGAAATTGCTAAAGATAAGGGTTTAACTTATCAAAGAAGGGATAAAGATCAAACCGGGAATCAAATTCGTCCTCGAATTTTTAACCCGGGTTCAAACTCTGGATTAGATGTCAATCTGGGAAGTTGGTTTAATAATGCAAAAATCTGGGTTCCTGTCTCCGAGATTGCGAAGATTCCTTCCCAAAGGGCTAAGTTACTAAAAGCTATTGAAGCTCCTCAAGTGAATGTTTCTCAACAGAAGGCACCGGAGGTTGATTATCAGGATGCTCCTATATATTTGCAAAGTCTAGATTCAGATAACAAGGATCATCAACCATTCTTTATTACTTTGATGGTTAATGGGTATAAATTAAATAATTGCATGTTGGATTCTGGTGCGTCAGCTTGTGTCATGACCAAGAGGGTCATGGAACAACTTAATTGAAGAGTTTCTAGGCCTTACTACAATATATGTGCCATTGATTCTAAGAAGATTGAGGTTCACGGTTTGATCAAGGATTTACAAGTTCGTTTATCAGTTTACCCTGACATTATGATTGTTATGGACATTGTCGTTGTTGATGTGCCTGATGCTTGGGGTATGCTTTTATCAAGAAAATGGGCCTCTGATCTAGGAGGGAGTATTCAAATGAATTGGTCATATGCTATGATTCCTTCTCCTAGAGGTGATGGTTTTGTGAGACTTAATAGAGAGCCTGAGAGAAGATTCCATGTTGAAGATCCTAAGAGACCTGATAATGAGATAATTAAAGAACAATCTGACATTGGGAATTCCCAACGATAAGGTTGATAAAAAGATTGGGGATCTCAAGGATAAAGTTTGGTACATGTATTTTGATGGTGCATCGTCTAGGCATGGTAAAGGTGCAGGAATAGTATTAAAATCTCCCTTGGTCATATTTTCAAGTTTTCCTATAGGTTGGAATTTGAAGCAACCAACAACATTGCTGAATATGAGGCTTTGTTGTTGGGTCTTGAGTTGGCAAAGGCTTTAAGAGTTAAGTTGCTTAGCATCAAGGGGGATTCCGACTTAATTATCATGCAAATTAAAAATAAATTTACATGCAAAAACCAAAGGTTAAAGAATTATGGAAATGTTGTATGGGATACTATGGAATACTTTGATGCCCTTGACTTTGAGGCTATCCCAAGAGAGCAGAATAGTTCGGCAGATGAGCTGGCTGTAGCTGCTTCTACTTTGTTGTTATCTGATGGGCTGATTAAGGACAAGATAAAAATGGAAGTAATATTTAGGCCTTTTGTTCGAGATAACTAAGAGCATTGGCAAGTCTTTGATGACGAGAAATGGTGATTCGTTTTCTTGATAATTTGGATGAGTTTGAAAATTTTCGGATAGATTCTAAGGAGTTTGGATATGATGATCATGAAGATATCATAAATCCTACTCCTAGGAATGTGGTTTCTTTAGAACAGCACTTTGATCGGCATGATGCCACAAAGATGAAAGAGGAAAATAAAATGGATCCAGGTGAATACATCGAGGTAAACATTGGTACTTCTAGGGATCCAAAGATTGTTAAAATTGGTAAGGGTACTAATTTTGAAGAAAGAAAGAAGTTAACCAATTTACTTCGTGAATATCAGGACGTTTTAGCATTTTCTTATGATGATTTAAAGGGTTATAGGGAAGATGTCATGGAGCACACTATCTCTTTGAAAGATGAAAATACTAAACCCTTTCATCAAAAGCTTAGGCAAATAAATCCTAAGTTAGCCCCTTTGGTTCAAAAGGAGCTTTCAAAGATGCTTGCAACAGGAATTATTGCTACAACGAGGCATTCAACATGGTGTTCCAACCTGGTGATTGTTAGGAAAAAGAATGGTACAATAAGACTTTGTGTCGATTTTCAAAACCTTAATCTAGCATGTAAGAAAGATAATTACCCTTTGCCAAACATGGAGACTATGTTGCAAAGAGTAACTGGTTTTGGAATGATGTCATTGCTAGATGGTTTTTCTGGATATAATCAGGTATGGGTTAAGAAGGAGGATCGTCACAAAACTACATTCACCACACCATGGGGTACTTTCGAATATATTAGAATGTCGTTTGGATTAACCAATGTTGGGGCTACATTTCAAAGGGCTATGGATTATGCCTTCAAAGGTTTGATTGGGAAGTTCATCGAAATTTATCAGGATGATCTTACTTTTTTTTCTAAGGATGGTATAAGTCATCTTAGGCAAGTTTTTGATAAATGTAGAGAGTACGGGATTTCTTTAAACCCAGCTAAGTCTATTTTTGGAGTAACTGAAGGGAAATTACTTGGTCACATCATTTCTAAAGATGGAATTGAGATTGATCCTGAAAGAGTTGAGGCAATCCAAAAGATTCCTCTTCCCCATAATCTTAAATCCCTTCAGTATTTTCTTGGAAAAGCAAATTTTCTTAGAAGATTTATTCCAAATTACGCGGAAGTAGCTAAGCCTATTCAAAGTCTTCTGAAAAAAGATGTAAAATTTGTTTGGAAAGAAGATGGCAAAAAGGCTTTTCAGGAAATAAAAGGTGCTATTGCAAAAGCCCCTTTTTTAGTTAGCCCTAATTACTCTAAGGATTTCATGATTTTCTCTTTTGCTTCTGAAGATACCATTGCTGGTGTCTTATTGCAGAAAAATAAGGATGGTCACGAGCAACCTATTGCTTTCATGAGTAGAGTGCTTCAAAATTCTGAATTAAAATACAATACCATGGAAAAGCAAGCCTATGCCTTAGTCAAATCTCTTAAGCATTTCAAGACTTATGTGGGTTATTCCAAAATCATTTCTTTTGTCCCACATTCTGCAGTTAAAGATATATTAACTCAAACTGATTGCTTAGGGACTCGTGCTAGGTGGGTTACTAAAATACAAGAATATGATTTAGAGATTAGACCCACCAAGTTAGTCAAAGGCCAAGGCTTGGCTCAAATGATGACCGAAGGTAATGAAAAAGCTCTTGGTTTGATTTGTCTTAACGATCTATCTTCGCCTGAGCTACAAAGATTAGGAGAGCATGAGTGGTACAAGGACATTGTTCATTACTTGATAAATCTTACATGTCCTAACCATTTAGTCGCTCATAAGAAGAGGGCTCTTAGATTAAAAGCCACTAAGTATTGCCTCATGAAGGATGGCCTTGGATGGAGAAATCCTGAGGGCATAGTACTTAGGTGTGTTGACGAAATTGAGTCCAAGAAGTTAGTTTCTAAGTTTCATTTGGGGTTTTGTGGTGGTCATTACGTTGCTAGAACTACTTCCCACAAAATTCTGAGAGCTGGTTATTATTGGCCTTCGATTTTTTCTAATGTGCATAAGTTTGTTAGATGTTGTCAAGCCTGCCAATTGTTCACTGTGAAACAAAAGCTTGTTGCCCTGCCCTTACAACACATGGTTGTAGAGGCACCTTTTCAGCTTTGGGGTCTGGACTTCATTGGGAAGTTTCATGAAAATTCTAGCAATAGCTACTCATGGATTTTGACTACTACCGATTATTTCACTAAATGGGTTGAAGCCATCCCTACTAAGAATGCCACTGAAAAGGTCATTATGGATTTCATTGAAAATAATATCATTACTAGATTTGGTGTCCCTGCTAAGATCACTACTGATAATGCCAAGGCTTTTAGTTCTTCAGAATTTTCATCTTTTTGTTTCAAGTATGGCATTGTTTTATCTCATTCATCAAATTACTATCCTCAAGGTAATGGACTTGCTGAATCAAGTAATAAAAATCTCATAACCATTATCAAGAAGATAGTAGGAGATAATAAGCGATCTTGGGATAGCAAAATCAAGTATGCTTTATGGGCAGATAGGATTACTAAAAAGAAAGCTACTGGTAAAAGTCCCTTTGAATTAGTTTATGGCTTGGATGTAACCTTACCTATGCACCTGAAATTGCCAGCTTATCAACTCCTTCAGCATTTTTCCACTAATAAAGATGTTGTTCAAAATAGAATTGATCAGATTGTGGAGTTGGATGAAACTCATAGGACAACTTTTGATAATATATGTAAAAGTCAATCTAACATTAAGAAAAGCTTTGATAAATCATCTCGATCTAGATCTTTGCAGGTTGGAGATATGGTTCTCCTTCGAGATCGCAAAAATGAAAAACCAGGAAAACATAAGAAGTTTGATAGTTTGTGGCTGGGACCATACATTATCCGAGAAATTGCTGGGCCAAATTCATTCCACTTGAGTAGATTGGATGGCGAACCACTTGACTTCCCTGCGAATGGCCAAATGCTCAAGCTATTCTTCAAAGATGACATCTGATGCCATGGGGCATCCTCTGTATTATATTTCTAACCCTACACCTCGTTATTTCAGCATTTCATTTTTGTTTTAGGATTAGATTTATTTTTGATGTTACTAGATACTTAATAAATGAAGAGCTTATATATTTCCTATGCTTAATTTTATATGATGATTTTGAATGGACGCTACTTATGTTATATTGTGTGTTGCATGGATGCAGATTCTGGATTCTCACATTCCTACAGTGCAGCAACGTGTCCCTAAGTAGAGCCAGATGTTGACCACTACGTGTCAATGACCCATAGCAGTACACCCCCTTTTTCGCAAAAGGGATAGCACCTGATCGATGTGTCCTTGTCATCCAACTATCATCGTTTGCTTGATTATCATGTTATAATGTAAACCCATTCTGCATATATGTGATGTAAATAATCTCAACAGATCTGTGTCATGTATGTAATTGCCTAGGTAAACCTATTTTTCTGGTAATGATCTACATTCCGGGAAGTTTTTTGTCTCACTGATCCATTCTCGGATGGTTAGCAGAGTTTTCCTTCAGCCTTACCCCAAAGCCGGAATGAATTTTGTCACCAGGATCTTAGGCGAGTCCTAGTGTTATAGATCGAGTCTGTGTAAAAGTGATTTGGGAATAATCCTAACTATTTGGTTAGGTTATTTTATTACAAGTTGCTTAGTCTGTTGGATTATGTTTGTGTCGCAGAAATGAGTAGTCTGTGAGGGTCTTTTTCAAATGGGTTTTCCCCCTTGCGATGTAAAAAATGTAAAAAATCATGATGTAAAGTGTCTTGAGGGTTAGAAAAATAATTTATCCCCTCATAGGTCCTAGGTAAATTTAAATTTTCCAGAGGCAAAAGTCGTGGGTCCTTTAAAAAATTAAATCTTAACAGGTCCAAGGACTAAGGTTAATTGATTATTTTGTTAAATTTTATGCCTTGGGTCCCTGGGGTTAAGTTAAAGTCAAAATTTTGAGGAAATTAATTCAAAATTTTAATTTTTGAATTAATTAAAATGCATTTAATTGAAAAATTCGAAATTTCCTCAAATATTTAAAATTTCGATGGATGAGATTAAAAGAAATTTTGATCCTCATCAACGGTCGAGATCACTTTGACAAGGATCACTCGAACTAGCCATTGGAAGATTTATCTTTAAATAGGAGGTCAGTTGTTAGTTGAGATCATTCGATCTTTGAGTCGTGTGCTAAGTGAAAGCTCTCTTGTAATCTTTTTTTTTATGAGCAATAAAGGAAGACTTTGGGGTTAATTTCTACTCGTGTTACTCTTCGTGGAAATGTTGTAAGATGTGTTATTTTGATGCATAGATTTCCTTTTAGCCATTGATGATAGCTTTATGAAGAGTGATTTAAGCACATGTATCTTGCTTGATCACTGGGGTTTGAATGGTAATTTAAGTTCTGAATATAATGGCAGGCATCTCTATTAAATCTAAATTTTATTATCGTTTTCTCGCTTTACATTAATGGTTGAATTGAGTCGTGCAGGGAATTCTTGATTTTTAGATCATCGGGTATTCAGGGAGGTTTTCAGTTGGACCAACCAACTCCCAATTAGTATTTTTTGAAGAGCCCAGCTTGATTGAATCTCGAGCTTATCATAAGAAGTTTCATTGTTGATGCATGAAGGGTTTTGGGCGAAGCACCTCCGTTTAAATTTAAAATTTAAAAAATTTTATGTGCTAAATTGATAAATCTGGCTTTTAAGAGCCTCAGATTATCAGATCTGGGAGCGGAGTTGGACTCACACTCGCCAGATCTGGTAGATCTGCTACTCCTGTGCATAGATCTGTAATTTTTTTTATTTTTTCTGACTTAGGGTTTCTGGGGTTTCATTTTTTTGGTATATCGGGATTCTGGGTGTTTGTGTTTTCAGGAACAGGTTGCAGATCTGAAGGTGAAGTTTGATTTTGAAGCCAGATCTAGGCCCTGGAGGGTAAGATCTGGCCTTAGAACCATCTCTTGCAGGGGCATTATTTCTGCAGTCCAGGGTTTTAATTTTTTTTATCTAGAGACGATTTTACAGGGGTTTTATTTAGAAATCTCTGGGAAATTTTTAAAGGTTTATTGGGCTGCTATTTTCTTTTCCTATCTGCTGCCTGGGATCTTCATTTTTTCTGTTGCCTGAAAAATTTTGAATTTTTTTAGGCTCACAGCCTTTTGTTGCTGCCTGCAGAACCCTGCCTACAGCTTCCTCATTGCTCCATCTGCCATCGAAATCTTTGTCTCCTTTTGTCACTGTCGAGTCTATCTGCCGCTGCTCCAAAACCCTCGGATCCCTTTCACTCTTTCATTCTTGGCTGCTACCCCACGGATCTCTAGATCTGCAGTCAATAAAACGTAGCTCCATCTCTAGATCCGCAGCCATCAACACTATCCTTCTATCCCCGCAGCTCTCCTTTCTCACGTTGCTACAGTCCTCTCTCTGCTATTCCCACATCCCTCTCTGCGTACCCTCTGCCAACAATCCCTCAACTCTCTCATCCGCTGCCCGTACTCTCGGTCTGTTCACCTTACTCTACACGCAGTCTTCACTCCGTCAACCTGTATCCTCTACCAAGCCATTGCCCGACCTCCGTCTGCTATCCTCCCACGTCCAAGCCTGCGTCTTCTCCTTCCTGCGGACCTGCAACAGTGAACAACAAACAACAGTAACATTCCATTTCTCTTTTGTATTTTTGTTATGTATGAGTTTTCCATTTAGTTAGCGTTAGGTTTAGTTTGTCATTTTTTTAGACAATTCGATTTTCAATTTTTTTATTTTATTTTATTTGTTTCGATTTTTCTTTAAAAGAAATTTGAAAAGTAAAAAGATTTTAATTCTTTGACTTTGACTCTTTTTATTTTATTTTTTTTCCGAAGGTGGCAAAACCTATCAAACTCAGGTGTCAAACCAACAGTGAGGACAGCCATCTCTGGCTGCTATCCGCGAATGTCGGTTTGACTCATCACTGTTATCAAGGAAAACCACGCCACCTGTAATAACCCGCTGGTGGTCCGTAAGGGAGCAGGCTTTCACTCCTGCCAGATGCCTCTGGGTCTTGGGCCGTTAACCTGTTTCCTTACGTCCGAGGAAGACGAGCTCTTAGCCAAGCAGAAGCAGTTTTACGGCATACTCCAGGCCGTACTTTGACTCTTTTTATATTTTCGAATTTCATTTTGATTTTGATTTTGATTTTTCTTTTCTAAAAAAAAAAATCTAAAAATTATAAAAATCTAAATCTAAAAAATCTTAACAAAAATATAAACATCTAAAAAGCCTAAACAGTTTATGCAGCTAGGGTATAAATCGAAATTAATTTTTGTACTTAAAGATTTTTTAAAATTTTTATGTGGCCTTTGGCCCATTAAAAAAATTATTAAGCTAGTTCGATATGTTTTGGTCACTTTTAAAATTGAAATTTTTTTATTGATCATTTACCGCATTTAGTCTTGCTTAGCGTATTGAAAAATTCACTTAAGGAATAATTAAGTTGTCAATTTAAAATTTCTTTTTGGTGTCTTTTTGTGCTAAGGCTAAGATTTGAAAACTTTTGTGGTATCAACATTTCCTTTTCTCTATAGTTAAATGTGCTTAAATTTTTATATCTAAAGATTAACTATTGGAAAGTGGTGAATTTCCCAGATTTGGGTCACTAAGCATAATCATTTAAATTCTAGGATCTAAACTGGTTAGCATTTAAATTTCATGGTTGTTTTGAAGTATTTGGATCTCTAGAAATTTAATTGCTAGAACATTGTGCATCTGTTGAATATCTTGCATCTATCTATAGTTATTGCTTGGATTATTTAATGCTCATTACATGCTAGACATTTTGCAAATATTTTCAAGCGATTGTTAAAGATTTTTATTGTGGAATTATAAATAGATTTCATTTTCCTAAGCAACAGTAGCTAATCAATTACTTGGCTTTCATTTTACCTAGCAAGATCATTAACTCCATAAGGCACTGGTATTAATCATTTAAAATCTAAATTAAATATTAAGTCTTGCTAAATCTTAATCAAGTACTTGATTGCATCGATGTGTCTCCCAAACCAGTTGATTCCCAGTTGGTTCTTCTTTATTCCATTTTTCCATAGGGTCTACCCCGCTTGGCTTGCTGTAGGGAGACAACCTAAACGGAGAGATTGGGGATCAGGGTGACAGCCCCCAATCTGAGTGTTGTCGCGGTGCCTAGACATTCTATGTGACAACACCTCTTTCGGATGTTATTCTTGGACCCTAGTCCTGTGGGATCTCTTTTACTAACCTTTTGGCTCTCGAGATGGTACTTCATGGGAAACCTCGATTTTGGTTGCGTGGTCTCGCTCCCTCATCCACATACATCACTCACCCTCCGCTCATTATAACCCCATTCATCATTTCTCCCACCTGGGTCCATATTCCTCCGTTGGGTTCGCATAGCATTAGCCTCCCCTTACCCTTGCCCACACCTTGGGTCAAGCTTGGAACAATGCCCCAAAGGTTGATGCAGCTGAAAAGAAAAGTAAAAGCATAATTGACCACATTCAACAGGAAAATGTACCACAAAATGCAAAAGATGGTCGGGACAAACACATTTAACAAGTGGGAAAAAGCCAATGCATGAGCTCTACCCATTCTCATGGCCATCACCTTGGTTCCTATAGGCCCTAGATGAGCCTCTTTTATCATTCAGGAACCCATGATTGTCCAACCCTTGGTGGGAAATGAACCATCCCACCTCAAAGGGGGTGTCCACTGCTATACTTTACATATCACGCTCTTACTCCTTGAGCCCCGATTAGTTAACCAAAGAAAAATCATAAAAGGCAAAAGACATATGAAGAAGGGTGGAAAAAAGCAAGGCAAGGGTGACTCATGTTCCATGACTGCTCCCTCCTTTACTTTATATACTCAAGTGTGGGCCTCCCCTTTATTAGCTACCCTTGTACCTTTGCATGGGACCCAAGATTGCCCTCTCCATCCCCTACTTTGTTCCATCACTTTATCACATGCCACCACCATTTGAAGGATGTAACTTGGACATATCATCTCCTTTAAAAGTAGAAACCACCTAAAAGGGCACGTGGTTAACCCCCTTGGAGTTTGGAGACATTAGCACATACTAAAGCCCACTATGGAAGGGCATGCCATTATGAAGTGCCCACCTGTTGTCCATGGTTTTTAAGCTCTTTAACTCGATTGCTTTAGATGACTTACTATACTGGAAGGCAAGGGGGTGCATTGGATGTTATGCAGGATTACAGATGGTCTCCATTTTGGGTTTGGTCTCTCTATACGGGGTCCTAACCCTCCAGAGGATTACATTGGCTCATGTAGGATGTGTGTAGAGAGCCGTGGGCCTCCACAACAGTAGACAACATTCCATGGATCCCTAGAGATGTTCAAAGATTGCTCGAGTTTCATCTATTGGATGAGGAAGATGCACCTGGTTCACCATGCCCAACAGACCCCACAGTTGTATCATGCACTTGGCAGATGACCCAAGACCTGTATGATGATGTAGCATCACTTACACCATCATCCAAGCCCTTGCAGATTGTCTAAAGGCATCTTCGATCTATTTGGATACCCATGAGGTTACTTGTGTGCCCCCACACCCATTTGGAGCACCATAGGTTTATTATTTAGAGAACAAGGCGCCAACCCCTTGTTCACTACTTTTGGGAGTCCTATATCTCATTATGGAACCTATGGACTTCATCAGGCCTCTTAGAAGGCCTAACTACATGTACTATTTATCATTCATCCTCTTGAGAGGCTTGTTCTTTTGTTTATGAGCTAGTTTGGTGGGTTTGTAACCAAAAGTTAGTTATTTTGCACATTATTTTATTCTAGGGGATAAAGTAGGCCTAATTAGCTAAATCAAACTCATTAGAAGTGGATAAATACAAGAAATATGAATTCATTTTAGCATCATCACTTGGATTTGGAACTTCTATCTCTTTAGATATTTTCGCTATTCTTCTTGGAGGATGAATTTTGGAGCATGGAATGAATTTTGATGTTTGGATTATTTTCTCACCTCTTGGAGCTTCTTGAATGACAAATTTTGGATGGTTGGATATATTGTTATAAATGTAAGTAGAATTTAATGCTATTATTTCTTTCTATTTTTGTCACATACATTGTTGCTGGGATTTCACTATACTAGGGCTTATTTGTTGCATCTCTTTATGCGAAGTTATGGAAATTTTGTTTTTGGATAGTGAATGCCTCATGTATGGACCATGTATAATGAATGAATGTTCCTAGGGATGTTTCATTACTGAAATTCAACTTGATAAGTGATCCAAGTTGAATCAACTCCCGGATTTAACCAAGATCTTTTACTTCCGTGATGCTGTTAGAAGTGCATTTAAAAGAGCAAAAAGGAACATATATGCATGTCATAAAGAAGAGGGAACATGACAAGAATTAGCAACATAATACACAAGACGTTGATAACGGTTGTTGGTTGGGAGGGTTCGGTCCATTAATTTGTTTTAATGATATGGCTCGGGTTAGACGGGGGTGGCGGGGGTCATGGCCTGCCACCTCTTTAATATCTTTTTTTTTTTTTTTTAATAAATAATAGTCAATTTTTTATTTTGTCTAATATAAGGGATATTAGACAAATTAAGTATCCAACAAATTTGCTTGCTTTCGGGAGCTAGGTTCCCCCATCGGTTGACATGAATTTGTAGGACACTTAAACTTGGCCGACTACCCAACTTTGACTGGCTCTTTCTCCCTCATACGAGCTTGGATTTGAGTGTCGTTCACACCGTTGGAATCAGGGTGATGAGCACTTCGATCTGGTGCTAGTTTGGGAGCAATCTGATCACTTTGAATTTTGATCCTTTCTGAGTCCTCTTGGACTTGAAAATGTGTCTGGAGCCACTTGGATGAATACTCCCCACTGAGGAGCTTGTGGTCCTCCAAAAGCATGGAAAATAATCTACAACTTCTCTATACCTTGTTTGCACTTACAAATGTTTGATAAGTCACCCTTCCTTCTCCTTCACCTTTGTCCTTCGGAACCATAAGCGATGAGCCAACACCTGCAACCTCTGCAAACTTGTAGTACATTGTTTTGCAAATTACATGCTTGATTTACAAGATCAACTAATGACCTAAGCATCCCATACTTGCCACGAGTTTATAACACATACTCGGTGGTCAAGTTTACATCAAAATGGGAACAATACCCCAGCTATCAAAACAAGGCCAAAATATCATGGTTGCTTCAACAAGTGATGGAAAGCACATCATCACTACAACACGTGATTTACAAAAATAAGGCCATACACTATTGTTTCTTTAACAAGTGATGGAAAACACATCATCACTTCACAGTTGAAAATGCAACACAAAATAAGAGCAGACATCATTGTTGCTTAACAGGTGATGGAAAACACATCATCACTTCTACATTTTAAAATGTAACAAATGATTTACAAAAGCACGACCATGATGAGCTAACATATTTAGAAACCATTTTTCGCTTATCGATGTGAATGGGTCATCCCCCTGTGGTGGTTTTTCTTGTCGAACCACTGTTTCACCTGGCTCACGCATGGATGCTTTGTCTTGAAGGCATTGCTCTGGATGGAGCCTCCAACATGTGGCTCTTTGATGACCACTTCTATTGCAATGACTGCAATAGGTCTTGTTCCTGCAGATTTGCTTTACCTTCTTCTTTGCCTACTGTTGAGAGGGTCTTTCACGCCTCCTCCTTTTGTGTGCTGCTATTCTTTTCCAACACTTGGCAAATGTATGGTTATGTAACCCTCAAAAAGTACATGTTTTTTGATGCCATGTTTTACGTTCATCATTAACAACATGATTGTAATCAAAATGAACATTCGAATATCGAGACTTGTTATACCTTTCCTTGTTGTCTCTGGTGTAATTATGGCGATGAGAGCTTGCCTCAGCTCTTTCCCTGCAATGGGCACTGCCATGGGATGATGGTGATGTGTTCCCATCATTCTCTTTCCTTGACGATTTCAACGATGTCTCGGAAGCATCTGACACCTTCGAGCATTCTCCTTCGATGTATCCCAAGCCTGCAAATTGAGGTCTCTGCACAACCTCCAATGGTTGAGTTATGCCTTGGCTATTAACACCAAGTTCTTCTTCCTCCTTGTACCTCATCCTGGTAAGGAGCCTCATGTTTGTCCCTGTAATTGGTATCTCCACATTTCCAATAGAAATCATACTATGTGAAGATGAAAATGAAGGGAAATCGACATCTTTTACCTCCACTGTCGAGTTGGAAATAATTGATGAGGGCCTCTCATCATCTGTTGTTGGTGGTTCGCTAGCTGTCTTGGTGCATTCCCCAACTTCCTTCCTGACATACCCAAGTCCTGCCTGACGGGGTAATTCCTCTACTTTGATGGGGTTGACAATGCCTTGGCCATTAGTGCCTAAGCCTTTTCCTTCATACCCCATTTTCTTCAACAGTTTGGAGCCAATTCCTGTGGTATGATTTTCAAAAACAGCGAAATCATCATCAGGAAACATACATGACTTCGGAGAATTACCTTTTACCTCACATGGGTCATGCTGCAACTTTTCCAAGGCCTTGTCCTTAGCTTGCAGCTGTTGTAGCAAACTCCGTTTCCCCTCTTTCTCTTCATGTAGAAGCATCTTCAATTCAACGTTCTCTGCTTGAAGACTCTGGCTGCTATGCGTCATACATTATTTCCACCTTTTTGGACACTCTGAGCATGGTCTCGTACATCGCTTTGTCATCCTCCATCGTTGCACATTCCATTGTTCACAGTTGCAATTCACATCCATGCGAAGACCACTCCGATACCAAACTTGATCCAATTTGACTCAACTCCCAGATTTAACCAAGATTTTTTACTTCCGTGATGTTGTTAGAATTGCATTTAAAAGAGCAAAAAGGAACATATATGCATGTTGTAAAGAAGAGGGAACATGACAAGAATCAACAACATAATACACAAGACGTTGATAATGGTTGTTGGTTGGGAGGGTCCGGCGGGGTCATGGTTGCCGGCCCATTAATTTGTTTTAATGATATGGCTCGGGTCCAATGGGGGTGGCGGGGGTCATGGCCCACCACCTCTTTAATATCTATTTTTTTTAAAATAATAGTTAATTTTTTATTTTGTCTAATATAAGGGATATTAGACAAATTAAGTATCCAACAAATTCGCCCACTTTCGGGAGCTAGGTTCCCACGTCGGTTGACGATGAATTTGTAGGACACTTAAACCTGGCCCACTACCCAACTTTGACCAAAACTTTGACTGGCTCTTTCTCCCTCATACGAGCTTGGATTTGAGTGTTGTTTGCATCGTTGGAATCAAGGCGACGAGCACTTCGATCTGGTGCTAGTTTGGGAGCAATCTAACCACTTTGAATTTTGACCCTTTTTGAGTCCTCTTGGACTTCTGAATGTGTCTGGAGCCACCTGGATCAATAAGCCATCTATCTTGCAAAACAAAGTATAAAGTATGTGAAGTTGCTTTTGTTGTTGCCCTAGTGCTAAGCAAAGTTGTCTTTAAGGCCTCCTTGACCTAGATAATTCAAAAGTCCATAGTCATAATTCTACCTGACTCCAATCTCCCCAAAGGATTAGGCACTGGTCCACCCAAAGGTGGTCACCTTAAACCTTATTCATCCTACTTCCTTTCTTATTCTAGGCCTAGCCCATTAGGTCCCCTAGGGCATCATTGATCTTGCAAACCACCCATCAAAAAAATTTGATCTCTTGGCCCCTACTGCGTTGGTGTGTCTCCTAGGTTCCCTCCAATTTTTAAGAAATTCCGACGGTGAGAATTTGAGATATCCCAACCCTAGCCTTGACCCTCACATTGTCTTGCATTAAAAATTCTTTCTTTGGTCCCTTTCTCCCTCCAGAATAGGTCAAGCATATCATTGGTTGCCAAACCCTTACCCCTTTACCTACCTCCCCTGGTCCACTTGGTCCCGTGGGCTCCCATACCTCATTAAGGATAATTCTTCAAGGATCACTAGGAATCCAAGCCTTAATAAGAATTCTAAGGTTTGAGGGCCTCCATCATTAGATACACACCCCAGAAACTCAAAGCTTGGAATTCTCCCTGAGCCCTTCCTTGAGAGCCTTTAACCTTGCCTTCCAAAGCAAGCAAGCCATTCTATGAGCCTCTCTTGTGAACAGGCCCCTTACGCTCACTGCTCACCCTACCATTGATCTATTCATTACATGATCCTTATCATATCGAGACTCCACCCATAAGTTAAAGTCCGTAAAGAGAAGGGAGCCATAGCCGAGGTGACAGTGGGCTATTGCTCCATTGTTGCCCTTAACCTAGTAG
Source organism: Pinus tabuliformis (assembly GCA_031772625.1). Lineage (NCBI taxonomy): Eukaryota > Viridiplantae > Streptophyta > Pinopsida > Pinales > Pinaceae > Pinus > Pinus tabuliformis. The sequence continues at coordinate 764,053,368 of CM062807.1, read as the reverse complement.
TATCCCTTCAAGGATCCCCTTTTAGGACCTGTTAGGGTCCAAACCTAACCCCTTTATTTATGTAATAGGGTCAAGTCATAGTTATTGTTAGTTAAAGAGTCAATAAAGCCCGTATTAATAATTGTAAGTGGTTGACCCGCATTTAAGAAAGGGACCACAGTTAGTTGCAAAAGGGCCATGGTATTAGATAGATGGTATTGAGAGAACCATGGTAATGACCTATGGTATTGTATGTATGAATCCAATATAAAGGATAGAGACTCCCCATTGAGGAATATCAAGTCTTATTTTGTAATCAAGCTCTGCTGTGCTAGAGATTGCCCCTTCAAAGAGGCAAGTGAACATTGCTTTCATCTTTGAATAATCAAATATGTAATATTCCTAATTAGCCATGGCTAATTGGAATATTCGATTTGTTCAATTTTTGCCTTCTATAGTTATTTGTAAATAAAAAAAAGTGAGGACAGGGGACATAACTCACTTTTAGAATAAAAAGTCACTTCTTAGTAGCACAAAGTTGTGACTTAGAGGGGAGCCAAGGGGGCCAAAGGGGGACGCAGAAATGGAGCCCACGTAGACACATGGAGGGACTATGTAGGAGGGAAGAAAACGTGGCAAGAGAGGAATCACGCAAGAGGAGGTGAGCCTTGGGATTGAGAGAGGCAAAGGTTATAAAGGAGAGAGGAGCCCCCTCATTTTGATCATTCAATTATGAGCATTTGTGATGGTCATTTCGACTTAGAGCACGCTGGCTGTTTAGCTAGTTTGCAGCACTGTTTAGTGCATTGAGTGTCTCCGTTCGGAGATCTCACCCTTAGTCCCGTGGGACTTCGAGTGCCTGCTCAGGCAAGGTATTTCCATTGGCATTCCAACAGTAGTTTCATCAGCATTTCAGCAGCAGTTTCATCAGCGTTTTGGAGAACTGCGCAGCACTGAGAGGAGGACGCAGTTCTTTTTGGCAGGAGTCTGGGTTGAGGGTTTGCAGGAGGATTTGTGCTGAGGGGTAGAGCAGGGGATCAACCCTTGCATATGGGAGAGTTTTGGCAGGGGTTTCAGGCAGTTTTCTAGAGTGTTTCATCCAGTGGCAACGCAGAGCATTGAGGGACTACGCAGAACCCCAAGGAGGTGATTTTCAGGGGTCGGCCATTTCAAAAAAGCTTTCTGAGCTTTTCTGGGTTTCTTGAGTAGAGTCCGATTCTAGAGTTTCAGCCTTTTCTGAGGAGGGGAGCAGCCCCAAATCCTCATTTGATTTCTAGCAACAACAGCAGCACATCAGTTCTCCAGCTGCGTGGACGCAGTTTAGAGAGGGGCCATTCCTTTGCTATTCTGAGTGTATTTCTTCACTTGCCTTGTGCAAGTCGAGGTGCCATCTTCCTGATCACCTCCTGTACTCATTCTATTACTCAGTATAATAAAATGGCTTAGCATTCTCTCTACATTTCTTGAGTAGTTGCTTATGGTTTTATTGTTATACGTTGCATCATTGTTATTTGTATCTCTTTGAGCATTCTCGGCTATTATACCACTTGTGTGTTTCTCTTATACTCTTAGACAGAGTCTGAAAAGGGCCAAGTAGCCTCTGGATCTCATCCTCTTTTCGGAGGCGACATATCTAGTAAATGCCCTCCCAGTCCATCTTTGGTTGGAGTTTGCTTGTGTTTGAGGTATATTCCCGATAAGGAAAATTACAAAATACTTGTTGTTTTTCTCATTTTTTTCTGTGTTTTGGGTTGTATTTCTTCGCATGTTTGGTATTCTGGAATTTCTCGCAGGTCAAGATCATAACAACTGGTATCATAGCACTTTCCAGGGCCGGTGGTACCTCCATTTTTGGCAGAATTTTTTTTATGCTAGAGACGTGCCGGCGTCTTTAAACCATGGGATCTATCGTTGAGCGCATAAACCTGCAGATTTGGGGAGGCATGCATGCAGGAAATACAAGAGGTGGTCACGCTTGTTGGACTCCCTTGTAACCCCTATGGGTACCCCTTCGAAGAGTAGAGCATTAGACAGAACTACGCAAAGACTGCCTTCCATGTACCTTTTGGATATATCAGAAGCCCCCTAGGCTCACCTGAAACCTCACCTTAGATAAACCGTCAATCGTCTTGCTGCTACAGTACACCGAGAATAGCACTCGGGGAGATTACTCGCGTGTACGATAGGGTATTCTGGTAGTACGGCTAAGGGTACGGTTGATCCTCCTTGGTTAGTGCCCTGAAAGATTGCGCTCAGTACTATTGTTGGACCCTTATGTATATTGCGATCTGTAGCACCTGACACTCCTTTGAGACCATAGTTCTCTCGACTCTCTGAAAGATCACCCATTATCTTATTTGCTAGATCAAATCTAGCAGTTGGGGTTTTGTCGTCGCCGCAACAATCAGATCCACCAGTCTGAGGTTCTATCGCCACAGTACCATTCAAATCTAGCAATTGGGATTCTGTCACCGCTGCAGTCCAACTCACATTCAGTAGTTGGGGGTTTCACAGGCAGATCTGACCATTTGCGCAGTGAGGCTTGTGCCTCCTATAGCCTGGGGCGATTCTCGCAGGACATTAGGCAGGATCAAGTTTTCTGGAATTTGGCCACTGCAGCATTGATAAGAGGGGGAGTAAAACTCCATTCGAAGTTTTAAAAAAAAAAGTTTGAGGCCTTTCTGGGATGCATATAAGAGACTTAGCCTATAAGAATCAGGACGACGAGCTGATCGCAGTGGTATTTTCAAAGTGACGACAAGTGACCAAGATCTGTGTATGGTAGAAACTAGAGCTCAAGCCATGGCCAATGAGAAGATTGAGCTCCTTGAAAAACAGTTGGATTCTTTCAACGAACTAGCGGACCAGATGCAGAAATTCATGGAAAATTTCAAAGTGAGCACATCAGGGTTGCATCCGGAGGCACATGGTCTTAATGAAGACCTTGAAGTAGAATCTAGCCATCATATTCACTTCCACGGAAATCACCAACATTCCCACCCTCAGCCACCAAAGCTGGACATGTATAAATTTGATGGCTCTAATCCGACAGTATGGGTAGCACAAATGGAACAATATTTCCTTCTGAATGATATCCAAGATGATCAAACTAAACTACGTGTGGGAGCCCTTTACTTGGACCAAGAGAGATGGCAATGGTGGAAGTGGCATCGGAAATGCTATCCCGGGAACATAACTTGGCAGGTGTTCTCAAAATCTCTTTGTGACCACTTTGATAGAGACTCTAATTTTTTGGGTTGTCTTAGTAAGCTCCGCCAGACAAGCACAGTAAAAGAATACATTGCAGCCTTTGAGACATTGGCCATCCGCACAGAAGGTCTAAGAGATGAATTCTACTTGGAATGTTTTATAAGTAGTCTCAAAGAAGCCATCTAAGCACATGTCCGGATGCACCACCCACCTACATGGATAAACGCTTGCAACAAGACTATCGAAGTGGAACGTGCTTTAGCTGCCCAGTCTCCTCATCCAAATTTCATGGCCAAGGGACACCCCACCCAGGCTTAGGGCCCTACCCAAACACTTAAGGTTCAAAAGGTGTCTCCAGCAGAAATGGTTGAAAGAAGAAAACAAGGATTGTGCAACTACTGCGATGACAAATACTCCCCAGGGCATAAGTGCAAGGAACCCAAATTCTCTCAAATTGATGTTACTAGTCACAACTCATCTGAGGAAGCCCCACCCCTTGAGGGACCAGAGGATGAAGTTGAGGAAACCTAGCAGGACAATGAACTCCCAGCTACGCCAGAGGAACCAATTATCTCGCTACATGCTTTGGCGGGCATTTTTGCGCCCCAAACTCTCAAAATCAGAGGCTTTATTAAACATCGCCCTGTAGTAGTATTGATTGATAGTGGCAACACTCATAACTTTATCCATCAGCGAGTCGCCGAAGTTGTTCATTGTTTTGTCAGGGCAATCTCTCATTTCCAGGTCTAGATTGTTGATGGGGGGACAATAAAATGTGAAGGCCGTTGCGAAAATATCAAACTTCAGATGGGAGACTACCACCTAAAGACCCACATGTTTGCGATTAACATGGGTGGTTGTGACATTGTCTTGGGTGCTGAATGGCTTCGCACACTAGGCCCAACCACCATGGATTTCCAAGAGTTATATATGAGCTTTAAGCAGAATGACCACATGCATACCCTCCGTGGACTCCAGGTAGGTGCTCCTTCTATCATCAGCTCACACCGCATGGGAAAGTTGTTGAAAAAGGGCCATCATGGAGTTATCGCCCAGTTTAATGCCACCCAGGCCATCGAGCCCACTACTCTTAATATTCATCCTGACATGCAACAAGTCTTGAATCGACACCAGCAGGTATTTGACAAACCTAAAGAGGTTCCACCCTCTAGAGGGGAACATAATCATAGCATCACTTTGGTCCCAGGGGCACAACCGCTGAATGTGCCGCCATATCAATATCCTTTTGCCCAAAAGAATGAAATTGAAAACTCATCAAGGAACTCCTTGAAGCCGGTGTCATTCGTCCTAGCATCAGTCCTTATTCATCACCAGTGGTCATGGTCCTCAAGAAAGATGGGGAATGGCGCATGTGTCCAGACTTTAGGGCCCTCAACAAGCTCACGGTCAAAGACAAATTCCCAATCTCGGTTGTTGATGATCTGCTGGATGAACTCCATGGTGCCCAATTCTTTACTAAGCTAGATCTTCGCTTTGGCTATCACCAAATACACATGAAAGAAGTCGACATTCCCAAGACTGCTTTCCAAACTCATGAAGGCCATTATGAATTCTTGGGCATTCCATTTGGTCTCTGTAATGCCCCATCCACTTTTCAAAGCCTCATGAATCACCTGCTGAAACCATATCTCCGAAAATTTGTCCTCGTTTTCTTTGATGACATTCTCATCTACAGCCTCCCCTAGGAAAAACTTCTTCGGCGTGTAGACCTGCTGTTGCAACTTCTCCGGAATCATAAATTATTTGTTAACTTGTCCAAGTTCTCTTCTGGCATGGAAGAAGTCAAGTATTTGGGCCACATTATGGGTCGTGAAGGTGTCCGGGTGGATCCCAAAAAGATACAGGCAATGCAAGATTGGCCCCAACCAAAAACCTTGAAGAGTTTGAGGGGATTCTTGGGTCTCACCAGCTACTATCGCAAATTTGTCCGCAATTATGGTCACATTGCTAGACCCCTCACTAACCTTCTCAAGAAAAATTCATTCCTCTGGACTGATGCAGCACAACAGGCGTTTATGGCTCTCAAACAGGCCATGTGTTCCACTCCCGTATTGGCACTACCCGACTTCACCAAATCTTTTGTGATTGAATGTGATGCTTCAGGTACTGGTATTGGTGTTGTCTTAATGCAGGAAGGTCGACCCTTGGCTTTCACCAGCTAACAACTGAGTGGGAAACATCTAGGATAATCTACCTATGAGAAGGAGATGATAGCCATATTACATGCAGTAGATACCTGGCGACCATACTTATTGGGGTGGTGTTTCCAAATCCGCACAGACCATCAAAGCCTCAAATATTTTTTGGAGCAACGTCTATCCTCGCCCCAGCAAAATAAATGGCTAGCCAAAATGCTGGGATATGATTATGAGATAATTTACAAGAAAGGGCGTGACAATGTAGTAGCAGATGCTTTATCATGCCAATTTGAGGATGAAAGAACCCTGCTATCAATCTCTCTTCCCATACCAGATTGGATTGAAGAAGCCCGCAAGGAATGGTTTTCACATCCCTCTCTCTCCCAACTCATTAATAACTTGAGAGAAGATCCTAATTCCTCAGTTGGCTACTCTTGGAAGGATGAGATTCTTCGCTACAAGGATAGAGTAGTTATATCGCCGACATCCACCCTCAAAACGCACATTTTGGCAGAGTTTCACTCATCTCCCACTGCAGGCCATGCAGGCTTTCAAAGACTTATGCTCGCACTTGTTGTTCTTTCTTTTGGACAGGCATGAAAACTGACATTCTTACTTTTGTAGTTGAATGTGATGTGTGTCAACGCCACAAAGGAGAAACAATCAAGTCACCAGGCACCTTACAACCATTGCCCATCCCTGCCTCAATCTGGACGGATGTTTCTATGGATTTCATTACTGGTCTTCCGAAGTCAGGAAACAAGTTAGTCATCATGGTGGTTGTGGACAGACTTTCTAAATATGCTCATTTTTGCACTCTACCCCACCCATTTACCCCCACTTTGGTGGCTCAAGATTTCATGGACCAGATCTTCAAACTGCATGGCATGCCCACTTCCATTGTGTCTGATCGTGACCCGACTTTCACCAGTAACTTTTGGCAAGAACTTTTCAAGCTACAAGGCACCCAACTCCAACTAAGTACTTCCTATCATCCCCAAACTGATGGTCAAACTAAAGCAGTCAACAAATGTTTGGAGACATACCTAAGGTGCTTCACTTCAGAAAAGCAACATCAATGGGTACAGTGGCTACCTCTAGCTGAATGGTGGTATAATACTAACTATCATGCAGCCACCAAGATGACTCCATATGAAGCAGTGTATGGTCAACTCCCACCTTCACCTACTTCTTATATCCCTGGATGCTCTAAGGTGCAAGCAGTGGATCAACTCCTACAGAATCGTGCAGCCATGCTAGCCCATCTCAAAGATAATCTCCATCAAGCTCAGAATCGCATGAAGCAACAGGCAGACCAACATCGTTCAAAGCGCACATTTCAAGAAGGGGATCAGGTATTCCTGCGGCTGCAACCATATAAGCAAACATCGCTCAAAGAAAAGGGCTGCCAAAAATTAGCTCCAAAATTCTACGGACCTTATCAAATACTTCAGCGCATTGGAGCAGTAGCCTACAAGCTAGCCTTGCCACCAACTTCAAAAATCCATCCAGTCTTCCATGTATCATGCCTCAAGAAAGTGGTGGGGAACAATTTTTAAAATTCAAACCAGTGTACCTGAATTGGATGAAGAAGGTTCACTCTGGCTCCAACCTGAACAGGTTCTCGATACGCGAGAACGACATCTGTGTGATCGCACGATCAAGGAAGTCCTCATCAAGTGGAAAGACACCTCTCCAGAAGATGCAACCTGGGAACCAGCCACTATTCTTCAACAGTTTCTGCAGCTTCAGCCTTGAGGACAAGGCTGCTTTTTATGGGGGAGGGCATGTTAGGGTCCAACCCTAACCCCTTTATTTATGTAATAGGTTCGAGTCATAGTTATAGTTAGTTAAACAGTCAATAAAGCCCATATTAATAATTATAAGTGGTTGACCCACATTTAAGAAAGGGACCACAATTAGTTGCAAACGGGCCATGGTATTAGATAGATGGTATTGAGAGAACCATGGTAATGACCCATGGTATTGTATGTATGAATCCTATATAAAGGATAGAGACTCCCCATTGAGGAATATCGAGTCTTATTTTGTAATCAAGCTCTGCTCTACTGGAGGTTGCCCCCTCGAAGAGGCAAGTGAACATTGCTTTCATCTCTGAATAATCAAATACTTGCTGTTTTTCTCATTTTGTTTTGTGTTCTGGGTTGTATTTCTTCGCATATTTGGTATTCTGGAAGTTCTCGCAGGTCAAGAGCATAACAGGACCCCTATTAGTTTGAGTGGTAACACATCCTTTGAACTCAAAATATTCCACATAGAGAAGTCGCTAGGGGTTTCTAAGTGAAGAAATTTAATCTTCCACCCACTTCATCCAAGGCCCTCTATCAAAGACCTTTCCCTAATTTTTTCCATTACCAAACTTGATAAAGGCTCTAATCTAGTAGTATTTGATCATTATAAATCTCTCTTTCTTTTTTAATTACATAGTAGCTAGGGCGAGGGTTAGCTTAAAATATGAATTTTATAGAGATTTTAAGCCCATATATTATTTCCCTAATGGAAGGGATTGAATCTAATAAAAAATAAAAAGGAAAATATAGCATTGATCGAATATTTTAACCTCAAAATTAGGGTTGACGTCCTGGTATTTATTGTGGTCATATGCATTTTCAACTATTGTTTACTTAACCCTACCTTGCCTCCTTCATAGCCTGTTGGACCTTTGTTGATGTTATTCATTATAGGTTATTTTCTAGACCTGCTATATACCATAATGTGGCTTAAATATGCATATCTTACAAACCCTAACTTAAATTGATGGAAATATGAAATAACATTAGCAACTATAGAATAATCTCAAAGAGTCCTACACTAAAATGTGCCAAATACATAAGAGGGGAGTCCATGCTTGGGTATAAGATAAATACTTCTCTGTATGTGCGACAACCTTTACAACATGGGCAACACTTTATATAGAAATATGTGAGTGAAACTCCCCTAGATCATGTGTATTGGTAGATCCATCTCAAGACCCTTGCATACCTACCCAAGTCATCAACAACCAATGTAGTGTCAACTTAATGTCACCAAAGGATAGTTAGATAGGAACATAAGACAAAGGTGATAAAATCAAAGGTGATGAAATATCATCTAGTTACCACTAGAGGTGAGGGGTTGACATGATAAATACCTACACTTACGCAAGTGCTTGAGATACAATGTAGGAGCCTATTAAGGCCATGCTATATTAAAAAAGAGTGATCTTGGAGATGCTAGCAAGATAGATCTGAGTATCATTTTAGAGGGGATAATTTTAGAGGGTTACATTGAGGAGAGAAGGTGACACCAACTCTCTAGGAAGGGCAAGAGACAAACAAAACCGACAGGATAAAATAAGGGAGGCAGTGACATTGTTGAAGCACCATTGAAGACAAATGGTGGCAATGCCCATGCAAAGAAAGAAATGGCATCAAAGGTGGAAAAATTCTTGAAATACCTATGAATGTAGGAGGAAATAATGACACGATGTATCTAACTATGGTACAAGAGTTGTGAGGACTAGTGAAGTGTAATATCCCCAATTTTGTGAGCATGGGAGTCACTAAGGAATTTTGCCCAATTTTACTAATATTAATTAAAAGGGACAAATATTATTAGAGAAAGGTAGCTAGTATTATTTCATTGGAGAATAGCTGAAAATTATTATTTTATTAAATGGCGGCAAAAGTAACTTAGTGGAAAATGGCCCCCACTAATAAAATAATATTAAAAAAAGAGTGTAGAGGCATGAGGAGAAATTATAAAAGGAGGATGGACTCATTTTCTGGATTATCTTTTAGCTATTACACTTCATATTTCATCTTATTTTGGAGTTGTCTAGCACAAGGGCCAAGAGTGTTGTTTAGCACTAGGAATTCCAAGAAAAATTCCACCCTCATTTCGGAGAAGTTCAAGTGTCTCCCTAGTGAGGTAATTTGGGAGTCCAATTTGGGGCTTCCCTTCAGCTTCATTGCAGGAGTTTGCCCAGCTATGCTCATTTCCTAAGCGCTTAAGGATTTCGTGAAGCATTATTTGTAGCAACAATAGTGGGTTATAGGATTCAAGTTTTTGCAAAGAGATTTTCCCTCATTGGAGTTGGGGTTTGGTCGCATTTTGCAGGGCATAGTTTGAGGAGATATTTGGACAACGTTTATATATTTTTGGCTATGCGCAAATATCATTGGCTGAAGCTTGCGCAGGAGAGAGGAACAATAGATTCTGGGAGAGATTGGGGTTGGAGAAAAAGCCTATTTTTAGAGGAGAATTTGTGTGGAGTTTGGGTGGCTATTCAGTGGTTTTTTGGAGCATATTTGAGCAAAGCATTTTTATCAGTGCATAGAGTCTACCTAGCAGAGCCATTCACACTTTTTGGGGTCATCCGATTCTGTTGGAAATGGGCCAAACCCTTTCCGGGTTTTATTGGGATTGGTGCGTAGAGGCCAGGGTTAATTTTTTAGAATTTTCTGAGCAATATACAAGGAAGAAACCCAGTAGGGTGTATAGCCATCTAGAGAGCCATTTGCACCATTTTTTAGGGCTTCTTCATCATTTGGATTCAGCCCAAACCATTTTTGTGTCTTTCTGGGTTTTGGGAAATGAGTTCAAAGCTAAATTTTCAGAGCATTCCAAGGAGTATTCAAACCTAAGATCAACATTCTAGTCAGCAACCAACAACAAATTATTTCTGGATATTGTGCATATCACTCTGGGAACATTTCTGCCACTTGGGTCCGAGCCATTATCCTAGGTTCTGTTCTATTTGCATAACAAGCCCAGGTTCCAAAATTTCAAATCATTTTATGTACTCTTTTTAACATAAAATTAATAAAATGGCTTTGATTATGTTGCTAGACATTTTAGTGTTTTAATTGTCGTGTATGAGTTCTAGTTTATTTATTGTTCCCAGTCCATTGTTTGGTATTAGCTATTGAATTCCAATTAGGAATATTATATGAAGAACCAACAAAGATGATATCTAGAAAAACTAGCACAACAACAAATGCTATAAGAGACAACACTAGCATGGAACAAGAAAGGGGATGAGTGTTGATGATGCTAGTGAGGCATCAATGAAGAAAGAAATTCTTGACACTAGCACATAGCTGGGGAAGGAAAGAGAAAATGAGAATGAGTCACTCGAGCTATCCCACTTCATTCTTGGGCTCCAGTGTAGACTACCCATCAAACCTCCTTGCTAGGAATTACACATATTCTCAATGGTTACTAATTCTTCTCAATGCCATGAATTTCTTAGACGCATAAGAATCATTTCCACAAAGGTTCCATTTCCATAATTCAATGTATCCATGGAATGATAGCAACAAGCCTAACTACCATGGAGATAGAATATTAGCTAGTATATGAAAATAAATGTTGAAATTCAATGTAAGATGGAGATTGTAAGAAAACAATACCTGCACTTACCTAAGAGTTTTACATGCAATGCTAGAGCCTATTTAGGGCACGCCATATTGAAAACGAGAGTCTACTTGAAGATGTTAGCAAACTATATGTGAGTACTATAAAGCAAGAATAAAAAATTAAATAAAGGAAATGCAAAAAAGAAAGGCATAATTGATTTGAGAACCTACTGAGGTGTGCGAACAATATGAGCGTGGTAATCTCATTGCCAAAGCAAGATATGTACATGTAGTGATAATCTTAGAGTATTTGTTGAAGTACGATGTAAAGGTGCATGCAAAGTCAACAATGAAGGAGAGGAGAAAAATAATATCAACTTTAACAAATGTAGAACAATAACTAATCTATGATATGCTAGTATTGAAATATGAGACAGAGAAAAAAGTTTAACTACTGTGGAACTAAATAGCAATGAGATATGAAATTAGATAATGAAACACTATATAATAAGGAGAACTGAAGAGATAGATACCTACATGTATCCAAGCACAAGGTGATGCAATGCAACAAACTTGTTTAGGGTGTGTCATATGATAGACAAGACCCTACTTAGACATCCTTAAAACCAATTGTAAATCATGTAAAGCGGTAGCCATAAATGAGATTAAGAAAATGTAAAAAGGAAAGGGATAAAAATTAAATATAAAATGCCCATATTGACCTAATGATGTGGTGTTGTTTCCCACATGGCATCCTATGATGCAGCCATGTCACCTTCCTTGCCATATTAGCCTTTTTTGTAAACTTGACTCGGTGAAAGAGTCAAACTTACTTGGAAAGCAACGGTGGTTTTGGGCAGATAGCTTGTATTTTATTATATTACATTGATGTGGAGGCAGAAGTGATTATATGAGTTATAGAGGAATTTCTTGTTCCTCTTGTCATCATGGCCACCATCGGATCACTTCTCTGTCGAGAACTAGATTCTATCCACAGGATGGAGTAGAAGAGGAAGAAGAATGACTCATAACAAGGAGAATGGACTGCCTATGCTAAACAAGTTCTTGATATTCAAGAACAAACAAAAGAAAAAGGACAAGGAGAGATGTTCATTCTTGGCCTCAGTGTGTTGGACACCTAATCCTCTATGGGTTAGTGTGGAAGCCGAATAGACTAAGGAAGTCCAAGAGACCACTTGGAATATGAATCCAAGGGTCACACCATGTACTATAAATGTCTATCATTTTTTAATAATAAGTGCACTCTCCTGCTTATCTTTAATATTCTGTTGCTGCCATGTGTGTGTTTAACATGGTATCAGAGCGGGCGATCTCCTGCCCTGGTCAAGTATGAACCACTTGTTTTTCTGTGGCCTTTATGTGCATGTTAGTCCTGCACCTCTACCCATAATCCTGAAATAGTAAAAATTGGCGTCCTAGGTCTGCAAATTCAAATGTTTTATATCAGCCTGTGTTACTAGGTTTGTCATATGCTCTATTGAAATGTTGAAGTTTTGTTGATACGCTAATGGTCTCTTTGCCCTTGCGTTACCTGTCTATCAACACAACATCATCTTTGAAATCCATGCATGCCTGGCACTCTCTCTTTCTTACAATTTCTGTACCACACTGCCAATCAGTTCTGACCTTCTAGTCCAAATATTCTCCTATTTCATTGTTGCGCAGAGAAATGCTCCCTCACTCAGCATTATTTGTGGCCATTTTTGTCCTACCATTCTGAATCTACTCAGTTGCTTCTCTGTAATAATTTGCTCAAAAAAAAAACGCCATTTTGGTCAGCTTGTCAGCGCTCATTGGGTCTAGGAACTGCTCCTGTTCCTTTAACGCTCTCTTCTCTGAGTAGAGCTCGAGCTCGTTAAACGATGGTGTGCATCCGAGGATATTTGCTCCTGTGGCACTACCAAAATCCAGAGGCGACAAGTTGTTATCTCCTCTAGAGGTGGGACACCTCCCCTGCATCACACTCATATATCGTCCATCTATGATCATATTTTCGTTGTAGATTATGTTTTTGAAAACTACGCAGTGTGCCTGTCCGATGGTGTGAACGCTTGAAAGTGCAACCATGTCTCGAGGAGAAATCCATTGATTTTGAAATGTGGAAACAAGTCGATTCACATCAAATGCTGGAGAAGGAATATTTGTATTTGCAGTTTCTACACTAGCGCTTGTGGATTCCCTCCTTCCCAGTACCATTTCCCAATAAGGGCCTGCACTCAAGACCACAGAATCTCGAGCATCTGAGAATGATACGTGCCACGGGTTCGGCCCCTGGTTCATCGCGTTCAAGTCCAAGATCGCCTCCACCTCAGATTGCCACCTGACAAGAACATGATTCCATGTTTTTGCCACTGTTCAGCATTCTTTGAGATGCAACACATATACCCCAATTTGTTTTGCAAGATATATGGGAAGCGAATACCGATCGCTGAAATCTTCTCAGTCTCTTCATGGCTGACTCTGCTCCTTCGATTATGTAGAAACCAGCTATGTGTGAGACTCTCTTGATGTTTCAATGCTTAACTGTGCAGGAATTACATTTTGAAGAAATGCACTGCCTTTATACCTGTTATTTGATTTGGAGGAATAACGCATAAACCAAAAGCCTCATTAGCAATGGAATAGGATGCTAGAAAGCCGTACACAGCCTCTCCAAACAGGAATAAATCTCTCTGTTACATGAAGCGTTTGTTTGGTTGAATACACAGAGTGAAGCCCTAAGAAATATTGCGATAAAAAAAATTGATTAAATTGAAGGAAATCTTTTATAATTAATGCCGCAACGCAGAGAGAAGGGACTTCTCGAGAATGTCTTTCTGATATTCGGTTTGTATCAGAAACTGTAGATTTGTGCAGTTAAGGATGTAGCCCTCAATAATCCTGGGATGGCTTTCATGTAAAATATATAGAAAAGATGATAGATTTCGTGCCCTTTCATAGAAAGAATAAAACAGCGTTGATTGAAAGAATAATCAAGAGACATGTCAGCGGAACTGTACAATATCATTCATATGAAGTTCATATCCCAGGCCATATTTGTTTTGACAGCTCTATATAAAGTGAAATAGTGAATAATGCAACAGTTTCTCCACCAGATCTGGATCATCATGACCAAGAGTTATAGCATGTGGGGTTTTCGATATTTGAACTAATTTGGAGATTGGAGACTATTGAGAACTTCTTTGTCTTGGCATTATATTAGAGTTTGGAGTGCATTGAGATCCTCATTGTTTTACTATTTTTTTGAGATTGACTTGCTAAAAAAAAAATGGCTCCAATTAGTGCAATCTTAGAGTTATTGGACAATCTAATACTCTCTCCTATGAATAATACAGTCAAAATCAGCAAGGATTTTCTCACGGATATTCATTGTTGTTTACAAGATGTACATGAAAAGATTGATTTTTTGCAGCTTGAATCACAGCTACAACAAGAGGATTTACAGAAGTATAATCATGATTCTGAACTTGTTTATGTTCAGAACAATTCTCCTTTTGAGTTAGAAATTGACTCCCATCAACATGCAGAAACTAATCAAGACAGTAAAGTTGAGGCTGATTCAAGAGCAGATGTGAATGCAGATTTAGAAGTCCAGCCTACACATCCCAAGCCAATCATCAGACCTTGGGAAGAGCTTGTCCATAACAAGCACAGAATAGGTCTTGGATATGGCAAGGACGTGTCCTTTCACATTCCAGACTACTCAAAGCCCATTCAGTTTCAGAGTGCTAGATTCCTTCATGACAGTTCACCTCCAGATTCTGCCCCTCTTCCACAGCAACAACAACAGATTGTGAAATGCCAACACTGTGACCGAGTTGGCCATATGAAAGATCACTGTTTTGATCTTCATCCATGCAAGCACTGTCATAAAACTAGTCATTCTTCAAACAAATGCTTCAGAAAAAAACCTCTTGCAAGAACAAAGATTCATCTTGGATGGATCGCTTCTTGGCAATGGGCATCAACAGCCAAGAAGATATTCCAGTCACATGTCAAAACTTGTTCTAGAGTATTGAACAGTCTTGCAGTTGAGTTTTCTTTATCATCTCACCTTTCATCTGACAGGGGGGGAAATGATGGTCATCTACAAGCTTCAAAGTCACATCAAGCGAGCCTGAGCCACAACCTGCCACACCAGATTCAGAGTTGTAGCCAGAGACAAATATGCCCCTTGAGCATGTCTTCAGTTGGTGATACCTCTTCAAAGAATTGGGGACACTTCCTCTAGCAGAAGACTTCAGCTTCTTGCCAGTTTTGGAAGAGTTCCAGGGATTGCATTAGGCATTCCAAAGTTGGTGGTAATCCTTAAACCATCACAGGTTGAGACCTCCCTTTCATGGTTGAAGGTTTCCCTCTTCAAAACATCAGGAGTGCTTCCTCTAGCAGAAGACTTGAGCTTCATCCCAGACTTGGAAGAGTTCTGGGAACTACACTAAGCGTTCCAGTGTTGGTGGTCATCCTTAAACCATCGCCCTTTATACCAACTTTTCAGAGAGCACATTCAGCCTAGTGCTGCCATGCATTTTTTGCACATTTTGTATTACAGCTCTCTTCTTGGACTCATACATAACTCTTCGGATTAAGGGGGGGAATGTTGGACACCTAATCCTCTATGGGTTAGTGTGGAAGCCAAATAGACTAAGGAAGTCCAAGAGACCACTTGGAATATGAATCCAAGGGTCACACCATGTACTATAAATGTATATCATTTGTTAATAAT
This sequence comes from Pinus tabuliformis, assembly GCA_031772625.1. NCBI lineage: Eukaryota > Viridiplantae > Streptophyta > Pinopsida > Pinales > Pinaceae > Pinus > Pinus tabuliformis. Next base: position 764,037,916 of record CM062807.1, on the reverse strand, counting down.
AAGTGCACTCTCCTGCTTATCTTTAATATTCTGTTGCTGCCATGTGTGTGTTTAACAGAGTGTTGTGATCTCACAAACAGACAAATGGAGGCATCAAATAATTTGAAAGATTGGAGGAAGGGTTATGGGGATTCAAAACCCAGAACTCGATGAACACCAACTCTAAGACCTCAACAACAAAATCAGCAAGAGATTAGGGGAAACTAGAAATGGTAAGCTTAGATCATAGAGCTTGGTAGCCCTAATTATGTCAAAGGAGGGGCCAAGATGAAGTACATGGAAGAAGAGGAGGTCGAGATATACAAGCAAATTGATGCCAGTTATTATGGCTACATGGATGACAAGGAGAAGATCTTGGAGAAAGTTGAGTGGCCCACGGAGGAGGAGATGCAAGCCAAAGCACTCAGGAAATGACTGTTGAGAAGACGACCATAACAACAATTTAAAAGGAAAAATAAATGTAAATTTTACAATCGACTTGAAAATTTTTACTTTTAAATGGGGATAACGTTGTAAGACTTGGTAAGGCGTGTGTACCCCTAGGAAATTAGTGGTAAAGTTTGGAGTTAGACCTAGGTGATAGGGTGCATGCCAAATTACAGGGTACACTAGATATAAATTTTAGGCATTATGGCCTAGAGGTGACTGGTGTTGGTTCACTTGGTCGGTTTGGTTAGTTTTGATCAAGGAAAACCCAAGTCAAGTTTTAAGAGGTGATTGTTTGGTAAACTTGACTCAGTGAAAGAGTCAAAGTTACCTGGTCAATAGTGGTGGTTTTGGTTTCCCTTGGTTTTGTGCCCATAGATTATATGTAATGAAGCACTCAAAGGTTTTCGAAAGAATTCATTGTAATGTTCTAGGGATGTGAGCGATGAAGGTTCACTTGGCTAGCTTGGCTTTGCTTGGCCAACGGACAATAATAGAATATTCTATTAGCTAGTTTTTCCCTGAATTAGGGCCTTTTAGGATACAACTCGTGTTTTTATGATTTGTTGCTAGTTATTTTAATCTTCTTTTAGTAAATTTAATTTTCTCTACAACAATTTTAACATGCCCACCATGTCATCCTTCATAACCCCTTTACCGCTTTCATCTTCTTATTGCACTTTAATACTATAATTTAATTAAATTAGGGCCCCACCTATACCATAAAAATTATGTTTTATAAAAATGAGACATCATTTGGCTGTAGATGTTGGACATTCAACCCAACTATAGGCATTATTGCAGTTAATCTTTCTACAACAAGCTGTCCCTGAGCTAGGGGTATGAATCCAAAAATATAGGCATATTTGTTGAGTTTATGGCCTGTCCACCCTTACCACAATCCCAACTCTCTTTCCTCCTAATCCTACACGACCCATAGAACCAAATGCCCCTCTTTTCAATGTAGTCCCTCGAGCTATAGCATCACCTTCATGGGCTCCAGCATAGACTAGATAAGAAACCCTTGGCTAGGAACTACTTGGATTCTCAACTGTCACTAATTGTCAATGTTGCGATAATCATGATTGGGATTAAATCGGTGAAGGTTTGAAAAAAGAAAAAATCATAAAAATCGAGATAAAATCGGCAAAAAATAATAAAATTCAAAAATAAATTAAAAACTTATAAAAATTACAAAAATAACGTTTTTTTTTTTTTTTTAAATCGCCAATTTAATCCTTTAATTCCTCAGGTACACACGCATAATTTACACATGGTTTCCTTTGACATAATTCATTAAAATAATAGAATTTTACTTGGGTACTCAAACAAGTCTTACCATACAACCTTTGGTAAAAGTCCAAGAATCCCCAAATGACAACCAAAAACCATGGAATATGTAAGCATGTTCCCAACTCAACACATGGCTCTCGAAGAAACACATGTAACTCAATTTTTCTGGCGGGTATGACATAGGATGAAATAAGAAAGGAATTAAAATAAAGAATAACATACTATAATTTGTTTCTGGCCCTCTTGAGCCCCCATGGTCCCCTTGTTTCCTTCTCTTGTGGAATCATAGCAATGCCTCTTCTCCTCATTCTTGTGTGCATCCATTGATTTAATATACTATTACTTTCAATGTACAGTAGTTACACAATACATTGCATGGACTTTGGCCCTTCATGTTGAAATTTCTAAGTCTAATACGTTAGAAACCCTTCATACACTTTACTAATTTATTCCTACCTACTTGTTCTGTTAATTAACAAGTTATTTACCATGTAAATACTGGAAATAAATACAAGTACATGCTCGACACATTACAGATCATCAACTGGAGGAAATAGAAACAAGCACACAAGTGACACCGTTGTTTTTGGACTAATGTCCCCGGAAAAACCCAATGCGGGAAAACCGGTGCAGCTATCTAAGGGTTTGATCTATTAAGCAGTTTCAGAATACAATCTGGGTTCCAAATCTAGCTCACCCAACAGAGAAAAATCTCGGCAGTAGTACCTCTCTACTTGGAAGCAGATATTTTGGCTGAAACCCCAGATAAACACTCCGGCAGCTCCACAACTCCAATCTACCCCACAAAACCCCAGCATTAGCGTCTCTCTGGCCCAGCGTTAGCCCAACGTCACTTTGACTTGGCCTGCGTTAGCTCTTTGGCGCTCTGCGTCACCCACGCTGGCCCTCTGAGGCACAACGCAACTCCTGGCTGCCTCTGTGTGAGCCTTGGCTGCCTCTGCGTGAACCCTTGGCTGCTTCTGCGTCCCTCTCTCCGGCTACTGTGTTGATCCTCCCGGTGCTATCTCTGCCTCTCTGCTTCTGTATTCACTGCCCCTCAGCTGCAACTCTGATCATTCTCTCAACTTTCTCAGCAAACCCAACCCTAGAAAGTCGAAATCTTGATCTCTTGGTGTGTTCTCCAAGTGACCCTCAAGCCTCTTCTTATACTTTTCTCATTGACAAATCAACGGCCGAGATTAAGTCCCTAATCAACGGCTAAGATTAGATCTGGCTTGATCCATGACTTTTGGACCATTCTAACATAGTTTTATATTAATTCACATTAATATTTTATTTTCCCTAAGTTTAGACTTAGGGACTCCATTAAAAATATTAATATCTCCCAAACTGTTTAGAATCTTCCCAAACCCTTTCTGCGTATTGGAGGTCTCATGTGCCTTAGCCTCTCCACCAATTTTCATCGCTAGAGCACATCCGATGCTACCCCAAATCAACAATCACTTAGAAGAACGAAGTCGTAGTTCTTCATTGATCTTTAAGGTTAATGCTTGTAGGGTGAAGCAAGCATTTGTCAAGGCAATTTCATTCACCCTGGTGACTCCCATGTCATTAAGGACCCAACAACATGTTGACCACATATATTCCCACCATATATATGATAGGGACCCCGAGATATCCCTCATCGGAATCCATGAAGAATATGCCAATGTTCAATGGGGATCCACATTCCATAGCCAATCACATTGTAAGGTTGATAAGGTATCTTTCAATGCAAAATAGAACCCAAACTTGTGACTGAATGGAATTGTTTGTCCTATCCATTGCCCCCAATATCGATTGGCTTGAGTCATGTGAACCTAAAAGCATTCCTTCTCTCTCAATGTTGGTTGTGCACTTGCTTTTGCATAAAGGGCCGGGTTCGCAATCTCATGAAGACATATGCCAAATGTTCAAAGTGGTCATTCGGGAGGAGGAAGTCATTGAATATGGTTTTATGCTTGAGCAAGGATATCTTGATCATCAAGATCAAGTTATTGATGCATACCTTGAGGACTGCAACAAAAAGACTCATGAATTGGAAAACATCTGCTTTGAGGATGACAAAGAGTTTGATCCTGAAAGCCTCGAGATCCTGCAAGAAAAAATGGAAGAATATAGTAGGTCATGCAGGGGGTTAGTAAGGGAATATAATGCTAATGAATTATTCTTTCATTTATACAAGCAAGAGGAGAAGCTCTATAAAATGAAATGTGAATATGACAAGAACCCTACTGATGATCTCCTCCTAGAAGTATTATACCAAACTCATGTAACAGATACCTCAGCTATTGTTCTGCAAGAAAAAAGGAAAGAAGAGAAGTCCCGCTTGCCTAGTAATGAGGATGATTTTGAGGAAAAACAAGACAACCAAGCAAGCGAATATTTTTGAGAAATATTGATTTGGGAATGGGGTATGATTATAATAGTGAAGGCACGATAGCATCTCAAATCCATAAGAATGAGCCCAAGGAAGTAGAAAATGATCCACCCCTTTCGAATGACAATGGAGCACTTCCTAGTGATTGGAGGGGTCACTTCGTTATGTTCCAAGATGATTCAATCAAAGACGAGAACTTCAAAATTGTGGGTAATTTTGATGACTTTGATGTAAAAGAGATTGAGGAAGATGCTTCTTTTAGCCATGCCACTGATAAAAGGTTTTTCTTCATGTTTGAGAATTCCTTTCCTTATTATGCCCATATCTTGAAGACATAAGTTTATGATGAGGTTCATTCCCCTAGTTTTGATGAGGAACTAGATTCCCCTATGAAGAACTAGGAATCGTGGTTTTTCCCCAAATACAATGATGATTCCACTTCTTCTTTTCCCAACATCCAAAATGACATCGTCCTAAATATGTCTGGGTCATTCATTCCCTGTGAGGATGATAGACCCGAGACAGTTCTATTGAAGAAAGGGTAACTACGTTCAATCTTCATAATGAAATGATCTTTGTAAATGATGAAATAAAAGAAATAAAATTACTTTTTGTATGCCTTGCTGCATGGGTTTCATGAGCAAGAGGTTTGTATATTAGTGGCTCCCATTGAGAGCCTTAGGATTTATTATTGAGTCAAAGATTCAAAGCCATGTATGAAGAGATCTTCTTGAGCCTATGTTAAATGTATACACATATATAGAAAAGTTTAACAGCCCTCCAAAGACAAGCACAATCCCTCTTGAAGAAGTCGGCCAGCAAATCAAATTAAAAAGAAGTCATGTCGGCTCACCTATGGAGACACACCCGTTCAGCATGACACGTCGGCTCATTTATGGAGGACAAACTACTATAAATACCCAGCTAGGGTCTGCGCAAAATTACAAAATAGAACTCGGATTCTCTGTGATTTTCGGATGGGTATAGGAAGTATAGGAGGACAGTTACATGAAGAATTTTGTATGTCACTTCGGAGGTCTGTCCACAAGGTTAGAAACTTCAGATGTGTATAGTAGTTTAGTGTTTCGGATAAGCATTTATGTTTTTAGATGAGTACCACAGTCTTGGCATATCTATGATGATGAAGACTTCGAATGTGGAGAGAACAAAATCACTGTCTCAGCATACTAGACAGTCTTGGCATACCTATGATGATCTCAGTGCAGGGAGAAAAACTCAGTCACAGTCGTGGCCTAGTTATGATGATGAGGATCTAAGTGGTCCCACAGTAATACACTCTCGGCATACTAGACACAGTCATAATCTCATCATAATGTGAAGGTGAAGGTGCAGCAAGGTGCAATGATCTCAGTGATGCAATAATGATGACATCAGTGTAGCAGCAGTGATGAATTCAGTAGCAATGATGATGATCTCAGCAATGATGAAGAAGAGGATTGGTGTCTTGGTCTTGTAGTGGCCTAATGGGTCAAGGGTCATGGTCTTGGTATTCGTCAATTGGAATCTCTATAAGAAGAATTTTTGTGCGGGTTTTCCTCTCAAAGAGTGAGAGGTTTTGGCCCTGCCAGAAAGCCAACATCTTGTGTTCTTGTCTCTTTTGTTTTGGTAACTATTTGATGAATTGAGAAGACACACTCTAATAATAACAAGCAAAGATTATGCTAAGAAGAAAAAGTTAAAATACCTCACAAATAGTTATCATGGCAAGAAGAATCTCATTAACTTAATTTGCCCTAGATTCTTCAACATGGTATCAGAGCTAAGGTGCTGAAGTCAAAGGAAGGGCAGCACAAAGAGACATTCAAGGATCAAGTTTCATGAAGGACAATAAAGCAGGTTGAAGGTTATAAAAAGAAAAGGATCAATATCTACAAAAATCAGTCCATAACAGCAGTCTACAACTACCCCTCACAGTCTCGGTCTATGTAATACCACAATGATCTCAATCTCGAATTAAATCCTTTCCATAAAAAATACAGTTTTGACAACTCGGATTCCCTTAACCTGACGGCAGCAGCATAGTACTCAGGAATAAGTCTCACTATACCACAGCCATAGTTTGTATGGACAGTGCTTGATGTGGAATGAAGGTGTCTGTTGATGCAGTCACAGTAATACTAAGTGATAGGTCTCGGTACTATAAGGAGATGATCATAGCAAGTGACCTCGATGCTCTATGGTTCTACACAATGCTGCAACTTCAATAGAATGTTACAAAGGTTCAATTGTGTGATAGCAATAACAGTGCCATCTCAAGTTTATCAGCAGTTTGTTAATCATAAGGATCAAATGTATAAGTCATAGTAACTTGAAGGCGAGATTCATATCATTACATCAAGGATCTCATCCGGAGAAAGCATCAATGCATCTGCTTCAACCGCTTCCAACATGATCAAGGTGAAATTTTTATCTTCACATGTCAAGTAAGTATTTTCATTAATCAATTTGGTAAAAATGACTTCATGATTGCAAGGAGATCTATAGGTTGGATGGGTCATCAAAGGTCCTTGCATGGAATAAGGAGGATTGTCAAAATCCTCATAGATAAGAGAAGTCAGTGAACATATCAAGGAAAAAGGTCTCCTTTGAATTCATGGGAAGAAACTCTTAAGGTCCTCTCATCCCTATGTAGCAAGAAAGGAGACATAAAAGAGATATATGAAATGCTAGAAGATATACTCTCTGAAATGAAGTGAAGAAGGTCATATCACATAGACCTGATTGAAGGTATCAAAGAATGAAGGATATCTTCATGAGATCTCAATTGGGAGATCCGGGAGAGATGATAAAATGATAATCATCATTGATCTAACTGATAAAGAAAGGTAACAAATGACAAGGAAGTTACCTCATTCAACAACTTGTGGTCTCTATGCTAGATAGAAAAAGACAAGTTCAGGGCAAAAGTATTGAAGGTTTAAGGACTCAAACATTTGCAAAAAGGAAAGAGGGATTCACAAATCTCTACTATGTTTGAGATGGTCTCCTTCACAAAAGGGTCTCATCATAAGCTCCTAAATATTTTATGGATATGACCATGATAAATAATAAGATGCATTACTGCATCATGGAAGCATTGGAAGCAAGAGCTCGTGACATCACCATGGGAATCATGAAGGACAAAAGGAACAAGATCCATGGAGGATATAGCCCTTGGGAACCTCATTGGATATTAAAGGAAAGAAGTCATCCATGACAAGGCTCATCATACATCAAGTCAAAAAGGAAGCATCTTCCAGATGGGGATATGCAAGATCCTCAAGATTCTCTGAAGGAATCCTCATCGAAGGGTTCACTAATATAGAGAGGAAGCAAGTGTTTCATCAAGAATTCCAACTTATGGAATTCATGGGATGATGGTGTGATGACATGAAGCAGATCAGGGATTGAAGATCTTTTCAATCAAGGAAGCTACTGGAAGAAGCCTGATGACCTAAAGGTAAAATGAGGTATGTATGCTTGTGTTTAATATTATAATGTCATGTCGTATGGTTGCAGGTAAAAAGGATCATTACTTCTATCTTGAGACGCATGATCAAGAGAAAAATAATCTCCTCCTCTGAAAGGATGCAGGAAAGCATAAGTCACACTAGATGAAATCAACATAATATGTCCTCATATGAAGTATGAGGTGGTTGACTACAATTAAGAAACTCTGATTGAAAGCTCTTGGGAAAGGAATGTCTAATAAAGGAAGAGATCATGAGATATGAAACCATGATGAAGGAAATCAACATCCAAAGGACCAAGAAGATTTGACTAGGAAATCTCCCAGAAAGATATGAAGACTCTGATGGAAGTCTGGAAAAGATGGACACCCTTGAAAATGGATATCTTTGGGAGATGTGTCAACATGTATGCAGGATGCTGATACCTACAGGAAGATGTCATACTAAAGATCCATCTTGTAAGGTACTATTTGATTTATTGTTATGTTTTGATTTCTTGAATAATATCTGGATGAGTTCATGCAGGGCTACTGGAACAAGAGTTGTAAGTACAAGTACAACAAGCATTCATGTGGTGGATGGAAATCCCTGAAAGAAACATGATGAAGACGTAGCCATATGATGAAGGTTCCAGATATGTATCAGGAAGGCCACTTTCCATAAAGAAAAGAGTGACATGACGAACCAAGAAGGAAAGTGATGGATGGCTAAAGCCCTACAAGGAAGAAGCTCGATTGAATTTCATGACATCAAGGAAAGAAGTTGATCAAGCAGATGAAGGACCCACGAAGAAGAATTTGCTAATGAAAAGGAGAGTCCCTTGTTAAGAGGGAGCTCTGACAGGTCCCTGATCAAGAGGGAGCTTGGATTGGGTCACCCCTGATTAAGGAGTGAAAGTTGTGGTTTTATATTTCATGTGTCATGGACTAGACCAGGACTAGTAGACGTAAGTCTTAGTGAAGGCCATGAAGAGAAATGTAGACACATGATGGATGTATCCTCCCTAATTGAAAGGAAGAGATAGACACAACATTCTTGTCTTTACTTGAGAAGAAAGAATGGAAGATTGGGTAATCATATAGCATCTAATGCTCTTTGAGGATGTGTAGGGAATCCAAGATAAGAGCAAGCAAGAGGGCCGATATTCTTTGAGGGTTGGGAACCCAAGATAAGAATAGTCCTAGAAGGTCATACTCAATGAACACCCAGGTGGGTATGTACCTTGAGAAACAATGATGAAGGTGTCTATAGTCATTGGTTTTGCCAACATTGCAGCTCATGGTCTCGTGGAGAGATGGAGATGTTAGTCAAGGCCTTGCACTATGACAATGCTAGTTGATATGATGCAATACAGATGGGATTATCAATTTGATTCTTCTTATGAGAAATTCTTTAGATTGACAATGACCAAGTACCATTATGAAAACCTCCCTAGTTAAGAGGGAGTGTTGAAGAAACGGTAACTAGGTTCAGTCTTCATAATGACATGATCTTTGTAAATGATGAAATAAAAGAAATAAAATTATTTTTGTATGCCTTGCTGCATGGGTTTCATGAGAAAGAGGTTTATATATTAGTGGCTCCCACTGAGAGCCTTAGGATTTATTATTGAGTCAAAGAGTCAAAGTCATGTATGAAGAGCTCTTCTTGAGCCTCTGTTAAATGTATACAAGTCTATAGAAATGTCTAACAACCCTCTAAGGATAAGCACAATCCCTCTTGAAGAAGTCGGCCAACAAATCAAATTAAAAAGAAGTCATGTCGGCTCACGTATGGAGACACACCCATTCAGCATGACACGTCAGCTCATTTATGGAGTACAAACTACTATAAATACCCAGCTAGAGTTTGCGCAAAAGTACAGAACAAAACTCAGATTCTCTGTGATTTTCGGATGGGTACAAGAAGTACATGAGGACAGTTACAGGAATAATTTCGAATGTCACTTCGGAGGTCTATCCACAAGCTCAGAAACTTCGGATGGGTACAGTAGTTCAATGTTTCAGATAAGCATATTTGTTTTCGGATGAGTACCACAGTCTTGGCATATCTGTGATGATGAAGACTTCGGATGTGGAGAGAACACAATCAATGTCTCAGCATACTAGATCTCAGTGATGTAATAATGATGACTTCAGTGTAGCAGCAGTGATAACTTCAGTAGCAATGATGATGATCTCAGCAATGATGAAGAAGAGGATTGGTGTCTTGGTCTTGGAGTGGCCTAATAGGTCAAGGATCATGATCATGGTATTCGTCAATTGGAATCTCTATAAGAAGAATTTTTGTGCGAGTTTTCCTCTCAAAGATTGAGAGGTTTTGGCCTTGGCAGAAAGCCAACATCTTGTGTTCTTGTCTCTTTTGTTTTGGTAACTATTTGACGAATTGAGAAGACACACTCTAACAATAACAAGCAAAGATTGTGCTAAGAAGAAAAAGTTAAAATACCTCACAAATAGTTATCATGGCAAGAAGAATCTTATTAACTTAATTTGCCCTAGATTCTTCAACAGGTTCTCCATCAAAGGTTTATGTATTTGATCATTGACATTTCCATCTTCTGGTTGGAGGATCAAATTCAATCTTGTCGGTTGGTGTCATTCCCTTCTTTTAGGGTTCCTTTCTATGGCATATGGGTCTCTTGTTTTCCCACCTCCCGCCCTCGATATCCCTCATACTACTCCCATTTGTGTTTTTGGATTTGTTGCATAAATAATCATAGAAGCACGTGTTTTTATATTGATCAATTGACATGTTGGTTGCATTGGATCTATGATTATACTTAGCACTTGACATTGTATCATATGCATGTTAGGGTAGGATGCATTGCATGTTGATTTTCTCATTAGAACTAACATCATATGATATTATCATGGTAGATTAGCTGCATTTAGATTAAAAATTGCATAATTTTATTTTCTTGTTGATTTTATGGCTTAATACTAAGCATGGGTGATCATAAGATACTACAAAAGCATGTTGCCCTGTGTGCTTGGTCATTGATATGTGCAGGGAACAGGGTTATGGTACCAAGAAATTGCTAGTGTTTTCATGACCTCCCGTTCGAGTAGCTTTGAGCATATTTCTGAGAGCTCATGTCCTAGTTGGAGCCAGATGTTACCCACCACCTATGGGTAGTATGCATAGGAGAAATTTTTTCTCTTAGATGGTCCTCAGTCGACAACCAACAACCCCTTTCAACCACTAGATAGCTCAATGTGCCATTATCTCTACCACCTGAGCAGGCCATGTGGTCTGTCACCCATATGATTGCATGTTTGAAGGTGGGCCTTCCGACCCCGAAGGTATGGCTTTTCATTGGTATAGTTGAATAATTTTCCTTACTTGTCATGGGCACTTTTGGGCATGGATTGGTGGGGGGATTCGGCAGAAAGAGTAGGCTAGGTCTGTACTCTTGTTTCCACTACACGATTTTATGGTTAGCTATGTATCCTAGTCCCATGGAATCTCCTTTACTAGCCATTGGCTTTAAGGTTGGCCCTACATGAGAAATCCTGATTTTGGTTGTGTGGTCCTATTTTCCAACACCATATACATCACTCCCTTTCGCTCATTTTAACCTCATTCATCATTTTTCCCATCTAGTTCCACGTGTCCGCTGGGTCCACATAGGGTTAGCCTCCCCCTCCCCTTGTCCACACCATGGATCGGACCTGGAATGATTCCTTGAAGGTTGATGCAACTAAAAAGAGAAAAATAGCATAATTTGGCTATTCTCAATAGGAAATGTACCACAAAATGCAAAAGATGGTCGGGACATACAAATTTAGCACGTGGCAAAAAGCAAAGCATAAGCTCTACCCCTTATCCATGGTCATCACCCTAGTTCCTATGGGCCCTAGATAAGCCTCCTCCATCATTAAGGAACCCATGATTGTCCCAACCCCTAGTGGGCAATTAAATACCCTGCCTCAAATGGGTGTACCTATTGCTTCGTCATACACATCATGTTGTCATCCCCTGGATTCCCAAGCAGTTATATAAAAAATCAATCAAAGGAAAAAGACACATGAAGAAGGGTGGAAACGCAAAGGTCCGGGTAACTAATGTACCACGATTTGCTCCTTCCTACACTCATATACCCAGGTGTTGGCTTCCCTTATTATAGCTACCCTTGTACCATGGCATATGGCTTGGCGCAATACCCCTGATCCCCACTCTGTTCCATCACTATATCATTTTCCATCTACCACTGGATGCACCATGGACATGTCACCCCTTTTAAAGGTTGAAACCCCCTAATAGGGTCCTTGATTAACCCCCTTATTCAGCTTGGAGACACTTTTACATGCCAAAGCCCACTATGGAATGGCATGCCACCATGAAGTGCCCCATTGATTCCATGACTTGTAAGCTCTTTTACTTGATTATTCTGATGATTTGTTGTATTGGAGGGAAAGGGGACGCATTGGATCTTATGCACGATTGCAAGTGGGTTTCCATTTTGGGCTTGGTCTCCCTATACAGGGTCTTAGACCTCTAGAGGGCCACATTGGCACTTGTAGGGTGAGCATTGAGAGCCATGGGCCTTCACCATAACAAATATTACTTCATGGATCCCCAACACTGCTCATTGATTGCCCGTGTTCCACCTTTTGGATGAGGATGATGCACCTAGTTCACCATGCCCAGCCGACTTGTTAATTTTACGTATGTTCTATGCTTAGAGCAATTTATTTCAATTTTCACAGTTAGCTCCATATCTTTTCCAGATTAGCAATCACATCAGCATTAAAGTAAATTGCAGAAAGAACATAAACATAAATCGCAGAAGACAAGCCAAGACAAGAGGACACAAGATGTGGCGCTAGCCAAGGACAAACCCCAATGTGGGGAAACCCTTGATCAATTCTTCTTATATGTTCTTCAATAATTCAGCAGAGAGAGAGAGAGCGGTAGTACGTTTACAATAGAAGTTGATACATGATATCAGTTGAAAATCATCTCTAAGAAGATGATACATGAGATCAGTTGAAGACATGATGCTTCAACTAATTCTCCAAGGTGACTCCTTCACCTATCGTTGTGCTGCATTTCGTCATCATGTTGTACCTCACCGCACTGCACCATGCTGCACCTATCATCACTATGTTGCATCTCATCACACTTCATTAATCATGACTGTACCCATCACTGTACTGCATTATGTGCCATCGCTGCACCATGTTGCCATCCCGACCTATGTGTTGGTTGCACCTTGCTTGCTTGTTGTCCCTAGCATGCTTGTTGTTGCATGCTAGCTGTAACATTGCATGCTTGGTGTATTTGCTGCTATGTTGCCAGGAAACGTGGGTGCGGGGACGGGGACGGGGACGGGGACGACATTTTTGGAAACAGGGTGCGTGGGTTCGTTGGGTAATATAATAATATTAAATTTTAATAATTATATTTTATAAATTATAAATTTATAATTAATAATATATATGAAATTTGAATTTGTATATTTTTTCAACTTTAAACAAGAAAACTTCAATGATAATCATTTAAACATGCACATCATTGAACATTCAACATTGACATTGAAATTTATCACCAAAAAACTGTTCTTTTGAATCTTTTCCGTGTAACCATGACACTGTAACAGCTATGTGAGAGAGCTCAAGGCTACTACTAAAACTGAAAATTCAAAATACATACTAGGATAAATGCTAGAATCAGCTATTTTGGTGAAACTTGGGACAGATTTTGTCACACACAGGCTTTAAAATAACTATGCAGCTTAGGTTCATTTGCAAGGATGCCTATCAATGAATCAGGCTGTGGTCGTACAGACCCTTCCTCCCAAATAGCCAAGGAGTGTTAGCATTTCTGCCTCCTGCTCTAATTTCAAGACAACTTCTCTCCTTATTGAAATTGCTCATTCTGGCTGGAGCTTGAGCTTGTAACTTTGCTTTGAATGTTTAGTCTCTCCCATATAAAAACACAATTTTTCGTAGGAGATTCTTCTCAACCTGATAGTGGTCTAGAATTTTCTTGATGTCTAATCATCCACCTGCCCCATGCATGGTGTGCTCTGTGGTAAAGCAATCCCAAAAACAGTGGCAGCCTTACCCTTCCACAAAACACGCTTATCAGTCTTTGTTTCCCAATAAAATGCACAGCAACCATCTGATGGCTTGAGGGATAGTTTGTCTTTGAGTGCGAAGCTCTGCCTGAATATTAATTATCTAAACATAAAACATCTTCGCAGTTTTTAGAGATTACTTGGTGTACAAGTCTGTAGAGACCATATATGATTTACGCATATTTTCCTAGTTTTAATCTTAACATGATGTTATCAGAATGCTCTGAGAAATTGGCAGATTTTGATACTTAATTTAGCCATTGTCCAAAATAGCCCTTCGCCATTTAACAACATCAACTGATTACAGCTTATGGCTGGTCTCAATCCTACTTTCTATTTGACCGAAAATGTCTGAACCTGTATGTGTGCATTTACAGTTTATAATTTGATGGTTATTTGGCTCGGGAATGAATGTTTAATTCCAAATTGATTTACAAGAATTCTTAAAAAACAAGACTTGTAAAAAACTTAAAAAACCAGTTGCGGGTACCCGTGCAACACAGGTTTTGATGGTAAGGACCGTGGAAGAATGTTTCATTCCAAATTGATTTACAAGAATTGATTTAGGGTTTTTTAGGTTTTGTTATAAGTTTTACCTTTGTTATAAGTTATTTTTTAAATTTCAATAAAAAAAATTATTTGAAAATTAAATTTTTAATGTAGTTTTTTATGAAGAACCCAAAGAACTCGAAGAACCCAAAGAACCCAACCCGAAGAACCCGAAGAACCGAAGAACCCAAGCACCCGAAGAACCCAAGAACCCAAGAACCCGTTAAAGGAAAAGAACCCAATTTTTTTTTTGAAGAACCCGGTTCTTCATGGAAGAACCCGGTTCTTCTGGGTTCGTCTGGGAAGAACCCGTACCCGAATCCGGTACTTGGGTGCGGGAACTCGGGACGGGTTCGAGAACCCCACCCCGGGTGCGGGTACCCATGCAACACAGATTTGCTGCTAAGTACCATACAACTGTCCCAATGTTAGTTAGCTGTCCCTTGCATGCTACTCTCCTTCGGAGATAGATGCTCCAACTATTTTGGCAGTTCCCGACAGTTCTAGCAGTTTCGGCTGTTCCCGACAGTCCCGGCAGTTCCGATAATCCCGGCAGTCTCGGCAGTTCCGGCTTTTCTAGCAGTTCTGGCTTTTTCGGCATTTCCAACTTTTCTGATTTTTCCGGCTTTTCCAGCAGTTCCGGCTTTTCCAGCATTTCCGGCTTCTCCGGCAGTTCCGGCTTTTCTGGTAGTTCTAGCTTTTCCGGTAGTTCTGAATTTTCTGGCAGTTCCGGTGTTTACGGCAGTTCCGGCTTTTACGGCTTTTCCGGATTTTCCAGCTTTTTGACTTTTTTGGCAGTTCTGGCTTTTCGGCTTTTCCGGTAGTTCCGTCTTTTCTGGCTTTTCCAGCAGTTTCAGTTTTTCCGGCAGTTTCGGAAAAATTCCGGCAATTCCAGTTTTTCTGGCAGTTCCAGCTTTTCCGACAGTTCTAAATTTTCCGGCTTTTCTGGCAGTTTCGGCGTTTCCGACATTTCTGGCTTTTCCCGCTTTTCCGGCATTTCCGGCTTTTCCGGTAGTTCTGTCTTTTCCGACATTTCCGGCTTTTCTGGCTTTTCCGGTAGTTCCGGCTTTCTGCCCTCTCGATTAGGGCAACATTATTCCTTAGGATCTCTCCTCCAACTAACCCAAAGACAAGTAGAGAGAGGAAGAGATCCCAAGTGTGTTGAAATGACTTGAAGACCACCTCTATTTATACTAAAACGTTGAACACATGTGGGGTTTATTTGGTTGCTGGCTGACCTTGACGAATTGTCTTATAACGCAAATAAATTCATAACTCCATGAATACTTATCGGAATCGGATGATCTTTAGATCAATCCTACACCTCTCAATGAGAGGGATCCAAGAAAAATATCAGCTGCCATAAATAAGATGACCCACATGGAGTTTGGTCCTAGTTTCCAATTTTAACACTCCCTCTCAACCATGGAGAACTCCATCTGTTGATCCATATGTCCAACTGTACTATCTCTACCATCAGTGCCCTGCACTGCTCTGCTCTGCTTTGATCTGCTGAGCTCTGCTCTGCTCTGATTTGCTGAGCTCTATTCTGCTCTGCTTTGCTGAACCATGAAGAAGAAGAATTGATCGAGAATGTCTCATACCATTGTCTACTGACCCGAAGTCAGTTTCATCTGAAGAGAATGTGTCACATCACTCTTACTGACCCGAAGTCAGTTTTATTGATCCCAGATCAATATCACAAGAGAGTATCTCAAACCACTCATACTGATCCCAGATCAGTTTCATTGATCTCAGATCAATGTCACAAGAGAGTGTCTCTAACCACTCATACTGATCCGAGATCAATGTCACAAGAGAGTGTCTCAAACCACTCACACTAATCCCAGATCAGTTTCATTGATCCCAGATCAATGTCACAAGAGAGTGTCTCAAACCACTCATACTAATCACAGATCAGTTTCATTGATCCTAGATCAATGTCACAAGAGAGTGTCTCAAACCACTCATATTGGTCTCAGATCAACGAAGGTCATCCTAGCATAGGGAGTACGGTAGATACAACGATGCGTCCATCGATAGTACTACTATGGTCCCTATCCTCATTTCCCTGCTCATTGATCAGATGAGAGGTACTTCCCATGAGTCCCAGACTGCATGGGTAGGATGCCTCGACAGGAGAACTAATCATCCTGTCCACAGGAGAACGAATCATCTTGTTAGTGGATGCCACGGAGAACTAATCATTTTGGCCCACAGGAGAACTAATCATCCTGTTCCACAGTCACCACGGAGAACAAATCATCCTGGCCCACAGGAGAACTAATCATCCTGTTCCATAGTCGCCACAGAGAACAAATCATCCCGGCCCATAGGAAAACTAATCATCTTGTTCCACAGTTGCCACGGGAGAACTAATCATCCCGGCCCACAGAAGAAATAATCATCCTGTTCATAGCACACCACCAGGGGAGGGTGAATCGCCCTGTGGTCGTATGTTGCTCCAATAAGTACCCCAAGCCCCCCAGAGCTCCCAAGCTTAATGCATGCAACATGCAGGACCCTTATAAGAAGGTCTCTCAATGACTCCAAGTCGTTCAGGAAAGTCATAGATTTTACTTTCCCCGGGGCTTTGACAAAATGTCTGCGACCTGTACATCAGTCTCAATGCGATGGAGCCTCATCGCTCATCGACTTACCATATTGCAGATAAGGCAGTATCTGATCTCTATCTGCTGGAGCAATCATCGAATACGAGATTCCTCAATAATCGAATTCCCCCCTTGGGTTGTCACAGAGAATCACAGTGGTATTCATCATGTGTACAAACAACTCACTTAAGAGCTTATGCAACCATGCAGCTTCACACGAGATCATACTCGTAGCTATGTATTCAGTCTCGGTGGTGCTTATAGCAACCAACTTCTGCTTCCTGCTCATCCATGATATTGAAGAAGAATCCAAAGAGAACCAGCACTGAGAAGTGCTCTAGTGATCCTCCACACTGCCTGCCCAGTCAGCATTCGAATAATCATGCAGTTTCATATTTCCGGCAGTGTATCTCAATCCATGAGAGATTGTGCCCCGAAGATATCTTAGAAGATTCTTGGCACCAATCCAGTGAGGCTCAACCAAATATGAGCTCACCATGCTAACTGCAAAACATATGTCCGGACGGAAGTTCACCAAGAACATCAACGCGAATGAGTTTATGAAACGCAGAGGCATTTCCGAAATCTGGTCCGACATCACTACCATATAACTTCTAAAAGTTAAGATCCTCGAGGTAGTCACAAGCTTGCAGTTTATCATTCCACATCCGGAATCCAACTCCCTCTTACTTCTGCAAATGAGAGGGTCTGCACCTGTCAGAAATAGGTCATCCTCATAAGGTGCCGGTATGAGAGGTCTATCATCCACAACCTTCGGGTAATGGTTTGGATCGGTTTCACTCCTAGTGAATCTCAGCTTCATCAGACAGCTATCAATCCTCTCATACTACGCCCAGGGTGTTTTGCTTCAAGCCATAGAGGGATTTCTTCCACCTGTATACATGAGATTCCCGATCATGAATCTCAAACTCCTCGGGTTGTTCCAAACCTGTGGACCTGCTGCATGAGAGGAATGGTCCCCTTATAAGATTTTCCTTCGGTACATTTCAGACATGTACCTTCATGCTCTACTTGAATTCAGACATCCCTATCACCATTTGACTCACATCAGGTAGGGCACCATAGGTAGACCTCCAGTGTTATATATGCAATATGTCAATTGACATGATCCCCAATGGACCATCCTGCAACTTGATACAAATTTCCAACCCTGAACCCATGAGAAAAAGCATCTTTGAAAATTATATTTTTTAACACGTACCTTTCCATCGATGAATGCCATCCTGAAACCTTTGACTTCCATTTCCAAGATGGACACCAGGTTCTTCTTCCGATCAGGTACATAAAAGAGATTTTGTAAATGAATCGAGTTACCCTTATTCAATTGAGAGTTAACATTCCCTACACCCTTTCCGGGATAGGTGGCATCAGCTCCAAGTATAATCCCATGATTGTTTCCATCTCTACCAAATTAGAGAGTGCACCCATCTATTTGATGAAGTGCCTTGAAGCACTACAATCTATAAGCCAGATTCCCAAAGAATCTGAAGGAGAGGACCAATACAAGATAACGCTTCTTTATCTTATCAGAAACAACATTTGATTCTTCATACCTGGGGTTCCTTGCTTTCTATGAAGAGTCGGCCATTTCCTTGATGACCTGCATTACCTGTCATTCCTTTGATCATTGAAGATGTCCTTAGAATGATTATTATCATCATCAAGTGATGTGTCCCTGCCATTCAGACAGTCCTTCACATAATGGCCGAACTAGTTATCTACCTTTCCTTCCACCTTGAGATCTGGTCTTCCAATGAAGTGATCTTTAGGTAGGCCATATTCTGCTGCGCCATTCTGATAATATTCTCTGCTTCGACTTCACCCTTGGTGATTTTGAAGAGGGATGAGGAATCCATTGATCCTTTTGTTCTTTCCCAACTATCTTCGGTGATTGCTCTTTCACTCTTGCTTGGGTATTGTCTTCACCTCAGCTCTGATACCATGTTAATTTTAGGTATGTTCTATGCTTAGAGCAATTTATTTCAATTTTCACAGTTAGCTCCATATCTTTTCCAGATTAGCAATCACATCAGCATTAAAGTAAATTGCAGATAGAACATAACATAAATCGCAGAAGACAAGCCAAGACAAGAGGACACAAGATGTGGCGCTAGCCAGGGGCAAACCCCAATGTGGGGAAACCCTTGATCAATTCTTCTTATATGTTCTTCAATAGTTCAGCAGAGAGAGAGAGAGAGAGAGATAGTACGTTTACAACAAAAGTCAACACTTTGACATATCTAGATAACAACATAGATCATCTCTAAGAAGATGATACATGAGATCAGTTGAAGACATGATGCTTCAACTAATTCTCCAAGGTGACTCCTTCACCTATCGTTGTGCTACATTTCGTCATCATGTTGCACCTCACCGCGCTGCACCATGCTGCACCCATCATCACTATGTTGCATCTCATCACGCTTCATTAATCATGACTGTACCCATCACTGTACTGCATTATGTGCCATTGCTGAACCATGTTGCCATCCTGACCTATGTGTTGGTTGCACCTTGCTTGCTTGTTGTCCCTAGCATGCTTGTTTTTGCAAGCTAACTGTAACATTTCATGCTTGGTGTATTTGCTGCTAAGTACCATACAACTGTCCCAATGTTAGTTAGTTGTCCCTTGCATGCTGCTCTCCTTCGGAGACAGATGCTCTGGCTATTTTAGCAATTCCTGGCATTTCTGGTAGTTCTGATTGTTCCTGGTAGTTCCAGCAGTTCCGGTTTTTCCCAGTAGTTCCGACAGTCCCGATAGTTCCAACTTTTTCGGCAGTTCCAGATTTTCCGGCATTTCCGGCTTTTCCGGATTTTTCGGCAGTTATGGCTTTTTCGGCTGTTCCAGGTTTTCCAGCAGTTCCGGCTTTTTTGGATTTTTGGGCAGTTCCAGCTTTTCCGGCATTTCCGGCTTTTCTGGCTTTTCTGGCTTTACCGGATTTTCTGGCAGTTCTGGCTTTACCGGCTTTTCCAGCAGTTCTAGCAGTTCCGACTTTTCCGGCTTTTCTGGCAGTTCCGACTTTTTCGGCAATTCTGGCTTTTCCGGCAGTTCTGGCTTTTATGGCAATTCTGACTTTTCCGGCTTTTCCGGCAGTTCCGGCTTTTCTAGCAGTTCCGATTTTTCTGGCATTTCTGGCTTTTCCAACTTTTCCGGCTTTTCCAGCAGTTCTGGCTTTCCTGTCTTTTCCGGCAATTCCGTCTTTTCCAGCATTTTCGGCATTTCCGGCGGTTTCGACTTTCTGCCCTCTCGATCAGGGCAACGTTATTCCTTAGGATCTCTCCTCCTACTAAAACCCAAAGACAAGGAGAGAGAGGAAGAGATCCCAAGTGTGTTGAAATGACTTGAAGGCCACCTCTATTTATACTAAAACGTTGAGCACATGTGGGGTTTATTTGGTTGCTGGCCAATCTTGACGAATTGTCTTATAACGCAAATAAATTCATAACTCCATGAATACTTGTCGGAATCGGATGATCTTTAGATCAATCCTACACCTCTCGATGAGAGGGATCCAAAAAAAATATCAACTACCATAAATAAGATGACCCACATGGAGTTTGACCCTAGTTTCCAATTTTAACACGACTCCACACTTGCACCATACACTTAGCAGATGTTCTAGGGTCCATATGAGGATGTGTCTCACAGCAGGAAACAAAAGGAGGGCTTAAGTCATCATCCTAGCCCTTGCAGATGGTTTATAGGAACTTTTGATCCACTTGAAGACCCATGAGGATGTCCTAGTGCCCCCACACCCACATGGGAGCACCACAAGAACTTTCTTGGAAAACAAGGGGCCAACCCCTTGTCCACTATGTTTGGCATCCATTTTCTCACCATGGCACACTTGGGACTTCAGTAGGCCTCCTCAAAGGCCCAACGACTCATTTTATTGATCATTCTGCCCTCTTGAGAGGCTTATTTTTATGTTATTGAGCTATCTTGGTGGGCTTGTCACCTAAGGTTGTTATTATTGCACATTATTTTATTATTTGGGGCTTAATTAGGCCAAATTCAGCGAATCAAACTCATTAGATATGGTATAAATAGATGAGAAGTGATTCATTCTCTCATCATCACTTGGATTGGGTTATTAGCTCTTGCAAGAATTCTGCATTCCCTTTTGGAGGACGAGTTTGGTTTCATGGAATGAATTTTGATGTTTGGATTTATCTTCTTGGCCTTGGAGCTTCATTATTGGCATAATTTGATGATTGGATATACTCATTTATACTACTTAGTTATAGAGATTTGGTCATGTCAACTCATTGGAAGGGTTCAAAGCCATTACAATTTTGCTGCACATGCTTTGAATCTGGAGTGTAATCTCTTTCATGTGGAGATTTTGCCACAAGATTATGATATGGGTTCATTACATCCCATCAAAAACTAGCGGAGATCTCATATATTTAGCGGAACATGAATTTTTTGTGAAAATTTCACCATTGAAATCCTATTGCAGCAACGATATTATTTCTTCTAATTGTTAATTAAATTAGCAGTTTATTGTTATGGAAACAACGAAATAAACACACTGCAATCTTCACAAAAATACTGCAGAAAATAATAGCGCTTGAAACTGAGAAATATTCTAGCACATTTACATAAAAAATTGACACAATTATTTTTGGACAAATGTCCCTGGAAAAACCCAACTTGGGAAAACCAGTGAACCAACTAAGGGATTTTATTATTATGCAGCAGTAAAATCATATGAGTACAATCTGGATGCCCAGAACTAGCAATCCTACATAGAAAATATTGGAAAAAATTATCCGAGGGAAATTACCCTCACTTCGAGCAATCCCGACACTTGACTTCCTCTGAAAAAGCTAGTCGTCCAACTTAGCCTGCATAGGATCTGCATCACCCTAACGCTGCCTACCACACATGCTACCTGAATTGACTGCCAATCTAGATGTCCTATCCGTTGTTGAATGGGAAAACGCTTCTTCGGCCCTCTGGAAACTCTTCTCGGCCTCTACAAACGAAAATGTCTTCTCCTCTAGAAAAATTGAACTGCCCTTTTGAGGCTTTTATGTTGCCTTTGCGCAGCCTCCTGGAGAAAATCTTGGCCTCTCTGCAAAGTACTCACAAGATCTGGAAAATCTTCCTCCGGCTTCACTGTCCCTACTCCTCTCTTTCTCTTCTTCTTTCTCTGGCTTGAACTATTCCAACAACTACTGTTACTCTATGAAAAATTGAACTCTCCAAGGAAATCGATCTCAAGTGTGTGTGTTCTCCATCTACACATCAACTTCTTCCTATAATCTTCTATTGGACCTCCAATGGCCAAGATTAAAACTTAATCAAGGGCTAAGATTATTTCCCAGTCGATCTGTGTGAGCTTCTAGATAATTCACACCTTTCTCAATAAATACTGATTAATTAACCAGATTCCTAAGTTTAGACTTAGAAAATATCAAAAAATAGGCTAATTATCTAATTGAGATACTTCTAGGTGGAATTTCCATAAATAATTTTTGGGTTATGGAGAACTCCTGTGTTTTAGCCTCTTGACAAAGTTTTGAGACTAGAACACCTCCGATGCTACAAAACCTAACATTTTTAGCAGAGGTAAGTTTTGGCAAGAGTTTCAATTTGGCACGGGTGTTCATATGGAAATAATATATGGTGGAAGCATATAACAGAGGTCAAGTCTCATTATTGATCCAGTTATATTTGGTTATGGTTATGTTTAGATGGTTCATGTCTTGTAGCTACTTTTTTTTTTTAACATAGTCCAGGTTCTACACATCGAATTAATTACTCAACACAAGCAATCGATTGACACATGAAATGACTGCACAATGCAATAATAGGGAATCCTGATTAGCTCAGACCTTGACACATAGACACACCATAAGTTGATGTACGCATTTCACACAATATGAATCATGAGCCCACTCTAGGCATGTGGATACGTGGTTTGACAGTACAAAATACTTGATGTAAATACAAGAATGCCCAAATACAAATAAGAATAAGCACCCGATTGCATAATGAATAAATTACCTTTTGATCATAAGCACACCTTCTATCATATGCTCTTGGAAAATGTGCGAGGTAACACATGACTGATGTAGGTGGCAGAGATATGAATGGCATGTCACATCGACTACTAGTGGCTCTCAGGGGCTATTGGCTATCGGTTGGAAGAGATGAATAGGAAAAGTTTCTCCTAGGGGTCACTCACTTTTGGTGGGTAATAGTACCAATGAGGACAAAAGCATCTAGCATGAGTATGTAGCTTCTCAAAGAATGAGAGAAGAAGAATGAAAAAAAAAAGTAAAGGAGGCAGAGAAAAAAGAAAGAAAAGTGGAGATGACACTAGGCTTGCACTAACAATGTCAAGAACCAAAAAGTTAAAGAAAGGATACTTTGTATTCATGATTAAGCAATCCTATAGCTGCAGTCTATAGGATGTACCAACCAATGCCAATATTCAAAGGAACTGAATGGAGAAAGGAGGATGGTGACTACTCCCATCTAGGAAGAAGTTATCTCAAGTCGGGCCCTACTTAAGACAACAATATAAAGAGAACCAATCACTAGTGAGGTGATAAAAAATATAGGAGACAAAAAGTGAATAGAGAGAGAGAGGCATAAGGAAAAAAATGGAAAAGATTAATTCTCATCGTTGCTATGAATGGTTAGCAGGTTATGTATGGATTTCCAGATCTAATAAAAAATCCCTCATACCAAATCTTTGATTCAAAGCAATGTTACACAGATTAATTGTATGCAATATTGTAGCAAGCGGGTATAAGCAAAGAAAAATGAAATACGAAATGAAATAAATACTCATGGCTAGAATTTGATGATTTCTTGGAGTGAGAGGCACTTATTTCATTACTCGCTTAATGGAAATTGATCATTCTTGGAGGATAATAATTTGTGAGAGTTTTATTCCCACACGTATGGGTTATTTTGG
Organism: Pinus tabuliformis; assembly: GCA_031772625.1. Taxonomy (NCBI): domain Eukaryota; kingdom Viridiplantae; phylum Streptophyta; class Pinopsida; order Pinales; family Pinaceae; genus Pinus; species Pinus tabuliformis. Next base: position 764,014,145 of record CM062807.1, on the reverse strand, counting down.
CATTTTTGTTATGCTTTTGAGCTATCTCAAGGTCAGCTAACCTAGTTGTACACTTCAAGCAATTTTTTTTGGGATTTTCTTGTAAAATTACAGAAAAGTGACTTAGTTACCCTCATAAAATAGAGGGGAGTAACTTTCCTTTGTTCATCATCATCATTCACTCTCTTCTTCTTCTCTAGAGGAGGGGGCATTAGCTCTTGTCTTTCTTTTTAGATGTAATATGAACATATATAGAGAAAAATCTCTTTGGAAGGAGATTTTTGCATGGAGATACTTTTGGGATTGGTGAAGTGATTCCTATTGGAAAAGTGTAAGTTTATTGTCACATTTTCTTCCATTTTGCATCTATATTTTTGAAATTAGGGTTTCTATGAGTATTGTTACCCACCAATTGTGGGTAGTATGCATAGGAGAAAATTTTTCTCCTAGATTGTCCTTAGTCGATAGCCAACAACCACTAGATAGCTCTATGTGTTATTATCTCTGCCACCTGAGCCGACCATGTGGTCCCTCACCCATTTTTTATGGTTGTGCATGTTTGAAGGTGGGCCTTCCGATTTTCATTAGTATAGTTGAGTAATTTTCCTTACTTGTCATGGGCACTTTTGGGCATGGATTGGTGGGGGGATTCAACTGAAAGAGTAGGCTAGGTCTGTACTCTTGTCTGCACTGCCTAATTTTGTGGTTAGCTTTGTATCTTGGTCCTGTGGAATCTCCTATACTAGCTATTGGCTTTAGGGATTGCCCTACATGAGAAATCCTAATTTTGGTTGCGAAGTCTTGTTTCTAGACACCATATACATCAGTCCCGCCCACTCCTTTTAACCCCATTCATCATTTTTCCCATCCAGGTCAACATGTGTTCACTGGGTCCACATAGGGTTAGCCTCCCCCTCCCCTTGTCCACACCTTGGGTTGGGCATGGAATGATTCCCAAGAGGTTCATGCAGCTAAAAAGAAAATAAAAAGCATGATTTGGCCACTCTCAACAGAAAATGTACCACAAAATACAAAATATGGTTGGGACATACAAATTTAGCACGTGGGAAAAAACCAAGCAGGAGCTCTACCCCTTATCCATGGCCATCACCCTGGATCCTATGGGCTCTAGATGAGCCCCCTCCATAAGTAAGGAACCTATGATTGTCCCAAACCCTGGTGGGCAATTAAATGCCCGAGCTCAAAATGGGATACCTATTGCTTCATCATACAGATCACTCTCTCATCCCCTAGAGCCCCAAACAGTTATAAAAAAATATCAATCAAAGGAAAAAGGAATATGAATAAGGGGGGAAAATAAAAGGCCAGGGTAACTCGTGTACCACGATTTTCTCCCTCTTACACTCACATACCCAAGTGTGGGCTTCCCTTGTTATAGCTACCCTTGTACCATGGCATGTGGCTTGGAGCATTACCCCTGAGCCCCACTCCGTTCCATCACTATATCATTTGCCACCTACCAGTTGATGGATGTACCATGGACATGTCACCCCTATAAAAGTTGAAACCACCTAATAGGGTCCTTGATTAACCCCCTTATTGAGCTTAGAGACACTTGTACATGCCAAATCCCACTATGGAATGGCATGCCACCATGAAGTGCCCCATTGATTCCATCACTTGTAATCTCTTTTACTTGATTATTTTGAAGATTTGTTATATTGGAGAGCAAGGGGAGGCATTAGATCTTATGGAGGATTGCAATTGGGGCTCCATTTCGAGATTGGTCTCCCCATACGAGATCCTAGCCCTCCAGAGGGCCACATTGGCACTTGTAGGGTGAGCGTTGAGAGCCATGGGCCTCCACCATAGCAGAGATTACTTCATGGATCCCCAAAACTACTCATTGATTTCCCATGTTCCACCTTTCGGATGAGGATGATGCACCTAGTTCACCGTGACCAACCGACTCCACACTTGCACCATACACTTGGCAGATGTTCAAGGGTTTGGATGAGGACATGTCTCGCTGAAGGAGACAAAGGGAGGGCTTAAGTCATCATCCTAGCCCTTGTAGATGGTTTACATAAATGTTTGATCCACTTGGAGACCCATGAGGATGTCCTAGTGCCCCTACACCCACTTGGGAGCACCACATGGACTTTCTTGGAAAACAAGGGGCCAACCCCTTGTCCACTATGTTTGGAGCCCATTTTTTCACCATGGAACGCTTTGGACTTCAATTTTTGGACCTTAACTACACTAGGGTTTCCTCTAGAGGCCCTCCAAATTTGAAGCAATTCTGACAATGGGATCCCGAGATATAGCAAGCCCTAGCTCGAGGAGCATTTCTTGCCCTTGATTGAGAAAATTCGGAAACCTGAATCCTATTTTTACCCTTTGGTAAGGGTCTAGATTGTGAAAATTCGGAAACCTGAATCCTATTGCAGCAACTGGAAATAATTCTCCTAATTGTTAAATTAATTTTTAAAATTTATTTACTATTTGCTACAACAAATACTATATCAATCACATTGCAACCTACACAAATAAAACTGTGGAAGAAATAGATGTTGGAAGAAATGCTAGCACACACATAAATTTACACAATTATTTTTGGATTAATGTCCCCGAAAAAAACCAACTTGGGAAAACCGACGCAGTAGTGAGGGTTTTATTTATAATGCATAAGTGAAACCTGAGTACATCTATGGATGCCCAACTAGTTATCCAAACAGCGAGAAAATCTGAGAAAAATACTAAAGGGAATTACCCTTCTCCCACAGGCAATCTCTAGCTGGATTGTCCCTATCAAAACTCGGCCTCCTGGAGCACTATGTCAGCCTCTGCGCTGCTCTGCATAGTTGGCTGGATGACTTGCTTTGGACTGGGCTCTGATGAAGTTGTTCTGCCTCTTCATGCTGAGAAAATCACCTCTCTGGCTCTATGGGATGCCTTCCCTGCCTCTGGAGCTGAGAAAGATTTTTCTTCTCTCCAAATCAAACTACCTGACTGAAGCAATTGCGCTGCCCCTCAGCGTTGCCTCTCTGGGATAATTCAGCTCACTTACTACTTGCTCTCCGGATCTGGAAAATATTTCCTCTGGATCACTGTCTCTGCCCCTCACTCATTGCTTCAATCTCACTGGCTCTCTCTCCAGTAATTGATTGTTGCTACTATGGAAATCGATTTGCTCATGAAATTGAACCGCTGAAGTGATTTCTCCAAGCCCCATCGACTGATCCATCCCACTACTAAATATTGCGAGCTCTCGTAGCAACGTACTAATTCAAGAGGTGGATCTCCTCAAGAATCATTCCCATCTGTAGCACTCTAGGGCTACAACACCAAGTCACCCCACTTCACTCCTGGAGGTATGTTAGTAACATTGCGAAGTCTTACTCCAGCCTGGAAGAAAGCCTATCGATCTCTGTTGATGCTGCCTACTGGTCCTACTTCTCCTCCTTGTCCTTCTTCCTAAGAAGACATTGGGTACTGTAGTGACCAAGCTCACGACATCTGAAGCACTTGACCTTCAACAGGTCCTTCTTCTTCTTTCGTTGTTCCCCCTATCATTGACTAGGACCCTTCGATGCGAGGGCCACATTCTCCTCCTCCTTCACCTACTTCAATCCGTTGCTGCTTCCACTGATGGAGCTCTTCACTAGATCTCGTCTCAATTCCTCCCGCTGCAAATTGGTCCACATCTTGTCCCACCTTGGCAAGGTGTCTCTGACCAAGATACTTTGGACAAATACCTGCCACTCCTCTGAGACATTGTTGAGTGCTAATTGCACTAGCTCTGTGGGTTGAAGCACTACCCCAACAGTTGCAAGTTGGTCTCAGATCTCCTGAATCCTGGTGAGGAAGGGGTCTATGTGTTCCGCTTTCTGCATCCTAGTGCATCTCAACTTCTCCTCTAAGTACATCTTCCGCTGCTCGGAAGTACCCTGGTACATCGTGGTGAGCGCTTCTGACATTTCTATAGCAATCCCTTTGCTAGCTATGTGTGAAACAATGCGATCCCGAACACCATCAAGGATCAACATCTTCGCCCGTGCAATCTCCTTTCTGTACTCCTTTAGCTAATCTGCATCCATGGGGATAACTACCACTGCATCTATAAATAGCTTCAGGCCATATTCATCTAGAAGGAAGGACATCCTTGCCTTCCATATGACATAGTTGGAAGCACCATCCAACCTGTCTTGATCTTGAAGTCCAGCAGCGGCCATCTCAAACAATGTTGAAAATCTCCTCTTCCCTTCTTCTTAGTTGTTGCTCATCTATTCGCACTCCCTTCTGGAGTGAGAAACTCTTCACACAATGACTGCTGATCTACAAGGGAAATTGAGCTTCTTGAAACTAGAAGTTTCCTGAGGGAAATTTTCCCTCAATGTGTGCTCTTCTTCCACCCGACGCTAGTTCTACTCTAGCAAACTGTTGCAAAACTACTGCGTCCAACTAGATATCTTCTCTGCAAAAAAGTATTGCCTACTCCCTCCGCCTCTGGAATCCCTCGATCTGGAGAGATTGAATTTTTTTGTCACTCTCAGAAAAATCAATTCTCCTCAAGAAATTTGACCTTGTGGCCAAGGTGACTGCACTGCCTCTGGGGTTTCGATCTACTACCTACACTGAATAGTGAAACTCCATCTTCCTTCACTACTGAGCTCTTCGGATGATCATCTATGCTTTGATACAATGTGAAAATTCAGAAACCCAAATCCTATTGCAGCAACTTGAAATAATTCTCGTAATTGTTAAATTAATTTTTAACAATTTATTTATTGTTTGCTACAACAAATACTGAATCAATCACACTACAAACTACACAAATATAATTGTGGAAAAAATAAAAGTTGGAAGAAATGCTAGCACACACATAAATTTACACAATTATTTTTGGACCAATGTCCTAGGAATAAAATCACAACTTGGGAAAATCGGTGCGATAGTGAGGGTTTTATTTATTATAAAACAGTGAAATATGAGTACATCTATGGATGCCCAACTGGCTATCCAAACAGAAAGAAAATCTGAGCAAAATGCTTAAGGGAATTACCCTTCTCCCACAGGAAATCTCTGGCTAGACTTTCCCTATCAAAACTCGGCCTCCTGGAGCACTGCATCAACCTCTGCGCTGCTCTATGTAGCTGGCTAGACAAATTGCTTCAAATTGGGCTCGGATGAAGTCGCTTTGCCTCTAGATGCTGAGAAAGTCGTCTCTCCGTCTCTCTGGGACTCCTTCTCAGCCTATGGAACTCTGAAGGATTTTTATTCTCTCCAAATCAAATTGCCTGACTGAAGCAACTACATTGCCCCTCAGCGCTGCCTCTTTGAGATAATTGGGCTCACTTGTTGCTTCCTCTACGGATCTAGAAAATCTTTCCTCCAGATCACTGTCTCTGCCCCTCACTCACTGCTTCGATCTCACTAGATCTCTCTTTGGCAATTGATTGCTGCTACTCTAGAAATCGATCTGCTCATGAAATCGAACTGCTGAAGTGATTTCTCCAAGCCCCATCGACTTCTTCTTATAATCCTCAGTTAAGACTTCAACGGCCAAGATTAGATCTTAATCGATGGCAGAATTAACTTGAAGTCGATCCGTGTGAGTATCTAGAACATTCACACCTTAACTTAATTAATTTTTATTAATTAGTCATATCTCCTAAGTTTAGACTTAGGAAATATTTAAAAATTGACTAATAATCTAATTAAGTCATTTTTAGGCAGAATTTCTAGAAACAATTTCTGGGTTTGGAGATCTCAGGCATTCTAGCCTCTCCACAAAGTTTCAAGGCTAGAACACATCTGGTGCTACAAAAACTAACACTCCCTCTTAGCGAGGAATGTGTTCTAGAGCTGTTGCCCCCTGTAGCAACAACCTCTCTCTATATCATCTCCTGTCACGTTGTTGATGTCTGGCTGTTGCAGCCCACCAACTACTGCGCAACTCTAATATGTGTTGCATATGTGTTGTTGTTGACTCTCTTGAACTACTGCCAACACTGCATCTGCACTGCAACTCCCTCTCCATCTGTCACTACTGCAACTGCAACATCTGCAACTGAAAAGCATCTTAAATACTGAAATTATTGTGATTAGTATGATGCATTTGTCTCTTGAGTCTATGACTGTTGCTAGTATCTGCGTTGTCACTGAGGAATTTGTGCTGCTGCTGACTCTGCACTATGCCACCTGCACTGCTGCCAACTTTGCACTACGCTCCCCAGCATCTGACTACAACTAGACTCTGCATTTGTCACTCTAGCATCTAACTACATCTACTGCCACTGATCCATCATGCTACTGAATATTGCGGGCTTCCGTAGCAACGTACTGATTCAAGAGGTGGATCTCCTCAAGAATCATGCCCATATGTAGCACTCTGGGGCTACAACACCAAGTCACCCCACTTCACTCTTGAAGGTATGTTAGCAAACATGGCGAAGTCTTCCTCCAGCCTTGAGAAAAGCCTATCAATCTCTGCTGACGCTTCCTGCTGGTCCTACTTCTCCTCCTTGTCCTTCTTCCTGAGAGGACATTGGATACTACAGTGACCAAGCTCACCACATCTGAATCACTTGACCTTCAATAGCTCCTTCTTCTTCTTTAGTTGTTCCCCCTATCCCTGATGGAGACCCCTCAATGCGAGGGCCACATTCTCCTCCTCCTTCACCTGCTATGATCCGTTGTTACTGCCACTAATGGAGCTCTTCATTAGATCTCGTCTCAACTCCTCCCGCTGCAAATCGGCCCACATCTTGTCCCACCTTGGCAAGGTGTCTCTACCTAAGATACTTTGGACAAATACCTGCCACTCCTCTGAGACACTGTTGAGTGCCAATCGCACTAGCTCTGTGGGTTGAGGCGCTACCGCAACAACTACAAGTTGGTCTCGAATCTCCTAATCCTAGTGAGGAAGGGATCTATGCGTTCCCCTTTCTTCATCTTGGTGCATCTCAGCTTCTCCTCTAAGTACATCTTCCGCTACTCAGAAGTGCCCCTGAACACCATCAAGGATCAACCTCTTAGCCCGCGCCATCTCCTTCTTGTACTCCTTTAGCTGATTTTCATCCGTGGGGATAGCTACCACTACATCTATAAATGGCTTTAGGCCATATTCATCCAGAAGGAATCATTGCCTTCTAGATGACATAGTTGGAAGCACCATCTAACTTGTCCCGATCTAGAAGTCCAACAGTGGTCATCTCAAACAATGTTGAAATATCCTCTTTTGTTCTGCTCAGCGGCTGCTCAGCTATTCGCACTCCCTTCTGGAGTGAGAAACTTTGCACACAACGACTATTGATCTACAAGGGAAAACGAACTTCTTGACACTAGAAGTTCCCTGAGGAAAATTTTCCCTCAGTGTGTGCTCTTCTTCCACCCGATGCTACTTATTCTCTAGCAAACTGCTACAAAACTACTGCGTCCAACTAGAGATCTGCTCTGCAAAAAATATTGGCTACTACCTTTGCCTCTGGAATCCCTCGATCTAGAGAGATCAAATTTTTTTGTCACTCTCTCAGAAAAAATCAATTCTCCTCAAGAAATTTGACCTCTTGGCCAAGGTGATTGCACTGCCTCTGGGGTTTCGATTTGCTGCCTACATTGAATAGCGAAACTCCATCTTCCTTCACTACTGAGCTCTCCAGTTGATCATCTGTGCTTTGATACTATGTGAAAATTCAGAAACCTGAATCCTATTGCAACAATTGGAAATAATTCTATTAATTGTTAAATTGACTTTTAACAATTTATTTATTGTTTGCTTCAACAAATACTAATCAATCACACTTCAACCTACAGAAATAAAACTGCGGAAGAAATAAACGCGGGAAGAAATGCTAGCACACACATAAATTTACACAATTATTTTTTGACCAATGTCCCCAGAAAAACCCAACTTGGGAAAATCGGTGCAACAGTGAAATTTGAGTACATCTATGGATGCCCAATTGGCTATCCAAACAACAAGAAAATCTGAGCAAAATATTGAAGGGAATTACCCTTCTCGCACAGGAAATCTTTGGCTGGACTTTACCTATTAAAACTCGGCCTCTTGGAGCACTGCCTCGGCCTCTGTGCTGCTTTGCGTAGCTGGTTGGACGACTTGCTTCGGACTGGGCTCTAATGAAGTTGTTCTGCCTCTGGATGCTATGAAAATCGTCTCTCCAGCTCTCTGGGACTCCTTCGCAGCCTCTAGAACTGAGAACGATTTTTATTCTCTCCAAATCGAACTGCCTGACTGAAGCAACTGCGTTGTGCCTCAGTGCTGCCTCTCTAGGATAATTCGGCTCACTTGTTGCTTCCTCTCTAGATTTGGAAAATATTTCCTCTGAATCACTGTCTCTGCCCCTCACTACTTCAATTTCAGTAGCTCTCTCTCTGGCAGTTGATTGTTGCTACTCTGCAAATCAATCTGCTCATGAGATCGAACTGCTGAAGTGATTTCTCCAAGCCCCATCGACTTCTTCTTATAATCCTCAATTGAGACTTCAACGACCAGATTAGATCTTCATCGATGGCTAGGATTAACTTGAAGTCGATCCGTGTGAGTTTCTAGAACATTCACACTTTAACTTATTTAATTCTGATTAATTAGTCATATTTCCTAAGTTTAGACTTTAGGAAATATTTAAAAACTGATTAAATATAATCTATTTAAGTCATTTTTAGGCGGAATTTCCAGAAACAATTTCTGGGTTTTGGAGATCTCATGCATTCTAGCCTCTCCACGAAGTTTCAAGGTTAGAACACATCTGATGCTACAAAAACTAACATAGATATACCACCTATATCAAACACTTCATAGAACTCATTCAAGCATGGACCAATACAATACATGAATACAACAATGGTGACACTTTTGGCTCAAGTAGTGAATTATGATTAAAATCAAATGTGATAAAATATCCTCTCACTACCCCCTAGAGGTGAGGGGTTAACATGATCAATACCTACACTTACACAAGTGCTTGAGATACATTGCAAGAGCCTATTTATGCAATGCCATATTAAAAATGAGAGTCATCTTGGAGTTGGTAGCAAGCTAGGTTTGAGTATTGTCTTGGAGAGGATAATTTTATAGGGTTACCTTGAGGAGTGAAGGTCACACCAACTCTCTAGGAAGGCAAGATATTAGCAAACGAAGAGGAGAAAATAATGGAGGCAGTGATATTGTTGATGCACCATAAAGATAAACGGTGGCAATGCCCATGCAAAGAAAGAAAAGGCATCAAAGGTGGAAGAATTCTTGGAATACCTAAGAATGTAGGAGGCAATAATTACACAAAGTATTTAACTAGGTTGCAAGAGTTGTGGGGACTAGTGTAGCACCAACGAAGATGAGATCTAGAAAAGTTGGGTGAGCAGTGACAATGATAATGAGGTATCAATGAAGAAAAAAATCCTTGACACAAATATGTATTTGGGTAAGGAAAGAGAAAATGAGAATGAGTCACTCGAGATATCCCACTTCATTCTTGGGCTCCAACATAGACTACGCAACAAAGCTTTCAGGAGGCAGGATCACAGATTTCACGATGTGGTATGGCAGGCGTAGGGCAGTTTTGAGTGCACCAGGTTGATTCATGATAAGTGGAGTCTATATATTGATTACATGTAGGGAGCAAAGATGTGGAACAGGACGGTTCTAGTGGTCGTTAGGACATGTCACAGTGGATCTGGTTATGGGATCCGGGGATTCAGTTGGCTAACAGGTCACTCCATTTCGTGATGAGCAGGGTCATGGCAGAGGGTGATCTAGCTCACTTTGGGGTTGACTTATGGGGGATCGTTGAGGCCTCCATTGTATGGCAAGGCAAGTTTTCCAGTTGTTGCTCAAGATCAGGATTAGCGATGGATGGGTAGATATTGGCATCATAAAGATACCTGGGCATGATGAGCTTGATCTTTGTCGATATTTCGCCACTAGGTTTCAGAGGAGGAGGATATAGAGTGCCCACGATGGGAAGCTAATCAGAGCCAAAGTGATGCGATGACAACATGGTGGCACCCTTTTGAGACTAGCATGGGACCCGAGCATCGCAGTACTGGACAACTCAATGACCTTGAGGGATGAGCTAGCTACCACAGGGGGAGATCATTCAAATCTTCTATTTGGCTTTTGTGACTCGCTAATGGCATAGGGGACTTCATCAGCATGGTTGGTTGGTCAGCAGGAGGATATCAGGGGAAGCCCATTTAGGAGAGATATCATCCCCACAGGGATTGGATTGTATCTTCAAGAGTTTACTCTTGGAGTGCAGGAGGTGGACTACTCGGTAGGGACGCTTTAGGGCAATGATGCTTTAGGGGGAGTCAGAAAGAGTCATACATTATCATGATTCTTTACTTATTCATAGTATGTAGAGAGATTTTGGTACCTATACCTTGTTGGACAGTGAGCGAAGCAAGGGGTGCTTCATAGTGATTAGAATGGCTTGGGATCCGGGTATCGAGGGATTCCTTCATGACTAGATAGTGCAGAGATCGGGGGTGAATCAGTGGCACATTTGGGACCTTGGTATTACTAATGGTGATAATGGTGATCGACAGTCAGAGGGGGCGCTTGTTTAGGCATTGCTTGAGGACAAGCAATTTTTTGCGAGGACTGGAATATCCCCAATATTGATTTTTTGCATTAGAAATGATTTTTGGAAGAGGAGGAAATTCCAGCATTGGGACTTAGGAGGAAAAATGGAAATTGTAGCTTTAATGGAGAGTGGGGACGACAAGGAGAGAAACTTTGACCCAAGTGGCGATGTGCACTAGTGATAAGAGAGAGAGAAAGGAAGGGTTGCGAATTAGTGGAAGGTGGGGACTGTTGACCACTACGTGTTAACTTCCCAGCAGTACACCCCCTTTTCTTCGCAAAAAAGGGATAGCGCTTGATCGACATGTCCGTGCCATTCGACAGTCATCGACAGCTTGATCAATTTATGTTGTAAACCCAGTCTGCATATTTAATTGTAAATAATCTTAGCAGAGTTGAGTCATGTATGTAAATTGCCTAGGTGGACCTAATTTTCTAGTGATAATCTACGTTCTGGAAGGTTTTTTGTCTCACCGATCTATGATCAGCAGAGTTTTCCTTCAGCTTAACCCCAAAGCCGGAATGGATTTTGTCATTAGAATCTTAGGAGAATCCTAGTGTGTTAATCTGCTAGATTATAGTTGTGTCGCAGAACTGGGTGGTTTATGAGGGTCTATGTCAAATGGGTTCTCCCCCTTGAGATATAAAGTTGTAAAAGTCATGATGTAAAGTGTCTTGAGGGTTAGAAAATGTTTTTTCCCCTCATAAGTCCTAAGTCCTAGGTCCTAGGTGATTTTTCCAAAGGCTAAGTTCGAGGATCCATTTAAAAATAAATTAAAAAAATTAAAAAATAAAAAAAATAAAAATAAAAAATAAAATAAAAAAATAAAAATAATAAAATAATAATATTTTGAGTAAATAAATGCAGAATTTCAATTTTTTTAATGCAATAAAAATTCGACGGATGAGATTAAGAGATATCTTGAAGCCATGAAGATTAATCATGACACAGAAATTAGTTTTATGCAAAGCAAGATGTCAGGCTTAGAGGAAAATATGACGACCATGCAAGCAAATCACAAGAAAGAGATAAACTCTATGCAGCATTGCTTGATGACCATGGAAGAAGACCATGCCAGGGAAATCAGTGCTATAAGGGTTGAACACTCTAGTTAGATAGACGCCATTAAAATACAGTTTTAGAAATTTCAACAGCAGTCGGAAGATGAAGGAAACCAGGAAAAATCAATAGATCAAAAGCCTTCTCATCCGCTGCAACAAGCTCCATCTTACTATGAGGAGGTCATTGGTTCGATTGAAAGGTGGTTAATTGAAGGTGATCCAGATAGAATTAAAAATGATAAAGATCAGATGCAGGATAAAGAAAGACATGTCACGCATATCTTACATACTTCATCTGATAACTTTGAAGCAGAAAGTTCCATGTCATCAGTGATGCAGCCTGCCAGGAAGAAAAAGTGCAAAAGAAAGAGAATGAGAAGAAGATTTGATGCATCAGACGGCCGCGAGCAGCTTGATTTTCGGATAGGAAAAAGTCCTACCATATGTAGAATTGGACATGGCACATCCGACAAGCAGCCGACAGATTTGCCTGAAAGCAGGCAAATGCTCAGTATACACTATATTGAACACATCTGATGCCATGGGGCATCTCTTATATTTCTAACCTTACTCCTTGTTTTTTTCAGCATTTTCATTTCTGTTTTAGGATTAAGATTTACTTTTCGTGTTACTAGATAGTTAATGAATGAAGAGCTTATATTTTTCCTGTGCTTAACGTTATATGATGATTTTTTGGATGGACGCTACTTATGTGTTGCATGGGTGCAGATTCTGGATTCTCACATTCCTACAGTGCAGCAACGTGTCCCCAAGTGGAGCCAGATGTTGACCACTACGTGTCAACTTCTCAGCAGTACACCCCCTTTTCTTCGCAAAAAAGGGATAGCGCTTGATCGACATGTCCGTGCCATTCAACAGTCATCGACAGCTTGATCAATTTATGTTGGAAACCCAGTCTGCATATTTAATTGTAAATAATCTTAGCAGAGTTGAGTCATGTATGTAAATTGCCTAGGTGGACCTAATTTTCTAGTGATAATCTACGTTCCGGAAGGTTTTTTGTCTCACCGATCTATGATCAGCAGAGTTTTCCTTCAACCTAACCCCAAAGCCGGAATGGATTTTGTCATTAGAATCTTAGGAGAATCCTAGTGTGTTAATCTGCTAGATTATAGTTGTGTCGCAGAACTGGGTGGTTTATGAGGGTCTATGTCAAATGGGTTCTCCCCCTTGAGATATAAAGTTGTAAAAGTCATGATGTAAAGTGTCTTGAGGGTTAGAAAATGTTTTTTCCCCTCATAAGTCCTAAGTCCTAGGTCCTAGGTGATTTTTCCAAAGGCTAAGTTCGAGGATCCATTTAAAAATAAATTAAAAAAACTAAAAAATTGAAAAATTAAAAAATAATAATAATGATAATAAAGTAAAAAACTTAAAAAATAATAAAATAATAATATTTTGAGTAAATAAATGCAGAATTTCAATTTTTTTAATGCATTAAAAATTCGACGGATGAGATTAAGAGATATCTTGATCCTCATCGACGGTCGAGATCATTTTGACATGGATCACTCGAACTCGCTGTTGGGAATTTTTCCTTTAAATAGGGTGCTAGGGGTCATTTGAGATGAGATTTGATCTGAGAGTCTGGTGCTAAAGAAAGCTCTCGTTTAGTCATTTTTCTTGTGTAATAAAGAAGACTTTGGAGTTAAAAATCTTGCTGGTGTTACTCTTCTGAAAATGCTGTAAGATTGTTCTATTTTTCTGCATAATTTTATTTTCAGCCATTGATGATAGCTTAATGAAGATTGATCTAGGCACAGGTATCTTGTCTGATCTTTGGGGTTTGAATGATAGTTTAGATTCTGAAATATAGTGGCAGGTATCTCCATTTGATCGGGGTTTCACTATTGTTTTCTCCTTCTATGTTGATGGTTGATTTTAAGCTGTGCAGGAAATCTTTTTTTCAGATTACCGGGCGTTAGGGGAAGTTCTCGGCTGAACCAGCCGACTCCCGGGTTGTGTTTTCTGAAAGAGCCCAGCCAGTTCTTGATCCCGGGCTTATCATTCGAAATATTTTTATGAATGCATGCAGGGTTTTCTGAAGCGTTTTACATTAAAATTAAATTCTGATAATATTACTGTGATTATTGATAAATCTGGCTGCTTAAGAGCTTTCAGTTTGTAAATACTGTAAAATTTTTGCTGGGTTTAGGGTTTTTAGTTTTGTTTTATGCACATATCATTTTTGGGTGATCTTTCATTTCAGGTTGCAGGGTTTTCTGAAGGTTTCCGAGGGTTTGATCAGATCTTTGCTATTCCTCAGGGTTTCATTGTGTTACAAGGGCGTTTTGAAATTTTTTTTTTTGGAGGCAAATCTACATTTCCACAATCTTCAATTGCTCAGCTGCACAAGCCATACTCTCCTCTGCATGAATTCATTTTTTTTTGTTATGCTGGCCATTCCAGCTTCTACACATCTCTCACGTTTTTTCTCTACACGCAACCATTGCCACGCCTTGCCTGTGTTGTCTTTCAACGTGTTTCCATCTCTCATCACAGTTGTCCACATTCATCAAATCCACAGTCTACATTCACGAGTTCTCTATTCTGTCTGCATTCTCACGCATAATCTTCTCTTGAGACTGCAAGACAGCAAAGCAAAAAGGAAGAACGTGGCCCCTTGCTGCTATCGAATTTTTCTCCATTCACCTGCAAAATCCCCTGCGTATTTACTTTCAGCCTGCGGCAAGGTATCTTTTTCCTGCGTGGAGCAAGTCCTCTGCCCACCACCTGCAAACCTGTATGGGCCTCTTCTCTTTTACGCTGCCATTACGTTTCCTTGTCCGCGTGATCCAATCTGCAGCTGTCATAGCGAATTGCAAAGATTAGAACCAGACCTGCGTGCTAAGTCCTCGTCCAACCTGCATTCACACGTTTTTTTTGCCATCGAAAAAGCTTCTAATCAACGCAGCAAATCATCGTGGTTCTACATGATTGTCAGAAGCTGCAAAACCGCAAACGGCATCCATCCGTCGTCGATCGATCTGCAAGCCGCACTGTAAGAGATCACGGGCCAGGTAAATTTTTGTGAAATGTTCTCCCTACCTGCGTATGAAGAAGTCGTCTTTGGTTTTCAGCGTAAGTGCAACTTTAGACTTTGATTTCTTAGATTATAGCAATGTTCCACCAAGGTTCCCGGACGAGGGGGCGAGGGAGCGAGGGGGCGCGGGAGCGGCCTATGCAAAAGCTCCCTACCATTTTTTAGGAAACGTGGGGGAGCGTCAGGGTCTTAAAAATTTATAAATATAAAATATAATTTATTAATTGAGTCCACCATGACAATTTGGTTTGAACTGAAAAGCTGCAAAGCATGATCATTGATATGAATATCATTTGACATTATCCAAATTTATAATATCATATAAAATAATAAATTTAAAATTCTAATTCAACTTGGTCAAATTCTAATTTAGATTTTGGTCAGACAGAGGGAGAGCTTCAACTTGATAAGGTAGTCACTGAATTCTGTGAAAAGGTAAATGAACAGATCAGGAACACTGCATTGGCAGTAGAAGGGGCAACTACAATGGGTTGTCCAGCTGTATTGGATCCAACAGCTAGAAAGTTTGTTATATTATATATAATATAGACAGTGAACCATATGCTGAAAGAAGAGTTTTAGTTCCAGGAGAGATGAGAAGATCACATGAAAGAGTTTCTGACAGTTTACTATCAAATGACATTGACTGCAGGATGACCATCTGCGAACCAACTTGGGTGACCAACGATGGCATTAAAAATTTGTCTACCTTATTAAAGCAATGCCATGCAGTTCAAACTTCAAACTAGCAGTGTATTTCAGGGGTGAAAATAATTTTCAGACCTGAGAATTCAAGCTGAGCCACTGTGCTCTGTGTAAATTTTGTAACTGTATAAATTCATATATAACGACAGTTCCTGAGATTTCTTGGTGCCCATAGTATTTTGTCATGCTTGCAGTAAACGCATGTTAGTCTATAGTCCACCCAATTATTTCCCACATCACATAGGTGCTGCTTCCATAGTTTGTATGTCAAATGTCATGCAAATTAAAAACACAAACTGAATGTCTCATATTCTTTGCCTGTCACTCCAGTTGTCTCCCCACTGTAATCCAGCCATCACTTGAGAAAAAAAGAAGTTTTAAAAGGGAAAATTCATGTACGTGCTATATGGTCTAGCAAATTTCCATGATACTGACCCTCTAAAATAACGCTTGTTGAAACTAAAAGACAGCACAAGACGTTATCCCCATATAGAACATGAGTAGCTTTGTACCACTTTAGGTCTATTAAATCATAAACTATAAGCAAGGCCATTTTTTTGGGAGCGTGGGGAAACGTCCCCTCAGGGAAGGGAAATGTAATGACCATTTACAATAACCAGAACTGAATTACAGGAAAACTAAAGATTTTAAATTTGTACTTACCTTAACTGCGGTTGATTCTGCTACTGAACTGGTGTCGTTGCTGATGTTGTGGCTAATTTGATCCAATTTCCGGGAAACCAATTCCTCCCAGCCAGATTGAGCAGATGGCTGCTCAACCCAGTAAGCTACTCGCAGAAGCTTACTGCCCCCGTGCCCAGAACCTCAGGCCGGTTAAAGCTCTTCCACTGGTAATTCTTAGTCCTCTGGTCTGAACTCCTAATTTCAGCTCCTGCCTTCCTTTCTCCGTTTCTTTTCCCCCCTGTGATCGGTTCAGATTAGTGATTTTATAATGGCAGGCTTGGCGGTGGCCACCCTCCTGCTTACGGCCACCGCTCTTCTTCCTCCTGACACGCCTCCGCATGCATTTCAGAATCAGATATTGTACTTTACTCATATGTCATGCTTGCGTTTCCTCTTTACGTAAGGTTTGATATTTTATATCCCCTTTTAATATAAACTTTAATATCATGATGTTTAATATTTATATATATATATATATATTTATAAGTTTAAACTTTATATTTATAACAAGGTTTTATTCATAATTATTTTTAGTATAAAGTTTATCAAATCAGTTTTTAATATAAGGTTTGGAAGGGTTATTACATACACTCCCCCTTCAAAAACTTCGTCCCGAAGTTAGATTTCAAAATTTTGTTTTAATGTCAGGAGATTATAAAATTAGCGTTTTAGGTTTATGATTTTAAATGGATAATTCTTACTCAGGTTCCCCAGCTATTCTAAAATCATCCTATCCTTCCTAATCTCTTCCGCTCCCATCCTATCCGTCCTCTACTGGAGTATGCCGTGGCGTCAGTTTTACTGAGCAATCCATTCATAACTCTAAGGTGACAGCGTCGGTTATACCGACCTGATTCTCAGTAGGCATCCGGCAGTCATCATCACACGTCTAGGGGAGCGTGACTCGCACAGCCCTCCCATGACTCCAGGGTTCGAAGGATAAACGGTGGGTAACACCTCCACCCCCCCAAGTAAAATTTGGGCTAATATCTTATCATAGAATCACTTTGAGCTTTAACTGTTCTGAGGTTCTGTCATCACGTGGTCATCTCGGAAATTGGATCATTTATCTGCAATCATAGTTTATCTGCAATCATACACTTACCCATGCATTTGTAAAATGTGCATCAGCATATTCAAAATAACTTATGTATTATTTACATATGATACTACAGCATAACATATTTTGTCATATTCTATGCATGTATTTTGACTTTTATTTAGGATGTATTCACTTCCTGTCTTCCATTCCAGTTGCTCATCTTTGACATGCATAAATAAAACAGATTTATATTGTTTCAATTTCTATCAGAAGTAAAATCATTTAACGACCTTTAACCTTACTTTGACAACTATAATTTAGTAAAACGAACCACATATATCATTTTGGTATCCATGTACCAGCAGAAATTTAAACATATATTATGCCATAAAGTTTCATGTTTATCCATAATCATTCAAAATGTTTCTGAGTCTCTGATTGTAGTGAAGTAAATATATACTAAACATAGTGTAAGGTTCTTCAAAATGGACATAAATTAGGGTATCTCTGGCATATGTCCTTTGTATCTTCCCAAGTCGCTGATCCAGGGCTATACTTGTCCCATTGGACCTTAACTTGGTCCACCAGGCGGTTCCTCAGCTGTCGAACTCTACGTTCCAGTATACGTAACGGTTCGACCGTTACGATTCCCTTGATCCATACCTGAAGATCCCGCTATAGTAGGTTGATGCGCTGCTTGGTCGTTGCTGATTACTGCATGAATTCTATGATTATCTTGATTGTTTGATATTGGTCCCTCTCCAGTCCTATGCGACATATTCGACGAAGCTTCAGGGCAATCCCGTTGAAAATGCGGTCCCCCACATCCCCAACAATTTAGCGGCATTGATCCTCTTGACTCAGGACGTGAATTTCTAGAGGACGAGCTTCGTCCTCTCATGCTGATTTCTCTCGAATTTCTACCTCTGCTGGCAGTCCCTTGAGATGACCATGACCTAGCGTTCGATGATTCCGAGGCTATAGTGTTTACTGCCATGGGAGCTCTTGTTACAATATTTCTAGAGGTAGACCTGTTATCGTAAGGTGGCCTTGAGCTACCTCCGTTGATAAAGTTTCGAGGAGTCTTTCCAGGAAATCCTGATTGTAAAGGTTCTGCTAGCCCTATCTCCTTTCTGATTCCAAGGTGCTCTTCTGCATAACAACCACACTCAACCGCCTCGGCTACTGATGACGGTTTCCACATGCTTACCAAGGCTCTAATGCGAGGATTTAACCCAAATATGAAGCGTTCAACTTGACGTTCATCAGAATCTAAGTAGTGAATGTATTTTACCAGCTCCATAAACCTGATTTTGTACTCTTCCACTGTTTTACTTCCCTGAATTAGTGTATGAAAGGCTCTTTCAGTTCTGGTTATTGTAAATGGTCATTACAGGAAACGTTTCCCTGACACGTCCCCCCGAGTTTCCTCCATTTTGGGAGCGTGGGGAAACGTCCCCTACTCGTCCCCAAGTCCCCGGAGCGCGGGGGAGCGAGGAAACTAGACCCCTGGGGGGGGGGGGCAAGTCCCCGTGGAACACTGGATTATAGTGTAAGCTCCAACGTAAATACGATTTTGGGTTTATTTCGTTAGGGCATAAATCTGTGCGGTAAGTTAATTTCGTTTTATTTTTAGGAATTAACGTGAGTCTCCTTTCCTTAATTTAAGTTTATAAAATATTCAAAATAAAAAATAAAACAAAAAAATGATTTTATACGTGCGTAGGTTTGTAAGTTTTAATCTTTATCTAATTTAGCATTTAGATCTTAAAATTTTATGTGATTTCATAGGGTTATCAATATAATTCGTTTAGTGTTAGTTCTTTTTTTTATTTTTATTTTTTTAGTGTTAGTTCTTGTTTACATAGAATACTTTTTTAGTTTTAAAAAAGTAAAAAGAAAAAATAAAAAAATAAAAAATCATACAAAGTTTCAAAAGTTTAGTTTTAACTCTTAGGACTTTGGTTTTAGACTTTAGATTTAGTGTAGATTTTAATAATTTTAAGTTTTATTTAGTTTAGTTTAGTTTAGAATAATTTTAAGTTTTATTTTTATTAAGATTTTAGTTTGTTTTATTCTTAGAAAATTAAAAAATAAAAATATTTAAAAATTAAAAAATATTAAATTTTTTTTTTTTTTGAAAATTTCAGTCTTGGCTCTGGAATTTCTTAGGTTTCATCTTTTATGCTGAGGCTAAAAAAATTTTGACGTGGGAATTAGTGTTTAATATGATTCAATGTTCATCTGAGGATTAACTGCATGAATGTGATCTCTGGTTAATATTTTACGTGATTGTTCAAAGCACTTTATCTTTCGAAATTTTAAATTGCTGGAGTATCATTAAGCCGTTAAGCATTTTCTCGCATTTGATAAAAGTTAATATTCGCTCAGGCTTTGATGATAAATGATTGCTCTTAATGGGTTCATATTTCTGCAGCATCTGATAATTAATCGTTTAAACATTAACTCCACAAGGCACTGGTCTATTAATTCAGTAAAATCTATTTAGTGTTGGTTTTCTTTTGTGTCTCCCAAACCAACTGATTCACAGTTGGTCATCCATTTTCCTATAGGGTCTACCCCCCTTAGCCTCGGGAGACAGGCTTAAACGAAGAGATCGGGGATCAGGGTGACAGCCCCCGGTCTGAGCGTTGTCGTGACAATCTGTGCGACAACAGGGACCACCAAGGGAGAGAGGGCCAACAATTATAAATAGAGCTTGGAGGCCTCCATTTGGTATCTTTTGATCATTTGACAATTTAACATTAGTTCTCTTGAGCTGCTTAGCCAAGACGACTGTGTTGTTCAGCACAAAGGATTTACGAGCAGGAATTCCCCCCTCATTTCGAAGAACTTTGAGTGTCTCCCTAGTGAGGCAATTTGGGAAGCTCAACTCAGAGTTTCCATTGAGCATAATTGCAAGTTACTTCAGCTGGTATGTGTTCCTTCCAAGGCGTGGAGGTGGCTTGAATTTCTTGTGGGGAGATCAGTTACGGAGGAGTAGAACACTAGAGGATTTGCAGGTATTTTCACTTGTTTTAGGTAGAGATTTTTGTGGTGATTCGTAGGGTTGAGTTTGAGGGAATTCTTGGGACTGAAATTCTACATTTCTGGAAGTGCACAAGGGTCTCCAGGCAGGCTTGTGCAAGGGCTGGCGGAAAAGAGTTTGAGGAGAGATAAGGGTTGAAGATTCGAGGTATTCCTCAGGGGAGAATTAAGCCAAAGTTGGGAGAGTTTTTCAGTGGTGGATTTGGGCTTAATTCAACAATATCAATATTGTGAGGCATGTTTTCTAGCCAAATTGCGCAATTTGCACTTGTTGGGGGTCACAGGGGTTCGGTGGATTAAGCCCAAACCCTTTTTGGGTTTTTGTGGGTTTATTGAGAGGAGTCTCTAGCTAATTCTATAGAATTTTCTGGGCAATATTTGAGCCTAAAATCCTCATTCTTATAGTAGGGAAAATTTCTAGTTAGCTGGGGAATTTGCATCACTTTGTGGGTTCGATTTTGGCTTGGAGATAGGCCAAACCTTTTTTGGGTATTTTCGGGTTTGAGGAGAGGAGCTCACGGCTGCAATTTTAGAGCATTTTGGGCATTATTTTGAGCAGAACATCCAATTCCATTTGGCAATCTGTAGGAGATTTTCTAGGTAGTGCATATTATCAGTTTGGAGCCATTTCAGCAATTGGGTCAGCGAGATTTCACTTGGGTTTTGCATAGCTTGCTTGGCAAGCCTAGGTTCCATTTTTCTCTCATTTTGTACTCAGATTTCCCCATATTAATAAAATGGCTCATATATTTTGCTCATATTTACTGGTGTTCTAATTTGGGTACTTTGATTTCATATTTTGCCTGTTGTTTCTTAGCACATGTTTGGATATTACTGTTAATTTTTCCATTCGTAATATTACATGTGCATCCATTGATTTGTTATACTATTACTTTCAATGTACAATGGTTACACAATACATTGCATGGACTTTGGCCATTCATTGCATATATGAATATACATTGCTAATCCGAAGATCGTAATTGGGCTATAACGCATTTGAAAATTGTTAGTGTGGTAATATAATTGCTAAAAAAAGCTATGCATATGTAATCATAGTTTTATAATATTTTTTGCTAATATAGTTGTCATTGATGACAAAAAAGATGTCGTTGATGTCAAAGGGGAGCATAAGACACCAACAACAAGACCATCCTTGATGATCAAAGAAGCGGCAAGACTCTTTGTGAAGTTGTATGACAGCTTGACCTTTCGCAGGTTTCATTACATGAGAATAGGGGTGATTGAAGTAATTTGAGTTTTTGAACAAGTTAAAATGCCCAAAATATCTTACTAATAACATGGTTGCGTAGTGTTCATCAATACCTCTCCAACAATATATTTTTCTTCGAAAAAATCTTCCCAGAAGAGAAGTTATGCCCAGTTGAAAATCAATATTAATGAGTGAAAAAATTAAGACGAAAAACTATAGGGCCAAACCCAAAATATTAATCTGTTAAACATCGTGCAACTTGGTTGAAGATCCAGCATTGGATAGGCAGATCAATGGACAAAAGCATGTGGATTTGTGCATTGGCTAACATAGTTAAACACCATGCAAGTCTCAGATCAATCCACTGTTTCCTCAACAAATTAATGATCAGAGGAAGGAAAAGATGTTCGATGTTTAACCAATCCAAGCAAACCAATAGGATTATGACATGTGGCAAGGTTGTATTGGTAGACGTTGTTAGCATGTTGATGAGGAGCCATCGGAGGCTGCCACGTGGCAAACAAAAATGATAGTTTCAGCTGTCCAATGAGCATGTTTTGGGTGACATGACGTGTCCGTTGTGACATCATTGATGACATTAGCATATTAACACCCAATGACCCTTATGTCTACATCATATGGCTTGGTCTTATGGCTTCTGTAAACATTGGATCCAGGTTTAAAGCGTCAGTCTTAAGGTTGATTAGGACCACCATGTGACCATAACTAGTCATGCGACTATGAGCTAAATGCAATGGATGAGCAGCGATACAGATTTAGTTGAAAAATGAACGAGTTTTGATATGTTAACTGTTTGTGAAAAGTTTAGTACAATGATCTGATGGTTTGGTTTGGAATCAATGTAATACATGACATGCATTGGATTGGTTTTGATTTTTTTCTATTCGTTGTGGAATTTTCGCTATGAATTGGATATAGAGATTTGGTCACGTCAACTCATTGGAAGAGTTCAAAGCCATTACAATTTTGTTGCACATGTTTTGAATTTGGAGTGTAATCTCTTTCATGTGGACGTCTTGTCACAATATTATGATCTGCTTTCATTACAATCCATCAACAAACTAGAAGAGGTCACATATATTTAGCGGAGCACGAAGTTTTAGCAGAGGTGAGTTTTGGCAAGGGTGTTCATACGGCAATAATATGTGGTGGAAGCATATAATGGAGGTCGAGTCTCATTATTGATCTAGAAATATTTGATTATGGTTATGCTTAGATGGTTCATGGCTTGTTGCTAATTTATTTTTAACAGTCTGAAATGATTGCACAATGCAATAATAGGGAATCCCGATTGCGTCAGACCTTGACGCATAAACGCTCCATAAGTTGATATACGCATTTCACACAATATGAATCATGACCCTACTCCACGCATGTGGATACGTGGTCTGACAGTACACAATACTTGATACAAATACAAGAATGCCCAAATACAAACAGGCATAAGCACACGATTACATAATGAATAAAGTGCCTTTTGATTAGAATCCCACCTTCCAACATGTGCTCGTGGAAAATGTGAAAAGTAACACATGACTGATGTAGGTGGCAATGATATGAATGACACATCACATTGACTACTAGTGGCTTTCAGGGGTTACTGGCTATCGGTTGGAAGAGATGAATAGGAAAAAGGTTTCTCTTAGGGGTCACTCAATTTTGGTTGGTAACAACACCAATGAGGAAAAAACATCTAGCATGAGTATTTAGATTCTCAAAGAGTGAGAGAAGAATAATGAAAAAACAAAGAAACAGAGGCAGAGAAAAAAAAAAGTTGAGAAGGCACTAAAGTTGTACTAACAATGTCAGGGACCAAAAAGTTAGAGGAAGGATACTTTGGATTGATAATTAAGCAATCCTATAGCTGCAGTCTATAGGATGTACCAACCAATGCCAATTTTCCAAGGAAGTGACAGGAAAAAGAAGGATGGTGACTAGTCCCATCTAGGAAGAAGTTATCTCAAGTCAGGCCCTACTTGAGACAACATTCTAAAGAGAACCAATCACTAATGAGGTGACCAAAAATATAGGATACACAAAGTGAATAGGGAGAGAGAGGCAGAAGTAAAAAAATGAAAAAGATTAATTCTCATCATTGCTATGAATGATTAGCAGGATACATAAGGGTTTCCAAATCTAATAAAAAATCCCTCATGCCCAATATTTGATTTAAAGCAATGTTACATGGATTTATTGTATGCAATATGGTAGCAAGCAGGTATAAGCAAAGAAAAATTAAATAGGAAGATTTGAAAATGAGATAGGAAATCAAATAAATACCCATGGCTAGAATTTGATTATTTCTTGGAGTGAGGGCCACTTATGGACTATTTCATCACTTGCTTGATGGAAATTAATCATTCCTAGAGTATAATCATTTTGGAGAGCTTTTATTACCACACATATAGGTTATTTTGGCATTTTTGTTTTTCTTTTGAGCTATCTCAAGGTCGGCTAACCTAGTTGTACACTTCAAGCAATTGTTTTTGGGATTTTCTTGTAAAATTATGGAATTCAATCTTTCACTCTCTTCATCCAAGGCCCTTGGTCATTGACCTTTCCCTAATTATCTCCATTGTCCAACTAGATGTTGATTTGGGGTAGCATCGGATGTGCTTTAACCATGAAAATTGGTGGAGAGGCTAAAGCACATGAGATCTCCAAGACCTGGAAATGGTTTGGGTAGATTCTACTCGGTTAAGGAGATATTAAAATAATTAATATTTTTAATGGAGTTCCTAAGTCTAAACTTAGGAAAAATAAAATATTAATGGGTATAATATAAAACTGGGTTAGAAGGTTCTAAATGACATGGATCAAGCCAAATCTAATTTTAGCCGTTGATTAGAGATGTAATCTTGGCCGTTGAAGGACCAACAGGTTAAGTATAAGAGGAGGCTTGAGGGTCTGTTGGAGAACACACCAGAGTGATCAATGACTCGATTTTCTAGAGCGGGGTTTGCTAAGAGAAATCGAATCAGTGATCAGTTGCAGCGAGGGGCAGTGAGTACGAGGCAGAGATAGTGTCGAGAGACCAGCGCAGAAGCAGAGAGAGGCACACGCTAAGCCAGAGGGAGCCACACAGAGACTAGAAGGGCTTGCATAATCCATGCAGAGGCTGTAGGAGTGATGCAGAGGATCGTAGAGGCTTCGCAATACCTTATAGGGATGACGCAGAGGGTTTCAGGCTGACGCAGAGGCCCGGAGGGCTGATGCTTAGCTTCAGATTAGGTTGGAGAGGGTTTCGTGGGGCAGACTTTCTGAATATCTTCTTCCGAATAGAGAGTTATTACTGCCAGATTATTTTCTTTTTTTGGGTTTTTTTGGGGATGATTTGTCCAAAAATAACGGTGTCACTTGTGTGTTTGCTATTTCTTTCAGCTGATGATTTGTAGATGGTTGAGACTGTATTGTGTTTATTTCGATATTTATATGGTTAAATAACTTGTTCGTAATTAACAAGTAGGAGAAATAAACCAGAGAATAGAGATAAAATTTCAAACGGGTAATACTTAGAAATTTCAACATGGTATCAGGGCATTGCATATCATAGGAGAGCTGAAGGCACCAGCTGAAGCAGAGCATTTGCAGCAGAAACAACTGTCCCAAGTGACAGAAGTTGTTCCTAACGGAAAGCGGCGGAGAAGGGTTGACGTAGAGGGATTGCGTCATCAGTTCGGGCCAAAGAGAGGCTAGCGCAGAGGTCAAGGGCAGAAAAGGCTCATGTAGAGCCATGCAGAGACTAGGAGGGTTGACGTAGTTGGCTAGTGGAGCATTTTAGCCAGCGTCGGGATTGTAGAAAGCCTAGAGGCTCAGTCCTTCGGTTGCTGGGACTTAGGAAGCTGTGGGTAGTTTGCCGGGAGTGAAGCTGGTGGGGCGTTGTTGCTGCCGAGACAGAACAGTACCTAACGGGGAAAAACCAAGGTAGAGGGAGTCGCTACCTAGGCAGATTTCTAGACAAGAAATCCATATCAGTGTTGCAGGTGCATAGGAGATCAGAGAGGTGCGACTCGACGGTTAGCGGGCGGATTTCCAGGAGGGAAATCGACACTCAGAAGGAGTCTAGAAGAGAATTTCCAAATGAGAAGTAGAGACTCAGAGGGAGTCGAAGAGAGAACTTCCAAATGGGAAGTAGAGACTCAGAGGGAGTCGAAGAGAGAACTTCGAGAGTGAAGTAGAGACTCGGAGGAGTCGAAAGGAAGATCAGAGAGATTGCCATGAATGGACTGAGGGATCAGGACAGGCTGGACAAGGCGTCCAACTTTGTCGCTTGGAAGGCCAGGATCCTGTCCATTCTAGACAAACATCACATCAAGGCCTTCACCTTGAGAACAGTGGCTATCCCAGTTAACCTAGCTGACAATGAAAAGTACGAGGAAGCAATGGCCAAGGCGAAATGCATAATCCTTGATGGGGTCAAGGATCATGTGGTCTAGCATATTGCCGAGAAGGAGATGACAAAGGAAATGTGGGATGCCTTGAAGATGTTGTACCAACATACTTCCATGCAGAGGAAGATGTTGCTTGAGAATCAGCTACGGTCATACCAGATGCAGAAAGGGGAGCAGATAGATCACTTCCTCGGTAGACTGAAGGAGATCCGAGACCATCTAACTTCCATAGGGACCATGCCGAATCAGGAGTTTATGGTGAGGACCGCTCTAAACGCAATCTCCGAGGAGTGGGAGACATTCGTTCAGAGTATTCTAGGCAGAGAAAATCTTCCATATTGGGAAGAATTGTGGATGACTCTTCGCCAAGAAGAGATCAGGCGGCTGTCCAAGACGGGAAGTAGTAGCAAAGGACTCTGGATCAAGAAAGAGGAGGAAGAGGATGCAGCTCTGGCATCTGCGGGGAAGCAGGAGAAGAGGAAGAAAAAGGACCTCTCCAAGATAAAGTGCTTCAACTATGGGGAACTAGGGCATTATGCAAACCAGTGTCCGAGGAAGAAGAATAAGGGAGAGGTGTTTGATTCCAAGGAAGTGCCAGCGAAGGCAGAAAAGGAGGTAGAGGAGGATGACGATTGTGCTATGAGTGCTCATGTACCTCTAGAGAAGAGGTGGGGAGACATCGAGCTATAGTTAGGAGGACTACAGGTGATGAGGGGCAGGATCCTTGAGGTACCCAAACTCTTGGATCATACCTTGCTATGGGAACCCCAAAGTGAGAAGTAATAGGATGGTGAATGTCAGTAGAAACGGATGCCGATGAAGTGGTAGAGAGTGTTATAGTGTAGTAGTTCCGAGCAGCGCAGAGAGGGTTGCAGCAGTGCGAGAGGCACATAGGAGGTTGCAGCATTGTAGGATGGCACGGAGAGGTTTGTAGTGGTGCGAGAGGCAAGGAGTTGTTGCAGCAGCACAAAGGCAGTAGAGGGAGCACGAGATAGCGGCAGAGAGAGCTTCAACATTGGGAGTGTTTCTAGCCTAACAAGGATGTCAGTAGTTGGGTGGATCAGTTACTTACTTCTCAGTAACTGAGTTGCAGTGCAGTAGCAGTTGGCAGTAGCACGATGCAACATGATGAGAGGGGGTTGCAGTGCAGATGCATTGTTGGGAGAAAGGACCAGTAGCAGTACGGATGCAGAGGGCGCTACTGTATGGATGCAACAGTGGCAGTGTTAGGGCCATGGGCAGTAGTACAGAATGCAACAGTGCAGAGGATGTTGGGCAGGGAGGCCTAGCATCAGCACAGGTACTGATGCTGTATAATCAGGGTGATGCTCAGTGTGGAGTATTACTAGAGCACAGTCCTCGCTAAGAGGGAGTGTTGATTTGGGGTAGCATCGGATGTGCTATAGCCATGAAAATTGGTGGAGAGGCTAAAGCACATGATATCTCCAAGACCCAGAAACGGTTTGGGCAGATTCTACCCTGTTAAGGAGATATTAAAATAATTAATATTTTTAATGGAGTTCCTAAGTCTAAACTTACGAAAAATAAAATATTAATGGGTATTAATATAAAACTGGGTTAGAAGGTTCTAAATGACATGGGTCAAGCCAAATCTAATCTTAGCTGTTGATTAGAGATGTAATCTCGGCTGTTTAAGGACCAACAGGAAAATTATAAGAGGAGGCTTGAGGGTCAGTTGGAGAACACACCAGAGTGATCAATTATTCGATTTTCTAGAGTAGGGTTTGCTAAGAGAAATCGAATCAGTGATCAGTTGCAGCGAGGGGCAGTGAGTACGAGGCAGAGAGGCATAGATAGTGCTGAGAGACCAGCGCAAAAGCAGAGAGAGGCAAACGCTAAGCCAGAGGGAACCATGCAGAGGCAGAAGAGACTGCGCAGAGGTCAGAAGGGCCTGCATCATCCACACAGAGGCTGCAGGAGTGACGCAGAGGTTCGTAGAGGCTGCACAGTACCTCAGAGGGTTGATGCGAGGGTTTCAGGCTGACAAAGAGGCTAGGAGGGCTGACGCTGAGCTTCAGATTGGGCTGGAAAGGGTTTTGTGGGGCAGACTTTCCGAATATCTGCTTTCGAGTAGAGAGGTATTACTCCCGAATTATTTTCTCTGTCGGGTGGGCTAGTTTGGCACCCATTTGTACTCAAAAAGACTTCATAATAAAATAACGCTCATAATTGCTGCACCGGTTTTCCCAAGTTGGGTTTTACTGGGGACGAGTTGTCCAAAAATAACAGTGTCACTTGTGTGTTTGCTATTTCTTTTCGCTGTTGATCTGTAGATGGTTGAGGCTGTATTGTGTTTATTTAAATATTTATATGGTTAGATAAATTGTTCGTAATTAACAAGTAGGAGAAATAAACTAGAGAATACAAATAAAATTTCTAACGGGTAATACTTAGAAATTTCAACACTAGATAAAGGCTCTAATCTAGTAAGCGTTCATCATTATAAATCACCCTTTCTTCTTTAATTTCAAGGTAACTAGGGTTGGGTTTAGCTTAAAATACGCATTTTATCACAATTTTATGTCAATATGTTATTGCGCTATTAGAAGGGATTGCATTTAATAAATAATACAAGGAAACATCTAGCATTAATTGAATACTTTACCCTTAAAATTAGGGCTAACATCTTCGTATTTATTGTTGTCATATGCATTTTCAGCCATTTGAAACTATCGTTTACTTAACCCTAGCTTGCCTCCTTCATATCCTATTGGTCCTTTGTTGATCTTATTCCTAAGTTGCACGAAACGCCAAAACATTTCAGAGTTTCTGAAACGGGTATGTTTAGAAACGTCACTTCCCAAAAATGGAAATGTTAGCCGAAACGTCATATATGTATATATATGTATATATATATATGTATATATGTATATGTATATATATATATATATATATATATATAGATATAGATATGTATATATATATATATACATATAGATATGTATATATATATATATACATATACATATATACATATATATATATATATATATATATATATAAACAAATAAGTGAATAACACATTATCTTGCAAGAAAAAAGGGAATAAGACTCGTAGATGACAGCCTTTATAAATGTGACAACATTTATAACATGGGCAACACTTTATATAGAAAGGAGTGATGAAACTAGGGCTCCCCTAGATCACATGTATCGGTAGATCCACCTAAAGACCCTTGCATACCTATCGAAGTCATAAACGACCAACATGGTGTCAAATTAATGTCACCAAAAGATAGTCAGATAAGAATATAAGAGAGGACTACCTTGAAGATGGGTATTCAAAAGACAATGTGAATGACCAAAAAGGGTCTAGAGATACCACTGAGGTCAAACACTTCACAGAACTCATTCAAGCATGGCCCAATATAATACATGAATACAACAATGGTGACACTTTTGGCTCAATTAGTGAATTATGATCAAAATCAAATGTGATAAAAGATCCTCTAGTTACCCCTAGAGGTGAGGGGTTAACATGACCAAAACCTACACTTACACAAGTGCTTTTGATACATTGCAAGAGCCTATTTATGCCATGCCATTATAAAAATGAGAGACATCTTGGAGATGCTAGCAAGCTAGGTTTGAGTATTGCCTTAGAGAGGATCATTTTGTAGGGTTACCTTGAGGAGTGAAAGTGACACTATTAGTTTTTGTAGCATCAGAGGTGGCCTAGCCTAGAAACATTGTGGAGAGGCTAAAACACATGAGTTCTCCATAACCCAAAAATCATTTCTAGAAATTTCACCTAGAAGTGTCTCAATTAAATTATTAGCCTATTTTTTAAATATTTCCTAAGTCTAAACTTAGGAAATGGGATTAATTAATCAGAATTCATTGAGATAAGGTGTGAATCATCTAGAAACTCACACGGATCGACTCTGATATGATCTTGGACCTTGATTAAGTTTTAACCTTGGCCGTTGGAGGTCCAACAAAAGATTATAAGAAGACGATGAGTAGATGGAGAACACACTTGTGAGACACAAAGATTGATTTCCTCGGAGAGTTCAATTTTATAGAGGCAGTTTCCAGAAGACTTCGAGCTTCAAAAGGGAAGTAGAGATAGACAGGGGCAGGGACAGTGACGTCGAAGGAATATTTTCTAGATCCAACGACTGCACCGCAGAGAGGTAGAAATAGCCACAGATAAGTTGTGCAAGCGCTGCGCAGAAGCCTCTAAAAGGCAATTTGATTATGCTGGGGAGAAACTGAGTTCCAGAGCTGGGAAAGCCATTCCAATGGTCAGGAGAGACGTTTTCCCAGTCAGAAGTAGACTAGATGGCCTGAGCAGTAGCTAATTCAGGCTAAGCATGGAAGGGATTGTGCTAGGGTGACGCAGGCCTACATAGAAGCAGTTTGTACGACTCACTTGTAGCTGCAGTCAAAGCCCGAATTTATTTGTGGGGTGAGGAAAATTCCTCACTAGATTTTTGCCAGTATTTTTCTCTGTAGGATCACTACATTTCGGCATCCAGTTGTACTCAAAATTTCTCACTGTTGCTTGATAATAAAAACCCTCAGTTGTTGCACAATTTTTCCCAAGCTGGGTTTTTCTGGGGACTTTTGTCTAAAAATAACTGTCATAATTTTGTGTGTGTGTGCCAGTATTTTCTTAGTTTCCAGTTTATCTTCCATAGTATTTTATATTTGTAAATATTGCAGTGTGATTAATTCGTTGTTGTTGTAGCAATAAACTACATAGTTAAATTATCAGTTAGAAGAATTAATTCCAGTTGTTGCAATAGGATTTCAGTACTGAAAATTTCACATGGTATCAAAGCAAGTTTGACAGACAGGAAGCTCAGAGCCGGAAGAAGAAAATTTTGTTGTTCAAAGGGAACAACATGCTGAAATTTTCAGGGGTTGTGCAATGCCTAAGCTAGGCCAATCGAATTTCTTGGGGAAGTTTGATTTTTCAATGCAGGATTAGCAGAAAAAAATTGGCTTGCCAGTTGAGGGATTCCAGTAGGCAGGGTAAGCAACAACAACTCAGATTTTCGCTAAGCAGATTTATTGTCTGAGCACAGAGGCTTTTGCGGCAGTTTGCTAGAGTAGAATCCATGCCGACTGGAGGAGAAAAGGCACACACTGAGGGAAAATTTCTCTTAGGGGATCTCAAGTTTTAGAGATATAATTTTTCCAGTTGCAGATTGGTACTAGTTTTGAGCAAAGTTCCTCACTCTAGAAGGGAGTGCGAGAAACAGATCTAGCAGCCAAGCAGAGGGAAAGAGGGAGTTTTCAACCATATTCGAGATGGCCACAACTGGGCTCAAAGATCAAGACAGATTGGACGGTGCCTCCAACTATGTCATTTGGAAGGCCATAATGTCCTTTCTCCTTGATGAGCATGGTCTGAAGACCTATGCAGAGAATGTGGTAGCAGTACCCCAGGATGCAGATCAACTAAAGGAGTATAGAAAAAAATGGTGTAGGTGAAGCAGATGATCTCGGATGGAGTCCGAGATCATATAGTCTCAAATGTAACTAGAAAATGTACTTCCAAGGAGATGTGGGATCAGTGATGCGGGGGAGCGCCCCCCCCCCCTTCGAACCCGCTCCCGAAGCGCGGCGCTCCCTGGTCTGTGAGGGAGCGCTTCAGGGAGCGATCGCTCCCGCGCTCCCGGAGCGCTTTTTAATGCCCGGGAGCGATCGGGGAGCGATCGCTCCCTGATCGCTCCCAGGCATTAA
Source organism: Pinus tabuliformis (assembly GCA_031772625.1). Lineage (NCBI taxonomy): Eukaryota > Viridiplantae > Streptophyta > Pinopsida > Pinales > Pinaceae > Pinus > Pinus tabuliformis. Next base: position 763,982,657 of record CM062807.1, on the reverse strand, counting down.
AAAACGCTCCGGGAGCGAATTTTAGTGAACCGGGAGCGGTTCGGCGGAAAAAAATTCCGCGGACCCGAAAAAAACAAAAAATTTAACTAATTTTTTTGGGTTTATAAGCCCAATGGGCCAAAACAAAATCATTTCAATGAGATTGAGCTTGAGTTTGAGAGCAAAGGAGCAAGGAGCAAGAGCTGAGGAGCAAGGAGCCAGAGCTGAGGAGCGAGGAGCAAGTGCCAAGGAGCGAGGAGCAAGCTTGCAGAGGTAAGTAACTTAATCATTTAGTTAGTTTAGTTGGTTAGGTAGTTAGTTTGTTTAGTTTAATTTACCTGTTTGAGTTTAAAGATCATTAATTTAAATTAAATTAATAAATTAAATGAATTAATCCCAATAAACTAAATTAATTTGCAGATTCAAGACTCAAACCCTACAAACATCAAACACGATGGACCTGGGGATTTTTATTGGCATTTTCCTCTTCCTGGTCCCTTTTCTGGTTATTATGGTGGTGGAGAGTAGGAAACGGAGGGGGCCTGAAACTGAAGAGGTGGATGAAGAAGCCGGAGGAAGTCAAATAGGTGAAAACCCCAGTGAGGAGGATGTGGAGGGTGAACATGAGGGTCAAAAAACTAAACAAGACCAAACTCCATTGTGGAAATATGTTCAGAGGCCTGAAACAGGGAAAGGGGGTGGAACCACTAAATTTCATTGCCCCCATTGCAACAATGATTTCACAGGCTCATACACCCGTTTGAGAAGAAACCTTTGCGGGAAAAGGGCATGGGATGGAGAGAAACAAATAGGAATCAGAACTTGCGACGCGGTGTCAACAGCAGATAGAGCCAAATACATAAAGGAAGAGGAGGACGCCCAATACAAAGCAAAAAGATCAAGGGGTTTCTTTGAAAGCTCACAAAGAACTCCTTCAGCATCCTCCCAAGGCAGTGGATATGGACATGGAGGCTCAGGGTCATCATCTTTACGCCGTAGAACCATATCAGATTTCCTTGATGAGGGGTGTAGGAATGATGTGGATTCAAAAATTTACAGGTTCCTCTATGCAAATGGGATACCATTCAATGTTCTACGCTCACCTTATTGGCACGAAATGGTTTCTGCCATAAATGATGCCCCTAAAGGATACAAGAGCCCTGGGTATGACAAGGCAAGAACTGTTGGCCTTGATCATGAAAAAGCAAAAATATCACAATCTTTGAATAAAATGACAAGTTCTTGGACTGACAATGGGGTGTCCATTGTATCTGATGGATGGACAAATGTAAAAGGCAAGCCATTGATAAGTGTTCTTGCTGTGTCCCGAAGTGATCCCATTTTTCTAGCTGCACATGATTACTCAGACAAGTTCAAGACCGCTATCAACATTGCAGAAGCATTGCTTGAAACAATTGAGCGTATTGGCCCATACAATGTCATCCAAGTCATCACTGATAATGCTCCTAATTGTAAGGCAGCGGGAGCAATTATTGAGGATAGATACCCGAACATATTTTGGTCTGGATGTTTGGTTCACACATTGAACCTTCTGTTGCATGATATTGTCAAAAACAAAAATGAACAATACCAATGGATTGGTGATTTGTACAAGAGAGAAAAAAAAATGATAAAATTTATTACAAATCATAGCAATACCCATGGCCTTTTCCGTAGTCACTCGAGATTGGAGTTGCTGAAGATTGCGAGGACTAGATTTGGTAGCTATTACCTCACCTTCAGGCGCCTTTTGAAGGTAAGAGAGGGTTTAGCTAGCATGGTATCAAGTCCAAATTGGCAGGTGTTAAAGGAAAGGGCTACAAATGTAGCTGACATTGCAGGTTTTGAAACGGTGGAGGAGACCGCTCTTGATGGGCAGTTTTGGACAACTGTGAGACAGGTATTGGATTTCACCAAGCCAATTTATAACATGATTCGGTTTGCAGATACAGACAAACCAGTGATTGGCGAGGTGTATGAGCAAATGGATACCATGTTGGGGGAAATAAAAGACATTGTTAATAACAGAGATCCCGACTTGTACAATCTGATTCACGATTGTGTGTGTGAACGGTGGAAAAGGCTTAACCTTCCACTACATTGCTTGGCGTATATCCTTACGCCAAAATACTACTCAGATTCTTGGTTGGGCAAACCTGCAGCAGGGGGTGGTGTTAGGACCAAACCCCATTTAGATCGAGAGGTAACTAAAGGATATCTGGATGCATTAGAAAAGTTGGTGCCTGACAGGGAGGAATGTGCAGCTGTGCGCCTTGAAATAGGCAGATACTTCACTGGCAGTGGTTTGTATGGTAACTTCCATGCAATGGACGACAAAGATAAATTTGATTCTCTCACATGGTGGGAAACATATGGCGGCGACGGACTTTTGCGAAAATTGGCATTGAAAGTTCTTGCACAGGTTGTAAATTCTTCTTCTGCAGAGAGGTGTTGGAGCACCTACAGTTATATACATAATGTGAAAAGAAACAGGCTCAACGAAAACCGAGCAGAAAGCTTGGTTTATGTGCACTACAATTTGAGGTTGTTGAGCCATTACTGTGATCGGGCTAATGAAGATCCCACATATAAAATTTGGGACAATCACCCTGAGGACGACAATTTGGAGGATGGCATTGTACATATGGAAGAACTAGAAGATGAGCTTGTACGGGATGAAGCTGAAGCAGCTGCAGCAGCCATGCCACCTCCACCTCCACCATCCAGTAGCAGTTCTCGGGGCCCGAGTCTTGTTCCATTGCTGTCGCCACCCATCGACACCCTCGCGTGGAGGCTCTAGTTCTGGTCGTCGGTCTGGGCGGGAGACTCCTAGAAGACCGCCAAGACCTACTTATACTCCTGGAGACTCTCGTGGCAAGGGCCACTTGTAGATTTACAGTTTACTTGTCTTTTTTAGTTTCTATTAGACTTGTCACTTTAGTTTTCATAACTATTCAGTGTTGAGTTTTGAGTCCTTGACTCTTGACTCTTGACTCTTTCATATCATTATGACATTATGATATTTTTTGTAAACAGTATATCACTGTGACAATGAAAATTTGAAGTTTGAAGTTGGGCCTTGGCAATTATAACTCATTGGTAATGATTGTGAATTATGAATATGATGCTTTGTGAAAGACTAAAGTTGTTTCATTTCATCTCATTATTCATGTTTCATTTTATAAATTTTTAACATTTCATATCATGTTAACAGTTAGAAGTTAGGACTTAGAAATATCTTCGATATTACTTCTTGTAATGGTTAAACTTGGCTTACAAGTACAACTTGTTACTTTGGTGATCAATGATGATAAATGTTATTGAATTGAATGTTATTTTAATTTATTATTTTACTAAGGTTGATGACGATTATAATTTCTAGATGATTGATGTGATATGGTTCAATGATCAATTTATGTTTTTTTATGTTTTTTATGTCTATTTCATCATTCTACATGTTTTTGTTGACATATATGTATCAAAAATTAAAAAATATAAAAAATATATATATTTTTAAAAAATCGCTCCGGGATTCGCTCCCAAACCGGGAGCTTCTGAAAATGGTCGCTCCCGCTCCCGCTTCCGCTCCCGCTCCCCGCTCCCGCTCCCGCTCCCAAGTAACACTGTGTGGGATGCTCTCTCCACGTTATATCAAAGTTATTCCGAGCAGAGGAAGATGTTTCTCCATGAGAAGCTGAGGAGCATCAAGATGCAAAAGGGTGAAGGCATAGATCCCTTTGTCACTAGGATTTAGGAGGTTTGAGATAAGCTATCAGCCGTTGGGGACCCCAACCCACAGAGCTTGTATGGTTGGCAGTAAATAGTGTCTTCGAGGACTGGAAAGTGTTTTTCCAAATCATATTGTGCACAGACACTTTGCCTGGATGGGACAGGATGTGGGGCGACCTACAACAGGTTGATTTGAAGCGAGCTCTAGTAAAGAGCACCATCAACGGAAGCAACAAAAAGGGCGTGAAGAGTGAGAAGGAAGAGGAGAATGTGGCCCTAGCATCTACAGGTCCCAGCCAGGGACAGGGGGAGAAGAAGAAGAAGAAGGACTTCTTTGTCCTTGAATTAAACTGAGAATGAAAATCGAATTCTATTCTCATAGCAACTTGTAAATAGTTAATTAAGTTTAATTAACTTAATTAGCTTAGGAATTTCAAGTTGGAAATCTTTCTGTAGTCATGTGTATGTTCTCCCTAAGTTTTAGGGGTCCAATATGAGTTTAAAATAAGTTGGAAATTAGATCACTCAGTTTACTGAGTTAAGTTCAGTTAAATTAGTTCCAAACTATTTGAGGAACTAATAGAGAGTTAACAGTCAATTGGTGCACCAGTGCATCCACAAGTGTCACTTTAGTTAATTGAAGATTCCCTTATCAGAAACTCATGCATGTCGATTATGAGAAAGACCCAGTTGAGACTAGAGTGCAGGAACAGTGTACTATTAGTGGTATTATTTACCAGAGTGTAAATATCATGCATGCATCAGAGATTGATCCTATGTTTGGATTGCGTAGTTTTGGAAGCATGAATTCCATTTAAATACGGGCTATTCATCCTAGGAATTACACGAGATTAGGGGTTTGGAGAGTTGCATAATTGGCCAAGTGTTGGCGAAGAGCTAGCTTGTGAGCTGAGAGAGTTGAGCTACTTGTGCGGAATTGTTCTAGTGAGAATAAGCTTTGTATCTTCACTCATATTTCTGATATATGCAATATAGATAGCAAGGTTTTGAGTAGTGGCTTTCCTCAAATACATCTTGTGTTATGTGCCATTGATTTATCTTCTTCTTGTTCATATTGTTTTCATCGATCTATTGGCTTTCGTTGGTTGAAAGTAGAAGTAGATTCTTGTCTTGTGCTTTAGTAAATTGCATGAGCTTGTGAATCTACAGGATTTTCTACATGATATCGGAGTTGAGAACAGTGCACAAGAGGAGATTTCGAAGTTTTGAGTTTTGGGTTACAGGTGAAATTCGAATTTGCAATACATACTTCAGGATCAGCAAATGGCATTCTACGGTTTGCGGCTCGAGTATGCCTTGGAAGGCAGCTCAAATTTTATAGCCTGGAGGGATAGAATGGAGGCTGTGCTAGAGGATAATGGCTTGAAGGAATTCATTGATCAAGAAATTCCTAAGCCAGTAGCATCGGATGCACAGAATTTGGCCGAATGGAAGAAGTGTGTGGCGAAGGCAAGGCAGATAATCCTTGAGGGAGTTCGAGACCACATTGTCTCGAGTCTCCATGGAAAGGAAACTCTGTATGCTATGTGGAAAACATTGACGGACTTGTATCAGAACAACAGTGACCAAAGGAAATTGGCACTAAAGGACAAACTTCGAAAAATCAAAATGGAGAAAGGCGAGATGATTCCAAAATACTTGACCAAGTTCACTCAGTGTCGTGATGAACTTGGAAGTGTTGGAATCACGGTTGTCGAGGATGATATGGTGAGTCTTGCTCTTTTGGGACTCCCAAAGAGTTGGCATAGTTATTAGGACTCTTTCAATGGTCGGGAGAAGCTTCCAGATTGAGAACGACTGTGGTCGGATTTGATGTAGGAGGAGATCAAGAGGAACACCAGGGATGGCTCTTCCTCAAAGACTGATGATGAAGAGAACTGTGCCTTAGCATCTAAGGTGAAGAAGCGGAAAGGGAAAGCTTCCCATTCCAAATCAGACTCTTATCATGGAGGTAAGAAGAAAGGCATGATGAAAGTTAAATGCTTTCATTGTCATGAGCTCGGCCATTTTGTTACAAATTGTCCACTCAAGAAGTCCAAGAAGAAGTCCTCAGGAGAAGCGACGGGTGAGGCTTTGGTCTCTCAATTCGAATTGGACTTTTCCCTCATTGCATGCATGGTGTCATCAATGATGGGAAGTGTATGGTACTTAGACAGTGGATCTTCATTCCACATGACTGGAGACAAAGAGTTATTCAGTGACCTGGAGGAGAAAGATCTCCAGATGCATATCGAGATGGGTGACGATGGGAAGTATAGCGTTACTAGATTGGGCACGATTGTTTTTCAGAGGGAGCATGGGGTTCCACTCACCTTGAAGAATGTTATGTGTGTGTCTGGGTTGAAGAAGAACTTGGTATATGTTGCCATGCTTGAGGATAGAGGCTATAATGTGATCTTCTCGAAAGGAAAGGTGACCCTTCGACACATAGCCACGGGTCAGGTAAAGAAGATAGGGATTCGGGTGAAGAATCTCTATAAGCTGGAGGTAGAGGAGTGTGTTGCTTTAAGCAGAAAAGGTGTATAGAGGAGATGTTGGCGAGTTGTGGCACAGGCGATTGGGCCACTTGCATCATGGGGCATTGAAGATATTGCAACAAATCTCTATCAGTCTTCCCAAAGGTATGCCTGAGCAAGTTGATACATGCAAGGGCTGTACTTTGGGAAAATACACCAAGTATTCCTTTCACGACAGAGACAGTCGAGCAGAGGCTATTCTAGAGCGAGTCCATTCAGATGTGTGTGGACCATTCTCGACAACATCCACAGCCAAACACAAGTATTATGTTATATTTGTTGATGACTATTCTTGTAAATGCTGGAAATTTTTCATGCAAAAAAAGGATCAAACCTTCCCAAAGTTTTCTAAGTTTAAAGCATTATGGAGAAAGAGTCACGCAAGAAGGTTAAAGCACTACAAAGTGATAACGGTGGTGAGTATGTCTCAAACGAGTTTAAGAACTTCTGCACAGTGGAAGGGATTAAACGGGAGTTGACGACACCCCATAACCCTCAGCAAAATGGGGTGGTCGAGAGGAAGAATAAAAGCATAGTAGGGGTAGCAAGGGCGATGTTGCATGATCAGGGCCTAACACTACACTTGTGGGTCAAGGCATGCAACACAGTGGTTTATGTTCAGAACTGTAACCCACATCGGATACTTGAGATGAAGAAACCAGAGGAGGCTTATTCCGATAAGAGGACAGATGTTGGTCACTTCAGGCTTTTTGGGTCATCGATATATTGCCATGTGACTAAAGATGCACGGAAGAAGCTTGAGCCTACAACAGAGTTAGGGATATTTGTGGGGTACACTGATACATCTCACAACTATCGGGTGTACTTGCTGACCAGCAGGATGACAGTGGTTCGGAGGGATGTCAGATTCGATGAAGAGAAGGCCATGCGAGTTTCCCTTCAGAGGGAGCTTGAGCTACATGCAAATGAGGAGCTTTTAGCTCCTAAGTTTGAGGAGCCTCAGATTGATGTGGAGCAGCCACATGCAGAGGATCTGGGAGTGGAGACATCCACTCAGGTAGAGGCTTCCAGAGAGGGAAGAAAGCGCAACAGAGAGGCTGACATATTTTTGGATGATGCATGGGAGAATGTGGGAGCACCCACTTATCAACATAGGCAAAGGAGATCACCTGAGAGGTACACTGGATACATGGCTCTTATGGGCGAATATGTTGTGACAGAGCCATCTTCCTTTAAGGAAGCAGTGCAGCAGCCGATTTGGGTTGATTCCATGGTGGAGTAGTATGACTCCATACTTCGTAACAGTGTTTGGGATGTGGTCCCGAGACGGAGGACAAGTCAGTGGTGAGCTCCCGTTGGCTTTACAAGGTAAAGCAAGCTACAGATGGTAGTGTGGAGAAGCATAAGGCTAGATTTGTGGCCCGTGGCTTTTCACAGGTAGAGGGGATTGACTATGATGAGACCTTTGCTCCTGTTGCAAGGTACTCGTCAATCAGATCTATATTGGCATTATCAACACAGATGGGTTGGAAGATACATCAGATGGATGTGAAGACAACCTTCCTTAATGGCATGATTGAGGAAGAGGTGTACATAGAGTAACCTGAAGGTTTTGAAACCTTTGACCGTGAGTCACATGTGTGCCGACTCAAGAGAGCGTTGTATGGGCTGAAGCAAGCACCTCGTGCTTGGTACACCAAGATAGATAGTTGCTTCACCAGGTTGGGCTTCACAAAGAGTGAAGCGGATGCAAACCTGTAACACAGTGGTGGAAAGTAAATTGTTGATCATTTTACTTTATGTTGATGATCTCATACTGACAAGTGATGATCAGTTGATCAAGTCTTGCAAGGAGGAACTTGCAAGAGAGTTTGAGATGAAGGACATGGGGCTCATGCATTACTTTCTTGGCATGGAGGTATGGCAGGGAGATGGGGAGTTGTTTGTGTCTTAGTGCAAGTATGCCAACGAGATACTCAGGAGATTCTGCATGGAGAGCAGCAAACCCATGGAGACTCCTTTAGCAGGTAACTGGAGGAAGGAGGATGCTACTTCAAGGGAAGTAGTGGAAGCTACTATTTACAGGCAACTTGTGGGTTCACTCATGTAATTGGTGAACACATGACCGGATATGTGGTATGCAGTTAACCAGCTTAGTCAAGCGATGGTTTCGTCTACCAAGCTGTATTGGAAGGTGACAAAGCATGTGTTGAGATACCTCAGGAGAACTTCTTAGTATGGATTATGGTACAGACGGACAGAGGGAGTGAAGCTTCAAGGCTTCACCGATGCAGATTGGGCAGGGATTCCATCTGATAGGAAGAGCACATCAGGAGGGATCTTTAGTATTGGATCAACAACAGTTTCTTGGTACAGTAGGAAACAAAGATCGGTTGCACTTAGTTCGACAGAGGCAGAGTACATGGTTGCGAGTCAGGCAGCATGTGAGGCCATTTGGATGAAGAAGATCCTGGTTGGTTTGTTTGGTTAGTAGATGGATCCAACTGTGATTTACTGTGATAATCAAAGTTGTATCAAACTCTCTGAAAATCCAGTTTTTCATGATCAGTCCAAGCATATTGATATCATCATCTCAGAGATTGTGTATTGAGGTGGATTATGTTGTTAGAGTAGATTCCCACGAAGGAGCAAGATGCTGACATTTTGACAAAGGCATTGCCAAGATGTAAATTTGAGTTTCATGGAGACAGGATCGGGGTAGCTGATAATCCCTTTCTTGTTGAGAGAGAGTGTTGAGAAATGCCAACAAGAAATTCCAATTTATTTGTCCTTGAATTAAACTGAGAATTAAAATCGAATTCTATTCTCATAGCAACTTGTAAATAGTTAATTAAGTTTAATTAACTTAATTAGCTTAGTCATTTCAAGTTGGAAGTTTTTCTGTAGTCATGTATATGTTCTCCCTAAGTTTTAGGGGTCCAGTATGAGTTTAAAATGAGTTGGAAATTAGATCACTCAGTTTACTGAGTTAAGTTAAGTTAAATTAGTTCCAAACTATTTGAGGAACTAATAGAGAGTTAACAGTCAGTTGGTGCACCAGTGCATCCACAAGTGTCGCTCTAGTTAACTGAAGATTCCCTCATCAAAAAGTCATGCATGTCGATTATGAGAAAGACCCAGTTGAAACTAGAGTGCAGGGACAGTGTACTATCAGTGGTATTATTTAATAGAGTGTAAATATGATGCATGCATCAGAGATTGATCCTATGTTTGGATTGCAAAGTTTTGGAAGCATGAATTCCCTTTAAATACGGGCTATTCATCCTAGGAATTACGCAAGAGATTAGGGGCTTGGAGAATTGCAAAACTGGCTAAGTGTTGGCCAAGAGCTAGCTTGTGAGCTGAGAGAGTTGAGCATACTTATTCCTGTTTCAGACCCCAGGAAAAGCTTGTTCAACATCAAGGCTGAAAAGGTTGTAAGGTTCTTCTACTATTCAAAGTTAATACAAATAAATTTGTTTTTCTCAATAAGCTGTTAATTCATGGTTTATTTTATGAATTCCTTGATCACCATAATAGACATGATTTATAATATTTGCTATGCAAGTGCTATTTAATGTTTGCTTGTTTGTGATTGCAGGTCTTCAAAGGTAACTCTTTCGAACGATTGGAGGATGACTACTACGAACAAGCATTGGATCTAAGGTAGGATCTTAACACCTTTGTAGTATTTACTTATAAATCACATATGTCTAGAGAAAGATAGGTTTGTTTGTTTGTTTGTTGCTAGACTATCTTCTGATACTAGGGAGATCGGTCTTGTCCGCAAGATCGATTTATCCAGCCAACAAATTGGCGACTCCACTGGGGAAGGTATTTGATTTTTGGTTTTCCTTTGTTTTGACTTGAGAAAATTGTTTTGTTTTCTGGTTTTTGATTGATGTATACTGGCTTGGGTAGTTTTTAAAATCTGGAAGTATTTTTGTTTTTTTGAAGTTTTCTAGGGACCGCACTTTCTCTTTACAGACAGTGTGGGCATCTCCGCATTTTCCTTCAGTAAACAGTGCGGGACCGCACCTGTTGCTTCTGGAGCCTGCGGACCCTGTAAATTTTTTTTGAAAAACTTAAGATATCTTCTTCCAGTTAAGTTTAGGTTTGATTTAGGATTTTTAGTGTCTACCCAGATCTGTATTTTTCCTGTCAAAAATCTCTTGTGAGTGAGTTCCAATAGTATTTTTGTTTTGAATGATTTTCTAGAAGTTTTGCATGCTTGGAGTGGTTTTCACTTTGTCTCTGTAGTGACTCAAAGACCAGAAGCTTGAGAAACCTTAGATCACCCTGGTGTCTTTTCGTCTTCTTGATGAGTTTGACTTGGTTGTGAAATCTATCCTTTGTGAGAAATAGATTTAGTTTTCTCATTGCAAATCTTTGAACAAACTTTGTTATAAGTTTTGAATTTCATTTTTACAAAAGAAAACATATCTGGATGTTTTTGATTGGTTTGTTATTCTGTGCAAATGAATCCTTAGTTTACTGAACAACTAAGTAAAACGTCCTCAAAAAAGAATTGAAGCTTTTATTCAATTAGATTTTTAAAGTTTTTAGATCTCAAAATTAGTTTTTGTAGTTTTGAGTGTTTTTCTAGAACTTGTAGATCTCTTTTGAAGCAAATTGTTTTTTTTGTAGTTTCGAGTTTTGAAAAAGGGAAAGGGATTTATTGTGAGCATTAATTATTTGTCTTGTTTTGAGTTCTTATTAAAAAGACAAAAAGATTTTCTTTCCATTTCCATGTTGAAAGAAAGAATTGCATTCTTGAACTCTTTCTTTTAGCTAGAATTTCATTGAAAGAAAAACGAATTGCTTATCATTTTAGGTGCATTTTTTAGTGTGTTTGGAGTCGAGTCTTCACACCATCAAAGTTTCATTTCCATACCTATCGACTTAAAGAACAACCCATAAAAGCAACACTTAATTAAAATTGATCTAGTAATCTTTTCTATTTCTAGGGCTCTTATCACCAATATAGCTTAGGCTAGTATCTTGGAGTAGGGAGTAATTAACTCTCCAAGATAGTTAAAACAAACAAGTAGATACATCTTGCGGTAGGAAATAAATCCAATTGTAATTGATACATTCTGGGAAGCTTCTCTTAAAGGAGTCAATCACGAGATCATGTCCGAACCTTTGAGACAATCAATTCTGTTTCATTGGGAAAGATAGAAGATCTGCGCGTATTATAAACGGTAAACCTCAGATTAACTATTGTCGAGGAGCCTGGGGTCACTTGTTGGTAAACCTCGGATTGACCATGTCGAGGAGCCTTCAAGGGGATTGAGCTTTGTTACTCTGCCCTTGCGCATAGAATCGGATCGTAGACTGTCCCCCCAGTTGTATTTTTTGTTGTTGGTAACCTTAGTGTCCATAAACTTAAGATTATTTCCTAGGGTGACAGTGAAAGAAAGATCTCACTGTACCTGACGCAGACGTCGACTAGACTCACTTGGACTCTCTGGGGGGTTCTCTTCACTCGAGATGGTTTTGTGAAAAAACTTGTGCCAGTCTGTTTCAGTAAGCAGGTTGTCGGGGTAACTATTCCAACTGCCCTTTCTATATTAAACTTCTACTAAGTTGGATTTCATCACTAAATATTGTTTTTAGTACGGGAAGTTACTGTTTGTGTGTGGTTTACACTCTTAGATTATTTTTTTTAGGCGTGTGATTCAGCTGTTTGTTTCTTTAGAGACTTCAGGTGTTTTTATTGAAATTTTCTTTGTTTGCGTGTGATTAATTAATATTTAATTGTGGCCAGATTACCGAGACAATCTCGTAGACTTCAGGGGAAACCTCCTGAGTATACACCAAGCCAACTTGAAGGGCTACGAGCTCTCGTATCACCTAGTGACAGTAGAGTTGGATCACTAGAAGCCGGAGAGTCATCTTTAATTGTTCATCCTAATTATCAAATACAAACAACAGAGCATATTCAAGAGCCAATTTCATTTTCCGAAGTTACTGGTAGTATTTCTCCTTCCAATGAATTAGCTGAAGAACCTGAAATTTCTGAGCCTGACACTGAACCTACTGTTTTGGAACCATCTTCAGGATTTGTTACTCCAACTTCTAGTGATCCTAGTTCACCTAGGGTAAGAAATATCATTACTCAAAATCTTCCTTTTGGCCTCATTTCTATTGAAGAACTTGTCAGTCCAGACCAATGTTGCACAAAGCGCCCCCCCCCCACAGTTCCAAGCCCCGAAGCTTGTCTCATACGGAAGTGCCTAGGAAGCTTGGCCGGAAGCGCTGCTTCCGAATTTTTTGCCGCTTCCTGGAAATTCGGAAGCGTGGTATGGAAGCGCCGCTTCCGAAGCGCGCTTCGTATGGCGCTTCAGAGGAGGAAGTGTACCGTACGCTTCCGGAAAAGCGTTTAGAAAATCGTTTTTTTCAATTTTTTTTTTAATTTTAGGTGAGTTTGCTTGTTGGGGGTGGGTCCACCTTGGGTTAGGGTGACGAATGAAGGCAAAAAAAAATATAAATATAGTAGATGCTCCCTCATGGTAATGTTAAAGTCTTAAAGTAAAAGTGACATTCTCCTTTATTTTTCATTTTCATCCTTTTACTTAAATTTTTAACATTACCATGAAATGACTCAGGATGTTTGAGAGTGGTTCTAACCTCATTGGACTTCATATGGAGAAAATAGAATTTCATATCCTATTCAAAATTCAGCAGACTTAACAGTTTTCAGGAATTCAGGATCAATGGGATTGTGGCATTTCATTAGATTATATCAAGTATGAAGGTATGCGATTAGCATTTAATCAAGAGCACCAAGCCCTATAAGTACCCTAGTGTTGGTGGTGTTAATTGTTGAACTCCTTTGTCACGCGGCACACCCTTAGCAAAAAATTACCTTTCAATCAAGTCAAAATCATCAATCAAGCTTGTTAAGCTTTTTCTAAAATATTTTAAGTCTTGAATTAGGTAGTTTGATCAAAATTGGGCAATGTTGACTAATATCCCTAGACAATCGAGGTAGAGGCAAAGGCTAGACAAGAGGAGAAGAATCTAGATTCTAGATGGTTGATGCATCTAAATGGTTGATGCTCGAATAATTAATCATTAATGTACAATGGATGTTATATCTATCTTGATTTATGCAAAAATATGCATGTTTTCATGTCTTCTACAATTAATTTGCTATTTGGGATGTTTGTTTTGAGTATAAATGCAAAAAAATATAAAAATATATATATATATAGCAGACGCTTCCGCGGATGCTTCGCTTCCGCGGATGCTTCGCTTCCTAGATTTTTGGAAAATGACGCTTCCGCATCCCCGCTTCCAAAAAACGCTTCCGCTTTGCCCCCGCTTCGTGCAACATTGGTCCAGACGAAGACATAACTCTTCCCGAAAACCAACAGATTTTAAATCTTACGGAGCATGAATCAATATTCCACAGTCCTTTTAGGAGTGACGCTTGGTATTTATCATTGACAAATTTTTTAGAAAACCCGGGTCTTATTTTTTCACCACCTCGAATTCCTTTTCATCCTACACCAAGAGGTTATTATCCTTCATCGATCATGTCAAGACAGTCATCTATGTTTTCCCAATCACCGGAAACATTTTTATACGGCGGTCCTTCTGTTCCTTCGGGGTACCAGTCACTCTCTGGTACTTTTTCAAGAGCAACTCCTCGACCAATTGAACAAGAGTTATCATCTGGTAGTAATGGAACTCAAACGTTAAATGCAGAGCAAATCCATATGATGTCTGGTAGTATTCCAAATCCTCAACCTCAAGGTAGTCAGTTACCGCCTGGGGGGCAACCCCAAGGTAGTCAGTTACCACCTGGGGGGCAACCCCAAGGTAGTCAGTTACCACCTGGAGGGCTACCTCAAGGTTTTCAACCTTCAGGACAGTACATACCCCAAGGTCAACCCCAGACTCAGTACATACCCCAAGGTCAACCCCAGATTCAGTACGTGCCTCAGGGTTATCAACCTCAAGGTCAGTACCCAACTCAAGGTTTCCAACTGCCTTCTGGTCAATCATTTTTACAAGGAGCTGGAAATGTACCGCTTAATTATCAGCCCTACGTTCAACTAGGTTATGGTCCTCCATATGCACAACCTTTTATGGGTCCATACTCCGGAATGAACATGGTGTGGAATCCATCTCAAACTCAACAGACTATGCAACCTAATGTGCAGTTACTTAATCAACCTAGACAACCTTTGGTTTCTGGTCCAACCCAGCAACCTATCCAACCTACTATTCAAATCCTTGCACCTGGTTTAGTTCAGCAGCCTAGGCCTAGCACACCTCGTACTCCGCCTCAAACTGCTGCAACTACTGCAACTTCTGTTCAACCTACAACACCTGTTTCTGGAGTATCTGTAGCTCTGGTTTCTACTATCCCTGCATTAGTGCAAATTCCTCAAGTCTCTGTGCCATAGTCAGGACCTACAGTTCAGACTTCGGTCCAGATGCCTACAGGACAAGCTGGTACAAGTACGATTGCCACAAGTCAACTGCAATTCATCTATCAACTGTACCAGGGACAGTATCAATTCGGTCCTACTGTACAAAACCCAGTTTATCAGTATCAACCGTATCCTGGCTATACTTATCAACAACCTCAACAACCCCAGTTTGGTCTGGTTAATCCTGGTTTTCCAAGAGGTTATAACATTCCTAATGCAAATCCGATTCCAGGTTATCTTGGATATCCTCCTCCTGGAACTGGTCTCATTACTCAAGGTTTTCGCGACCCTAACCATCAATTACCATTTATTGCAACTTTGGATTTACCTGATTTGTCGCGCCTTACGAACGATCCGATTTACTATCTTCTGTATTGGCCGCCAATGCCTAGTAAGTTGCCTAGTGATATCCCGAAATTCGAGGGTAAGTCAGGAGAGGATCTGTCAAATCACGTTATGACTTATCACCTTTGGTGTGCATCTAATTCAATCATTGATGATTCAATTCATTTGCATCTTTTTCAATGAACTCTTATTGGTCTTGTCGCCAAATGGTACATTGAGTTACCACGAGGCTCTTTTAATAATTTCAATCAGTTAGCCACTGCTTTCTTAACTCATTTTCAGTTGCCTGTCAGATACGACAATGGCACGGAACTGTTAACTTCACTGAAACAATCCACGTCCACATATATTTTTGATCATATTCATGAATGGCAACGTAGAAGGCGTTTAGTGAAAGTTTTCATTCCGGATCAAATTTTAGCGGAATGGTTCATTAAATCATTGTTACCCAAAATCACTGAAGATGTAGCTAAGGGAGGAGTTGTCACTGAAGAGCAAGTCATTGCTCAGGCTCAGTACCTTGACCTCGTCTATACGCAGTCAGGTACTTTACATGAAAAAATCCCTGATCTTCCAAAACACGGTCAAATAACTGTAGCTCCTTCAGGGTCTCATGCCGCTGATGGTATGATTGGTTCAGTTAGTACTAAAAGTAAGAAGAAATCTTCAAAGAATTCTTCTCCTATAATAACTTTACCTGATTCCCCGAAAGGAGATTCTTCCGCTGAAATTTCTGCCGACATCCATGTCGTAGAATCATCTACGACCAAATCAAAATCCGGTAGTAAAAATAAGGGGAAGAAGAAAAACAAACAAAATTCAAAAGATAAAATAGATAAAAATGAATCTACTGATGAAAAACGGAAACCTTGCTATCCTTGTTTCATTTGCGACGAGGATCATTTTACCAAAGACTGCCCACATTGAGCAGAGGTTTCGAAATTCGTTAAAGGTTCTCAAACGCCTACTGTCTTGAAGGATCCTTTTCCTACTCAAGATAGTAAGATGATTGGTTCTTCCTCGAATGCCTCAGAAGAACCCATTATGATGATGTCTCATGTCAAGATTGCGACGCGATCGCAAGATTATGGTAGTAAAAATCCTATTGGTGGTAAAGAAGCAGAATCTTCTAATTCAAACACATCAACTACACCTCCTCCTGGTTCTGATCCACTACAGATCGAGAAACCCAACCCTGACTTAGTAATCAAACCGCCTGCTAAAGGTGTACTTCGTAAATCAACTTTCAATCCACATGCGAGAGCTGCTCAGAATTACAACATTGTTGAAGACTTAGCTATTTCCCCTTCAGCAATGTCGGCTTTGGAAGTGCTGCAATCGTGCCCAGCACAGCATAAATTACTATTGTCTGCTATAGGAGCTGTCGATATTCAGGATTCGAACCTAATAATCTTTGATTTAGAGAATAGTACACCCCGCCTACCTCATCAAATGGCTTTCCAGATTCCAGTTTTAGTCAAAAACAGACCTTGCTTTCGGACTGTGATTGATGAAGGGGCTTCTACGTGTATTATGTCGATCCAGTGTTGGAAATCACTTGGTTCTCCCACACTCAATCAGTCTCCGACAATTCTAAAGGCTTTTGATGGCCAAGGGTTCCATCCTTTTGGTATTTTGCAGGATTTACCTATAGGGGTCGAAGGCAAAACCGTAAATCTAGATGTGGAAGTGGTTGATGCCCCTCTAGATTACAACCTTCTCCTGGGTCGCAGTTGGTCTTATGCTATGACTGCTATTGTTTCATCGGTTTTTCAGCTTATCAAGTTTCCTCATAACGGAAAGATCGTTACGATAGACCAGTTGACTTATTTCTCATCCGACCCAGCCTCTACAGATAGTATTTAGCACATCGGTAAAACGACTATCCCTTACAAGGATGTTGGCGTAGGTTCGATTAAAGATTCTGATTTACTAGGAAATTTTTCCTTCCCTCCTCCTAACGTATCGCTTTCTATTGCAAATATTCATATGATTTCATCGAATACTGTTACTTTTGATGATCCTTGGATCGTACCTTCTGATTCTGAGGTGGATTCATTTGATGGTGCGATGCCTTTGAGTCCCTTTGAAATTGCATATTAGGCTGTACAGTCGTTTTCTGATTCCTGTTCAACCGAAACTGATCTTCACCCTATAATTGTTGTCGGTCCTTTCACAAAGTGGGGTATTGACTTTATTACATGTAACCCTCACTCGACCGGGGGGCATGCGTATATTATTCTAGCGGTAGATTATTTTACTAAGTTGTCCGAGGCAATGCCTATATTTTCGGCAGACGGCAAGACTGTTGCAACTTTCGTATTCAACAATATAATTGCTAGATTCGGTGTTCCTCAAGCTATTATTTCTGATCATGGAAGTCACTTTCGAAATCTCATGATCACTGAACTGACAGATCAACTTGGCCTGTGCCACGATAGTTCTACTCTGTATTACCCGTAGGCTAATGGTCTGGTTGAAGCTATCAATAAAGTTTTAGTCACTATGATCAAACGAATCATTGGTATTCATAAGTCAAATTGGCATACCATGCTATTTTCAGCACTTTGGGCATATCGGACCTCAGTGAAAACATCGACTGGTTTCACTCCTTTTCAACTGGTCTACGGTTTGGAAGCAGTGTTACCTATTGAATGCGAAATTCCGTCATTACAATTAGCCATAGAATTACTCCCAGCTACTTTTGAAGAAGAGAAACGTTTTTTGTACTTAGCTTAGCTAGATGAGAATCGACGCACTGCTGCAATAGCAAACGAGACTCATGCGAAACGAATGAAAGCTCAGTACGACAGAAGTGTTACACCTCGTAATTTTTCAGAAGGAGACCTAGTTTTAGTATATGATCAAGTGAACGATAAGCTAGGGGCTGGAAAATTTGTACCTATGTGGCATGGTCCTTACATTGTTAAGCGAAAGCTGACAAAAGGGGCTTATGAATTGATAGATTTTGACGGTGTCTCTTTGAATAAACCCAGAAATGGACTTTATCTGAAGAGATATTATGCTTAAATTCTATGTGGAGATTTTTTGTTAGATTAGTTTCTTTGTAGCTGGTGTGTTTTAGATTAGAAAAGTGTGCCTAGTTTAGAGAGTGCTCTTATCATTATTCCTGCTTATCTTGATTTTACTCTTGATATTGCAGATGTCGACGTCTCTTCAAACATACATTGGTTTTGCTGATGGTGCTTGTCGTAGTACACGGAACATTTCTTCCGCAGCTTGGGTTATCTATTCACCCTCTGATGAGTTAGTGTCTATGCATGGGGTAAGCCTCAGTCAAACAACGAATAACATTGCAGAGTATAGTGCAGTGATTGAGTTATTATCTGAATCCATCTCATTTGGGATTCAGAGTTTGATTGTTAGGTTGGATTCTAAACTCGTTGTATTACAGCTTAACAGGGTTTATGCCATTAAAAATCCAGTGTTATTAAGGTTATTTTTTAGAGTTCGTCTCTTGGAACGTGAATTTGATTACATTGAATATCATATTCCAAGACATTTAAATACATTAGCATATGCAGTTGCTTCTAGTATGATAAATAGACATTTGCAATAATCAAAACAGTAAATTTAATAACATTCGATAACATGTTACACGAGATAGCCGGTAATAATGATATATCATAGCATAGACTTGTGTTTCAAAATATACATCGTCTTCAATCATAGGTTGAAAAACACCTTATGATCGGCAAAAATGATAATACAAAAAGACAAAAATGTCGTGAGTCTACAAAATCAATCATCCTATCCCTGGCGATGATCCTTGAAATGATAAAGTACGTCACTCTTCATACATGACAGACTCTATCTTCATCTATTATAGACTTCGCACTTTAGGGGGCAATCTGTTGCACTAAAAATTGTCACCTTGACATTCTGCTATCTGTGTGAGTTCATTACCACTCATACTTTCCTCCTCTGCAAGTCTAAAACATCAGTTCCTCATATCAAGTCTGGAAAATAAGAGAAAAGCTCTCAAAAGTTTTAAAACTCTGGTTCCGCACTTTCTCTTTGTCTTACCTGTGGTCCCACACCTGATAGTCATGTCTCCTGCGCACCTGACCACACTGTCTTTGTGTTAAAGGTGCGGACCCCTGTAAAAGTTAAAAAAGCACGAGTATACTCTGAAAAACTCACTTTCAGTTATTTGTAGAAGCTTCTGGAAGAAATCTTGAGGTGGCAAGTTCGCTTTTTTAAGGTTCATGTATCCCAGACCTTAAGGAGCTAATCCCTTGATGTGAGGAGCTTATTCCTTTGAAGGAGGATTCTATCCCTTCATAGGTGGACCAGTAACCTCCTCCTCTACACTATAAAAAGAAGCATTGAGCTGGTTACTTGGGAGTTAGAAGCTTAGTATTTTTGAGGTAAAATGCTGCTGGAACTTAGTCTTCTTTAGTTGAGATTTTATGAGGAGAG
The DNA here is from genome assembly GCA_031772625.1 of Pinus tabuliformis. Taxonomy (NCBI): domain Eukaryota; kingdom Viridiplantae; phylum Streptophyta; class Pinopsida; order Pinales; family Pinaceae; genus Pinus; species Pinus tabuliformis. Next base: position 763,963,216 of record CM062807.1, on the reverse strand, counting down.
ATTACATACCTCTATGTATCTCATTTGGAAGAGTGCAAGACTTGTCAAAGTAAAGGAAATTCTTGTTTTGGACCCCAGGAAGAGCTTGTTCAACATCAAGGCTGAAAAGGTTGTAAGGTTCTTCTACTATTCAAAGTTAATACAAATAAATTTGTTTTTCTCAATAAGCTGTTAATTCATGGTTTATTTTATGGATTCCTTGATCACCATAATAGACATGATTTATAATATTTGCTATGCAGGTGCTATTTAATGTTTGCTTGTTTGTGATTGCAGGTCTTCAAAGGTAACTCTTTCAAATGATTGGAGGATGACTACTACGAACAAGCATTGGATCTAAGGTAGGATCTTAACACCTCTGTAGTATTTACTTATAAATCGCATATGTCTAGAGAAAGATAGGTTTGTTTGTCTGTTTGTTGCTAGACTATCTTCTGATACTAGGGAGATCGGTCTTGTCTGCAAGATCGATTTATCCGGCCAACAGTTGTTTGAAGTAGATTTGAGCAAAGCATTTTCAGCAGTATAAAGAGTCTACCTAGCAGAGCCATTTGTACTTTTTTGGGTCATCCGAGTCAACTGGAATTAGGCCAAACCCATTCTGGGTTTTGTTGGGATTGGTGTGTAGTGTGTATAGCCAGTGAGAGAGCCATTTGCACCATTTTGAAGGGCCTAATCATCAACTGGATTCAACTCAAACCATTTCTTGGTTTTTCTGGGCTTTGGGAGAGGAGTTCTGAGCTAAATTTTCAGAGTATTTTTTGGAGTATTCAGCCCTTAGACTAGCATTCTAGCCAGCAGCCAACAACAAATTATTTCTAGGTAGTGCGCAAATCACTCTAGAACCATTCTTACCACTTAGGTCCGGGACAATTTTATGGGTTCTATTCAGCTTGCAAAGCAAGCCCATGTTCCAAAATTTTAGCTCATTTTATGTACTCTTTTATCATAAAATTAATAAAATGGCTCAGATTGTGTTGTTGGAAATTTTTGTGTATGAGTTCTAGTTTATTTATTGTTCCTATTCCATTGCTTGGTATTAGCTGTTAAATTCCAATTAGGAATATTATAGAAATGCAATGTGTTGTCGCACAGAATGTCTAGGCACAACAACAACGCTCAGATCGGGGGCTGTCACCCTGATCCCCAATCTCTCCGTTTAAGCTGTCTCTCTACAATAGGCTAAGGGCCCTATGGGAAAATGGAATGAAGAAGAACTAGTTGGGAACCAACTAGTTCGGGAGACACATTGAGGCGATCAAGTACTTGATTAAGGTTTAGCAAGACTTAGGATTTGATTAGATTTTAAACGATTAATACCATTGCCTTATGGAGTCAATGATCTTGCTAGTGAAATGAAGACCAAGTAATCGATTAGCAACTGCTGCTTAGGTGAATGACTATCTTATATGAGATGCAGATCCTAAAACTTAATGTGAGATGTAGGAATCTTGGTTGATTTTAGTTAAATGCCTACTTAGATTGTGAATCCTTCAATCCTTTCTGTGTTGAGCCTGATTTCGTAGTAATTGGCAGAGAGAAGGTCAGGAGAAGCACACTAAGGTGTGATTAACGATACCTCTCCTAAACTTCTAACATACCCGGTGCCTCCGGCGCTGCAGAGAGTTGTGGCTCTAACGACTGCAAGATCACCGTTTTAAGTAATATTAAAACAAGCTTCTCAAGAAAAAACAGATGGATATCTATTTGTCTATCGACCAAGCTTATGCTTGGAAGTAAATTTTGTCTATACAAAGTTAACTTATATGCAAATGCACCGGAAGATGAGATGAAGTTAGACTCGAGGATGGGAAAACAATTGTGTCGCGAAAAGCCTTCAATCACCAAAATTAAATGCTCTCTTTTTTAGATGAAGACTTAGAAAATGAATTCTTGAAGATACTATAATTAAAACACCAGCTTATTTCAAATCTTCTTGATACAATTTAGCTCAGAGAACAAAAACAACTTTGCAATTCATTATCAATGTCAACAGATTTTCACAAATATTCAACTTATGAAACAGAAGTATGCAGTCTATTATAGTTGCACGACAAGATTCTTTAACAATCACTTGAAAACATTTGTAAAATGTCTAGCATGTAACTAGCATTAAATAATCCAAGCAATGACGATAGATAGATGCAATATATTCAACAGATGCACAATGTCTTAACAATTAAATTTTAAGAGATTCAAATACTTTCAACAACCACGAAATTTAAATGCTAACCAATTTAGATCCTAGAATTTAAATGATTATGCTTAGTGACCCAAATCTCAGAAATTTACCACTTTCCTATAGTTAATCTTTATATATGAAAATTAAAGCACATTTAACTATAGAGAAAAAGAAATGTCGATACCACAAATTCTCCTTTAGATTTTATCCTTGACAAATTTGACTAGTCTTTAGGAAAACTTTTTGATGTGCTAAGCAAGACTAAATGTGACCGAAATAAATCGAAAAAAGATTTAATTTTTTTTAATTTTTTAATGGTCCAGCGGCCACATAAAAAAGTTAAAACCTTTAAATGTGAAATTTATTTCGATTTAAAACTTTAGGATATCTCAAAGTCACATTAAAAATGAAAATGAAGCCCCTTTTTTTTATTTTTTATCTTTTAGTTTTTTATGTTTAGAATTTTTTTTAAATTTTAGATTTTTTAGGACCTTTTTTTTTTAATTTTTGAATTTTAATAAAAAAAAATCAATCTCAAGATAAATAAAAAAAGAAAATGGAAGCAAAAGTGAATTCAAACAAAAAGGAGGAATCGAAAAACCACAAAAAAAAAAAAAAATCGAATTTTTAAATTTTTGATTTGAAAAGAAACAAAAGTTAAAAAAATAAATCATAAAACAAAATACACTAACCCTATCTAACCCCACCCACACACAAACAAAAACGAAGAGAAAAGGGAAATCGGGATTTTTTTTGTTTTTGTGAGTGCAGGCCGACGGCAGGAAAGGGTTCGATGGCAGCGTGGAGAGACGCAGTTCGATGCATTTTTTGGAGAAGAGCAGGTGACGCGCGATGGAGGCAGAGGGAGGAAAGGAATGGATGGAGCAGCGTTGAGGAGAAGAATGCAGAACGAGGCAACGATGAGGGCTTTCAACAGGCTGCGGAAAGGATCAAGAAGCTTGGAAGTTGGACGAAGGGAGCTGTCAAGAAATCACGGTTTGCAGGTGGACAACAGTGAGGAGGGGTTAGCAAGTTACGGGCTTTGCGTGCAGGGAATGGAGCTGCGGGCTTACTGTGGTAGCGTGGAGAGTGGATGAGGAAGCCGTAGGGAGAGAGGCAGTCACATGGGCAGTGAAAAATGTTAGCAGAAATGGGTGTATGGAAGCAGCGAAAGGCGAGGGTTAATGGAGATGGAGTTCACGTGGAGAAAAAATCCACAAATGAAGGAGAGAAAAGGCAAGTTTGGAGATGAGGAAAGAGCAGCTGAAGGGAGGATTGAGTGAGGGTTTGCAGGTTAAGGAAGATACGAGGGATCTGAGAGAGATTTTCGTAGGAAGGCAAGGGTGAATGACACAAAAAAAATCGAAATTTCCCAGAGACTGGAGATACGCAGCACGAATAAAACCAAGACAACAAAACAAATCTGAATTTTTTCTTCTGAAAACCCCAGGCAGCAAAAGCGATTTCGAAAGACTTCAGGAAGATAGCCCAAACTCAAGATAAATTTCTAGATTAAGATGTTTTAATTCATATTTATAATCGAAACCCCTGTAAAATTGTCTCCAGATTTAAAAAATTTAAGAAACCCCTGGACTGCAAAAATATCTGGATAGTCTCCCTGCAAAAATAATTTTGAAGCCAAATCTTACCCTCTATGGCCTAGATCTGGTTTCAAAATCAAACCTTACCTTCAAATCTGCAACCTGTACCTAAAAACACAAACACCCAGAACCCGGATATACAAAAATAAATGAAACCCCAAAAAACCCAAGTCAGAAAAATTAAAAAAATTACAGATCTATGCATAGGAACAACGGGTCTACCAGATCTGGTGCGTGTGAGTCCATCTCCACTCCCAAATCTGATAATCTAAGGCTCTTTAAAGCCAGATTTATCAATTTAGCATAAAAAAATTTGAAATTTTGATTTTAAACAGAGGAGTTTCACCCAAAACCTTTATGTTGGCATTATGATACATGGGTTGTCCTTGATTATGATACAGGTGTTGTCCTTGATGGCAACTCACTCAGTTGAAAGATCACAGTGCAGCATGACAACAGCAAAGAATTACAGATCAGACTTCAAAGAATGAAGAGAGGTATACGCAGGTTCACCTTGACCAAGATGCATATACACGCAGGTTCATTGAACTCAAGTAGTGTATACGTACACACACACTTTCACAGAAGGAAAAGTGTGTATATGTTGGAAAAATAAGTTTTTGATCCGAGGTATTTGGTCCAAGGTATTTTGATCCATGGTATTGGTTCGAGGTATTGACCCTAGGTATTTGGTCCAAGGTATTGGTCCTAAGTGGTTTTTTTCCATGGCATTGAGAAAGGCCTAAAAACTATATAAGGAGGAGAAGATCATTAGGCCAAATGGAGCAAGAATTGAATATCTGATGAAGTGTGAGATCTAGTATGCAGGTTATCAGCTTATGGTGCTTTGCTTGATCTGAACCAAGGATGAACCTTAGCGATTGATGAGGGATAAGATCTAATGATGGATCGGGATCTTAAGGCTTGAAATGAATTATCATTATGCTTTGATCATGTATAGTCTAGATCTGAATACTGACACGTGTTATTTTGTGAATGTTATGATCTGGGTATAACTAAAGTCTAGAATAGCTGCAAAATTATGAATAAATATTTGCAGATGTATACGCTGGTTGACTTTGGTAAAAGCATGTATACACGTTGGTTCGGTTCATCAGAGTAGCGTATACATTATGAAATATGATATTTGAATTTGCAGTTGGCTCTAGTGGTTGTTGCAGAGTTTTGGGTTCTGCTCTGTGTTCTGGTGACAATGTTGTGAAGACAATATTCTGAATGTTCAGATTGGTTGATTGTGATTTGCTTTAGTGATGATGGGACTTCAGTGATTAAGTTGTGGGTGATTCAGAGATTGATAATTGAGTTTCAATGATTGGTTAATGCAGATGTATTTGATGGTTGTATTGCAGTGGTGATTGATTTTGTTCTTCAATGTTGTTGATGGGTCCAGTATGAAAATTCGATGAAACGTGGCCTTCATATTGTGATGTTGTGTTCCAGGAGTATCCAGTCTGAAAATTTATGGAACGTGGTCCCTGGAGGAAAAGAGAAGGTTGTAGCCTTCTGTAGGTCCGCGCCTACGTACTAGTAAACATATCGGCTAGTACAAGAGCTAGGGGGTTGTAGCTCCCTTCGAGTAGAAGCTGGAGAACGAGAGAAGGTTGTAGCCTTCTGCAGGTAGAAGCCTGCGTACTGGTATGAGTCTGCACCAGTACAAGATTGTAAACAGGTTTTTCTTATATTAAAAGAAGACAGTAGCAGGTAGTTTTTGTCCCACATTGGGTTTCCACCTTAAATCTTGGTGTTCATGTGTGATGGTTTGTTATGATATTACTTCACATGGTTACTGTTTATATGGTTAATGAAGTACTGATGCACTGATTAAAGATCGACATATGATGAATTAACTGAATCATAAGTTTGCTGGATATACGCTGGTTGCCTTAAATACAGTTGCGTGTACACGCAAGTTACCTTCATTGAAGTAGCGTATATAAATTTAAGTATGAAAAGAAAAAGTTATTGATTTGACTAATATTGATTCACCCCCCCCCCTCTCAGTATTATTTCCAACACGTTCATGCATCAACAATAATATTTCTTATGATAAGCCCGGGATCCAATCAAACTGGGCTCTTCAAAAAATACGAATCGAGAGTTGGTTGGTCCAACTGAAAACTTCCTCAAACGCCCGATGATCTAAAAATCAAGATTTTCCTGCACAACTCAGTTCAGCCATCAATGTAGAGCGAGAAAACGATAATAAAATTCAGATTCAATAGAAATACCTGCTATTATATTCAAAACTTAAATTATCATTCAAACCCCAGTGATTGAGCAAGATATCTATGCCCAAATCACTCTTCAGAAAGCTATCATCAATGGCTAAAAGGAAATCTATGAATGAAAATAACACATCTTATAGCATTTCCACGAAGAGTAACACCAGCAGAAATTAACCCCAAAGTCTTTCTTTATTACTCATAAAAAGATTACAAGAGAGATTTCACTTAGCACACGACTCAAAGATCGAATAATCTTGACTGACAAATGACCTCCTATTTAAAGATAAATCCTCCAATGGCTAGTTCGAGTGATCCTTGTCAAAGCAATCTTGACCGTTGACGAGGATTAAAATTTCTTTTAATATCATCTGTCGAAATTTTAAATTATTGAGGAAATTCGAAATTTTCAATTAAATGCATTTTAATTAATTCAAAAATTAATTTTTTGAATTAATTTCCTCAAAATTTTGACTTTGACTTAACCCCAGGGACCAAAGGCTTAAAATTTAGCAAAATAATTAGTTTACCTTAGTCCCTGGATCTCTTAAACTTTCATTTTTTAAGGACCAACGAATTTTGCATTTGGAGAATTTAAATTTACCTAGGACTTAGAATTAATCAAATTTCTGACTTAGGATTTTAATTAATTTTGGTCAAAAAATTTAATTAATTAACCTATGAGGAGATAAATTATTTTTCTAACCCTCAAGACACTTTACATCATGATTTTTACATTTTTTACATCTCAAGGGGGAAAACCCATTTGCAAAAGACCCTCACAGACTACCCAGTTCTGCAACACAAAATATAATCTAGCAGATTAAGCAATTTGTAACAAAGTAACCTAACCAAATAGTTAGGATTATTCACAAATCGCTTTTACATAGACTCGATCTAGAACACTAGGACTCACCTAAGATCCCAGTGATAAAATGCATTTCGACTTTGGGGTAAGGCTGAAGGAAAACTCTCCCGACCATCTAAGAATGGATCGGTGAGACAAAAAACCTCCCGGAATGTAGATTGTCACCAGAAAAATAGGTTTACATAGGCAATTATATACATGACATAGATCTGCTGAGATTATTTAAATCATATACATGCAGAATGGGTTTACATTATAACATGACAATCAGGCTGATGATGATAGCTGGACAACACAGACACATCGATTAGGCGCTATCCCTTTTGTGAAAAAAGGGGGTGTACTGCTATGGGTCGGTGACACGTAGTGGTCAACACAATGTAAGATAGAGATTGTAAGAAAACAATACCTACACTTACCTAAGAGTTTTACATGCAATATTAGAGCCTATTTAGGGCAAGCCATAGTGAAAATGAGAGTCTACTTGAAGATGCTAGCAAGCTATATGTGAGGACTAAAAAGAAATACTAAAAGAATAAATAAAAGAAATGCAAAAAAGAAAGGAATACTTAATTTGGGAACCTACTGAGGTGTGCGAATAATGAGAGTGTGGTAACCTCATTGTCGAAGCAATATATGTACATGTAGTGATAATCTTAGAGTAATTGTCTAAGTATGATGTAAAGGTGCATGCAACAAGAATGAAGGAGAGGAGAAAAAGAATATCAAATATCACAAAAGTAGAACAATAACTAATCTATGATATGCAAGTATTGAAATAAGAGACAAATAAAAAAGGTTAACAACCATGGAACTAAATAGCAATGGGATATGAAATTAGATAATGAAAAACTATATAACAAGGAGAAATGAAGAGATAGATAGCTACCTATATCCAAGCGCAAGATGATGTAATGCAAAAAAATTGTTTAGGGGTGTGTCATATGAGAGACAAGACCCTGCTTAGACATCCTTAAAAACCAATTATAAATAATGTAAAGCAATAGCCATAGAGGAAGAAAGGAAGATGGGGGCTAGCGCAGCAGCAGGTAGGTGTCGGCAACAGGGTTTGAGTCAGATCTAGGCCCGTAGGGCCGAGGATAGGGCCCATCTCCAATGGACGGGGCGTAGGCAGCAACAGGCCGTCACCGTTCAAGTGTAAGGCAGGCAGGGAACGGCAGGTGGAGGTCCACTGCTTGCGAAGATCGGACACCTGGAGGCCTAGTAACTGTAAAACGCGAAGGTAAATTCCTCTGGGGGAATAGGATTAGTTTTTCTTTCGGACAGCGACTTCTCAGCGATCGACCAGCCGACAACGAACCGCGACCTGCTCAGTAACCATGGTTAATCCGGAGGAGGGTATTGACCTAGATCCAGCGATGGAAGATATTCTCTCTGTCTGGGGAAAAGACCCAACATCTGAGAACGTTGAACGTTATTTCGGAACGGTGGAAGCCCCAGCACCTCCTCCGTCCTGTTCAGACAGATCGACCCAAACCCTCCCAGTCGAGGCCAAGGAACTGCATGAGACGGCATTAGTGCACCAGGAAGGAAAGATACAGCATCAGCACCGAAGATCGAGCAAGGGAACCCCCCAGACAAGCCCGATCACCCCACATTTCGGGAATAAAGGAAGAATAGGGTTTGCAGGATCGATCCTTTCCGGCGGTTTGGAAGACATTGTTACTCTTGGTTCAAAGCCAGGGCAAAGCCCAGTAGTTGACGTGGGAAGAACAGCAACAATCACAAGGTCTTCAATAGCAACAAGCCGGAACAGCCCAAAAGAGACTGACGGGCTGGACCAGAATTCCGTAGGTCATCAGGCGCCTAGGGGAGAAGACAGGCGAACAATCCAGTCTCTGTTCGAAACCCTAAATCCTCCTCCTTCTTATACGAAGGTTACTTGCCTGGAATCAGATCTTTTCCCCCAGATCTCTGGGCCAGACTCACATAGAGGGCAGCCGGGAAATGAAGCCCTAAGAAACTCTGAAAGAGGAACAAAATCCGCAGAAGGGCAAAGGAAAAAACAGAAATTGATTAAATCCCAAGGAGTAGAAGGGAATTTAGTGCTAGGAATGGATGTCCAGATTGAAGAAGTTTTGGAGGTCGCTGAATGCACCGTGGTTGGCAGAGTTAGAGGGAAGAAATTCTCACCTGAATATATCCAATCCTGGGGTAAGCAGAAGTGGCAATCGGAATTAATCAGAGATTTTCGAGTGCAGACTTTAGCTAAAGGATGGTTCTCAGTCCGGTTTGAAAACAAAGAGGCAGCTGACTGGGTACTGAAGAGGCATTGGTCGATCGAGAACATTCCGGTGCTGTTCAAAAACTGGAGCCCCATGTTTGATGCAGACCACGAAAAGGCTGATGTCTTCCCGGTTTGGGTTAGAGCGCCAGGGCTGCCTTCATTCCTATGGGTTGAATCGGTGTTTAAGGCGATTGGGAACCGGCTGGGTACTTATTTGGAGGCAGACATGTCTTTCCAGGAAACTCACAACAGGGCAATGGCTAGGATCCTGGTTAGTCTTAAACCCAGCGGAGGACTGGCAGAAAAAATCATCCTTCAATACAAGGATTATGTGTTTGATCAAATCTTGGACTACGAATACTTGCCGTTCCGCTGCCATAGATGCCATGAGTACGGGCATTTGGCAAAGGAATGCCCCTTAGGAAGACGGAGGAGAAGGTCTCAGAGAACGAGGGAGAGGACGGAAAAGACCTACAGGCACCCTCAGTTTCAATCAAACAAGGAGATATCAGTAGTCCAGGAAGAGGAACCTATGGAGTTAGATATGCAGCAAGGGAGCCAAGGACAGGAAGCAGAACCCCAGGCACCTCCGAAGGAGCTGATTGAAGCCGGACCGGGACCAGGGGAAACAAAGAAGGTCGCTGAAGTGAACCCTTCGAGCTCACCCTCAAGCCCGACCGAGGATCAAAAGGGTATGGACCCGATTCTAAACCCCCTTTCTCTTCCTATCTTTGAAAATAAAGAAAAAAGTTCGGATGAATGCTCAGTCCCTGATCCAAACTCTAATTCACTTCTCTCTGAATCAAATGTTAAAAATGTAAAGTTGGATGCGGGTAATATGGAAAATTGTATTGATAGTTTATCAGACGCTATCCCCTCCCTGGATTTGAATTGTGATGGGTGCTGCCTTGAACCCCCCTCTCTGTCCCAGCAACCTCCATGCCCCTATAACCTTCGCTCCCTTGTAAATAAGCATGGGCCTATGTCTGCTGTGGGGGGTATCGATCCATCTTCATCCCTGAGCCAGCAGGGGAAAAAAAGGGGTAGAAAATCGAGGCTCTCTGTGGCCCAAGTCCAGGCCATCTACGATGTAGCAGACGGGAAACAACTTTCAATCACAGGGGCACTTAGAGCAGTGCAAACCCCCGCCTCTGACTTTAAATGATAATCTCCTCATGGAACTGTAGGGGTTTAGCCAGTAAACCCAAAAAACTGGCTCTTAGGGAGATAGTGATGAACTCCAAGGCGGACGTTTTCCTTCTTCAGGAGACTCTGGGGAAAGGGGAGGACATTGAATCAATGCTTAATGCTCTCCTTCCAGGATGGACTTTTACAGCCATGGATTCCGACGGCCATTCTGGAGGATTGGCTGTTGGAACCAGAGAAGGTAAAATTAAGATCTGGAACCGATGGGGAATGAAGCAAGTGTTGGGGATAGAGTGTCAGTCCACTGAATTCGAATTTCCCTTAACTATCATTAATATCTATGGGCCATGTCAAGGTAGGATTCCTTTCTGGAACGGCCTGATGGAGAAATCGTTTATGAAGAATAACTTTTTGGTGATGGGAGGAGATCTAAACTTCTCTTTAGGCAGAGCGGAAGCCTGGGGCCCTGCTGCTAGAGAGGATCCGCAATCAGATTTCTTTATGAACCTATTAGCCTCAAACAACCTCATAGAAGCTAATCTCATCAAGCTGAAACCAACTTGGAGGAACAGAAGAGTCGGAGAAGCCAGGGTGGCGAAGAGATTAGATCGATTCTTAATTAATGAGGCTTTATCAGCTGCTATTCCGTTATTCAGGCAATGGGTAGAAGAAGGGGGTCCTTCGGATCATTTTCCGATATATCTTGAGCTCGCAAAAGCCCCTCCAAAACCTCCAGCCCCATACAAATTCAACGCTTCCTGGCTTCAAGAAGAATCCTACAACAAATTGTTCCAAGAAACATGGATACATCCTGCCAGAGGATCACAAGAGAATAAAGGATTCTTATTTATGGAAAATCTCAAAAGATTGAAAAAGGCAACAATTTTATGGGCAAAGGACAGGAAACTAAAGCAGAACGAGGACCTAACCAAGATATCCGAGGAACTCCAGAAGCTTGAAAGCATAGAAGCAGATGGATACGTGTCACTTGAATCAAAGGAGAAAATTGTAGCCCTGGAAAAGCACAAGAATCAAATCCTGCTGGCAAAAGAGGAAGAATGGAGACTTAAGAGTAGAGCAATCTGGCTCAAAGCAGGGGATGACAATACTAGTTTCTTTCACAACTATGCAAAAGGAAGGAAGAGCGCAAACACCATTTGGCAATTAATGACCGAAGAAGGAAGGGAGGCAAAGACCTTTGAAGCTCTTTCATCCCTTGGGGTGAACCACTTCCAATCCCTTTTCAAAGACAATGGTGAGATCACCATTGCGGAAGTCATCCAAACTGCGCAAAGCTTTCACAGATATGTGGAGGAGGAAGAAGCGGACCTCCTAATGGAACCTGTTACGAAGGAGGAAGTGGAAGGTGTAATAAAATCCATGGCAAAAGAGAAAAGCCCCGGACCGGATGGTTGGTCAGTAGAGCTATTCATGCACTTCTTTGAGCAGATAGGAGAAGAAATCACAGAAGTAGTGGAGGAGTCAAGATTAAAGGGAGAAATCTATAGTCCTTTCAATGCAACCTTCATTGCTCTCATCCCAAAAAAGGAAGCACCGGAATCTTTCGAGGACTTTAGACCCATTTCTTTATGCAACAGTATTTATAAAATAATTGCAAAAGTGATAGCTCTCAGGATTAAACCAATCCTTTCAAGGCATATCTCACCTGAACAATTTGGGTTCCTGAATGGGAGACAAATTCATGAAGCAATAGGGGTGGCTCAGGAGGTCCTCCACAGTATGAAGATGAAAAATAAGAAGGGAGCTGTAATCAAAATTGACCTATCAAAGGCATACGACAGGATAAGCTGGTCATACATCCGTTTGCTTCTAACACACCTCGGCTTCAAAGTGGACTTCATCAGATGGATAATGGGGTGTATCACAGATGTTAGTTATGCAATCCTCATAAATGGAGCTGCCACCTCTTTTTTTAAAGGACAAAAAGGGTTGAGGCAAGGATGCCCGTTGTCCCCCTTGCTTTTCCTCTTAGTGGCTGAAGGCCTAAGTCAGCTGATTCATAAAAGCAGAAGGGAAGGTAAAATAAAAGGTATAGAGGCAGCGGTAAATCTGTGCATTTCACACCTACTCTTTGTAGATGATATTCTGGTTTTTACTAATGGCTCCATAAATGAATTAAAAGAGTTAAAAAATATCTTTGAACTCTTTTTGAAAGCTACAGGAATGCAGATCAATCCCAGAAAATCACAAATCATAGTGGAAGGTCTAAACAGACAAGAAAAGGAGCAGTTCAGTTTTTATTTTCCATATGAAATGTGCAACATGGTCTCTCCGTTTAAGTATCTGGGATTCTGGTTGAAGCCAAATGATTACAGGAAGGGGGACTGGTCCTGGCTAATTGCAAAGATTGAAGCTAGAATCAGCCACTGGAGCTTTAAATGGCTTTCCAGAGCAGGAAGATTGACCCTGATAAAATCTGTGTTATTAGCCATCCCAGTTTACTGGGCAGCTTTAACATGGGTCCCTAAAGGCGTGCTGGAGAAAATTAGGAGAATCTGTAGCAGATTTTTGTGGGCAGGATCAAAAGAAACTTCGGTTCTTCCATGGGTTGCCTGGGAGAAAGTGGCAAGACCAAAAGAATGGGGCGGTTGGGGGATAAAAAGCCTACCTGACTTCAGACTTTCACTAGCAGCTAAATCAGGGTGGCGCCTCATTAAGATGGAAAATCTCTGGACCAGAACAGTTAAAAGAAAATATATAGATCCAACTCCTCTAGAAGTCTGGATCAGGAACCCAGTAAAGAGCCATAAGAACGTGTCGGCAATCTGGAAAGCAACTCTGGAGTCTTTTAAAGTGATTGAACAAGGTCTTGCATGGAAGGTTGGAAATGGGGAAAAGGTAAAGATAGGAAAGGATCCTTGGGTTGGCTGTAATGAAAACTATGCTCTCTCCCCAGGACTGGTTCAGCAGCTAGAGGATAAAGGGCTTCTATATCTAAATCAAGTGGCAAATCCAGGCTCTTCATCTATCTGGGGTCAAGCTTGGAAGAATGGAGATGAATTGGAATTAGAGCAAAGATGGAGGAACGAGTGGAATGCTTTTATTCAGGAGCTCTTCAGATCAAATGTTCGGCTGAGTGATAGACAGGATGAGTTAATTTGGGCACACGCAGACTCTGGGGAATATGCTCCAAAGAGTGGATACACTTTCCTTATGTCAAGGAAAGGATGGGGAAATCCGGAGTGGTGGTCAAAACAGCTTTGGAAACTTAAGAGCCCCCCAAAGTCAAAAATTCTTTTCTGGTGCATCCTAAATAGTAAAATCCCAACTTGGGACATCCTGCAGGCCAGATTCATGCATGGGCCTGGGAGATGCACCTTGTGCAAATCAGAAGCAGAAACTATTAACCACCTTTTTCTAAAGTGCCCAGAAGCTATCAAATTATGGGGCGAGGTAGGGAAACTCCTGAACAAAAAGCTTGAATGGGAAGGTAATAATGTCCAAGAAGCTTGGCAGAAGTGGTGGCAATCTCATCCAAATGGGACTCTGCGCAACCTCCCCCTCATTATCAGTTGGGGCATTTGGATAGCCAGAAACAGGAGCATTTTCCAGGATAAGGGTACCCCCACAGCTATCACAGCAACTCAGAGCACAGCCATTTTTTCCTGTATCCCTGAACCTAAGGAAGTCCACTCACAAAGAATCGTTCCAGAAATGCAGATCACAGAAGGAATCCCCTGGGCTTTCTTCGATGGTGCATCTCAAAACAATATAGCTGGAGCTGGCTTAGTCATCTACGAATCCCCTTCTCATGTATTAAAAGCCTCTGTGGGTCTAGGAACAGGCTCTAATAATTTTGCTGAACTGCTTGCACTAAAATTCCTTATTTGTTGGCTCATTCAAAGGCACACCCTCACAATTCAAATTTTTGGGGACTCACAAAACGTGATCAGATGGGTAAATGGACAAAGTACCTGCAGCAACCAAATATTAAAACAAATTCTGGGAGAAATTATGAGGCTCAAATCTTACTTTAACAGTTTCTCTCTTCGCCATATCTTCAGGGAAAAGAATGACACAGCGGACAAGCTATCTAAAGACGGTCTTACACAGGTTCTGGGCAGCTGGAAGATTGTAGAAGAGGACCAAGGCCAGATCAGAAGATCAGAACAGCCGCCCCATAATCAGCCCATCTAATTTCCTGGCAGCATCTTTTTGTTACTTTACACTTTGTAAAAATTTTGTAACTGCATACACTCTATAATCCATAACAGATTTGGTTTTTCGGCTATTAAAACTTCTATTTCGAGAGATGGGTTGTCTTCCTCTATGTTGAGGAGGCCCGGTTTGCTGGAAATTATATTTCTTTTTTGATCAGTCTTCAGTTCTTTGGAAAAGAACGTGGTTTTACAGGCACCTCGGTTCAGAGGTTAACAGAACAGCATAAGCGCCATTCAGGGAACAGGTGAATACAAGTGACAGCAACTTTTTGTTAAAGCAGTCACGGAAATCTCACAGATAGATAAGGGATGCATCTGCATTTGCAATGTAAACTTTTTATAAGCTTAATAAAAAGTTTCGTTTTTTTCTTTGGAAAAAAAAAAGCAATAGCCATAGATGATATTAAGAAACTATAAAAAGGAAAGGGATAAAAATTAAATATAAAATTCCCATACTAACCTAATGATGTGGTGTTGTTTCCCAATTGGCATGCTCTAACGCAGCCATGTCACCTTCCTTGCCACCTTAGCCTTGTTATGTAAACTTGACCCAGTGAAGTTAATTGGATGACAATAGTGGTTTTGGGCACATGGTTTTGGTTTCCCATGGTTTTGTTCCGATCCAAACCCCATGTTCCTTCTTTGTGATAGGTATTCATGGCTTTCAGGTCAAATATTTGAATGTTGTTGAGTTTTTGTGATGCCTATGGTAGAAAAAAATTGTGGCTCAGAGTATGCAGATAACTTGTATTTTATTATATTGCATTGATGTGGAGGCATAAGTGATTAGATGAGTTATAGAGGAAGTTCTAGTACCTCTTAGTAGCATGGCCACCAACGGATCACTTTTATGTTGAGAACTAGATTATATCGACGGGATGGAGTAGAAGAAGAAGAATGGCTTGTAAAAAGGAGAATGGACAGTCTATGCTAAGAAAATTCTCGATATTAAAGAACAAACAAAAGAAAAAGGACAAAGGAGAGACGTTCATTCCCAGCCTCAGAGTGTTGTGATCTCGCAAACGCAGACAAATGGAGGCATCAGATAATTTGAGAGATTGTAGGAAAGGTTATGGGGATTCAAAACTCAAAACTCGGTGAACACCAACTCTAGGACCTCAACAACAAAATCAACAAGAGATTGGGGAAAACTAGCAATGAGAAGCTTAGATCATAGAGCTTGGCATCCCTAATAATGTCAAAGGAGGGGCCAAGATGAAGTACTTGGCAGGACACAAGGTTGATGTACCCAGAGCTACCAACAGGGAACTTGGCTATAGGTACTTCAGGGCTGAAAATTTCCTCCCTAGTGTCATAGATTTATTTGATAAAGCCTAAAGGAAAAGAAGAGGAGGTTGAGGTATACAAGAAAATTGATGCTAGTTATTATTGTTACATGGATGACAAGGATGTGATCTTGGAGAAATTTGAGTGGCCCATGGAGGAGGAGATGCAATCCAAATCACTCAGGAAATGACTGTTGAGAAGACAATCATACAAAATTTAAAAGGAAAAATAAAAAATTTACAATTGACATGAAATTTTTTACATGTAAATGGGCATAATGTTGTAAGACTTCATAAGGCATGTGTACCCCTAGTAGTTTATAGGTAAAGTTTGGAATTAGACCTAGGTGATAGGGGGTGTTGCACCCATTTTGTCACAAGTCCAAGGAAGGAGTGTACAAAATATTTCAAGCATCGGAATCATCAACTAGCTACAGGTTATGTCATTTTAAATCCAATTTCTGCAAATTATAACGTAAATGATGCTATTGTGACCATTTAATTATGTAACAACACCTAGGTAAGCCTTTGATTTTGGCAACGAATTTCATCCTAAGAGGTTTTTTAACCTCACCGCATTATCTGTGTTTCTAAACACAGATAATTGGCAGAGTTTTGCCTCTAGCTTAAACCCCAAAGCTAGGGTGGAATTTATGGATGAAGTCTTAGGTGAGTCCTAGTGTTATATCGAGTCTTTGTAAAAATGGTTTGAGAATAATTTAAACTATTTGGCTAAATTATTTTATTATAGATCACTTGGTCTACTAGATCATATTGTGTCGCAGAATTGGGTAATTATTTTGAGGGTCTATATGTAAATGTGTATTCCCCCTTTGAGGGTTGAATTTGTAATATCTGATGTAAAAAATATTTTAGTGCATGGTCCCTCATACTTGGACACCATGACTAAAATATTTGAGGGTGGAAAAAATAATTAATCCCCTCTAGTGTCAGTTAATTAATTTTTCTGGCTAAAATGAAATTAAATCCTAAGCCAGAGAACTAATTAATTTAGAATCAAAAAATAATTTTAGAGAAATTAATTTCTCCAAGTGGAAAATGACCAAAAAAATCGTGTGTCAAAAAGAAGTCAATATTTTGAGGTCCCCCATGTGAAAATTTCTGAATCTAACGAACCAGAAATCCTACTGCAATACACTGACTTGCATTATCTACTTTTGTTTTCCATTTAACAAGTTATTTTCAGAAATATTCAGAAAATATTAATGCAAATACATTGCACCCTACACCAATATACAGATCAAGTACTGAAAAAATAAATGAGACAATCATGCAAAGGACACACTTATTTTTGGGCTAAATGTCCCCAGAAAATCCCAATGCGAGAAAACCGGTGCAGCAACTCTAATGGTTTTCTATTATTACGCAAAAGTTCTGAATACAAATGTCGGTTACCCTCTCGGCAAACCAGTGACAGAGAAATAAAATGGCGGAAAACCTGAGTGAGTTTTACCTCACTTCACCCAGTATTCTGGTAGCAAAATTGGTTGGCCCCAGCTACAACTGTGTTGCCCCTTTGCAGTAACTGCGTGGGCCTGCGTGGAGCTCTATGAGGCTCTGCATCAGCTCTTCTGCCCAATGCATCAGCTTTCCCCGACTGTTCAGGCAGTTCCAACGCTCTGCGTGGAAGGAGACTCTCTCCCTCTGCACTGGCCCTTCTGGCTCTGCGTCAAGGCTGGGTGGGCCCAAACTGGCCCAACGTCAGCTCTCCTCACTACTGCGCTGCCTCCACAAGCTTCTCTTCGCCTCTTTTCCTGTATTCTCGAACTATCATTGCCCCTCAGCTGCAAGATCTCCCTAATCGATTTCCCTCCTGAGAACTTCTCACCTCAGAAAATCGATTTCCTCCATCTCTTTGTGTGTCCTCTCCAACTGACCCCAAGCGTCCATTTATATTTTTCCTGTTGAGAAATCAACAACAGAGATTAAGTCTCTAATCAATGGCCAAGATTAAGTCTCTAATTAACGACAAAGATTAAATTAGACTTGATCCTCATCTCTTAGAAGATTCTCACCCATATTTTCATTTATACCCATTAATATTTTAATGGGGGAACCCCATTAAAAATATTATTTATTTTAATAAAATACAATTCAGGTGGAATTTCAACAAATGATTTCTGGGTCTTGGAGACCTCATGTGTTCTAGCCCCTCCACAAAATTTCAAAGCTAGAGCACATCCGATGCTACCCAAAAATCGACACTCCCTCTTAGCGAGGAATGTGCTCTAGCAATACTTCCCAACAGAAGTATCACACTGATCCACGACATCGGTCCTCTATGCTACTAATGCTTGGCCTACTGCCCCTCATCTACTACGCTGCTGCAATCTGTACTGCTACCCATGACACTGCTGTGAAAATTCCTAATCCTCAAGGAACCCCTACTGCAGCAAATCTGAATCTACTTCACCTACTTGATTTTTTAATATACATTAACCAAGTTATTCTTCTTAACACTGAAGAAAATTACTTCTGCAACCTACACTAATTAAATGTTTCATCTCATGAAACAAGAAAAAGAGAAAAGAACAAGATACATAGGACACACTTATTTTTGGAAACAATAGTCCCCAGAAAAACCCAATGCGGGAAAACCGGTGCAACAGTTCTAAGGGTTTATTAATATGCAGGAGAAATATCTGAATACAAATCTAGGATGCTCATCTAGCAATCCTTTACAGAGAAAAATACTAGCAGAAAATCTGAGTGAGTTTTACCTCACTTCACCCGGCAGAATTCCGGCTGATCCGAAACAAGACTGGCTAACCCCGACTATTTCTATGCTAGCCCTACGTAGGCTCTGCGTCAGCCTTTCAGGGTCTGCGTTAGCTTCTCTGCCCTCTACGTCAGCTATCCCAGTTGTTCTGGCAGTTCTCGGTAGTTCTGGATTCTGCGTGACAGGCAGTTTTTCTGCTCTGCACTGGCCCTTCTGGCTCTGCGTTAGGACTACATGGGGCCAAATTGGCCCAGCGTCAGCCTTTCTTGGCTACTGCGCTGCCTCTTTGCAAGCTCTCTCCGCCTCTCTGTCAGTATTCTTCGGAAAGTCCTCTCGGATTCTCACTTCCCCTCTACTGTTGAATGATCACTTAGTTCGAATTTCTCAGCTTCCTAGCACCAGAAATCGAACTCTAGATCAATTCTCTCTCGTTGTGTGTATTTCCAAATGAACCCCAAGCCTCCATTTTATACTTTTCCTGTTGAGTCTTCAACGACCAAGATTAAGTCTCTAATCAACGGCAAGATTAAAACATGATTTGATCCTCCTTTTAGATCATTCTCACCCATGTTTTGATTAATACCCATTAATATTTTAATTTCCCTAAGTTTAGACTTAGAAACCCCATTAAAAATATTAATTATTTTAATAAAATAAAGTCCGGGTGGAATTTCACCAAACGGTTTCAGGCTAGAGCACTTCCGATACTACCAAAAACTAACACTCCCTCTTAGCGAGGAAAGTGCTCTAGCAACAATGTCCACGTGCATGATGCTATGTTTCTTAAGCATCTTCTTTCTGCATTGTTGCTGCCACCAACATTGTGCTACTGCTACTACTGTACTGCTGCCCATGACACTGCCACTGCCACTGCTGCATTTGTACTACAACTCCCTCTCAAATGCTGCAGCTGTTAGCACTGCCACTGCTAACACTGCATCCGTACTGCAACTGAAAAACATCCAAAATTAGTTGAACTTAACTGTGTTCAGCATATTACAATGAATGTTGGAATCTGACTACTGCTGATTCTGACCCTCTAAATCTTTTGCACTACTGCTGACTCCTGCACTGATGCCAACCTTGTTCTGCGCTAATCAGTCTCTGGTCCCAAGCCATTGCATCTGTCCTCCAAACACTCCACTGCATCATCTGACACTAAGTCCATCTCACTACTGCTAACTCTTGGGCTCCCATAACAGGGAATTGATCCAAGAGGTAGACTCCTCAAGGATCCTGCGCACATGTAGTCCTCCCAACTACAGCTCAATATCACCCCATCTCCTTCCTGGAGATGCGTGGGCACTCATGGTGAACTCATCCTCGTTAATAGTTGCTGAAGCAACCTTGGGATCATGTTTCTCATCCTTGTCCTTTTTCTTCGAAGGGCACTAGGATGCATAGTGGCCTAACTTGCCACAACTGAAACATTTCACCTTCGAAATGTCCTTTCGCTTCGACTTCTGCTATCCCTTCGATGCCAGAATTGCATTCTCCTCCTCCTTCGTTTTTGTGCCACTCCCACTGCTGCCATTGAGGTTGACCTTTACTAGGCTCCTCGTTAACTCCTCCTGTTGAAGAGCCGCCCACATCTCCTCCCATGAAGATAGTTTTTCTCTGCCCAATATGCTTTGGATGAAACTTGCCATTCATCCAAGACTCCAGTCAAGGTTATCCTCACCATCGCGGTTGGCTGAGGAGTGGACCCCACTGCAGCAAGTTGGTCTCTAGTGTCCTGAAGATGCTGAAGATAGAGGTTCATCCCTTCTCCTTTTTGCATCAAAGTCCGCTACAACTTCTGCTCTAAATACTTCTTCTGCAGTTCGAAAGAGCCTTCATATAGAGAAGACAAGGCTTCCCACATCTCTCAGGCTGTATCCTTTCCCTACAAGTGTGAGACCACATGATATCAAACTCCATCAAGAATGAGCCTCTTTGCCTTCCCCTGCTCAGCCTTGTAGTTCTTCTTTTGATTGTTCTCAGCAGGAACAACTACAACACTTTTGATGTAGGCCTCGAGATCATATTCCTCCAAAACAACTAAGATTTTGGTCTTCCATATGACATAGTTGGAGGCTCCATCCAACCTATCCTAATCTCTGAGCCCATGCGATGCCATTTCATCGAATTGTTGAACTGACTCCTCTAGTCATTGCTTAGCAATATTTAGCTGCTCAGCAAGTGAGAAATTCGAACTTTCTGGCGGAAAGCTCTCTGAGGAGAAAATTCTCCTTCTACATGTCTTTGTTCTTTTCCAGCAGATTTCTGCCCTGGCAAAAACTACGCCCTTCAAGCACTGCACTAAGGCTCTGCGTCACTCCCTCTACCTTTGCAAACTCACAAACTAGAAATCGTACCTCTGTTGTCTCACTCAGAGAGAGATTTGCTCGGATCTGCTTCCCGGCAAGGACTGCGCAATACCTTCAAGGGGATTCAAATTGTTGCCAAGTGCAGCTTTCGGCCTCACTGCTCAGTACTGGATCTGATCTTCCCATTTCAAAATCAATGCTCTGATACCATGTGAAAATTCCTAATCCTCAAGGAACCCTTATTGCAGCAAACCTGAATCTACTTCACCTAATTGATTTTTTAACATACATTAACCAAGTTATTCTTCTGAACACTGAAGCAAATTACTTCTGTAGCCTACACAAATTAAATATGTGATCTCATGAAATAGGAAATAGAGCAAAGAACAAGATACATAGGACACACTTATTTTTGGACAGAATAGTTCCCGGGAAAAACCCAATGCGAGAAAACAAGTGCAATAGTTTTAAGGGTTTATTATTATGCAGGAGAAATAATGAATACAAATCTAGGATGCTCATCTAGCAATCCTTTACAGAGAAAAATACTGGCAGAAAATCTAAGTGAGTTTTACCTCACTTCACCCGGCAGAATTCCGGCTGATCCGGCACAAGGCTGGCTAACCCCGGCTATTTTTGCGCTAGCCTTGCGTAGGCTCTGCGTCAACTTCTCTACCCTTCGCGTCAGCTATCCCGATTGTTCCGTCTGTTCCCAACATTTCTGGATTTTGCGTGACAGGCAGCTTTTCTACTCTACGCTAGCCCTTTTGGCTCTACGTCGGGACTACGTGGGCCCAGACTGGCCTAGCATCAACATTTCCCAGCTACTCGCTACCTCTCTGCAAGCTCTCTCCACCTCTCTGTCAGTATTCTCTGGAAAGTCCTTCTTCCAGATTCTCACTGCCCCTTTGCTACTGAATGATCACTTAGTTCGAATTTCTCAGCTTCCTAGCACCAGAAATCGAACTCCAGATCAATTCTCTCTCACTATGTGTATTTCCAAATGAACCCCAAGCCTCCATTTTATACTTTTCCTGTTGTGTCTTCAACGGCCGAGATTAAGTCTCTAATCAACAGTTAAGATTAAAACATGACTTGATCCACCTTTTAGATCATTCTCACCCATGTTTTGATTAATACCCATTAATATTTTAATTTCCCTAAGTTTATACTTAGGAACCCCATTAAAAATATTAATTATTTTTAATAAAATACAATTCGAGTGGAATTTCACCAAACGGTTTCTGGGTTCTTTAGAACTCATGTGCCTTAGCCTCTCCACCAATTTTCAAGGTTAGAGCACTTACGATGCTACCAAAAACTAACAACTGCCACTATCACTGCTAGATTTGTACTGCAGCTCCTTCTCAATATGTTGCATCATGCTTCTCGTAGCACTGCCATTGCTAATTACTGCACTGCAACTCAGTTGCTGAGAAGTAAGCAAGTGAAAAGCCACCCAAAAGCTGACATGCTGGTTAGTCGAGATGCCCTTAGATGCTGAAGCTACCTCTGCTGCTAATTTGTGTTGACCCTCTGATGCTATTGCACTGTTGTTGTATCTACTCTATGCCTTTCGCACTGTTGCAACACTCCAGTGCGCTGCTTCAAACTTTGGCACTCTAGCTCTGACACTGTTTCTCCATCATCCTTGGCACCAACTGACTCTTGTCATTCCCCTACTATCATTAAGGGCTCCCGTAGTTGTATGTGATCCAAGAGTTAGGGCACCTCAAGGATCCTGCCCCTTTACTGTAGCCCTCCCGACTACAGCTCAATATCGCCCCACCTCTTCTCTAAAGGTGCATGAGCACTCATGGTGCAATCCTCATCATCGTCCTCTTTGTCAGCTTTCACTGGAGCAGCCTTAAGTCAAACTTCTCTTCCTTACCCTTCTTTTGAGGGCACTGTGTGGCGAAATGACCCATTTCTCCACATCTGAAGCATCTGACATTGGATATGTCCTTTTTCTTCCTCTTCTGCTGCCCTTGCTATCCTAGTGATGCGAGAGTCGCATCCTCCTTGATCTGCAATCCCTCTGATAACATGTGAAAATTTCTTAATCTAACAGACCGGAAATCCTACTGCAATAAACTAACTTGCATTACCTACTTGTGTTTTTCATTTAACAAGTTATTTTCAGAAATATTCAGAAAATATTAATG
Source organism: Pinus tabuliformis (assembly GCA_031772625.1). Lineage (NCBI taxonomy): Eukaryota > Viridiplantae > Streptophyta > Pinopsida > Pinales > Pinaceae > Pinus > Pinus tabuliformis. The sequence continues at coordinate 763,940,247 of CM062807.1, read as the reverse complement.
CAAATACACTGCAGCCTACAACAATATACATACCAAGTACTGAAAAAATAAACGAGACAATCATGCAAAGGACACACTTATTTTTTGACTAAACATCCCTAGAAAAACCCAATGCGGGAAAACCGTTGCAGCAGCTCTGAGGGTTTCCTATTATTAAGCAGAAGTTCTGAATAAATGTTGGTTACCCTCCCGAAAAACCAGTGACAAAGAAATACAATCGTGAAAAACCTGAGTGAGTTTTACCTCACTTCAGTGTTCACCCGACATATTTTGGTTGATCCGATAGCAAAACTGGTTGGCCCCGACTACAACTGCGTTGCCCCTTCACAATGCCCCTTCACAGTAACTGCGTGGGCCTGTGTTGAGCTCTCTCAGCCTCTGTGTCAGGTCTTTTGCCCATTGCGTCAACTTTCCCTGGTTGTTTCGGCAGTTTCCTGCAGTTCTAACACTCTGCATGGAAGGCAACTCTCTCCCTGTGTGTTGGCCCTTTTGGCTCTGCGTCAAGGCTGCATGGGCCCAGACTGGCCTAGCGTCAGCTCTCCTGGCTACTGCGCTACCTCCACAAGCTTCTCTCCGCCTCTCTGTCTATATTCCCAAACTATCACTGCCCCTCAGTTGCAAGATCTCCCCAATCGATTTCCCTCCTGAGAACTTCTCACCTCAGAAAATCAATTTCCTCAATCTCTCTTTGTGTCTTCTCCAACTGACCCCAAGCCTCCATTTATACTTTTCCTGTTGAGAAATCAACGGCCGAGATTAAGTCTCTAATCAATGGCTAAGATTAAATTAGACTTGATCCTTGTCTCTTAGAAGCTTCTCACCCATATTTTCATTAATACCCATTAATATTTTAATTTTCCTAAGTTTAGACTTAGGAACCCCATTAAAAATATTAATTATTTTAATAAAATACAATCTGGGTGGAATTTCACAAACGATTTCTGCGTCTTGGAGATCTCATGTGTTCTATAACCTCCACAAAATTTCAGAGCTAGAGCACATTCGATGCTACCAAAAAATCAACACCCCACCAAGCCAAAAATGGATTTTTTAATAAAAAATAAGCCCTTGGACCTTGGTGGTTAAGTCAATGTCAAAATTTGAGGAAATTAATCCAAAAAACTAAATTTTGGATTAATAAATAATGGGTTTTATTAGAAATTCAAAATTTTCCTCAAAATAAATATTTTCGACGGTAGAATTATTATCAACAGTCGAGATTATTTTGACAGGGATTAAGCCAACTAGTCATTATTTTCCACTTGGAGGATTTCTCTATAAATTAGAAGCTATTTTCTTCTCAAGTCATTAATAGAATAATTTTGGATGATGTAAATTTCTAATGCTGATATTGATCCATTGATCTAGTGGGAATGTTTGATATCATAATAAAAAGACTTTGGGGTTTAGTTCATGGTGTTCTTTTTCCATTGATCTGTGCTACGTGTTGGTTATGTGCTCTCCTATATTGTGCTAAATTTTTTTAAAGCTTGTTATTTCATTTGTCGATGATAGGAACATTCTATTGGTAAAATTTGGTTTTATTTTAGGTGATCTGATTCACCATATGATTTAACAAAGTCTGTTTGAGAAAAATATATAGAGATTTGCAGGTACATTGGCCCTCGGGCTCATCAATGTTCACAGACTTTGGAGAAGAGCCGATCATGTTTGGGCTCTGGGAATTTTTATATGGTTTTCTTACTTCACTAAAGGTTGTGATCACTACTCTAACTTTCAAAAATACATTGATCCATTGTCATTATTCAAAAATCATTTTCTCAAAAAGTTTCTATTTTACAAGCATTGTATATTTGTAAATATTTTGTATATATAATTTTGTAAAAGAATTTTCTAACCCTTGTTTTGCAGCAATTGGGGTTTGGAGATTATTTTAAATTTTGTAATAGATAAACCAGAGAACATAGATAAAATTTCAACATGGTATCAGAGCGTTGCAAATCACAGAGAGCTGAAGGCACCAGCTGAAACAGAGTATTTGCAGCAGAAACAGTTGTCCTGAGTGACAGAAGTTGTTCCTAACAGAACGCAGTGGAGAAGGGTTGACGCCGAGGGACTGCGTCATCAGTTCGGGCCAGAGAGAGGCCTGCATAGAGGCTGAGGAGGGAAGAAAAGGCTCACGTAGAGCCACGCAGAGACCAGGAGGGTTGATGCAGTTGGCTAGTGGAGCATTTTAGCCAGCGCCGGGATTGCATAGAGCCTAGAGGCTCAGTCCTTCGGTTGCTGGGACTTAGGAAGTTGTAGGAAGTTTGCGGGGAGTGAAGCTGGTGGGGTGTTGTTACTGCTGAGACAGAACAGTACCTAACGAGGCAAAACCAAGGTAGAGGGAGTTGCTACCTAGGCGAATTTCTAGCCAAGAAATCCATATCAGTGTTGCAAGTGCATAGGAGATCAGAGAGGTGCAACTCGACGGTTACAGGTGGAATTCCAGGAGGGAAATCGAGACTCGGAAGGAGTCTAGTAGACAACTTCTAGATGGGAAGTAGAGACTCGGAGGGAGTCGAAGAGAGAACTTCTAGACGGGAAGTAAAGACTCAGAGGGAGTCGAAGAGATAACTTCCAGAGGGAAGTAGAGACTCGGAGGAGTCGAAAGGAAGAGTAGAGAGATGGCCATGAATGGACTGAGGGATCAGGACAGGCTAGACGAGGCATCCAACTTTGTCGTCTGGAAGGCGATGATCCTGTCCATTCTAGATAGACATTGCATCAAGGCCTTTGCCTTGAGAACAGTGGCTATCCCAGTTGACCCAGCTGACAATGAAAAGTACAAGTAAGCAATGGCCAAGGCAAAATGCATAATCCTTGATGGGGTCAAGGATCACGTGGTCCAACATATTGCCGAAAAGGAGCAAGCAAAGGAAATGTGGAATGCCTTGAAGACGTTGTACCAGCATACTTCTGTGCAGAGGAAGATGTTACTTGAGAATCAGCTACGGTCATACCAGATGCAGAAGGGGGAGCAGATAGATCATTTCCTCAGTAGACTGAAGGAGATCCGGGACCAACTGACTTCCATAGGGGCCACGCCGGATCAAGAGTTGATGGTGAGGACCGCTCCAAACGTAATCTTCGAGGAGTGGGAGACATTCGTCCAAAGTATTTTGGGCAGAGCGAATCTTCCAGATTGGGGAGAATTGTGGGCGGCTCTTCGCAAAGAAAATATCAGACAGTTGTCCAAAACGGGAAGTAGTAGCAAAGGAGTCCGGATCAAGAAAGAGGAGGAAGAGGATGCAACTCTGGCATTTGCAGGGAAGCAAGAGAAGAGGAAGAAAAAGGACCTCTCCAAGATAAAGTGCTTCAATTATGGGGAACTGGGGCATTATGCGAACCAGTGTCCAAGGAAGAAGAATAAGGGAGAGGCGTCTGACTCCAAGGCAGCGTCAGCAAAGGCGGAAAAAGAGGTAGAGGAGGATGACGATTGTGCCATGACTGCTCATGTACCTCTAGAGAAGAGGTGGGGAGACATCAAGCTATAGTCAGGAAGACTACAGGCGATAAGGGGCAGGATCCTTGAGGTACCCAAACTCTTGGATCATATCTTGCTACGGGAGCCCCGAAGTGAGAAGTAGCAAGATGGCGGATGTCAGTGGAAATGGATGCAGATGAAGCGGCAGAGAGTGCTATAGTGCAGTAGTCCCGGGCAACGCAGAGAGGGTTGCAGCAGTGCGAGAGGCACAGAGGAGGTTGCAGTAGTGCAGGATGGCATAGAGAGGGCTGCAATGGTGCGAGAGGCAGGGAGTTTTTGCAACAACGCAGAGGCAGTAGAGGGAGCACTTGTTAGTGGTAGAGAGAGCTTTAGCATCAGGAGTGTTTCTAGCCTGACAAGTATGTCAGTAGTTGGGTGGATTAGTTACTTACTTCTCAGTAACTGAGTTGCAGTGCAATAGCAGTTAGCAGTAGCACGATGCAGCATGATGAGAGGGGGTTGCAGTGCAGAGGATGTTGGGCAGGGAGGCCTAGCATCAGCACAGGTACCGGTGTCGTATGATCAGAGTGATGCTGAGTGTGGAGTATTATTAGAGCACAGTCCTCGCTAAGAGGGAGTGTTGATTTGGGGTAGCATCGGATGTGCTCTAGCCATGAAAATTGGTGGAGAGGCTAAAGCACATGAGATCTCCAAGACCTAGAAATGGTTTGGGCAGATTCTATCTGGTTTAGGAGATATTAAATAATTAATATTTTTAATGGAGTTCCTAAGTCTAAACTTAGGAAAAATAAAATATTATCGGGTATTAATATAAAACTGGGTTAGAAGGTTCTAAATGACATGGATCAAGCCAAATCTAATCTTAGCCATTGATTAGAGATGTAATCTCGGTCGTTGAAGGACCAACAAGAAAAGTATAAGAGGAGGCTTGAGGGTCAGTTAGAGAACACACCAAAGTGATCAGTCATTCGATTTTCTAGAGCAGGGTTTGCTAAGAGAAATCGAATCAGTGATCAGTTGCAGTGAGGGGTAGTGAGTACGAGGCAGAGAGGCAAAGATAGTGCCGAGAGACCAACGCAGAAGTAGAGAGAGGCAGACGTTGAGCCAGAGGGAGCCACACAGAGGCAGAAGGGACTGCGCAAAGGCTAGAAGGGCTCGCATCATCCACACAGAGGTTGCAGGACTGACGCAAAGGGCCGTATAGGTTGCGCAGTGCCTCAGAGGGCTAACGAAGAGGCTAGGAGGGCTGATGCTGAGCTTCAGATTGTGTTGGAGAGGGTTTCGTGGCACAGACTTTCCGAATATCTGCTTCTTTATAGAGAGGTATTACTATTGGATTATTTTCTCTGTAGGCTGAGCCGGTTTGGCACCCAATTGTACTCAAAAAGACTGCATAATAAAATAACCCTCAGAATTTCTACACCGGTTTTCCCAGGTTGGATTTTTCCGAGGACAAGTTGTCTAAAGATAACGACGTCACTTATGTGTTTGCTATTTCTTTCAGCTGTTGATCTGTAGATGGTTGAGACTGTATTGTGTTTATTTCGATATTTATATGGTTAAATAACTTGTTTGTAATTAACAAGTAGGAGAAATAAACCAGAGAATACAAATAAAATTTCTAACGGGTAATACATAGAAATTTCAACAAGATCCATCCTCTAGCTTCTCTCCAAACTCAACGCTCTAGTAGAAGAAGGAAGCCACTCACCATTTGTGACATTTTCATGGTGATTTTTGTCTATTTTGGAGATCTAAAATGAAATTTAAATTTTTTGCAGGGGTTTCAAAAAATTTTAGGCCTTCTAGGCCTAGCATAAGCCTCATTTACTCTAGTTGCAACCCTCTTTTCCCTTGTCGTCCCCTTGTAGGTCCTCTTAGAGGCCTCGAATTCCATTTTGGGGAGCCATTTGACCCTCTAGTGGTCTCGACCTCCTGGCGGCATGTAATATTCCTAATGGAAATATACAACGTTAAGCAAAGCAAACATAGTAGAAACACTTACAAGATTTACATCACATTTAACAACCAAAAATCTCCATGAACTGCATTGATCTGAGCCATTTTATTAATAAATAAGAGGGTACAATATATTGCTAGAAAGAGTGCACCTGGGCTTGCTCAAGGCAAGTGAGCTAAGCCCAAATGAACAATAATAAATCCCTCTCAAATCTATTGTTGCTCTCTCCTGACACTGCGCTAAACTACCCAAAAAATATGTTGTTGGCTACAAAGAATTGTTGCTAGGGCCTCCTCGGATACTTTGAAAATTTCGGGAAATTAACCACGGGCTCTCCACCAATAACCCACAAAACCCACGAAGGAATTGGCCAAATGTTGACCTTGGAATTTCGACCCAATTTTCCCTAGCTCCTCTAGCTAATGGCTGAGTTGGGGCCCCCATTTGACCCCTTAAATCTGCCTAGAAAATTCTGCCAAATTAATCTTGGCCTCTCCTCAATAAACCTAGAAAGGGTTTGTCCTAGTTTTGACGCTCCAAAATTGACCCCTAAATGCCTAACCCTCCTCCACAAGCAAAAGATGTAACCTTTAACAAATACTATGTTTGCCGCTTCGCCAAAATGCTAGAAAAGCCCTCACAACACTTCCCCAGACTCCACCTCAAGTTTTAGCCCCTAACTCTCTTCACTCCACAACCTCCAAGCGTGCCTCCTCCAAGAGCTACGCAGCCCTTGTACTGTTGTTGCCAATCCTCTCCACAAACTCACACTCTCTATTGCTGGTACGAACTAGTATAGGTAGGAACCCCTCCTTGGGCTGGCGCTCGAAGCCCGCCGAAGCAAGGGCTAAGATCTCTACTCGGAGACACTCGTGTGCTAAACATCACTACAAACTTGGCTTTTGCTCAAGCATGCTACATCGAAGACACAATTTCTGAATAGATGAATGAATGACCAAAATGAGTGCCTCTTTCTCTATTTATCAAAGAGCCTCCAAGATTCCCATGTGGGCCCAACTTGACTTTCCCCACCAACTTCGCTCCAATGAGAGTGTCTTCCACATTTGGGTCGTAATTCTCCATGGGGTGGCCCCCACGCTCTGCTAGAACCGCAATATTTCCTCGGAACCCACATCTCCTAAGTGCAAACATGAATTAAGACAAAATTGGGAAAGATTGATATTTCCCTTAGCAATATTGCTAAGTGGGAATATCATAGTCCTCCCCGCTAAAACATTGCTTGTCCTCAAGCAACTGTTGAACAATTCTCTCTCTAGTTGCTGCTCCCCATTGTCAGTGCAAAAATGTGCTAGGGTCCTAGATGCACCACTGATTCGTCCTTGACCTCTGCATTGTCCTGACATGAAAGAATCCCTCAATACCAAGATCCCAAGCCACCCTATCCCACCTAAATCTCCCCTCGCTCCACTCACTATCCTTCCCGGTATAAGTATGAGAAGTCCCCTGTATACCATCAATGAGTAGGAGATCATGATAATGTGGCACTATTCACAACTACTCGTGAAGTTATCCTACCATGTAGGCCATCCCATGCACTCCAGGAGTATACACTGGAAGACACCACACAATCACTGTAGAGATAGTGTCTTGCTCACATGAGCTTCTCCTGATATCATCGCGTTGGCCCACCTACCATGCTAATGAAGTCCCCCATGCCATCAATGAGTCACCAACTCCCAATGGAAGATCTGAATGATCTTCCCTTGTAGAAATTAGCTCATCCCCAAGGGTGGTTGTACTGCCAAGTCCTATGATGCCCAGATCCTACATTAGTCTAAAAAGGGTGCCACTATGCTATCGTTACGCAACTCTGATCATGACAGTCCTCCCCTCATGCTCAAGTTGTATCCACCTCTCTTGGGACCTGATGGCAAAACATCTATGGAGTTCCAACGCATCTAGACCAAGCACCTCCATGATGTCACCTCCTACCCATCCAACACTCACCCTGATCCATAGTGATAACAAGGAAAACCAACCTTGCCATGCGATCAAGGCCTCAACGCTCCCCCACATGTCAAACCAAGGGTGAGTTGGGTCCTCCCCTGTCCTGATCCCACTCACTACGAAGCATTATGTCCCATCGACCAACCAAACCCCTAAATACCACAGCTAGAACGGCTGTGGCATAGTCTTGACAGCTGCCTGTACCACGTCTCAGGTCCTTGCGTGTAATCAATATATGAACTCCATACGTCACGAACCAATGTCGTGCATGCGACACAACCCTGCGTCGGCCATACCACACTGTGGGATCTGTCGTCCGACCTCCTAAACGTGCTCCCCAATACTGCTTGGAGTCTAAACATCCACCTGTAATCAAGGCCCACCAACCGTTGTACATTCTCCAGAGACACCTCAGAATGTCGCACCAAAAGGGGATCGTGTATAACCCTGAGTGTGGGCTCAAGGGTGGTGCAAGTGCTACCTCTATAGGAGATTAGACTACGCCCAAGCCTGCATCCACCAACTCGCGTCCTGACCATATGACACAACTGGAAAGCCTCTCTCCCAATGCACTGTGTTCCATTCAACTGTCTCAGATGAACCTCATGGGTCATGTTGCTCGTGATGAGAGCATCAAGAGATCATATCCATGTCCCATGTGTCAGTGTGCAATGATGGAGAGTGATAAATGGAAGTTCATGGTCAGCCTTGTGATCAAATCGCTCTCCAAATCTGAGTGTGCCCAACACAATGGTGTGCCTGATGCCCTCGTTGGGATATCTCTCTGGCGGCATCACTCTGACAACCTGTTGTGCATCATCTTGCTCGGCTGCGCACAAGTACGTAACCCTACAAACCTCTGCAAAGCACTGAACTTTGTGGCACAACTCCATGCACCCTTGGATACCAATGCTCAATGCCATGCCCCCATGTACCATAGGTAATCCCATATGTGCCCATGCAACCACCATGCTTCTAGTACACCTGCCACAAAGTGATCTACACCTCCTTATCTGCCTTGGTAGACTTGAGAGGCCTAACTCCACACCTGCTAGAGGGGATATCTTTGCTATGTCGATCCTCAGTGACTCTTGTTCCCAATATCCCAATGGGAGAACATCATCTCCATACAATGCTTGGTCTGGTGGCCTAGCCATGCTACCTCCTCCCAGAGAATTCTAATCATCTTGTGACCCCATGCGCAACCAACATGCCAATACAATCCATGGAGCCTGCTCACAAACCGCTTGTCCGCTAACGCCGACTAGAATTCCCCTAGGGAATGTATGTGCTCAGTCACTGGGTCGACTACCTCATCAATGCCATAGCCATCCCGCATGTCTGATATCAGATAGGGAGCTCCACCTGGATCCCAATGCCAACCTGGGCCTTTAGTGCCCTCGGTGTCTAAGAGCTCCCACTAAGCTTTACTCTAGACTATGACCATCTCCATGAGTCCAGTCCACTCCACTGGGTACCAACTCAGAATCTCTCGCCATCCAACCCCAAGAGAGGGATCGAATGCATGAACTCCCGCACATAGAACAACCCCGACATGCAGATGTTGCACCTTGTGCAACTTCGATCGTCTCATCCTGCTATCGAGGTCAACCCATGAGATTTGAATTGGTATCTCTATCTCCCTCTCTCCAATGGAAAAGGGTGTCCTAATAGTGTTGCTAACCCGGTCATCCCCTCTGGTATGTCTAGACAACTTTGCCTTTCTCAACCCAATGTGTAGGGGTGGGTTGATAACGCTGTAGATCCCGTCAGTGCACCTCTGAAGCGAACTGTGTTGGAATCCCAATGTGTGGTCTCTATGTTGCCCCTCATCAATGGCTAGCCCAAAGGATGGTTGCACATCTTCCTCCATCATGGTTTCAACATGAACCTCCAACTGCTCCTCCATAGACAACCCAACATGCAAGACATGCTCATCAGTTAGTTGTATGTGGTTGTGATTTTGAAGCTCTGTCATAGACTGGGATGCCTCATTAGTGGATACCTCATCAATGGATGTGCGTGTAATTGCCTCCTCCAATCTATCTACTGGGGCTACCAAAGGAAACTCCAACAGGGGTGACTCCCGCGTCACACTAGGTGTATCCTCGTGCTCCTCTTGCGTGCCATTTGCCTCATGCTCAACCGGCTGGAATGTATCTAGATGAACTCCCTCCTCCATGCTCTCTCATCTTGTCACTACCTCCGCCTCCCATCTTTGTCTTTGCAGTATTACTACTAGTGTTTTGTTCAACAATCATGCTCCTCTTATTCTCTTCATCTGCGGGTCGGCAACTATTGTTTCTTCTTGCTACCCTTGCTGACAACCACTCTTCGAGAAGCCCCGCCAATCTCTCGATGCTCCTAGTAACATTTTCAAATTTCTCCTACTAAGATATTTTTGGGCATAAGTTCAATCTAGAAAATAATGTGGGACTAGTGTTTTAGCCTCTGGGATTCTAGTCCATAATAGCACTTGATCATTTGTGTGATTTAGACCCACAACTGGCCAAAATCATGCTCTGATACCACTGTAATATTCCTAATGGAAATATACAATGTTAAACAAAGCAAACATAGCAAAAACACACACAAAATTTACAGCACATTTAACAACTAGAAATCTCCATGAACTGCGTTGATCTGAGCCATTTTATTAATAAATAAGAGGGTACAATGTGGTGCTGGAAAGAGAGCCACAATCTCTGCAACGTCGGAGGCACCGGATATGTTAGATTTCAAGGGAAGGTATCGTTAACCAAGCCTTTGCTTGCTTCGACTTGACTTCTCTCTACAACCTAGTTTTGAGACTAGCCTCAAAATATATAAGGATTAAGAGATACACTTAGCTAGGCATTTAATTAAAATAAATCAAGAGGCTTTGCATCTCACCTAGGTCATAGAATTTGCATAGCATATAGGTTATCAAAGCATCTCAAGCAGTGGTTGTTCATCCCATCATTTGGTAATTGATTGATATAAAGCAAGTAATTGACTCCATTAGCCACTGGTCTTGTCAAAATAATTAAATCTAATGTATTAACTTTCTAAAATCAACCAAGTGGCTAGGCCATTCAATCCCGTCTCCCAGACTTGTTGGTTGCCAATAAGTTTTCCATTTTCATATTCCATAGGGACTAGCCCCCATAGCCTATTGTTGGTAGACAGCTAGAACCATAGTTGTAAATACTGGAACTGGGTTTTGAACCAATCGCTTATTTAACCGTGATTCAAACTGGAACTAGATCAACCGGATTCAATAACATGGAATTGGAAAAAATACATAAATTAGTTAATTTTAATGAAAAAAAATATTTTAAGATTACACACCATGAAACCAATAGAAACAAATATGAAAATTTTTCTCATCTATATACCATGTAAGGGTGCATATATCAAAATGGCATCGAGTGTAGTACATATCAATGATATCATTGGCAAAATAGTAAATACATAACCAACGAGGCTCTAAATGGCCTCTAGAGTAAAAAACAATACTACAATGACACTCTAAATGGCCCTCTGAGTCGAAAAACAATGCTACAACTCAAACTACTAGGCCACTAGTCTACTACAAATCACTCATTGACATGATCACTCATCAAACTCATCACCACGAATACACATGGGATCATCACCAGGAGCTACATAAACATCATCTAGCTCAGAGTTTGAGGACTCCTCAAACTCCTCTATAGCCTCAATAACAAAACTAGTAGTAGCATGAGCAACAACAATAGGCCTAGCAGAGCTAGAAGCACAAGTTCGTTGAGTTGCACAACTATTGCTTCCCTCATTTTTGGTCTTGTTGGTTCACTTCCTTCATCTCTTCTTTCAACTACCAGATCTACATTGGGATCAACACCCCCAACTCCATTAGACAACTCCAAACTAGCTCCAAGATGACAAAGAACCTCCAAACTTCTTGTTGTTGCAGAAATTTCCGAGCTCTCATATCCACACAAACACTAGAAATCAAATGTGTGAGGAAAATAGGAGCTTGGCATTCTTTTATAAGCTTAGGGGGGCATATTTAGAAGTGAACCTATCATGGTTTGCTAAAAACCACCTCCAAAAACCACCTGGGAATCCCATCAACATTCCCAATGTAGGAATTTACAAGGTAAGTTCCTTAGATATTACACCAAAGGACACTGCTCACAAATAGATCAAAGATCAGTACACCAGTATTCTTGATGTGGTTAAAACCCTCAAAGAGGGAAACAATCCATGACCTGAGCCAATGCGGCCACTTCAGGCAATTTATTAATGTATAAGAAAGAAAATTTACATAAGCTTCTCTCATGAACGGTCACCTAACAAATGACCCTCCATGCTCTTTAAATAGAGATCATGGACCAATCGGGTGACAAGCCACGGATCAAGTGTCAGTAATACTGAGGAGAGAATGAACCATCGGATCACTTCATGTCTAGAACATATCGTGACCGTCGAATTGTAAGTTACAAAAAGTACATAGTAAAGAAACACACTTTACCTAACTATGCACTAGACCAAGTTGTACTTAATTATTTCCTATGTGTCGGAATATCCTAAAACCCCCCCTTAAGAACAACTTGGCATAGGATCGAAGGATGTACAAACATGACACAATAGGAGAAGGAAGGAGGCATTAGAGTCTATCCCCCCTTAGTGACAACTTCCTGAACTCCAACCATAAATCGAAGTTTAGTAAACTTTTCCTCTGTGAGAGCCTTTATAAAGATGTTTGCAACTTGATCATCGTTTAAACAATATTGCACTTGAAGAACATGGTCATGAATGAGCTTTCTAATGAAGTGCATGTGTAGTTCAATGTGTTTGCTGCGATGATGTTGGACTGGATCTTTGCATGGTTGAATGGAACTTTGATTATCACACCAAAGTGTAGTCGGATGTTGCTGCTGAAAACCAAACTCTGACAGGATTTGATGAAGCCACAGGGCTTCCTTACTAGCTTCAATGGTGCCACGATACTCTGCTTCTGCTGAAGAAAGAGAAATGACACTTTGTTTCTTGCAAGCCCATGTAATAGGTCCAGAACCAAGAGTGAAGACATAACCTGTATTAGACTTCCGATCATCAGGGTCACCAGCCCAATCAGAATAAATGAAACCAACCAATAGAGGAGATGTTTCTACACTGTAATGAATCCCAAGCTGAACTGTACCTCAAACATAACGAAGTATTATTTTAGCTGTTTTCCAATGACTTTCATGTGGTTTTTGCATAAACCGAGCAACAAGGCCAACAACAAAGGAAAGGTCAGGATGAGTATGGGTCAGATACAAAAGTTTTCCAACAAGTTGACGGTATAAGGTAGCATCAACTTCAGGGGAAGTACAAGTGACTGAAAGTTTGGCTCCAGACTGAAAGGGAGAAGGGGATGGCTTACAGTCTTCCATGTGAAAGTGGCGTAGAAGATCACAGGCTTCCTAACTGATCGGTTTTTTACAAAAATCGGCTGGTCAGGTAGAAAATCGGCCAAACAGGTCGGTTTGGTATTAAAACAGGCCGATTTGGTACCCAATCGATTTTGACCAACCAACCAATCGGATTTGTTAGGCTGGTTTTTGATATCTTAGGGAGCTAACTGGCCAATTTCACCAATTTTGGGTTCGATCGGACCGGTTTTTAAAACTAGGGCTAGAACGGAGCGGGAATGGATTAGAGTGACAACCCCCGCCCTGAGTCGTTGTCGCATTGTGCCTGTACAATCAGAGCAACAATAGGGGGCATGACAAATTACAGGGTACACTAGATACAAATTTTGAGGGGTTAGGGCCTAAAGGTGAGCAGTGTTGGTTTACTTGGTCACTTTGGCTAGTTTTGATCAAGGAAAACCCAAGTCAAGTTTTAAGAGGGGATTGTTTGGTAAACTTGACTTGGTGAAAGAGTCAAAGTTACTTGGTCAATAGTGGTGGTTTTGGGCACGTGGTTTTGGTTTCCCATGTTTTTGTGCCCATGGATTACATGTAATGAAGCACTTAAAAGGCTTCGAAATAATTCATTGTAATGTTCCAGGGATGTGAGTGGTGAAGGCTCACTTCGCCAGCTTGGCTTTGGTTGGCCAACACATAATAATAGAATATTCTATTAGCTAGTTTTTCACCAAATTAGGGCTTTTTAGGATAAAACTTGTGTTTTTTTGTTTTTTTTTCTTGGTTATTTTAATCCTCTCTTAGTAAATTTAATTTTCTCTCCAGCAATTTTAACAAGCCCACCATGTCATCCTTCATAGCCCCCTTTACCGCTTTCATCTTCTTATTTCACTTTAATTCTATAATTTAATTAAATTAGGGCCCCACCTATACCATAAAAATTATCTTTTATAAAAATGAGACATCATTTGGATGAAGATGTTAGACATTCAACCCAAATATAGGCCCTATTGCAGTTAATATCTGTACAACAAGCCACCCCCAAGCTAGGGCTATGAATCCAAAAATATAGGCATCTTTGTTGAGAGTTTTGGCCTGTGCACTCTTATCACAATCCCAACTCTCTTTCCTCATCATACTACACTACCCATATAACCAAATCCCCTTCTTTTCAATGTAGTCGCTCGAGCTATACCACCACTTTCATGGGCTCTAGCATAGACTAGCCAAGAAACCCTTGGCTAGGAATTACTTGGATTCTCAACTATCACTAATTGTTATAAATGCCTTTAATTCCTTAGTACACATGCATAATTTACACATGATTTCCTTTTCCATAATTCATTAAAATAATAGAATTTTCCCTGGGTACTCAAACAAGTCTTACCATAAAACCTTTGGTAAAAGACCAAGAATCCCCAAATGACAACCAAAAACCATGGAATATGTAAGCATGTTCCCAACTCAACACATGGCTCTCAAAGAAACACACATAACTCAATTTTCAGACTAACTTCAAGGTGGCTATGACATAGGATGGCATAAGAAAGGAATTAAGATAAAGAATAACATATTATAGTTTGTTTTTGGCCCCCTTGAGCCCCCACGGTCCCCTTGTTTCCCTCTCTTGTGGAATCATAGAAACCCCTGTTCTCTTCATTCTTGTGTGTATCTATTGATTTATTATACTATTACTTTCAATGCACAATACATTGCATGGAATTTGGCCATTCATTGCATATATGAATATACATTGCTAATCTGAAGATCATAATTGGGCTATAACGCATGAGAAAATTGTGAGTGTGGTAATTTCATTGCTAAAAAAAGCTATGCATATGTAATCATAGTTTTATAATATTTTTTACAAATGGAGTTGTCATTGATGACAATAAGATGTCATTGATGTCAAAGGGGAGCATGAGACACCAGTAGTAAGACCATCCTTGATGACCAAAGAAGCAATGTGACTCTTTGTGAAGTATTATGATAGCTTGACCTTTCGCAAAGTTTCATTACATGAGGATAGAGGTGCTTGAAGTTATTTGAGTTTTTGAAGAAGTTAAAATGCCCAAAATATCTTACTAATAACATGATTGCGTAGTGTTCATCGATACCTTTTCCAACAGTATATTTTGCTTAGAAAAAATCCTCCCGAATGAAAAGTTATGGCCAGTTGAAAATCAATATTAATGGGGGAAAAATTTACAAGGAAAAATTATAAGGCCAAACCCAAAATATTAATTTGTTAAACATCGTGCAAGTGGGGAGAAGATCCACCATTGGATAGGGAGATCAATGGCCACAAGTGCATGGAGTTGTGCACTAGTTAACACAGTTAAAGACCATGCAAGTCTCGAACCAATCCACTATGTCCTCAACAAATTAATGGTCGGATGAAGGAAAATATGCTCGATGTTTAATCAATCCAAGCTGACCAATAGGAATTTGACACGTGGAAAGGATGTATTTGTAGATGATGTTAGCATGTTGATGTGGAACCACCAAAGATTGTCATGTGGTAGACAAAAATGACAGTTTCAACTATCCAATGAGTGTGTTTTTGGGTGACATGTGGCCCAATCTACGTATGCCACGTGGCTGTTGCGACATCATCGATAACATTAGCATATTGACACCCATTGACCCTTAGGTCTAGGTCATATGGGCTTGGTCTTATGGCTTTTGGAAATGTTAGCTCTGGGTTTAAAGCGTTGGTCTTATGGTCAACTGGGACCACCATGTGACCATAACTAGTCATGTGACTGTGAGCTAAATGCAAGGAGGAGCAACGATATAGATTCGGTCGAGCAATGAACAAGTTTTTATATGTTAACTGTTTGTGAAAAGTTCGGTACAATGATTTGATTGTTTGGTTTGAAATACATGACATGGTTTGGATTGGTTTTGATTTTTTCTATTTGTTGTGGAATTTTGGCTATGAATTGGTTACAGAGATCTTGCCATGTCATCTCTTTGGAAGGGTTCAAATCCATTACAATTTTGTTGCGCATGTTTTGAATCTAGAGTGTAATATCTTTCATGTGGAGATCTTGTCGCAATAATATGATCTGGTTTTGTTACAGTCAATCAACAAACTTGCGGAGATCTCCATATATTTAGTGGAGCATGAAGTTTTGGCAGAGGTAAGTTTCGGCAAGAGTTTAAATTTGGAAAGGGTGTTCATATGAAAATAATATATGGTGGAAGCATATAATGGAAGTTGAGTCTCATTATTGATCCAGTTATATTTGGTTATGCTTATGTTTAGATGGTTCATGGCTTGTTGCTAATTTTTTTTTAACATAGTCTGGGTTCTACACATCGAATTAATCACTCAAGGTAAGCAATCGATTGACATGTGAAATGACTGCACGATCCAATAATAAGGAATCCCAATTGGCTCAAACCTTGACACGTAGATGCACCATAAGTTGATGTACGTACTTCACACTGTATGAATCATGACCTTGCTCCATGCATGTGGATACGTGGTCTGATAGTACACAATACTTGATACAAATACAAGAATTCCCAAATACAAACAAGCATAGGCACCCAATTTCATAATGAATAAAGTAACTTTTGATCAAAATACCACCTTCCAACATGTACTCTTGGAAAATGCGCGAGGTAACACATCACTGATGCAGGTGGCAAAGATATGAATGGCATGTCACATCGGCTACTAATGTCTATCAGGGGTTGATGGCTATCAGTTGGAAGAGATGAATAGGAAAAAACTTTCTCCAAGGGGTCACTCGCTTTTGGTGGGTAACAATACCAATGAGGACAAAAACATCTAGCATGAGTATGTAGCTTCTCAAAGAATGAGAGAAGAAGAATGAAAAAACAAAGGAAAGGAGGTAGGGAAAAAACAAAGAAAAGAGGAGAAGACACTAGGGTTGTACTAACAATGTCAGGAACCAAAAATTTAGAGGAAGGATACTTTGGATTGATGATTAAGCAATCCTATAGCTGCAGTCTATAGGATGTACCAACCAATGCCAATAATACAAGGAAGTGACAGGAGAAAGGAGGATGGTGACCATTCCCATCTAGGAAGAAGTTATCTCAAGTCGGGCCCTACTTGAGACAACAATCTAAATAGAACCAATCACTATTGAGGTGACCAAAAATATAGGAGACAAAAAGTGAATAGAGAGAGAGAGAGAGGCAAAAGGAAAAAAAATGGAAAATATTAATACTCATCATTGCTATGAATGATTAGCAGGTTATGTAAGGATTTCCAAATCTAATAAAAAATCCCTCATGTCCAATATTTGATTCAAAGAAATGTTACCTGGATTTGTTGTATGCAATATGGTAGCAAGCAGGTATAAGAAAAGAATAATGACATAGGAAGATTTGAAAATGAAATAGGAAATGAAATAAATACCCATGGCTAGAATTTGATGATTTCTTGGAGTGAGGGGCACTTATGGACCATTTCATCACTTGATTGATGGAAATTTATCATTCTTGGAGGATAATCATTTTGGAGAGTTTTTATTCCCACACATATGGGTGTTATTTTGGCACTTTTATTATGCTTTTGAGCTATCTCAAGGTCGACACCTTCAACCTAGTGGTACACTTCAAGCAATTTTTTGGGCTTTTCTTGTAAAATTATAAATGTGACTTAGATACCCTCATAAAATAGAGGGGAGTGCATTCACTCACTTCTTCTCTAGAGGAGGGTCCATTAGCTCTTGTCTTTCTTTTTGGATTTGATATGATCATTTATAGAGCAAATTGTCTTGGGAAGGAGATTTTTGCATGGAGAGACTTTTGGGATTGATGAAGTGATTCCTCTTGGAAATGTGCAAGTTTATTGTCACACTTTCTTCCATTTTGCGTGCTATATTTCTGAAATTAGGGTTTCTATGAGTGTCATATTAACAAGTGCAATATATTTTCTTGAAATCTTGATTCCTGATGGCATGTAAAATATGTTTTGCAGGAATCCATCAAGGGAACTTGGTTCATGCATCCTTTGAACTCAAAATATTCCACATAGAGAAGTAGCTAGGGGTTTCTAAGTGACGAAATTCAATCTTTCACCCTCTTCATCCAAGGCCTTCTACCATTGACCTTTCCCTAATTGTCTTCATTGTCGAACTAGATAAAAGCTCTAATCTAGTAAATCTTCCCTTCTTATTTAATTTCATGGAAACTAGAGTTGGCGTTAGCTTAAAATATGCATTTTATCACTATTTTATGTCCATATTGTTGAAGAATCTAGGACATCTAAGTAGGATGAGATTCGTTTGACGATGATAATTATTTGTGAGGTACTTTTTACTTTTTCTTATTAGCACAATCTTCTCTTATTATTATTAGAGTGTGTTCTCTAAATTCATCAAACAGTTACCAAAAACAAAAGAGACAAGAACACAAGATGTTGGCTCTACGCCAAGGCAAAACCTCTCTCTCATAGAGAGAAAAACCCTTCTGCAAATTTCTCTTATTCAAACTTCAATTGACAAATGCCAAACCCTAGAACCTTGACCAGTAGATCCTCCAAGCACAAGACACAGTCTTTCTTCCTTTTGTTCTTCAATCAATGCCTTCTTCTGCTCCGCACCTTGATCTCCTTCTTCGCACTTCTTTCGGCAACTGATAGCACTTTTCTTCGCTCTTTTTTCGGCAACTACAAAAGCCTAGGTCTCCTTAGAGACCTCTTCTTTGGTGTCTTCCTTTTCTTCTTTACCTCGCTAGCAAGTCTTCCTTCTCTTTGATACTTGGGCTATAAAATGAGGTTCTTCTTGAGATATATTTCTGAGTTAGAGGTTGATCCTCTTAACCCTACTGCAGCTCTGATTTCTTCACACGTGTGGTTGATCTAGGGCTTGAAATAGACTCTTTTACTAGCTCTCTTTCTTCGCTTTACGTGGGACCTACTTCGCTTGAGAGGGAGGCCTCTTAGGATCCTTTTCTTAGCCCAATCGAACTCTATTATGTTGCTGCACTTGTGGATCTGATGTGACCGCAGAAACAACCTTCTTTCTTCGCACATGTGACATAATTTGGCCCCATAGCAGTCCTCCAAAACTCAGATTCCTTTCTTTCCTTCTTCGCTGGCCTAGAAGCACCTTCTTGCTCTTTTTCGCACCCCTTTCTTGACTTTATTTCTCGCTGATTTCAGAGATCACTTGGTGGTTCATTTGTGAGGTCGAAATGCGCTATATATAGGAGTTTGTCCCTCCTATTTGGGCCGACTTGAGCCAGTGAGGCTGACTTGATTTTAAGTTAACCAACAATTCATTTCTTGAGCCGACTTGTAGAGGAGACTTGTCTTTGCTTTGGAGGATCACCTTTCACATCTTTCTTTGACTCTAATACATAGATTTACATAGTGTAACATGCCCACATGGGTCTTTAACAATTGCATTGACTCTTTGACTTTCCTAGAAGCACTTAAACATATGCTTGACCTATGAAATGGGCAAGAAACCGATTCTTGATAATGACAAAAATAATAATTCTTTTTTCTTTTGAAAGTACAAAGATCAAAATTACATTTATGAAGACCAAATCTAGTTACACTTTCTTCAACACTCCCTCTTAACTAGGGAGGTATTCATAAATCATTT
The DNA here is from genome assembly GCA_031772625.1 of Pinus tabuliformis. Taxonomy (NCBI): domain Eukaryota; kingdom Viridiplantae; phylum Streptophyta; class Pinopsida; order Pinales; family Pinaceae; genus Pinus; species Pinus tabuliformis. The sequence continues at coordinate 763,920,894 of CM062807.1, read as the reverse complement.
ACAAGGTGTTTGGACATTTTCAATCTGAAGAGTTCACATAAGAGAAATCGGATTGGCAATCCATCTGTTATAGCATCATAGTAACCAACATTGTTTCCACAACAAGGCCTTGACTGGCAGCTCTATCTTTCAATAGATCAGAGCACAATGTTGGTGAGACCAATGACTATAAACACCTTCATCATTGTCTCTCAAGGTACATACCCACCCGGGTGTTCACTGAGTATGACCTTCTAGGACTGTTCTTGTCTTGGGTTCCCAGCCCTCAAAGAGTATTGGTCCGCTTGCCTACTCTTATCTTGGATGCCCTACACATCCTCAAAGAGCATCGAATGCCAGATGATTACCCAATCCTCCATTCTTTCTTCCCAAGTGAAGACAAGAATGTTGTGTCTATCTCTCCCTCTCAACTAGGGAAGATATTCTCATTCCTGTAAAGGAATGTACCCAAGTTCCTCTAACCAGGAACTTGCCCAAGCTCCCTCTTAATTAGGGACTTGTCAGAGCTCCCTCTTCAACTAGGGACTCTCCTTTTTCATTAGCAACTTATTCTTGTGGGTCCTTCAGCTGCTTGATCAATTTCACTTCTTGATGTCATGAAATCCAGTCGAGCTTCTTCCTTTTAGGGCATCAACCATTGATCACTTTCCTTCTTGGTTTGTCATGTCATTCCTTTCTTCATAGAAAGTGGCCTTACAACCTTCTTCATATGGCTACTTCTTTCTCATCATGCTTCTTTTAGGAATTTTCATCCACCACAAGAATGCTAGTTGTACTTACAACTCTTGTTCCAGTATCCCTACATGACCCCATCAAGATATTACTTAAGAAATCAAAACATAATATTAAATTAAATAGTACCTTACGAGATGGATTTTCATCATGAAATCCTGTTGGCTTGAATCATCATCATCCTGCATGTTCATATCTCCAAGGCCTTTCCAGGTGTCAAGGGTCCTTTGATATTTTTCTTCCTTTGTCAGAATTCTCGTGCCTTCTTCTGGGAGATGTCTTAACAAATCTGTCGGATGTTGATTCCTAGTGTCCATGGTGTCCTTTTATCCTTGATCTCTTTTCCCATATGCTTCTTTATAGGTTTCCTAGTCAATCACCTCATACTCCATATGAGGTCATTTCTCATGTTGACTTTTATCAGTGTGTGAACCATGCCTTCGTGCATATTCTTAATGAAAGAGATCTACCCTATTCTTGACCATGCTTCCAGAGCAATTCCCCATGCTCATTAATACAAATGATGACATGACTTAACTGAAAAACATAGATGCATACATACCTCATCTTCCTTTGACAACTTCCTTGATTGAGATTACCTCAATCTCCTTTGCTTTCTTACATCTTTATCTGCCTACATCCTTTCTTGAATCCCCATAGGTGGAATTCTCATCGAGACATTTGCCTTTTCTGAAAATCATGAACCTTCTATTGAATATTCCACCGGAGGATTCTTATAGCTCTCATCCTGCAAATGCTCCCTCCTGTTGATCGTAGTGGCCTTTTAAGATGATTCTTGAATTGATGAGGTCATTCAATGGCTACATCCTTCCTACATGAATATTTTTATCTGAGCTATCTTTGCATAATGCTCCTATAATCCTGAAGATGCCATTCTCATAAATCATGCATTCTATCCTACTACTACATGTTCCTATGATACTCAAAACTTTAAAGAAGACTTATGTGAAGAAGTTGATCTCAGTCATAGTAGAGATCCAGAGGAGCTTCCTTCTTTTGCTTTTTATCTTCTTCTTTCACTTCTTGGGTAATGTGGGCTTCTTCTTGTTTCCTCTTATTGTTGTCCTTCTTGAACTTAGGACAATCCATCTTATAATGTTCATACTCTTGACAGCCAAAGCATTGGAATTTGGACATATCTCTTTTACCCTTTCTCTGTGGACCAAACTTGCCAAATTTCCCTTTTCTCTTGGCCATAGCAGCAAATGCTTTCTCTTTTGATCCCACATCATCCTTGGCTTTGAGTCTAGTCTCCTCAATTTTGCATAGAGACCAAAGTTCATTCAACAAGGTAGCTTCCTTCTTGGCATATATACTTGATGTGAAGTTGCCCCATTCCTCAGGTAATGCATTGAGCACCACAGTTGTCATTTCTTTGTTTGACATAACTTCTCCTAGTTCTTGCAGCTGGTCTCTCATCTCAGAGACCTTCATGAAGTAGGGAGCTATTCCTTCTTCCTTGGATATATTCATTTTATATAGTTCATTACGCAATGATATCACTTCTCCAACTGTATTAATTGAGAATAGCTCCACCAACTTATCATAGATTTCTTTAGATGTTTCAAGTTTAGAAACATAAGGAATGAGAGGGTCCTTGATGGATTCTATCAGAATCCTTTCAGCGCTTGTTTCATCCTTATTATAATTTGCTAGGGCTTGAGTTTGTTCCTTAGCAGGAACAGTGACATTCCCTTTGATGTAGTCCATAACTTCATTTTCCTTGAGAAGTAGATCAGTCCTCTTTTTCCATGCAAGGAAATTCGCAGTCCCAACAAATTTGTTGCTTTCCTTGCAAAAATTCATTTTGATATCTTCAGAAGAGGACATAAAAATACTTACTTGAGAGAGTTGTTGTGAAGAGATCTTGTTGCTTCCTTGAAGATTTGATGATTTGACTTCTTAGATCTTGGAGTTCTTCAAGATGCTTCCTTCAAGGTGCCTTATGAGAGATTTGCTTGGTGATGAAAACTTCTCACTGTGTAGATATGGAGATCTTCAATGATGAGCCTAGATCTTGGGTGCCTCTCTTTGAAGATGAAGGATATTTGATGGAGACTCTTCTTGGATGTACCTTCTTGTAGATGCCTTTAGATGGAAGGCTTTCTTCTTTCCTTGTTCCCAGGATGGTAGTCCTTCTTGATGGATCTGTAACCCTAGCTTGTAGATCTGATGCTTCAACCTTTGTGTGTCCTTGCTTCTTGATCTTGATGCTTCACTCTTCTATGTGTTCTTGAGATGCCCTTCCTTGATGTGTCACCTTAGCTCTGATTCCATGTTGAAGAATCTAGGGCATCTAGGTAGGATGAGATTCTTCTGACGATGATAACTATTTGTGAGCTACTTTTTACTTTTTCTTATTAGCACAATCTTCTCTTATTATTACTAGAGTGTGTTCTCTAACTTCATCAAATAGTTACCAAAAACAAAAGAGACAAGAACACAAGACATTGACTCTCAACCAGGGCAAAACCTCTCTCTCCTAGAGAGTAAAACCCTTTTGCAAATTTCTCTTATTGAAACTTCAGTTGACAAATGCCAAACCCTAGACCCTTGACCACCAGATCCTCCAAGCATAAGACAGTATTTCTTCCTTTTGTTCTTCAATCAATGCCTTCTTCTTCTCTGCACCTTGATCTCCTTCTTTGCACTTCTTCCGGTAATTGATAGCACTTTTCTTCACACTTCTTCTGGCAATTGATAGCACTTTTCTTCGCTCTTTTTCCGACAATTGTAGAAACCCTAGGTCTCCTTAGAGACCTCTTCTTTGGTGTCTTCCTTTTCTTCTTTACCTCGCTAGGCAATCTTCCTTCTCTTTGATACTTGGGCTAGAGAATGAGGTTCTTCTTGAGATATATTTCTGAGTTAGAGGCTGATCCTCTTAACCCTACTGCAGCTCTGATTTCTTCGCACGTGTGGCTGATCTAGGGCTTGAAATAGACTCTTTTACTTGCTCTCTTTCTTCGCTTTAGGTGGGACCTACTTCGCTTGAGATGGAGGCCTATTAGGAGCCTTTTCTTAGCCCAATCGAACTCTATTATGTTGTTGCACTTGTGGATCTGATGTGACTGCAGAAATAACCTTCTTTCTTCACACGTGTGACAGAATTTGGCCCCAAAACAGTCCTCCAAAACTCGGATTCCTTTCTCTCCTTCTTCGCTGGCCTAGAAGCGCCTTGCTCTTTTTCGCACCCCTTTCTTGACTCTCTTTCTCACTGATTTCAGATATCACTTGGTGGTTCATTTGTGAGGTCGAACTGCCCTATATATAGGAGTTTGTCCCTCCTATTTGGGCCGACTTGAGCTAGTGAGGCCAACTTGACTTTAAGTGCACCAAAAATTCATTTCTTGAGCCGACTTGTAGAGGAGACTTGTCTTTGCTTTGTAGGATCACCTTTGACATCTTTATTTGACTCTAATACATAGATTTACATAGTGTAACATGACCACATGGGTCTATAACAATTACATTAACTCTTTGACTTTTCTAGAAGCACTTAAACATGTGTTTGACCTATCAAATGTGTAGTTGATGGATTGAGAGCTGGTGCTAACTTGGGTGTTGTTATTTTCCTGAATTGGGAAGTCTGGTTGAATTCGGCCAACATCGAGATCACTATTGGAGAGAATATTTCTAAACTCCTAGGCTGTGAGAGTGTCCTAGGGAAAAATCTTAGGGCAAAGAGGAAGGCTAGGGTGGTGGATGGTCGACTCCTGGAGTGGTGGGTCAAGAGCATCTTGGACTGGAGCGGGAGGGACAAAAGGATCTGTGACATTCTAGATGTTTGAAAATGGATCCGAGTGTGCAGAATGTAGAAGACAGTCCCGAAAAATCAACCCCAAGTTTCTGTCCCAAGACTCCCTCACAGTGGATAAGTTTAAGAACCTTCACATCAACAACAATTTCAATGATTGCCGAAATCAAACGGACTTCCCTCTGCGAGCCGAATCTCAACTCTTCCCCAAGGGTCTGGTCCAGAATACCCTCCCAATTCAACAATATAACAACACCCAACCCAGTAACAACACTCAAACCATCCACAACAATAAGTCCCGCGACCCCCTAAAGCTTCACACCCAAAGACTCAGGCACACCCACTGCCTTGGGTTTTTTCGCATCAACCCAGACCTAACAACTAACTCACAATGACCTCAGCTTCAGCCTCCAGGCCTTCGCAGAGGCCACCTGAGCAGGAGAGAGCATTAAACTGTGCAAACTGCTCCAACCATTATTCCTTATATCAGAAGTAGGGTTGGGAGATGTTGCAATATTTGTTGCAGAGACTGATGGGGCTGTGATCCCGATGTTCTTCCATAAATTCCCAGTCGTCTGCCTTAATATCCCAACGTTGTTCATGGTCCGTCATTCCCATCCTTAGCTTCCTCCCACGAGTGTTCAGGGTTGTTCTATGCTCAGAAATTAAATGTTGTTATGATCTCTCTCTTATCCTGCACCAAGAACTAGGGTGCAGGAACTGAATACGCACAGAGAGATCTATTCTATTAACAAGGGTTGTACCAGGTTGACAATCACAGACACGATGCGGATGTAAGTAGAGGACGCTCCTACCACGAGGCTCCAGAACATGCCAGGGATCGCATGAAGTGATGCGATGGGGCCCAAGTGTCAGGGGGATGAGGTGGGCAGGGATGAGGAACATGACAATAAGGAGGGGAGGTGGGACAAAAAGGAAGAGGGGAGCGACAGGGGGAAATATAGGAGAATGGTAGAGGGAAGGGATGGGGAGGATAAAAAGGGGAGAGGGGAAGCGAAGGGAGGGGGAGGGGAGGGGAAGGAAGGGGGGAGGGCTAAGGGGAGGGAGGATAGGCCAATTAGGCACCCTAATAAATCTAAAAGCAAAATCCCCTTTTCTAATGTTTGTTAACTTCCAAGCTAGGCTAAGAGAAACCTCCACAATCCAAAATTTGAATCTCATTAACATACTTATGGGATGCTAGTCGTGCCCACGACCTCATTCACCACACTCCTTTCTTCTCTCAACTGACAAGCATGGTTAGCCTGTTTGTCGGCTTCGTGGTTATTTCCTCTAAGAATATGGAAGAAGGACACCAATTCGAAGGAGGGGATCAGCCCTTGGGATCTCTTGATTATTTGGTTTAAAATAGTGTTTTTAGTTGGTGAAGCATAGTTCATATGCCTAATGATTATCATGGAGTCCCCCAAAACCTGTATTGTTTTTATGTCCTTCTTTTGAGCCAAAGTGAGGCCCAGGAACAAGCCATACGCTTCAGTTTGGTTGTTTGTCTTCCATCCAAGCCCCCAAGCATATCTATATTCAATGATTCCTTCGGGATTAATGAGAATCCATCCCCCTCCAGCCACCCCAGGGCTACCTTTTGACGCACCATTGAATTAAAGGTTCCATTTATTTGTGGATCTGAGCCAATCCACCAGAACTTCCGAGGACATCCTCAGAATCCACTTGGCCTGAGAGGGAAAACTGTGCCCTGGAACTAGAGAGGTCGGGGAGCACACCCACGGAACCAACAAATCAGATTCAAGCTTATCCAAGGAAAGGTATAACTCTAGTTTATGCAGTTCCATACAAGCTGAGAAGGCAGTCATGGATTAGTGAAGCACCAAGGAAGATGAGATCTAGAAAAGTTAGTGGAACAACAAAGGCTACAAGAGGCAACACTAGCATGGAAAGGGGGGTGAGTAGTGACAATGATAGTGAGGTATCAATGAAGAAATAAATCCTTGACAACAATGTGTAGTTGGGTAAGGAAAGAGAAAATGAGAATGAGTCACTCAAGCTAACCCACTTCATTCTTGGGCTCCAACATAGACTACCCAACGAACCTCCTTGCAAGGAATTACACATATTTTCAATTGCTACTAATTCTTCTCAATACCATGAATTTCTTAGATGCACAAGAATCATTTCCACAAAGGTTCCATTCCCATCATTCATCATAGTCATGGAATGATAACTTAGCTTTGATAGAGGTTCTCCTATACAATATTTTGCAAAAGACAATGAATCCTTGAACAACCAAAAACCATGGAATATGAATGCATGTTCCAAATCACCATATTCCTCTCAAAGAATCCCACAAAACTCATTTTTATCACTAATTCCAATGTGAGTATGGCATAGTATAACATAAACATGGAGCTATCATGGGCAATCAGGGCCTCAACACTAGTGAAATATGCACAAACGTAACAAATGGCAATGCAAACACCACTTGCACACACCCATAATGCATATAAGGAAAAGCTACAAGAGTGCTTGTAAGCGATAAGATGACAAATAATGGAAAATAAAAATAAAATTGATAAAAATACGTTATATGTCAAGATGAGAATGATGGGAGAGTAGACAAACAAGTTTAACGACTACAATATTAAATCAACAACTAGGCTATTGTTTGTGAGTATTGAAATAATACAAGGACGAACAAACCTAACTACCATGGAGATATAATATTAGCTACTATATGAAATAAACGTTAAAATGCAATCTAAGATGGAGATTGTAAGAAAACAATCCCTGCACTTACCTAAGAGTTTTATATGCAATGCTAGAGCCTATTTAGGGCATGCCATATTGGAAATGATAGTCTACTTGAAGATGCTAGCAAGCTATATGTGAGTAATATAATGCAAGAATAGAAAATGAAGTAAACGAAATGAAAAAAAGAAAGGCATAGTTGATTTTGGAATCTACTAAGGTGTGCGAACAATGCGAGTGTGGTAATCCCATTGCTGAAGCAAGATATGTACATATAGTGATAATCTTAAGAGTATTTTTCAAGTATGATGTAAAGGTGCATGTAATGTCAAGAATGAAGGAGAGAATAAAAGTAATATCAACTTTAATGAAAGTATAACAATAACTAATCTATGATATGCAAGTATTGAAACAAGAGACTAGGCCAAAAGTTTAAGTACCATCGAACTAAATAGCAATGACATATGAAATTACACAATTAAACATAAGAATAATTTAAGAGATAGATACCTACATGTATCCAAGGTGATGCAATGCAAAAAACTTGTTTAGGGTGTGCCATATGAGAGACAAGACCCTACCTAGACATCCTTAAAAATCAATTGTAAATAATGTAAAGCAATAACCATAAATGAGATAATGTAAAAAGGAAAGGAATAAAAGTTAAATATAAAATACCCATACTTACCTAATGATGTGGTGTTGGTGTCCACATGGCATTCTCTGATGTAGCCATGTCACCTTCCTTGCCATCTTATCCTTGTTATATAAACTCAACTTAGTGAAAGAGTCAAAGTTACTTGGTCAACAATTGTAGTTTTGGGCATATGGTTTTGGTTGCCCATGGTTTTGTTCCTGTGGATTGTACGTAATAAATCCTTTAAAAGGATTGGGAAGAATACCTTGTAGTGTACCAGGGATGTGAGTTGTGAAGGATCACTTGGCTAGCTTGGTTGGGTTTGGCCGAAGGACACTAATAGAATATTTTATTAGCTTCCTTTCCCAATAGTGGGGTTTTCCACAATAAAACTTGTGTATTTTATGATTTTTTGGTGGTTTTTTTAATCTCCCCAGTAAATTTAACTTTCTCTGTAATAATTTTAATATGGTAGCAGAGTCAAGGGTTAACCTAGACTCTCCAATGAGGGTGGCCTCGATTTATGAGATGTTAATATGAATGCCCTTTCATGACAATGTGTCTACCCGATATTGGGTTCCCTTTGAATTGCAAATGTTGGATCTATTATTTTTGCAGTTGAAGGTGGCAGTTATAGCTATGTAGTCTTGTAATGAGCTATGAAGTGAGGCTCCACAGTGAGAGATCATTATGTATGATAGTGTTGAAATGTGTAGCTTGGGAGGTACTCCCATAAACCCTAGGGTATTTGGTTTCTGAGGAGTTGACCCACAAAAGTGGTTTGTGGGAAGTGTACCCAAGCAGTGCAGTTTGTGGGTACAAGACCTAGAGGAGAAATTAATAGTTTATTCATTGGATGCATATGGGGCGCCCTTGAAGGACCAAGGGGCACCTAAGGCTTCAATGGTGTGGTCAAAGTCAAATGGAGAAAAAATATTTCTAATGATTAGTGGGGTTTTTTTAGGTAGGCTTAAGTCGGCTTGGCCTACAAGACATGACCTTTAGTGGAATGGTGACACCATCTAGGACACTTTAAGTAGAGATAAGTTGTGATCATTTGGAGCACATCACAAGTGCATTCATCAAGTGAATTCAAATCTAAGGGAGTTGCAAACCTAAACGTGCTCATCTAAATTGAAGGAAGAACATTCAAGGTTTTGATTTCTTAAGTTTTGGATAGGGCTGATTTAGGAGATCTACTGGCCGAGTTATCTTGCAAGTTTTTGCGCATGCGTTTCAAGCAAATTCTCTATAATAAGGACAAGTCTATGTCTACAACTTGAAGGAGGGTTGAGCCCCTATATGTGTGTTGGATAGAGGTCGTAAGAACTCTAATGGAACAGTGATTAGGGGCCGAAGTTCCTTTGAGGCAAAGTGCAGAAATGAAGGGTCTTAAGGAGAGGTTTGCATATGTTTGTTGAGGTCTATTCCGGCCAAATTAGAGAAATCCTGTGGTTGTTTCAAGAGATCTAAAAGAGGGCCAAAAAACTCAATATTTTGTGCACATAATCGTGAGCTTCAAGGCTGCTAGAGGAGACGTATTGAAAGGTAAGTGTCTGATTTTCTATGTGATGAATGCAAGGTTGATGTAGTATTTGAATTCTGTCCATAAGTGGTGTTTTGGACAACAATCTATGATGCCCTAAGTACATGAATGCATGTGGTCATTTATAGTTGTGAGGGTCGTTTAGTTGGGATCCTAAGAATAGTGCTCTTTGTGAAGTAAAGGGATTGTTAGTGGATGGTAAGAAGCCCTAAGTCGTGTGACAAAGGAGAAAAATTATCACTGGGTAAGGGAAGCCTTAGAAGACCTTATGAATAGTATCTTTTGGAGCAGCTGAAGTATCGTTGGAGGGCAAATTATTGAGCCCTAGAATAGTCATCCTTTGAGGAGAAAAGTGACATTAAGTGGGCAGCTTGGAAAACCTTCTGACAGTGACCTTGGAGCAACAAAGAGACTGTTTGAAGGAAACCTAAGATCAGTCACCTTTGAAGCAACTAAGGGATTGATAGAGGCGGATTTAGCAGCTAAAGATGCAAGCATTGTGAAGTTGAAGAAGTACTTGCAAGCAGTAGAAGAGGTGGCAAAGGACCTGCTAGAGGTGTTCAAGGTACGTGGAATGAAAGGGATGGTGTGAGATCTCCTTCAAAAAGTAGGTCAAGTGTGTCTTATTCAAGGGTAGATTGGTTGTCATACGTTGTTAACATAAAGCCCTAGTTTTCCTTGTATCAGGGCTAATTGTAAGGGCCATGAGTTGCAAAAATGCTTGTGTACTTCATTGATTCACTATTGTACATTTTCTGTTGTTCAAAGTGCTTGTGTTGTAACTTGTGCCATTTTAGTGTGTTTTTTATCGTGTTCTAAACATAAACCTTATTCCAAATTGTCAAGGAAAAATCAACAGATACATGTGTGTGCCACCAAATATGAAGTTTCTAAGTTGAACCCCATGGTCCCACTTGGTGGTAGGTAATCATAATTTGAAGGTCAAAGATTCTAATGTTGTTGAGTTTTTTGTGATGCTTATGGTAGAAAACAAGCATGGTTCAGAGTATGTAGATAGCATGTTTTTTATTGTATGGAATCGAGGTGGAGGCAGAAGTGATTAGATGAGTTATAGGTAAAGGTCTTGTGGAATCATGGCACCCCCTCTTCTTCACCTTCTTGTCTATAGATGTTTATTTATCTTATTATTATTACTTTCAATGTACAATGTTTACACATTACATTGCTTGGCACTCAACCATTCATTGTATACAAATATACTTTTCTAATCTAAAGATCATAACTGGGTTGTAACACATGTAAAAACTGCAAGTGTGGTAATTTCATTGCTGAAAAAGATATGTATATGTGATCATAACGTTAGTCTTGACTCGACCAAGAAGAAAAGATGCATGTCAGACAAAGAATGAGGGGAAGGATAAAAGAAAGGGTAGCTTCTACAAAAATAAAGCAATAGTTAGATTATGATATACATATCCTAAAATAAGACGCAGATTGGGAAGCTTAACTACCATAGAATTAGAATAGTGACAAGACTACAAAATTAGCTGCCAAAACAAAATGTAAGAAGAAAAGTGGAAGAGATAGATACCTACACTTATCCAAGTTCAAGGAAATGAAATGAGAGACCTATTTTAGGGAAAGCCATACGAGAGATCAAAAGCCATAATAAGCATAAATGAAATTAAAAAAATGTAAGTTAATGAAGAATAGCTAGATATATGATACCTAAACTAAACAAAAGGGATGATTGATGTTGTAGCTAGTGGTGTCTCGAAAAGAATTCCAAGTGGGTGTGGCAAAAAACAATGAGGGTTCCCTCTCATCCCTTTGCTCGTAGTAGGTTTCCCACCAGTCCTTGATGTGGGGGTGGCTTTGAGGAGTGCAAAAGTAATCTTTTCCCTATTGGAAAAATCATGAACTAAAAAATATCCCTCCAATACATTTAACCATTTATCTATGGCATCTGCATCTATTTGGCCTTCAAATATGGGAATGTCAAAGTTGACTTGTACCTTAAAGGGAGTGGCACCTCTAGGGTGGCTACTGGATAAAGATGTGTCACCTGTGGGCATCCGCTGAAGGATCTAGGTAAAGTTACCCAGCATCTCTTTCCTGTGTCGCTTGAGGGCTTCTTTGAGCAATATTTTGAAAAGAATCTCCTTCTCTCTCATCTTTCTTTTCTTCCGCCATGGGAGGCCGTTGGGGTTCATAAACTAAACTCTTCCTTGCCGCAAAACATAAAGTACATAAAGTGGACCACACTGCGGCAAGGAAGGGACCAAGATGTATCAGAGTTCACAAATATTTTTCATACCCTTCACACAAAGTTGGGTATCAAGGATTCTAAGCAAAAAATGGTACTCAAGTACCACAACTGTCTACACAAATACATCCAGGAGTAGATGGAGTTCCTGGACATCTCCTCGCTTGGTGCCGCCTATCGATACGCTGTCAAGATCAAGCAGAAGTTTGAGCAAAAGTTTAAGTAGAAGAAGTGAGACTTTGGATCTGTGAATCCAAAGCAAGGGAAAGGCACCCCCAAACCGCAGAACAAAGGACAAAGCCAAGGCGGGGTGAGCTAGGACAACCCGCCGAAGCCGCAAGCAAAGAACAACACCATGAATACAAAGGACACGAGAAAGTGGTGTGAGTTCCATAAGAGCCCCACTCGAAACACAAGTGAGCGTCGAGCCAAGCAGTCACTAGTGGCCGATATGAAGGCTTCAGAGTCATATGCAAGGGGAATGACAAAGGGAAGCAGATTATTGATGCGGAGCCCAACGCCACTATTGCCACCACCAAGATCCAAAAGATTGAGCCTGAATATCCAGAGGAAGGGGAGCATCTCTTCCACTCAGATGTGGGTGAAGGGGTCTCCGCTGCAGTTCATTGTCGACAGTGGGAACCAAAAGAACTTCATTTTAGCAAAGGTTGTGAAGCGGTTGGGCCTACCAACCACACCACTCCTGCAGTCGGCCCATTAAGTAGAGGTGCTTGGCTTGACAGTGTAAGGGCACCCCTGTGGGTGAGGAGAAGATGTCCCTGTATTCTTCTGCGACCTTATCCACCTGCTTCTGTTGCATGGAGGAACCTCTTCCAAGGGCCATGGATGTGGCCACGATTTTCCCCTTACTTTGAGAGTGAATAAAAAATAAAACAAATTTCCGGTTTGGGAGATGATCTTACTACATTGCTTAGCAGAGATCAAAGAGATGGCGGTAAGCGAGGCTACCTTTGGTATCCTATATAACTTATTTCCCAAAGTAATAATAACAGTGCGAGGACTAGATTCATACACATCATGACACTTCCACAAGTATGGTTGGCCCAATGATACATCACAAACTTCAAGAGGACTAACATCACATAGTACCTCATCTGTGAAGGGCTTGATGTTGTAGGGAAGGCAAAATGACAAAGGGGGATGACAAAGGGAAGCATATTATTGATGCAGAGCGCAGCGCCAATGTTGCCACCACCAAGATCCAAAAGATTGATCCTGAATATCCAGAGGACGGGGAGCATCTCTTCCACTTAGATGTGGGTGAAGGGGTCTTTGTTGTAGTTCATTGTCGACAGCGGGAGCCAAAAGAACTTCATTTTAGCAGAGGTTGTGAAGCGGTTGGGCCTACTGACCACACCATACCCGCAGTCATACACGGGTGGCTTCACGAACGACGAGATCTCCACGTCAGCCAGTAGTGTCGCCTTTCCTACAGCATCAAGCCCTTCACAGATGAGGTACTGTGTGATGTTGCTCCTCTTGAAATTTGTGATGTATCATTAGGCCAACCATACTTGTGGAAGCGTCATGCTGTGTATGAGTCTAGGCCTCACACTATTACTATTACTTTGGGAAATAAGTTATATAGGATACCAGAGGTAGCCTCGTCTACCCCCATCTCTTTGATCTCTGTTAAGCAATGCAATAAGATCATCTCCTAGACCGACAAATTTGTTTTATTTTTTATTCGCTCTCAAAGTAAGGAGAAAATCGTGTCCACATCCATGGCCCCTGGGAGGGGTTATTCCATGTAGCAGAAGCAGGTGGATAAGGTCGTGAAAGAATACAGGGACACCATCTCCTCACCCATAGGGGTGCCCTTACACTATCAATCCAAGCACCTCTACCTAATGGGCCGATATACCACTGCTCCATTTTGGAAAATGAAGAGATCAAGTGGAAGATCCAGGAGCTACTGCATAAAGGGAACATCCGACCAACCTCCTCACCTTGTGGGATCCCGATTGTACTTGTACAAAAGAAGGATGGGACTTGGAGGCTCTGCATTGATTATTGGGCACTGAACAAAATCACTATCAGGAACAAGTATCCTATCCCATGGATTAATGACCTTCTTGACCAGCTCAAGGGGGCCAAGTATTTCAGCAAGATTGATCTGAAGTCTAGTTATTACTAGGTTCCAATAGAGCCCATAGACGTATGGAAGACCACCTTCAAATCTAAGGAGGGTCTTTTTGAATGGTTATTCATGCCTTTCAGGTTGACAAATGCCCCTACTACCTTTATGAGGCTGATGGATGACATCTTGTTGCCCTTCACCAACCTATCCGTGGTTGTATATCTAGACGACATTCTTATCTTCAAAAAGAGTTGGGAAGAGCACGTGCAACACATTCGGCAGGTTCTTTAAACCCTGTGACAACACAAACTATGTTCCTACTTGGAGAAATGCACCCTTGGCATGAAACATGTCCAATATTAGGGTTACATCATTGATGAGCAAGGCATGCATGTGGATCCAGTGAAGATCCAAGTCATTCAGGATTGACTAGCCCCGACCACTCTAATAGAGCTTCACAACTTTTTGGGCCTTGCTAATATTTATTGAAGTTTCGTGTTGGGATTCTCTCATATCAATTGGCCTTTGAGTCAAGTTACTAAGGGCAAAGCAAAAGAAAAGTTTTTCTGGTTTGAGTCCCAACAAAAGGCGTTTGTTGAGCTAAAGCACTGCCTCTGCTCTGCACCAGTACTAACATTGCCAGACCTGCGACAACCATTTGAAATTGAGACAAATGCCTTTGACTATGCTATTGGTGCAGTTCTCACCCAACAAGGGCATCTAGTGGCCTATCACAGTGAGACACTTTCTGACACAATTCAAAAATACCCCACCTATGATAACGAAATATATTCCATCATGCAGGCTTGCCACCAATGGAAACACTACATTCTGGAAAAGGAGACGGTCATTCACATAGATCACCGACCCCTATACAGACCCAAGGGAAGTTGCAGAACAATCACCATCAGAAGTGGTCCACATATCTACAACAATTCCATTTGAATATCAAATACAAGAAGGGAAGCACCAATCATGTTGCAAATTTCCTTAGTCGGCCACCGGTTGTAGCACTAACCACTGTTCTCAACTCTTATGGCCACGAGACCTCTGGATGGCTGCAACTATATAAAAATGATCTAGAGTTCACCACCACAATCTAGACGCTAGTGGATGACAAGCAAGTTCCAGACTTCCAACTCCAGGATGCATTATTATGCTACCTGGGCCACCTTTATGTTCCTTCAAGCAAGCGTGCCAAGCTGATTTGGGAGGTGTACTACAGTCAGGTCGTAGGACACTTTGGTGTGGAGAAAATTGTGGTCATACTACAAAAGTATTTTTATTGGCCAAATCTCTAACAGGATGTTGGAAAATACATCAAATCCTGCACTGCCTGTGCCATCGCCAAGCCAACTATTAAGAAGCAAGGCTTGTATACTCCTCTACCTACTCCTAGCCGACCTTGGGAATCCATCTCCATGGACTATATGTCTGGCCTTCCTTCTACCAAGCATGGCAACAACTGTGTATTTGTGGTTGTCGACAGATTTTCTAAGATGGCCATATTGGCTTCCTACAAGAAGAGTATCACAACAGAGGCCACTGCCAGACTCTTCTTTGAACGAGTGTGGGTACATTTTGGGATCCCGCAAACCATTATATCAGATCAGGATAGCAGGTTCCTAAGCACATTTTGGTCGAGCCTTTGGTCATTGTTGGACACCAAGCTCACCAAGTCGACTGCATTTCACCCTCAGACTGATGGGCAAACAAAGGTCATCAATAGGATGATTGTGCACATACTACACATGTACAACTCTAAGCATCCGCGGACATGGGATGAGAGTCTTCCCTATGTGCAACACAGCTATAACAGAGCTCTCCATAGCTCGACTAGCCACAACCCCTTTGAAGTGGGCCTGGGATTTCAACCATTATGTCCCCTTAATGTTGCACTACCTTTTGCAACTACACAGGAAGAATCTTCCCATGTTCAGTCTGAAGCTAATAAAGCCACCAAGTTTATTGAGCGCATTCAGCACATCCACCAGCAAGTTCATGACATCTTGGAGAAAGCCAATGCCAAATAAAAACAACGACATGATCAACATTGGGTGCCCCATAAGTTTCAGGTGGGCGACAAAGTTTGGTTACATCTACAGAAAGAGTGCCTCGCTGGAGCCCATTGTAAGTTTCAACCACTCCAATACGGGCCTTACACCATCACGAAGGTTGTGGGAGACAACACTTTCAAGCTCATAATCCTTCCATTCCTTGGCTTGCACCTTGTATTCAATGTGGACTGCCTTCGACCATACTTTCCACCATTTTTGGACACATCAGACATTGTTGAGCAATTGACACCAATAGAGCTCAAACCGGATTGCATTGAACAGGCCACAACAGATCGAATCATGGACACACATATCAAGAACACTTGCAAACAGAGCATCCAACTATATCGAGTTGTCAAAGATGGCCAAATCCTGCACCAAGGCAAGTGGCTTACCAGGGACCAAGTTCAGCAGAAGCTTCCCCATCTCATGGAGGCACACAACACAATGGGACCATTGCTTGCTAAGGGGTGAGGATTGATCCAGGTGGATATTGGTGGCCACCCGCCTATTCACTTGAACCCACACCATTGTTTCTTTCACTTTCCTTAATTGTAGCACAGTTTATTATTTTTGCCTGTTTTTTGGGTCCTAAACTTCTGGAGTCATTTTGAGGCCCTAAACGATGTTCTTTTTGGAAAATTGTAGTCCAAGAATATATCTTTCTAACGAGGTATCGTACGCATCAAATGGAGATTGTATGCCAAAGTGACAACCCCATGAAGTTGATGTGCCAATTTACCCCAACGGGGCCCACAAACTTTTCACGCTTCATCTCTTAAGGTTAGGTTTTTGGATGTTTAGGATTTTCCATTATTTCTCAATAATAAATAGGCCTTTAAGCCTCATTGTCACACAGTTCAGAGGCATGTAGCCACCACATCTCTTCTCAGAGATAAGCTACCATTGCCCGAGCTAGTTTATTTCCATTCTGCATGTAAATAGTTTTTAGTATTTTCTTATCAATGAATTGAAGTTCAGTTTTCATTGTAGCTCTATGTTTCTATTTAAATTTGTGTTTCATCTGTATTTTATTTTGTTCCTTCATAAATCTGGATCAAGAATTTAGAGGGTTACCTCAAGGAGGAGTGAAGGTGACACCAACTCTCTAGGAAGGGAAAGAGATAAACAAAAATGAGAGGAGAAAATTAGGGAACTAGAGAGGGGTTGTGGTTGACCTTGTCAATTGTGTTGATAACCAACAAGAAGAGCCATTTTTCTAAATTCAAAATTAAATTTTATTCCCTCTCTTTCCAATCTAACAACTTAGTTATTGAGGACGATTGGTAGTTGAGTAGCAAACCTCCCATAATTATAAAATGATGGAGAGATAGCTGGAATAGTGAAGATGAAAAACAAAGGCATGGGAAGAACCCACCTTCATTTTTGGTCTTTGAGTAAATTCCAAATCTAGGGATGGAAGTGTTGGACACCTAATCCTCTAAGGGTTGGTGTGGAATGTGAGGAGTCAAAGGGAGTCCAAGAGACCTTGGAATATGGAATCCAACGGTCATGTAAAATGTATTATAAATGTACATCATGTGAATAATAATGGATCACATGATTATCTTTCACATCTGCTGTTCACATTCCATGTGTGTTTAACATGGTATCAGAGTAGGTGTATTCCTGCCTTGCCCAAATTTGAGCCATTGTTTTGGTCTCTCTCCTTGCATGTCAGTTCTTCCTTCTTGTTGCCTTCCTGTGTGTTAGAACTGCCATTACTATTCTTGTTGCATGTTGTCCCACTGACATTTCTGTGAGATTCCTGTTAGGTTCACTGCCCTACTGCTTCTTTGCGCTACTATGTGTAACTCCTATGCTATATGTTGAACCATTTTTTACATTGCTTCCTCTGCATTGAAAGGAGCGTTACTTCTCAGGTATGATTCACTACTCAACGCTCTCCTCATCGACTGATTGTGTTCAGATCATATGGGATGTTGATAGCCTTTTGAGTTGAGTCTTTGCACAACAGGCTTGATTAAGTTGCACATTATAGTTCTGCTCTAAATTTTTAATAGTGGCTTGATACTTTGTTTTTTATTTTTCTATTCTATTTACCATTGGAGTTTTGCAATTTGACAACAATTTGAGTATGGAGAAATTTGAAGCCCAGATCTCAATTTGACAATGCTTCTCCCGCTTTTAATTTGCGTCCCTCAAATTTATGCGTTGAATTACATTTGGGTTGAATTAAATTTTCCAACATCCTGAAAGATGGAGTCCAGTCTTTCCCCTCTTGCAAGAACACTGTCAATAGCCTTATGAGGAATGATTTTGATTTCACCCAAGTCTCTCTAAATCTTCAGGAGTTTATCCGCCTTTGCTGGATCCTAAAATTTATTCAGAGCATCATTTAAGTAGGGACAAGATTGGTTTGCATCTGACTAAACAGTCCTCCAGGAATCACCAAAGTTTTGTTGGTACTCATCCAGCACCTTGTTGATAACAGAAAAAGCACTGCGCACAATATAGTGGTTATCCATGAATGCCACCCCAAACAAGCCATTTTTATTTTAACAGTGCACCATGTACTCGTCTTGTTGTATAGACTGACATTGCCCCGGGAGTGTTCTCTTGGCTATGGTGTGAGCGACGAACATGATGAATTCCTTGGCACTGGACTGTTGAAAATAGCGAAATTGGCTTAAATCCGAGGCGTTGGTCAGCAACAGGGCTTCCGATTTGGAAGCAGGATTAGGGTTAGATTTCATGGCCTTTAATCTGGGTCTCAGAGGAACTATCCAATCCAGCACCTGTAGAGGCAATGGTAGCAAAAAGTGAGGGATTTGTAAGCAAAGAAATGATACACGAGAAATACAAAGGGCGTGCACATATATGGTTGAAGATGAATTAAATTATATGGGTGAAATTTGAGCTATATGGTTGCACCAACGTTGTTTATAAAACTGTTTTTATGAATAAATAGAGTTGTTGTTAGTGTATTCTCTGCACTTTATATAAAAGCAGTCTTTTGTGGAGGAGAGAAGACATTTGTCTTCATTGTAATATTGGTGCATTTGTTGTGAAATGGCTGTAATTGGTGAAGTATTAGAGTTATTGAGAACTCTGATACATTCCACTAATCATGATACAGTGAAAATCAATAAGAATGCTCTCTGTGATATTAAAACCTGTCTGCAGTATAAACATGAGAAAGTAGAATTTTTGGAGCTTGAATCTCAGCTTCAACAAGAAGAATTACAACAGTGGAGTCATCATTCTAAACCTGTTTCTGTTCAGAACATTGAGACAAACTCCCATAAGCAGTAAGTCAATAATGTTGCAATTGATCCAGTGCCCAATGAAGCAGTAGAGTTACGTACAAATGCAGAAATTCAGCCTGCACTTCCCAAGCCCATCATCAGACCTTGGGAAGAGCTTCTCCATAACAAGCACATAACTAGTCTTGGATATGACAAGGATGTGTCCTTTCATATTCCAGATTACTCAAAGCCCATCCAGTTCCATAGTGTTGGATTTCTTTATGACAGTTCATCTTCAGCTGTTCCAAATTCGGCTCCTCTTCCACAGCAGCAACAACATATTGTTAAATGCCAACATTGTGACCGAGTTGGCCATATGAAAGATCATTGTTTTGATCTTCATCCATGTGAGCACTATCATAAAACCACTCATTCTTCAAACAAATGCTTCAAAAAGAAGCCTCTTGCAAGAAAAAATATTCATCTTGGATGGATCTCTTCTTGGCAATGGGCTTCAACAACCAAGAAGATATTTCATTCATATGTCAAAAATTGTTCTAAAGTATTGAACAATCTTGTAGTTGAGTTTTCTCCATCTTCTCACCTTGTATCTGACAGTGGGGGAAGTGATGGTCATATACAAACTTCAAAGCCACATCAAGTGAACTTGATCCACAGCCTGCCATACCAGATTTAGAGTTATAGCCAAAGACAAAGATTCCCTTGAGCATGCCTTTGGTTGGTGGTCAGCCTTAAACCATCTATGCGGGGTTGAGAGCTCCCTTTTCAGGTTGAGCTTATCCCTCTTCAAAGAATTGGGGACACTTCCGCTAGCAGAAGACTTCAGCTTCTTGCCAGTTCTGGAAGAGTTCCGGGAATTGCATTAAGCATTCTAGAGTTGGTGATCATCCTTAAACCACCGCAAGTTGTATACCTCCCTTTTCTAGGTTGAAGGTCTCTCTCTCCAAATCATTAGAGACACTTCCTCTAGCAAAATATTTCAGCTTCTTGCCAGTTCTCGAAGAGTTCCGGGAACTACACTAAGCATTCCAGTGTTGGTTGTCATCCTTAAACCACCCCGTTATACCAACATTTCAGAGAGCACATTCAGCCGAGTGCTTCCATACATATTTTTGCACATTTTGTATTACAGCTCTCTTCTTGGACTCATACATACCCATTCGGATTAAGGGGGGGAATGTTGGACACCTAATCCCCTAAGGTTTGGTGTGGAATGTGAGGAGTCAAAGGGAGTCCAAGAGACCTTGGAATATGGAATCCAATGGTCATGTAAAATGTATTATAAATGTACATCATGTGAATAATAATGGATCACACGATTATCTTTCACATTTGACGTTCACATTCCATGTGTGTTTAACAGGAATAATCATGAGTATGGGGCATGAGCAAGTGTGCAGAGGTGGAATGATTGGTCTAGAGAGGTGAATTTTCGAGTTGAGAGGCAACAAATCCACAGTTGAATTGTTAATTGAGAGTTTCAAGTGAGTATAATTCAAATTGGTTGTCGAAATTCATCCAAAGATGTCATTTGAGTGTTAGATTGGTTGTAAGGTGTTATGGGTCAATAGAATTTGAGTTGAACTACCAGAATTCATGCAGAGGAGTCTAAGACTTGACTGAGTTGAGAGGGGGCTGCAAAATTGATGCATTGTTGGGAAGGCATGAGTGACACTTAGAAGGAAACCACTGAGGGATTTTTTAAGTGGATTGTTTCACCAGTTGAGAATCACTCTCTCCTAGACTCCATCATTATTATTGGAATTATCCTTAATTTGAGAATGATTTTTATCATCTCTTTAACCTATCTTAATGACCAACTCCTTATCTCTATTTTGAGAATGGTTATATCATCTCTTTGAGTTATTGTAGGAGCCAACTCTCTTATAAGATTTTTCTCTAGTCTTAGGCTAACTCTCTTATTAGTTTTGGTCTAGTCTTAGGCAATCAAAGGTTTTATCTCACCAACTGAAGTTTGTATTGAACATCGCATACCTCACAACCAACATATTTGTAATCCATACAACAAGGTACCCATTTTTCTAGTTCATATTATTACGAGATTTCAGGTAGCTCCAAATGACAGGCCGGAGCGGAGAGGAGGCGGGGCACGGATCTCTCGGTTCACTGCTGGAATGGCAATGGCTCCTTCTAGTCTTCACCAGGCCTACTTTATGAAGCCCTTAGCTCAGCATACATCCTCTTGGTTATCGAGACTCATGCGAGCCTAGTCTGACCTCTCCCCGACATTACAGGATACCAGTGGACCGCAGTTTGCAGACAGAGACACGGAGTTCAGGAGGTGTCAGGGGATCAGGGGGTGTTGCTTGCCTCGTCCGTGATAGCCTTAGGAGCAAAGTATCAGTGGTTGCAATCAATGAGTATGCCAGATTCATGTGGATTCAGATCAGAGCCAGAACATCACCTCCGAGAGACATTTATGTCGCAGTCTGTTACTTCCCACCTATCTCGTCTTCCTACGTTATTCACAATAGCTCAGACGGAGACCCTTTCACAAACTTGTACTCTTACATCACCAGGTTTTCGGCAGTAGGGGACGTCATTCTCACGGGGGACTTCAATGCTCGGACCAAAGACCTCCAGACTCCTATGCACAACTGGACAGAGGATATATTTTGCAATCGGGGGATTGACCCGACCACGATTGGCATGCACCGGACCTTCGAGGATCACTTGGGACCCACCATAGCCTATGGGAGATATCTGCTACAGTTGGGAGAATCTCATGAGCTAGTAATTTTGAATGGCCTACCATGTTTCCCATCCTCGCACTTCTTTACCTGCAGACTATTTGGAGGCGAGGCAAGTGTGGTTAACTATGCCATTGCAAACCCAGATCTCCTCCCTTACATCAAAAATTTCTCGATCACCCCCATCCCTCTCGCAGATCATGCACTTCTCTCACTCTCTCTGCAATTTGACCTCCTGAATCCATCTCCTACTCTTCCCCGTAGCCCTCCTAGGACCACCTTCTGATTTGAGGAGGGTGACCCTGATCTCTTCTCCTCTATCCTTAGACAGACACTCCCATCGGAGTCCCAGTTCACCTCTCTCAGCTCCGCCAAGGACAAATACCAGTGCCTCTCATATGCAATCTGGGAAGCTGCGCTCCAATCCTTCCCCCATTCTACCTGTACCGCCACCACCTCCCGCAAACTGGGAAATTGCCCTATGAATAAATGGTATGACCAGGAATGCAAGTCTATGCATCAGGACCTCCGACACACATTCCTCCTTACCAACATACCCAGACCTCTGTTCAACCTACCGTCGCCTCCTTCGCCGTAAGAAGCGCATTTTCATTGCCCATAGGAGACGGGTTCTTTCTACTCTCCTCCTTCGCTCCCTTAAAGATTTTTGGGGGACCATCCTTTCCCGGCGCTCACCTACCCCAGTCAACCTTGATCCTGCCTCAATGTTCTCTCACACCTCCCAGCTATATGACATTCCTAGGCAGCCTCTGATTCAGGTTACTTCCCCCCCCACCTCCTGCCACCTTTTCTCCGACAAAGATATCAGAGAGGCAATATGGACAATGAATAGCAGCAGGGCAGTAGACGAAGAAGGCTTCCAGGCAGAATTCTTCAAGCATGGACTTCGCCCCCTAGTAGGATATCTGGTGGACCTTTTCAACCAGGTGGTTCGGGATGGATTTCCGAATGGTTGGTCACACCACATTATCTACTCGATCCACAAGTCAGGGCCTACTTCCAACCCCAACAACTATAGGACAATCATGGTTGGGCACACATTCTCCAAGCTATATGCTACAACACTCCACAGGACACTCTCCCATTTCCTTGAGCAGAGACAACTCAGGGCCAAGGGCCAAGCAGGATTCCACCCAGACCACCAGACAATCGACCACATCCTTACTCTTCGTGCGGTGATCGAGGAGGCTAGGCATCGATCCTCTAAAGTGTACTGCTGCTTTGTAGACTTCTGGAAGGCCTTTGACTCAATCCCGAGGGAAGATATTTTCCAGAGGCTAAGAGAGATTGGCATTTCCTCGACTCTCCTGACAGCTATCATGCGCCTCTATGAGGTCGTCCTTGGCCGTCTCCGCACAGTCGGAGGAATGTCGGATTTCATCCGAAGCACCATTGGAGTCAAGCAAGGATGCCCCCTTTCTCCTACTTTATTCGGGATCTATATCAATGAGCTTGAGTCCTTCCTCTGGGAGCATATCCAGGATGCAGATGGGTGTCTTCTTAACCAGGTCCTGATTTCCATCCTCCTCTTTGCAGACGATATTGCCCTTATCGCCTCCTCCCAAGAAAGCCTTTAGAGACAGCTGGATGCTCTTGCATCTTTTTGTGACCGAAGGCATCTAACTGTGAACTTGGGTAAAACCAAAGTGATTATCTTCAATGGAGTCAAGAAAACCTCGGACTTCCACTTCCTATTTAAAGGAGAAGATATTGAGATTGTCAGCACCTATACATATTTGGGAGTTCAGTTTTCAGGGCCTCGCTTTAGCCTGCGGCCAGCCCTTCAGCCTCGGATCAACAAAGGGTATGGCTCCCTAGCCCTTCTGGAGAGGCAGTGTTTCCGGCACCATTTCCACGACATCTTGTCCAAAATGAGCATCATGGACACTTTGATTTGCCCCACAGTGCTTTACGGCTCAGAGATTTGGGGTCCTTCTCTCCTAGAGTCAAATTGGTCTACAGTGGAGTGGGTCCAGACCCTCCTTTTGCGCCGTTTTTTGCGCCGTTTCATCATTCTAGCAGAGTTCGAGGCTCAACCTTTCCTCCTAGAGGTGATATTCAGGTTAGTGTCGCTTCTGCACAGGCTCCGAGGTCTGGCAGACGTGAGGAAGGGTCCTGACAGATACCCATATTTAGTATATTTCTCCTCAGAGAACATTGCCCGTATGCGGACAAGCCAATCCAAATGTTGGTACACTGGTGTGACAGAGCTTCTGGAGACTTCAGGAATCCAGACCGACCATCTCCCTCCTTTTCATTACTCTCTGAATGCTCCAGGCCACCTCCTTCCCAATCAGCAAGAGCTGAATAAAATCATTAAGGAGAATATTTACAGACGATACATTCAGACTACATGGACCAATCCTCCCAATGGGTTGCGTCCAAAAATGGCCTTCTACGCGGAACATTGCCTGGAGATCAGGGATGGGCTCATCATCAGACCCCAGTACACGTTCCAGCATTGGATGCATGCCCTTAGAATCCCCCTCGAGCAGCTCAGAGTCGGGTATCACAGACTCCGAGTGGAGACAGATCACCACATCGATAGGGCAGATAGGATTTTCCAGCTCTGTCACTTACAGGAGATAGAGACAGAGACACACTTCATCTTCGGATGCCCTACTTACTATGAGATTTGAGGTCGTTTCCATTGTCTCTTCAGGTCTTCTCAGACTTTGACCAGCTTCCTCAGATATGTTGATCTGAGATGCCTTGCACTTTATCTCTAGGGGGCCTTTAGATTTCAGGCCCGTTCTCTTCAGCCCCCCACCAGATCGGACACCACGCAGAAGATCACAGACTTCTTTAGGGCGTTACCATCAGTGCGGGGCACCAAAAGAACCATTGACTGACCCACAAACATTGAGACCAAATCAGTGCGGTCCCGAGGGGGCCGACCCACTAGACTGCACCAGCGCTCCAGGATTGGATCCACCCCTGGGAGGCGCCCTAGAACCTCCAGGCAATAGCAGCGACAACCCAGTATGCCCACAGGACAACAGACTTTGACAAGCTTCTCTCAGTTTTCTTCTCTCGACCTCGGATGTTAGGAGTAGGAACTGGACAGGGGACTCCTTCCCCCCTTCCTCTTCTTCTTCTCCTTCACTGCTTCATCACAATGCTTTGTTTCGAAGCCGAGAGCTTCTAGCTTCTACATTTACATTTACTTAGATTATAGAATTATTTTCTGCTTTTTAAAAGAAAAGTTAAAGGGGGCCATTTGGTCCACCGGCTTGGCATGATGTAAACATTGTAACTGACAGTCCCGTTGACCTATTATGGTCATTTGTTGGACATTAATAAAATTATCTTATCTTATTACTAGGTTGTGCTTAGACAAGGCCATCCCACATGATGGATGGAAAATCGATATAACCCAACAAACAAATGCATTATGAGATTTTCCATATATATTATTGCATGTTTAGAAATCCTCATGGTTTTAAATCTTGAATTAGTGTGCTACATATCCCTATAATAATCTTTATCTAAAACATTTTCTCTCATTGTGTTATCATTTATGTATATTGGAAGAAGACACTCCCACTATTTTTTAAACGAAAACTCAAGGTTAAATCTTATTTACAATTCAAAACACATACTTGCTTAAGATACATCGCCATTGTAATGTTTTACTCACTTTTCTCCATCTTAAAGACCATTATAGATCCTTGGCAATGCTCAATCTTGTCTCGTATATTTTTTCATATCATATATATATATATAAGCATTTGCTCTTAATGTTTAGTAATTTTTTAATCAATAATATTAAATTAAAATGTAATATTATAATATAATTAATACTTCATAAGCACATACAAAAAATTGTACTACATTATGCTATAACTCTACTATATAGAATTTTTAGCTTATTATCGTATCTAACTTATTCGTAATTTAGGAGAAGAGGTTGAGAGAATATGTCAACCACCTCTAACAATTCACAAACTAATTTGTCACTTATAGAAAGTGACTTATTACATTAATGTAAGCATTAATTCAAACATCCCCTCTCAATGCTTACATTATCACATATACACAACAAAAAAGCCTAATCAAACATTCTTTAAATGATTTACAATTTTCAAACCAGCTTCAGCTCCATCAAGTTGTCTCGTAAAATTCATAAAGGCATAACCTGGGCTTGTCACTGCAAGCTACGCAAAATCTTAGGTGAATATGATGGTACCTAAATGTTGGAGATGGCTCTACTACAAAATTTGCGTCCACCTAGAAAAATTGTTGTTGTTGCTAGAAAGTAACTGCTAGTTTAGCCCTCCAAACTGCTCCAAAAATTCTGAGAAATTAGCCACAGGCACTACTCCATTGGCTCAACAAAACCTAGAAATATCTTATGGACCCAAGTGGTGGAAATGGTTCTAGGGTAAACTATGTCCTCCAACAATTTCTATTGTTGGTTGCTGGATGGAACTAGCATTTCTGCCCTCTGAAATGCTCAGAATTTTTTTTGAAATTAATCCTAGCCTCCTCTCACCAAACCCACAAAAACCCAAAAAGGGTTCACGCTTAATCCACCGACCCCCGATGACCCCCAACAAGTGTAAATTGCTCAATTTGGCCAGAAAACACCCCATAGTTCAGATACTGTTGAATTAGGCCCAAATATCCCTCCAAGAAATCCTCCCTAACTCTATGAATTTCTCCCCTCAATCACCAAGCGGATCCCAACTCGAATGCTCCCCAAATTCTAAATCTCTCCAAGTGCACATAACCTGCCAGTAAACCCCAGTGCAAGTCCTGGAATAGACAAAATCAGACCTCTAAAATGCAGCAATCTCACCCCTATAATTCACCAAGGAAAACTTGCTCCCCCATAGGATAATTCTCTGCAAATTCTCCGACCAATACTCCAATGAATGCTAGCTTCTCTCAATCCCCACGAAATTCTTCTACGCCCTTGGAGTGGCAAGCACCAGCTGAAAGAAACCTATAAAATAGCCCCTCAATGATCTGGAATCAACTCCCCAAATTCTCTCCTAGGGTCACACTCGAAGTTCACCGAAGGAAGAGTTGGAATTTTAGTTTGGAAATTTCTTGTGCTAAAAACACAATTGTTTTGGCTAAACAAATCAAGAGAACTAAAGTTTGAATTGTACAATAACCAAACGATAATCCACAAAATGAGTCCATCCTCTTTTTATAATTTCTCCTCATGCCTCTAGACTCCTTTTTTTTAATATTATTTTATTAGTGGGGGCAATTTTCCACTAAGTCACTTTTGCCACCATTTAATAAAATAATAATTTTGCACTATTTTCCGATAAAATAATACTAGCCACCTTTCTCTAATAATATTTGCCCCTTTTTATTTAATATTACTAAAATTGGGCAGAATTTCTTAGTGATTGCCATGCTCACAAAATTGGGGATATAACAGCGAAAATGTAATGTTCCTAAATAGGAATTTAAGTGATAAACCAATTAAACAAGCAGTGCAATAGTGGAAAATTAAAAACATTTACCAAACACCCATGAAACACTGTAATAGTAGAATTGGTGAGCCATATATTATGAAATATGAGAGCATGAGTACAATATATAAATGGAGTAGTGCACCTGGGCTTATCTCAAGGACAAGCTGGACCAAACCCAGGTGCTAGGATAGCTAGAAAGATGGTTGTTTAGCTGCTGCTCTACTATGCTCTGCGTTGTCCTAATGAACTGTTGATCTGCTGACTTCGGCCTGCTGGAAAGTGCACAAAAACTACCCAGAAAATTCTTCCCTTTTAGCCTTAGATTCCTTGGACTAAACCCAGAAAAATCCAGAAGGGAATTTCTCTGATTTTGACTTTGGATTTTCGCCTCTTGGGAGCTGCTCTCTGGCTACATCTGTTGACTTTCGGCCTGCTGGAAAGTGCCCAAAAACTACCCAGAAAATTCTTCCCTTTTAACCTTAGACTCCTTGGACAAAACCCAAAAAAAACCAGAAGGGAATTTCTCTGATTTTGACTTTGGATTTTCGGCCTCTTGGGAGCTACTCTCTGGCTACATCTGCTGACTTTCGGCCTACTGGAAAGTGCCCAAAAAATGCCTAGAAAATTATGCCCTTTTAGCCTTAGACTCCTTGGACAAAACCCAGAAGAGAATTTCTCTGATTTTGACTTTGGATTTTCGGCCTCTTGGGTGGCTAAATCCAATGTTGCAAAAATCGCAATCGGGATTAAATCAGCGAGGGTCTAAAATCGGAAAAAAATTGTAAAAATCAGCAAAAGATCAGCAAAATTAAAAAAAAATACAAAAATCGCGATTTTTTCAAAATGAAAAAATCACTGATTTAATCGTTTCAGTGAAAAAATTGCGATTTTCGCAACACTGGCTAAATCAACCTCTACGTATTTCTGGCTGCCCAGAAAACATGCAGTCCCTTCCTCTACATGGCTGGCTGAGCTGTGAATCATTGCTGGAAACTCCTGCAATCTTTGTGGAACAACGCCCCTAGGGCGGGCATAGATGGTCCCTTGAAATAGAGGTTGAATCTTCCTTGCGGAAGACTCATGGCTAAACAGCCGGTAGACTCGCTAAGCAGCAGAGCGTACAAGAGTGAGTTTGTTTGTCAAATATTCAGAATCAAAACAAAATGAGAGTTGATCTCTCTTTATAACTCCTTGGGCCCCCTTAGCCTCATGTGGGCCCCTCCATCCACCCATTTGATTTTCCCTCCAAGCATATCAAATGGCTAATTTGAACTCCTATGTGGGTGGCCCCCACATTCCACTAGCAGCTAAATAAAGTCAATTTGGCCCCTAAGTCCCTAAGTCAAAAGTGTGGGGCCCTCTTCCTTAGTCAAAAATGTGCAAAATTGTGTAGCAGCACCCTGTTACTAATGTGTTTGAGAAGGGACATGACAGTCCTCCCCTCCAAAATGTTGCTTGCCCTCAAGCAACCTCAAAGCTGGGTGCTCCAAAATATGCTCACCCTCCCAGGTGGCATCCTCATTTGGCAAGTTCTTCCAATGCACCAAACATCACTTGTCCTCAAGCAATGCCTGAACAAACTCCCTCTCTGATTGTGGACCCCCACTATCGCTGAAAACTTCACCAGGGTCCCAAATGTGCCATTGGATCGTCCCTGATCGTTGTACTATCCTATAGTGAAGGAGTCCCACGATACCAGGATCCCAAGCCAACCTAATCAACGTGAAGCCTCCCTTGCTCCACTCACTATCCTACCAGATATGGGCATTAGAACCCTGTGTCTATCACCAATAAGTAGAGCATCATGACGATGTAAAACTCTGCCCAAATCCTCATGAAGTTGCTCTACCGAATAGTCCATCTCATGCACTACAAGAGTAAACTCTTGAAGATGCAATCCAATCCTGGTGAAATTGAACCCTCGTCTACCCGGGCCTCCCCTGATCTCCTCCTGTTGATCACCTTGCCACACCGGTGAAGTTCCCCACACCATCAATGAATCACTAAAACCAAATGGAAGATCTGCATGACCCTCCCCTGTAGAAACCAACTCACCTCTATGGGTAGTTGAACTGCTCAGCCTTGTTATGCCAGAATCCCTTGCCCATCGCAGAAGGAACCTATCCTGCTGACATCGTGACACTCTGGTCATGAATCATTGCTTAGCATGCTCGTACCAGAACCTCATCTCCCATAACTCTCAGCCATAATCTATGCGATGATCAAGGCTAAGCCAATCTTGCCGAAGTGACTCAACAATGTCAGTGCCTATCATTCCATGGCTAGCCCAAATCCTGAGCAACAATCTGCCTTGTCCTATAGTGAGGACTTCGGTGATCGCCCATGTGTCCGCCTATGAATGAATCAGTCCACTTGTTATCCCGACCATGCTCACTGAGGAGTGGAGTATCCCACCAATCCATTGGATCCCATAACCATATTGGAGGTCCACAAACCCCAATCCTCTATGTCTGTCGCTGTGATATGCTGCTAGTTGTTGGGACCCCTTTGTGCCCTGTCTCTGCCTCCTGTAGGTATCCAATAGGTAGGCACTGAGCATCAAGAACTCGTGCCGCAAATATCCAGTTGTTCTGTGCCTGCCAAATCACACAGCGAGATCTGCTATCCTAGCTCCTGATGATGTGCTCGGGTACTGCCAGAAGCCTAGGCATCATCCTGCCAACAAGGACTACTGTCCTCCACACCTCATGCTCCCCTAACGCCCCAAGCTGTCCAACTGAAAAAGCACCATGTAACTCCCTCTTGGTCACCTCCCCAAGTGTGAACCTAAGGGTGGAACATATGCTACCTCGACAATCAACCATGCCATCCCTAAGTCTGTAACCGTCAACTCGTGCACCTACCAAGTGTCTCAATTGGAGAGTCTCCTCTCAGCCCATGACACATGGTGTCTCATCCAAGTGCCTAGGGTGAGTCCCCCATGCCCTGCTACCTGAATGGAGAGTGTCAAAGTGAAACAACCAAACTCTCTACGATTGTAAGCAACACTGGAGGATGATGGGTGGGTATGTCCCAAAGAGTATGATCAAGAGTCTGCCGAAATGCTCAAGAGTAATCCTACGGACGACCCTCTCCTCGCCTCGGATCCGTTGATAACTCCCTCGAGGCACTGCCTCCACTAAACATGGTGTCCCCAATGCTCGACAATGTCCTCATCGATCCTAGGTGAGTTGCGTCCAATGGTACACCTACTATCCCTGTCCATAAGTCTCCCTGGAGGCAAAGCTCCAAGTGCTCGTTACACCACATCATGTGTCACTGCATAGCACCAAATACCACCGCACTCCATGAAATGCCACTGTATGCCACAACCTATCTCTGTACACCACTGGATACCCCCGACTACAGCTATACCATCCTGTGTCCTGCCTATGTCACTACACCTGTCACTCCTCGCCACTCCTCCTACCCCACAGTGTAAACTGACATGCTATGGCATACCACCATGTATCTCCTCACTGCATAGCCCTGCACACCACTGGGTGCTATGGCCTAGAATTGGGTTTGTATGCATCAGGCCACATCCCTCTATATAACACTGAATGCTACGACCTAACTCTGTGTAGCCTTGTGTACCACTGCCTACTATCATACCACCCTGTAACATATGGTATCTTGCATGTGCCAAAGTGTCTGCCACTGTGATAGTGACCCCACCATGACACGCGTCATGTCCCCTCGTCCATCCTGGTAGACCTGAGCACCCTAACTCCACTCCTGCTAGGGGGGATATCTCTGTTGTGCTGATCATCTGTGACCCTTGAGTCCTAAACCTCAATGGGAGAACATCATCTCCATACAATATCCGGTCTGGTGGCCTACCCATGCCACCTCTTCGAACCAGATCCTGCCAGAGAATATTAATCATCCTGCGACCCCATGCGCAACCAACATGCCAAAACAACCAATGGATTCTGCTCACAAACCACCTAGCCACTAGCGTCAACTGGAGCTCCCCTAAGGAATGCATGCGCTCAGGCATGGGGTTGACTACCTCATCAATGCCATAGCCATCCTGCATGTCTGATATCGGATAGGAAGCCCCGCCTGGATCCCAATGCCAACTTGGGCCTCCAACACCCTCAATGTCTAAGAGCTCCCATTGAGCTTTACTCTGAACTACGACCATCTCCATGAGTCTAGCCCACTCCACTAGGTACCAACTCAGAATCTCTCGCCATCCAACCCCAAGAGAGGGATCGAATGCACAAACTCTAACACATAGAACAAGCCCGACATGTGGATGTTTCATCTTGTGCAACTTTGACCGTCTCATCCCACTACCTAGGTCAACACATGAGATCTGACTAGGTAGCTTTGTCTCTTTCTCTCCAATGGGAAAAGGTGACCCAACAGTGCTGCTAACCTGATCATCCCCTTTCGTATGTTTAGACAACTCCGCCACTCTTAATCCAATGTGTAAGGATGGGTTGATAACGTTGTAGATCCTGTCAGTGTGCCTCTGAAGCAAACTGTGCTGAAATCCCAACATGTGGTCTCTATGTTGCCCCTCATCACTGGCTAGCCCAAAGGATGGTTGCACATCCTCCTCCATCATGGGCTCGACATGAGCCTCCAACTGCTCCTCCCTAGACAACCCAACATGCAAGACATGCTCATCAGTCAGTTGTAGGTGACTGTCATCCGGCAACTATGTCATAGATCTGGATGCCTCTGTATCTATTGGCTCCTCATCAACAGTGGGGATGTTTCCTGACACCTCATCAATGGATGGTCCTATGGGTGTATGCTCTACTTTCTCCCCCAAGGTGTCAACTGGTGCTATCAAAGAGGCCTCCAACAATGGTGACTCTTGTGCCACACTGGGTATACCAATGTGATCCTCACACTCCCACGTGTCCTCTACCTCATGTTCAATCCCCTCCTCAGGCCCCTGATGTCTAAGACCAGGTCTCCACCAGCAAAATCGTCTCCTTGACTCATCCTCTAACTATCTCTGGCCTGCCTGCTCCTTTCCAAGAGATCTGGTGCCCTGATTCTGTCGGCTTTCCCCACATAGTGTAGATGGTTGTACTCCCACGACTTGTGCACCTCTAGTGTCTATGTTGTAAGGACAAGGATGGATCTGGTCTGACACCTTCCTCAACTGAGCCAACCTCTCATCACTCTAGCAGATTCCACCCCAGAATCCCTGCATACTGAATCTCCCTTGAGCCATGGGTAGTGTACGGTGTAACTCATCACTGTGCATACATGCCCAAATCTCCCATGATCTTACTGGTTACCCACAGCTGGGCCAAGATCATGCTCTGATACCACTGTAATGTTCCTAAACAGGAATTTAAGTGATAAACCAATTAAACAAACAATGCAACAGTGGAAAATTAAAAACATTTAGCAAACACCCATGAAACACTATAATACTAGGACTGTTGAGCCATATATTATGAAATATGAGAGCATGAGTACAATATATAAATGGAGTAGTGCACCTGGGCTTGTCTCAAGGACAAGCTGGACCAAACACAGGTGCTAGAATAGCTGGAAAGATGGATGTTCAACTGTTGCTCTACTGTGCTCTACGTTGTCCTAATAAATTGTTGATCTGCTGACTTCAGCCTATTGGAAAGTGCCCAAAAACTGCCCAGAAAATTTTTCCCCTTAAGCCTTAGACTCCTTGGACAAAACCCAAAATGGAATTTCTCCGCTTTTGACTTTGGATTCTCGGCCTCTTGGGAGTTGCTCTCCGGCTACATCTGTTGACTTTCGGCCTGCTAGAAAGTGCCCAAAAACTGCCCAGAAAATTCTTCCCTCTTAGCCTTGACTCCTTGGACAAAAACCAAAAAAACCCAGAATTGAATTTCTCTGATTTTGACTTTGGATTTTCGGCCTCTTGGGAGCTGCTCTCCGGCTACATCTGCTGACTTTCGGCCTACTGGAAAGTGCCCAAAAACTGCCCAGAAAATTCTGCCCTTTTAGCCTTAGTCTCCTTCGACAAAACCCAGAAAGGAATTTCTCTGATTTTGACTTTGGATTGTCAACCTCTTGGGTGGATAAATCAACCTCTACGTATTTATAGCTGCCCAGAAAACACATAGTCCCTTCCTCTTAGAGCAGTGAATGCATAGAGGTATACAGGTTATAATGGTAATGAAAGAGGTGTTCAAACTGATCTCTGCTTTATACTCGTATTCATTCTAGTAGTGATTACATAACAAGCTGGTTATACCCGTAATAAGTGTGTTGCTACGCTGCTTACAAACACAAACACAAGGGCATTACTAGATAAGTTGTACTCTTTCTCACTACATATACCTGTGATTCAGTATAATCGAGCTCTCTATGGTTAATTACGGATATACTTAAGCTTACATCATAGTATAATCTAAGCATAAGTAAGCAAGAAGTGATGGTATCGATGTTCTGTAAACATAATAAAGCTTACATACCCCTAGTAATGGAATTGGAACAGCTTCATGTTATGATTGATTACGGACTACTAGTTATGGAACATGTGATAGCCTTATTCCGGTACCAAAGCTGGTCATTGCTTACAAGTATCATAGGCTATTAGTACTACTTAACCTTTGCTTGTTCTTCATGTATTAGTGTTGGAACCATTATGCTTTATAAGTATGAGTATTCAATGGGTATCAATCCTATGCAAGTGATTAGTACTGGTATGATGGGTAATCATCTTACTTCCTTTGATTGATTTAAACCAAAACCACTACATATGCCTTAGTGATACTGGATTCATAGACCCGATCATTAAGCTCAAATACATGGGATTGGTTCTATCTCCAAAATATGTTAGATCATTCATTATGTCGTAATAGTTAGAGATGTATAAGCAGATACCTAATAATTGAAGCTAGTATAACTGTCGAACCGTATCCTTTTTCTAATCTACATGATGCTTTACTCTAGTAACTCCAAGCTATCTGTATTTCCCAAAGGTTACAGTATTCCAACTTGATTAGCATAAGTATTGAGTATTACTACTAGTGTTGACACAGAGATATGACATAAAGTGTACGATGTATAGGTAACTTAGCTGTAATATATACCTAAGCTAAATGATTATAGAAACAGGGACTTTATATTCATTGCTTACTAAATAGGAGTCCTAGTTATCATATTAGTCTGAATGCAATAGTAATGACTCTCAATCAAAAGCACTATAAGCTGGTGTTAACACTATACGATCTATTACAGATATAATGTGTAGATGAGCTATCAAATAAGCTAAGTTTCATTGATTCGTGTATAGCTTTAAGTATCAGTATCTCCCTAATTCTTATTCTATGGGTAAATCAGCTTCCATGGAGATTGAACCCTATTCAGAACAGTGCTTACCTATCTCTACTTGGTCTCTTCTTAGTACCGCCATTACAGGTTACTAGTCCTATCGATTCCCTTAGTTCCATATTCGTTTCACCCATGAATCTCCTCCTAGAACCGGTGTAATTACGCAGAGATAGTAGTATAACCATGATGTTCAATAAGGTATGGTCTTAGTACTACAATATAACCACCATCTTACCATAATGAATGGCATTATCTATATTACCACAACCGAGTAAAAGGATGAGGTTAATCGTATTACCATTATTATTGGAATAAAGGGGAAACGACATACTTATTACGATACATGGTAAACTAACACTAATGGAATCAAACCATTACTATTTTGAGGTCATATATTGGATCACCTTATGTCCCAGGAATATACAGGTATAAGATATGATAACCTACAACTTTCTAGATAATAAAGTACGATATGTAACCCAATTGACATAACAGCTAATCAAGAGAAGAGTAAGCTATGTATAACATTATTTGAAGTAATTGCATTGATATAAGTGAATCCCAGTGCTCAGAGTAGATAGAGAGATACTAAGTCCATTGAATAGAGCAAGAGCTTATCCTATTCGATTACCATATATAAGATATACTGTGTGATTTACAATACATGATATAAGTCTAATCCATGTGATGGGAACAATACTAGGAGAAGAAGGAGAAACATGGTAATACGCTAACAAGAGCTTTTATCAGGTTTCAACAAGGGCTTGATTAGACATGAGCTAGGATCCACTGTATTAGTACTAGTATGAAAGGTAATGATGACACCAAGACTCGTATTCACCATGTGCTCAATGTAATCACATTACTAGGAGGCTATGATATGTACTATCCTATTCATATTGGTTATTGACTTCCTTATCACTGCCATTCCATATGTGTATGCCTTTTCATGTTCCCTTATCCATTGCATTCCACGGTAATCATACAAGCTAAAATATGGTGAAATTAGGCAGTAGTAGTCATAGTACCAATCTCATTTCCATAATATAGGTAATATGTATAGAGACCACATATATTCAATAAGACAGGTGTATGTTGTAGATATCAAAGATTGTAAACACCCATATATTTGACATGTTCATAGGGTCTAGTGATTAGGGTAACACAATAGCCACATGTACATAAATCGGTACAATGTGAACACCCTATGTATTTCATGTGTTCATTGGGTCTATTGATTAGGGAGATACACTCACTACATGTACATAAATCGGTACATCTTAAGCACACTAACCTATGAGCTCTATACGGATCCTATGGCATTAGTACTACCTATCTCTACCATTGACCGAGTCCCAGGAGGAGATTGTTGTATGAGTATAACATACAATTAGAAGCAAGCGTATTTATTGGTGACGATACAATGGTTATTAGAAGGTGATTGAATACCATGTAACTAATGGAACACACAGGATCTTCTTGGTAAGGACGTTGTTAGATGAGGTGTTTAGGACCAACTATGATAGCTTGGATACCATCTATATTGAGAACACAAGGCATATGGAAACAGTAAACAATGTTAAACAGTGTTTAGGCTCACACAATCTTAACAAAAGCATCCCACAATTGTGTAAATTATTCTTCTATCCAATATTAGGGTTGTCCTCAACCTATAATGACACACACACATAAAGCAATGCATTGAAGTAGCAAAATTAATGAAATTCAAAAGTTTACATGTGAAACATCATTTTCTAATGGATAATAAGTTTTCCACACATACAACAAGAATACTGAAAAGTTTCTCAAATTCAAAAATGTTTTTTACACATACAACAAGAATACTGAAAAGTTTATCAAATTTAAAATATTTAAAATGTGAAAATTAAATACTTCAAAATTTAATAAAAGTTGAAAAAATTAAACCCTAATTTAATCCCTCTTAATAAATAAGAGTTTTACAACAAAATTATAGCTTTAAACCCTTACAACAATACATTCTTCACCAAAAACATAAGCTTTCAACACCTATAACAAGAATACTAAAAAATTTCTCAAATTTAAAAACGTTTTTCACATATAATAAGAATACTAGGAAAATGTAAAACTAAAAAATTTCTCAAATTTAAAAACGTTTTTTACACATATAACAAGAATACTAGGAAAATTTAAAAGGTAAAAATTAAATACTTCAAAATTTAATCCAAAATTTGAAAAAAAAAAAAAACCCTAGTTTAATCCAATTGTAAATAAAAACAGTTTAATCCAGTTGTAAATAAAAAATCCTATTAAGTGACAGGCAAAAACATCAACTCTTATAACCCAAGTCCATAGATTAGAATTTGATTTTATGGTCATTCCATATGTCACGGTGTTAGGGTGCCTAAATCTTATCCACCAAAGGCAAAACCACGTGTCAGACGCTTTGGTCGTGACCTATGGTTATCGTCATTCGATACGTGACAGTGTTAGGACGCTCGACAAAAACGCCCGCCAGCAAAAGCGTGTGCCGGACGCTTTGATCGTGGCCTTTGGACTGGACCGGGCACCGTGGACGTGGCTTGTGGTACCGGGCACCCCGGCCGTGACCTACGATGTCGGTAAGCCCGATGCTCTGTTTTCATTAACCAATGGATTGGACTTTGGATGTGTATATCCTATGTTTACAGTCCCAATAATGCCATAATTTTTAGGGCCTCGAAGTTTCTAGTCAGGACGCATATATTCAGGTTAGTTTTGGTTCTTTAAAAATTAAGAAAACCTAGCGCTGGATGGAATGCGTATTGGCCATAGCCACAGGTATGGAAGGACTACATCTACCAAAATTAGTCGGACATAAGGCATACCAAAGCAATGCTCAACACAGATAACAAAACCGAACCTAACATTTATCGATACAGAAGAGAACAGAACATACTCTTCATTGTTACATAAATTTGAATTTATCTTGCAAAATTAAAACCCCTAACATGACCGAGAGAATTTGCAAGTACCTGTAAAAATTGGTGGTGAATGAAGGCTCCAGTGAATCCGCAGGATGTGCATCCAATAAAGCATTAATTCCTCCCATCCATCTTTTAATACTGCATTAAGGACAAATCTGTAATTAGTCTGACATGGGAAATACAAAGCAGAGAAAGAATAAATAAATTATTGATACAAACTGAAAAGAATAAAGACCGCTACATAAACTTGTTGGAAAAATGATGTATATTATTATCTATTAACCTAAGAAAAAGAACTCAGAAATACTTCTAAAATAGGTTGTGAATAAATCTTCCAAGAAACTTAGTTGTGCATCCATGAAAGCCATAATTCCTGTTACTCTAACTGATCATACATATTTAGCAGGTATTAAAGATCATATCACAGTTCATTGAATGGAAACAAAAGCAATAAATCACAATTACCTGAACACAGAGGTTGTGCATCCAAGAAAGCATTAATTATTTTTCAATCCATCCATCATTCTCCATTAAATGCAAATTTGTACCACCTTAAACTTCAAAAGTAGTCTGACATGCAGAACAGAATAAATGACATTGTTAAAATAGAAAATTATTGATACAAACAGAACAGAGCAGAGAATAAATGTTGAAATAAAAAATTATTGATACAAACAGAACATAACATAAACTGCTAAATAAATTTGTTAGAAGAATAAAGTATATCAGTATCCAGTAAAAAAACAAGAATTCAGCATTACTTGTAAAATAAGTTGTAAATGAAACCTGCAAGGAACCTACAGGCCAGGCGTCCATGAAAACAATAATTCTGTATCTGATCATCGATTTTCAAGAGGCATTACAGACCTCCAAGAATGCATTGCAGCCAATCTATCCCTACCCGGTAGGCATTAAAGACCTCTAAACTTTCCTTCTGTCTATCTCCTTCACACCAAAACAGGGAAATATGAACACACAGATTTGAATTATGTCCGCGGGGAGGGTAGGCAAAGGATTTATAAAGACAGAAGATAGCTTTTTAGCCCAGCTTTTCTAGCCTTAAAAAGCCATAATTCTTTCCATACTCGTTACGCTCCCACTCTCTAATCCGACGGTGATTATCATCTCGTCCGGATGGCATGTCAGAAATATTCCTCCCACTCCCTCTTCAACGGTTACATTTGATTGGTGTGGAATATTCATACATCATTGTTTCTCGGTCGTCGCGTCGAACGCCGCTACTATTTACTAATTGCACTATTTATGAAAAAACTGGAGCAAGAGCTAAAACCTGTTTTTCTTATTATATATGTTGGTGTTTTCTTTCAGTGGAAATTATATGGGTCGTTAGTATTTTTAATTTCAGAAAAATATAACTTACACTTATGAGAAAGTCGAGTACACAGAAGGTTTAGAGATTTTTATTAATGAATTTACCTTGCGAGTGTAGTATTTAGAAAACAAAAAAATATACTAATGAACTTCACGTGGCAATATGTGGGTGTTTTCTTTGAGTGGAAATTATATGGGTCGTTAGTATTTTTAATTTAAAAAAATATAACTTACACTTATTAAAAGGTCGAGTACACGGAAGGTTTACAGATTTTTATTAATTAATTTACCTTCGAGTGTAGTATTTATAAAACACAAAAATATACTAATGAGTTTCACGGGCCATATGTTGGGTGTTTTCTTTGAGTGGAAATTATATGGGTCGTTAGTATTTTTAATTTTAGAAAAATATAACTTACACTTATGCAAAAGTCGAGTACACAGAAGGTTTAGAGATTTTTATTAATGAATTTGCCTTGCGAGTGTAGTATTTATAAAACACTAAAATATACTAATGAGTTTCACGTGGCAATATGTTGGTGTTTTCTTTGAGTGGAAATTATATGGGTCGTTCATATTTGTAATTTAAAAAAAATATAACTTACACTTATTAAAAGGTCGAGTATACAGAAGGTTTACAGATTTTTATTAATTAATTTACCTTGCGAGTGTAGAATTTATAAAACACAAAAATACCATATGTTGGGTGTTTTTTTTGAATGGCAATTATATGGGTCGTCAGTGTTTGAAAAAAAAAAAATTACCCTTATTAAAAAGTCGACTGCACAGCAGGTTTAGAGATTTTTATTAATGAGTTTAGCTTCCAGAGTGTAGTATTTATAAAACACAAAAATATACTAATGAGTTTCACGTGGTTGGTTAATATATGGCTATTTTAAATTTAAATAATATTTTTTGTATTTTTATATTAACATAGAACAATAACGCTCGTGTCATAGCAATGTGGTAATGGGTAATGCTTTTTCTAAGCTGATTGAAAATATCCTCTTAGAAGTAAACAAATTTTACATTGAGTATATATATTTGTTAACTGATCTCGAGAAGTTGTCGTGAGAGGTCATGATATTGCCAATTAGTAAGATAATATATTAAGATATCAAACCATAGATATTTAAGTTTTTTTTTTTCCTCTCTTATGTTTATCTACTCATTTTACAGACGTAACAGTTATATATGAGGAACAGGTCATATCCTCGTATTTCATAAAAAAAACTCCATTGCTCCCACCTCTTCAGCGCATCTTACATATTTACCAGTGACATCTAAGGAAATGTCATATCCTAGTTTTTCATAGAAAGTTCCATTGCCTCCACCTCCTCAGATACTATCTGAATGATCAGACTTGTGAGATCATTTTTGCCTTGTGGTCGTAGTCACCATTAGCACAATTCCTTTCCTTTGAAGCCAAATGCGTGTCAACTCTGGGCTGCACAAGATCTTGGGAGGTTGAAGAATCGGGGTGTATCTTTTCATGTTGAGGGTTTTCTTTAGTATTGCCTGTTGAGCTCTTGCCATTTGAATCTACCTTCAAATCATGCCAGCCACGGTTGGGTTTTCGTGGCTTTGAGGATTCTAACACTTCTTTAGGGCATACATTATGAAGATGTCTGGGTTACTAATAATTTTTGCATCTAAAAGTTTTTTTTTCATAGTCTAGAGGTTGATGAATGTCCTCCTCATCCCATTTGAGAATGATTTTATCTAGGAGACTTGCACTCAAATCTAGTTATACACATACGAAAGATATGAACCCCTATATATCTTCTCATTGTCTATTTTGACAAAGCATCCAATAGCATTTCCAACCCCCTATATATCCTCTCATTGTCTATTTTGACAAAGCATCCATTAGCATTTCCAATAACTCTAAGGAAATTCGATGTAATCCACTGAAGAGGAAGGTTTGGGAGTCTTACCCAAACTGGAGTGGCAAGAGTCTTCACGGAAACCAGGGCTAGATTGAGAGCCCCATGTTACCCCAAAACCAAGGCCCCTCATCAAAATCCCTATATCAATCCTCCAGATCTTTAAATACAACTACAAAATAACCTTTAGAACAAAATAACAATTTTATATTCTTCGATAGATAATTGTATGCTCAGCATGGTGAAGAATTTTTAGCATGGTGAAGAGTTGGTACATATGGATCATTAAGGCTTCTGATGAATGTTCAACCACAAACGCCCACCCGCAAGAGCCTTCAAAAATTGAGAGATAAATCCCATGTTGAGATTTTCTTTAAATTACTGAGGTTTTGAGGTAGAGGTTGCCCCCAAAAACTTTGCCCCTCCTTTCAGTGCGTGCGGCCGTGAGGGAGACAGTGACATTCTTCTTAATTCCATAATCCCTCAAAACATTTGCCAAG
Source organism: Pinus tabuliformis (assembly GCA_031772625.1). Classification (NCBI taxonomy): domain Eukaryota; kingdom Viridiplantae; phylum Streptophyta; class Pinopsida; order Pinales; family Pinaceae; genus Pinus; species Pinus tabuliformis. The sequence goes on along the minus strand of CM062807.1, from coordinate 763,879,742 downwards.
TTTAATTGCTTTCCCTCATAGAGGATTCTCCTCTAGGATACATGTAAAGTGAAATATTTTGTTTGCGAGTGAAGATACCGCCTCCTGTTCACAAACCTTGAGGCATAACGATTTTCCTGGTTTTAACAAAAATTGGGAATTCCTGAGCGGCAAAAGCACTAGAATCCGCCCTCGGCCAAATGGCATAAGAATTAGGAGCGAACAGTACCCTCGTAGAAACCTGCTCAGGATTTTCATCAACCACTATGCGAGGAAACTTCTATTGCTAAATAAATTGCAACGACACCCCAAGTTCAGGGTCTCTCTGAAGCGACTCAGTCAGAGCGTGAGGAAAAATATCAAGAGGTCTGGCAGCGGGTAGAGATTCGGCGGAGGCTTGGAGGGCCTTTCTTTCCTCTGCAGGGTCAAGGCCCTCAGGCTAATTCTCGATCTGTCACAAGTTCCATAACCCTGTTGTGAGGGCCTGTAGCGACGACGGAATAGGAGACGAGGCAACGGAGGCGGTACGAGAGTCGCTGCTCTGTTACATTTTCGTCATCGCGCTCTGTTGCTCCAACATTTTTACGCAATTTTCTCCAGATTTTCAAATCTTTGACTCTCAGGAGGAAATACATTATCTGCGTAATGTTATATAACGGTGTTCTGTATTTATGGAGTACGGATGTATAAATGGATTATATATATATATTTATATATATATCATAATTTAGTTGTTAAATTTACGGTGAGGACAATTATTGTTAATGTTAGTTGTTATTAGCAAATACAGGTTGACTCATCACCTTTATTTAAGGAAAATTCAGTGGCTTGGCATAACAAGGAGTGGGATTGTACTTTTGTCGGGAACCAATGTCTTTATCTCTGAGGAAGACGATCTCTTACCTAAACAAAAGCAATTTTAGTATTTGTGATATATAATATCAAACCATGTTATTTTATATTTATAAAATATTTTTATTTTTTTCTTGAAAAATGTGAAATTATATTTAATATAAAAGTTGAATATTATAATTTAAAAGTAATGTTTTTTTTGTATTTTATAAGAGGTTTAATATCATATTATAGTTAACCAAGTTAGGTTAGTATAATCGAAAGGTAATAAATAAATAGTATATGATATTTGAAAATTTTAAATTTAATAATTAAATGTTTAATTTTTTTAATTTAAAGTGGTTATATTTTTATAATATTAATTATTAAATTTTTATAATAATTATTATTAAATACAAAGAGGATGATATTGATTTTATGTAATGTAAATTTCCTAAATTGATGATAAATATCGATTTCAAGTTCAATGTAAACTTAACTAGATGGTGGACTTATATTTTGTGTTCTGCAATGAATTTAATTATATATATAGTCACCATAACTTACTTTTAAAACTTCAGATAAATAGAACAACATGGCTAATCTTGTACTTCTCTTAGCACCATGGTTTCAAGTATAAAGTTTACAACAAAGCCTTATGTTTAACCCTATCAAAAGATGACATCATCATAGTTGCATAGGCAAGTTGGACATAAGCAATAGACAAAACTCTTAGCTTTTATTGTCATCAACATTTCATCTTAGTATTGATTTATGGTAATAATTGTTTTATTTTGATTAAGTAAACATTTTCTTGACATAATTGCCTATAAATGTCTTCTAGGGAATTTGAGCAAGTCTCATTCATGAGAACCCAAAACCTTTACCTACATTGCTTGTTTTTGTCGACAAAAATTACATTAATGGCACTTAGAGGTCGAACCTATTACTGTAGAGATGTTGTAATGTCATATTTAACATTTTGACTCAGTAAAAAAAATTTATAATTCTCAATAAAACATTTGACTTGGTCAAATTACATAAAATTAAAAATAAAAATAAAATAAAATAAATAATTATAATTAATAATTAAACTAGCCTATATCCATTTTAACTCTGGATCTACCAAGTGCATCTACCAAGCGAAAGAGATTAAATCTCTTGAGATGATATTTGATCCCTCTCAATACTTGGTAGATTTAGAGTTAAGATGGATCTGGGCTAAATATTGTTTAAAGGAGAATTTAAATTAAACCTATTCAACTGGAGGTTTTGCACATGTGATATATCATATAGTTTTTAAAACTTTGTAAAAAATCAATACCTTTTTGTGATAAAGTCCTTAAAAGGTCAAAGTTTATTTCTCTAATAAGATTTTAGAGGTTAATCAAATGAAAATATTATAGTGCAATGAACAAGAAATAGTTAAATTGTTAAGTAATCATATTGAAAATGAAAGATATGAAGTATAATTAAGACAATCTTCATATTTTTATTAGGGATGAAACCTTGGGAGAAACAAGATCAATACGGCTCATTTCCCCTTTCCATTATAAGTCTACAGGGCTTAACTATAAAGTAGATATAATTACTTAAGGGAAAAAGAAATACCACTTTTTTAATGTCAATATTTTGTTAGACTTTGGATGTAGGGGATATCTTAACTTACAGCTTTCCATGTAACCTTCAACTGCTAAAAATAACTCCCTGGATAAGGGGATGGATTTTTCATGTTGCCTTTTTCTATTCCAGGAAAAAGCAAGTCATGCATGCATGCAAGTCAATTTTCCTTGGTCCCGGGTGGAACTGGTCAACTGGACTACTTATCATGAAGTTGCTCAACTGCTTGAGAAAAATGTGCATTTCTGGCTAGGAGCTGGGCTCAAAGGTTTGCTCAATTTCTGGGTAGAGCAGCTGACTACTGCCCAGATTTATGCAAATTCTGGGCTGAGCAACCCTGCTGGGGAAAATTGCGTAATTCCTGCTAGGAGTGTTGATTGGCAGAATTGTGTAATTCTGGAGCCCAAAAGGCTACCATACATGATTGTGCAATTTCTAGAGGGAAGGTTGGTTGCCCTCCAGAAATGCGCAATTTTCTTGGGGAAGCTGCTCAGCTTGCAGCTGGACCAAGTCTGGGTGAATAGCTTGTGAAGGGAATGCATCAAGCTGTGATCAACAAGCTGCCTTTGTGCAAAAAAACACTGAAGCTAGTGTACTTGACGAAGCAAGACAAGGTGATGTGAAAGGTTCGTAGGGAGGCTCCAAAACGAGGCTAAGCCGCTACAACAGATATATAAGAAATATTCGAATGCACATTACAAAAATCGTAATCAACTTATATAAAACCCTTGTACCTTTCCTAGTTCCAAGATGAAGATAATTCATTACATTTTAATAAAATAACTACTCTTTAATTGTAAAAGTTTTTATGACTTCGATAATTGATCTGTTGCGCGAGACTGCTTATTTATTTGATTTCCAATGTCATATTATAGTGATGCATATTTATTTCTTATTTCTTAGTAATTTAAATATGTGATATAATTATAAAAAGTAAGTTTATCAAGCTTTTATTAATATAAAGATTTAAATGTGATTTTTTAAAAAATAATGCTAATTAAAAGTGAATTTGATTAATGAGAAACCTTTGTTTTTTTTAAGCTTGGTGGGACTACATCTTCATCATGTCCAATAAATCACCCTGATTGGGGCAAGGAATTGAACCCATGACTTCACATCAAGGAGTGCCTTAATAAAGCACCCGATCAACATCTATGCAAGACCCCATGGGCGATTAATGAGAAACTTTTATAAATAACCTAAAAAGTAATTATATATTAAAAAAATTAAAATTAAAATATATATATTTTTTAAATGAAAATATTTAATTTAAATGAAAGTGAGTTATTTAATTGATGTGATAATTTTCCCATCACTTGAATATTAACATTGTTAATAATTTTGTTATTATGCTTTACTTTTCTTTAATAATGAGTGAGTGAACATTTTCACAATTTTTAATTTGAATTAATAAGTAAACACTCCTCACTCTTGATTTGAAGGAGTACCTAGAGTATATGGTATGCATTTATAGTTTTGAAATTTTTCACATTATTGAATTGTTTATTTTACACATATTTGTTTTTATGTGGAATGGAGAAATTATAAATCTCAATTTCATATAACTAAGTATAAATATAAAGGAGAGAAATTTAATATATATATATATATATATATATATATATATATATATAAAACTAACAATGGTGAAGAGTATGTATTTCTTTAGTAAAATGTTATAGGTTCAAATTCAAAGAGTATTAAAATATATATACTTTTATAAACTTTAAATGAAAAAATATCATATATCAATTTAGTATCCAATTTAGTCATAATCTTAAAATTAAATTATCATTATTATTATTCTTTTTCAAAAATATTAAAAATAAATAAATAACAAACCTAATTTTAATTTAGATATTAAAAATTAATTAAATATAATACTAATAAAAAATATTTTGAAACAAATGGATATATATATATATATATATATATATATATATATAAATGTACATAAATAAATAATACCAAGATTGAATTAACCCACTACCCATAAAATGTTTCCAGGCTCGGTGAATGTTAAAACTAATAATTTACTTCACTTAAATATTAGTTAATTGATCAATCCCTATAGAAAAAGTTGACTGCTGCCCAGATTTGTGCAAATTCTGGGCTGAGCAACCCTGCTAGGGAAAATTGCACAATTCCTACTAGGAGTGTTGATTGGAAGAATTGTGCAATTCTAGAGCCCAAGGGGCTACCAGACAGGATTGTGCAATTTTTGGAGGGAAGGTTGGTTGCCCTCCAGAAATGCACAATTTTCTTGGGGAAGTTGCTCAGCTTGCAGCTGGACCAAGTCCAGGTGAACAGTCTGTGAAGGGAGTGCATCAAGCTGTGATCAACAAGTTGCCTTTGTGTAAGAAAACACTGAAGCTAGTGTACTTGACGAAGCAAGACAAGGAGATGTGAAAGGTTCGTAGGGAGGCTCCAAAACAAGGCTAAGCCGCTACAACATATATATAAGAAATATTCGAATGCACATTACACAAATCGGAATCAATCTATGTATAACCCTTGTACCTTTCTTAGTTCCAAGATGAAGATAATTCATTACATTTTAATAAAATAAGAACTCTTTTATTGTAAAAGTTTTTATGACTTCGGTAATTGATCTCTTGCATGAGATTGCTTATTTATTTGATTTCCAATGTCATATTATAGTGATGCATATTTATTTCTTATTTCTTAGTAATTTAAATATGTGATATAATTATAAAAAGTAAGGTTATCAAGCTTTTATTAATATAAAGATTTAAATGTGATTTTTTAAAAAATAATGCTAATTAAAAGTGAATTTGATTAATGAGAAACTTTTGTTTTTTTTTAAGCTTGGTGGGACTACATCTTCATTATGTCCAATAAATCACCCTGGTCGGGGCGAGGAATTGAACCCGTGACTTCACATCAAGGAGTGCCTTAATAAAGCACCCGATCAACATCTATCCAAGACCCCGTGGGCGATTAATGAAAAACTTTTATAAATAACCTAACAAGTAATTATATATAAAAAATAAAAAAATAAAATATATTTTTTTAAATAAAAATATTTAATTTAAATGAAAGTGTGTTATTTAATTGATGTGATAATTTTCCCATCACTTGAATATTAACATTGTTAATAATTTTGTTATTATGCTTTACTTTTCTTTAATAATGAGTGAGTGAACATTTTCACAATTTTTAATTTGAATCAATAAGTAAACACTCCTCACTCTTGATTTGAAGGAGTACCTACTAAGTATATGGTATGCATTTATAGTTTTAAAAAATTTCACATTATTGAATTGTTTATTTTACACATATTTGTTTTGTATGTGGAATGGAGAAATTATAAATCTCAATTTCATATTAACAAAGTATAAATATAAGGGAGATAAATTTAATATATATATAAAACAACGGTTAAGAGTATGTGTTTCTTTGGTACAATATTATAGATTCAAATTCAAAGAGTATTAAAATATATATATACCTTTATAAACTTTAAATGAAAAAATATCATATATCAATTTAATATCTAATTTAGCGATAATCTTAAAATTAAATTATCATTATTATTATTCTTTTTCAAAAATATTAAAAATAAATAAATAACAAACCTAATTGTAATTTAAATATTACAAATTAATTAAATATAATACTAATAAAAAAATATTTCGGAACAGATGGATATATATATAAATAAATAATACCAAGATTGAATTAACCCACTACCCATAAAATGTCTCCAGGCTCACTGAATGTTAAAACTAATAATTTTCTTCACTTAAATATTTTCTAATTGATTAATCCCTATAGAAGAGGGTAAAAGCCACCTCTCCTTTACTTAAGTCATTGATTTCCAGCGAGGCAACATCTAAGGTTTCACTTACCCACGATTCTCTCTCATGATCTGCCACGTCAACGTTTCATATTCCTTCACTTCTTCAAACTGTACGCCTTCACTTCTCTGCACTATTCATTCCTTTGCTATGCAAAGTATTCCCTCATTCATTCAACGATATTCTCGGGTAAGCCACAGTCCACGTGTACACCCAAACACTATTCATGAGTTTCCACTTATCGATAGATGAAAACTTTTCAAACGCTTTAAGTAACCGAGGTTATCGTTATTAGTCCCTACCATCTGGAAATGGGCAGGGACTATAGTAATCGAAAAGCCTTGCTTTAGCATTAGTTTCAATTTGTTCAACTCTGTTATACGGTGATTATTACAAAGTTCTCAAACGCGCTGTGCCGGGATAACCAAAGTCTTATTTGGAGCTGAAGGTTTGCCATCTTATTTGGCCTCTTCCCGAGGCGGAAGAGGCTGGAGCATAGCCTATTTTGCTTTAGGCCCTGTTTATTATTACTAACCGTCAACGGTTTCATGTTAATGTTGACATTAGTTTGGATTATCAGCACAATCGTTTGCAGGTTAGGCTAAATTATTAGCACAATGGTTTGCAGGTTAGGCTATTTGAGCATGTTACCAGGTGTTGTGCAGCAGGTGCTGCAGGTGTCCATGCATGGCGGGAGGTGTCATGTTTCGTCCCCATTTCACGGGAGGTGTCATGTTTCGTCCCCATTTCACAGCCTTGAACGGGTTCTTATGGTGCTGCTTCGCTTGCTGTTTTTCCTGCTTTGCCATTTGACTTGTTTGCTGCAACTTATGGGGCTTACCCTGAACGGGTTCTTATGGTGCTGCTTCGCTTGTCGTCTTTCCTGCTTTGCCATTTGACTTGTTTGCTGCAACTTATGGGGCTTACCCTGAGACTGCTCCCAGGGCTTAGGACTCCCGACCAAAAGAAGACTGGAACTTAATGGGCTTAGCTGCGGTTGGATGGCAGGAAGAAGCCTTTTTTTGCAACAGGTACTAGATCTTCCACCATCAGCGCTCCCACTTTAATTGCCTCCCAAAATTTTTGAATGCCACCATCGTTGTACTGTATAACTTTCGCTGCCACGGTGGTTCTGCACGATTTAGCACAGCATAGATGATTCCCCATTGATTCTTATTTCTGGGGATTCTTATTTGTTTCCACTTAGCGTCCGCCTCACTGAAGATATTAATAACGAATTCGCTTCGTCTTCATCCGCCATAGACAGATCCCTGTCGTAGGTTCAATCCGCACGCTGCCCCATTTCTCCAAAAGCCGGTGCCTCCATTCAGCCCAGCCCAGCCCCTGTGCTCGGCCTACGAAGACGCGTATGCGTTCACCGACTAATCTTCCTGGTTCGTTCCGTTGTAGTCTTCATAGAAGTACTAATAATTTCAATTCCTCTACGCATTCTCATCTGAATGCGAGCTGGTTTGCCATGACGAATTCACTGCTAAAAATTGTCGGTGTGGCGGGAGAATGGTTGAGGACAACCCTCGCAATTTGATGGCCCATTTCAGATCTTCCCATTCAATGCAGCGCGCTGGCGGGCACTACTTATGCTCGAATTGCTGCATTCACCTCTGCCTCCACTTCTGGATTTGATGGCTTAGCCCCCGCTACAAGTGCTAGGTGAACAACTGGATCATTCACTGGTGCTGGATACATATCTGTACGAGATGCAGAGCAACAATAGAGGCATAGGCGGGGGTTTCACCTTATCCCGTGGTGGGAGCAGCAGGAACGAAGGCGGGGGCAAAGCCAACACCTTGCAAAGCATACCTCGCAATTTGATGGCCCATTTCAGATCTTCCCATTCAACGCAGCGCGCTGGCGGGCACTACTTATGCTCGAACTGCTGCATTCACCTCTGCCTCCACTTCTGGCTTTGATGGCTTAGCCCCCGCTACAAGTGCTGGGTGAGCAACTGGATCATTCACTGGTGCTGGATACATATCTGTACGAGATGCTGGTGAAACTACTCGCTTTGCCTGAGTCGACATGGCCCCCTCGATCGTAGGAAGGGGAAGGTAAACTGGCATGGTCCCATTTATGCCCATATAGGTTATAGGTAATCCCAATAGGAATAGGTATGTCTCCGCGCTTGGATTTTTGACTGATACTAGAGGGGATGAGCTTGCCCAGAGGGCATTTGAAGATATCCCAAAGCGAAGCGAACACACCTCTATTTCATTCCTGTAAGACAGGGGGCGACATAAATCCTTCGGATTACCTTACCGCTATAGGAGTTCCGATAGCTTTAAGACAGGTGCTTAAGTTTTCTTTCAATCAACTGGGGGACTCGTTTAAACCTCTTAAGCAAGGGCGACCAAGCAGCTCAAGATTGTTGTTCAGCTGTTCCCCGGTTTTGAAGCCCGCCCCAAACTCTTAGCTGCTACTGATCCTTACCAGCCAACCTCTTCGATTGATCGAGTCGAGACCAGCAAGCAGGAAGCTACGGCTTAAAAGCCAGGTTGTTTGGATTCTATGCAAATCGATATCTATCCATTCTAACTGCTCACTACTAAAGGAGTCATTGCCTATTCATCCTGGCTTCCACCTCCTCCGTTGCCCACAACCAGGTACACGGATGTAAGGTGACACTTGGTATTCATGCGGTAGCATGAAGTCCAGCTGCAACGACTTTTATATTTTTATATATTCTAATTGTTATATTATTTTAGTTAATAATTTTTTTATATAACTTTTAATTATTAGTTTTTTCTTTTTATTACCACCTGGTTTTCAAAATCTCGATGCTTCTTTTTCAGGGAAGCCAGTTATGGTGGCTTTGTTTGCAATGTTGTCCAAAACAACAAAAATGTAGGTTTTGATAACGAGTATCCCACTGCCCATTTTTAAAATCTTTGTGCTTCATTACTGGGAAAGTGAGTTATTGTGGGTTTGGGAAAGTGAGTTATTGTGGGTTTGTATGCAGTGCTGTCCAAAACAACAAAAGAACATGTTTAATTCAAAGTAATCTTACTGACCATTTTCAAAATCTTTGTGCTTCATTGTTGGGGAAGTGGGTTATGGTAGGATTGTATGCAGTACTGTGCAAAACAACAAAAGGGTATGCATACTTTTTAAGTATTCTGTGTCTATTGTCAGTATTGTCAAAATCTCTGTCATTGCTGGGAAGTGGGCTATGGTGGGTTTTGATACAATATTGTCAAAACATCGAAATGGTAAAGTTTATTTCTAAGTATTCTTAATGCCCATTTCCAAAATCTCAGTTCTTCATTGTTGGGAAATGGGTTATGGTGGTTTTGTATACAAATGCTGGCAGGTAAATGAAAATATTGCTTTTGGGAAGTTAAGGGATATGAGGTGGAAGGATAGCTAGAAATTATGTTATCCATGCCCTGCAATTGTGTGAAGAGTTCATCTTTGCTACACGATGAAATTGCAATTAAAACCAAGTGACGGAGTAGCTGCAGGCAGAGCTTGGTCAATGAATGAGGCGGCTTTGATGTGCCAACAACAAGGACTGGTTTCTAGTTTTGTCCCTCCGTTGAATTTTGCAATGGTAGATAAGGGGGTTTATAGATCAGGATTCCCCAACCATGCAAACTTTCCGTTTCTGAAGACCTTGAAGCTTCGCTCTATAATGTAAGTAGTATGGATTGAACTCAAAATGCTTTTCATTCTTATTGTTTTCAATGAACATTGTCAGCTATGCTTTACTGTTTGTTTCTGTTAATAGTGAAGAATGTTCTTTCTTTGTTTGGAATTCGCTAGAAGAAAATGTAAGGGTATTTGGCTATTCAGACACAGGAAAAGAGGGGGATAACTAAGATGCTCAGGTTCTATTCTTTGTGCAATTAATGGACATGAAAACAATCATGGGAAGATTCAGATGTTTTCTATTTCATTTGGCTTTATTGACTCTAATCCATTTCTTTGAGGGTTCGTCTGTGTCAGTTTTGGTTTACCTGGAAAGTTGTAACTTGTAAGCACTTTCTGTTTTTCTTTCCAACAGGAATTTTTTTTCTTTTTTTCTTTTCGTTTTTGTATGTATGTATATTCTAACTTGTGATAGAAATATACATATTACTCCCCTGGCCGGGGTCAACAGCTAAATCCCTGGTATTAGCAAAAAATGAGTCAGAGTCTTCTTTGGTTATATCTTTCCTTCATTGAGCAATATACCTTAATACTTTCCAAAAAAGGATTACAAAAAGGTCTGTGGCAAAGGATGCAGTTCAGCGCCGCTATAATAAGGTATGATTCCTCTTTTTTGTTTTTTATTAGGGTGCAGTCTTTTGTGGTCCACCTTGCTTTTCAATGCATGTGGTCTTATACGATCTGATATTTGTGTTCTACTGCATTTTCAACATTAGATCGGTTAGATATATAAAATGCAGTGGCTAGGTTTGTACTTTTAATTCATTGCATATTTTATGCTGGTTAATTTCCAGGCCATTGAATTGGAACAAAGGTTGAGAAATTCAATCCAGGCAAAGACCCCATCTGATCCCAATATTTGGGGTCAGATGCGTGAGAATTATGAATCTATAATACTTGAATATCATGATTTTTCTGAAGCACATGAAATTGAGCATGCACTTTGGCACTTGCATTATAAGCGAATTGAGGAGTTCAGAGCTCGAATGCGAAGTACTGCAATGGCAACTAATAGTAACAATCCATCACAGGGAGGCAAAAGTGTTGTGAGGCGAGATCAAATTCATAAAATCTGATCTGTTTTCAAAAGTTTTCTTTCTGAGGCAACTGGATTTTATCATGAGTTAATTTTAAAGATCAAAGCCAGATACAGATTTCCGGTTGATTACTTTTCTCATCAAGGTGAAGATTATTTGGGATCAATAGAAGATAAAACCAAGTCTGTGGATTTGAGGAAAGCTCAAGTTTCTTGTCATCGTTGTTTGATATACTTGGGTGATCTTGCCCGCTACAAGGAACTTTATGGAGAAGGGGAATCTTCAGGCCGTGATTTTCCAGTTGCAGCAAGCTACTATGTGCAGGTTGCCTCACTTTGGCCATCAAGTGGAAATCCCCATCATCAGGTTTGATCTCAATTTGTGGGTCTGTTCTTGTTAGTCTTTCTTAGTTTATCTGAATCTGCCTCCAAAGTGAGCAAACTAAAGTATTAATTTGTTGTGGAAAGTAACTGGACGTATTATTGTTATATTACTGCAACACCTATTCTAGAATTAATTTATCTTTGTATTATTAAATCATATTGATATCAGGGGAGCAGATGTTTTTATTCTGGAATTTTCTCTTATTAATTAGTTTTAACTTGATGCAGGGACTTGCTGCCTCGCAGCTTCCCTTGTTTAAATTATCAATTACTTCATGGTTCATTAAAACAATTTTTTTTTACTTGTACTCTGTTTCACGATGCTTTTTCCACCATAAAATCCGAGAGATGTTCTCTATGTTTTTCTCACTATTGTTTGTAGTTTTCATATTCTTAACTTTCCCCTCACGTGTTGAACTCTCGCGACAAATTGTTGTTATGAAGGTGTGAGGAGGAGTAGATCGTGGAATAACTACATCTACCAAATTAATATGACATAAGGAATACCAAAGCAATGCTCAACATAGATAATAAAACTGAACCTAACATTTATATATACAGAAAAGAGAACCAAACGTACTCCTCATTGTTACATAAAGTTGGATTGTTACATAAAATTCGATTTATCTTGCCAAATTAAAGTACATCAATGTTATTAAGCGCCTAACAAGATTAAGAAATCAAAATAACTATAAAATTCGGTGGTGAATGGATGCTCCAATGAATCTGCAGGATGTGTATCCAATAAAGCATTATTTTCTTTGATCCATCTATTAATACTACATTAAGGAGACAAATTTGTAATGCCATAAACTCATAACTAATCTAACATGAGGAACACAAAGAAAAGTAGAGAATAAATAAATTATTGATACAAACAAAAAAAAGTTGAGAACGATACATAAACTTCTTGTAAAAATAATGTATATTACAATCTATTAACTCAAGAAAATTAGGACTGAGAAATACTTGTAAAAATAGGTTGTTAATGAATCCTCCAAGAAGTCTAACTATGCATCCATGAAAACAATAATTCTTGTTACTACAGTTAATCGTCCATATTTAGAAAGTATTCATTAAGAGAGTAACAAAATCAAAAGGTCACAAATACCTGTAAAAGGAGTGGTGAATGAACCTAGAATCGTGCATCTAAGAAAACATTAATTATTTCAATCCATCCACCAATTCTCCATTAAATGTAAATTTTATATCACCTTATACTTCAAAACTCGTGTGACATGCTGAATACCAAAGCAGAGAAGAGAATAAGACATTGTTAAAGTAAAAAATTATTAATACAAACAAAAAAGAGTAGAAAATAAATGATATTGTTGAAATTCAAATTGATGCAAACAAAACATAACATAGACTATTAGATAATTTTGTTGGAAAAATAAAGTATATCAGTGTCCAATAGAAAAACAAGATTCAATATTACTTGTAAAATAATCTAGGAATGAATCATGAAGGAAACTTGTAGGTTGTGCGTCCATAAAAACAATAATTCTATAGATGCTAATTCATATTCAAGATGCATTACAAACCTCCAGGAATGCAGCCAATCCATCCCTATCAGGTAAGCATTAACGACTCTTAGACTTTCATTATGTCATCTCTTTCACACCAAATAGGGAAGCATAAGAACAAATTTGAGGGTAGGAAAGAATTTATAAAGCTAGAGGATAAATTTTTAGCACATTTTATTTAGGCCTTAATAAGACATAATTCTTCCATCCCATTCTCTTGACTCCCACCCTCTAATCCGACAATGATTATCATCTCGTCCCGATGGCATGTTAGAAATATTCCTCCCACTCCCTGTTCAACCGTTGCGTTTTATTGGGGCGAAATATTCATACATTGTATTTCTCTTAGTTGTCGTGTCAAACACCATGGAACTCTCCAGTTTACTAATTAAACCATTTTCAAAAAATGAAGCATGTGTTAAATATGTTTTCCCAATTGGTCCCTATAATATATGTTGTTGTTTTTGTTTTAATGGAAACGATATATATATATACACACACATATATATATATATATATATATATATATATATATATATATACACATATACATATATATATATATATACACATATACATATATATATATATATATATATATATATATATATATATATATATATATATATATATATATATAGATATATATATATATATACATATATATATATATATATATATATATATATATATATATATATAGATATATATATATATATATATATATAGATATATATATATATATATATATATATATATATATATATATATATATATATATATATATATATATATATATAAAGTTGAGTAGAGTTTACCTTAGGTGATTTGTTACCAAAATTTAGTAATATAAAACAAAAATATATCAATGTGGGTTGTTATAATGTGGCCGTTTTAAGATTTAAATCATAATATTTATAATTTTACATTAACACATGTAAAATAGACCAGTCATAATATTACATTGACCATAAATATGGCAATGTGGTAACATAACTATATGAGTAATATTATTTAAGTGTGTATTGTCTAGGAGTAAGAATATACACATGGATTATAGATTATATGTGATGTATGAATATTATTAATGTGTTTATCTTTTTGATAAAGGTGAAATTATATATATTTTTGTTTTCTAGGTAATGTGAGTCTTAAGATGATTGACACATCTAACTTGTGACTTAACTAGCTATAATTTAGGGGCATCTAAACCTTCAAAATCACACAGGGATTGCACTTGGCCTAGGCTACACCAGCCCTTAGCATGGTTGGATTTTTGCCAACATAGTTATGAATCAGTGACCTTTTCACCACAGAGTGCCTTAAAAGAACACCTTGTCACTGTCTGCACTATGCCCCATGGGCTAAAGGTGAAATTATGTTTATATATTTTATAATAAATATTAATTTTTAAGTTAAATATAAAAGTTGAGTATTATTGTTTAAAGGTAATGTTTTTTTTGTATTTTATATAGTTTTTTTTTAAGAAGAGAATTGATAATTACAATACTTTATAGTAATTAATATCATATTTCTTGAATAGGTAATACTAGTTAACTGAATATTTACTCATCAGAAACTCATGCATGTTGATTCTAAGAAAGACCCAGTTGAGACTGGAGTGCAGGGACATTGTACTATTTGTTTTAGATTTTTTTGAGTTGCACTAATAGTACATGCTTTCAGGAGCTGATCCTTAAGGGATTGAGAATTTTTTAGAGGCTTTATTTCCCTTTAAATACAAGCTATCCTCCATAGGAATAACACATTAAAATAGAGACTTGGAGAGCTTGTGAAGAGGCTAAGCTTTGGCCTTGAGCTTGCTTATGAGTTGGAGATTGAATTTGTTGATTGCTGGGATTGTTCTTGAGAGAACAAGCATTGTAATTTCATCTTGATTTTCTGGATTAATGCAATATAAACAGTGGGGTTTTGAGCTTCGGCTTTACCCGGATATTTATTGTGTTATGTGCCATTGATTTATCTTCCTCTTGATATTATTGTTTTGATCGATCTATTGGCTTCTGCTGGTTGACAGTAGAAGTAGATTTTTGTCCTATGCTTTAGTAAATTGCACGAGCTTGTGAATCTAGATAAATTTCTACATGGTATCGGAGCTAGATTTGTAGGAAAATTCTACATGGTATCAGAGCTGATAATAGTATACTAGAGGAGATTTCGAAGTTTTGAGTTTTGGGTTACAGGTGAAATTTGAATTTGTAATACATACTTCAGGATCGACAGATGGCATTCTACAGTTTGCGGCTTGAGTATGCCTTGGATGGCAGCTCGAATTATATAGCCTGGAAGGACAGGATGGAGGCCGTGTTAGAGGATAATGGCTTGAAAGAATTCATTGATCAAGACATTCCTAAGCCACCAACATTGGACTCTCAGAATCTAGCCGAATTGAAGAAGTGTGTGGCAAGGGTGAGGCAAATAATCCTTGAGGGAGTTCGATATCACATTGTCTCGAGTCTCCATGGGAAGGAAAATCCGCATGCTATGTGGAAAGCATTGAAGGACCTTTTCCAGAATAGCAGTGACCAAAGGAATTTGGCACTGAAAGATAAACTTCAAAAATCAAGGTGGAGGCGAGCGACTCAATTCCAAATTACTTGACCAAGTTCACTCAATGTCGTGATGAATTTTGAAGTGTTGGAGTCACTGTTGCCGAGGATGATATGGTGAGTCTTGATCTTCTGGGACTCCCAAAGAGTTGGCATAGTTATTAGGACTCTGTCAATGGTTGGGAGAAGCTACCAAATTGTGAACGACTATGGTCAGATTTGATGCAAAGGAGACTAAGAGAAACACCATAGAGGGTACCTCTTCCAAGGAAGTGGAAGAGGATTTTTCCTTAGCGAGTAAGGCAACGAAGGCCAAGGGAAAAATGTCCCAAAGAAAGAAGGGTGGAAAGAAGATGGACTTGATGAAAATCAAGTGTTTTCACTGTCACGAGCACGGGCACTATGCTAAGAACTGCCCACAAAAGAAAGCAAGAAAGAAGGAACTGACAATAGCGGCAACAGGTGAAGCTCTAGCTTCACAATTCGAACTTAATTTCACTCTGATTGCATGCATGGCCGACATTTCCATGGGAGGTGTGTGGTATCTTGATAATGGTGCCTCATTCCATATGACGGGGAATAGATATCTCTTTAGTGATTTTGACGAGAAAGACCTCAAGCAGAGCATAGAGTTTGGAGATGATGAGAGGTATAGAGCTACCGGGATCAGTATGGGTACCTTTCAGAGGGAGACTGGATCCCCTCTCAAGATAACAGATGTGATGTATGTTCCAGGACCAAAGAAGAATCTTGTTTCAGTCGCAGTATTGGAAGACAATGGATATGATGTGTTTTTTAGTAAGGGAAAGGTTTTCCTTAGACACATCATCATGGGATAGGTAAAACATATCGGTGCACAAGTCAGGAACCTGTATTCTCTTGAGGTTCAAGATGCATGGAAAGCCTTAAGGATCAAGGAAAAGGTTAGAGACTTGGTGGTTTAGAGGGAGAGTAAATTACCTCTTAACATGCAGCCCTAGAAGAAGCCTCAGAAGTAGCTTTAGGAAGTTGTGGAGCAGCCACAACTAGAGAAGCTGAGAGGAGACCAAGTGGAGAGTTCCACTCAGGTAGAGAAGAAGTAGTTTCAGACAATTTTGGAGCAGCCACAGTTAGAGAAGCCGAGAGGAGACCAAGTGGAGGCGTCTACTCATGCAAAGGCCTCTAGTAGAGGGAAATTTCGAGCCAAGTGGGCAGAGGGATCACATGCAGCCATACCTTTAGGTCTGAGGTGGGGCAATTTGAAGTGATAGTCCCAAGAGGGCTGAAATTGGGCAAGGTCCATTGAGTGGTTTTATCTCATGGACGTACCTTTCTATGGGAGCCAAAAGTACATAGTAGTGGGAGCAATCAATGGGATTGATGCAGTCAGAGACCAAAGTGACATAGGCTAGAGAAGTCAGATACTAAAGAAGCATAGAGAGAGTTGACAATAGTGCAGATAGGCAGAATCAAATGAAGCGCAGAGTTTGCAGTCGACAGAGGCAATAATAGCTAGAGACTTTGATGATAGAGGCATCAATCTGATTCAGGTTGGATGTTTTTTGTTTCTAGAGTTGCTGGAGCAACAACACTAGAGAGAAGTGTTGCATGCAGAACATTCCAAAGGTTTAGGATCGGGATGGAGTTGAATTCCTTTCTTGTTGAGAGGGAGTGTTGAAAATAACAACAAGAACTGATAAAAATAGAATCCAGAAATTCCAGTTTAATTTGTCCTTGAATTAAAATGAGAATTAAAATCAAATTTTATTCTCATAGTAACTTGTACTAGTTAACTAGAGTGATTTGACTTAGTTAACTTAGGAATTTCGAGTTGGAAGTCTTTCTGAAGTCATCTATATGATCTCCCTATATTATAGGGGTCTGGGATGAGTTAAATATGAGTTGTAATTAGTTAATTCAGTTTACTGAGTTAAGTCCAGTTAAATTAGTTCCAAACGGTTTGAGGAACTAATAATGAGTTAACAGTCAGTTGATGCATTAGTTTACTCAACTAGTGCTACTATAGTTAATTGAATATTTACTCATAAGAAAATCATGCATGTTGATTTTGAGAAAGAACCAGTTGAGACTAGAGTGTAGGGACAATGTACTATTTGTTTTAGATTTTTTTGAGTTGCATTGATAGTGCATGCATTCAGGAATTGATCCTTTTGGGATTGCGCAGTTTTTAGAGGCTTTATTTCCCTTTAAATACAAATTATCCTCCATAGGAATTACTCATTGGAATAGAGACTTGGAGAGCTTGTGAGGAGGCTAAACTTTGGCCTTTAGCTTGCTTATGAGTTGGAGATTGAATTTGCTGAGTGTTGGGATTGTTCTTGGGAGAAAAAGAATTGTAATTTCATATTGATTTTCCGGATTAATGCAATACAAATAGTTGGGTTTTGAGTTGTGGCTTTCCTCGAATATTTATTGTGTTATGTTCCATTGATTTATGTTCCTATTCCTATTATTGTTTTCATCGATATATTGGCTTCCGTTGGTTGATAGTAGAAGTAGATTCTTGTCCTATGCTTTAGTAAATTGCATGAGCTTGTGAATCTATAGAATTTTCTACAAAAAATGCATCTTTCCGCATGTTTAGATGACAAGTTTCCTTTTTAATGGTCATATTTTTTCGGCAAACTTCAACACATCCTATATTGTAGCGAGCAACCCCTCTTACATTAAGACTCCTAAGAACTTCAACATAATCCTGTGTTGAAGCTCTCTCTGCAGCGTAGTTTATAGTCCAATGTCCGCTTTCAACTGCAGGTGGCATAGAGACTCTTCTTCTCTCTTCAGATCAAAGTTGTAGGGGCAGGGTTGTCCCTGTACAACTTCAACTTGCTGCCATTTACTCTTCCTTGAACCAATTCTCCATTTAACTTTTCTAATTAAACTGTGCCTCCATCATTAATATGCTTGATAATGTATGGGCCCAACCAATGCATTTTTAATTTTCTTGGAAATTTTACAAACTTACTGTCATAAAGGAAAACAAGGTCTCCTACCTAGAACTTCTTTTGCTTAATATATCTATCACGTCAGGCCTTTTCTCTTGCTTTCTGTACCTCCTGATGGAATCCTACTATAAATATATCTTCCTCCAAAACAAGAAAGTGTGACATTCTTTCCTTCATCATATCAAAGTCTACCATATCTATAAATGTTGCAATCATCAAGCTAGGCATGATGTACTCCATGTGCATCACAAAACCTTGCCCATAAACTAACTTGAAGGGTGTCTAACCTATCAACTTTTTACATGTGTTCCTATAAGCCCATAATACTACTGAAATTCTAAGGTCCTAGTCATCTTGATTCACATTGCATACCTTAGTAAGTGAATTCTCCAAAATCTTATTAAATGATTCTACTGTTCCATTGGCCTGCAGATGATAAGGGGTACTCTTATGATGATAAATTTGAAACTCCTCATTCAATGCTTCAATAACCTTATTTAGGAAGTGTGAACCTTGGTCACTCATCAAAATCTTTAGACATCCAACTCTAGACAATATGTACTCAAAAATAGACTTCGTAGAAGTCCCTACATTGCAGTCCCTTACTGGTTGTGCTTTGACCCATGTTGTCAAGTAATCAGTTGATGTAATTATGTACCTTGCACCAGTCCTCTTTCAGGTGGGTTAATGGGTCCAACAAAATCAATGGCCCACTTATCAAAGACCTGCAATGTAACTTGTCGTACCAATGGCATCTCATCTCTTCTAGAAGGCTTCCATGTTCTTTCACATACATTACATGCTCTGCAATACTCCTTCGCATATTTATGTAGTGTAGGCCACCACAATCTTGCTCTCAAAATATCATGCGCAGTAGTTTTTCCTGCATAGTGACCACTAACTGTACCCTCATGAGCCTCAACTAGAATCATCTATCTTTCATGTTCAGGAACATATCTGTGTAGTACCTCATCTAGTCCCATCTTATATAATTGTCCTGCTATTAAGGAAAATTTAGCAGCCTTCATCACTAATTATTTCTTTCTTTGCATAGTATACTCTGAAGGAGCCATTTTTGTGCTCAAAAACTAAATGATATCTATGAAATGGTCATCTGCAACTCTGATTACAAATAACTGCACATCAAGGATATTATCCTCTATGCTGGTTGATTCTTCCCTTGTTTCTAGTCTTGACAAATGGCCAAGTCCTACATTTGGTCTCCCTGGTTTAATAATGATCTCAAAGTCATATTCCTGGAATAAAGTAACCATCTGCAAATATTTCCTCTTAAGATAGGCTTATTAATGAAATACTTCAGTGTCGAATGATTTGTTAACATTTTAAAGTGTGACCCCAACAAATAGTGTCTAAACTTCTGCAAATCATATACCATGGTGAGTCCTTCCCTTTCTCTAGTGGTGTAATTCTTTTCTACTTTAGATAACTTTCTACTTGCAAAATCTATAGGATGATAAATCTCTCTTGCACCAAGTTGTGCCAGTACCACTCCCAAATCTATACAAGAGGCATCCACATGGACATGGAATTCTTTATTCCAATCAGGGAACACTAGTATAGGTGCAACTACCATTTTTCCTTTCAATATGTTGAGGCTCTTCTGACATTCTTCATTCCACTGAAAAGTTACATCTTTCTTCAACAACTTCTCCATAGGCGCATTGATCTGAGCATGCCCCTTGATGAACTTCATGTAATACCTAGTATGTCCCAACGTAGTGTGAAGTTGTCTTACTGTCTTAGGTGGAGGCAAGTTCACAATGATAGAAATCTTAGCAGGGTCCACCATTAGTCCTTGCTTACAGACAATATGTCCCAACAATATGCTGAAAGGTACACAAAATATGCACTTTTTTAGGTTCAAAGAGATATGATATTGTCTACATGTGTCGACCATAAGACTTACACTTTCAACATGTTTGCTCAAAAATCCAAATACTGTACAATCATCAAAACATACCTCTAAAAACTTGTGGATGTATTCCTTAAAAGATGCAACCACTGCCCTAGAAAATATAGCAAGGGAATTTTTTAATCCAAAAGGCATTACTGTGTACTGATATGAGCCCCATTCTGTAGAAAATGTGGTCTTATGTCGATCTTCAGGTGCAATCCTAATTTCATGATAACCTAAGAATCCATCTGTAAATGAGTAAGCTTCCTAGCCTCCCACATTGTCTAGCACTTCATCTATGAAAGGGGTATGGAAGGGATCATGTAAACATGCATCATTCAACCTTCTCAGATCAACAGAGATCCTAAGTTCTCCTTGAGTCTTATTCTCTTGCACCACCATAGGACTCACCCATTCTGATTCTTCTACAGGTTCAATAATTCCTACTATTATCATCTTATCAAGCTCTACTTTCACTTTCTCCTTATACTTTAGGTTCAACCTGTAAGGTCTTTGTTTGACTGGCTTCGCATCAGGCTTAAGGGGAATCTTCATGACTCCTAGATCTCCTATTATACCCTTCATTTCTAAAAACTTGATGGGAAACAATTCTTGATATTCATGAAGTAACTCTGTAACTTTACTGACTGTCTCTTCATCCCAGTAGTATCCTATTGTTGCAAACTTGGGTTAGTTCTTTGATTCTATGTTTACCTTCTTGGTCTTCAGTGGCTTCGTTATATCTGGTATCTCTAGCTCAGGTTTAGTTACTTCACAATATCCTTCAGACTCTGCTATGTCGATGTTGCGAGGATCTTCTTCTTCTTTGGCAGTGAGGTTATAACACTCCAATGCATTTTCTATCTACACAACCCAATCAGGTTGCTGCCATGTCAATGGTGTTACATTCTCAAAGATCCTCTTCTTGATTGTCTGAAGGGCCAAATCTATGTATGAGAAATCATCCTCAAAGATGAATGTTAATATGAAGCCATCAAAGATGTCTTCCCAGTTCACGGTACCATGTAGAAGCTTTGTTTCTAGGTACCATTTCCTAAGGATTGTCTCTAATGTATGAATGAATGCATGTACCCATTCTTGCTGTGAAATCTCCTTCCATGTTGTAGTGCATAGATGGATATGCTTCCTAGGATTAGTTTCACCGTCATATTTTATCTCCATCTCTGTATCTATCTATCCAAACCTTATCCCCATCAGTATTCGACATTCTTGCCAACCTCCTATATTCTTCTTGTGTGCATTCCATCATCTAGCAGAGGTAGCTTTCAGGGTTTTATCTAATCCTGGAAACCTTTGATTTTCTGGAACTTGTTCTTCATAATCATTAAGAAAAGTATTTACATCACCTAAGACATCATAAGAAGGCGGGTGACATACCTCAGATATCATACAACGAACTGATTTGGTAATTCTTGCACAATGCTTTGTGGATACTTCATGCAGCCTGATCTTCTAATTCTCCAACTCTTTTTCTGAGTCTGAGGTACAAGAACTAGCATTTTGCCAACTCAACTTTCCTTTTGAAGCAGGGTTATCACAATCTTGTTCCTTTGCTGTCATTTGATAGATATTGTCTATGTTTGCACAATATTCTTATTTGACTGGTTTTGTATATCTTACTCCTTCTGATGGATCCAAGGGAACAATTACTCTCATATTGTTTCCTTCAAATATCATTTGTCACTTCTTCAACTTAATTATGGCCATTGTTATCAAATTCCTAGTTAATTCCAAGTAATGCATGATAAGGGTTATTGTCATCGATGATCTCTATTACTTCAAAATCAGTAGTAGTGCAAAATCCTTTATATCCACTATGACACCTGGTAGTCTTCCCAGAGGAAAGATCTTTTGTTGATTTTCCATCCTTAACTAAATAGGTGACCACTGTAGCTTCATATTATCCATTAATTCACATGTCTATTTCATTAAGACATTAACATCATATCCTAGATCAAGAATAATTTGATCCATATCATGTTCTCCTATATGCGTATTAAGCCTCATTTCTCTTCCGGTTCTCTTCTATTGATGCAAGTTATTGACTGCGTGCATCTCACTTCATGGTTTTTTTTTGGATGCACATGAATCTATCAAATCCTTAATCTCTTCTACAACATTTTGATCTCTTAACAATTTCATACAAGTCTGCAGATTTTTTTTTTAAATACCTACTTGATTTTGTGAACCTTGGCCTTGTGTCGGATCTTGATCCTATGTTGAAGCTCGGTTCTGTATCGAAGCTGATGACACGTCGTAGCTTGATTCTGTTTCAAAGTTGATGACACATCGCAATTACTTTTCTGATCGAGGTTTAGTTGTGCAGTAGAGGTCAAAGCTCCAACATCCATATAACTTCACTTTTGTTCCACAAACACTTGTTTTTATTTCTTAATATAAAAAATAGGAACTTTCTCAACAGTATTTCTGACCCATGCAATTTCAAGTTCTTTCTTTTCATATTCTTTATAACTACCGGTCGTAGCTCCACTTCTAGTGACAATACTAATTCGAGGTTCGTCGGTCCTCTTTTAGCAGTCATCATTTGAATATTTTGTGTTAACTGTTGATTCATTTTTTCTTGCATCTTCACCATAAGTATAGGTTTCTTCAATTACATGGTCAAAGGATTTACAATACTTACATGTCGTTGTGGGGTTCTGGAAGTCTCTCGCAAAATGAACTGTCTGGCCACAGTTATAGAAAATGATTCGTCCACGTCCTCGACCAAATCCACCACCTCAACCTCTTCCTTGGTAACCTCCTTGACCATTGCATTATCCATTGTCCTCATGTCCATGCTCTTCTATTTTCATTCTATAAGCATCAACACCGCTCTCCATCATTATTTCGTAAGCCTGACAATTATTCTCATAATGTCCTACTGATTTACAAAATTTGCAATATAGATTCCTCATAGTTTGTACATATTTTTGTAACAAGTAACAATCTTCTGAATAATGTTGGCCTCTAATATTTCGTACCACGTGATAGATCCCTCATTCAAGGGATTCGGTACCCCACCATCCATGTAATTTCTAAAGATAGGGCACTGTTTTTTAGAGTGACCCTCCAATGTGCACTTCGTACACCATACTTCTTCTCCAACTTATTTGATTTTCTTAATGTCTTATATCTGTAGGGTTAGGTTCACTAGCTGATTATGAATCTATTGCATACCTGCATTAGCATCTCCTATAGGCGAAGCTTCCAATTTCATCTCAATCTATGGAGCTTCGGTTTGACTTTCTATCTTTTGTTGCATAAATGGAAATTTGATATGCGGTAGTAGCGTAGCTATGAACCATTCTTGATGTTGGTGTGGAGCTATGTCAAAGCTTACTTGATCCAATAACACCTTAAATTCCTGATCAAACTCCCAAATAAACTCAGTAGGTTTCTATTTGATTTCTTTCAACTCAGTGATGCACTGTGACTGAAACTTTGATTTGTTAAACTCTTTCATCAGTGTTGTTTTAATATATGCAAATGTTTTTTTATTTTTTTGTTTTTTGTTTTCTTTGTTTTTGTTTTTGTTTTGTTTTTGTTTTTGTTTTTGTTTTTTTTGTTTTTTGTTTTTTTTTTTTTTTTATTATATGAATACTTCATATACCATGTCAATGGTCTATCTCGTAACTTCATAACAAGTTGCACTTTCTTTATATTCTCATCATTGATCTACTTCATTTTCCATACAACTTCACATAAAAATAAAAATTGTTCCGGATCCTCCAATCTAGTTCCTTTGAAAACAAGTAGCTCAATATTGTCAGCCATACTTCTTCTTGGAGGGGGAGGGGGAGGAAAAGGGGAGGGGGATGGTGATCAGGAGCTGATGTCCTAAGTGTCGTAAAATGCTCAAAAATGAAAGTGATCAGAACTAGTTTAAAGTTGAACGACTGGAAAGTGCTCATCTTCCTGATTCCGGCACCGCAAACGGTTCGAAAAACGGTCGCCGTATGAGAAAGTTATGCCAAAAAGAAGAATTTCTCAATAACATTGAAATTTTGTGAGAGATTTTTCGGCGAAAATCACATGGAATACCATTTGTCGACGCGTTTCGAACCAGCAAGTGTGGCTCATCATCAGGACAAGTTGAAGAAACAGATCCAGCTCTGCGTGTTAAATAAACTGAGTAGGGCCTCCAACAACGATCTAGATTAACGGCTAGCTTTGACTTAGGGATAGTCAAAAGTCAAATTAATTATTTAAATGACCATACCTGTATATAAATAAATAAATATATTAAATGAAATAATTTAAGAAGGGATTTATGTTAATAAATAGTTAAAATATATAATTTAATAAATAAAATTATTATTAGAAAGGAATTAGTTAAAACTTATTTTTAAATAAGGTAAATCTACTACATAATACAAATAAGTGAATAATAATAATATATAGTCTCGTTAGATAAAAATCTATATAAAATAAAAATAAAAACAACATATAAGAGTTAGTTGTGAAAGAAACAATAAAAATAAGAAAATAACATGCTAATAATACCAATAAATATTCGTTAAAAGGAGAAATAGTTATATAAATGACCTTATAGTAATATAATATATAAAATGGGAGTTAATTTCTAAGAAATATAAGGTAATAGATAAAAAGGAAAAGGTCAAAAAGGACCTTCAAAAATAATATATATATATATATATATATATATATAATAAATTAATTAAAATAAATAAATAAATAAATAAATAAAATAAAATAAATAATATTAAATAAATATAAATTAGCTAAAAGTAATAATATCAGGTAAATAAAAAAAAAAATAATAATAAATAAATAAATAAAAATAAATAAAATAATAATAATAATAATAAATAAATAAATGAATAATAGTAATAAATATAAATAAATAAGTAAATAAATAAATTAGTGAAAATAAAAATACCAGTAAATAAATAAAAAGATCAAAGAAAAACTAAAGAGGAGGGAGGAAAAAATGACTAGGACGAGAGTGCAGGGACCCAACACCTACTGACTTTCCAGCCATCCTCTCTATTGAGATTGCTTGGTCTCTTTTCGATCTCAAGCGCTTCCCTAAACTTACGATGATGGAAATGTGAAACCTTAGCAATAACACTAGCCTCCTCAATACAAACATGATGATTGGTTTTCTCAGCATGTTCAGCTAAAGCGGAAGACTTAGCTCTCCTATGCTTAAGATCCGCTACGTGCTCGCTAATCCTTTGATTAATGGAGCGGCCAGTCTCCCCAATATAGGGGGTCCCACAGGAACAAGGGATCATATAAACGCCCTTCATATCTTTAGGGTCGATAGGATCCTTTACTGATCTGAGGGACATGCGAATGGTGTTGAGGGGTCTAAAGGTTACAGGGATACTATGCTTCCTGAGAATCCTACCAATTCTATCAGTGGTCCCCTGAACATAAGGAAGAT
The DNA here is from genome assembly GCA_031772625.1 of Pinus tabuliformis. Taxonomy (NCBI): domain Eukaryota; kingdom Viridiplantae; phylum Streptophyta; class Pinopsida; order Pinales; family Pinaceae; genus Pinus; species Pinus tabuliformis. The sequence continues at coordinate 763,854,015 of CM062807.1, read as the reverse complement.
GGACACCTAGAATTCTCTCTCTCGGCTCTCTTTTAGTCAGAGAATTCTTGGAAGCTTTAAGGAAAGCCCTCTGACCTAAGTACCTACTGTAACCATTCTCAACAAAGACATCAAGCAAATGGGATTTTTCTTTCTCAAAGCTCTTCTCATCCGAGATCCTCAGGGCCCGAGTAGCAAGGGTATTGAGAACACCCATCTTTTGAGCTGGGAAATGGTGGGAACTGGCATGAAGATACTGTTCCGTATGAGTTTTCTTTCGAAAAACTCGATGGGCGAGAGAACCATCACTATTCTTAGAAATAAGAATATCAAGGAATGGAAGGCATCCATCAACTTCCTGCTCCTTAGTGAACTTAATGGCTGAGGATTGCTTGTTGAGATGATCAAAGAAGAGATCAAGCTCATCCTGGCCATGGGACCAGATGACATTGGTGTCATCCACATACCTTCTCCATAGCTTGGGCAAGAGCCGGGAAGAGTTAAGAGCCTTGGACTCAAAATCCTCCATAAAAAGATTAGCAACAACAGGGGAAAGGGGGGAGCCCATCGCAACCCCACAGGTTTGCTCGAAGAACTCTCCCTCAAAACTGAAGAAGGTGGAAGTGAGACAGATCTCAACCAACCTGGCCGTGTCAGGATCAGTTAGGCGGTTGATCACATCCATGGCCTCATTAATAGGGATGCAAGTGAACAGGGAGACAACATCAAAACTAACAAGAATGTCCCCAGGATCAAGCTTAATGCCCTTTAGTTCCTCAATAAAGGAAGCAGAGTCTTTTACGAAGGACTCCGTACGACCAACTAAGGGCTTAAGCTTAACCGCAAGGAACTTCGCAAGAAGGTAGGTGGGACCCCCAATGGTGTTGACGATGGGCCTCAAGGGGGCACCTTCCTTGTGAATGTTGGGGAGGCCATAGATTCGGGGGGTAATAGGGTTGCTTTCAATAAGCTTATGGTGCAAGGAACTCAATGAGCCAATGGATTTAATGGCCACAACCACATTTCTAGTCACCTTCTTCAAAGGATTTTTGGAAAGCTTTTTGTAGCTACCACTATTATGAAGATGATCCAACATCTTGCTGCGGTAATCAACCTTGTTAAGAATGACGGCCGCCCCACCCTTGTCAGCCTTAAGAACAATAATATCCTTGTTCTGGTTTAAGGATCTGAGAGCTAAAGATTCTTCTTTGCTGAGGTTACTCTTAGGCGGCTTAGCCTTTCTCAAGGCAACTGCACAATCCTGCCTAATAGTATCCTTGATCCTATCCGGTAAACCTCGGATCCCAAACTCAATATCACAGATAATATCCTCTACAGGGATTTTTCTAGGGGTTAAGGCAAAATTTAAACCCCTGCCCAAAACTTTAAAAACAGAAGGGGGAAAAACAAAACTGGACAGATTAATAACCCTGTTACTAGAAGGAGAAGAAAGATTAATACTAGCAGCCCTCTTACTATTTTTCAAGTTAGAGGTGCTTTTGATAATATTGTTCAATGAGTTATTATTATTAATAATATCATTATTGTTAACCTTATTACTAAAATTAATATTATTATTATTATTATTAATACCATGATTACTAATATAATTACTAATGTCCCTATTATTATTTATATTATTATTAACATTGTTATTATGACCATCATTATAATTATTAACGAATTTATTATTATAAGAGTTATAATTATTAATATCTTTAGTAAAATTATTATTATTAGTCATATTAACGCGTTCCTTACTGCTTAAACTCTTATTCTAGACGTGGTTCTGATTATTCAACATATTGATGTTAAAATTCTTATCAAACAAACCAGCGTTAACTCCAGGCAGAGCTAGTCCCTCGGTATCTCCAAAGTTGGACGAAGAGCGGAGAACAAGGATCGATCTTCTGCTGGTCTCTCCCTCGCTGGCCTCTCCCACGCTGGCCACTCCAACCTTACCAGCCATAACGCAGACAGGGAACACGGTTTTGCAGGGCAACGGGGACAAGTTGTTCTGTTTATCCAACATATTTATGTTAAAATTCTTATCAAACAAACCAGCGTTAACTCCAGGCAGAGCTAGTCCCTCAGTATCTCCAAAGTTGAAAGAGCGGAGAACAGGGATCGATCTTTCGCTGGTCTCTCCTTCGCTGGCCTCTCCCACGCTGGCCACTCCGACCTTACCAGCCATAACGCAGTCAGGGAACAAGGTTTTTCTGGGCAACGGGGACGAGGAGAAATCATCCGGCGGAATCGAATTTAAAGGCTCCATGCCAACCAAACCCAATCGGCCTGCCAAATCACCAACAGAACTCCTACTACGCGCTGAGGAACCAGGGCTCACATTAGGAGAATGTGGATCCAAAGTCACCGGATAGGAACCCTCGAAACATGGGGAGAATGCATCGGTCGATGCTGCAGCTGGATCCGGAACGCTGGAAACAGGTACAACAACCCGGTTGCCACCTACAGAAACGTGCAAAGGGTCTCTGGCGACAGGAAAGGAGCATTTTCCAGCAACGTGGGTACCAGAACGAACACTGCCCTGAGAGACAAACATCATTTCCTGCTCTGCGCATAGATAACCTTGCTTACTCCCATCGGGGAAGACAGAACTCCTTGCAGTTGAATGTATGTCTGAAGAAAACGAAACGGAATCATCACAATGCGCTGAGGTACCCAGAGACGGGAAACCAGAGACCCCATTTGAGCTACCAGATACCCAATCATTCAACGCAGAGACTTGCCCAGAGGAGATACGGCTCTGGGAAGCAGCTCCCACAGCTCTGTCACGAAACTCTGGATACCCGGCTAGTCTTAGAAACTTAGAAGCTTGCTTCTGCTTCCGAATCTCCTCTAACCGAAGAGACTTCAAAGCAGAACAGGCATCTATTCTGGCCCAAAGGGAGGCCGAAAATAAGTTACCAAGATCTAGATGCAAATCTAAAAGAACCCGAGAACGCTGACTCAAGGAATTTCTGACCCTACTGATTTCAGCCCTTATTAATGCCAGACTCGCCTTAAGGAAAACCTGATGGTTTCATGGAGTGTGAAGGCGGTGCTTAATCCGGGCAAAGATAGGAATGATGGAGGAGTCTCTACATCGTTTAAGAAAAGCTAGATCTGATTTCAACCTTGAAACCTGCAAGCGAGCCCGTTCAAAAAGACGAACCTTGTTTGCAATGGCTTCTCCGTGCAACGATTCAATTATAGAGTTCAGGCTTCTGTGATCCATATCAAGTTTGTGAGAGATTTTTCGGCGAAAATCACATGGAATACCATTTGTCGACGCGTTTCGAACCAGCAAGTGTGGCTCATCGTCAGGACAAGTTGAAGAAACAGATCCAGCTTTGCGTGTTAAATAGACTGAGTAGGGCCTCCAACAACGATCTAGATTAACGGCTAGCTTTGACTTAGGGATAGTCAAAAGTCAAATTAATTATTTAAATGACCATACCTGTATATAAATAAATAAATATATTAAATGAAATAATTTAAGAAGGGATTTACGTTAATAAATAGTTAAAATATATAATTTAATAAATAAAATTATTATTAGAAAGGAATTAGTTAAAACTTATTTTTAAATAAGGTAAATCTACTACATAATACAAATAAGTGAATAATAATAATATATAGTCTCGTTAGATAAAAATCTATATAAAATAAAAATAAAAACAACATATAAGAGTTAGTTGTGAAAGAAACAATAAAAATAAGAAAATAACATGCTAATAATACCAATAAATATTCGTTAAAAGGAGAAATAGTTATATAAATGACCTTATAGTAATATAATATATAAAATGGGAGTTAATTTCTAAGAAATATAAGGATGTGATCAACCGCCTAACTGATCCTGACACGGCCAGGTTGGTTGAGATCTGTCTCACTTCCACCTTCTTCAGTTTTGAGGGAGAGTTCTTCGAGAAAACCTGTGGGGTTGCGATGGGCTCCCCCCTTTCCCCTGTTGTTGCTAATCTTTTTATGGAGGATTTTGAGTCAAAGGCTCTTAACTCTTCCCGGCTCTTGCCCAAGCTGTGGAGAAGGTATGTGGATGACGCCAATGTCATCTGGTCCCATGGCCAGGATGAGCTTGATCTCTTCTTTGATCATCTCAACAAGCAATCCTTAGCCATTAAGTTCACTAAGGAGCAGGAAGTTGATGGATGCCTTCCATTCCTTGATATTCTTATTTCTAAGAATAGTGATGGTTCTCTCGCCCATCGAGTTTTTCGAAAGAAAACACATACGAAACAGTATCTTCATGCCAGTTCCCACCATTTCCCAGCTCAAAAGATGGGTGTTCTCAATACCCTTGCTACTCGGGCCCTGAGGATCTCGGATGAGAAGAGCTTTGAGAAAGAAAAATCCCATTTGCTTGATGTCTTTGTTGAGAATGGTTACAGTAGGTACTTAGGTCAGAGGGCTTTCCTTAAAGCTTCCAAGAATTCTCTGACTAAAAGAGAGCCGAGAGAGAGAATTCCAGGTGTCCATCTTCCATATGTTCAGGGGATCACTGATAGAATTGGTAGGATTCTCAGGAAGCATAGTATCCCTGTAACCTTTAGACCCCTCAACACCATTCGCATGTCCCTCAGATCAGTAAAGGATCCTATCGACCCTAAAGATATGAAGGGCGTTTATATGATCCCTTGTTCCTGTGGGACCCCCTATATTGGGGAGACTGGCAGCTCCATTAATCAAAGGATTAGCGAGCACGTAGCGGATCTTAAGCATAAGAGAGCTAAGTCTTCCGCTTTAGCTGAACATGCTGAGAAAACCAATCATCATGTTTGTATTGAGGAGGCTAGTGTTATTGCTAAGGTTTCACATTTCCATCATCGTAAGTTTAGGGAAGCGCTTGAGATCGAAAAGATACCAAGCAATCTCAATAGAGAGGATGGCTGAAAAGTCAGTAGGTGTTGGGTCCCTGCACTCTCGTCCTAGTCATTTTTTCCTCCCTCCTCTTTAGTTTTTCTTTGATCTTTTTATTTATTTACTGGTATTTTTATTTTCACTAATTTATTTATTTACTTATTTATTTATATTTATTACTATTATTCATTTATTTATTTATTTATGATTATTATTATTATTATTATTATTATTTTTTTTTTATTATTTATTTATTTATTTATTTTTTACCTGATATTATTACTTTTAGCTAATTTATATTTATTTAATATTATTTATTTATTTATTATTATTTTTTTAATTAATTAATTAATTTTTTATTTTTTATTTATTTATTTATTTATTATCTATATATATATATATATATAGATATATTTTTTATTTATTTATTTTTAAATTTTGAAGGTCCTTTGTGACCTTTTCCTTTTTATCTATTACCTTATATTTCTTAGAAATTAACTCCCATTTTATATATTATATTACTATAAGGTCATTTATATAACTATTTCTCCTTTTAACGAATATTTATTGGTATTATTAGCATGTTATTTTCTTATTTTTATTGTTTCTTTCACAACTAACTCTTATATTATTTTTATTTTATATAGATTTTTATCTAACGAGACTATATATTATTATTATTCACTTATTTGTATTATGTAGTAGATTTACCTTATTTAAAAATAAGTTTTAACTAATTCCTTTCTAATAATAATTTTATTTATTAAATTATATATTTTAACTATTTATTAACGTAAATCCCTTCTTAAATTATTTCATTTAATATATTTATTTATTTATATACAGGTATGGTCATTTATATAATTAATTTGACTTTTGACTATCCCTAAGTCAAAGCTAGCCGTTAATCTAGATCGTTGTTGGAGGCCCTACTCAGTCTATTTAACACGCAAAGCTGGATCTGTTTCTTCAACTTGTCCTGACGATGAACCACACTTGCTGGTTCGAAACGCGTCGACAAATGGTATTCCATGTGATTTTCGCCGAAAAATCTCTCACAAACTTGATATGGATCACAGAAGCCTGAACTCTATAACATTGAGATTTTGAAATTTTCAAAAAAAATTAAAAATAGAATATTCCATAGAATATTCCTTGGAATATTCTAAGGAATATTCCTTTTGGGCAGCGAATCAGAAGTTGCCACGTGGCAAGCCCGGAGGGCGCCACGTGGCCCAAGGGTGACGTCAGCAAAGTTGGGTGCATGCTTAAAATTTTTGTTGGCAGCGGAGAGGTTTGAACACACGACCTCATTACCACCAACCATATGCCTTACCAACACACCATATGGGTCAAACTTGTTATAATGGGCTGAGCAATTTAGTTTGAACTTTAAACTTTATTTCTGCGGGGCTTGAAGGGGACCAGCCCCTAAGGGCCAGCCCCCATAGAATATGACCGCAGCTCGAAAAAATGTGGGCTTATTCCCCAACCGCGTGGATTGGGTTCAAACAGTCACCGCATTGTTTAACATTATGTGGTTACATTGCCATATATGGCGGAGTTAAGCGCAGTTCAACGGATAGTTAGCCCGAACAGGACGGCACGAAATCCAACAACTAACCGTCGTTCCGAATGTTTGGTCACATGGGCGGAGTTACCGAAGTTAACTGACAGTCCTGATAGCGGAGTTTTTGGCGAAGTGCTCCAAAAATGGCGGGATTGCCAAATTGTCGGGGTTATCTGGACTTTAACTAAAGTTAGCTGGACTCTTTTTAGGACCAACTGGCAGTTGGGAGTAAATGGCCATAACTTTGGCGAGGAAAGTCCGTTTTGGACGATTTTTTTTTTTTATTTTGGGTATTTTCGACCTTCTGAAGCCATTGGCACAGGTCTTACAGCCATCTGAGGTCATTTGCAGAGGTTTTGGAGCCATGGAAGTTCTAGGAGCCACTAGTGCCCAATATTGGGAGAACTGTATAAGGTTGCAGGTATCCATTTGAGGTGAACCAGTAGTCAATCCTGAAGGATTCAAGTGTTCTGAATTCGTTTTTACCATCTATTCCACCTGTAGATGCTTCCATTCAGCTGTATATTCAATTTGAGCATTTAATTAAAACAAGGACAGGCCCATTTGGGAGCCTTGGACCCAACAGACGTAGCCCAGGAGGGGTGAACTGCTTCATCAACTTTTTTTTCATCTGTGGTTGATTTATTTTGCAGAACAAATTCGTTTTAGTGTGTTAAACAATAAAAGGAAATAAATCTGCTATACTTAAATGGGCCATGAATAGCTGAAAATTTCATTTGTTTCTTTTCTGCAAGACATGGACATCTTTTAAACATGTATATTTCTGAATTGAATACCTTGCAAACCATTTACAAGTAGTTTCAAATTCAGATCAAGTTGGTATCAGAGCTATGTTGTTTTTTCTTTGTATCAAAAGCAGTCAAATAAACTATAGACAGAGCCTGAAATGAGCCAGGAAACCTTCGAAATTCTCTTGTTATACAATTACAAAGTAGATAAATTCTCTTTCAGTCAATCTCTGGTGTAGTTGTCTTTTGATTTTTTTTTTGTGCAAAGATCTTCTAACTGTCTTGCAAGTATTGATGCTTAACAAGTTGAAACTTAAAAGAGGGGAAGGATAGTTGACTAGAGAACGAGAGAATCCTCAGTCAAGGAAGGCCAGAGAGCCATCACCTCCACCTTCAATTTCAACCTCAAGAGTCTCAGCAGAAGCTTCAAGAATGTCTGCACATGAAGGAGAAATTCCTGCAGACATGGATCCAAAAGAAGAAGAAAGAGTCTTCAGAAAGGCTTTCTTGGACCTCACTGAAATGGTGAGGATATTGTACCAAGAAAGAAATGAGAAATTGGATGGAGAAGGGTCCAAACATCCACATGAAGGAGAGGGCTCTTCAGGAGGTAAGAAGGATGATGATCATTCCAAGAAAGGACATGGAGGTAATGGTGATCCACCACCCCCATCGTCACCTTCTTCCTCTTCATCCTCGTCTTCTTCTTCTGTGCATAAGCATAGATCCTTTGGAAAAAGTCCTTTTTTTAAGCTTGATGTAAAATTCGAATTACCTATGTTTAATGGTGAAGTGAATATAGAAAAGCTTGACAACTGGATTAGGCAGTTGGAAGTTTACTTGAGGATTCAGAATATGCATGATGATGCCATAAAGATTCAGTTGGCTTCTTTGAGAATGGATGGAGCAGCATTGGTCTGGTGGGAGGCCAAGACTAAAGAGGAGATCAAGAAATTTGGTAAGGTTACCTTAACATGGCCTGAATTTCTATTATCCATTAAAAAACAGTTTTATCCTCTTGCTCACATGCAGAAAGCCATTATGAACTGGCAAAATTTCAGACAACTTAAGGGTCAGAGTGTCCAAGACTACACCCAAGAATTCAGGAGAAGAGCTCTCTTGTTAGGGGTAGATTTACAGACCCAGGAAACCTTGCTGAAATACATTGGTGGCTTGCATAGCTACCTTAGACACACCATCTTGATGTTTAACCCTACTAGCCTGGACGAGGTTTGTGTCCAAGCTACACATTTAGAGGCAAGGGGAAAAAACACATTTGAAGAGGGTAGAAACAAGCCCCCCAAGGGGAAAAACAAAGAGAAAACCTCCAAGGGAAAGGGCAAAAAGAATGCATCTATCAAACAAGAGAGTGAGAAAGTGATCTGTAAACATTGTTCTAAACCAGGCCATGAGGAGAAAAATTGTTGGAAATTACATCCTGAAAAAAGACCTCAATTTAACAAATCCAAAGGGAAACAAAAAACTGCTGCTACTACATCTACACCACGGGATTTAGGGGATGATTCAGGTGATGAAACCAAAATTGCAGCCATGGGTTTGAAAAACTTGAAGGGAAAAGAAATTGAAACTCAAGCCAGCACTAGTACCTCAAACTGTCATGTACAAGCTCCTAATGAGGAAGAAAGAATTGAACTGTTTCATGTGAGGGTGATTTCAAAACATACTAAAATTGACACACTTTTTGATAGTGGGTCACAAGCAAACCTTATATCAGAGGACTTGGTCAAGCAGCTTAAACTTGAGACCGTTCCACATCCGAAGCCATATCCACTTGGATGGATTTGCAAGGATGCAAATTTACAAGTTTCAAGAAAGTGCACATTGCGCTTTGCAATTACTACACATTTTATTGACACAGTTGAACTTGATGTGGTACCTCTTGATATAGCAGGAATTGTTTTGGGAAGTCCTTACTTGTTTGACAGGAAAGCTATCTTTCATCGCCATGAAAACAAATATCATGTTTTTAAAGATGGCAAGGAGTTCATTGTTAGAGCTCATCGCAAGAAGACAAATATAGCGATGGTTAATGCAGGACAGGTAAAAAGGCTGGTCAATTCAAGTAAGAATTTTGTTCTTCTTATGATTAAGCCCAAGGTTGATGTGAATTGTGAGTCCTTTGACAATTGTGATCGAAAACTTAAGTCAGAACTGTATGATGTAGTTGATGCATATCATGAGATGTTTCAGGAGCCAACAGGTTTGCCTCCTAAGAGGGAGATTCAGCATGGAATCCATTTGCATCCAGATTGTCCTCTTCCAAACATAGGCATGTACCGCATGTCTATTATGGAGAATGCTGAAATAAAGAAGCAAATCAAGGACTTGTTGGACAAGGGTTTCATAAGGCCAAGTACTTCACCATGTGGGTCACCGATAGTATTGATTCCAAAGAAAGATGGCACTTGGCATATGTGTGTTGATTTCAGGGCCTTGAACAAGATAACGGTAAAGAATCGTTACCCACTCCCAAGGATAGATGATTTGCTAGACCAGCTGAAAGATGCTCAATATTTCACTAAGTTAGACTTGCGCAGTGGATATCATCAAGTAAGAATTGAAGAAAGTGATATTTGGAAGACAACATTTAAAACCAAACAAGGACTCTTTGAGTGGCTTGTGATGCCGTTTGGTTTGTGCAATGCACCTGCAACTTTCATGCGGGTAATGGATGATGTCTTGCGTCCTTTTCTTGATGATTTCGTTATTGTCTACTTAGATGACATCTTAATTTTTAGCAAGTCTAGAGAAGATCATGTCATGCATGTTAGGAAAGTACTTGATGTTTTGAAGAAGAATCAGTTATTTCTTAAAATGTCAAAGTGTGAATTTGGAAAGACTTCTTTGGTTTATTTGGGACACATAGTAGGAGGAGGTGCTTTGAGAATAGATCCTGCTAAAATAGAGGCTATTGTGAATTGGCCTACTCCCAAATCCATAACAGAGGTAAGAAGTTTTTGGGTGCAGCTCAATATTGGAGGAAGTTCATCTCTAACTTCTCTTTTATCGCAGCTCCTATGCATGCAATGACAAGTGTGAAGCATTCTTTCCAATGGGGAGGCAAGCAGCAAAAAGCTTTCGAATCTTTGAAAGAGAAGATTAGTTTAGCTCCGGTCCTTGCATTACCGGATACAAACCGATGCTAGTGATTATGCCATGGGTGCAGTTCTTCTACAGCATGGTAAGCCTATTGCTTTTCATTCTGAAACTTTTAATGGTGATGTTGTAAATTATCCTACATATGATAAGGAGTTGTATGCATTGGTATAAAGCGTCAAAAAGTGGAAACACTATTTGATGGGCAAAGAAACTGTTATACATACCGGCCATCAGCCCTTACAGTACTTGCAATCACAAAGCAAGTTACAACAGTCACGACACTTCAGATGGATGGGATTCTTGCAACAGTTCCATTTGGTAATAAGGTACAAGAAAGGTACTCTGAATAAGGTTGTTGATATGCTTTCAAGGCCTATTATGGTGCTGTTACTTTACTTAAGAATGATTCCATTGTACATGATAGTTACATAGAACAATATGCATCTGATGATGACTTTAAAGATGTGTATGCTAACTTGAATAAAGGGAATCATGTAGAGGAAAATGACTATCACATGCATAACAATTTGTTGTTTCATTTGGGAAAGTTGTGTATACCCCAGGGGGAGAGAATAAATGTCATAAGAGAAGCTCATTCTTCTCTTATTGCTGGCCATTTTGGGGTAAGCAAAATAGTTGCACATCTGCAGAGGTATTGCTATTGGCCTCGCATGGTAGATTCTGTTTCAAGGTTCATAAGAGGTTGTTCATTATGTGCTACAAGCAAGCCTAGTAATAGGAAGCTTGGCTTGTATACTCCTTTGCCGGTACCTTCTATACCATGGGAGAGCATCTCTATGGATTTTGTAGGAGGTTTGCCAAAATCTAGAAAGCAACATGATTATTTATATGTAGTAGTTGATTGTTTCAGCAAAATGTGTATACTTATGCCTTGTAAGAAAACTATAACTGTTGAACAAACTACTGAATTATTTTTTCATCATGTATGGATTCACTTTGGTTTGCCTACTTCCATTATTAGTGACAGGGATTCCAGATTTGTGGGGAATTTTTGGTCCAACCTATGGGAGATGATGGACACAAAGTTGAAGAAAAATACTGCTTTCCATCCACAAACAGATGGACAAACTGAAGTTGTGAACAAAACCATTGTGAACCTCTTGAGAGGATATTGCAGCAAGCATCCCAAGCTTTGGGATGAACATTTGCACTACATACAACATGCTTACAACCGTGCCAAGCACTCTTCCACAAACACCTCACCGTTTGAAGCTTATTTTGGTTACTTGCCAAAATCACCTCTTGATTTCATTCTTGAGAAAGATGTCGCCATTGAGGGACATAGTGATATTGACAAAGCTCGTTCATTCATTGAAAGAATTCAGCAAATACATAAGCAAATTCAAGAATAACTTGAGAAGAGTCAAGGCAAGTACAAGGAAAGACACGACAAGCATAGAGTCGATCACAAGTTTCCAGAAGGGGATGAGGTATGGCTATACATTAGTAAGGAAAGGATGCAAGGAGAAGGTAAAAAGCTGAAGCCTATTCGTTATGGTCCATTCAAAATCCTCAAGAAGGTTGGAAATAATGCTTTTCAATTAGATTTGCCTTCCTACATGCAAATGTATTCTGTTGTCAATGTGGAGAACTTACGTTTGTATGAACCTCCTTTGATTGTTGATCATGAAAGTGTTGTTCAGCTGCCATATATAGAAGATTTCTCGCCAGAATTCTTAGATGAGCTGAAAGAAGATACAATTCTTGACAGAAGGACACGCACTTCAAGGAGGGGCAATGTAGATTATGTTCGGGTTGGTTTCAAAGGCAGCAAACCGAACAAGGCAAAGTGGATGGAGGTGGACAAAGTGAGGGAGTTGTACCCTCACCTCTTTAACAGGTAGTTGAAAGCTTTTGGGGTCCAAAAGCTTCCCAATGGGGAGGCGTGATCAAAAATGCTAAGTTGTGACCGGAGGTTGGCTTGAACGAGCCCGTATCAAAAATGCTAAGTTGTGACCGGAGGTTGGCTTTGTGCACCTTCGTGCAGCTCGTTTTCCCGGCTCTCCCTTGTCGGTTCTTTTCGGTCGTTCGGGCGCCCATGCAAAATCGTTCGGGTGGGTCGTTTGAGGGCGCCCTTCCCCGACACCAGCCCACAACAATTCCCC